>OY728137.1:2023611923-2026111923 GCA_963277665.1 Viscum album | reverse complement strand
AATATGAGAATAAAAAATAAAGGGATTAGTTTTTAAGGGATCATTTTTTTCTAATGGTAATTCAACCATAAACACCCCCAATTTAAATATCATTGAAACATAAATGTATTACATTGGTCTAAAGTAATGAACCTCCAATTCTCATTGGCTTGATAGTAAAATTAGTCATTACTAGGCATTAAGCGACATCCACAAGATGCCAAAGGCTGGAAATAAATGATGACGGGTTTCAAATACAAGTGAGGGAAAAATTTTCCATTAATAACTAAACCAATAAACCGACCATCCATAACTCAAAATTCACTATATAATGCATGAACAAATGAAATACAACTCAAAAACTTCATTTATCTCAATACTACATCAATGTATGTAACAACAGAAGAATAACCCAATATAAAAGTACATAATGGATAAAGGGCACAAGACTCTCAAAAGACCAAAAAGACTATATGATCCACAAGCTCCAAGCTCTAAAATATATGAACATCCCAAAAATCACGAGGTAGTGCTAAAAAAAAAGGGAAACTTTACCTTTACCCATGTCCCAGAAGATAACATCTGCAAAAGCACCAAAGTGCCAAAGAATGGGTGAGTATAAAACTCGGTAGTTTTCCCCAATGACTTCTATACTTCTGAAACTAGTATAGATGAGTTAGAAACAATTATATAAAACAGTTTATATAGAAAAATTTCTCAAAAACATTTTGTAACTTAATATAAACATGTTTTCAAATCCATTCTTTACCAACCACATACATGTGAAATTGAAACCAATTATCCTAGGAAGATATTTTTCAAGAAAAATAACTAATGAATCTTCAAAAACATTTAAGAATATCACTTTTTTGGATAACCAACCCTTTTAGAACCCCATGTAACCAACCATTCTTATTACGTTATGTCAGTTCCATACTCATGAGTGGTTTCTTGTTGATCTACCAAGTCGTCACAAGGTAATTGTTTCCCATGTGCCATTAACCCTTTGACACAATGAAGATGGTAATATTTCAAAAAATCCTCATATATAAAATATGATATTTATATCATGTGTTCCATTTAACCTTTCACACTGAGAACAAGGTCATATTTCATACTTTCTCCATAATTTTAATTTGAACTCACACACCCATATGCCCAAGGATCATACCAAAACACATTTTCAATAAAAAAAACCCTTTTATTGAAATTAAATTCCATCAAAGTCATTTCAATAACAATCCATTTCAATAGAACACCCTTTTTATTGACTTTTGTTTTCATCATAACACTTAAAAATTCCAACAAATCGTTAATTTAAAACAATCATTTTAAATTCAAGAGGCTAAATCGCTTTTCAAATCAATTCATCAAAATTTCACAATTTATCTGAAACCATAAATCACAACTGAATAAGAGTTATTGCATTTTTTTAATTATAAATACCATTCAAGTAACCAAATTTTAAACAAATCCAATCAATTCTAGTCAGAAGAGACGAGAGTGAAACCACCTACCTCAAAGGTTTTTATGAAACTCGACAACAGAAAAAGAACACACAAGAAGGCAGGTAGTTTCCCCAAGAACAACCTTTGTTCACTTATACTAACAAGAAAAAGACTCAAAATTGAATTTTTTTTATTCCAAAAACATATATCTATAAACTATAGGTGCATATCTAAGAAATAATGGAGATCAATAAAGTATATCTAAACAGATCTAAGAAAACGTGACAAATTAGGAACAAATGGTGACGTACCTGAAGAATCAGATCAAGATTCCAAGAAAGCATCTTAGATATCTTACTCTATCATGAAGATCATAATATTTATCCTTTAATGTCCTTAGAAAACTTATATTTACCGACATGAGTTTTAGATCTAGTAAAACGAGAGGAGAGAAGTAGGAGTTTGTAGAAAATGGAAAAGGAATAAGAAGATCAGCACTTACCCCCGAAATCGGGCTTCAAAACACCAATGAATGGCTCTAGGTTGTCTCCAACTCTAGTGGGGAGGGTTACACAACCTTATAGGGAGGTAAATATCTAAATAGTGTCATTTTGAAGGCAAAACGGAATAAATATAACAAAAAGTACTATGATCCTATAGAAAAGGATCTAGATTTGATGTCTGGGAACAGTTTGACCACACGGTTTGGGCCAACCATGTATGGATAAGAGACCTTCCTTTTTCTCCAAAAACTCTGTATAAAACCCTCAAAATCTACCATCCTCCACCATTACCATTTGTATATAAACACAATTTTTATGAAAAAATTATCCTCTATAGAAACACCACACTTTATTGAATCACCCCACTTTAGGGGAACACTGCAATATATGGAAACACCTCACTTTATGGAAACACACCTCTTTATGGAAACAACCCACTTAATGAAAAACCCCAATTTATGGAAACACCCCTTTTTATAGAGACAAACAACATTATGGATACAACCAGCATTATGGAAGCACCAAACATTATAGAAACTCTCTATATCATGGAAACTCTCTATTTTATGGAATCTCTCTTTTTATAGAAACCCAATCAAAGACACACCATTAAAAAATACATGAGTAAAGGGTTATATACCCAAAACTATGGGTACTAAATACTTTTACCCCAATGGTCTTTCCATCTTCGGAAAGTAGAAAACCCTCTCTATCCAAAATGATTTTTGGCCATAGCTCTTTCGTTTCCTTCAATCATTCCCAAGTCTCTTCCTAAATGTAACCATGTTTCCATAAATCCCGCACTAGGCCAATGCTTTTCCCATGCAAGAATTTATCTTATCTATCAACAGTCAACACTAGGATATGTACCAATTATGCATCTTGCTCTAGGTCAAAATGAACCCATCTGATCTCATGGTCGGGATTAGGGTGATAATTTTTAAACTGGGATATATGGAACAAATTATGCACTGAGCTAAACCGTGGTGGTAATTCCAACTGATATGGAACATATAAGATCCTGGATATTCGTTTCCTGTATGTATTTCTTTTTCTGGAGCTTTTGGGAAAAAATAAAGTCTCTTAAAATTTTCGAAGTACACACTGTGTTGTTTCTGAGTACACGTCGTGTACTCTATTCCCGCTCAATGCTGTGTGTTGGCCGTGTCTGAGCCACACGAACGTTGTGTAGGGGTGACGCAGAAGCCGATTTTTGCCAGAGTAAGGAAAAACCCACTATACGCCATGTACTTTCAAAGTACAAGACATGTACTTTTTTTCATTAAACGGACCGAGGTCATTCCATATCACCATAATCATCTTCTTTTACGTCTGGTTTGACTGAAAGACGTTGTACGACCGAGAAGCATCTCTGGATTCCCGAGCCTCCAACCGTTCTGTGATTCAAGCTCTGTCGATTGCGTTGGAAGCACATCGGTGAGTTATTCCTTCTTCTTGAGTCGTGTTTTCCAATGCTTCCTCCTTCTAAGGTTATCTAAGGTTTAACGTTTTGTGTGTTTCTCCAGGTCTATGACATTTTTGGGAGAATCAGTTGTCGTGGTTCAAGTATATCGATCTCCTATGATCGAGGTGGGTGGTTTGTGCCTTTTTGTAGAATGCCTTTTAGTATTTTGTGCAAATTCCACCAATAACCTTGAACACGATATTGGGTGTTTCATGTTTTTCCCCTATTTTTTCCTTCTATGCTTGATTGCTTGAGTAGAGGTAAATGCTTGTAAATTTTGGATATGTTATACAGTGTTCATGTGCATTGCTTTGTATGTTTATTATATTAGGCATTGCTAGTTGACATGCCTAGTTGTAGGATAGTGGACCACTTATATTGTTATGCCGCTATTCCTTAGAATGATATTCAAGTGGTTGTTGAGGTTTACTTGGATGATATGCATGCTTAGCATGTTTATTTCCACACAGGACTGTAAGAACCTAGTGTAGTAGACCATCATGAGAATTAACGTAAGGGATTCTCTAGACTGTCTTTTAATACGATGCAAGACCACGGGGGGAAGTGATGATGAGTTCTTTCTCAGAGAGTCTGTAGTTCCTCGACAAAGGCCACAGGGGAAATGAGACATTGAGTGCTTCCTCAGAGAGCCTTTAGCACCAAACGAGACTACAGGGGGAATTGACGGTGAGTGATTCCTCAGAAAGTATTTTTTTTAGCTGAACCAGAGGGGTGAGACTGTGTGTGCCTCCTAGATGGTTGCAAGTACTTGTTGGTCAAACCATAGGGGTTAGGCTGTGAGAGCTACCTTGAGAGTTACCTATTTTCTTCTTGTTGGTGGGTTTTTACTTGTGTAGTATATATGTTAGACTGTCTGTGTGTGCATCCTATAGGGTTGCTATTACTTGTAGGTTGAACCATAGGGGTTAGGCTGTGAGAGCTACCCCGAGGGTTACCTGTTTTCTTTTTGTTGCTGGTTTTTTACTTGTGTAATATGTTAGAACTGTAGATTTTAGATGTTCTGTGCTTTTCTGTTTAATTCTTCTTGCACTCTTACTTGCCTTGTTTTCATTGACTATTAGGCACAAATCATTGGGTGATTTCCTACTAGGATTGTATCTCACACCCTGTTTGGGCCATGCTTTGGGCCCAACAGACTATGTTGTTGCAGGTTTTGATAAGGGCAATCGCCCTTCAACCTCAGTTATTTGACTTGCCGGGAGCTTGAGAGCATGGGACTGAGCCAAGGCTCGTGATGCTGACGAGTTTCTCACCTGTTTCTGTTTGGATGTTTCTTTAGTACATGTGTTCAGTTTTATTCTAGCATGTTGTTGTGTTTTCCTCATTCCTTAGATAATTGTATCTGCTGCATCATTATCATCATTGCTATATATTTGTTCTTATGCTTTCGGTTACAATTATGTATGTTGTTACTACTTCCACTATTGACTGTTGTATTTATTACCTTATATACCTTACCAAAAGAAGGCATAGTTTCCCAATATATACCAAGGCCCTCGCTGCTAGTCGGTAGCCTCTGGTGTTTGGGGAAATGCGCTTGAGGTCATGTGTCGAACCGGGTACAGGGCACCAGTGGAGGGGCTCCGGATTCGGGTCGTTACAAAGTGGTACCAAGGGGTTATTTTTTCTTGCCATACTGTTTGGAGACTTTAGCCAGGGATAGGATGGATTCGGTACTTGGTATTAAGCTATTCTCGAGAGTAGCTAACCCGTGTACAGGGAAAAGCCATACTACCTCGTTAATTGCTGTTTGCTGGTGTTGAGATTTTACGGTTGATATGATTTCACCTAGAGTGATTCACATTCTTTGTTTTGTTATTTTCTTGATGATTACAGTTCTATTTCTGTCGCAACCCGATGAGATGAGGGTATTCTGTCTCATGCATCATATAGGAACTTGTAGAAATCAAATTCCATGCATTCTTTCCATGCCATCTAAGCTATGTTTGTAACGCCCCGACCCAAGCTACCCAGAGTTGGTGCGTTATTGCGTAACATTGGCATGATCACAAAAGATCAAGTCTCGAAAGACTGATTAGTTTAGTAGTCTTGAAAAAACTAGACACATTCATAAGTCTTACATTACATCATAATGTGAAAAATCACAATAACATAGTATCCATTTTCCAAACTCATATCCTTTCAGACTATCCCTGCAGGTCATTCCTAAAATACTTCATCACATCCTGGAAAAATTAAAACATTGAAAGGGGTGAGCTCAGATGCTCAGTAAGGATAATAATATAGCAGAAGCTTTTATAAATAAACATTAACATTTAAGGAAATGTATAACTAAAACAAAAGCCCTTTTAAACTTGATCTTCAGCATAATATGGAAAAATAAAAAAAAATATTTCCATTTACTTATTCACATGGATATTCTACTTGTTGAATAATCACATGAAATATCAATAACCACTTTCATAATGATGGAATGCATAATGCCAGACTATCATAACCACGTAGCCAAGGCCTCATGCAAAGAATACAAATAAAATTTTGTCAAAGCCTCATCCCAAGACACTAGTTTGTCTCATGAGACATGCCGATGCATCGAGGAGCTATAGTGGGCTCCACCCGTCACTTATTAAGTCTAATGCATTCTTCATATGAATAGGTTTAAACATATCATAAACCATAACATAGTCGTATCACAGAAAACATGTATGAAGGAAACATAACATTTCCACATTTCAATCACAAGATATCAATACAACACATTGATATATAAAAAACAGTTTCAAAACCATTTTCAAACCCAAAATAAAAGAATAGTAAAACACGGTATTTATTTTTCATTTAAAAAAATTATGGCTTGTAGGGGAAGCTAAAACTCAAATAATGGTCATGGCGGTGGAGAAGTCATTATCGCCGCATACGTACAACAAGAAAAACATTCCTTTTTTTCGTTATTAAAATTCTTCGTATAAAAATATTCTTTTTGAATAAACATAAAAGTCAAAGGGTCTTATACACCATATAAAAGAAATTTGTGTATAAAAAAATATGCATCAATGAATGGAGATTGAGACGAAGTCCCTTACAAAGATAATTTTTTTTAAATAAAATATATATATTATCTATATTAACTATATGTAAACATAAATAAAGTATAAATACAAGATATGAAATAATAATATCATGACATAATTTGAAAGTAGGAGATTAACCCAAAGAACGGAAATTTGGTTATGAAGTTCCCTTACCTCGTGTACGAGTTGACTCGATCGTTCTTTAATCTCTTGAATAATAAAATAGAGTAAATTTAAATTTTCTTAAGAACCTTTTTCATTTTCATTATTCCTTTTATATCACTTATTACCATGTTATGAACATTATGTAATTATTTACGTTAATAACGGTCATTTTGTCGATCTTTGGTACTTGAGTCAAAAATAAACTTCTTATAATTACGCGTTGTTCATGTGGTAAAATATCCATTATATCCAGAATTATATTCATGATGTAGATATCATATATATCATATATATCCAGTATATACATTCATTTATAATATTACATAACATTTATAGGTAAGAAATGAAATGCACCGTTCATGGAGACGGTAAGCCGTACGTACGCTTGAACGCTACGTTCATTTCTATTTCGTATTTAGTGGAATGAAATTATAATCGTATAAAGGAATAACATATATCTAGTATAATATAATGTATGATACCATTTACTCCATCCATTATACATCCCACATATGGAATTAACGATTCAAATCACTTTGAGGGGGCGGTAGTCCGCACTTCCAAAAATGAAATTATCGCGTTTACCCATAATGGAAATCATAAAGGTAATTCCATAAATGAAAAATAAAGAACCATAAGGAAAAAACATAATATATATAATATATAAAAAATAGTGTCATCATAATGGCCACCATGAGAGGTGTTAAAAGAAGATTGAACAATCATCGTTTCGTGAGGCAGTAATTCGCCACCCACAGAAACAGTATGTTCATTAGCCATTAGACGAAGGCGTGTGTAAGTGTAAATAAAATACTTCTCATAAAAACATCCAAGTATATTGAGGATGCTGGTGTTATTACAAAAGATAAGAAAAAAAATAACTTAGGGGGTTGGAGAAGCAAAATAAAACAAAACAACGTAAGAGAAGACCTTACCTTAAAATCGGGTAACACTTTTTGATTTGGGACAAAGGATTCCTTGGGAAAACTTATGCCCATATTTAGGCTTCTTCGAGTGAGAGATGGAATTTTAGAGAGTATTTGGTCAGAGGATGGCCGAGCCAAATGGCTTTGAAGGTGTGAATAAGGTGGTATAGGTGGGGGCCTTTATAAGATGAGAGGAGGGGCACTCTTGGAAAGTCATGAATTGTTACCTTATTATGAAATTTGTTTCAGATTTTAAAAGTCCCAAAACGATATATTTATAGGATATGGTAATAAGGGTTCGAAATATACTCATAAAATAGGTTTTTGACATGTTTAAGTCTTAGATGTTACATTATCTTTTCATTTTATTTAAATCATTAATTAATGAGGCAATCGCTGCATCATCATGGTGTCATAAAAATTTTAATTTATTTAATGTCTAAAAATTATAAAAATATATCATGATGTAGGAAATATTTTTATATTTCCAATGAATATTTATAGTCTAAAATCTAACATATATAACCCCATGTAATAATTGTTTTCATATAACAACACATGTTTGTGACAATTTTATTTTTACTTTAAATAAAAAGTTATTAATGTCATTTTCTTACCCAAGTGGCTCCATGGGGTCCCCAAGTTGACCGATGGATTTTATTGGTCGGAAATGACTCTTCCAATAAGGGTAGGACAAGTGTAAGGGTACTTTAATATTTTTATAATATCATTTTTACCTTAAATTTCACTAATTACCTTTAATCGTGGTTAATTAAACATAAAAGTTACTATTCACCAAAAAAATTATTTTAATGCCATTGAACCACATTTTACTTATAATGACAACCATCAATGTAGGATTTTTGAAAATAAAATCACAGAAGTGGTAGTGTTTATTTAAATGAAAAATCAGTTTTTAACTATCACTTAGTGGTTTCACTATTCATCAAAAACTGATGTTTTTCAGAACAATGCCTAAATTTCACCCTAAACTATAATTGATATTCCGAATTCAAAAATGATGTCTATTTTAACAAATTCCAAACATGTAAGTTGCATTAATTAATTTTATAATTAATTCTCACTATCACAACAAATAGCGTGTTTTTAAGAAAAATTATATTTCAAAAGATTGACAATTGTTTATGTCCAATTTCAAAGTGAAATTAATTATAATGACCACTATTTGATAAAATGGTAAAAATATATTCTAATTATACTTTAAAAACACTCAATAGTATTATTTATCACTATAATTTATTTTTATTAAAAAAATTATTTTAAATTATTTTTCACTATTCATCAAAAATGGGAAGTTCTTAGGAAATTACAAAAAATTCAACTTAGGATAATTTCTATATTCCAAATACAAAAATGAAGTCCATTTTGAAATATAAAATTTCTATAATTTTAAAAAGTGTGTATTACAATTCATAAGGGCAACTTTGATTAGTCGCGGTGTGTTAGAACTCGAAGTTGCGTACAATGCAAGCTATTGTATTATTGAAGGAGAAGCGTATCATTGAAGCTTGGGGTGTTACATTCTCACCTCCTTCAATAAATTGTGATCTCTCAATTTGAAATTTTTCTTCGAAAATAAAATGTTGAATGTAGAAAATACCTTTGTGGAAAACCCACATCGGAAATAGGGTTAATAAAAATATAACATTAAATGAAATAAAGTGAAGTACAAAGGTCACCTGAGATAGCCAATACTAGGATTCTATGAAAACATGGATATGGAGGAAAAAACAATATAAGTCTGATGGAGTGTTGTATAAAAAAGGATTAGGAGAAAGTTAACCACAAGAAAATCATAAACTTGTGATTGGTTAAACGGTCATTGAATCCCCAGTTGGAAAAGTTAACCGACAATGTTTTTATTTTAAGTTACCTTTCATAATGTTGAGAAATTAATTTAAGATAATTACTAAGAACGTAAGGAAATATACTTACTTGTCATGTATACTTTCATTCTTTAATAAATTTTACTACAAACCGATCTTTCAGTCCAAATGGTAACAGAACTAAAAAATATTCTATTTATCCTAATTGTATAAGGTTCCAAATATTAATACATAACATTTAGATTTGGAAAAATATTTTGTAATAACCAGGGACTTCCTGTAGGCTAGTGTTAGGTAATAAAGGCATGTCGCACTATGGCTGTTGGTTCGATTCCTGCAGCTTTGTCCAACGCGGCGGGTTATCCCCCGACCTACAGGTTGTCTTTTCCTAAAACATTATTATTATAATATTCCAAAAATAATCTTCATTAATGTTTTATCCTTAAAAAAACTATCCAAAGTTCAACTTAATCCATCACAACCTTTATAGTAATCCAAAATACCTCTATCCAGACTTTTTCTAAAAGGTCTTTAAATTCCAAAATCCATTATATCATCAGATTTCTCAAACAAAGTAATGTTTCTCTTATTGTCACATACAAAAATATGATTACCTTCATCATATTAAAACCTTAATTAAAACAACAAGTACTACAGTAGAATCCTTATATTTATCAAATTATTCTTATAACTAGAATATAATCCTTGAGTCCAAAAGCACCAATACATTAATTATTCCACTTCAACTGTAATAACAACATAAGATTGTCCTTGATACCTTGGCCTTTTCTGAGGTAAGGTTCCCAGAAACTTAGGACATTCGTTTGCATAATTCCCCATTTCCCCACAATTATAGCATTAAACATTGATAGCCTCTTTATTTTCCTTGCAATCACATGCCTGGTGACCTTTTTCTCCACATTTATAACAAACTCCCATTCCTTTTAGGCAAGTACCGGGGTGATTCCTCCCACAATTATCGCATAATGGAAAATCCTTCTTTCCCTTTTTCCCTTTATCTGTCTCTTGTTCCACCATTCTCTTCTTCTCTTACTTTACTTTATTATTATATAATTTAGAGAATTCCTTTTCTTTCTTGATTGCAAATGGGACAATATCTTCGTACGACAAGAAGGTTTGTGAGACTAATGCTCGATGGAGAAATGGTTTTAACCCATCAAAGAAACGATCAATCTTACTTCATGGATTACATATATAATCTGGAGCATTCCTCGCTAACCATGTAAAGTTTTCCTCATACTTTGTGACATTCTCATCCACCTTCTGTCTCATACTCATAAATTGCCTTTCCATATCTGCTCAATGGTCATGTGGAATGTCTTTTTCAACGAAAAGATCTTTGAACTACCTCCATTACATATTCTATATTTCATCATCTTCCTTTGTGTTTTGAATCAATAACCACCATTGATCAGCATCTCCAGTGAGGCGGTAAACTGCCATGATAACATTTTCCCTTTCACTACACCCAAGGCATGAAATATGTTTTCTTTGGAGTTTATCCATTACTCAGCTACTAATGGATTTGTACCCCCATTAAATGTGGGTGGTTGTTCCCTCATGAAGCGGTCTAACATTGATCCTCCACATTGCAGATCAGGGTGCTCCATACGTGTAAGGTTATTATTCATAACCTGAGTGTGTTGTCCTAGTATGGTGATAAGTTTATCAGCACCAGTTATATCTCCAGCTCCACAATAATTATCTTGAGCAGGAGGGCAATCCCTACATGGAGTGCGTGCATTGATAAGGTTTCCATTCCTCCCACTAGGCGCCATTTTTAAACAATGGCGTAAACTATATTAGTTTATGATTCATAATACATAATTACATACTTGTAAAACACTTAACATAAATTTGACAGTTTATGGATACAATCCATAATCATAAAAATGTTTTCTTTGAGAAGTATATACTCATAAACCCTTTATAATGGTTGGTAAAGAAAATGAGAATTATCCTAAGTGTATCCCCCAGGAGTGTTGTAACCAAGAGTGCAGCAAGGCCCGTTGTCGTGCACCAGTTCCCGTTCGATTCTAGATCAAAGAGGTGTTTTTGGGTGTTACCCCTAGGTACATCTATGCCAGAGCCGCCACTACCTGCTCGTATCCAGATAGGGATGTATTGATCGGAAAACTCACAAAATCTCTATAATAACAAAATTCTTGGAAGTTCTTCTATACTAATCCTCAAAGTCTATCTTCAGGCTATGTTCTCTAATCAGATTTTATCTAAATCTAGCTTCCATGTTTAGTACTAAATTTACTCTGATACCAACTTTAATGCCCCGACCCTAGCTATCCAGAGTTGGTGAGTTATTGCGTAACATTGGCATGATTAGAAAAGACCAAGTCTCGAAAGACCGATTAGTTTAGTAGTCTTGGAAACACGAGATACATTCATAAGTATTACATTACATCATAAAGTGAAAAATCACAATAACATAGTCTCCATTTTCCACACTCATATCCCTTTCAGACTATCCCTGCAGGTCATTCCTAAAATACTTCTTCACATCTTGGAAAAATTAAAACATTGAAAGGGGTGAGATCAGATGCTCAGTAAGGATAAAAATATAGCGGAAGCTTCCATAAATAAATATTAACATTTAAGGCAATGTATAACTAAAAAAATCCCTTTTAAACTTGAACTTCAGCTTAATATGGAAAAATAAAATAAAATAATTCCATTTACTTATTCACATGGATATTCAACTAGACAAATAATCACATCCAATATCAATAACCACTTTTACAATGATAGAATGCATAATGCCATACTATCATAACCACGTATCCATGGCCTCGTGCCAAGAATACAAATAATATTTTGTCAAGGCCTTGTGCCAGGACACTAGTTTGTCTCATGAGACCTGCCGATGCATCGAGGAGCTATAGCGGGCTCCACCCGTCACTTAATAGGTCCAATGCATTTCTAATATGAACAGCTTTAAACATATCATAATCAATAACATAAACGTATCACATAAATCATGAATAAAGGAAACATAAAATTTCCACATTTCAATCACAAAATATCAATACAACACATTGATATATAAAAAAAACTCTTTCAAAACCATTTTCAAAACCAAAATAAAAGAAAAGTAAAAATTGGTATTTATTTTTCATTTAAAAAAATTGTGGCTTGTAGAGGAAGCTGAAACTCAAATAATGGTCACGGCGGCGGAGAAGTCATTGTCGCCATATACGTACAACAAGAAAAACATTCCTTATTGTCATTTATTAAAACTCTTCATATAAAAATATTCTTTTTGAATAAATGTAAAAGTCAAAGGGGTTTATACATCGTATAAAAAAAATTGTGTATAAAACAAAATATGCCTCAATGAATGGCTATTGAGACGAAGTCCCTTACAAAGATCATTTTTTTTAAATAAAATATATCTATTATGTGTATTAACTATATGTACACATAAAGAAAGTATAAATACAAGATATGACATAATAATATCATGACATAATTTGAAAGTAGAAGATTAACCCAAAGAACGAAAATTCGGTTAAGAAGTTCCCTTACCTCGTGTCCGACTTGACACGACCGTTCTTTAATCTCCTGAATAATAAACTAGAGTTAATTTATATTTTCTTAAAAAAAATTCATGTTCATTATTCATTTTATATCACTTATTACCATGTTATGATCATTATGTAATTATTTATGTGAATAATGGTCATTTTGTCGATCTTTGATACTTGAGTCAAAAATAAACTTCTTATAATTACGCTTTGTTCATGTGGTAAAATATATATTATATCTAGAATTATATTTAATGATGTATATATCATATATATCATATATATCCAGTATTTACATTCATTTATAATATTACATAACATTTAGAGGTACGAAATGAAATGCACCGTTCATTGAGACTATAAGCCGTACGTACGCATGAACGCTACATTCATTTCTATTTCGTATTTAATGTAATGAAATTATAATCATATAAAGGTATAATATAATTTATGTATTATATAATGTATTATACCATTTACTCCATCCTTTATACATCCCACATATGGCATTAACAATTCAAATCACTTTGAGGGGGCAGTAGTCCGCACTTCCTAAAATGAAATTATCGCGTTTACCCATAATGGAAATCATAAAGGTATTCAATAAATGAAAAATAAAGAATCATAAGGAAAACAAAAACATAATATATATCATATATAAAAAATATTGTCATTATAATGGCCACCGTGAGAGGTGTTAAAAGAAGATTGAACAATCATCGTTTCATGAGGCAGTAATTCGCCACCAACAGAAATAGTATGTTATTTAGCCATTAGACGAAGGTGTGTGCAAGTGTAAATAAAATAATTCTCATAAAAACATCCAATTATGTTGAGGATACTGGTTTTGTATCAAAATAAATGAATAAATAGAATTTAGGGGGTTGAGAAGAAAAATAATACAAAACAACATAAGAGAAGATATTACCTTAAAATCAGGTAACTCTTTTTGAGTTGGGCCAAAGGGTTCCTTGGGAAGAAATATGCCAAAATTGAGGCTTCTAGGAGTGACATAGAGAAGTTGAGAGAGTATTTGGCCAGAGGTTGGCCGTGCCAAATGGCATTGAAGGTGTAAATAAGGTGGTATAGGTGTGGGCCTTTTATAAGAGGAGAGGAGGGGCACTCTTGGAAAGTCATGAAATGTTACATTATTATGAAATGATTTTCGGATTTTAAAAGTCCCAAAATGAAATATTTCGAGGCTAAGGTTATAAGGGTTTGAAATAAACTCATCCAATAGGTTTTTGAAAAGTGTAAGTCTTAGATTTTACATTATATATCTTTTCATTTTATTTAAATCGTTAATTAATGAGGCAATCGCTGCATCATCATTGTTTCATAAAAAATTTAATTTATTTAATGTATAAAAATTATAAAAAAAAATATCATGATGTAGGAAATATTTTTATTTCTCCAATGAATATTTATAGACTAAATGGTAACTTATATAACCCCATATAATAATTGTTTTCGTAAAACAACACATGTTTGTGACAATTTTATTTTTACTTTAAATAAAAAGTTATTAATGTCATTTTCTTACCCAAGTGGCTCCATGGGGACCCCAGGTTGACCCATGGATTGTCTTGGTCATCCATGACTCTTCCAATAAGGGTAGGACAAGTGTAAGGGTATTTTCATATTTTTATAATATCATTGTTACCTTAAATTTCACTAATTACCTTTAATCGTGGTTAATTAAACATAAAAGTTACTATTCACCAAAAAAATTATTTTAATCCCATTGAACCACATTTAAATTCCTAATGAAAACCATGTATTTTGGACTTTTGAAAATCCAATCACAGAAGTGGTAGTGTTTCATTTAAACGAAAAATTAGTTTTTAACTATAACTTAGTGGTTTCACTATTCCTCAAAAATTGAAGTTTTTCAGAACGATGCCAAAATTTCACCCTAATCTATAATTGATATCCAGAATTCAAAAATGATTTCTATTTTACAAAATTCCAAACATGTAAGTTTCATTAATTAATTTTATAATTAATTTCTGTTGTCACAACAAATAGCGTGTTTTTATGAAACAATATATATCAAAAGATTGACAATTGTTTATGTCCAATTTCAAAGTGAAATTAATTCAAATGACCACCATTGGATAAAATGGTAAAAATATATTCTAATTATAATATAAAACCACTCTTTAGTATAATTTATCACTATAATTTATTTTTATTAAAAAAGTTGTTTTAAAGTATTTTTCACTATTCTTAAAAAATTGGAAGTTCTCAGAAAATTACAAAAAATTCAACTTAGGATAATTTTGATATTCCAAATACAAAAATAAAGACCATTTTGAAATATAAAATTTCTATAATATTAAAAATATGGTATTACTCTTCATAACGGCTACTTTGATTAGTCGCAGTGTGTTAGAACTCGAAGTTGCGTACAACGCAAGCTATTGTATTGTTGAAGGAGAAGCGTATCATGGAATCTTGGGGTGTTACAACTTTAGAAATTTCATGCTATTACGATAGACTCTGTGTAGATTATGCATGATGTTGTGATTGATTTTTCATATAATCTCTACTACCTTGTTAGAGGATTTTTGTTTCCTACTTTTCTTAAATGAACGCCAAATTTTGATTCATGAGGTGTTATGGGCCCTCTAGAATCAAAAATTGGTGCATCATGATCCTGTCTTCTCTTGTCCATGACTATAGGAGAAGCCAAGCATTGATTTGCAGGGAGTATGGGCCCTCACGAATCGGAAATTGGCACCTCCTTGCCTTGTTTTCTATGTTTTCTGGGCCTCTGTGCAGTTTCTGAGCTACTGCCCAGAAAAACCAAGAATACACAACATGTACTTTTTGACTACAAGCCATGTAGTTTTTAGACCATTTCCCTGACTGTGTGAGTAGGGACACATAGTTGTAATAATATCATCAGGAACACGTCGTGTACGGTAGATACACGCCGTGTAGTTCGGAGCCATGTACCCGATCATGTCACTAACAACACAGGTTAGGGAAGCTCGGGGAGAACACGCCGTGTTGTAAATGAACATGCCGTGTAGTCCTGTCTAGGTACTCGGCTACGTCACGAACAACACGGGCCGGTGTTACCTTCTGTTCAACACACCGTGTTGTTTTCGGAACATATCGTGTAGTATTGTTCAGGTACCCGACCGTGTCACAAACAACACAGGACGGTGTCACCTTCACCTATACATGTCGTGTTTGTTTAGAACATGCCATGTAAGGTTCAGTCGTGTAGACGGCTATGTGTTTAACAACACGGGCTGTCGAAGCCTTGTCTAGTACACATCGTGTTTGTTTAGAGCACGCCGTGTAGTCTCGGGATAAGTCGGACCGTGTGGATTAGCCGTTTAAAGAGACTCGGGCATGGGAATAGTTTTCAAGTACATGCCATGTGTTGGGTCAACACGCCATGTAGTTTTAGGTGTTACAAGAATTGTAGGGAAGGAGTACATGCCCATGTCTGTGGCTTAAGAAGTCACGTCGTGTAGTTTTTATACATGCCGTGTAGTCGTGTTTTGTAAACCTGTGTGTTTTTCTTCCCCTGTTCCCGTTTTGTACTCTGGTGTTCTCTGTCCTTGTTTTTCTTATCTAAGGTGTACTTTTCATCTTTCATATCTATGCCTTTGAGACGTCATATGGTTGTATGTCTGTCGTCAAGCAATGATCAGATGCTAGATATGGCTGATCAGGGAATTCCTGCTGATCCACCAGTCGGGCCAGCCTTGGCACCGGCTGTCGTACCACTTGCAGGTGTTGATGCACAGTTCAGGGAAGGTTTTATGATGATGATACAGACCTTTCAGGGAGCACCACCTCCTGCCTCGACTATGGCAGACTTGACGCTGGTTTTTCAATAGTAGCATCCTCCCATGTTCTCAGGGGAAGGAGGACCTTAGGCTACAGAGTCATAGTTGGAAGCCTTGCTGACTATCTTTGAGAATCTGAAGATACCTATAGAGAGGCGGGTCATGATCGCTACCTACATTCTCTGAGACTCCTCCAAGAGGTGGTGAGATGGGATCTCACAGGTGGGTCATCAACATGTTATGTCTTGGGAGGAGTTCCATCATGTGTTCTAAGACTACTTCTACCCAGAGACACTGAGGGCCGATCGATCCCAGGAGTTCATGAGCTTAGAGTAGGATACTCTTTCTATCATGGAGTACTCCACTCGTTTCAACGATCTCTAGTGTTTCACACCCCTCTTGGATGGAATTGGGGTGTTCTTGGAAAGGATGTTTGAGGATGGTCTCAGGCATGAGATCCGCTCACAGGTGAATCTCTTCCAGTTGACTTCTTTCACTTCCATCATCATCCAGGCGCTGATTACGGAGCACAGACTGAGATACTCTGGAGATGCGAGCCAGGTCGGTTCTGCTTCTAGAGCTAGTTTTCCTCCAGATGACAGCAAGAAGCACCGTAGAGAGTTTATGCGCAGTGATCCGAGGAAGGGACATGCATCGTCAAGCAGCCAGGTGATATTCTACCAGTGTGGTCGGTCAGTGTACACGAGGCCGTAGTGCCAGAGAGACCCCGTGGAGTGCCATCTTGCTGCAATATGGGACACCTTCAGTGTTTCTGCCAGGTTTTATCACTAGCAGCTAGTGACCGGTGTTCTTCCATGACTCCTCGTTCAGGAGCAGCTCCACCAGTTTCTCACAAGTCAGGTAACTAGAGTTATTCTGGCCGTTCGGGCCGAGGGGGAGGTCGAGGCCATGGCGGTCAGCCACCAATCCCTAATTAACAACAAAGTGCATCAGTTCAGAGTGGCTAGCCAGGGGTGCATGGCCGCGGTGTAGGCCAGTCTTTCTCCGTGGAGCAGACCTATCAGGAGCAGGATCCCGAACCTTCTATAGTTCGAGGTACAATTTTAGTAGCCTCATTTTTATCATCAGCTCTTTTCAATACTAGTGATATGCATAGATTTATCTCTGTTGCTATTATGGAGAGTCTTGGGCTCTGTGTCTTTTCTTCTGCCGACCCGTTGACACTAGACACACCTTTGGGGATGAGGACATATAGTGTACTCCAGTTTTGGGAGTTCTCTCTTGAGGTTGTAGTGTATCATTGTTTATGGGATCTCTATTTCCTATAGATGTCAGGCTATGATTTCATCCTCAAGATGGACTGGTTGGTTCCCTTCCAGGCAGTCGTCAACTGTTATCACCGTAGAGTGAGTTTCTTTTCACCAGAGGGCGAGTCTTTTCTTCATACAGAAGAATGGGATATTCTGGCGAGTCGATCAGGACTCGAGCATCATGTGCTAGGAAGGGTGATATCCCAGATTTCTAGTCTTTATCTGGATGATCAGGGGACTTCGTAGTTGTACTTTCCTCTAGTGGTGGATCATTTCAGGGACGTATTTCTAGATGAATTTTCGGGTTTGCCTCTAGAGCGTGAGGTATACCATTCTATTGAGCTCATTCCAAGAGAAGCACCAGAGTCCATTCCTCCTTATAGGATGTCTACACCTGAGTTGCCGGAGATCAAGAAGCAGTTGGAGGAGTTTCAGGAAAATGGCTTCATCCAACCCAGTACTTCTCCTTGGGGTTCGCCTTTCCTGTTTTCGAAAAAGGAAGATGGTACCCTTCGGCTTTGTGTGGATTATCGGAAGCTGAACCAGTTGATGGTCAAGAACCGATATCCCTTTCCGAGGATCGATGACCTCTGTGATCATCTTCGAGGAGCCCCAGTGTTCTTGAAGATCTACTTGAGGTCCGGTTATCATCAGTTTCTCGTTAGACTATCAGACATAGCTCTGACAGCCTTCAGGAGTTGGTATGGTCTATATGAGTATATAGTCATGTCGTTCGGTCTCATGAACGCGCCTGTAGTTTTCATGGAACTGATGAACCGAGTGTTCCATACTTACTTGGAATCCTTCTTCGTGGTCTTCGTGGACGATATCTTGGTGTAATCTTACACTCAACATGACCATGCCACACATCTTGAGATTGTTCTGAGTACACTGAGAGAGCATTGGGAATATGCTAAACTTTCGAAGTGCCAATTTTGGATGGAACTGATTCACTTCTTAGGTCACGTCATCTCAGAGGCAGGAGTATCTGTGGAACTATGGAAAGTGAGAGCTGCAGTCTCCTAGGAGATGCCAAAGAACGTTTTTGAGGTATGGAGTTATCTAGGGCTGGATGGATACTAGATATTCTTAATTTATGACTTTTCACACCTAGAATCACCTTTGAAAGGTCTGACCAAGAAGGGGGCGAAGTTATTATGGCCAAATTCTTGTGAGTCAGCATTTTAGGATCTGAAGGGAAGGTTGAAGTTGGCACTGATACTAGTCTTGGCAGAGCCAGGCAAGAGATATATAGTCTATTGTGATGCTTCAGGTATCGGGATGGAAGTTCTACTTATACAGGGGGATGGAGTCGTTGTGTATGAGAGTCGGTAGTTGATGCCACATGAGAGTAACTACACGACGCATGATCTATATTTGGTAGCTATTGTTCATGCCTTACACTGTTGGAGACACTATCTTCTGGGAGATCAGTTTGTAGTCTCTATTGACCACAAGAGTCTCAAGTATATCTTCAATCAGTGTGATCTGAATCTAGGGCAGCGTAGGTGGGTTGAGCATCTTCAGTCTATTTATTTTGAGCTTGGATATATGCTAGGAAACTGCAACGTAGTGGTAGATGCATTGAGCAGGAGAACTCAGATTCAGGCAGTTTAGGAGTCCAGCAGTGAGTGATAGCTTCTGGCTCTGTTCTCTATGATGCATCTGGAGGTGCATGACAGACAGTGACAAACCCTTCTATCTTCTGTAGTTGTTACCTCTACACTACTTGATCGGGTACGGATGAGGCAAATATCAAACTCAAAAGGATTAGTTCTGTGGGAGAGTGTGTCAGGAGATGACCCTCTTCCTGGATGGACAGTGGGAGAGAAAGAGAACTTGCATTTCTTGGGATGTATATGGGTCCCAGAAGACATATGGGAGGAGATGATGTAGGATTTTCATTCCTCGTTTTTGGAAGTTCATCCTGGCGTCACCAAGATGTATCAGGATCTTCATCGCCAGTACTTCTGGCAAGGTATGAAGAAAGATGTTGCTGGCTTTATCATGAGAGGTTCTACTTTTCAGGAGGTAATGGTAGAGCATCAGCGACCAGCGGGGCTTTTGCAGCAGTTACCGATTCCGGAGTGGAAGTGGAATGATGTCGTGATGGACTTTGTGACCGGGTTTCCGAGATCGCCTCGTGGGAATGATGATGTTTGGGTTGTTGTCAACAGGCTCACGAAGGTTGATTAGTTCTTTCTGATTAACGAGACCTTCAGTGTTGATGATCTAGGATGACTTTACATTAGAGAGATTATATGTCTACATGGAGTTCAACACTCCACTATTTCAGACAGGGATGTGAACTTTACCTCTTGGTTCTGGAAGGGACTTCAGAAGGCCTTGGGTACACAGGTACTTTTGAGTACATCATACCATCCCCAGACTGATGGCCAGTCCAAGAGCATGATCCAGGTGCTTGAGGATATGCTCTGAGCTTGTATGCTAGACTTTGGCGGTTCTTGGGAGAATCATATCCCTCTTGTGGAGTACTCCTAAAACAACAGCTTTCAGGAGACCATTCATATGGAACCTTATGAGGCTTTGTACGGTAGGCCATGCCGATCACCCTTATGCTGGATGGAGGCAGGAGAGGGAGCTTTGCTGGGACCTCGTCTTGCTAAAGAGACTTCGAAGAAAATAGAGTTGATTCGGAAGAGGATGGATATATCACATTCATTATAGAAGTCTTATGCTGATCAGCGGAGATGACCTCTGGAGTTCGAGTTTGGGGATCAGGTTTTCTTGTGTGACACACCGAGGTTGAGACACAAGGGGATTCAGAGGCAGGGTAAGCTTTCATCATTGTACGTCGGGCCGTTTGAGGTTTTGGAGAGAGTGGGGTCGGTCGCCTATTGGTTACAGCTACCACAGAGGTACTTAGACATACACGACATCTTCCATGTCTCTTAGCTCCGACGTTACTTTTTAGAAACATCTCATGTATTCTAGCCTGAGGAGGTTGAGCTTGAAGAAGATGCATCATTTGAGGAGAATACTATACAGATTGTCAATCATAGAATGAAGTTTCTCTGAGGACGGTCTATTCCTCTAGTACAGGTGTTATGGTGGAACAGGTGAGTACCAGATGAGACTTGGGAGAGGGAGGCCGAGGTTCGATAGTAGTGGTCGGAGCTGTTCGGGGTTTCTTCTTCTACACCTCTCTAGGAAAATTCGGGGATGAATTTCATTAAGGGGGGATGTTTGTAAGGACTCGGATCTTCATTTCAGGTATTTGTTTCTATTTATGTAGTTTTTGGGAATTTTTGATGTACACGCTGTGTAATTTCTAAGTACATGTTGTGTACTCTCTTCCTGCATGAAGCCGTGTGCTGGCCATTTCCGGGCCACACAAACGGTGTGTAGGGGTGAAGTAGAGGCCGATTTTGGTGGAGTATGTAAAACCCACTACATGCTGTGTACTTATCTTATTTTCATTAAAAGGACCAGGGTCGCGCTTAATCACCATAATCGTCTTCTTTTAGGACTAGTTTGACCGAGAGATGCCGTACGGCCCAAAAACTTCTCCAGATTCCCGAGCCTCCGTATTTTCTCTGATTCGAGATCTGTTGATTGTGTTGGAAGCGCAACGGTGAGTTCTTCCTTATTCTTGATCCTTGTTTTCCAATTCTTCCTCCTTCTCAAGTTATCTAAGGTTCAACATTTTGTGTGTTTCCTCAGATCTAGTATGTTCTTGGGAGAATCAGTTGTCGTGGTTCAAGTATATTGATCTCCTAGGATGGAGGTGGGTGGTTTATGCCTTTCTGTAGAAAGTATTTGAGTATTTTGTGTAAATTCCACCAATACCCTTGAACGGGGTATTGGGTGTTTCCTGTTTTTCCCCTGTTTTTTCCTTCTATGCTTGATTTCTTGAGTACAGGTAAATGCTTCTAAATTTTGGATATGTTATACTTTGTTTATGTGATTTTCCTTGCATGTGTTACTTTTTAAGCATTTCCAGTTGCCATGCCTAGTTTTAGGATAGTGGAATTGTTATACTGTTATGCTGTTGTGCCTTTGAATGATAGACAAGTAGTTCTTGAGGTTTACATGGGATGATACGCGCGCTGAGCATGTTTATTTCCACAAAGGACATTAATAACCTTGTGTAGTAGGCCATAGGGAGACTAGATGTAAGGGTTTCTCCAGAGTGTCTTTTAATATGATGTGAGACCACAAGAGGAATAGATGATTGGTGCTTCTTCAGAGAGTATGTAGTTCCTCGATGCGGGCCATAGGGGGAATGAGACGTTGAGTGATTCCACAGAGATCCTTTAGCATGATACGAGACTATAGGTGGAATTGATGGTGAGTGCTTCCTCAGAATGCCTTTTTTTAGCTGAACCAGATGGGTGGGACTGTGTGTGCGTCCTATAGGGTTGCTAGTACTTGTAGGTTGAACCATAGGGGTTATGCTGTGAGAGCTACCGAGAGGGTTACCTGTTTTCTTCTTGTTGCTGGCTGTTTAATTGTGTACATTATATGTTAGAACGACTGTGTGTTCCTCATATAGGGTTCCTAGTACTTGTAGGTTGAACCATAGGGGTTAGGCTATGATAGATACCCATAGGGTTACCTGTTCTCTTCTTGTTGTGGGTTGTTTACTTGTGTACATTATATGTTAGAACTGTGGATTGTAACTGTAGTGTGCTTTTCTGTTTACTGCTTCCTAAACTTTTACATTCCATGTATTCATTTACTACTAGGAACAAATCATTGGGTGATTGCCTAATGGGATTGTATCTGACACCCTATTTGGGCCATTATTTAGGCCCAAGAAGACTATGTAGTTGAAGGTTTTGATAAGGGCAAGTGCCCTTCTACCTCAGGTGTTTGACTTGTTGGGAGCTGGAGAGCATGTGACCGAGCCGAGGCTTGCGATGGTGAGGAGTTTTTCACCTATTTTTCTTTTGCTGTTGCTTTAGTACTTATGTTTAGTTGTATTCCAGCATGTTGTTGTTTTTGCTGCTTTCCTTAGACAGTTATACCTACTACATCATTATCATCATTGCTATATATTTATTCTTCTACTATCAATTACAATTACGTATATTGTTACTACTTAAGCTATTGATTATTGTATTCCTTACCGGGTATACCTTACCAAATGAGGGAATAGTTTCCCCAATACTTACCAAGACCCTTTCTGCTGGTCAGCAGCCTCAGCCATTTGGGGAAATGTGCTTGAGGTCATGTGGTGAACCAGGTATGGGGAACCAGTGGAGGGGCTCCGGATTCATGTCATTACAGAACCTTTCCAACACATTCAAGTATCTCTAATGGGATATTGTATATAGGATATAACTTTACCTGCTTCCCAAAATGAAGATGTTGAAGCATGAGAGAGGCCCTTAAGAAGACATGATCACCCACAGAGAAAGACTATAGTCTTCGACGGTGATCTTCATAAGATTTCTGACAACTCCGAGCTGGATCCATCATCTCTCTAATCAACCGTATCTTCTCCAATGTTTCATGGACAATTCTCGGCCCGACTAGTGATATTTCACCCATTTCCACCGAGCATTGAAAATAATGACAAGGATGCCCATACAATGCTTCAAACAGTGCCATGTGTATCGAGGCTTGATATCTATTATCATATGGAACTCCAATAAGGGTATATTATCCTCCCAGGAGATACAAAAATCCATTACACAATCCCACAATTTTTCTTCCAATTTTTGAATCATCTTCTTGGATTTCCCATCCATCTGAGGATGATATGCTGTGCTTATAGTCAACTGAGTACCAAGTGCCTGCTGTCGGGATTTCTAGAAACAAAATGTGAACCATAGATCTCTAGCTGAAACTATTGACACACTTACTCCATGACTTATTACAACATAACAAATATAGATTTTGTAAACATCATCCACTATATGAGTTTCATGAATAGGGAGGAAATGCTCTTAATTGGTTAGATGATCCACTATCACCGAAATGGCATCATTTTTTAGGACCATTCATGAAAGACCTATAAGAAATTACACTACTATCTGATCCCATTTCTACAATGTGATGGGAATAGATTGTAACATACCACCGGCTCTCTAATGCCCTACATTAACCCACTGACAACTGAAGCACCGTGAGACAAACTCATTCACCTTTCTTTTCAGGATGCTCCCCCAAAACTGCACCTTCAATAACTTATACATCTTTTGTATACATGGATGTAGTTCTCATCTTGAATGGTGGAAAGCTTGAAAGAGTTGTTCCTGGAAATCCATGGGTAAAATCATCCTAAATCTGAAATACATAACTGAACCCCTATCATGTTTCCATCCCTCTATTGTATCTCTATCATTGTGTTTTGAACTCGCAACCAGACTTTCTGCATCTCATGTTCATGCCTCTTTGATTATTTTTACTAAATCCAGAACAAGCATAACTGAAAAGAAGACCACAACATCACCTTGGTCTTCACATTACACATGTATGTTGTCAAAATATTACATCAACTTCCATTCATTTGATGTTTCTTTCTCTAATTCATCGTGTGAATTTATAATGACTACATACTCTACCAAATTTCCTTTCATTGGTGTGCACATCAAGTTAAATTCAAACATTTTTTGATACTCCATCCATCTCCTTTGCCTTAGATTCACATCTCGCAATGAAAAAACGTGTTACAAGATTTTTTGATTTGTAAAACTTGTAAATTTCTCACCAAAGAGATAATTTATCCATGTATTCAAATCTTCGATGACTGTAGCTAACTCCAAATCATGTGTTGGGTAATTTTTCTCATGCACAGTCAACTACCTTGAACCATATGAAACCATATGATCACTTTATATGAGAACACAACCCAACCCTGATCAAGAAGCATAATAATACACCACACACCCCTATCATGATTCTAGAAATATCATGATAGTTTCCAAAATAAGATGAAATTTCAATTCCTGGAAGGACTTATGACATTCCTTTGTCCATTGGAATGGAGCATTATTTTTTATAAGTTCTAATTGGTGAAGATAGTCATGAAAATTCATGTAAAAAGTGTCAATAGTAACCGGATATAATAATAAAACTTCGTATCTCAAAGAAATTATTTAGTGGTTGATATGAGATAGCAACATATATCTTTTCTATATCCAGAGAAACTCTTTTTTTTAGAAATGACATAGCCAAGAATACATATGTCCAATATCCAAAAATCACATTTCGCTAATTTGGAAAACAAACAGTGATCTCTCATGATTTGTAACACTATTTCTAGGTGCTCCTCACGGTCAGCCATTGTCTTTGAATAGACCAAAATTTCATCCATAGAAACCACAACAAAATAATTTAGATATTGTTGAAATATCTAATTCATCAATTCCATGAAGACCATTTTTTGAATTCGTTAGATTGAAATGATTGACTACATATTCATACTGTCCATATCAACTTTTGAAATATCAATTTGAAATATCCTCTTTAAAAATCACAATTAGTGGTATCCTGACCACAAGTGAGTCTTTGAGAACCACTCAGCTCCCCTTAATTGATTGAAAAATCATAAATTCATGGATGTGGATATATTTTCTTCGTCATAATTTTTTTAAGCATACAATAATCAATACACATATTAAGAGTTCCATTTTCCTTCATCACAAAAAAATAAGTGCTTCCCACCGAGACGTACTCAGTCGAATGAAAACCTTTTTTCTAGATCCTATAACTGCACTTTCTATTATCATAACTCTATTAGTCCCATCCTATAATATGGAAGAGAAAAAGGACTGGTCCCTAGAAGGAGATCAATTGTAAACTCCACATCCCTTAGATGTGGTAACCCTTAGATTTTCTTGGGAAAGACATCTGGAAATTGATCCACAACAACTGGAAAACAATTTTCCTTGATCTCTTTCGTTGATGCCAAATTCAACAATGCCAACTGATAATATATCGTCACCACCATTAGTTCCAACATGCCCTTTGCACCTTTCTTAACAATCCTCTCTCCTATGAAGAGATGCTCGATGCCATCCTCAGTAATGAAACTAATTGTTCTCCTATGAAAGTTGATTTGAGATTTGAACATTGTCAGCCAATCCATACCAAGAATTATATCATAGACATCCATCTTCAACATCAAGAAGTCCCATTTCAGCTCATCTCCATCAATAGTTATAGCACATGATATACATGAAAGGGCTTGACACTCTCTTATAGTAAGAAGAGTTTTCATTTTTAATATAGATGTCATCATTTCAGTTTTTAAAACCTTGTTAATTAGTGCCCCACTTCTTCTTCGTCTTAGTGATAGTGTTCTCAATCCCTATAGTGAAGACAACTATACTTCCTCGACTTGGATTTTCAGAAGTGAGGGATATCATTAATGGAGTATCCATCTATAGTCCCAACTCAAAGATTTGAAAAGCCCGAGAGATGATTTTGACCAACTATTGGTTTACCTATGGCTCAGGTGCAACCAAATTCTCAACAGTCTCTTCTAACTAGTTCTTATGATTCTTATCAGGTGCTATTTTCTAAACCAACAACAAACTCTATAATTCTCACTCTCTAGAAATTGAGGGCTTAGCATTTCAAATTCTATCACATCAACTATCACAACATTGTATTCCAAAACAACAATTTTTCCATGTTCAACCATTTTTGAAAACAGTCCACATGTTTCAGAAAATTAATCCATTTTCAATGTATGATAAGAATTTACTCTTTCAAAATATTTCATTTGAAAACCAATAAAATACTTTTTCAAAAAATTAACACATTTTTTTCTCAACATGAATCATTCCTTGAATTGATGTATGCACTCTATGTGGGTAGTCATTTCTAAATAATGAATTTCATACTCATCTCATTGGATAAACCAATGACAATGAGATTAAAAAATTATAGATGTGTCTCCAAAAACTTATTAACCCAACTCCAGGGTAACATTACATTTAGCATAAATGGTTTAGCTAAAGCATTTGATGTTATACATTTCCTGTTATGATAATCCTACTCGTTTCTATGATTCCCACCCATGGAATAATCAAGAAGGAATTTCATCTCCCAAACTAGGAACATTGATGACTACTTGTCAGGCATGGACTGCACAAGTAGATACCATTTGTAATGAACTTCCAATTTTCGCTGGATTGAGAGTACAACAAGTCATTACTAGGCCTTAGGAAATATCTCCATGATGCAAAAGGCTGGCAATAAATTCCAAAGGGTTTCAAATACAAGTGGGGGATGATTTACCCTTTGAAATAAAGGAATAAACCAACCAACCATAACCAAACATTCACTATATGATTCATGAACTAAAGAAATAAAACTCAATAACTTCATTAATCTTAAAAACCATATCAATGTATGTAATAGTGAAAGAATAACCATGTATCAAAGTACACAGCGAATAAACAACACAAGACTCTCAAAAGACCACAAGACTCCATGCTCCATAGGATCCAAGCTCCAGAATCTCCGAACATCCCAAATATCACAAGGTAGTGCAAAAAACATGGAAGAATTACCATTTCCCCTATCCAACAAGAAATCTTCTGCAAAATCACTAATGTTCCAAAGCAACGGTGAGTATATAACTTTGTAGGTTTTCCCCCAATGACTTCATTACTCATGCAACGTGGATAGAAGAGTTAGAAACAATTATATAAAATTTTTTATATTGAATTTATTTATAAAAAACATAGTTTATAACTAAATATAACCTTGTTTCCTAATAAATTCATTACCAAATGCATACAAGTGTAATTGAATCCAATTTTCCTTGCAAGATATATTTCTAGAGAAATAACTAAACAAGCATCAAGGATATTTCAAAATATCCTTTTTTGGCATACACAAATATTCCACAAACCCATGAATACATCCATTGATTCTACGTTATGATAATTACATACTCATGAGTAGTTCCTCGTTGATCTATCAATTCATCACTAGGTAATTGTTTCCCATGTTCCATTAACCCTTGGGAATTGAGCACATGGTCATATTTAAACCAAGCCATGTATATGCAATATGATATTTATATCTCATGTTCCATTTAACCTTTAGTACTAAGAACAATGTCATATTTCATCCAAGCTCTAGAATTTCAATATGAATTCACACACCAATATGCCCAAGGATAATGAAAAAATACCTTTTCAATGAAAACACCCTTTTTATTGAAAACAAATTCCATCAATGTCATTTCAATACCAAACAATTTCAATAAAACACCATTTTTATTGAAAAAAATATTCATCATACCATTTAAAAATTCTATAAAATAAATAATTTAAAATCATCAATTTATATTCAATTGGCCAAATTACATTTCACAACAATTAACCATGATTTCAAAATTTCACTAAAACCATAAATACTCAATATAGAATATTTATTAGATGATTTTAACAATAAATCCCATACAAATAAACCAATTTATAACTAAGAAAATAAATTATAGTCAGTGGAGATGAGTGTGAAGATACCTACTACGATGGTTTTGACGAAACTCGACAAAGACGAAGAATGCAAAGGAAGGAAAGTCGATTCAACAATAAAGGCCTTAGTTCTCTAATCCTACTGAAATCATGACTCTAAATTGAATTATTTGGCATCTAAAAACACAGATTTACCCACTATAGGTGAAGATAAGATAAATAAAGGAGATCAGAGAAGTAGATCTAAGTAGATTTATGAAAAAGTGACAGATTAGTAAAGAATGATGACATACCTCAAGAATCGGATCAAGATTCAAGGAAAGCTGCTTAGATCTATTGATCTATCTGGAAGACAACCATATTTAGCCTTTCATGATGTTAAAAAATTTATATATACTAATAGGAGGTGTAGATCTTAGAAAATAAGAAGCAGATTAGGAAGGGTTTGCAGAAAATAGAAAAGAAGCAATGTGATCAGCACTTAACCCAAGAATCGGACTTGAAAACTCCAAGGGAAGGCTCTAGGTTGGCTCCAACTCATGTGGGGAGGGTTCTACAGCCTTCTAGGGAACGAAATATCAAAATAGGGGCGTTTTGAAGCCAAAAAGAAATATATAGAAGAAAAATGATTAAGCTCTTAGAGAATAGGATCTAGATTGGGCCTCTACGCACGGTTTGACCACATTGTTTGGTGCAACCATGTATGGATTGTGCGACCCTACTTTTGCCCCCAAAACTCTTTATAAATTCCAAAAACTGTCTCGTCCTTCAACTTTACCCTTTTATTGAATTTTTCTTAAACCTCATTTTCTATGGAAAAACCCCACTTTATGGAAACACCGCACTTTAGGGAGACACCCCACTTTATTGAATGATTCCACTTTATGGAAACACCTCACTTTATGGAAACAACCCACTTTATGGAAACACCCCACTTTATGGAAACAACCACCTTTATAGAAACACCAAACTTTAAGGAAACAATATATACAATTGAAAATCTCTATTTTATAAAATCTCTCTATTTTATGGAAACACAATCAAAGACACACCATTTAAAAAACATGCGGAAATAGTTATGTACCCAAAACTAGGTGTACTACATTTGAATTCCATTTTACCTATTGAAAAATATATTGTTATAAATAAAATCTAGAACAACAATCATATATATCATACTATATATTACTTACATATAACCTTTTATCCCCCTTTAATTAGAAATTATATATGGAAATTACTATTTTGGTTGATCACATATTTGATTTTCATGTATGTTTGGGTTCGGTAGTTTTGATCCTTATAAATGGATTAGGGTTACACAATCTCTAGAGTGAAAATAATCAGGAAAATATTTTATTTAGTCATTATATAAATCTGTATATATACCCATAAATTCTTTATATATAAAATTGAGTTTCACCATTCTTGGCCATGATAGGTCATACGTACACATGAAAGTTATTTCCATTTTTTGATAGATGGAAAAAATAAAGGAAAATAATATATCACATTTAAATAATAGTTATTATATCATATATATTCATTAAAACCATCCTTATTATATTCCAATTAAAATGAAAATTAAAAACAATTACATCACATCTTGGTGGTGGTAGTAAAAATGTATGCAAGAATGACATTATAATTTTACATCTATATGGATGGTAAAAATGTATATATGATATTATCATTATCTATGTATTATTATGTCACAAATAGCTTATATAAACATTTAAACTATCATAATAACAATATGTTAATGATGGTTCTATAAAGTTAATTTTGTTTCCATGTGGAGACAGAAAGATATAGGTACACATGACTAATAGTTTCTCTTCCCATTTGATAGAAAGAGGATGAATAAAGGTTGTCTCAAAATAATAATAGAATTTAATGATATTAAGGACATTTATGTTATTATTTTATTATTTATATAATATAATTAGAGGATGTTAATGAAAAATTAAAATGAATGTGATTAGTTATGATTATTACATCTTCATTGAAACAAATGATGTAGGTCACCTATTAAGGGCTCTATGGTTTTCCCTTCTGGATGAAAATCTCCTAAAAATGAGTTTAGGGGTGTTTATAAGAGATATAATTAGAGATTATTTTAGAAAGCCAGATAAATGTGGTGTGATTAAGATAAAGGTGGGGTTTCCTTTTTTAATTGAGTGGAGAAATATCTTGGAATTGGTAAAGATCATAAAATATATTAAATATATTCTCAAGAAAAATTATTCCAAATGGACTATAAATGTGGAAAAAATTAAAATTTCAACTATATAATAACCTCATTGTCCACTTTTAATATTTATTATTATTTTTATATAATTAAATGAAATAATATTTATTCAAAATATCATTATTTTTAATTTAGACACCATTTTTTGTAATTTGGATTAAAATATATAAATAAAAAGAGTGAAATAAAATTTAATTCTTTAACATGATATTAATACATCATATTAATAAAAAGTAGTTATGTCACACATTAACTGACTAATATTATGTTATTTTTAAAATTTGTAATATCATTTATGATATTGGTTTATTACATGGGGAAATACTGCATCTGTATTGTATTATAAATTGAGGTCATTATATAATAGCTAAAAATTACAAATAAATTAATATCATGAAACTAATTTAGTTAATCTCAAAATAGAAACATTTTTTTAATATCAGTTTTTTGTCATATGTAGACACATAATAAATATTTAAAACTAAGAGAGTGAAATTTTGTAACATTTATTGATTTAAATATTATATATGTCATTTTAATGGGAAATTATACCTTAAAAAATAAATTTCAAGAATAATATTATAAAGGAAAATTTATCTTCATCCATTATGAAATTTAATGAAAACATAGGGATTTATCAAATAGTTCTATACTAGGTTACAATTATTTACCCATTTCTGGATTGTTAAATTTTAACACTGATACTATTCGTATTGAACAATAACAAAAGGGACTTATAAACCAAATGTGGAAATAGAGATTCCAATTATGGAATCAATTTTATCTAATTAAATGAATATAATTGAATTAAATTAATTTTGAAATAAGTGGGCAACATGTGATCTGACCCATCTTTCTAGAAAAATACACTATTATTTATTGAACATGATATTATTTTTATTCCATTACAAGAACAAATAATAGATAAATGATAAAATTTTGCATTAAATTTATAAAATTTACATTTCATTAAAATAATTAACTTAAAGTAATTTTTTTGTTTATAAATACTAAATTCATTTATGCACATAAATTTTTTTTATAGAAAAATATCATTTTTACTTCCAATTGATTATATTATAATTTCTAGTAAGCATGTAAACAATGTACCATACATTATCTATAATTTATTTATTAATATTCGAACTATACAATGCAAGGGTTTGGAAAAAACAATCATATAATATTTTAAGAATATACCACAGTTCTTTTAAAATTGATGTTTCATGTAACAGAAGATAATGAAAAAAATTAAAATAATTTATTTAATGTAAAATATATTATAACATCTTGGGGTGTTACATTTTACCCCCTTAAAATGATATTCTCACTCAAAATTTATCATTTTTATACAATAACAGAAGAAAATTTTTACCTCATCACTTCATTATGTTCCCACACATCTTGAATTAATTTATGATTTTCCCCAAAACGTTGTTCAGGTGAGTGGCGGTGTCTTGTAGAAATTTCCCTATATGTTCCATAAGATATAATTGTTTATAATCCTAAGAATTTTTTTTATCGGGCGGAAAAATCACTATGTTTTGTACATGTTAATGACTGACTATGTACTTCCACATGATAGATACATAGAACATATCATTATCTTGAGTAGGGATCTATGGATGTCACAAATGATAGGATGATGTCCCAATAAAATCAAGATCCTTAAAAGGGACAAAATATCTCAGGATCATAGTTCATTTCATTCAAAATATCATAACACTTTTCAAGGATAAATCCATATAATAAACTTATCACCAACATTGAAATCAATATCTCACTGATGATTATAAAAAAAAATCTGTAAATTCTGAGCTGCATTGATGTGATAATAAATTTCTAAGACATTGTCTGTTATTTCCTCATCTTAATCACATCCTATTATCTTTCATTTACTAACCTCATCACATCATGTGGGAGTTATACAATTATTTCTATTGGGTGCTTTATAAGAACTCATCTGAATTCTCAAATTAAAGTTATTTTCATTGTAAAAATCAACTATATGATGTTTTTTATCCCAAATATCATTGAATTACAATGAATAAATCCTAAAAATATCACCCCCCATTTTTTATTTTTCTCTTATATTTACCATCTACCTGAGGATGATAATATGTACTAAAATTCAACTATATATACTATGTCTGCTAAAGGCTTCTCTAGAAATTTGGGGAAAACATTGAATCATGACCAGATATGAGTTAGTGTGGTACTCTATGAAATAATTCCACCATGATAATATATAAATTATTAACATGGAAAATAGTAAAAGCATCTCTAATGTAAATGGATTGTGTTGAAGTCATAATTTGATCATGTAAAACCTATATATAAATGTTCCATATAGATTTTTTCCTTCACCCATAATAGGGTGAAATAAAAACACTGAGAAACATACACTATAATATCTCTATTCATGTAATCCCACTAAAAAAACTCTATCAGATATCTATACATATTTTTTTACATCTAGGGTGAATAGAGAATAAAAATATATGAGTTTATTCAAATAAAGACTTCATCATATATGGTATGGATGGGACTTATACAAGGTTAATTTACTATATTATTCTATCATAATCAAGGTCAGTCATAATAACATTTCACACCTTATATTGTAGTTCCACTATTTCCTTTCTACCACATTAATATTCTATTTTAAAAATCGTTTCAAACTCATTTGAGAAAGATACGATATTTACCTTTCCATTAATATTTCTATATCGATCCTTCAAAAATATATAAATATCAGATCATTCATGATACTCATCATTGATAAACAAGCATGGTCTTTTCAATTCATTTCGTATTCCACCACATTTCATTTCCTAAGTGGTTATTATATTGAATAGTCATAATCATTAAAAATCCCCATCCATATTCTTTGTTAAATATTAAATTAATTTTATTGAAAATATAATTTAAACGTTTATGATTATTATATATATCACACCATTCTCCCTAAAGATAATATATCCAAATATTTATCGAAAGAACTATAACTATTTACTATAAATCATGACTTCTGTAATATTTATCATGATTCTTAACTTGGAATAATAAAAAATCTATCACGATATAATTATGCAAGGGAGAGAATCTAAATATCTTATTGGATTTGTCACTATATTTTACAAACCCATATCCACTACAAGGTAATGTGAGGATTGGTTCAATTACCAACCATCTATTAAAATCATCAAAATTCTCATCCCATTAATCCATCCAAATAAACTTTGATCCTTTCTAACTTAATAATGTTAGTGGACTATAACACTAGAATAAATTATTTATATAGCTCTCATAATATCTATAAAACTAAATAAAACTATATATCTTAGTTTTATTGGTTTTCCTAGAACAAAATTCAACAACATCAATCACTGAAGGATCTACTAAAATTACATTATATGATATCATATAACCCACTAACAGAAATTTAAAAATATAAGATTCATATTTAGTTAATTGTTCAAAAAATTTATCCTTATACAGGGTGTTCATCATTATAATATTATGATATTCTTTCTATTCCTTTCTTTTTTAATAAAAAAACATCAACTATAAATTATACTAAAAACTAATTATTTCAATCTCTAATGACTCAATTCATTTAATCCATGATAATAGAGGGGTAATTAGTTTGAACAAGTATAATTACTATAAATTTAAAGTGTCCATACCATGTTTGAACTTATCTCTCGGGTATATCCTGATTATTGACCCTCAATTGATGATATCCAAAATAAATTCAATTCTTCATGAAGTTTTGATATCTATATATTTCATCAATCAATTCGTAAATATAGGGTAGCGTATACTTTTTCTTGATTATAATATTGTTTAGTTCATTGTAATCAATACATAGTCATATTGATCTATCTTTGTTTATAAAAAAATAACAAGTTCACTCCATGGTTACACACTCTACTGATTGAATCCCTGGTCAATATTCTCCTAAAGTTTCTTATTCACTTTTTTAACTCCATTGGGGCTATTATATATAGATTATTTAACATATATACTTTACTAGGTTTGAGTTCTATTTAGAAATCAAATACACGATATGATGGAAGACTTAGATACTCTTCTAAAAAGACATCAAAATACTCATGTACAATAGGCAAATATTTAATTTTGTGTTTCTCACAAACTTTAAGAAAATATTATCGTTAATGGATGGGAATTCATACCCATAGTGTAGAAGAAATTTACATTATATGTTTGTATTCATCCACTAACTGATAAATGCGAATTGGTTCATTTTGAATAAAAATTATATCATTTATTCCTTATAAATTGATATGGAATCAATAGAAAGATACACAAAACATTTCCAAAATCACATAAAATTAATCTGATGGTATAACTATTAAATTTATAGGAAGCACAATCCCAAAAAAAATTAATCAGAGAGGATCTATATACATGATATGTGTTTGTCATACTATTAAGAGTTTTCAATATTAACATAATATGAAATCATTGATAGTGTAATTTAATATAGTTTGTAAATTCCTTCTATATAATAGATTATGTAAAACTAAAGTAAAAAAGGCATTGTTTTTTCAATATTGGATGAAAGCTATACCTTTCCCCACATCATTCTCATTACATTAATTTTTATTTTTCATTAAATGATATTTCCCTTTTTATTTGTGATTTGACGGTTGTTGAAGTTAATCATTAAAAAATTGATTCCTACACTGGTTGGCACAATTTTTATTGTCCTTGAATTGGATTCGTTAGACGGTGGGTGGTGCATTATATGGAGCCTTCATTTCATCCATTATATCAGTTGTCCTTTTCAACTCCTTTCTACATTCACTAGATCAATGAATAAACTTAAAAAATTTAAAAAACATCTTATTTCCACTCAAACAATTATCATGATGTTTCATCCCACAATTATTTCATTTATTGGGAAAAAGTTTCTTTCCACAATGGGATTTATTCAAGTTCCTATGATACTCAATATTTATTTTCATATCAAACACATTTGAATATAGGGAATATCCAATTTCTATTACTACATATGGTATTAATGGAATGATATATTTTTATATAATATAGTGTCATATAGCCAAATCCATTTGCAAAAATTGTTTTAAGCCAATAAAGAATCAATAATTTTTTATTTTAGTGTAAATGAATGAACCATAAGAATACCATTAAGGTATTGTAAAATTATATTCATAGGTACTAATAGATTCATTATCATTATTTTCCTACTCATGAAATTAATTCTCCATCATTTCATATAGAATATGAGGGGATTTCTTACTATAAAAATTCTCTTAATCTCATCCCAATCTAGGGATTCATTTTTTTCCTCTTGACTTGTATCCTTTACAAGGTTACATCATTGATCTTTTTCACCTTTATAATGATACAATCAATGTTTGACCTTTACATATTCTGAGAACCATAGAACACAATTTTTTTCCTCAATGATTATTATCAATCACTCAAACACTATTGGATTAGAATACCACTAAAAAAGGTCAGAATTTCCTAATGAAAGACACAAGTATTATGTTGTTATACTATTTGAGAATTTTGAAGATCAAAATAATTCATAGAATTTAAAAGTTGTGTGATAATAAAAACCAGGTTCTATATCCCAAATCCCAATCCATTTGGATGATCAGTTGGAAAATCAATGCATTGATTATCATATTCATCATTAAAAAAAGTATGTATTGTTACAATCATTGAATAAAACCAAAAAATATAATGTTTGAAATAATCATCATAGTTTAAAAACACATAACCTTGAAAAATAATTTACTGGATTTCTAAATCATGAAACATTAATTTAAATATATAAAATAATAGGTTTATCCTAGTACAATCACGATTATTACCAAAACTTTTGGATGTTATCCAATACATAGACATATCACTAGGTTTCCCAATACGGTATTCTAAACTTAATATCCAATGATTGGATAAAACTTGATCAGAAATCAACAATTAATAACCATAATTCTTATACCTAGGAATTTAATATTATTATAACTATATTCTTTACATAAAATTATGATCCATTCCACAATTTCATAGGAATATTATATTTGAAAAATTAGACACGTAATAAACAAGTTAATAAATATCTACCACTATGTTCATCATAACTATAAACCTTTAAAGAAATATCATAGTTAATACCTTTAATCATAACCAAGGGAAATGATATATAAGTATGTGTGAGGTTAGATACCTGGTAAAGGTAAAATGTATATATAAAGTTCCATTTAAACATAACTTGATCATAAGGGTAAGAGAACAAGACAATCACTTTTGAAAATAATAAACTTTATATATAATATAATAATCATGAATCATGGAATAAACATTATAATTAAATAAGATATAAATCATAATGGAATAAAAGAACATGATCCATGATTGAATAACATTGGAAAAAATAATGGAATTAAGGAATTAAAATAAGCATAGAAAATCAATTCTATAGTAATCAAGGATCATTTCCAAAGATATAATAGTTCAATGGGTTCACTCCTTAAACTAAATTTTTCATCAAGGTAAACTATAAATAATATCATAGTGGATATATTCGTATACTAAACCAGGAGAAATCCCCACTACAGTGCTATTTATCTCAGGGGATAACATTCAATACCCAATATAATTTAGGGGTGTATAATCTCATGTTCACCCATATAGGGTTAAAATATAATCAACCTTCGTTTGATTATAGCATAACCATCATTTGTTATTTATAATATACACACAAATAAGATAACTCAAACAATTAAATTGTGTGATATGATATAATAAAATAATTCATAATGTCATCACATTATAACCCGTTGGAAGAATGTGGGGTTCATAATCATTACATTATTTCATCATAAAAAAATAAATAGAAATTAAATTATATTCATAAACATCTCATAAAAATAATCATTAACCAAATAGAGAAAGAGAAATAATAGAATCAATGGATTATTTCCCCTTTAAATAAAAATTAACATCAAAATATGTTATTATAAATGAAAATTCTTTTAAAAACTATATAAATATTTCTTGTGTAAGTTAACCCTTTTACTTTCAAATTCAATTATATAAAAAAATATTTATAATTTTTTTTCTAAAATTAATTGTTTTAAAGAAACCATGTTAACATTTCAAATTTTATTTAAAATATTTAGTGGTCACAATGATGTTAAATACTCTTCATTCCCTATAATTAAAAAGAAATTATTTTATTCCCATTTTTAGATAAAACCGAAACGTTCTAGGTATGTAAAATGAAAAAAATATTCAATTTAATTTTTTTTGAAAACATAATAATGTGTAAAAATTAATTTACAATATCATATGAGAATAGAAAAAACATTATTGAAAGCACTTTAGAAAAAAATGATATGTAATAAAAAGGTACCTCAATGAATAGTAAAACATAGTTGGTTTTCCTAAAACATGTTTTTACTATTTCATGTGTTTTTAAAGTGATGTATATTAAATGAAAAAAATGTAATCTTAATAAATAAAAATAGGTGATTAAATATTAAAGGAAAATATATGATAAGAACCATTTAATTTCTTATAATAAAAAATGAACCATAAAGAAAGCCGATTAAAATAGGATTAAAAATAAGTCCATCGCCTCATGTTCGTCATCCTTCGTACTTATTATAACCTACTATATAATAAATATATATTTATTATAAATATATTTGACCTCCATATTTATAAATATAATTACGTAAATTATTTATTTATAACCATTTATAACCCTTTAATTAATAAGTCATTATGAAAATCACTATTCTTGGTGATAATTGGATAGTTATTCATATTTGTTTTGGTTGTACAATATTGGTCCATATTCTTTGACCATGGTTAGACAATACATATAATTTTAGTTATGATTTAAATATCAAATATATTCATTATATATATATACAGTGGCATCCATCATGTTATAGAGTAAAAAATGAATTCTATTGTTAATTGAGATAGAAGGGTGTATTTATACATGAAAATTGTCTCCATTTTTTGATAGATTAGTGTAAATAAAGTTAAAATTTAAATTGGATTTATATAATCATTATAATATCTCATATATATTATATAATTATTAAACCATACTTATTATCATCCATGTAAAATGAAGATGAATAACAAATCACATCGTTTCTTAGAGGTGGTAATCCACACATATACACGAACAATGTTATAATATTCCAATGGGATTGAAGTTAAGAAGGTAGTAAAATATTATAATTCCTGCAAAGTAATTTTTTCATAAATATCATATATTAACACTAATACTATCACATTAACCATCCTTGTATAAAAGTGTTTGAAAATTAATTGCATCACCACATGGAGATGGTAAGTTATACATTCACACGAGCCATACCGTCACTCCCCATTTGATATAAAGTGGGTGAATACATGGGGTTTGAAAATAATTATCACATATTAGAATATTTTGGATACTTATGATACTATTATTGATAAAAATTATATATTTAGTGGATGTAAAATAAGAATTAAAAAAAATGTGATCGGGTAAGATGATTACGTCTTCTCAGGAACAAATCCTTTTAATCACCTCTTAAGGGCTATAGGGTTTTTATAATGGGAATAAAATAAAATATTTATATATTTATGGGTTTTAGATAACTAAGATGATTTTTGTTGATCTAAATAGTTCAATGTTGTGTGAATAAGATAAAATTGTGTTTCCCTTTTGTAACTGAGGGAGGGTAACTCCTTGAATTTCATAAATAATTAGAAATTATTAAATTCATTCTCTAAATTTTTTATTCCAAATGAACTATAAATTGAAAAGGTATGTGATTATAGACAATATATTATCCCCTTATCCAATTTTAATATTTTCATTATTCTTTTGCAAAAATTACATAATATTATTTTAATAAAATATCATTATTTAAAAACTCTAAACTATTAAAAAATTTGAGTTAAATGATATGATGGAATTTTTTATTTAAATTATAATCCATTAAGATAAAAAAAATTCATATTAATTTAAAAAAATAATGTAACACATTATCTTAGCCAAATTATTATAATTATAGTTTTTTAAAACAATTTATTATATTTTTTAATTAACTAGAGAAATTATTAATCGATGATTCATTGTAATTTACAGTCATTATATAGTTAGAATAGAATAGAAAAAAATTATACATTGAAAATAAGTTAATCTCAAAATAGACCCATGTATTCTTTTATAACATGCTTTTTTTCCTATTTGGATACATAAGTGATATTTAAATCTAAGAGTGTGTCATTTTTTACATTCATTGATTAAAATATTATATAAGTAATTTTCAATTAACAATTCTCATCGAACAATTAAATCTCAAACTGAAGGTGGTAAGGGTTTATTAAATTTCATCTAACTAAATTATGATGAAACATTATTGACTTATCACTTAGTTTAAACTATGTTTACGTTATTTACCCGTTACTGAGGGGATACGTTTTACTATGTTTACTATTCATATTTACCAAAAATAAAAGTGGAATATTTAAAAAATTTCGACCTCCTACTTCAAAACATGGAATAAAATACCTAAAACTCAAAAAATGAATTTTAAATAATGTAAAAAACACATGATGAAAATAAACTTTTAGGAAAAGTTAATTTTTATGAATTAAACAAGATTGTATTCATATTCCTTGAATAGGAAAAAATTATAGATTACTATTAGTACATTTTATTGAATGATAATATATAAATTTTCTCAAAATCCTCCTCTAATAGTGGTTTATTTAGTTTACTAAGATATAATTTGTTTTCGTGCATGAGAAATATTTTTATCAAAAATATCACCTTTAAATTAAATTGACATTATTTTTATTTAAAATAAATTGGTAACAAATGAATCATAAATTTTATCATAATTTGGTTATTACTTCTCATAATCAATATTTTAATGGATTGGAGATAACTATACCTTATTATTTTAAATGTATATCATGGTTGACATAATCTTAGTGTTGTGTGTAATTTTTTCTATTTAAAAATAAAATAAAATAAATTATTTAAATAGAAATATATTATAATACCTCATGGAGTTTCAATCTATTCATTCTATATAGTTATATGATTACGAATAAATAATGTATTTAATAGTTTATATAAAATTATATGAACATTTTTTTAAAAGGTTGGGGCCGAAGCATCATTTTACTCAAGCTAAATTTTTATTCAATACTATTCACTATGGATCATTTAAAAATAACTATATGTATGAAAACCATTTGAAATCAATGTATGGGCACAAAATTACTCAGTAATCATTGTTAAAACCATATGTGAATCCCAATATCTCTTAAAATCCTACTAAAATAAATTTCAAAACATTTCCTTTTGCATTAAGTACTTTAAACTAAATAAAACATTTGATATAATAAATTTATCTTCATAAACATAAAATTATGGTTTTGAAAATCCAAAACAATATTTAGTTATGAAAACTAATAAAAAGGCACACTATATTTAGAAAAAATATATATTTATCCTATCAAAAATAAAATAAAATATCCATTTGATAATAAAATATATTAATGAAATATAATGATACATGATTGAATTTATTGAACCCTTATTGGAAATAATAATATTATGGAGATAATAATCACTTTAAGAAGAATTCTCCTTGAGGTAATTGGTTCACTACCCATTCAATATCTTCATTGGCAAAACAATAGTTCTATATTTTGAATAGAATTTGATTTTAAAATCTTTCCTTTCTCAAAAGAAATAATTTAAAACAACGTTTCAAATTAGTTGTATCTATTTAGTTATTTTTCAATATAAAACTATAAAATATCTAATAATGTTTTCAGAAGATTCCATGAAGTAAAATACAGTGTTACGTAAGGATTAAAAGAATTTGAAAAATTCCTAAACCACTGTTGGTCGGAGAGGACACTCAAGAGGGGGGGGGGGGTGAATTTAGTTCCAATTAAAATTTCTGTTAATACATTGTCTAGTTAAAATCCCCCGATTTATAAAATAAGTTAAACTGTAGTGAATTTATACAGATTGTAAATGTTCACTTAGCTTCTCAAAGATTGATTAGGTCTCAGTTAGTTTAACCACAAGATCAAACTAACTTTTGAAACTAATCTATCGATTTACAATAAGTGTAAACACTTGCTAATCTAACTATCAAAGTAGCTTCAAATTAATTTTGTATTTTAATGTAATAGCAGCGGAATAAGTATAATATATGTAGTATACATTAAACTTAAATAAAAGATGCACAACAGATATAAAAAGAGGTTCAGTCTCATGCAGAGAATTAGTCCTCTAAAAAATATATAAGAAATTGATCCACACCCTGGATCGGGGTTAACAATAGTTTTACAAAAACTATCTAGGTCCAAGACCTCTACCAATGTTATTCTTAGGAAACAAAACAACAAAAACCCAGCTTTTCAGGTCACACACGACCTCTACCACTATCCCAGTGGTAAATAAAAGATGTAAGAGTTTGTGTGAGGATTTACAGATCGTTCGGTTAAAGTTCAGGAGATAGTGTGTGTGTAAAAATAGAGAAGATGACACACACTGCTAGAAAAGTAAATAATGAATCACAGAGTAGAGATGTAGAGTTTAAAAATGGCTCTAGTGATTGTCAATGTAGCTCAGGACTTGTTGGATTCAGAAGGAATGCTTCAGAGTCCTTCTCTATTTTGTCTATTGAAAAACAGAGTGTCGTAGTTCAGTTTGTGTTCTACAGTCTCTTGATTTGTCATGTGTTCTTTATAAATGTAGGATTTCATGTATGGAAATTCTTTGAGAATCGTGCGATGTGTTCTTCACAGTTGTGCTCCAGATTGTACTTTGGTTCAGAACAGAGCTCGCATGTATTGTAGTATATGTGTCGAGACGTGTTAGGCATGCGCGCGTGCGTGCGTGCGTGTCTTCTCCAATGCAGCTCAATCTTCTTTATATTCCACGAGCTCTGACAGTAGGAATGATTCCCTTTTCATAGGTATGAGATACGGTTTCCTGTCAAGACAACAGTTAGCATTAAATAACATTAATTGTATTAAAAACAAAAAATATGACCGTTAGCATCACTTAAAATAATATTTACAAAAGCTTAAGAAATGATGTCAAAGTTATCATGGAAATGGTGTCTTCTTCACGGTGTCTGGTCATAGTGAGTCCTTCACGGTGTATGGGTTATGGTGAGTGGTCACGGTGTCTAGTCACAGTGTCTGGTCATGATGTCTGTTCACAGTGTGTGGTCACGGTGAGTCCTTCACGGTGTCTGGGTTACGATGAGTGGTCATAGTGTCTGGTCACGGTGTCTGGTCACAGTGAGTCCTTCACGGTGAGTCCATACTTGGACAAAAAATCTGTATTTGGACTAAGATAGTGATATGCAGAATATGTGTTAAGTTTACTCATTAGAGATAATATATGAGAGAATTTTAATTATGCATAAAAAATGTAAAGAGTAAAAAACAGCCATAAGATTTGTTATTATAAAAACATGATATGCACCTATTGTTTAGTTTGAAGAGAATTAGCAAGATGTGCACTGAAGGTCAGGATTAATAAATAGTAATGAGATTTGTGATTATTAAAACATGATTAACACATGAGGAGTCAAACAATCTCCCCCTTTTTGAGGATCACAAATCATATATAGGCAGAATATAAAAGATATGTAATATTAAAGATACTAGCTTAACAAAAACATTATAGAACAGATACTTGCTATTTTTCTCCCCCATTTATACTATTATAGAACTGATACTTGGAGGTTTTTCTCCCTCTTTTGGGGTTATCAAAAGGTAGAGAAAAGTAAATGAGACTGGGCAATTATCATTAACCAAAGCATTCATAATACAAAGTACAGGAGAAGTACAAACTGGAAACAAGAAATGACATCCCATCAAAAAGAATGACATGCGGTAAACTCTTAAGGGATCCATTTTTTTCTTGCCTTTATCAGCAGCAGGAGCTGGTGCTGAAGTAGAAGAAGGCAAAGAAGAGGTAGACAACGAGGGTAAGGGTAGACCATAAAAAATAGATGGAGCCAAATTAGGAGCAGTAGAAGATCTAGGCTTAGGTTGGTCAAGAATGACTAGCTGGATCTGAGAAAGGGCTTGGCTAACTGTCATGGTAGTAGATGCTAAGGCAGGAAGTCCAGGTCTAAGGGGTGCAGCAGGTGGAGAAACTATAGCAGTACTCTGCACATAAGGATATGACTTCAAAATATTGATGAAATCAGTAATGATTTCACCACCATACTGCATAGCCTTTTCAAAATCATCCTTATTCTCCTTAAATCTGCCCAACAATCTGGTGAACTCTAAATGTTTCTGAACTCGAGCATTAAAAGATTGAGTCACCGGAGGGATTCTCAGATTTTCCACAAGATATCTAAAGTGATCTGTCATGTCACTTTTAGAGAAAATCGGGAAAGAAACAAATCTATTTTCTTGGAGATCTCTTGTTGAGCATCATTGGCTATCTTTGAATGGATCCTAACCAAGTCCAATGCTCTATCACTGTTCTTAATTACTTCTGACAAAGGAGATAGATCCAAGCCACTGAACGCATTCTATAATTCTTCCTTAATTAAGGATCTCAGCAGAGAATCATCCAAAGCAGGTGTGGAGGTCTGACCAGAAGCAGGTGAAGCCTTGACAGCTTCGGTTAGAACTTTGAGCTGTTTCAGAACTTTTGGCAGACATCCAGTGTATTCATCTGTAATCTTATTCAGAGTTTCCACAATCTCTCTCATGCATTCCAGCATTTTCGTGTGCCATTTTTCAATCCTTTCATTAAAAGATATAAGGTAAGGATGAACTTGAGACACAATCTCCCTAAAAAGGAGGGAATCAGAAGACTCAGGTGAAACAGCAGCAGGTGCAGGGGAAGAAATAGGAGAAGGCTTTGATCTCATAGATAGCTCATTCTGCAGACTTACTACCATACTTTTCAGATTTGCAACATCAGCACTCAGTAGAATATTCTCTACCTTGTCTTCTTGAATTTATTGGATCATCCTTGGTTGAATATGCAAGATAATATTTTCTAAGAGAATTGATGCATCTTTTTGACATAATTGAGTCACTGGGCGAGGTTGAGTGGAGAAAATTTTCTCAAAACCAGTTAACAAAGTCTCGCCAAAAGCTTTCAGATCATCTTTGGTTACAAAGGAATGAAGCTTAGGTAAGGATGTAGGTAAAGGTAGAGGCTCAGATTCTGGTTGAGGGTCAGAGTCATCTTCAGATTCTTATTCTGATCCAAATTGAGGTTGGGGCTCTGATTCTGGTTCTGAATGAGCTAAAGACTTCAATTGAAACAGAGAATAAAGATCCATTCCAAATGCAGTCACTTGATGTGACTCATTCACATCATAAAATCTTGGGAAATCATATCGAGAGTGTACAGAGAAAGTGAAAGATGGTTGAGAAGCTTCACCAGATCCAGCTTCCACAATATCAGGATTTCGAGTTTCCTCCCCCTCAACTTGTGCTTCCCTTTTAGATTCTTGAGGTTTAGGAACATGGACAAGATCCACAGGATCATCCCTAATCTCTTCAGAAAATTCTTGCCTTTCCAGCTGAAAGGAAATTTCCATTATTTCTTCAGCAGATAGATTAATCTTAGGAACCGATTGTTCCACTGGAGAAGCTTCCAGACTTACTTCTTTCTCAACAGATGGAGTCTCTTCAACAAAGATTCCTAAAAGGTTGCTTGCTGTTCTGAACAAGGAAAAACTAATTTCCTTGCAGCATTGGGATGAGATTCTTCCTCATAAAGAACAACTGAAGGATCCTCAGTCCTTTCCTTTTCAACAAAAAATTCCTCTCCTTGAGGTATTTCTGCATGGATAACAGCAGGGATAACAGCAGGGATAACAGCAGGGATAACAACCCTTTCCTCTTCAATAAGAACTATTTCCATTGGAGATATTACATATTCTTCTCTAGGTGGAATTTCAGATGTTACTTCTTTTTGTTCTTCTTCTTCTGAGTACTCAGCCACTTCACGTGGTTCAAAACCAGGATTACCTAAGTTCATAGGCCTTCTTGGATAGTCAACAGGATTAAAATTTTATATAGTTGATCACTATCCTTAACACATTTCTTTTTCCATGGATTCCAGCTAATATTCATCCTTCTGATGATAGGCATGGATAGGCAGAAATCAAAGTCCTCTAATTTTTCTTCATTCGGTCCAACCATTCCTTTTGAGTCTAACATGTCTGAAATCATCCTTGAATAAAACAGGGAGGTGGATTTGGAAGTTACTTTGATCAGCTCATAAATATGGTTGATAACATACTTACAAAGATTGATCTTTTGGCCATTCTTCAACAGGTGAATCACGAACACAACCTGACACTTCATCACAACAAAATCTTTTTTTCTTGGACTAACCAGATTCTGAACAAACTTGAACAAAAATCTTATCTCCCCATCCAGTTCAGCAGCTATGGCCCTTCGCTTGGTTCCATTTCTAGTTAGATTTTTCAAAGCGTTTTCTAGGTCAATGATTTCAGTTGTTGGAGGAGGGTCTCTTTGGTAATATTCACACACTCCATCATGTGGAATTCATAGGCATGCAACCCACATCATTTAAGAGAAAGAGCACTTCTGACCATCGATCCAGCTGGTCACCAAAAAGCTTTTTCCAAACTCAAAAGATAACTTCAAATACTGATAGAATTGAGATACAAGCCTTAGGTAAATCGGTCTATTCTGTCCAGTGAACCATTCAAGCCATCCTTGTTCTTTTAAAACATTCAAAACTAATGATCTGCTAGACAGCAACTATTCAGGGAAAACCTCTATTGCCGGTACAACTGTATGGCTTACCAGGTTTGGGTTTAGAGGTCCTTTGGGTGCTATCCTCGGTATCCTCCTTTGTTTCTTAGAGCGGCGCTTTTCAGACGAGGGTGAAGATGAATTCTTCATCGTTGGCATTCACTAATGGTTCGGGTGAGAGGGAAAAGAAGGTTCAGGATAGAATTCAGGTAAGGAGTCGAATGAAACTCTAAGTTATATCATTTGGGAATGTCAAACGTCATAAAAACAAGAACACGAGAAATAAAATAGCGGTGAAATAAAAATTACCGTGATACAGGTAAAAATAAAATAAAAATAATAAAAATTATCATACTTCTCACTGTGAGACAGAAAACTAGCCATCACAGTGAGACAGTTTATAGTCATCACGGTGAAACAATGAGTAGTTTATATAGTCACGGTGAGACAATGAGTTGTTAGACCATGAGCATAAAATCAGTAACTTAGAAATAGTAAGATATTTATTTATGATTAATCATACCAAGATAATGTATGATGTAGTCTAATATTTCATAATTTAATGGTTTAATGAATATAACAGCAAGTTGATATTCAGTACCAATGAATTCCAAAGTGATATCACCTTTTTGATAATGATCCCTCAAAAAGTGATGTCTTACATCAATATGTTTTGTCTTATAATGAGAAATGGGATTCTTAGAAATATTAATAGCACTTTTGTTGTCATAATTTATTGATACATGTCTGAATTGATATCCATAGTCTAGTAATGTGTGTTTCATCCACAAAATTTGTGCACAACAACTTCCAGAAACTATGTATTCAGCTTCTGCAGTTGACAATGCAACAAAATTTTGTTTCTTACGACACCATGATACTATTGACTTGCCTAAAAGATGACATGTTCTTGAGGTGCTTTTTCTATCTGGCTTACATCCAGCAAAGTCAGCATTAGAATAACTACCTAGTTCAAATGATTGTCCTTTGGGATAGAACAGTCCTAAATTGGGAGTATGCTTGAGGTATTTCAAAATTCTCTTTACAACATTTAAATGTGACTCTTTAGGGTTTGCTTGAAAACGAGCACACCTACATACACTAAACATAATATCAAGACGAATAGCAGTCAGGTAGAGTAGACTTCCAATCATTCCCCTATAAGTGGTTTGATCAACAGATTTACCATTTTCATCAAGATCCATCTTACAGGTGGTACTCATGGGAGTGTCACTACTTTTTTTTCTATCCAATCCAAAACATTTTAAAATATCTCTAGTATATTTACGTTGAGTAAAAATAATTCCATCATCATTTTGAAAAATTTGAAAACCAAGAAAGAATTTAAGTTCACCCATTAAACTCATTTCATATTCATTTCGCATCATTTTTAAAAAATCAGTACATAAAGAATTTTTAGATGATCCAAAGATAATATCATCAACATAAATTCGTACTACTAAAAAATCTTTAGAAATTCGTTTTATAAAAAGTGTAGGATCAACAAATCCTTTTGAAAAACCGTTAGAAATTAGAAAAGTACGTAATCTATCATACCAAGATCTTGGAGCTTTCTTTAAACCATATAATGTTTTTTATAATTTGAAAATATCTTTTGGAAAATGAGGGTTTGAAAAACCAGGTGGTTGTTCAACAAAAACATCCTTAGCAATATATCCATTTAGGAATGCACTCTTGACATCCATTTGATATAGTTTGAAATTTAGATGTGCAGCATAAGCAAGTAAAATCCTAATAGCTTCTAATCTGGCTACTGGAGCAAAAATCTCCTCATAGTCAATACCTTCTTCTTGACTATAGCCTTGTGCAACTAGTCTAGATTTATTTCTAACTATGTTTCCGGATTCATCTACTTTGTTTCTAAACACCCATTTTGTGCCTATTGTGAAAGTGTCCTTAGGACTTTCAACAAGATTCCAAACTTTATTTCTTTCAAACTGATTGAGTTCTTCTTGTACAGCAATTACCCAAAATTCATCATTAATAGCATCATCAATGTTTTTTGGTTCAAGCTGTGACAAGAAGGCTTGATTTTCAACCTGATTTATAAGAGAAGCTCTAGTCTGTGTCCCTCTATCAAGATTTCCTACAACAGCATCTAAAGGATGAATCTTCAGAATGCTAGTTGATCTAGTAAAGGTAGGGCTAGAAATTTCAGGTTCATCAACAGGTTGGGAATCAACCGAAGCAGGTTCTGGAATATTTCCAGAACTGGACGTTTTAACTATAGGTCCACTGTCTTTATCATTAAGGTTCAAAACAGAGAGATCATCTTCACTATTTTCAAGAGAGGTTTTAGGCTCATGTGGATCAGTTTCATCAAACTTGATGTGAATAGATTCTTCCACACACATGGTTATCTTATTGAAAACTCTATAGGCTTTACTAGAAATAGAGTAACCTTGGAAAATTCCTTAATCACTCTTGGATGCAAATTTGTTGATATTGCCTTTAGTATTAATAATAAAGACTTTGCAGACAAAGACTTTGAAGTAGTTAACTTTAGGTTTCCTATGGTTCCACAACTCATAAGGGTTCCTCTTAAGAACAGGTCTGATTAAGACTCTATTGATAACATAACAACCTGTATTTACAGCTTCAGCCCAAAAATAAAATGGTAGGTCATACTCATTAAGCATAGTTCTAGCAATTTCTTACAGAGTTCTATTCCTTCTTTCTACTACACCATTTTACTGGGGCGTCCTAGGGGCAGAGAAATTGTGACTATAGCCATTGTGAGAGCAGTAAGATTAAAATTCATGATTCTCAAATTCATGGCCATGATCACTTCTCAGAGTTTTAATCTTATGTCCACTATGGTTTTCTACAGATTTGGAGTATTTAACAAAGTAATAACAAGCTTCACTTTTGTGAGCTATAAAATATACCCAAGTATATCTAGAAAATTCATCTACTAAGACATAGACAGAGTGGTTCCCATTAAAGCTAGAATCTCTTGATGGTCCGAATAAATCCATGTGAACCAACTCGAGAGGTTGAGAAGTTGACACTTCTTTCTTTGATTTGGAAGAAAATTTATGTTGCTTTCCTTTTTGACAGGGATTACAAACTTTGTCATTTGGAAACTCAATTTTGGTTAGGCCTCTAACTATGTTCTTCCGAGTAAGTTTTCTAAGCGAGTGTATATTGCAGTGTCCTAATCTTCTATGCCAAAGCCAAGACTCTTTATAAAAACCATTTAAACAAGTAATATTTTGTTTAGCTAATGAATTTAAATCAACAGCATAAACTTTTTCATTTCGCAGGGCAGAAAATACTAAAGCATGTTTAGAATTAAAAACATTGCACGAATCATTATCAAATTTAACATTAAAACCATCATCACATAACTGAGAAATACTTAACAGATTATATTTAAGTCCATCAACAAATAAAACTTTAGAAATTAATACTGAGTTAGTGTTACCAATCTGGCCTAAGCCGATGATTTTCCCTTTAGAATTATCACCAAAGGTGACAAAACCTCCATCAACTCTGACTAAGATTTAAAAGAATGAGAAGTATCCATACATATGTCCTGAACATCCACATTCCAAGTACCAGGTCTTCCTACAAGAGCTCTTTAAGCAGGTTTCCTAAAAAACCGATTTAGATAGGAAATGATTTTGGTACCCAGATCTTCTTGGGTCCAGACAGGTTAGCAATCAAAGATTTTGGTACCCAAATTTGTCTTATGGGTCTCATGAATGTTGTAGAATCAACAGACTCTGTATGATAAACCTTATTAGATCCATAACTATGAATATAACTAGTTGAAGAATATAAATGTCCAGAACTAGAATAAGCAGCATTCTGTCCAGATTTAGGAATAAATCTATTCTTAGTAAATTGTCTCTGTCCAGGTTTGTATCCTATTCCGGTAGTGTATTCTGGTTCAACGGATTTCCTAGCATTTGAGTTTGTGTATTCTTTCCATTTGTAAATTTCTCCAAATCCATTTTGAGTTGCACATTAGATAATTTTAGTTTTGTTTTTCCTTTAAGTAACTGATAATTCTTTTCAATTTCATTATCAAGATCAGATTTATGTTTAACAGTTAAAGCATACTGTTTCTTTAAACCTTTGTATTTGTCTTTCAGATCATTACAGGTTTCTTCTAACATATAAAAATATTCAAATAGTTCATATTTTGACATGTTATTAGAGTTAGTATCATCTCCAGAATAATAAGAATTTAAAGTAGGAGTTTCAGCTGTTACCTCAGAAGTGTTTTTCATAAAACACATGTTTTCCTTATTTTAGTGTTCAGTTTCAGAGACTTCAGATTCAGTGGATCTATCCTCAGAAGTGCACCAAGTATCCTTCATATAATTTTTGTACTTACTGACCTTGTAATCATATTTCTTCTTGAATTTCTGCTTTGGGCAATCTTATTTAATATTTCCTTTCCTTTTACACTCATAACAGAGAACTTTATTACTTTTATCTAGATTTTTCCAATACTTCTCCCAATGTTCCTTATTTTCATACTTTCCTTTGTAATTTGATTTTCTGAAAAAAAAATTATTATTCCTATAGAACTTCTTAAACCTTCTGGTAATGTGATCCATTTCAGCATCACTATCATAAGCACTCTCACTATCTTCACATCTTGAACACTCGTTTATAGCATGAAGTTTCTCCTTATCCTTGTTCTTTGAAGTTGAATACTTTAAAGCAACAGACTTTCTTCTAGGTTCATCTTCATCTTATTTGTTTACCTTGAGTTCTTCCTCATACATCATAAGATTACCAATGATTTCTTTAACAGGTAGAGAAGCAATGTCACATGACTCTCTGATTGACACAGATGTGCCTCTCTATCAGTCTGGTAAACATCTCAAGATTCTCATAATTTGTTCCATTGCTGGAACATCTTTTCCAAATGAATTCATTGTAATGACTATCTCATTAAACCTGTGATACATGTCAGAAATAGGTTCATCAGTTTTCATTTTAAAATTATCATTTTTAATAGTATAAGTATTTATTCTCATTTCCTTAACATTGGTTGATCCTTCATGAGAAACAGCTAAGGTATCCCAAATTTCAAAAGCAATTTTACAAGCAGAAATTCTGTTAAACTCTTCATATCCTAAAGCACAGTACATGGCATTCATGGATTTACAATTATTATTGTAAGAAGTCTTTGTAGGTTCATCCCAAGTGGGTCTAGCAGTTGTGGGAAGTTTATATTCTGATTCTATGGTAGTCCATATATCAAAACCTATGCTTTCGAAATGAATTTTCATTTGAAGCTTCCATTGGTCATAGTTGGTACCATTGAAGAAAGGTGGCATGTTAGTAGCAGCACCCTCTAGTCTATTATCCATAACTAGATTTTAGAAAGACAATTTAAAGAGATAAAAAAAATTTAGAACTACTAGAGATTTAAGATCTATAGAGATGCAACTAAAATCACATTGGAAAAACAGAGTATTTCAAAAATCTTTGAACAATAAAAAAACTAAATCCTATGATACCAAATGTTGGTTGGAGTGGACACTCAAGAGGGGGGGGGGGGGTGAATTGAGTTCCAATTAAAATTTCTGTTAAAACATTGTCTAATTAAAATCCCCCTATTTATAAAATAATTTAAACTGTAGTGAATTTATACAGATTGTAAATGTTCACTTAGCTTTTCAAAGATAGATTAGGTCTCAGTTAGATTAACCACAAGATCAAACTATCTTTTTAAACTAATCTACTGATTTACAATAAGTGTAAACACTTGATAATCTAACTATCATAGTAGCTTCAAAATAATTTTGTATTTTAATGTAATAGCAGTGGAATAAATATAATATATGTTGTATACATTAAACATAAATAAAATATGCACAGCAGATATAACAAGAGGTTCAGTCTCAAGCCAAGACTTATTCCTCTCAAATATATATAATAAATTGATCCACACCCTGGATCGGGGTTAACAACAGTTTTACAAAAACTGTCCAGGTCCAAGACCTCTACCACTGTTATTCGTAGGAAACAAAACAACACCAAACTAGCTGTTCAGGTCACACACGACCTCTACCACTATCCCAGTGGGAAATAAAAGATGTAAGAGTTTGAGTGAGGATTTACAGATCCTCTGGTTAATGTTCAGGAGATAACGTGTGTGTAAAAATTTAGATGATGACACACACTGCTTGAAAAGTAAATAATGAATCACAGAGCAGAGATGTAGAGTTTAGAAATGGCTATAGTGATTGTCAATGTAGCTCTGGACTCGTTGGATTGAGAAAGAATGCTTCAGAGTCCTTCTCTAGTTTTTCTGTTGAAAAACAGAGTGTCGTAGTTCGGCTTGTGTTCTACAGTCTCTGGATTCGTCGTGTATTCTTCAAAAATGTAGGATTTAATGTATGGAACTTCTTTGAGAATCGTGCGATGTGTTCTTCACAGTTGTGTTCCATATTGTTCTTTGGATCAGAACAGAGCTCGCATGTATTGTAGTATATGTGTCGAGACGTGTCAGGCGTGCGCGCGTGCGTGCATGCGTGTCTTCTCTAATGCAGCTCAATCATCTTTATATTCCACGAGATCTACCAATAGGAATCATTCCCTTCTCATCGGTATGAGATATGGTTTCCTGTCAAGCCAACAACTACCATTAAATAAAATTAATTGCATTAAAAACAAAAAATATGACCATTAGCATCACATAAAATAATATTTACAAAAGCTTAAGAAACGGTGTCACAGTGATCATGGAAACAGTGTCTTCTTCTCGGTGTCTAGTCATAGTGAGTCCTTCATGGTGTTGGGGTTACGGTGAGTGGTCACGGTGTCTTGTCACTGTGTCTGGTCATGGTGAGTCCTTCACGGTGTCTCAGTTATGGTGAGTGGTCACGGTGTCTGGTCACGGTGTCTGGTGACGGTGAGTCCTTCACGGTGAGTCCATAGTTAGACAAAAAAATCTGTATTTGGACTAAGACAGTGATATGATGAATATGAGTTAAGGTTACTCATTAGAGATAATATATGAGAGAATTGTAATTATGCATAAAACATGTAAAGAGTAATTAACATCCATAATATTTGTTATTATAAAAACATGATATGCACCTATTGTTTAGTTTGAAGAGCATTAGCAAGATGTGCACTGAAGGTCAAGAATAATTAACAGTAATGAGATTTGGGATTATTAAAACATGATTAACACATGAGGAGTCCAACAACTACATTTTTAAATGATTCGTGAAAATTTACCTTCAGAAAAAATCTTTTATTTACTAAATTTTAATAAGATATATAGTTAATGTCCATAAAACACATGTAATCATGAATGAAATCTATAGAATATTAAAAAAAAATTCATACACACATAAAATTAACACATTAAAAACAATTTGAAATATGAATAAATTTTAACAGAAACAAAATACCTTAGAAAAAGTCTTTTTGAAATTGAATAATAAAATAGTCTATTTCTATTAGTGTTTTATGATAAAAAATTAAAATAAATACTTAAAATCATATCCCTTTTGGAAGAAGTTGTGATGGATGAAAAAATTTCCCAACATGATTAAAATAGTTGGTAAAAATAAAATAATTTTTTCTTACAATTAAGGTTTTGTAAAAAGGATAGAATATCAATAAAACCAATTTCTATTTCCTATCAGTTTGATGTTATATTTAATAAGGATGACTATATCAGAACCCTAGATCTTCTTTTATAAAACATCCATCTTCAATGATAAGTTTCCCATGAACATAATCTATTATTTTTCAATATATATCCCATTACACTAATAAATGGGAAAAATATGTGGTCATTTTGAAGAGAGTTTGTAGTGGGTTGGTTGGTTTTCAGCCTGAAGGGTTAGATCCCCATTTATAGCAAAAAAATATACAATTTATGTATATTTAATTATTTGGTGTATCAAGGTTCTAGTTATTATTCCGTTAGAGTCTTGATTAAATCCATTTTACCATAATGATTTTATAAAATTTTTTTTTTTATATTGTACATGTATAAAACCACACTGATCATTATAATAGATCTATTTCACCAATTAAAAATATAAATATATCTAAAAATGATTCTTTATTGAAGTTTTAGATTTTTTTCTTACATTGAAAGATAGAAATAGATACATAAAATATGGATAATAAAATAACGCTTTATAAATACTTTCATTTATAATTTGTTCAAAATATACTAATTTTAATCATTTTATTCAAAAATGGCATTTGTAATCATAAGGTAATGATAAATTAAACATATTATTTCAATTTTAATTTTAGTTCTTAATGTAAGGTAGTAGATTAAAACATAGTAGGTTAAAATATGGAAGTCTGAAATTACCATTATACATGGGGATTGAATACCATTACATAAATATTTAAAATAGTTTCAACCGTTATGTGATGATTTTTTACAATTACATGACGAATAAACTTTCCATACGAATGTTATAGTGTATGAAGGTTATTTTTATGTGTAGTTTTATGTACCCTTATATGAGTTTGAACATGTATACTTTTCCATTATATATGAGTTTTTGTACCCTTACATGAGTTGTATTCATTATTATATACCAATACATAAGTAGTATAACACCTTTATGTGACTTTTATCTAGCAGGTATAAACTCAATGTGAGTATAGATAGACCTTTACCAACTCATTTCCACCTTTATGTGACAAGGATACCCTTATATTTGAGATCATTATATTTACAAAATTTTATTTGGTACCCCTACAATGATTTCATGACACTTACGTAGAACATGGTTGATCTTTATGCAGCTCAGGTGTGTCATTTATATAGGCGATGGTTTGAGCAAGCTACCCCTATGCGGTGGGTGATACCGTTACACGAGAAAATCCTACCCTTAAATGAACATAACGATCCTTAAGTAAGTACACTTATTATAAATAATATGATATGAAAAATTAAATTTCATAATTCATATTCTGAAACTCATATTATCCATTAAATTTAATAATATATTAATAAAATATCAAAATAGTTTTTACATTCTATTTTTTAAAAACCAAATATATTCATTCTTATAATTATATTAAAAATGATTTTTTATGATAATGTATCCAGTATATGTTGTACTAATATTTTATATACATAAATTAAAATCATTATTTTTCTCACAACAGTTTTTGATATTCTTGGAAATATTTATCATTATATATATATACCAAATAAATATACAGGAAACATATTTAATTATAATTTATATTATGTTTTTTTGTAAATTATTAAATTACAATTAGATTTTATATTTATTATTTACAATCAATTTTCTTAGTTTTTATAGATATAGAAAATAATTTATAATTATTATTACAAACATCTATTTTCTTAATAAAATTTCATAAAATATTGTTAATGTAATAATTAATAAATACTTTGTCATTAATTAATATATTAACCATGAGTTAATAATAATAATAATCCATTTAATTTCAAATCAAAAAAAATATATTTAATAATAAATATCGATGTGCTAGTATATTAATTCTAACATTATGTTTAGATAAAATATAAACATATTAAAAATAAATTTAAAACAGTATTTTTTAAAAAAATTCGATTGTAAATTTTGATATTCAAAATTTTATGTCGTTTATTATAAATAATTTTTTTAAAAAATAATGTTTACATATTTTTTTATCTGAAAATTAAAAAAATCATTTCATTAAAATTTATTAAAAATAAAATTAAGTTTGATTCTCATGGGATGTTACACTCTTCCTCCCTTGAATATATTTAATCCTCATAATTTTATTTACCCAAATGAATTTTTAATTTCTTTATTAACCTTTATAACCTGAAGGCCATAGATCATAAAAACCTTAATGGAGATCAACGTGACACCATATGATTATGTGAATTATTATTTTTTGAATTAATTTAACATTTTCAATATTTTTCCTTTCATGTAACAATGAAAATATTTTATTTTTTTAAAGCACTATATTTGTATTGCGTTATATGAAACACTGTGTTAATAATGCACTAGAAAAATAAATAAATTTTATCATGACTACACATAACACTGAGGACATTTTTGGACATTGCATACATTACACACAACACCATCTTGTCATACAGAACAGGAAACACCGACTTGGCGTACCCAACACGCAACACCAACTTGGCGTATGTTACACACAACACTAAGTTTCTACAAACAATATTTTCTTTGTTATAACTATTAAAAAGACATGATTATAATATTTCCATTATACATAGTATTATTAATAGTGATAACTAGTTTTAAAAGAATTATAATGGTATGGATGATGACAGAATTTTTTTTGGTAAAGTCTTTATATGTTTTAAGATACTATTTTCTAAAATGAACTGTTTTTAGTGTCATGTCAAAAAATAATAAAATTAATTTCAAAAAAAATTTTAAATTCAAATTGATAAAATAATTGTAATTTTTTATCTTATATTGTTGAAATTATCTTAAGTAATTTTTTTGGATTATTATGAGAAACATCATTCTTGGGTGAATAGTAAAAAATACCAAATTTTAATTCAAATATTTGTTTTCACCTAATATATTTATAAGGTTATAATATATTTCAATTTTGTTTAAAATTTTAATTAGATCATATTTTAAAAAATTTATCCAATTTAGGTCATTATAATCAATTTCACTTTGCAATTGGCACTACAGGAAAACCGCCTCTTACCGGTGGTTTACAGAAACCGCAGCTAAACTTGGCGTCGACAATCTATTAGCGGCGGTTTTATGCATTTCACGGCGGTCAAACAAAAGCGTCGTAGTACCTCATTTCGCGGCGGTTTTTGGTAAATTTAGTGGCAGTTTTAAGGGCTATTTAATTAGCGGCGGCTATAATCGCCGCGAAACTCAGGCATGCCAGTCGCCTTCTTAGCGGCGGTTAAAACCGCCGCAATTTTCAACGTGATTTTGCGGTGGTTATAACCGCTGCTAAACAGTCTTCCGAATACATTTAGCGGCGGTTTAAACCGCCGCTAAATGTATATGTGGTAAAACATTAGCGACGGTTAAGACCACCGCGAATTGCTGACCCGGAAAAAAAAATGCATTTCTGTTTATACTCCACCACTGCCCTGGAAAACAGACCAAACAACACATACAACATATATATAATAAGGAAAAAATTTATGCACCACCTACGCAATATTAATAACACCCTTTAATTTAAGGTTGATGAAAAAGTTGATCCAATTCAAAATGAATACCTAAAGCATACAAAATACCTAAAATTATGGATGTATAATGATACACAAGATAACATCAAATGAAACAAGAGATTGGGGGTCACATGGATTTATACTTATAGTTTACAGATGATCAAAATTGAAAATTTTTTATTCCATAAAAGTATCCCAATGTTCCAAATGATAATTGAAATCCATTTAAGTAACATGAATACTATTTGAATTGGTAATGTCCAGTTTAGTCTCGAAAGTTATTCTTGTATCCTGAAAACTATAATATATATGTAGTGCGAGATAAAAAAAGATATAATCATCTAGGGCTTAATGAAGTCTTCAATTTTAGGCAAAAATGGTGTGTTAATGTGCTGGACATCAAATAGAATAAACCATATAACCCCATACATTTCATCTAAATAATCCTTTGTACACCATGGATTACTCTTCAAATAATTGATCCAAAATTATCATATGGAACTGTATTCAACTTAAAATTAATGTAACCCCACTATAGATTAGAAGATACTTTTCCACTCTCACAACCTTATATCTAATTAGCAATGCTCCCATCCCATCCAAACAAACCACGTCACATCACATCAAATCCTTCCTGTATACAAATGGGTTATCACAACACACAACATCCCAACAGCAGTCACCTAGGCCATCACATCACATCACATACCACCAGTAGACACACAGTCCATCACTTCACAATAAATCATACTTGTAGACAAATACACTACAACCTAACATCTCTTCCCACCCACGGACACATATTCTATCAAATGGCATCCAAACTAGAACAATAGTCTTAAGGTATCATGAATGTGATGGACATAATCATTGTCCCTTCCTCCTACCATCAATTACCCCACAATATATCACATAGAAACACATAACTTATCACTCATAGAAATTGGGTCTAATAGATCAATTCCCACCGGAAGGAACCATGGACATGACATCGTTTCTATGAATTCTCCAACACCAACATGTGTCACTAATTCTGAATGAAGTGAGAGGATGTGTGTAAACCCATGCCTAAATTTCACCACCATCATATTTATTGGTGAAAATACCTAAAACTCTAAACCGTTGAGTAGTGGTAATTTTATATAAATTATGCTTGGTGTATAAAATAATAGAAACATCCATGGTATATAGATATCCCACAATACCAAACCTATTTGTCCACATAAACTACACTTGAGCTTATTAGATCACAACACCATAACACAAATCAATAATCAAAACCAATTAAATCACTATATGAATCACCCAAAACAATCACAACACTATTAACACAACATTCCACTTCCCACATACATGTCTCACCACATTTATTTTTTATCCATTACAATTCACATAACACTTTACATTTTCATTTGATTAATTTATAACATATCTATTTCCATTAAATATTTTTTATTTACTAAGCTAGATCATTTAAATTATCAGCATAGTTCATCTAATGGATAACAGAGAAACAGACATATCCACTCCATGCTACAACTAATTCAACTCACAAAACTATCACCACAACACCACACATCCACCATTGTTTCAACACCACATTGCCAAACCCATATCACAAAATCAAATACTCCTTAAAACCATCATGAAACTCTATCACCACATACCAAATCAACGAATCTGCTAAAAAACATTATTCTACAACCACTGCACCACATCCATGACCCCATAACCATGTACCACAACCTCTTCATAGCACATTTCACTACTACCAAAACCACATACATGAAAATCGACCAAAGAATCGCATCCCCTTGTACTACACAACCAATCTGGTCAATAACATCACCATACAACTTCTTAGACCATATAGTGAAACACAATAAGATGAATTATCCACAACATCACAGATAACGACTTCAATGAATATTCATGGGAATTATCACATATCATTTTTACTAATCATGGTTATCCCCACCCAAAAATATTCATCAATGGGACACCAATTACTATCCAAAAATATATTCCTTTAATTTTTATTCAGGGAGAAATTACATTACAACATTGAAAGTGTCCTCAAAACATTACAACTATATTACAAACAGGTTACCAATAGTACCTATAATTGGAATTGTATGTAATCATGCATAGATATCTCAAAAAAATATAATAATGCTGTAAGGCATGAGAAAATTACCCACTATCATAAATTTATATTTTTCATAAATTATTTTATTATTAAAAAACCCTTAATATTTAATTGAATGGAATAAAGAACTTGATTATACCACACATATAATATAGAAGATTGAGAATGGGTATCCTCTACAACATGGAAGCAGTCACTTCTAACTCTTCACTGTAGGATGTAGAAAAATAAACTCAAAAACCACAACCACACATGGAAACCATGCATGAAACTCCACCTAAACAAGGGGTTGTATAAATGCATGCACATTCACGCACCAAATAAAAATAACACCTCTATATTGGATCTCCAAAATAGGTACATAATGAAAGAAATATAAAAATAGGAGAACACGCCATGGATCACCAAGAAGAATCAACCATATCCCATGAATCAAATTAAGGATGAAGTGGGATATATTTTTTCATCAAGACACCTAGTGTTCACTCAAAATGATAGTTGGGTATTATGTATTAAAAACTAGAGAAAAAATATTATAAAACCTCATTTAAAATATTGATCTCGGATAATTCACTTTGTATATCCAATTCATTATATGAATTCCCATATTTCAAAATTCCCATGAATTTCATATATCCTCAGCAATTTATTATTACATAGAATGAATTTGAATATCATGTCCGGAATTAAGTGGGATATTTAGACAAGGGTGTGCATCAATGTTCTAATAAATTACCATTGATTAGTTCATGGATTGATTAAGTGAGATATTTAGACAAGGTGATCACACAAAGAGGTCAAGTGACATGATCACATGATTAGGTCTCTTCTATGGTTCTTGTGATGAGGTCATGAAAAGTTGTCTTGAAAAACCAATGCATGAGAGATAGGGTTTTGAGAGATATGGAGCTTCATGTCACCGGTCAAATGACTAGCCTCTCACCCCCTTTTTGGACATGCAACACTCTAATGAGTCAAATTCCCAATACTAAATTTACAACAGAAACATCAAAGAGCCTATTACCATAGATCATCTAACCAATGAAACAAACACATCAATCTCTTTACCACCTGAGGTTATTGTGATCATTCAACGTTAGCCACTAAAGCTCCTCCAAGACCAATGGTTTTTTAAAGGTTCCATACAACACACATGTTATATATACAAACCAACCTTTCCCATATTTGTTTAAGACATCAACAATACTACTCATGGTCCGATGATGCATCGTCACCCTCTCCACCTCCATCTCCTACTGCCACCTGTAAGAACATTATATTGAAAATTAAATATTGTTGCATATTTATAATTAAACATAAAACCAATAAAAGTTTTCAAACTAAATGACTTTGAATTTTTGTGATTTACCTGCTCACCACCAATCGGTGCACTACCACTGGGGGCATATCTGCTCATCTGCTGAGATAAATCAGTCAACGCTTTCTGCATAGTGGATATCTGAGCCCCTTGGTCTTGAACTGTGGCTCGTAGAGAAGAAATCTTCCTCTGAGAATCTTCAGGTATGGTCTAACCATAACTAAGAGTAGATGTGGATGGAATCCCTGATGGCCTGCAAAAGATCTTAGATGGTACGGGTCCCAAACCCATCCCGCGCACTCTACCAGGATGCTCCTTCCCAAGGACTTGAGCAACCGGGTCATCCTGGGAGACTGAGTATCACTGCCCAGGACTGGCATCCCATAGTTCTTTAATTTTTACATACAAATCAAATATCAGTACATATTAACACTGTAAACAATGATAATAAGTTAAAAAATTTGTCTTCATACCCCAACTTCTTTGGTAGGCTCATTAACAAAAGACCCATCTGATTTTCTGTGAACATCCAACCACAGTTCAGTCCAGGAGGCTTCGTGCCCTAAATTATGTGACTGCATTAAGCAAAGATAAATCAAAAACTCAATAAATTAAATAGATAATATTGTATTATAAATATTTAAACTATTTAAAATATTACCAATGACATTTGGCTTCTAGAAAATCATTTTGAGCCTGTCGTGTGAGGGATGACTTGCTTCACCCTGTTTGATGCATTCTGTCGTGAAAGATCCTAAAATAAATAAAATGAAATTTAACAGTAATGTATCCAATGTCATCTCCTCTTCATATACATCTAATAATGTAAAATGAGGATAATATAATAATATATATTTCAATACCATCCGCTTCCCATCACGATGTCTGTCAACAAAAACTTTCCACTGCTCTTTCAGTACCCCACTGGGTAGCTTGTCATATATTTGTTCCAAGGTCAATGAAGTATCGTTGACATCACACCACAATCTCCATTTGAAATCTTTCCATTTTTTACCAAGATTTTTCAAAGTCCACTTCCATGCTATCACATCATCAACTATGAAGTGGAAGAACATCTGTATACAGAAATTCATTTTGAACATATTAGTAACATGACATTCAATTAAACCATAATGTAATAAAATTACCTTTATTTGAGAATCAAAAACTTTATTTTTTCAGTTTGGAGGCATATGTCTCCAATCATCATATGAAATGGGAAGGGAAATGGGCTCCACTGCTAACTGACCTATAACCTGGCCAAGTAACCTCGTGGAATCATCCGTAGGGACCCCATAAGAATCAAATGGCACGACTATCTTTTCGCCATTCAAGTTACAAAAATCTGAGCTTTTTAAGTGTTTCTCCATAGTTTTATTTTTTTTCATCTTCAATGTGAAAAGAATTAGTATATACAAAATTCAATAAATTTATTTAATTAAAATTTATACCTATGACTGTGACCCTCTAGTGTGTCTGGGATGAACTGGAAGGGGTCTGTTGCCGCCAAAATGATGAGTCACCTGTAGGGGGAGTCGACGAATCAGCCTCTATTGGGAGGCTCTCTGATGGTGTGAGAGATGGTGCAGGGTGAGATGGTGCGGGGGTGTAGGCAGCTACTGCCTCAGATGTCGTGGGGAGTGACCCAGATGGATCGACATCCGTCGCAGGACTAGAAGAAATAGTATACCACTTCCTCCTTGGAATTCCTGTCATTTAATCAAATAAAATTAAGTTCAGAATATATATTTCAAAAAAAATATGCAGAAAAAAAATTAAAAATGATAATAGATGCCTAGTACTAACAAACCAAATATATATAACAATGATAATGAATGACTATAGAAATGAAACAAGTGGTTGCTGCATGAATGAATAATTGTACATATAATCATTTTCCCCATAAATAATGTCGGTTTCCTACTCCATTGCTTCATCCACTTCATTCACCCTTGCAAGACTAATATTTTCAATATCATGATGGAAAATAATTCTTCTTCCTATTGTTGATGACATTCAACTTCAGATGTCAAATCTTCCACTTCATCACCCATATCATACAAATCTCTTTGTATTACGTGAGTAACTACACTCCACCCTTCATCCACAACATCATTCACATAATATACCATTTTTCTTGCGATTATAAGATATATGGATCATTCATTTCATGATCAACAACATCCATCAAGTGAGAGAAGTTCAGAGAAGTAAATTGCAATGAATCTCTTTTAACACCTTTGATAATATCGACCCATTTTCATTTGAATAAAACAACCGAAAAATGTCAATGGTAGTTTAATTCAATAATATCATGCAGCTTTCCATAGTATTCCACTTCAGAAAATGTAAATATACCACAATTTTGTGTTTTCAAACCCACTTCTCGATCAACTGTACGAAATCTAAAGCCATTCACATTATAAGCGTCGAACTTTCTAACTTTCTTTATAGGACATCTAGAAAGAAACTTCAAATCTTCTGAAAAGTCTGCTCGAGTATCAGTATTCATGATCTGAAAAAAGAAATATTATTTAATAGATTTACAAATTATATGTGTCAAACTAATGTTTTTATTTATTGCAATATTTATGAACTTACACGTCGTGCAAAGCATTCTACAAGCTCTTTATTCACAGCTTTCGTTATATCTTTCTCATTTCGTGTTCGGCCATTCATTCGTCTCTTTGTTTGTATCCTCAACTATTCAATAAATGGATCTGCAATTTCACTATTCAGCAGCACATATCTATGTGCCTGTAATAATTCCAATTCTATCAGTATCACATTTGAGGTCCTCCCAAATGATCGGCCAATAGTAGAAAATATTTTTGATTTATGATGCATTTGAGATTGAGTTGATGTGTCGTCAACATGTCCAACTCGATTAAATCATGTCTCAATATCATCTAAATACCTGGAACAAAAGGTAAGACATTCCTCGGCCAAATAGCCTTTAGCAATAGAACCTTCTGGTTGAGCTTAATTTCTCACGTATGATTTCAAAAGCCCAAGATATCTATGAAATAAAATATTAATATTATGAATTTATTTAAATGTAAAAAATTGTTAAAGTAACTGGAAAACATATAAATAAAATACCTCTCAATTGGATACATCCATCAATAATGAACGGGGCCTCCGAATTTAGCTTCTTCAACCAAATGCACAGTTAAATGCATCATGATAGTAAAAAAAGATGGAGGAAAGATCATCTCCATTGCAAAAAGAGTCAATAAAAACCCCTCCTGGAGGTTGTCAAGATGAAATGGATGTACAACTTTCTCACATAATTGCCTGAAAAATGTGCAGAATTGTAGTACAACAGCAGTAACTTTTTCACGTAATAATGTATGAAATACCAATGGTAGTAACTATTGTAACAAAATATGTGAATCGTGACTTTTCAATCCATGTAACATACGATTCTTCAAGTCAACACACCTCGATATGTTACTCGAATACCCATCAGATACCTTCACATTATTTAAAATTCGAAGGAACGTATCATTATCCCTATTTTTTATTGCGAAAATGGTCGGAGCATAATTTTCATTCTCATCTGGCCAGAGATCGCGTTTTATGTTCATTACTTGTATGTCTTTGCGAGCATTAAGATGATCCTTCGACTTTCCATGCTCATTAAGTAATGTGAAAATCAAATTATCAAATACATTCTTCTCAATATGTATCACATCAAGATTGTGGCACAACAAATTAAATTCCCAATACGAAAGTTAAAAGAATATACTTTTTATCTTCCATTGTTGCGTTCTGATTTTACTTGACGATGCACTTCGGACCTGTTTTCCGCTATCATTCAAATAATGAACCATCCCAAATTTTATTTCAACATTTTCAAGATGTGCCAATATTTCAGAACCGGTTAACAACTTTGGAGGTGGTCTACGATCAATGAAACCATTAGATTTTGATTTGTTCAGCCGGAATCTATGAGATGCATCGAGAAATCTTCGAAGGCATAAGAAGCACCATTTTCTACTGTGAGGTAGCCGTTTGGGCTCAAAATCAAAGTTACAAACAGGACAAGCCAAACCCGTATTAGTGTTCCAACTAGATAAATTCCCAAGCCCAGGGAAGTCACTAATGGTCCACAATAAAGCAGCATGCATTTTGAACATTGTTTTAGAACAAACATCAAATGTCTCAACACCGTTACTCCATAACTCCTGCAATTCTTCAATCAAAGGCTGCAAGTATACATCAATATCATTTCCAGGAATTTGATTTCCAGGAATAATCATTGAAATGATAAAAGATGATTGTTGCAAACACATCCAGGGAGGCAGATTGTAATTGATCAAAACAACTGGCCAAATGCTATAACTTGTACTCAACGTCCCAAATGGGATGAATCCATCGACAACCAATCCCAATCGAACATTCCTAGGATCTGCTGAGAAATTTGGATGTAATGAATCAAATGTCTTCCATGATTGGGAATCTCGTGGATGTCTCATTAACCCATCACTGTTATTATATACAGAATGCCACTTCATGTGTTCGGTGGTTTTTGATGACATGAATAATCATTGCAATCGTGGCTTCAATGGAAAGTAACGCAAAACCTTTGCAGATGTGTTCATTTTCTTCTTCTTCATGAAATTATGTTCAGTCAGACTTCCAACATCACCCTTTGACTGCCATCTAGAAGAAGAACATTTCTTGCAATTCTGTCTACTTGAATCCTCTCCCCAATAAAGCATACAATCATTGGGACACGCATGTATTTTTATATAATTCAGACCAAGCTTGTTAACAACTTTTTTCATATCATAAAAAGATTCTGGGATTTTTGCTTCAGGAAATGAATCACGAATCAATTCCAATATCATGGACATTGCCTTATTTGTAATTCCACATAGACATTTGATATGGTACAACTTCAGCAGAAATGAAAGCTTTGAATATTTCAACCACCCACTATACAACTCTTGATTTCAATTGTCTACTAAATTATGAAACATATTTTTATCAGTGAAGTTTTCTGTTACATTTGGCTCTACAGAATCAAGAGAGGGATCCAATGATTTGTTCCAATCTTGATCTACTTGTGTTACAATCTCAAAAACATCACTTGTCACGTTGCAATTTGTAGCACCCACTTCTGGTTGTTCTGATATGTTTTGATGCTGATAGTGGTGTCTTGCAGTGCCGAATGCATCATTTATGAGGTTTTGCATTTCATTTTCCATTGTCGACGAACTGGGGACCTCATTCTGTGGATTAACATCAGTTCTCAATCTTTCTGTATTGTTCGATTCTCCATGCCAATTCCAACAAAAATATTGACCAGGGAATTACTTCAGTATTAAATGTTCATAAACTTCATCTCTCTTCAACCATGTTCTAAATTTACATTTAGTACATGGACATCTTATTCTCCCTTCAACGGATCGATTAGAAATCACAAAATCTAAAAACTCAGTCAAACACTTAACATACTGAGGTGTGTTCCTCGGTAATGTGAATCAGCTTTTATCCATGTATATCACAATGTGCCTACACAAAATAAACGATACTGTAAGATTGCAGAATCATAATATAATAAAGATGACCAATTGTTCATAAAGTATGCATAATATAGTAAAGATGATTCATTGATCACATTTACAACTTACTTATCATGCCCAGACAAACCAAACAAGTCTGGTCCTTTGGAGACAGTGTGAACACCTCATTGAGGAGCATTAAGAATATCGGGATACACAATTATCATAACACTGTTAATCACACATTTATGTTGCCTCAAACAATTTCTATACCCACTAAATTAATGAGATACATTGGTCCACTCATATTACTTCCACACCCTCACAAAAAATACTACAACTTTCCTGACCATCGCATGTACTCACATGCTTGGTCATCTCAATTAAATGTTTTATTTTATTTTCCATATCTAGAAATGGGATACCAGTCGGTATTTATAACACTATCTATCACACATTTATGTTGCCTCAAACAACACCCCATGGATGTGTGATCGAAACTGATCATAATGAATTTTAAACCTGAGACATTATGTGATTGTTTAGGCTTAACCTTAGATGTCCTCCAAGAGTAATGATGTTTCTCAATGGTTTCATACATAACCAACCATATCAAAGTTGTATTTCCTATGACAAAGAAGACTATCTGGGTACCAATCCATGTACTGAATATGGTGTGAGGTAAATTAAGTAGGCCACCACTAATGGTTTCTAATGCATAATCTAGTACACGAATATAAAACAAACAATAGTGTGCAGGTATATCAAAATTAAGTGTCACTATAAATATAAATCCATATCACACTCAGGTTTCTTTGGAGACACTTGGCACAATCTCAAAACTTAGAGATTTCATGTAATCATTGGTAATAATATCCACTTTGAAATGCACCAACCTAGAAAAGATAGTGGAATACACTATAACAATACATTCCCATTTTTATAATGTTAGAATGTATCAGTTCTTTTCCACATGTAACAATTTAGGATAAAACTATAGTTTATATATTTTCTTGATGGATTCCCACGTAAGATCCTCATGAAATATAGCATGCAAAACTGAGTCTCACCATTTCCTTCCCAATCCATCAAGAATATATGTTGACCCCCACCCCTTAGATTCTTTGGGAATCATTAGAATTTTAAATCTCCTACCAACCTACTAAATCCTCTCCTCATATTTCTATATTACATTATCAACATGAAAGATAGGTGGATTCTTCTTATTAAATTATGAGTCATGATCCACTACTCCTCTTGGGTTTTTAATACCTTCATAACCAATGTATGAATAGTGCATATTATAACTTACACTAAAGAAGATACCACTAAGGGATTCTTCTATTGAAACCGTCTCACAAATCCATCACATAGATTCATAAGACCTCTTCTAGTACGAATTGTCTAACAAATACAAGATGAAAACCCCTTTAGTCATGAGAAAATTCCTAAATCATAGAACAACATCCATAATCCATATTAATGATTTAAACTAATAATAATTTTATGAATTTATGAATTATATTAATGAAATATAAAACATAAGAAAGGAATAGTTTTTTTTAAATAGACACCAAATCTAGTTTATTCAATCAACCACAAAGACCAAGTGACAATATTTTCAAAAATAACTAACCACCCATAGTAACTTGAATTCATACATGGAGGTGAGATGTCTAGGCACCATCCCAAACATATTAAATAAATTTTAGTTCTACTAAATCTAGTCTACCAACGACACTAAAGAAAAACTATGAAGTGTCGTAACATTTCAGGCTCAATATTCTTTTTGATATCAATTTATAATGAACCGACTAGGGAAAACTAGGCAAGTCTCCCCAGAGGGTCTTATACATGGAGATGTGTAATAAAGAGACATGAAAGTAGTATCTTGTTTTAGAAAATAAAGTTATCAAACCAAATTAAAATAAAAAATAAAAATAAACATCCATTAGTATAAAAAATTCAATCTAAATAGGCAAACCATAAAGATAAAATAGATAATAATATCATATCCCTATGTGACCATCTATCACCACCCAACCATCTTTATACAAAGATAGTAAACAAAAAGAGAAAATTACAAGTTCTAATATCAAAAATTCAATATCTCTATCATTAAAATAAATCCAGTTTACATATATTTTTCATAAAATAAAACATTTTTTTAAAATAATCCTTCGATTTTCATAAAAAACCATATAAAAAATCTAGGAATATGTTAAGAATAAAAGAAATCGGGTAGTCATAGAAAAACCCAACCATAGATACACTATAATATAACTGTGTGAGCAAGTAACCATGAAAATACCATCATGTCATAAACAAATCATCAATTAAAAAACCCACCATTTGGGATCCAAACTATGGGTTTACGTTCTAGACATGAAAGAGAATCCCCAATAAAAGATTAAGGTGGATTCAACTAATATAACCTCTAGTGGAATTACATACAAAAAAGTGTCATAAAACCTCTTGTGTAATTACATAAAAAAGAGTGAGAAGTATATTTCCAATGCATCCAAGGACACCTAATGTTCCATGTTTTTCAAAATCTTTTTAGAAACCATGATCACATATAATAAAAAAAATATTAATACTAAATCCTTTCGACTTCAAGCTTCAAAACCCATTTTAAAAACAAATCCATCATTTAACGAATTTAGTCAACCACTTTTCGTGAGAAAACCCATTATTGAAGAAAGACCTCTTTAAAAACATGTTTATTTTCCATAAAATCCATTTAAATCCATCAATTTCATGAAACAAGCCAAAGAAATTAATAAGAATTTAAGGAAAATTAAATTTAGAACCACTTGTATAGATACACCTACCTTATAAACATAAGGAACCTAAGATCCTTCGACAACATAAATTGGAAACATGAAGATTTTCCTCAAATAGAAAATGAATGAGGGAAAATCACAATGGATTGATTGATAACACATATTATTTATGAAACCATCAAAACCATATCACACAACACTACCAAACCAAGAACATAAATGATAAAGAGAGTGAATGATATTACACATACCCAAAGGATGACAACCCACCACAGTAGTGATCAAATGCCCTAAGCAATGAAATCTGGTAGAGGAAGATACCCAATATTATCTAAAATCTTTCTTGGATTTATGAGTGATGTCTTCACATTTAATGGGAGAAGAGTAATATGTAAATCAGGATAAAAACCATTGGTTCTAAATAATTCATGTCATGAACCCATTTCATGGTGTGAATTCCATAATTTATAAAAATACCCAAAAAGAATCCTTAGTTTGAATTAATCCTAATCAACCCATTGACAACTTGAAAATGTTTTGTGAGTTATAATTCTTCAATCTCTAAACCAAACCCATAGTATCTACCCTGTAGTAGATTCACATTGTGTAACAAAGTCATGATTCGAATCAAAGAACCAAGAAATAACTAAAAATTTCCAAAATAGAAGGGGGTCGCGGGGGGCACCGGGGGGTGCGGGGGTCACCGGAGGGCGCGAGTGTCACTGGGGCCGGGGGGGGGGGGGATCGGGGAAGAGGGGCGAGGGTTTGTGGGGTAAACACGATAGGGGTGGGAGAAAGGGTCGCGGATTTTTTTTAAAAATGGGTTTCTCAGCGGTTTATTAAAAACCGCGACGAAACCTTTCACGGAGAACGTTTAGCGGTAGTTTTGTGAACCGCCGCCACAAATCCACCGCTAAACCCTATTTTTGTTGTAGTGTGGGTAAAAAAATATGAAATGTTTTGACATCATTATTTTAAAAACAAGCAGTGTCATCTAATTATCATGATTAATTTTTAATTAATTTATTCCACTTATCTGATTAGAATTTGGAAGAATAGATTCCTAATTTTTAGATATCATAATTTATAATATCTAATAAGATCAACTTTTTTTTATCAAAAATACTAGTAAAATTGTTTAAAATAAATTACATCTATTAAGGTTAAATTAAGAATAATAAGGGACTAGACCGTAACATTATGGCCCCAAAAAACTTAAGCCCCTATAAATAATCCATTTTATGGATGTATTTCAGCCATATACTCCCTTTTATAAAAATTTTATAATTATTGGATCCACCTATAACATTAAAAATGATGGTGCAATCGTCTGTTCAAATATTTAGAAGAGTTTCACTCCTCCTTCCCTATAAACGGCCAACATCTATCCTTCTTAAATCCTCTCAAAAAACATATTTTTTTCTAGGATATGATAAATACACTTCACAAAATCCTCCATTACTCCTTAATTCCTCCCATTTGGAATAATTTATTCTGATTAATCCTTTTGGCACAAACAAAAAGGAGTTACCTAATTAAGAGGCAACACCTACTCAAAATCTCATTTCTTTTCCATTCCTTCTTGACCCCCTACACTAAATTTATTCCAAACCTGTTAAAAACCACCAATATCAAAAATATATTATTATATTTATATTCTATGGTTTCAACCATAACTTAGAAAATTTTTTATCTTACGGGTAATGAATGTACAATTTATGTGCATGGTGAACTACTACGTCACAAAACGATGGTTGTTCATTTTTCATTTAATGACTATCACGAAGATCATTTTGATAGAGAATATATTTATATATTTAATATGTTATATTTATTATGTATTTAATATTATCTATACATTTTACATCATATATCTTTTTTACTTTCCATTTGGTATAAATATGATAATTTCATTTGAGGAAGTGTGGACTACAAACCCGTTAAAAGGATGCGATTTGTTCGCACGCTGCATGGCATGTATTAAAGATTTATTTAGTAAAAATTTATCACCTATACGATATTATATATATACTATGACAATGGAATATATGTATATATATATATATATATAAATATTTTTCTTTTACATTCATGTTTTCAACATGATAATTAAACAGAAATAACGTTCATGCGTACGTACGGCTTACAAAAACCAAGAATGATGTACCCCATTTCATACATATATATTGTATGGATTCATATAATACACATATAATGAATATAAATTATATTTAAATAATATTTTTAATTCATTAAATCATGATATAAGTACAGGGACCATAAAATTTAAGAAACCAGAGAAAACAAAACAGATATTACCCGAAGTGAAATATTAACATAGAATTGTTAAAAAGGGGGTAATATAAATCCAAATTCAAATCATATATGGTATTATAATTAATAATATAGTTCTGTTATAAATTTATAATACATTAATATTTATTATATTGGATTTTTTAACATGTGCGACTAGAGTCAAGAGATAATGTATGTGGATTTCATATCACTTATTATTCCCTTAAGATACATGCTTTATTCAAAAACCATTCCTTTAATGTGTAGTGTATAATAACCACATGTGTATTCAATTATTATTATAATTAAATTTATTTGTATTTACATATCCATTATATGATGCTTATTTTATGTGGATATATTTTCAAAAGCTACCAAATCGGAAAGACAGTTTTGTCTCAATTTTCTTTCTTTGAGGTATATGTTTTATTATGCACCTAAAACTTTTTTCAATGTATATATAATTCCATTTGACATGTTATATCATGAATCTACACCATATAATGATATTTGAAGCTTTATGTAAGTCTACATTCTTACATGGGGTACGGTTCAAGGTTACTAAGTGATAAGTGTTTATTGAAACAATGTCATCTCTTTTAGAGATTGTTTGTGATTATTCTTTATGTATAGAAATATTATAATCCATCTCTCATGAACATAAGATAATTTTATTCTCCACTAGTTATTAATGAAATATTTGGGAACTGGTACCATCTTTATACTCTTTGGCACATATGATAGTCAAAAATGGTTTTTAAGAAAGCATGACTTTATCCTCTCTTCGGTAAGAAATTTATGTTCTTTCAAAACCATTTATATAAAATGGGTTTCTAATAATATTATAATATTGTCCTATGATCAAGAAGAAAACCAACTTTTCTGTTACAAATAATTTCAAAGTAATCTTCTTGTATCATTTCAAACAGGGCATTTTAAAACCTTTTTTACTTACAAAAGGAATAATCTTTTAACCTCATATGACATGTACAGATTTACCTGCCATCATTTCAGTCAACAATTTTTTTTTATTTTTTATAATTAAATTTTATTAATAAATTTTTTTACAAAATTAATTTTTAATGTAATTTTATTTCAAAAAAAATTCAATATTCATTTTTTAAATTTTCATATGTGAAATGTTTAAAAAAATTAATTCCTTACTTATATATTTTTAAATTAATAGCAATGAAATGGATTTCAAAACAATTTCAGGAAAAAAGTTTCTAAAACATTTTCTAGAAAGCCTTTTATTTTTTAAAGGGTTTTCAACGAAAATGGTATTTATAATATTATGTAGATTAATTTATAATTTTTCAATGAAATTGGTTTTAAAAATGATTTCATGTCCACATTATAGGATTTCATTGTATTTTATAATAAAATTGATTTCAAATGGATTTATGTATTAAAAAACATATTTCAAAAAAGAAATTATATTTTCCTCAATTTTTTTTTTGAAATAAATTTTAAAATTATTTTCAATCTATGATGACATCTACAAATGTTACTCATTTCCTTATATGAAATGATCTAAAGGTTCTATTCATATTCTTCTTATGAATTGGTGTATATAAATTTCATGGTATTTATGAAAACCATTTATTTTTCCAGGTTATATTTTTTTGAAATCCAATTCTCATTTACAAGTTATACTTTTGATGAAATGATAATGGATGCTATATATTTTTTCAGCAGTTATAGTATTTTTACACTGTTGTGATACCTATTTGATTTTATGGGTTATGATATGTCTATTTATGATTTTGTGACACTTCTATGTTTGATTTCATTATGAGATGTGTGTAAACTATATCTCACTCTAATGCATTGGGTAAATATTTATATCTCATGAGATAGACATCGTTGGAAGTAAAAATGAACTCGGTTCTGTATTACATGGTTGGAATGAGAAATGAACGTGGTTAAATAATACATGCTTGGAATTGGGAGGGAAAAAAGTTCTGTTATATAGTGTTGGAATGACGTGTGAACTAGGTTCAGTAAAAGACATTGTCTACTAAGATTTAATTGGAATCAATTCCTTTACTACAGTAGAAATATTATTATACACTTATTTTTTCCATAATTCCACGTTTTATTCTTATTTTATGATTTCATGGATTATGTTATTTATTTATTTATAATTAATTCCTTATGAACTCCCAATAAATATTCCCTTATTCATGTCTATGATATTTATTACGAAATGTATGATATTTTATTTTCATGATCATGGTATCATACAATTATTCTTAGGATTTTGCATTCATTTCTCCCTTATTTACCTTACTGAGCATTTGATATCACCCATTTTTATGGTTTCTTCCCTATGTTATGATGATTTGTATTAATTGTTATGTGTCTATGAAGAGTCATAGATAGGAAGAACCTAGTGGTAGATAATGTAGATCATTTTTGTACCAGTTTTTATATTTCTATGTTTTTGAAGGCAGTATACTATTATGGACCTTTTTCATCTATTTGTATAATTATTTAAGTATTCTACAAATGTTTTGATATTTCTATGCATGAAAAGATTAGTTTTTTATATTTGGTATCATAGAAAATGTTATGTTTTCCTTTTTAAACTAGGTTGAGAAACCTTATTTATAACCATAAAGAATTTTCATGGGAGAAGTCTAAGGATAATGAAGTGAAAAAGAAAATGTCATGGAATTTTGGTAAAGGATATAGTGACGGGTTTCCTATAAATATATCTATGTTCAAATACTACATGTTGATGTAGCTCTGGAACAATTTTACATCTTGGTAACATATTTGAAAAGATGTCTCGGGAATAACTAGTGGTAATCTAGTACACGACAACATGCCATGCTACACACCTGTTTTGAAACTCCACGTTGATATGCTTTGGGAAATCACAAACTTTTCATTAACTGTCATGATCTAATTAAAAATATGTTGGATATCAATATCCTAGGATGAACCTAGGGTGTCATATATTAAGTAAGGTGTCGTTATTTTGACATCCTATAAGTATTTATTATCAGGACTATATGTTTTTATACTAGGATATGTAATTCTCACACAATGCTCCTAGTTTTTGATAATGGTGGGAATAAAAAGGAATTAGAGTAATGTTTATTGTGATGGATAGTTTTTTTATGAGTTGACAAGTGGGATGATGACATGATTTAATAATGATTTGATCATTCCTAATTAGTTTTTATGGAAAATGATTAGAAACACATACCATAACCAACTCTCGAACTCACTAGGGAAGAGAAATAAAGAGTTTTTTGAGATTTATTGTGATGGATACAATGGAAGAAAAAGGATTTTGATTCCTTTATGTCAAAAATGAGGAAAAAATCACATAAGTGAATGTATTATATGAACAATAAGACGTTTTGACCATAGAAAATAAAGGCATAGAGAAATTGACTACAAGTTAAAAATGATGAGTTCGGTTAAAAAAAATTATGATAATATTTTCCTCCCTATGAAATCACCAAAGTTTATATTTTTGTGTGTGTAATATTGGTTTGTTATGAATCTCAATGTCCCAATAGAAATGCTCGTGAATTGGATAGTCAAGGCTGTATAAGTACTGATTTTTTTGTCAGATATGATGAGACTACATTTGAAATGTGAAAAGAATGTGGTATTGTTTAATATAATGACATATATATGTTAATATCTTCAGAATAAAGTAGAAAAAATAAACGTTTTTATGCATTTGGATTAAGAAATTATGTTATAAGAATGGGGAAATATATTAGGATTGTTTAGTGAATGTTTTTTTTCAATGGATCTACAAAAACACGTTGAATGGTTCTAATGGAATAGATAAGTGATAACATGGATATGATATGTCCATGTGAAAAGATGACTAAGGGAATGATAATGCATAAAATATTTCCTATTTCATGATATTTTTATTTGGATAAATATATATTGGATATAAATAGGTATTTTGGACATTAATGTTTACCATGGAACATGTTATGGACCTGTTGGTAAGTACTTAATGATACCATGGATGATGTTTATAACTTCTTGGATTTATGGAATATATCTAGTAATCTATAGAATAATGAATCAAGTATGTTTTCAAAAATAATTTATGGTAATTCAGGTTGTTACCATGTGCTAGAGTAATTTACAAAGAGGGTATTCACATGTTTGGAATCTGACAACCAATAGCTACATTGTGATATATAGGGGGTAGTTTTAATATGATATTGTGACCTTCTTTATAATGTTTTGTATTTTCCACTTTTATAAGGGGTTTAAGGATAAGGATTCAAAAAATATTTATACTAAACTTCAAATTAAGAATTTATGTCTTGATATTGTGTTGGAAATCTTGGTTAAAAAGCTACTTAGTGGTTGACCATATTTCAAGGATGTCCATCATATTGTGGAAATTATATTAGAATGGTTTTAGTAAAATGGAAACAAGTGTTTTGGGTGAAAACCAATCAAGTCTGTCAGGGCCATGGGTCTTGAACCCATTCCCAAAAGACGATAAATGTTTCATGCCTACCACTAGTCTATGTGATTTCATGGTTAATGTATACTTAGTTTTTATGAATATTTATTTCTGATGAAATAGTAGTGTCACTTTTAATTTTTTGAGATTAATGTATTAATCACATTGATTTGTAAGAATATTAATTGATAAATATTTACACTTTTAATTCTTTTATGGGCCATAATATCTACATAAAATGTGTTTTAGTGCTTCATGCATTAGTTTTTATTTTGTGACATCGATTTCGTAATGAAATGGATGAATTAACGAATAGTTAAAATTACAACCAAATAATAAATTATATATATAAATATATCATGTTGGTATATATCTTTATATTATTTGTCAATAATATAATTACTTGATGATCATATAATAATATTTTTTTCTAATAACTTATTTTTTATTGAACCGATGACCTTTTGAATAATTATAAATTTACGACATTGAGTCCCTCAACTATTGTTTGATCATTCACTTGTTTATGATTGATTTCCTCCGTCACTCCATATAAATATTTATGTTTTCCCTCCATTCGGAATATTCACTCCCAACCTATGTTCTCTTATGTGGAGACCTAGTCATACAATTCATTGGGTAACCATTACGGTTCCATCATTCCCCTTTTAAGGGTAGTTTTAGTATCCATTTTTACAATGTGGATTCTATGAATGAAACTTTCAAGTATAAAATATTTAATAACACACAAAAATCTCAGGGAGAAACTCATTTTAAGTGTGGTAAAATGTAACACCATAATTTTTTTGTGAATTATTAATTTTTAAATTAAGTCACACTTTCTGATATTTTTCATTTAATGAAACATAGAAAATAGTTTCTTTGATATTAAGGAACTATGTTTGAAATTTCTTATATGAAAATCCTAGTTAATCATGTGATAAAAAAATATAAATTCTTTCTCGACTAATCTTAAAATTGAGTTCATATTGGGGCTTAAAATATGATACACGAAAGACCGACTTGGCATACACAACATGCAACACGCAACACTGACTCAAAATATGTTACACACAACAAAAAGTTTATACAAAACAAATTACTATTATTTAAATGATATATCTATAATAAGGTCCTTAAAACTAGTAATATGAATAGTGATAACAAATTTTTAAATATATTTTTTAGTAGTACTAATGAATAAAGATTTAATTTTAGGTAATGTCTATATATGTTAAAAAAAATTATTTTATCAAAAGATCATATTTTACTATCCTTTTGTGAAAATTAAGAAAATTATTTTAGGAAAATTTAAATATTTAATTTTATAAAATAAATATAATTTTATAATTTATAATTTATAAAAAAATTTAGGATTAATTTTTGGTATTCATTTGAGAAACGTCATTTTTTGGAAGAATAGTGAAAATATCTGATTTTAATTCAAAAAAACATTTTCACCAAATTTATTTATAAAGATACATTAAATTTTAATTATATATAAAATTTAAATTATGTCATGTTATTATAAATTAATCCATCTGAAGAAATTATAATCAACTTCACCTAGAAATTGGCTATAAAAACATTTCAAAAGTTTGTACATTTTTTCCTTAAAAACCAACACTATCGTCTCGTCGGTGGGATTAATTTTAAGTTAATTTCATACAATTAAGTAATTAGAAATTTTAAAAATGGATTAAATATTTGGAATCATAATAATTTATAATTTATAATATGTTTTTCTTCTTTGACCAAAACAATTAATGAAAGTGATTAAAATTAATTTCATAGATTAAGGTTAAATTGTGTTTAATAAAGACTAATCCAAAACTATAAGGCCAAAAATGACCTATAAACATTTAAAACATCTATTTTATGGCCATAATTATACCCTATCATCCCTAGGATAGACATTGAATTATTATTGGGTCAACATGAAACATAAAAAACGTGGTTGTATTTCTCTCCCCAAATATTTACAAGTGTTCCACTCCTTCACCCCTATAAATGGCCACCAACTCTCCATCTTCTTTACCCATCTCGAAACACATAGTTTCAAAAATTATATTCTCAATACACTTCTCAACATCACCACATTACTCCTTGAATCTTCCATTTCAAAATAATATCTTTAAATGATTCCATTTCTATGAAATCAAAAATATTTACCCAACTAAAAGATAACGTCTTATCTCAAGCTTATTTCTTATATATTCTGTCTCAAACCCTTCCAATTGATTTATTACAATATTTTATAAAAGATCCTATATGATCAATATAATATTACTTATTTATGATAATGTTTCAACCTACACATATACACACTTTCATCAAATTTTTAAAGAATATACAGTTAATGTGTGTGACGAACTACAAGCTCACTAAATGGTGACAATTCATTTTTCCTTTACCAACTCTCATTGTGAATATCATTATGGGATATATATTTATATATGATTATATTATATTTATTATGACATTAAGATCATGTATTCCTTTTAAAAAACATATCATTTTACAATCCATTTGTGTAAATATGATAATTTTATTTGAGGAAATGTGGACTACCACCCCTTAAAGCAATGAGATTCGTTCAAACACAACATGGAATGTATTAAGGATTCATTAAGTGAATATATGTGACATATATGATATAATAAAGATTATATAATAATTATACATATATAAAAATATTTCATTTACTTGATATTTTCCTATGGGAAACGTGAACATATAATTGTTAACAAATGTGTAATATATAGCCATAATCAAACCTTGTATGGTATTATAATTAATACTGCTGTTATTTTTTATACTTATAATAAATTTATATTTATTATACATGAGGTCTGAATGATTACAATGAGAGTCAAGATGCATGCAAATGGGATATCATTTATCCTTTTATTTCTGTGAGATACATGTTTTATTCACCACCCATTCATTTAATGTGATGTGTATACTGCATGTGGATGTATTCAATTATTATTATACTTAAATTTCTGGTTATTTACATATCCATTATATGATCTTTATTTGTGGGGTTAATGTTTCAAAAGCTACAAAATCGGTATGATATTTTTGTCTCAATTTTTACTGTTTGGGACACATGTATTTTATTCACCTACATTCATTTTGAGGTTTATATACATCAATTTTACATGATATATTTTTAATATAACTAATTTCATGATATTTTAATCATCATGTAATTTCAATTTATAATATGGGGGTATGGTTCAATGTTACTAAGTGATAATAGTTTATTAATACTATCCCATCTCTTTTTAAGATTGTTTTTTATTATAATTCCTTTGTTGAAAAATAATAATCCATATATCAAGAACATTTATGATATTTATTCTCCTCTTGTTTTTAATTATATATTCATGTACTGGTACCATATTACTACTTTTGGGTACATCGTATTGTCATGAAATATATTTTATGAAAACCCAACATTACCCTATCTTCGGTCTAAAATCTGTGTTCCTTCATATTAATGTCTTCAATAATGGGTTTACAATAATATTCTACAAAGCTACTATGATCATGAAAATAATTTTTTACCATGTTTTTTTTCTACCATTAATTTCAAAGCAATCATTTTATAATTTTTATAGTGCAGAATTTTTCAAACCTTTTATCATGCAAAATGAATTTTCTTTTTACCAAGTATGACATTTATAGATTTACCCAAAGTATTTTATATGAAGATTAATTTGAAATTTTAAAAGGATTATTTTAAATAAAATGATTTTAAAATAATTTTTCACAGATTTTTTTTTTCAAAACGTTTTCAGTCTTATTATATATGTATTTTAGGGAAATGATTTTCAAAATGTTTTCATGATTTTTTTATATATTATCAAATTATTTTCAAAAAAAATTAATCTCTACAAATCTTCATGATTTTTTTATTTGTTATCATGTAAAATGGGTTTGAAAAGTTTTTCAATATTTCTTTATATGTTTTCATAGGGATTTCATGGAATTTGTTTAAAATATTGTGATGGAGGTTTAATATTTTTTCAAGAAAAACTATTTTCTAAATGATTTCAATATTATTTATAATATATTAGGGTATTTTATTTGAAAATTATATAAAAATGGGATAATTTATTAAAAATACCTTTTCATAGAATAAAGTATATTTTCCATTAAAAATTTTCAAAAAGATATTTCCAAATTATATTCTATCTAAGATGACATTTGTTGATGTTACTCATTCCCTTATTAGAAATGATCTAAAGGTTTAATTCATATTATTTCTATGAACTGGTTTTTCTTAATGTCATTGACTTTATGAAACCTATTTATCATTCATGGGTTATTTTTTTATGGAATACATTTCTATTTCATGGGTTATACTTTGGATGAAATTTTTATGAAAGCAGTTTATTTTTCGATAGATTATGATATGTTTACCTATTTTTGATACCCATTTAATTGTATGGGTTATGATATTATTGGTTAATATTTTTTGGAACATGTTTTTAGGATTTCATTATGATATGGTTGGGACCTATATCGTTCTCTAATTCATTGGGAAGTGATTTATATCTCATTAGATAGACACATTTTAAAGAAAAAATTAACTCGATTCAATGCTATAGGTCTATAATGAGAAATGAGAAGAGTTCGGAATTTTGGCCTTGAAAAATGAGTGAACTTTGATTGGTAATAAAATTATATATTAGGGTTTTAACCCGGTTTAGTAATGAAAATTTTCAACCAAGATGGCCTTGGATGAAATGCATTGACTACTATTGGTGTAACATCCCAGGTAGATAATGAAATATGATATTTTCCTATTTATCCATATTTTTTAATTGAATATTAATTTTACTTTAAAGTGGAAGATGTTTTCTATGGCATACCCGACCTAAAACAATTGGTTTTTTTTGAATACTTTTGTTGCACACAATACAGAGTCATACTGAAAAATAATAATATAATATTACTTTAAATAGTATTTAATAGGTAGTTGTTGTATTGATGAGAATGAACATAACTAACCATATTATGATAAAAATTGTTTATTAAATGTTTTTACATTTATCTAATAAATTTTACAGGCTTAAAATGTGAATGAATATAATTTTAAGCATACATACTCTAATATTCTTTTAAAAGTCTATTTAACGCCTTTTGATGGAGAACCCTTTTTAAATCTGGTTTTTGTCACTTTTATATATTATATTCTAAAAAATAATATTATTTTTTAGAATCGGGTAATCAAAATTTACATTGGATGAAAATTTTGAATTTTTCGGATAATGTTCATTTTTAAATGAATAGTGAAAAGTACTGTATTTTAATTCAAAACTGCCTTTTATATAGTTTATTTAAATGGTTAGATTATCCTTTTAGATGGTTTTAAAATGAAATTATATTATATTTTTACAATTTAACCATATTATTGTCATTGTATGTAATGTCACGTTGAAATTGTACACTAACAAGTGTCAATCTTTTGATAGTTATTATTTCTTAAAAACACAATTTTTGGTTTTGACAATGGAATTAATATTAAAATAATTTCTACAACTTATTTGTTTTGAATATGAAAACATATATTCCATATTTTGAATTAGGAGGTAAAAAGTTTTTAAATATATGAATTTTATTTTTAGACACTATGAATAGAAACTTCAGTAAATATTTTATTTACCGTGGTTAAATGGTAAATCTGGTAAATAAGGGAAAACATATATAATAATAATATTAAATTACACTAACATGTGTCATAACCCTACTATATGATACATGTCTGACCATGGCCATCCTTGGGTCGATTTTGGGACCCCATGGAGCCACTTATATGTGAGAATGACACTTTATAAAATTTAATTTAACGTAAAGGAAAATGTGACAAAAATATATATATAATAGTAGAACAATTTTTATCATGGAATATATAAGTGATATTTCCAAATATATATATTAATTAGAAATATTAAAATATCAATTACATAACTGTATTTTATTTATAATTTTTTGATGTTATATAAATAAATTTAATCATGAGACAATGGTTATTGAGTAATTTCATCATTAAAAAATGATTCAAATAAATGATATTATAAATATTAAAATAAATGTATATTGAAACTTTTTATAAAATCCAAGAATTTTAGGGATAACATTGACTTTTTATATTTCAATTAATTAAGGGTTTTTTAAATAATAATGTATTTATTGATTTTTTTTAAAGTCATGATATGAATAGTATATAAACTGACATAAATGAGTTTTTAAAAACAATTATTATTCTATTAAATGAAAAAATAATCCTAAAAATCTAATATTAAACCAACTGACATATATGATGTTTACAATATCATTAATGATCCATTTTGGGTCTCTATACATAATATATAAAATATATTAACCATATTGTATGAATATATAAGAAGACCTATTAATGGTTAAATAACTTAACAAATGGTTAAATAAAAATGATAAGGACTAAAAAATATCGAAAACCTATAAAATTATTGTTGGATGATTTTATTTATACATATATTCACATTATATTATAATTAAATAAGTTCTAGATATTTTGAAATTGAAAATTATTTTATAAGAAAATAATACTTTCAAACTTTCCTAAAGAGCCCCTTCTCCCCCTTATAAAAATCCATAACCTCTAACACTAACTCACACCTCTCAAGACCGATTATATTTTCAAAAATCTCCAAAAATAATCTCCCAATGTCCCTCTATTACATCTAGATTCCTTAACATTGGCATAAGGAACTTCAAGAAAGCCTTTTTGTTCAAACCAATGGGAGTTACCCAATTAAAAGGTAACATCTTATCTCGAGTTATTTTCATTTATTTTTCTTCTCTGAAACCCTAAACTCACTTTATTACATTATTATATAGAAACAAAAATATAATATATACTAGGATATTTTTATTATGAGTATTATAACTACACTTCCACACACCTACATCTAATGGATACGAATAAACCATTTCTATGGACAACAAAGTACTGCCTCAGAAAAATAATGATTGTTCAATTATCTCATACCATATCTCATGGTGTCCATTTTTATGGAACAATATGTATATGGGATATATATTATATTTATATTGTCTCTATGTTTCTTTATTTTTTATTTATATCATACCTTTATGGTTTCCATAATGGGTAAATACGATAATTTCATTTGAGGAAGTGCGGACTACCGCCCCCTCATTGTGATATGACTCGTTCATGCCATATGTGGGACATATAAAGGATGGAGTTAATGAAAATATATATGATATTATAATGGAATTATAATATACCTATTTATCATTAAATTTTCATTCCATTATAATGCGAAATAGAACTCAAAGTAGTGTTTATACGTACGTACAACTTACCGTCTCCATTAACGATGCATTTAATTTATTATCTCCAAATGTTATGTACTATTATAAATATATATATACTTGATATATATGATATCTATGATATCTAAATCATGAATATCATTCTGGATATAATGGACATTTGACCATCAGGGCAACTTGTTATTATAAGAAGTAAATTTTTTACTCAAGTACCAAATATCGAAAAAATGGATGATATTAACATAAATGATTATGTAATGTTTATAAAATAGAAATAAGTTATATAAATGGAATAATAAAACTGAAAAGCTTATGAAGAATCTAGAAATTAACTTTAGTTTATTATTCAGGATGTTAATGAACGAATGAGTCAAGTGAGACACGTGGCAAGGGACTTCTTCTTAATCTACTTTCATTGAGGCATACTTTAATTTATAAATGACATTCCTTTATACGGTGTATAACACCCTTTGAATTTTAATTTAATTAAAAGGGAATATTTTCTATACAAATTGTTTCAATATATTATATACATAATGTTCCTTTTTTAGTGTACGAGGTGACAATGACCATTCCACCGCAGCGAGCATTATTTGATCTTTGGCATCCTCAATAAGCTGAAATGTTTTTTAAAAGGAAAATAAACACCATATAATCTTTTATGTATTTTGTAATTGAAAATGGTTTTGATAATTTATTTTCTATGTCAATATATTTAAATGATATATTGTTATTGAAATGTGGAAATTTTATCTTTCCTTTTTGTTTTTTATGTGTTATGAGTATGTTGTGGTTCTTGGGAATTATTTATGTATACGGGTGGTTCTGTGATAAACCTAGGTCGGGTGAACTCGAGACAGATCTCCAATTCATTGGGTAACATGATTGAGGTAAACATCAATGTTTATCCTAAAATATTAGGGATTATAATGTGATGGGTATTCAAATGTAACTCCCGACAAAGTTGTGAAAGCTATAACGTAAGAATATTATGGCTACCACAAGTTACCTTCATGGTTTGTGATTACTATGTGTTATTCATAAATCTTATGATTTCATGAGTTATGTAAAAGAGCTTATATTTTGTATGTAATGATATACTAATGTTTTATTTTATTATTTTATAACCCTTACTGAGATTCTTATTCTCATCCGAAGTTTTTGAAATGTTTTTCACTTAATATAAGCCATGGTAAGAGAAATGAATAATTCAAGAATATTTATATCAAGAAAATAATAATTATTTATTTTTATGAGTTTTTATTATATGAAAAAATTGATACTAAGTAGAAGTTTCTACTTTGTAATTTTTGAGATGTAATGTAATAGTTATGGTCTAGTTCTCTGAAACTCTAAACCTAAAAATACCCTCAATGTGAATTATTAACTTAATTCAAGATTATGTAATGTTAAAGGCCGATTCCATATAGTTGGTATTAGAGGTCTATTTAGATAACATTAGGAGATAATATATTGTTAAATTATTATCCATTAATTATTTTTATTTTCTGGTAATATTGAAATGGTATAGCATTTATAGATTACCGTGTTTCTTCACCTAAGATATTCCTGTGTTCAGAATGGTTTTCTGTAGAGGAAACATGGAAGTTATAATGGGATGACATTAGGAGGAAGACAACCTTACAAATTAGCAACCTGAGATTGTCGGAATCTGAACTGAACAACTCTTGGTATTGATGACACAATTGACACAGGCTATAAATGGTGTTGGTATCCATGTATGAGATCAGGCCAATCAACTATAGAGGAAGATGTCGGTAGTGAAGCATTTCATGAGGCAACATCCCCAATAATTTAGGGAATTATAGGACCATGTGCAAGCTGGAGGGTGGATTAAAGCACTGAAGAAGATTGTTGATGTCATAGGGTGTTCAAAACATCAAAAGGATAGTCTTTCTATTTACCATTTTGAATGTGAAGCCGATCAGTGGTGGTCGATGGTAAAAATTATCATGGATTGTAAGGAGATGGATGCTCTTGATTGGGATGTATTCAAAGGTATATATCTTGAGAAATATTTTCCTATGTTGGTTCATCTTAGGATGGAAAAAAAATCATAGAATTGTGTCAGGAGGATGACACAGAGACTACTTATGAAGAAAAATTCCATTTACTGGAAATGTATGTTACAAATTTTATATGAGATCTTGATCATAAAAACAACCATCTTTACTTAGGATTAATGATAAATTATCTATGGTATTTATATTCTCGTGAGTTCAGATGTTATAAAAAACATGTTCGATGTGCGGAGAAGCTGGAAATGTATTATTTCAATGATTATGTGTTATTTGACAAACACCAGAAAAAGAGATTGAGGTGGAAGACATAAGATAAGAACTCTTCAAAAAAGTTTGATGGTAAAAAAAATATGTTTTCAGTATGTAAAAATTGTGGTATAAATAATACTGGGGAATGACATTTGAATTATGGTAAGTGCTACAGATGTGGTAAAATGGGACATAAGGATCATAAATTTCACTGCAAAATACCTGAGTAATGGTAAGACAAAATCTGATTCACAATCAGTAAAATGTTTTAAGTTCACTGAAATGGGTCATTATGAAAATGAGTGTCCAATGATGAACACAACATGGGGAAATCAGCCGGACTACAAGTATAAATGGGTGGTGAAATCATTTGCAACTACTTTAGAAGATGATGGGACATCGAATAAAGTAGTAACAGGTACACTATTTATTTATTCAGATTATGCCAATGTGTTGTTTCATTCATGGTCTACACATTCTATCATTTCTGAGAAGTATTCTAGTAAATTGGGAATTATGTCTCAAGATATGAATCCTAATCTTATGGTAAAAACACATATAGGAAATGTTGAGAGAAAAATAAATTATAATAACCTTCTTTTCCTTGTGTACAGAATGAATCTACTTGCAAACATTATTGTTTAGCATCTAGTAGTTTTTTATGTTATTTTGGGTATGGATTGGATTTACATTTATCATGCTATTTTTGACGACATAGCTAATATGGTTTAGTTTCACAAAGAATATCATTATGTTTATAATAATGAACCCTTAATTTTGATAACATATCGGGAAGTTGAGAAACTAGTAATGGTGGAAATGAAAATTACCTTTCACATATGGTTGAAAAAAAAAGAACTGTTCAGAGTAATGATGTTCCAGTGGTAAATGAGTATCTTGATGTTTATCCTGATGAGTTTCCTGGTATAATACCTGATCAAAATGTGGAATTTAATGTTGACTTAGTTCCTAATGTTAAGCCAATTTCAAAACCCCCTTATCGAATGGATCAAATTGAAGTTATAATGTTATAAAACCAATTGCAGGAGTTATCAGATAAAAGTTTCATTCGACCTAGCACATCACCTTGGGGTGATCATGTCATGTTTATTAAAAATAAATACGGTTCAAGAAGACATTTAATTGATTATATAACATTTAATAACATCACTCTTAAGAACATGTATCCTTTTCCTCATATCAATGATTTTTTTATCAGCTCTAGGGAGCTCAACATTTTTCAAATGTTAACATGAGTTTGTGGTACCATCAGTTGAATTTAAAGGTAGCAGAAATTTGGAATACCACATTTCATACTAGATATGGCCATTATGAATTTGCAGTTATGCCTTTTGGGATAACCAATTCACCTGTTGTATTCATGGATCTTATGAATAGAATATTCAGTGAGTTCCTGTATAAGTTTGTGGTGCTGTTTATTGATGATATATTCTTTTATTACAAATTAAAGAGTAACATGAATTTCATTAAAGGGTTATCTATCATAAAATAAAACAAATTAAATTGTATGGTAAATTAATCAGGTGTGAGGTTTGGATACAAGAAATATCATTCCTTAGTATCATTGTTTCAAAAAATGGCATAACTATTGATCATGTTAGAACAATCGTTATTGAAGAATGGATAAGACCAATAAATATAACTGAGATAAGTATTTTTATTGATTTAACAAGTTATTATAGGAGGTTTGTTGAAAAGATTTCACAGTTTTCTAGCCCACTAACGAAGTTAACTAGAAAAGGTGTTAAGTTCATATGGACAAAATAATGTGATGATTGTTTTCAGGAATTGAAAAGAAGATTGGGGAATGATCTAATTTTCACACTGCCTTCTAGAAATGGTGATTTTGTTATCTATAATGATTCTTCATTGAAAGGAATTGGTTTTGTATTAATATAGAATGATCAGTTAATTATTTATGCTTCACATTAGTTCAAACCTCATGAGATAAATTACACTAAACATGATTTTGAAGTAGTTGTTGTTGTTTTTTCTTTGAAAATGTTTAGGCATCAATTTTATGGAGTAATGTGTGAAATATATACTGATAAAAAAAGTTTTAAGTAAATAATTACTCAGAAATAATGGAACATAAGACATAGAAGATGGTGGTAATTAATCAATGATTATGATTATACGATTTATTACGATCCAGGAAAATTAAATAATATGGTTGATGCTTTGTGTCAGAAATGTGAAGCTATATTAACCATGATACGATAGAAACAAGATAATTTGATTAACTATTTGATTAACTTTTTAATTTAATTTTTTGGGGAAATATATTATTTTTTTTGTTTTAGGTGTCAGTTAAATCATCTCTATCATAAATAACTGATCAAATGCAGAAGGAAGATTGTGGGTTCCTAAAAACGATAGATTTGGTTCAACAGGGTATGTTTACTGATATTAACATTTATAATGATTGTATTTTGAGATTTGGGAAGATATTACATTTGCCTTGTGATTCATATTTGAATAATTAGTTGTTATGTGAAGTTCATAGTTCTACGTTTTCAGTTAATCCTGGATGTACTAAGATGTATAGAGATCTTCAGGATTATTACTGATGGGATGGAATGAAAAGAGATATCGCTGACTTTACTATGAATTGTTAGAATTTTCCACATAATAAATAAGAGAAAAAATTACCAAAAGGGATTCTTCAGACTTTAAAGGTTCCAGAGTGGAAATGGGAAAATATATCCATGAACATCATTGTGGGATTACCAAAGCCATCTCAAGGTAATAATGAAATCTGAGTTATTGTTCATTGATTGAATAATTCTACTCATTTCTGTTATATTCGAGATAATTTGTATCTAGATCACCTTACTCAGCTATATGTTAAAGAGATAGTCAGGTTTCATGGAGTTCCCCTCTCAATTAATTCTGATCATGATCCTAGGTTTAGTTCTAACATTTGGAAAGACCTTCATAAGTTGTTGGGTACTGAATTAAATTCTTTCAAATCTTTTAATCCTCAATCAGATGAGTAGTTAGAACAAAAAAATTAAAATTTGGAAGAAATGATATGTGCTTCTTAAATGGATTACCAGGGAAGTTGGGGCCAACATCTTTCATTGGTTGAGTTTTCTTATAATAAGAGTATTCATTCCAATATACAGATTTATCCATCTGAGCCATTATAGGGAAAGAAGCATCAAACTCCAGCATTTTGGGATGAAGTAGGTGAAAGGATGTTGATAAGACCATAATTGGTAAAAGAGTTGGAAGAATAAGTACAGTTGATTATGAATCACATGACAATAGCACAAAGAAGGAAGAAAAGTTCTATAGAAAATCAAATAAATGGTCTTTCTTTTGAGTTAGGTGATCATGTATTTCTCAAATTTTCTTCATTGAAAAGTGTGATACATTTTGGTAATAAGGGATATATGAGTCTGATATTCATGGTACCCTATGAAATCCTAGAGAAAGTAGGATCAGTTTCCTATAGAGTTGATTTACCACCATGTTTATCCCATTTACACAATGTTTTTAATATTTCAATGTAGAGAATGTATATACTGGATCCATCTCATGTTTTGTGTCCAGAGGTAGTTCAGTGGGAACAAAATATTTCTTATGAGGACCAACCAGTCCAGATTCTTGACCACATAGAGAAAGTGTTGCGGAATTAGGAAATCAAACAGGTAAAGGATTTGTGGAAAACCCATTCTGTTGAAGAGGAAATGTAGGAATCTTAAAATGATATGTGGGATAAATACCCTCACTTATTTGATAAGTTAATAGAATTGTGGGAAAGAAACTACCAAAAGGGGGGAAGGATGTAACATCCCAGGTAAATAAAGATTTTTGACATTTTTATAATTATTAATATTTTTGAATTAAATACTATATTTAACTTAAGGGGGATTCAAGGTTTGATGGCGTACCTGACATGTAATAATGTGTTTCTTCAAAGTTTTACGTTTCACATAATGTTGAGTAATACTAAAAGTATAACATAAAATTATTTTAATTGGTATTTAATGCCAAGCCATTATACTGGAAGGGATAAACATAAATAACCATATTTTGATTTCACATGTTTGTTAATTGTTTCTACATTTATCCAGTAAAATTTAGAGGCATAAAATGTGATTGAATCCAATTTTAAGCATAAATACTCTCATATTCTTTAAAAGATCGATTTACCACCTTTTGGTGGAGAAATCTTTTTAAATCTAGTTTTTTTTCTTTAATATGTTCTATTTTACAAATTAGAATTCTTCTGTAATGTTCATTTTTTAATGAATAGTGATAAATACTTCATTTTAATTCAAAACATCTTTTCAATATAATTTATTAATATGGTTAGATTATCCTTATAATTGGATTTATAAAGTAATTAGAATATATTTTTACTATTTAACCCAATTTTGATCATTGGAAGTAATTTCAATTTGAAATTGGACATAAAGAAGTGTCAATCGTTTGATATTTATTATTTCATAAAAACACACTTTTTGGTTTTAACATCGGGAATTAATTTAAATTAATTTCCAAAACTTCACTGTCTTGAATTTTGAAAAATGGATTCAATATTTGGAATTAGGAGGTCCTAATTTTTTAAATAGATAACATGTATTTTTAGACAATATGAATAGTAACTTGAGTAAATATTTTATTTACCGTGGTTAAAAGGTAAATCTTGTAAATAAGTTTAAACAATTATTATAATAATAATATTAAATTACCCTAACATGAGTACTAACTCTGTTTGATGACACATAACCGACCATGGGCATCTTTAGATCGATTTTGGGACTTTATGAGGCCACTTGTAAGTTAAAATGAGACTTTATAAAATTTAATTTAATGTCAAGGAAAATGTAACATAAAAATATATATCTGAGTAAAACAATTTATATATTGGGATATATAATTTATATTTATTATTATAAATATTAATTATAAAAATAAAAATATTTACTACATCATTGTAATTTATTTATTATTTTTAGGCATTATATATATAAATTTAATTATGATAGAATGGTGATTCTATAATTGCTTCATTAATAAAAGATACAAATGAAAGATATTATAAATATTAAAATAAATTTATTTTGAAACTTTTTATGAAATACAATATTTTTAGGGATAATAATGGCTTGTTATATTTTAATTAATTATGGTTTTTCAAAATAATCATGTTTTTATGGATTTTTTAAAATACTTGATATGAATAGTTTAAAAATTGACCTAAATTAGTTTTTCAAACAATTAATATTTTATTAAATGATAAAATAATCCTAGATATAGAAGATTCATTCACATGACATATATTGTGTTAAAAATATCATTAATGATCCATTTTGGGTCTCTTGTAATTTTATAATAAATATATTAACCATATATTATGAATATATAAGAGGACATGGTAAAGGTTAAATAAGTCTACAAACGGTTAAATAAAAAAGAAGAGGATTAAGAAATATCCAAAACCTGTCCAATTACTATTCAATGGTTCTATTTCAACTTATATTCACCTTCTATTCTAATTAACATTGTTTTTTACCTTTTTAAATGGAAAATCATTTTATAATAAAATAATACTTCCAAACGATCCTAAAGAGCCCCCCACCCCCCTTACAAAAAGTCATCAACTCTAAACAATACTCACACCTCTCAAGGCCCATTAGCTCATCCATAATCTTCCCAAATCATCTCCCAACATCCCAATAATCCACTTAGAAGCCTTAAATTTTTCATAATACACTTTATGAGTGCTTTTTGGTTCAAACCAAATAAAGTTACCCAATTTAATGGTAACGTCTTCTCTCGAGTTCTTTTCTTTTATTTTCCTTCTCGAACACTCAAAAACCAATTCATTAAATTATTCTATAACAGCATCAATATATTAAATTTACTAAGATTTTTTATGATGAGTATTCAAACTACACATACACACACCTCCATCTAATGGATAAGAACATACTGTTTTTGGGGACCTCAAACTATTGCCTCATGAAATGATGATTATTAAACTCTATCCTACCACCTATCATGGTGTAAATTATGATGGAACTTTATTTATATGGGATATATATATTATATTTTTATACTCTCTATACTTATTTATTTTCCGTTCATATCTTACCATTATGGTTTCCAAAATGGGTAAATATGATAATTGCATTTGAGTAAGTGCAGACTACCGCTCCATCAAAATTATATGACTCGTTCAGGCCAGATGTGGGACATATAAAGGATGGAGTTAATGAAATTATATATGATATTATACTGGAATTATAATATACTTATGTATAATTAAATTTTCATTCCATTAAAATATGAAATAGAAATTAAAGTAGCATTCATGTGTACGTTCCACTTGTCGTCTCCATGAATGGTGCATTTCATTTCTTATCTCCAACTATTATGAACTATTATATATAAAAATATATAATGGATATATCTGATATATATGATATTTAAATCATGAATATAATTCTGGTGATAATGTACATTTGACCACATAGACAACTAGTAATTATAGGAAGTTCATTTTTGAATCAATTACCAAATATCGACAAAAAAACCATTATTAACATAAATGATTATTTAATGTTTATAATCTGGTAATAACTGATATAAAAGGTAAAATAAACCTGAAAAAGGATCATAAGAATTTAGAAATAAGATTTAGTTTATTATTTAGGATATTAAAGAATGAACAAGTCAAGTCAGACGCGAGGTAGGGGACTTCTTCTCAATCTTCATTCATTGAATCTTAATCTCACTTATACACGGATTAATTTTATACACTGTATAGACCCCGTTGACTATTAATTTAATTAAAAGGGAATATTTTTCTACAAGTCATTTCAAAAAACAAAAAAGAGAATTTTTTTAACGTATGTGGTGACAACACCCTTTTCGCTATTGAGAGAATTATTTGATATTTCTCTTAATTAACAAGACGTAATGATTTTTACAAGTAAAATAAATACCATATAATCTTTTATGTATTTTGGTATTGAAAATGGTTTTGATAATGTATTGGTTTAGACAATATTTTTCATTGATATATTTTTACTGTAATGTGGAAATGTTATCTTTGCATTATGATTGTTTTATGTGTTATGAATATTTTGTGTTCCTTGAGAGTTGTTTATTTATATTGGTGGTTCCATGATAATCCAAGGGTAGGTGATCTTAAAATATCTCTCCAATTAGTTGGGTTATATTATGGAGTTAAATGTTAATATTTCTATTAAGATATTTAAGGAATATACTATGATGGGTATTCCAAATGAAACTCCCTACATAGCTGTGAAAGCTACAACGTAAGTATGATATGGATTCCAAAAGATACCTTTATGATTTTTGATTACTATGTGTTATTCATAAATTTTATGATTTCATGAGTTTTTTTAAAGAGAATATGTTTTGTTTTAATGATATTATATTGTTTTATTTAATTATTTTATAACCCTTAATGAGTTTTTATGCTCATCCCATGTTTTTGAAATGTTTTTAACAGGATATAAGGTAGGGTAATATAAAAGAAGAATTCAAGAAGATTTATATCAAGAAATGTATTATTTTTTATCTTTTATGAGTATTTAATTTATGAAAAGATTTAATATTGAGTTGAACTGTCTACTTTTTAATTTAAGAGATGTAATGTAATAGTTATGTCCAAATTTTCTAAAACTCTAAGTCAGAAATGATCCGCAATGTGAATTATTAATTTAATTCAATTTTATGTAATGTTTAAGGTAGAGGCCTTATAATGGGAATCAATATTATATTCCTAAGTGTTTTCCCTAATTCTATGTTTTGTTCCTATGTTATTATTTCATGGATTGTGTTCTTTAGTTCCTTACAACTCATGTATTATGAACAGGCAAGCTTTATTCAATGATTCATGTATATGAACTTTGATATAAGGGGTATGAAATTATATTATCATTATCATGTTATCATACCCATATGATCCTGATTACTCTTACATGTATCTATTTTTTACCCTTAATGATAATTTTAGTTGACCCCTTTTTATGTTTATATCCACTGGATATAATGATATTATTATTTTTTATGTGTCTAAGAAGGGTGCTGGACAAGAAGAACCTTATGGGAGAAAATGTAGCTTATTTTCTATCTAGTGTTTATGTTTCCATCTTTCTAAAGGCACTATACCAGTATGGTATTTGGGCATCTATTTTTTAAATAATTTATGTATTCTGTAAAATTTATGTAATATCTATGTTGTAAAAAGAGTTTTTCTATAATCAATAAACATAAATGTATGTCCATACAATAAAAAAATTTATTTAACAAAAAAAACTTTCATTAAAACACATATTAATCCAAATATTGTTATTACCATAAATTTCTCCCAATATTTTAGAAAATAATATCACCAGATATCTCATTAACCAAAAATATCATTAGTAACATAAGGAACCATATCCTAAATTAAAAGAATAAAAGGAACTCTTTACCTATTATCATACAAATTTCGAAATATATTTGAACCATTCCTCATCCACCAAATGTGTCATCAATAAACCTGCACTCTTAGATATAGTTATAAAGACAATATATTTATTTGAAAATAATAAAAGATTTAGCATCAGTTAAAAAATATAAAATTCAATGATTTTTTCAGTCTACATCCATGGAGGATTATGAAACGATAATACATATCATAGCTTTTAAAAAATTATAAATAAAATTATATATTATTTATCTCATAAGTCTCTAATTGACATCATTCAATATTTATCTTTTACTCAATACCATATATGATTAAATAATTTTGAAAATATAGGGTGATCAAATATTACTTAATAAGGTGTTTTAAAACCAGAGTTTAAATACATTATCTTAAAATTATTTTAAATGTTTTAATTATGATTTCCTTCCATATAAAATATTATTAAATAAATAAAAAATTTCATATAATATAAAATTTTTCGACGACTGCAATTAATATTTTTAAAAATACATTTTAATAGTATACCTAAAAAACATTCAAATAGTCAAAATATCTATTGAAGTAAATACAGATTTATCCTTTGAAAAAATTAATGTTTTTTTGGGAAAAATATCACACTATATAATATAATTATAATAAAAAGGCATTAAGAATAACTTTTCACCACTTGGAATATTGAGGATATAAATATTACATTAGTAAAATTTCCCATTGAGGTCGTGGATTCACTCTCTATTCATTATAATAATATCAAATACCAATGTGCTAAATGTTAATTAATTTTTTTTCCAAACATTAATTTCTCATTATAAATCCATTAGAATCCTTTCAATTACTTATTATCCATATAATATTTTAAAAACAGGAAAATAAATATATATGTAACATACATCAAATTTTTTCCATAATGGTAAATCCATTCATTCATAATGATAAATAAAAATTCAAAATTATATTTGAAACACTTATGAATGAATCTTGGAAATTGAACTTAAGAAAAAAATTATATATGGAATGCCAATGTGAAATATATAATATTAATATATAAAAAATGAAATCATGAATAAAATCCATGGAATTTTTTTTTTGATAAATAAAATAATAAATCTAACACAACAAAAATATGTTTAACTATGAAAATAAAAAACATGAAATAAACTCTCATAGATAGAGTGTTATGAAAATAGAATAAGAAATTGTCACTTAATATTAATGTTTAAAATTAATATCTTAAATTAAATGTTTAAAATCATATACAATTTGAAATAATACTATTTTAATGAAATTATTTTCGCATAAAATAAATAGGGTTTGTTTTAATATTATTTTTATAATGGGTGTTTTCAAAAAAGAATTAAATTTATAAAAAAATCCTTTCTAAAGAGATGGGAGGTATGTTTTCTAAAGAATACAATACCACAATCCTTTGTATTATCTTATGAAACTTCTCTCGTTAATGATAGGATTAACATGAATAGTCTCTATTATTTTTCCTATCACCGTCATACAATAATGAAATGAAAACAATGACATGGAATTTTGGACACCGAACATGAAAAGGTAGGTTTAGGTTTTAACCCGAAGGTTGATTTCTCCTAATATTTTAAATTTTAGACTATATAAGTACATTTAAAAACATATTATATAAGAATTAATGTATATAATTTATCATATATTTTATAAAATGTATTTTATGATTAATTTTATATAATATGTAATTTCTATTATAATTCTACCCACATAAAACCACACTGATCAACACACTACATGATTCTAACAACTTAACAATCAATAAAACATAAAATATTATGAATTCATATAGGATAAGATTCAATATCTCACTATATAATATTATAAGTGGTATGTAGTATAAAAATAATAGTACATGGCTCTATATATGTGGTCATTTATATTTAGGTCATAATCTACGAGTCCTTGTATTATTATTTAAAAAACAACATATATTCTGATAATATAACACTAAATGAAATATATATATATATATATATTCATCAATATTCCATCTATGATTTCACTTGTGTAAGAATATGACATCATGATAGGTCTACATACAGATGTATGCTATTAAAATTACATGGGTTTAGAATAACCAAATGTAGAGTGTCAAAACACGGTTCAACCATTACATGACATTTTATTCCCAAATTTCATTAATATTATACCAAAGATAATGTTTCTATGTAAGAATGAAACCTTTATGTTGGGATTTATTTACCACTATATGATTTTTAAATTTTAAATCATATCTTTATGTAGGGTTTTTTGTTCCCTTATGTGAGAATTATGTTATGTCATTTACCATTATGTATGTATTATAACAACATTACAAGGATTTTTAAAAAAACGGATTTCATTTACTTGTGTTTATATTTCCTTTTATGCTATATTAGGTTACCATTATGTGAATATGATACATTAATGCTTGTATGCTTTACCTTTACAAAAGTAAGGTTGGTACGCTTACATAGTGATTATGACTCTTACATTTCACTAGGTTATCCTTTATGAAGCTCAGGTATGTCCATTACCTATTTGAGGCATTAAGAAAGTTATCATTATAAATATGGTGGCACCATTACATAGTCACAAACTAGTCTTATGTGTAATAATTGAACCCTTCATTAATTCAATTTTAAAAAAGATCATGATTTCAATTGTTTTTTTTAATTCTAATTTGCAAACTCATATAATCAACTAATTTTGTTAATATACTAATAGAATTTCTATAGTGTTATGTTATACATGTATTTATAAATTTATTTTGTTAATTATATTCACTGGGAAATTTATTTAACATAATCCCTTTATTATAAGTTATAAAACATTTAGTATACACACATTTAAAATCAATAATTTTCTAAAAAAATTAATTATATTCTACAATATAATTATCAATATATATGTATATATATATTAAATTAATATACTTCACATGTATGTATTTCTATCAAATATATTTCTTTTTATGATCAATATTCTTATATTATTCAAATTTATATTTATTATTTACTATCACTTATCACTATTTATCGAATTACTAAATATTATTTATAATTAATATTATAAATATATATTTTTATTATATAATTTCATAAAATATTGTTATATTAATATAAAATAATTTTTATGTCTATAATTAACATATTATACATGTGTAAATTAAAAAAATTCCTTCTAAATCTAGAACAAAAACAATATCATTAATTATATATTTTAAAATCCTAACATCTTAACTATGACATGAATTTTAATAAAAATAATAATTTTTAAAAATATAGTTAATAAAATATTATTTATAAATTTAAAATTTTAAATAAATATATTCTAAAATTTATGTTGTTTATAAAAAATTATATTATTATGCAAGAGAATAAGTATATCATATTTTGTTTAAATTGGGAAACAAGACTTCTAATAAAACTTTACTAAAAATTTATTTATTCTATAATTCACTGCATATTAAAGGGATTACCCAATATCATGTTAGAAATTAACCCCAAAAATATAAACAATATAATGGCACTTTTCTCTTAACTAGGTAAATAAGGAATGAACCTATGTTGTTCTAGTGGAATGGTTCATGTGTGGGTTCGTGTGGAATCACATAATAGTTCATTAAAATATGGTATTATAGGCCTCTTATTTTTTGGGGTTGAAGGAAGATAATTATCCGGAACATTGGAGATTGAGTGGTTGGTGTGGATGAGTAATTGGTCATCAATTCCTCAGGAATGAATTCTACTTTTCATTGGTGGTGGGATGTATTATTTCTAATTAAGGTTTCATAGTTTTTAATTCATGAGATATATTTTCAATTTTTACTGCTGCACGAATTTTTATGAAGACCGTAAGATATTTTAAATTAAATTTATACTTTTAAATTGACACTAGAGGAAATATCGATGGTGCAAAGTTAATGTGGACAGTCATTCAAACAATTTACAACCTATGTAGATCATTCCATAAAATAACTTCTTGAAATAAAATATTTTTCATAAAAAATAAAAGACCATGAAGTAAAAAACAATGTATAGCACACAGTGTTGGGTAATTAATTTATTTTTACTTATTTAATGCTTTTATCACCTCATATGATTGCTGATTAATTTTTTTAGTATTGAAGAAAATTTATGATGGGTTTTAAATCATTTATTCAATAAATATTAATATTATATCTTCTTATTTAGTATTATAGTTTGTATTGGAAACTAGTTTTTTAATTAATGATTTTCGTTTGTGAAAAAATAAAATAAAATTCTACTACAAGTTATTTTGTTTTTCATGGTTTCTGGGGAACTATTTTTTAAGATTTATGTTATTGAAAATTCCTAAAACTTATTTTAGTATTTTTAGTTTCCAAAGAGTAATATATTTTCCTAAGTTGTCTTATAAGGATAAATATTTTCAAGAAGTGTGTTCTTTTTGGAGTTTGTGTTTGAAATATCATATCTATTTAAAAATGGAAACATTCTAGGGATTTTAATAAAAAAAATGTGGTGTCGTGAATATTAAATAGGACATTATTTAGTGATTTTTAAATACCATTATAATGAGTCTTTATAATAATATTTTATTTTTATTTTTATCCTTTATGATTCCTTCTATTATGTCCTAATTTAATTTTGCGTTTATGTTATTTTTTTAAATTTTAATATCAAAATGTGATCAAGAATATAAGATTAAAGTATCTTGGGTTGTTATTCATGTGTTTCATATCGTTTCTTCTCAGTTTTGGACTCCAGAAAGGCATTCAATAGAGTTGGAAGGACATGTTATTCTTAGTCTGTTAATCATTCATGGATGTTTCTAAATCGGTACCTCCTTATGTTTTGGGTGACCAACAATTATCTTGAAGAAACAATGTCTGTAGCTTAGGTTGAAGACAATACCGAGTCATTATGACATCTAGGAACCTATATGGTGAGATGCACCACCCATTTGTTTGATGGATTGGGCTCATATTAGGGGAAGTGTTCTATAAAACATAAAACATTTGAGGAATTATATTATGGTTCTTTCATGGTTTACTTTATCCATTTTTTTTTTCTAAATATGTTTGAATTTAAAATTTAGTGGACATATTGATAATTTGTCTATATAATCAATCAGTGATGGTCTATATTGATCGGTTCACTAGACTGGATCCTTTATCTCATGGTTTGGCTACTAATGATTCCAATAAGACTTTGTTATTTGATATAGAACATCATATATATTTCAGAACAATGGTGTTTTAAAATGATCAAGCATCCTTTATCGAAGGGATGTATATTACTCTCTAGTATGCATTTCATGATTAGGAAACCTATGTAAAATGAAAAATTTCCAGAACTAGGGTAAGTACTGGTTGTCAAATTAGTGAAATGAAATTGATGGTAGTGTTTTACTATTGTGGCGTGTCAGAAAATAAACGACCCTATAATATAATATCTCTAATAACATTTCATAGTGTGGTCATCTCAGTCACATCGAGAGGTTTTCTATGATACACGAACATTAGAAAATGTTTCCTCTGACAAATATTAGATTTGATAAATATTTTTTACTGTTTCATATTTTAGAGACTTGGAATATGATTTTTGGTTTCAGTAAATATATCTTCTATAGACATTTTCTTGGAAACTTTTATATCTCTTATGTATACCCCCATACATTTTTTTCAGTGGATGAAACTGATTTTTCCCTTGTGTAAAAAAACTTTTTTTTTATCACAATTCATTATACTGATTATTTTTTTCTATTAATGGTGAAATATATTGTTTGAGGATTTTTTAATGGATAATATACGGATGGATTAGGTATGGGCTTGGGTAACATGGATATTATTTTAGATTCTAGGTATAAGGTTAGATCTAAAAATTAGATGATTAATTTAGGGGACAATTAGTGTGTGTGTTCCATGATTTTTCCCATGAGTAAATGTCAATATAGTTTCAATAATTCTTATAATATCCATTTAATTACTTATTGAGGATCTTAATGTTGGCGGTTTTCTTCATATTTTTCAATTTATTCATCTTCGTGACATTGTATAGAACTATTTCAAGTAGTTTCATTAAATATTCTCTATTTGGTTGTTTTGATCTAGTTGTTAATAGTTGAAAGAATCTTGGTTCTCCCTTTAGTGAGTTGTGTAGACATGTATTAATTAGTGATAATCCTTCATTTGGTAGTTAGAGTCTCTAGTTAGAACACATTAGATACATTCATTATGATTATGAGACAAAATGACAACTGACATGTACTTATATTGATTACGATAGTTTTCTTATGTGTAGTTTTGTTTTGGAACATGTCATTTTCTATAGATCTAATGAACACGAAAGTTCTGGAGTTGTTGGCGTATTCTTATAGCTTAGTCATTTCCGAGACTAAAAATAAACAAACATATTTCAATATAAACATTTTCTTAGTGTTACCTAATTAATAGTAGAATGTTGGAGGGGATATTCAGGCATTTCATTTTACGATAAATGATATTTTAGTATTTATAGTATTTTGGTGATTAGTAGATCTTAAATTATTCTGAGTAGTATTCCCTAGAAATTTGATTCTCATTTCTTGTGTTCTTTTTTTCAATTCCATTAGGTTTTCCTTATGGTTGGGTGATTTTTTCATTGAGTTGTTCTTGATATTTCCTTCAAATCTCATTTTCAATGAATTTATGGGGGGCATGTTGTTTCATGTTGGGTAGAATTGTGACACCATGTACTGCATTATTATTTTTATATTTATGTTTTTTATTTATACTTTTAGTTTGTAGTATCCTAGGAGTTTTTCTGTATTTTATTATGTTTTCTTGGGGTACAAGGCATATGATTATGGTATAGAAAACAATGAAATTGAATTTTTTGGACCTAGGTTATTTTGGGTAGTGCAAACCATACAACAACTACCAATTTCAGTAAACCATGTGAGTAAACTATGAAACATTCTCTATTTTGGAAATTTTTATCTTTTTTATTTATTTTTATTTAGCTCTTCTATCATAATTTTCCCAATTTATAATCCTCCTACATAGGCACCTTGATTGGTCTCCCACCCTTTTCTAATCCCCGAAAAGATTGATTCGTTGTGTTTTCTTTTCTTCGAATTCATCAGAATCAAAAGGATAGTGATTCTCCTCAATTCTCTTATTTTTTCCTCTATATTGTTCTACATACCATAAACCTAATCGACTTGGTTAATCAATTTTCATGGATCAGGTTCTTTTTATTTGGGTTTTTTTGTTTCTAATGATATTGATCTATCATATGAGATATAATCTTGCGGTTTCTATTGAACGTCTTATGGATTTATCACTTATGTTAGGTGTTTCTACTACTTTATCTTTTATGAAAGAGTAACATGGATTCTTATTCTTTTAAAAGTTTAATTAAACTAATATTATTTTGTATGTTATATCTAGTTTTGTTTCAATTTTTTTATGTTATATGGTGGTTTCTTTCATTTTTAAAGGCATGTAAATTTTATAGAACAATGCAACAGTTCCTTAAAATGGTATATTTTTCATTCGTAGTGATTGGTAAAACTCCATCGGTGATTTTACATAACAAATAACACTATTTCATAGTGAATGGTGTCAATTTATATTGATAAGGTATACCATTTCATTGTTTAAATGGATTAATATATTTAAAAGGGTGATCCTTTTTTGAAAATAGTTTTCCTTATATTATTAAAATGGGGGTTATTATCCCACTGGTTATATTTATTTCATTAAATCTTTTTTCTAATTTGGTAAATTCATTCATTAGTGACTGTTATGTGTCTTTTGTGTGGAAATTTCCTTATTTTCAAGTGTGCTTTGGAAAATGGATTTTTGAAGAGTGGATTGTGATTTGAAGGAAATTACCAATTTAAAATATTATATAAAATAAATAATTTATTTACTCGGATTTACATCATTTTCAAGATGTTATGTTATCCTATGTTTATTCTTTTTTGTATATGTTAATTATTGAAGGAAGTTTTATTAAAGATAAATGGTTTGTGTTGGTGTATCATTTTTGAAACGGTTGGTTTTGTTATTATATGTATATGATTATGGTGTTATATTACAATTGGTATTTTTGTGTTTCATTTTCTTAACAGGTACTTGATTGTATCCCACCACTATTAGTTATGATATGAAAAATAATAGGCTAATATTTTGGGAGAAAATGGATATTATCTATGGTAGTTGATATTTCTTCACCAGCTAGTTTCCCCTACATTAATTTTATGTCCTAGACTGGGGTGTCACAAATAAGACTAGTTAGAGTGATTTGGGTGATGATTTGTGTGACTATATTCTTATTGAAAATTGGTTGTACTTTTTTCAAATCAAGTATTTTCCCATTAGTCTCTATAGTGTTTCTGTATGATAACTATTATATTTTATTCCTCGATAACCTGAATTGGATTATATGTATAATATATATTTATAGCCAAATTTTATGCATCAGTCACATATGACTAAGATTTATTATTGTAAGGGTTTTTTATTTGTTATAATTTCCATTTTTTATTAATAATTATGGAAAATATTTTATTAGTTTTTTCTTTTTATTATACTCAAGTTTCTTTATTTGTGTGCATAGAGTTTTAAAAGGTAAAATAGGTGTTTGATTTGAATCACATATTTTTTAAATATTCCTTATTATTGTTATTTTAATAAATGTGGTTTTTTATTTTAATAGTAGTATATTTAAAATTAACTAATTTTTTTTGTTATTTCATTGTCAAACTCATGTTTTTAAAAGATAATTCTTGGTTTTTTAAATGTAATTAATTTGGTAGTTCTTCTTTGAGTCATATTTTTCAACTATTATGTTTTAGAATAATTATATAAGTTAGTGTGGTTATATTTCCATATTAGATAAAAGAGATGAAAACATTTTTTGTTCTTATTTTAAAACAATTTAAATTTTATTATTTATAAAATGAATGTAATGGAATCAGGTGGTATCTTACTAGCCTTCAGATCACACCCAACATACTCATCATAGTGGGTATGTATCCATAATGTTTATTTTAGTTTCCCATGTTATAGATGGATAGTTTCATTTCTATCATTTTTCATGGAACAAATACGGTGTTGGTTTTGGTATTGACATGAGAATCACATAGTGATTTTCGGGTTGTCTCCTATGTTTGATGGTCTGGTTTAGGTCATATTTTGTTTCATCCATTTTATCCTTCTTCTTTTATGTTATATTTGTTTTATTATTGTCAATTTTTATAATAATTTTATAAAAATTATTTATTTAAAATGTTATGTAGTTATAATGATCATTTTATTTTGTATATTTTTATAGTACCATGATGGAATTTTCTTATTTTAGAATAGATTTTTTTCTTTTCCACAGTTGTGAAATGTATGAAATCCACATGTAATGTTCCAAGATGTAACTTTTTTTATGTGGTCTTTATTTAGGGTGAAAATTTCCCCATATTTTTAGCAGTGATTCCTTTTTTCTTTTATATAACACATAGTGATTAGAAATCCACCTCAGCCTTTCTCATGGATTGGTTTTGGCCCCGTTCTCATCGAGAATCACGTTGGTTCATGACATTTATTCACATTTATTAGATGTAATTCTCAAGGGTATCTATTTATAAATGAAAAATAAAAAAATTATATAATTTTATTTTTATGAAATATTTTACGTCAACAATTCAGTGATAATTATTTTCATGACATGCATTGTTTATTATCTAAAGCAGCCTAAAATCATCAGATACAATAAAAAAATAACTTAGTGAATGGGAATGAATACTTAAATATAATATGTTACATTACCCCATACTTAAAAAAATTAAACCTTTCATTTCCCTTCTATTTTAAAAATAGTGGAAAATATCATTAAAATATAATTCAAATCAGATATATGTTCTATTATGAACTCCAAAATGTTTATCTTGGAATGTATCAAAAAATATTATATATATATATATAACAATTTTTAAATTTTTGATCCATTTCTACAATGAATGATTATCTTTTTGGTGGTAGGACTTATGGTTGTGAAAGTGATTCTAATGATATACATTTCACAAATTCATTCTTATGGTCTTATTTTAAAGACCATCAATAAAACAAAACACCTATCAATAATCATGAAAACATTCTATCAAATCATAGTAAACCATTATAATAAAATTCACTCTATATATTTATTTACCCATTCCACCATCATTTGGATAATTGACAGATTCTATTCAACTAAATTACACTTGGTTCAAAATATATCTATTTTTTTAAACCTAGGTATCCATATGTTTTATGCTCTTAATAAGAATAAACCAATCCCCTAATTTATATAAATTAAAACATGATAGAAACTGAAATGAAAAAAACATATCTAACATTGATCTTATATCTGTTTCGAAGATTATATATTATATCTATAAATTTAATAATACTTCACAACCCTAGGGATTATTGTCATTAGATATTAGTTACATAACTAAAATAGTCCAAATATTTTCTTCAATATCTCCCATAACATTTTCAAACATGATATTTGCCTATCCATTTTCATGCCCATAATTTCATATCTCTATTGGAAAAATATAAATGAGTGATGAAAAATTATTAATAAGGGAAAATTATATTAAGGATTCATAGATAACACAAATTGTACACCCGTTAGAAAACATAAGCATGAGATAAATACCAAATAAAAAATATAATGGAATCGTCAGTGTTGTCCATATAGAAAGATAGAATATCATAAATCATCACATAGAAATAAAGAACCATAAAAGGATTATCATGAAATTTAAATATATAATATATCATAAGAAAATGGGAATATGAGACATCACTAAGGATTTTTTTAATGATTATAATGTTTCCAAAGCACAAACATAGGTGAATTATAACTTCCCGAACATAGCTAACTGGAGTGATGTCCACACATATTTTTTTCAATATCTATCTGCAATCATGTCCAAAAAATTTGTCAATATAGTTTACAATTATCAACTAGAAAAACAAATTTTTTAAAATATATCACCTGAATAATTTCCATGAAAAAATTTGTGAACATAGTAAACTAAAATCACGTCCACACATTATATCATTATCCCATACGATATAAATAATTAATAACACATTAGATGGATATCTTGATCCCACCCATTAGATACTGATTAACCATACATATGTGTTCTTCCCCATATCGGTACTATGTCACACCTTAATAAACCCATGTATAGAAAATTGGTTACTTTAAATTTTCAAATTTGTTCAAATATGAAGATATGAAACAACAAATAGATTGATAAAAAAATATCACCCAAAAGAATCTTATAATAAGAGAAATAAAAGAAATATATAAAAAGTATTACTCAATTTCAAGTAGATATTTAATAGATAGATAAAAATATAAGAAAAATATTAAATTGAATTCTCATAATAATTCAGTAACACTTTTCTAAAAAAAATTTAAGTCACTTTAATTTTTTTTAGAAAAACAAGAAAAATTGAAATGGAAATAAATTTTTTCAAGAGATTACCTAGTAATATACCAATTAAAACTAAATAATGTATAAAATTATTATGTTTAATAATATAAAAAATATATATATTTTAGAGGAAATAAAAATTTATCATATAAAATTTATATTAAAGAAACCCAATTGTAAAATAGATTTATAAATTTAACAATTAAAAATAAATAAGGAGAAATTTTAATTGGTTATATAAGGTTAATTATTTAACTATAAAAATAATAAAAACATTTTATGTATGGATGAACATAGACATGGAAGAAAAATAGACAATATAGATGGTACTAATTATTCATAATAATATAAGATTTATATATAGTAAAAAATTAACAAAAGATAATTATACTAGTATGAAAATGTAATTTAACATTATAAAATAGAAAATATAATATAATTAGGAAAAGTTAGAAATTGGTAACATCAAATATCTTAGATATTAAAGAGATATCTTGAATTATTGAAGAGAATATTAAGCTAATATAACAGCATTATGTATTTGGTAATTATTGAATATAATTAAATAGAAGAATATTTAATGTTTTGGAATTGTAACTCATAATACTAAATGTTTTTAAGAATAATAATTCTTTAATCTTGTACTATGTACAATATACATATGAAAATTGTTCATAATAATAAATAGGTTTCAAAGCATAAAAATTGATATAATGAACTGTAATATCATGGACTGTAGAAAACTAGAGTCGATAGTTATATTATATTATTTGTATTGGATAGTAGTGTTCCTAAAGGATTCAAATGTTTTGTTTCATTTGAAGAACAAATACATACATACAATTTATTTCAAAACATAAGAAACATCGTGATCATATTTCATGATCAAGATTATCCCTTCCATCATATAATTGAATATTACACATAGTCTACATATAGGTTGTTGTAGGGATAGAAAAAATAAGGGTAATATCATATTTATGGTATATAATAGCATGTAAAATAATATATAATTAAAAAATGTAATAAGATAAATGGATGAAATCAATGAACAAAATGATTTTATAATCATCTAAAACTGAATGAATTTTGCATCTAAGAAAATAAATGAAAACAAGGTTAACAATAATCATTGTTGAAATTTTGATAGAATTGATAATTTTGATCAAAAAAAATTCAGCTCATGACCATGTTCAAAGACACTGTCCTATTTTGGGAATAAATGTTCACTAAAAAACCTTTTTTTCTCATAAGATATGTCAATGCATTGATGGGACTTATAATTCAATTCCCACCAATTAACCAATTATGTCCTATAAATTCATCATAAGATTCATCAAGTCCATTTCATCACATTCCCTGAGGAACCAAATATTTAATGAAACATTATTATATATATAATTATAAATACAAAAATAAAATTTATACCCATTAAAAATAAAACTGTTGACATTTATGAGAATATCCCATAAGAAACATAGAATTTTTAGGGTATAATCAATATAACAGGAAGAATAATTATGAACCAAATTTAGTAGTGATGGTACATATAATATGTTGGGTTATGGATGGATGATATTATTTTTATTTATAGCTTTAATTTTTAGGAGACTAAGGAATTGGTAGGAAATATTAATCATCATTATTTTTAAATAGTATGTAAATATTTTAAATCATATCCCTTAGGAGTGTCTAGACATGTGTAAAGAATTAGGAACATTTTTATTTCATCAATTTTATTATTGAGTTAATTCTTGAAAGGGATGTATTTTATAAGAAATTTTATATAATTTTACTTTACCAAAACATTGGATGTATTTTTCACAATGAAAAAGATTGAGATTTTCAATAGTTTTAGTAACTATTAAATGAAAATAATTTTATAGGTAAATCAATATTGACTATTAAAAACCATAAATTTAAGAAGTGATACTATAAAATTTTTACATGGAAATTAATGTACTATGATCATCCCTTATAGATAAACCAGTTCCATGGATCATTGGATTTCATAGGATATTACTATAAAAAATATATCATAAAATAAACTGATCCATCCTATTGGCATGCCTGATATAATCAATTATCACTAATAATCAGTCGTAACCTACTCGTACAAACTGATTAGAATTATCCCCAAAATAAACCATGTATATATTAATGTGAAACTAGTCAGTGTGTAATCCTAAACTATTTCAACAAATATTCATGGATAATTCAATATATTTTCTAGGTAACCATGATATGTCTTAATGGGGGTGAGTCATGAAATTCCAAAACAACCATGTCTCTCCCATGAATCACCCCAGTGGATATCAACTTTCCTTCCATTAATCAATATATATTTGATGCACCATTCCTAGGACCTCCCATTCCATTTTTCAATCAATAGGAAATGATATATATCCCAAGGCGAGTTTTCCCAAGAAAACACATTATTAAGGGGGCCAACCAGACCTTACTTTTTCATTGTGTAAATAACAATTTAAATGAGAGATCCAAAAAAACATGGAATTTCCTAGGACATTAAAAAATATTTGGATAAGAAAAACAAAATTTAGAATCCAAATAACACATGTATAGGCCGCCTGAAAAATTTATTGAACACTTGGTGTGGATGTTCAAATAAAAAAATTCCATATAAGATAATTGAAATGGGAAAACAATTTATTTCATTCCAGAAAATTATTATAAATGTCACATTTAAATATTTTTTTATAAAAACGTGCTTCAAACATCATCTAATCAATGATTCCTAAAATTTAATAGTATAATGAAAAGGGAAGGATACCTACACTCAAAGAGATTGGACAATGACAAACCAAAATGACTTAAAAAATGTCCAAAGAGATAATAATGCCAAAAATAATCCTTAATATATAAATATTTGAAATTTAAAAATAATTAATCATTAAACCTATACCTTGGGAACCAATGGAATAGTAGAACCCATGAGAAAATGTATGGAGATAGAAGAGGGAGAAGAAAGAAGGATATTACCTTGTAAAATTATACCCCAAACATGAATAAATAACAATGATGAATCATGGAGGAGGAGTAGAGGTGTGAGAATATGGGAGAAACCATACCAGGGTTTCAAAATCCAAACACGAGATAATTTTTTGTTTTGATATTTAATGTTGAGAGGGGTAGAAAAATATAATTCCAATGTGTATGGTTTTGGGAACAATTAATGGTTTCAAAATTTGTGGGCAAACCATGATTCCCTTACTTGTCTCACAAGACACCGACATTTTTTGGCCACATGGATTAACAAATATGTGTAAACTATCCAGATTGGTTCTATAAAAAATTTAAAAACCTTGTGCACACATCTCAAATGTTTTGGGCTAACTGTGCTCAAGCAATACACGCTCATCCGGGGACACCACAAGAATCCCACATTTACTCCATGAGACTATATGGTTTGACTCTAGTCTTCTAATAACCATACCACCCAAAAAATTAAAGAGAAAGATGAAATAAAAATGATACTCTCCATTAGTATATTTCATGGTTTCCCCTTAACTATGAACACAAACCATAAAAATCATAAAAAAACTAACCGAAACAAAATATTTCAATTTTAAACATCCAAAAATTATTAAAAAATCCATATTCAAAATGAAAAAACAAAATAATGGTGAAAAAACATCATGGGAGAAAAATATCCCCACTATAATTCTATATACACCCATAAATTCATAACATTTCATGTCGATCAGGTTAAAGGAACAAGTTCACACACCTAGAATATTCATCTTTTTAATATAAGGAATACCCAAATCACCACCAAGAAAATCTATCAATCCCAACCTCAAATAGAATAATAAACTCAAATAATTTCTAAAAAATATGAATAAAATATTATTTCATATTAAAATGAACTTTCCATAACCAAAATTATCAGGCCTACTCCAAAATCCATACTTTAGCAAAGGGAAGGGTAACTTCGAGCTGGTCATGTCATGAGGAAATCACCTAAAAAATACTCAACAGAAAATAAGTAAAATGGAAAGGTATAAGGAAGGGATTGAATAAAAAAATATTAGGAGGCCATGGTGGTCTTACCATCACATTAGGATCCTATCTCGGTACAATACTAACAACAATGTTAAAATACCAATTTCCCAAACTCGAACAAGTTCACACACAATCTTAGAAGGAATTACGAAATAGGAATAAAATGCCATTCATAACATTATTTCACTCCAGGTATAAAAAATTTAAAATGACCAAAAAGTTGTATCCATTATAAATTATCATCTTGAAAGATAAAAAAAACCTCTTTAATTATAAAAATAGAAGAAACCACCTGAAAAAGCCATTTTAATGGTATATAAATTCACATAAAATAATTTATACAAAACTAACAATAGAACAATGTTCATCCAATTAATCCCCACACATCTTCATGGAACTATATTTCAATCTAGTAATATTTCAATGAAGACCCTTGAAGAAAATATGATGATTTCATAAAAGGTGACAAACATGATAGTTCTTTAGAGGACATTGACATAAAGGACTCTTATGATCCTGATTTGAGAACTGATAACATACTATAATACTATGACTATAATATGCTGTTGAAAGATCAGAAGGGCTCTTAATTCCCCCAACATCATAATCATATTTAGGATGATTTCCCCTCTCTTTAATAGGATTCCATTCATCTTTTCAAGGGACTGATGGAGGGTTTGCTACATCAAGCACCACCTATAACACATCGTAGATCAGAATTGCTTGCCTCACCATATTAGAAATGTTGGAAGACTGAATTCTTAAAACCAACACTCATGATCATGAAGAATACCATAATGAAAATGTGACTATTTTAGAGAATCATCCGCACAAAAATCTGGGATATTGGTGACTAAACCCATAAAATAATTGAAAATTCCATCACTAATCCATAACCTTTCTTAAGGCATCACATCTCCATATTCCTCTTCAACTTCTTAGCCTCATAGAAATATTATTAGTTGATCAAAGTATTTATGTATTACTAGGAAAGGACTTCTCAATGATTGGTCCTAATGATCAACTTACAACTCAAACCTTATCACATAAATTAAGAGAACATAAATTTTAGAAACTCATGAAAATCGATAAAAACAATGATCATTTTGATTTAAGACATCCACTCTTTTTCTAAAAAAAGTATCTATCAACCCATAAATGAGAGGTGGCATAAAATTATGGAAATAAAGGAGGACATCTATAATTTGATAAACTAGAGGGTCTACTAATTGTGAACCACTAATAGGTACTCCTCTAGTGTACATCTAATCATTTGTGGGGGTGTACTCTAAATAAGTAGGAACCGCAAACTCAGTAAAAAACAACTCACCATCAAGAACTAATTATAAAAAAATACCAAACATAAAAGGAAACCAACTCAATAATTTACCAAAACCTTATAAAAATATATTATAAACTCAAATTTCACAACCATTTACAAATAAACACAATAATTCTATTAATTCCAAAAATCCATTCATTTTCATTAAGAAATCATACCCCTTTTAGGTTAAATCTCATATTCATATTATAAAAATCATCTTTCAAATGAGGATAATTTAATTAAATATAAATTTAATCAAAATTACATTATTTATAAACCATTTAAGATTATTTATTTAAATAAATCTTAATACGCATTCATCATTTAAGAAAACCAAAACATAAGTATTTAAAATATGATTTTCATAATTAAAAATAATGATTTAAAACAATTTAAATTTTTAAATAACCCAAAATAATTTCACTGGAGGGAAACTAGTTCGAATGGGTGACATGAACACATGAATGAATGCATTTTTCTAATCACACCACATCCAAAAATCGTTCCCAAGCTCAACAAGACATTCTAGGCCCTATGAGCTCACTGAAACCACTAGACAACCTCCCATTTCATTTCCCCATGAACAAAAAAACCGATAAATAATCCAAATAATCCAAATAAATCAAATGCCATAATCTAAAATCATGAAATATTATGGAATATGATATGTGACAAGAATATGAAGACAAAAACTGGAAACCCATAATCTGATTAAAACCCATGGCTTGGAATATGATGTGTTGGTCGAACACTTCCTCAAACATACAACATATGATCCAACATTCCTACTCCCTCTACCATGCCATCCCAAATTTAAAATTGTACTTCAAAATGTTTTTCCTAGAAGTAACCAATGTTATAATACCATTTTTTCAAAAACCATCCCATGTATACCATGAACGGGTCACCCAAGCTGGCCCACAATATCTTTAAGGCACAATCCCAATCATCCCATGATGGAGACAACCATTGAGGGCATTAATGAGAGATAATGGGAAATATTAAATAAAATATTAATTAGAGTAATTTTGAAATATAAATAATAATCCCAATTAGAATAGGATAACCAACATGAATAGTGAGAAATAACTAAAAAAAAAAATCATAAATGAACCAACAACCAACATATCTCAGTGTGAACCCATAGGTCACCAACCAAACCCAACACACAACATCGCTCCATAGTGACTGAGAAAAATATAAAACCTACCAAGGAAGCTTAAAACATACATGAAATTATAGGCATGAGTTTTATAATTCATAATTCATGACAAAGAATATTATTCCCAATGCATTAACTTTAAAAAAATTCATAGGATACTAGTTTTAAATACAATATATATAAACATATTTTTTCATACATTTATTTTTAATCCAAAACATTTTTCATATATCTATTAATTTTTAAATAGATTGTTATTAAAAGAAAAGGTTTGATGATTTCATAGAAAAATAGTGATGGGATAACTGAATATTTTTCTAAACATTTCTTATAGAAATATTTATAAGCAAAAAAATATATTTTCTGTGGAAAAATACTAACAAGAATAATAAAAAGGGGAAACATAATGAGGGGAGTGGGAAAAAATAACAAAAAAGTGACTAAATAATATGAGGTAGCTAGATCATATTCTAGAGATAAAAATGTTTCTGGGATCATGGGAATACATATGAAAGACAGGGGAAAACTAGAGCATACAATAACATGATACATTTGATCAGTTAACCTCATAAAATATAATAGATAAAATGCTATGTCGTAAACTACAAGGACTAACTAAGTGAAACCATCCCCATGGTAGAAGATTTATATAAAAAGTTCTATTAGTCAGAGTGTAATAATAAACTAGTGTAGTAAGCTTTCTGGGAAAATCCAATAGCTAGGCTAGGTTTCTATTCTATGTCTAATGTGGTTGTGAGCTAAGAAATACCCACACTACAAAGAATCACCCCAATATCACCTCGTGGGATATCCCCTTGACTCCCAAAAATTAATAAAAAAGGTTGTATCATGCCAGGGACTTATCATTCCCTTTAGAAATCAATATGGAAAGAAGTAATTCTCATGGAGAGTTTTCCAAAGAAACCACATTTTTAAAGGTTCCAAACGGGTCTCAATTTTCTTTTCAGTGAAGAAAAATTATCAATGATAGATCTAAACAAAAAACATTTAATTTATTGATATATTAAAAATATATTTGGAAAAAATAAACACCATTTAGATACAAAAATCCACTTATAAAGGTCACCCTGAGAATTTATCAAACAATATGTCTGCACAGACACATAAAACTATCCCCTAAAAATCTATTTCAAAAGAGAAAACATCATATTTTTTTTAAAATAATTAATATTTTTTTACATATCACTATGTTCTATCCAAATATGGTGAAAACATCAAGACACTAATTTTTATTCACATTTAAAGGGGAAATTAAATAGGATTCCTAAATGAACAAAAATCTCTTGGACAATAGTAACCTTGAACAACATCAAAGTGGACCAAAGGGAATAAAACACTCAAAAGATAAATTATGACGACAAAAACACCAAATTAATACCAAATAAACATGAAACATACACCATATAAAAAAAGGGAATAAGAATCCAAGAGAAAATGTAAGGTCAAATAGGAGGAGGATGAAATTATGGGATAAACAAAAGAAAGTACCCCCAAAACCTGAAAAAATCATATTTATTTATCATGGGAGGAGGAGGGGAGGAATGAATAAGATGGTACATGACTCCTAAGTGTTTCATGATCCAATTTTGGATGAATGGTTTATGTTGGTGATAAAAATTAAGAGGTATAGAAAGGTAAAAATAAAAATATAATATTTCTAGAAAATTCTCATGGTTATGCTGAACTGTTTATAAAATCATGCACTAACCATGCATCGTTTTCTGGACTCAAAGGAAACCCACATAGTTTTTTACATATACTATGAAAAATAGTTTACCAAACATGTGGTTTGGTTCTTTTAAAAATAAGGGAACCATATGCATGCTTCTTGTATGGTTTGGAAAAACCATGCTATAATAGTGCTCAATTATCCAGGGAAATCAAAGGATCATTAGGTTTCTCCTTTTGTCTACATATATTGAATCTAACAATGAACTACCAATGAAACCATATAATATAAGAAGAAAATGAACTAAAAATGTATATTTTATTTTTAGGTTTTTTAGTTTCACCTTAACCGTACACAAAAACCACCCAATAAATCAAAAATATTCCAATACTCAAAATTTCAATATGAAACATCAATAAATGAAAGAAAAACACTACTAAAAATTTGAAAATATAAATTATAGGATACAAATAAAGTCCATGGATTTAAATAAAAATAAATACATGGATAATACAATATGAGTACCAAATAATGAAAATTGACAGAAAAACACACTTTTTAATTCAGTAAAAATTCTCAAAACCCCTATTTAATAATATAGATTCTTGTTTACCTTAACATAACATGAATAAATTATTTCAATTATATTAAATATAATATATGTATTAAATACAAGAAAATAAAAGACATTATATTTATAATAAAACACTTAGGCAAAAGAGAGGAATTTGAGATGTAAAACCCATACCTCCTACCTACGCTTCTAATAATACATGTTAACCTATTTGTTCAAAAAAAAATATAAATATCTGATAATTTTGAAATTCACTCATATACATATATATTAATAATATTTTTAAATGGTCATTCACTATACTATTTTTATATATTTTTCACATCAAGTTTCTATCATTTTGGCCATTTAAACTAGTTTCATAATAACGGTGTTTAGGTACATTATAATTTAAAACATAATAATTTCTAGATCGTTAAATATTATATTAAGGATTATTTATAATTATTTTTTATGTTTTAAAATACATTAATCTTTTTATCAGTATTTTTATTTGTAGATGAAATTGGTAGATAGCACGTGTCATTTATTGCTAATCATAAAGGTGTACTTTAATAATTAAATTGTTAAATATTGATATAATATTAAAAAATTGAAAAAAAATATTATCTATTAAATTTATATCTTATTAATCATAGATTTATGTTCTCATGTTCATTTTTCATAAAATTTCATATCATTGATCAATTTTGTGGTTAAACTGATCCAAACATGTTCATTCCTTGATTTAATGAATAACTACAAGGACGTTTCGTAGTAATATGATTATGGTAGAAGAATAATGAATTTTTTTATTTTTCATTACTATTATATATCATAATTTAAATGAATTATCTAAAAAGTAAAGGGATAAGAAAATATTAACAAATTTTAATAAAATATTATACACACAGTATGGTTATTTTTAATGTTTAAATTGATTATAAGCTTTTATTGATCAATTCAATAATTGGTATTAAAATTTATCATACAATTAAAATAATAATAGCATAAAAATAATATTTATAATTTTATACCATAACTATATCCACACATTTTAAGGTGATGTTTGGAATCCAAAACCTGATGTGTCGTGGTGGTGGTGACCTGCATTATGCCCGAATGAGGGCCTCATTTATCTTATGGGAAAAGGAAAAATATGGTTGTTGAATATTTATAAAATTATAAAGCATTATTTAGACAATAAATATATAATTTTCCATATAATTTTTGAAAAGATAAATTTTTCTAGGAATGATAAGAGTAAAATTTGATAGTGAATAGAGTTACCCTATATTGAGAAATTTGAGTTTCTCATGGTGGATTCCTTATAAATGAATTCCTTAGGCAACTATATTTTGAAAAAAACTAAAATATTTTGAAATATTATTTTATGGGATTGAAAAAAAGCTAGTTTTTAAGAGGAAAATTAATTTTTTGGAGTTTCAGGAATGGGTACTAAAGGAATATGATTATAATATGTGATATTGGATTTTTTTTCAATATATAAAATTTATATAATGGAAGAATATTTTAAACATGATGAGTATCTCAAAAAATTAAAAATAATTGATTAATGAAGAAATATGTTTTAGAAAAAATCATGAAAGTAAAATTTAGATATTTTTTTTACATTTTTAATACTGTTACCAAATGAATTATTATTTATACCTTTTTCGGTTTTACCATGGTATCTATATTGTACAATATATTACATAATCTATTTGCATAAAAAATAGGTTCTCATTATTAGATAAATAAGGAACTATTTATATTAAATTTTAAATTCATTTTTTTGATAAAAACACTATATATCGTAAAAATTTAATTTAATATGGAAATTGTAAAATATGTTAAATCATTTTTTGAATTTAATATTACTTTATATATAAAATAAATATTATAGGTATTAAAAATATTACTAATATTTTAAAATGTAATATTTTAGTTACAAAATAAATATATTTTTATGAAATGAGTTTCAAATTTTTTTTATTTCATTCCTATGAAATAAAATTAATAATATTAATTAAATTTCTATTTTACACTATTCACCTAAAAATTATTTTTTAGAATGATGATAAAAAATCATATTATGCTAATATCATTATCTATAATTTGAAAATGGTTTTTATTTTTCTGAAATTATATTTTAACATAAAGATGTTAAACTTTTATATATTCATATGAATAATGGCTCTTTAGAGTGTGTATTTTTTTGTAGATAAAAAAATGTGTTTTTCTAATATTATAGGATCTCAGGTAAACATTACCCCACATTGAATAATTATATCTTCAAAAAAATTATGTATCTACCATTTAATTAGTGTGTATATTCTTTTTGTATGTTTTCTTTAGGATCCTTGTTTTCCTCTTATGGTTTGTGATATATCAAAAGTACCATCCCTAATTGAGTTATTAAATTTTGAAAATATATTTATTTGGATCTTGTAATTTTGATATGATATTATTTATATGACCTTTCATTCTCTAACACTCTTACTATACATGTAATCACATGGATTGGATTAGAAGTTTATTTCCTCACTGTGAAATCATTGAAGATGTTGGGTACTTTTGAATGGTTGGGTGGAACATCCGATCAGTGTGATACATATCAAATTGTTTATAGTATTTCAAATTTTCCAAAATTCCCAGGGTTTAACTATTATTTTTTACCGAGTCATATAGATATATTTCATTGTGATTCCTTCTTGAATATATAATCCCATTAATTAAATCAGAGGCCTTTACTTAGATTATTAACATAGCACTTTTGTATAATTTGGGTATTTTTATGTAACCTATAATTGTCCATAATATAATAGTTTTAACCTATACATGAATTTTGTAAACTATCATTATTTCTTCAACTTTTTCAAAACCAGTTGGAATATGAAATTTTTCTCACAAAATGCTTCATATTCTCACATGAGGAAACCTGAATAAAAGCTATTATTTTATGTAATTTTCCACCAATGCTAGATTGTAATCCTAAATTACATTTAATACAATAGAACATGACCACAACATGTAATATAAAATTCAGATAGTTCATTCATACAACCCATTACTTTGAGGATGATATTATTTCATTAAATGTATATTAATTTTGAAATCATCTAAAAGGATCCTTTGAAAATTTAATGTGAAGCAATGGTAATGGTCAAATAAAATCGATAGAGGTTCCCCATAAAGACTAATGATTTTATTGATTTAGATCTGGGAAATTTTTTCAAGTGTCAAATCATATATTTTAACTATGAAATGTATATAAATAGTAAAATGATCAACAATGACGCATATAATGTTGTTCATCCTTGGTGTCTCTGGGATTCTAGTGAAAATTTTAAATGTAACATTATCCAACATCCATATTGTCATAGGAAGATTAAAACAACCAAATGTTTTAAAATAATAACATTAATTTTGATAGCATATATGAAATTAAATAAAATGTTTATAATAAATTGTAACACTTGATATTCAAAATACATTTCTTTTTAAAAAAAATTAATCTACATGATTATTTATAGAACACACAACCCCGAGTCGAAATAAAAAATAATATAGTATAATTTTATAAATATTCGATTATATTTTTTGTATTTAATAAAAAAATTAAATTATGAAAATTATGGTTATATATTTATTAGAAATAAAAAACCCATTTAAAAAATGAAATGTTTTAAAAAACACTATATTTTTTTCTAAAAGTAGGCATAGTCAGCTTTTGTACATATAATTTATAAATAATTTTTACCACATTTATAAAAATAATTTTAGAATATTAATTTCATTTTTGAAATATTAATATCAATATTATCTTTAGCTTAATTTTTTCTGAGATTTTTCTAAATTTATTCATTTTTTGATGGATATTGAAAATTATAAATTATAATTGAATACATAATTAGATGTAACTTATTTATAAATATAAATAAAAAATTTATTTTAAGTAAAATAAGATACATTATATATATATTAATCTAATATAGGTCATTGAAACAAATTTCATATTCTATTTTGATATAAAAACATTGCATACTTTTGAACATTGACATTTTTGAAATCCTCTTTCTCATCACATCTTTGGGGATAAATTAAAATATATTTTTTCACATATGTGAATGAAATTTAAAAAAGAGTATTCAGTACCGGTAATCAGAATATTTTATATTTCCAAATAATTTCAACTTAATTTAGATGAACAAATAATGAAAACAATAAATATATATTATCATGGTTAAAATAACAATTTTTTTTTATTGGGCTTAAGCTAACAAGATAAGGGGTTAGTTCACTTTAAAATTTCATAAAATAGAATTTTATGTCTATAGTTAGATTGTATTATTTATTATTAATGGGAATACTAAATTTTTTGATCTTTTAAAAATTTATAACTATGGGTACACCTGTTCATTCTGATATTTACAACTGTTCCACTAAGCTCCAATATAAATGGCCACCCACTCCAAAGACTTCTTAAAAAATTCATAGTCTTATTTATTATAAAATAAATATACATATTAATTTCAATGGTCCCTCCCCTAATCCTATAATCTTTATTTTTTTTATGAAATATTACCATTTAATGTTTTGTTTTAAAAATAAAAAGGTTATCTGAATAATAGGTGACATTCTTCAGCAGGTGTTTTTTCATATCTTCTTCAAACTCATTCATTAATTATTAAACCATGAAGATATAATAACCATGGAATAAATTATATTGTATTTTTATAATTAGGTAATTACCTAAAACAATCCCCTCTTCTACCAAATGGGTTATTAAATTATCATTCGCCCGTACAGTGGAAAACTACCAGGGAAACCGATGTCATTCGTTCATCCATGACCACCTTCCATGATTGGGTATTATTATGTGTATATATTTTAAATAATATATTTATAATATAATTATATCTCTGTACATATTATATCATATAATTCTTTTTTCATTCCATTCTGAAGGGGATACGATAACGTTGATCATGTGTACGACGGACTGTCGTCTCATGAACTGATGTGAATCATTTTTCACTAATTCTTCACATGGAAGATAATAATGATAATATTAATTAATATATGTCAAAAAAATGAAATAAATATGATATTAATTATATATTTATATCTATTAAAAAATAATATATCAAATTATTTTACACTGAAAAATGATAGCAACGTTATTGTACATGTGGAATAATGTAGTTACGAAGTAGTGCGACTCTATTTCCTCATCACACCATGTCGATTATATATATAAGAATATTTTAAAAAATATTGTATATGTGATAATGTGATATTTCTAATGAAAACTATTACACAAATTCTATCCATAATGATCAGTGATAAATGGAATCGTTACTCATGTATCTGTATGTCATACAGTCTCCATGATTATATCATAGTTCATTTTTAATAACCATATTTTATTTTTTTAAATTTAATTTATTTAAAAATATGATAGATATTTCAGTATTATAATTTTTTACATTTTTAAATAATTATCTCTTTAAGTGTAGTCATCACACCGAAGTCATTTTTGACTCATAATCCAAATATCATTCTAACATCTAATTTAAAATTAATTGATTAAGTAATATTATATCACACTTTAATAAGTAAAATTAAAGGAAAAATAAAAATAAAATGTTTCTTAAGAAATAAAATAATTAAATTAATTTTATTTTCTAGGAAGATATTGAATGTACGTGATGAGTCAGACACAATGAAAGAGTTTCTTGATTGACTTTTACTACTGCGAGACATATGCCATATTCACCTATTATTTTAATATTAATTATGTATATATTCAAATTTTTAATTTTATATCTTGATTTAATTTATCTTAATGGTATTTAATGTAACAGCCCGAGATTTTATGAAAAATATTCTTTATTTCACTAATGTCTTGTGTTGTATGCTTCACCAAAAGGATCTTGCACAACACGTACCCTTGACTTGCCTTGCATTACACGCAATCGCAACCTTCCTCGATAGCGTGTGTAGTACACAATACTGAGTTTCACGAAACAACGATATGCTATTAAAATATTATTAAAACTAGCCATTATGAATAGTAATAACCACTTTTTAAATTTTAGAAATTATAGCTCTCAAAATGGACTTCATTTTTGGATTCGGAGTATCGAATTTAGCCTAAGGTGAAATTTTGGTACTTTTCGGATAACTTTTATATTCTGATGAATAGTGAAAATTACTAAATTATAATTAAAAACAACTTTTTTAATCGAAATAATTAATAGTGATAAATCATTAATTTGAGTGGTTTTAAAGTATATTTAGAATATATTTTTACAATTTAATACAATGTTGGTCATTGGATGTAATTTCACATTTAAACCAGACATAATCAAGTGTCAATCTTTTGATAGATATTGTTTCTTAAAAACACGCTCTTTGTTTTAACAGCGGGATTTAATTATAAAATTAATTAATGCAATTTCTATGTCATTAATTTGGTAAAATATACTTCATTTTTGAATTTGGAATATGAAATATAGCTTAGGATGAAATTTTGGCATTTTTCTGAAAACTTTCAATTTTTGATGAATAGTGAAACCACTAAGTGGTAGGTTAAAAACTGAATTTTGCATAAAACTTAATTTTACCAATTCTATGAATGGAATTTCGAAAATCCAACAGACACGGTTAATATCAAGGACTAAAATGTGGTTCAATGAGATGAAAATAATTTTTGGTGAATAGTAACTTTTTACTTTTTTTTACCACGGTTAATAGTAAATAGGGTAACTAAGGGTAAATATGATATTACTATTACCCTAACACATGTCCTAATTCTATTGGATAAGTGTAATTCGACCCAAAACAACCTTATAAATATAATATGACCATTTAGGTCCACTTGGTTTAGATTATGACTTTTAATATTATTTTATTTAATGAATAGTTAAAATAGTTAAAATCAAAGTTTAATAACTAAAACATTTTTAATATGGGGTTATACATAAGATAAATTCGACTATAAATATTCATTAGAAAGATAAAAATATTTCCTACATAATTATATTTTATTTGTAATTTTTAGACATCAAATAATATAATTTATTTATAAAAAAAAAGATTATGCAGTAATTATCTTATTAATGAAATACTGACATAATTGATGTTATAAACACCAAAATAAATGTAATTTGAGACTTTTTATGAATTACACTAATTTTCTAGGTTACTATGATATATTAGTGTTGATTTAATCAACTTGGTTCGAACATATGATTCTGTTATGACTTTCACAAAAATCATAAATCAAATAGTGTCAAAATTGACACAAAATAGTTTTTAAATCATATATTATATTATTAATTGTTATTTTATTCCTAAAAATCTAAGGTTCGGCCAAATTACTTAGATAAGGATATATATATTAATAATAAACAATTTGGGGTTCGTTTGGCATGTTATAGTAAGTGTATTAACCATATAGTGAAAGAAAACAAAAAGACATGGTAAAAGTTAAATTATTTAACTTAGAGTTAAATCTAATTGATAAGGTTAAAATAATACCCTAAACTTGTCTAAATTCTATTGGATGATAGGATTTAGACCCATCCCCACTTTAGCTTCTAAATAAGACCCTTTGAAACCATTATAAACCGATTTTGACTTTAATATAAAATAATATTTTGAGATATTCCTAAGGTGCCCCTCTCCTCCCTTATAAAAGGGAACCTCCTCCCCCTCCTCCTCACACCAATTTGAGCACTCAAGCTCGGCCAACCCCTGCCATTTTCTCCTCTCCACTTCCCTATAATAATCCTAGAGGTCCTGGTCTTCTTCAAAGACCAATCTTAGTTCCCTAAGTGGAGGATTCAAAGAGGCGTTCCAAAGAAGAGGTAATATCCATTACCGATCTTTTCAATTTCTTTCTTCTTCAACTTCTTCTTCTTTAGTTATTTCATGACAAAGTAATAACATCAGTATTACTTACATACTGATATGTTATTATAAATATGAAACAACCCTAATTCACCTTCTATCCATCCTACAGAAAAACGAAATCATCGCGCGTGCGTACGTACGGAATACCGTCTCCACGCCGTGGTGTAATCTATTTTCCACCACCACCTTAATAGGATGGGTATAATGTTGTAATGAGTAACTATATATGATTATTATAAATTGATATTGATACTGAAATATTCTACATACACTTCAACACAATTCCACGACCATGGGAACGATATCATCGCTCGTGCGTACGTACGGACTACCGTCTCCACGACGCGATGAGATTCATTCTCAATGATTAACCATTCATGAATGATTATAAAGTATATATAATAAGCACTAACGAAATATATGACATAATAATGATACTGGATTTATGTAAATTTATATGTATGTAATCTACTTAATTCCATTCACTTCAATAAGGAAACGAAAACAGCGTTCATGCGTACGTACGGACTACCGTCTCCATGAACAATGTATTTTATTCCATTTATCGATATATATATATATATATATATATATATATATTCTGAATATATATTATATATAAATCATGATTTACATTCTGGATATAAGTAATCATGATCCAAGTAATCATATTAATAATTACAAGTTAAAAACACGAACGACATATGAGACGATTTTACCCAAAACGCTACATTAACATGAATTTACAAAAGAACAGGTAATATAAAGTCATAAGTGGACCATATATGATATAATAACAATGAATATGATTCTGGAATAAGTCAATAACATGATTTAAATCATTATATAGGAGGTTTGGACACTTACAGAGCAAGTCGGACCTAAGGTAAGGGAAATATCACAATCTCATTTTTATCCGAGATTGTTTATTCGTAAGTATTTACTGGGGTGTATTTTATCATCCACATACATGTTTCATAAATATTTAATATTATTTCCATCCACCTACAATTTTTTAAATCCATTTTTACCCTTCGGTGAGTTTTTAGTAAAAGAAATGAAAGGAATCTTTTGTCGTTTTTCGTACGAGGTACTTTTTGACTTTTCCGACAAAAGTGCGAAGAATGTTTTTTTTAACTTATACGGCATGAATGGATTTTTAAAACATTATTTCCAAGAAACTTCCATTACAAGTTTTGAAGTTTATTTTTAATCAACTTCTTTTATTTTAAAGTTGTATGACATGTTATGAAAGGAAAAATGTTTTTGAAGTAGAAAGGATATTTTCCTCAAGAATGGAGTTCAAGTATGTTATCAAAATTATTTTCCATCTAAGATAATAAAAGGGTTCTGTTTTTATCCCTATTATTACATTGGTTTGATTATGTTGTGATGGAAATATTTTTATGAATTCCTTTATCTTATATGAATTGTTTTATGATGTCATGTTGTTTAAGAATCCCATTTTTATTACATGGGTTACGCTATGATGTATGGTTTATGATTATGTGGCACACATAAGAAAGGATTCATTATAAGATGGGTGGGACCTATATCTCCCTCCAATGAATTTTGTAATGATTTTATATCTCATGAGATAGACATGGCTGGAATGGTAGGTTATACCGGTTCAGTGAAACAGGACTGAAACGAGGGTGACTCGATTCAGAAAGAGACTTTGTCCACTAAGATAGTCTTGGCAATGAGTCATGACTAACAAGAAATGATTCTTTATGATTATGTGTGTATGCCACAAAGTTTCATGTTTTATGTTATGCTTATTGGGATTTCATTTCACTACTATGATTTATCCCATGTTATGAAATTATGCCCTCTTTTGAAGGTTAAGATTTCCAAAAGTTATGTTCTTATGAATATGATGTGATTGATTTTCTTTTGTTTACCCTTACTGAGCATTTGAGCTCACCCTTTTATGTTTTCTTTTCCCCAGGATATAAAGAATGGTTTTAGGTATAAAAAAAAGAAGGGAAGATCTTTATGGGAGATATTGAGGATCTTTCACCACGATTAGAAGATTACGTTCCGAGTTTCCAAAGACACTAAACTATTACGGTCCTTGTGTGTGTGTTTTTGTTATGTACTAAGTATTCCGAAAAAGTAATGTAATGTCCATGTACGATAAGCTTCGGGTCTCTACAGTTGGTATCAGAGGAAAGGATTAGTCAACCTTTGGAAACTAGGATGCGAAAACGCTAGTGAGATCCCTAGAGATATTTCTACGGTATGTCTAGGGATGTCCCTATGGTTAATTATACGTATAGGTTATAGTACTAGAACTACGCTAACGATCATAGAATTAATCCTAAAATGTTAAAGGTACTCCCCCTTTATTATGTTGTTTTCCCTAGCATGATTTTTTCCTCTCACACTATTCTTTTTGGGTTTCAGACGATGGCTGGAACCCGAAGGAAACGTGTTGATCAATGCAATGGACAATGCAATGATTGTCCTCCTGAACAAACAAATGTTATGGGAGATAGAGTGCAAAATCTTATTGCTATACTTACACAAGCTATGAATCATTCTGGACTTCCAAATGAGCAGAGAAGGGAACAATATTCTATTGAGTCCTTCATGAGGCAACATCCACCTTCTTTCAGTGGGTCTTCTGATCCACTTGTTGCTGAACAATGGATCAGTACCACTGAAAAGATATTTTCAGTTCTTCAATGTTCTGAACATGATAAAGTCATCTTAGCAGTATATCATTTGGAAGGTGAAGCTGATCAATGGTGGAATATTATCAAGAATACAAGGCAAAGAGATGAAATTGAGTCCATGGAATGGGACGAGTTCAAGAACTTATTTTTCAATAAGTACATCCCTCGTATTCTTCGAACAAAGATGGAGAAGGAGTTTCTTGAACTAAAGCAAAAGGATGATGAATTTGTTGGTATATACGAAGCGAATTTTACAAGACTTGCAAGGTATGCATCTGGCATTATCATCCAACCTGAAAGTAAAGTTGATCGATTTTTCAGTGGCTTAAAACCAAGTCTTCGAAGGGCATTAGCTATAAGAGACTTCAGTAGCTATGAAGAAATTGTGCGTTGTGCTATCAAGGTAGAAATGGAAGTTGGTGTTACATGTCCATCTCATGGTTTTGACAAGAAACGAAAGATGGAGTTCAAGGAGAAATATCAGAATAATGGTGAAAAGAAGATGAATTTTTCCTTATGCACAAAGTGTGGAAAGAAGCATGGTGGAGATTGTCTTAAAGGGACTAGAAAATGTTTTAAGTGTGGAAAAGAAGGTCATCGAGTAGCTGAGTGTCGAAGTAATGGAAAAAGGGTTTCTAATGATGTGAATAAAGCAAACACTGCAGAGAACGCACCACCAACACTTCAATGCTTCAAGTGCAAGGAAATGGGGCATTATGCTAATAAATTCTCTAATCCAAGGGTTAGTGATGATCAACATGAGCAACCACTGAAGGCAAAGGACAAAGGAAAGTCACATGCGATCACTATTGGAAATGTTGAATATGACAACGATGTGGTGGAATGATTAAGTGTTTATGTAACGGGATTCCAAAATAATGTTGTATCATTGAGTATTGCAATATTTATTGATGTGGTATTCAAAGTGATTGAGATATTTTTAGAAATAAGATGATATGCGCATAATGATGGGAAAACGAGAAAATGAAATGTTTAATAGTATTCATGAGCTCATGATTGATATAAGGACTAAGTGATATCATGGTTTGAGTATATAGAATTTTGAGGATTTTGGTATGTGGAAAGTGTTAAATTTTAACTGCATTCATGTTTTCACTAAGGTTCGATGGGTATTCAAGAGAATACATGATTAAGGCCTTTGAATGTTTGGAATGTGACCAACAAAACATATCTTATGATATATGGGGATCAATGATGGTATTAAATCTCTGGTAATCGTTTTCACTATGTTATGAGAATGGACTGCAGTATTATGGATAAGCCTAAAGATTGGAATGGATTATGTTGGACATAAGTTAGTATTGTTTAAGGATAGAAGTTTTTTTTCGATATTATTGATGGGATGTTATAGTAATATAGCTTTAGAAAAAGGACAACCTGCAGGACGGGTGATAGCCCATCGTGTCGAACAAGGCTGTGGGAATCGGACCCACAACCGAAGCGCGACTGGCATTTATCGCCTACCACTCTCCTACAGGAAGTCCCTGTTTAGTAGAAACTAGTATTATTATATTAAGCAGCATGATATATGAAATATAAGTCCATTTTAGGAACCATATATGATTAATCTCAATATATATCGACTTATGTATATAAATTTTGCTAAACTTTTGAGACATATGGAATGACCCGTTATTCTATCACATGATCTGCTAACACTTCACGAATAACAAATTCAACTTCATTTATTTAAGAGATGAAGTGGAAATTGTTAAAGGCACGAACAACAGTGAGGTTGTACCAACATAAAGTAAGTATTTATTCTAATTCAAATTTTTTAACTTTAGGGAAACGATCTTGAAAACCAAAAATGTTGTCCTAGTGATCTTATATCTGATGAATCATATGGTACTTTAGATCATCACAAATTTATGGCTTTTTGATTACTGGCTTTTCCATAGCCATGTTCCCTACCACTCTCCATCAGAACATGATGGTTAGATTTCTCTTCCATATCCATATTTTCACCTATGTGGAAACCCAGTGATTAGTTTATTTGGGTAATTGTTACATTTCATACTTTAGTTTTTAATGCCAAGTTTTGGTATTCCTTTTTACGATGTGGGTTTCTATTAAAGAAACTTTCGAATAGTAAACCATTTATAACCCCGACGAATTTCGAGGGCGAAATTCATTTTAAGGGGGGTAGAATGTAACAGCCCGAGATTTTATGAAAAATATTCTTTATTTCACTACTGTCTTGTGTTGTACGCTTCACCAAAAGGAGCTTGCACAACACACATCCTTGACTTGCCTTGCATTACACGCAATCACAACCTTCCTCGATAGCGTGTGTAGTACGCAATACTGAGTTTCACGAAACAACGATATGCTATTAAAATATTATTAAAACTAGCCGTTATGAATAGTAATAACCACTTTTTAAATTTTATAAATTTTAGCTCTCAAAATGGACTTCATTTTTGGATTCGGAGTATCGAATTTAGCCTAAGGTGAAATTTTGGTACTTTTCGGATAACTTTTATATTTTGATGAATAGTGAAAATTACAGAATTATAATTAAAAACAACTTTTTTAATCGAAATAATTAATAGTGATAAATCATTAATTTTAGTGGTTTTAAAGTATATTTAGAATATATTTTTACAATTTAATACAATTTTTGTCATTGGATGTAATTTCACATTTAAACCAGACATAATCAAGTGTCAATCTTTTGATAGATATTGTTTCTTAAAAATACGCTATTTGTTTTAACAGCGGGATTTAATTATAAAATTAATTAATGAAATTTCTATGTTATGAATTTGGTAAAATAGACTTCATTTCTGAATTTGGAATATGAAATATAGCTTAGGATGAAATTTTGGCATTTTTCTGAAAACTTTCAATTTTTGATGAATAGTGAAACCACTAAGTGGTAGGTTAAAAACTGAATTTTGCATAAAACATAATTTTACCGCTTCTGTGAATCGAATTTCGAAAATCCGACAGACACGGTTAATATCAAGGACTAAAATGTGGTTCAATGAGATGAAAATAATTTTTGGTGAATAGTAACTTTTTACTTTTTTTACCACGGTTAATAGTAAATAGGGTAACTAAGGGTAAATATGATATTACTATTACCATAACACATGTCCTAATTCTATTGGATAAGTGTAATTCGACCAAAAACAACCTTATAAATATAATATGACCATTTAGGTCCACTTGGATTAGATTATGACATTTAGTATTATTTTATTTAATGAATAGTTAAAATAGTTAAAATCAAAGTTTAATAACTAAAACATATTTAATATGGGGTTATACATAAGATTAATTCGACTATAAATATTCATTAGAAAGATAAAAATATTTCCTACATAATTATATTTTATTTTTAATTTTTAGACATCAAATAATGTAATTTATTATGACACAAAGATGATGCAGTAATTATCTTTTTAATGAAATATTGACATAATTGATGTTATAAATACCAAAATTTATGTAATTTGAGACTTTTTATGAATTCCACTAATTTTCTAGGTTACTATGATACATTAGTGTTGATTTAATCAACTTGGTTCGAACATATGATTCTGTTATGACTTTCACAAAAATCATAAATCAAATAGTGTCAAAATTGACACAAAATAGTTTTTAAATCATATATTATATTATTAATTGTTATTTTATTCCTAAAAATCTAAGGTTCCGCCAAATTACATAGATAAGGATATATATATTAATAATAAACAATTTGGGGTTCGTTGGGCATGTTATAGTAAGTGTATTAACCATATAGTGAAAGAAAACAAAAAGACATGGTAAAAGTTAAATTATTTAACTTAGAGTTAAATCTAATTGATAAGGTTAAAATAATACCCTAAACTTGTCTAAATTCTATTGGATGATAGGATTTCGACCCATCCCCACTTTAGCTTCTAAATAAGACCCTTTGAAACCATTATAAACCGATTTTGACTTTAATATAAAATAATATTTTGAGATATTCCTAAGGTGCCCCTCTCCTCCCTTATAAAAGGGAACCTCCTCCCCCTCCTCCTCACACCAATTTGAGCACTCAAGCTCGGCCAACCCCTGCCATGTTCTCCTCTCCACTTCCCTATAATAATCCTAGAGGTCCTGGTCTTCTTCAAAGACCAATCTTAGTTCCCTAAGTGGAGGATTCAAAGAGGCGTTCCAAAGAAGAGGTAATATCCATTACCGATCTTTTCAATTTCTTTCTTCTTCAACTTCTTCTTATTTAGTTGTTTCATGACAAAGTAATAACATAAGTATTACTTAAATACTGATATGTTATTATAAATATGAAACAACCCTAATTCACCTTCTATCCATCCTACGGAAAAATGAAATCACCGCGCGTGCGTACGTACGGAATACCGTCTCCACGCCGTGGTGTAATCTATTTTCCACCACCACCTTAATAGGATGGGTATAATGTTGTAATGAGTAACTATATATGATTATTATAAAGTGATATTTATACTTAAATAGTCTACATACACTTCAACACAATTCCACGACCATGGGAACGATATCATCGCTCGTGCGTACGTACGGACTACCGTCTCCACGACGCGATGAGATTCATTCTCAATGATTAACCATTCATGAATGATTATAAAGTATATATAATAAGCACTAATGAAATATATGACATAATAATGATACTGGATTTATGTAAATTTATATGTATGTAATCTACTTAATTCCATTCACTTCAATAAGGAAACGAAAACAGTGTTCATGCGTACGTACGGACTACCGTCTCCATGAACGGTGTATTTCATTCCATTTATCGATATATATATATATATATATATATATATATTCTGAATATATATTATATATAAATCATGATTTACATTCTGGATATAAGTAATCATGATCCAAGTAATCATATTAATAATTACAAGTTAAAAACACGAACGACAAATGAGACGATTTTACCCAAAACGCTACTTTAACATGAATTTACAAAAGAACAGGTAATATAAAGTCATAAGTGGACCATATATGATATAATAACAATGAATATGATTCTGGAATAAGTCAATAACATGATTTAAATCATTATACAGGGGGTTCGGACACTTACAGAGCAAGTCGGAACTATGGTAAGGGAAATATCACAATATCATTTTTATCCGAGATTGTTTATTCGTAAGTATTTACTGGGGTGTATTTTATCATCCACATCCATGTTTCATCAATATGTAATATTATTTCCATCCACCTACAATTGTTTAAATCCATTTTTACCCTTCGGTGAGTTTTTAGTACAAGAAATGAAAGGAATCTTTTGTCGTCTTTCGTACGAGGTACTTTTTGAATTTTCCGACAAAAGTGCGAATAATGTTTTTTTTAACTTATACGGCATGAATGGATTTTTAAAACATTATTTCCAATAAACTTCCTTTACATGTTTTCAAGTTTTTTTTTAATCAACTTCTTTTATTTTAAAGTCGTATGACATGTTATGAAAGGAAAAAAAATTTTGAAGTAGAAAGGATATTTTCCTCAAGAATGGAGTTCAAGTATTTTATCAAAATTATTTTCCATCTAAGATAATAAAAGGGTTCTGTTTTTATCCCTATTATTACATTGGTTTGATTATGTTGTGATGGAAATATTTTTATGAATTCCTATATCTTACATGAATTGTTTTATGATGTCATGTTGTTTAAGAATCCCATTTTTATTACATGGGTTATGCTATGATGTATGGTTTATGATTATGTGAAACACATAAGAAAGGATTCATTATAAGATGGGTGGGACCTATATCTCCCTCCAATGCATTGGGTAAAGATTTTATATCTCATGAGATAGACATGGCTGGAATGGTAGGTTATACCGGTTCAGTGAAACAGGACTGAAATGAGGGTGACTCGATTCAGAAAGGGACTTTGTCCACTAAGATAGTCTTGGAAATGAGTCATGACTAACAAGAAATGATTCTTTATGATTATGTGTGTATGCCACAAAGTTTCATGTTTTAAGTTATGCTTATTGGGATTTCATTTCACTACTATGATTTATCCCATGTTATGAAATTATGCTCTCTTTTGTAGGTTAAGATTTCCAAAAGTTATGTTCTTATGAATATGATGTGATTGATTTTTTTTAGTTTACCTTTACTGAGCATTTGACCTCACCCTTTTATGTTTTCTTTTCCCCAGGATATAAAGAATGGTTTTAGGTATTTAAAAAAAGAAGGGAATATCTTTATGGGAGATATTGAGGATCTTTCACCACGATTAGAAGATTACGTTCCGAGTTTCCGAAGACACTAAACTATTATGGTCCTTGTGTGTGTGTTTTTGTTATGTACTAAGTATTCCGCAAAAGTAATGTAATGTCCATGTACGATAAGCTTCAGTTCTCTACATTTATGTTTTCATTTAATGTATCTCAGGGGACTTATTATAAAAACTTCACAAAATAGGTAATGGTTTTTTCAAATGCTCGTCATTATTTGTTGTATTTTTTTAAGTCTCCCGTAAGAGAATTATATAATATTTATATCATAAAAAAATTCAATTTCCTTCCATTATAGATATTCATGACTTTTTTCAAGTAATAATACATGTCCACTCATTGGTACATAATAAAAATGAATTTTTTTTATTGAAAATACAACTTTATTCCTCCAACCAATAGAACATACTTTCTATTAAAAGACTATGAGTTATAAATATTTAATCAAAATAAATTTAACATTCAGATGATAATTTGTTAAGGAAATGGGTAATCATGTTTAACATTATAAATTTTTTTTGTATATTATTCTTCTTATAATTTTTTTGAATAATGAACATTTATAAAAATTTTACTATGAAAAATGAATGTTCCTTTTAACTTATACAACATATAGGTAATTAAAGACCCTCATGCCCCTCATTTATTTGAATAATAATTTTCTTTTTTTACAGTGTCTATTTCAATGAAATAAGTTATCTTGTTATTCTATAAATTATTATTTTTTATTTGGGATATTCAATGAAATGTATTTTACAATATTTTATGATTTTTATGTTTCTAAAATAAAATTGGTGATTCTCAAAGAATGTTTAATTTTATCAAGAAATATTTAAAGTGATATTTCAAAATAATTTTCCATTTGAGAATACATGTATTGATGGTACTTATAATTTATTGGGAATATACTATAATTATATGATCCTTATTAATTTTCGGTGTGGTTTATTATCTACTGGACTTGAGATGTACTATGTTGATAACATCCATTTTACTCTAGTTGGGTATTCATGGGTGTTTGTACAATCATTTTGTATGATGATTTTTCCATAACTTTATTATTGATTATGTTTCAACCCTTTCATATGAAAAATTTATTAGACTTTTTATGTGATGGGATTAACTCATTATATCCCATTAATGAATCTACAAGACCTATATGACAATTTAAATGTTTTTTTGGATGGTGTCGAATGTCACAACCTACCTTCACCAAAAGGAGGGAAGGGATAACATATTTCCAAGCCCTTCCTTCTTTATGTTGATGGAGAGATAATGTCCCCCGAAACCCGCCTTAAATAGGTCCCGTAGTGGCGACCACCACCAAGGGTATAGAATCTCTCACAAAAAGGAAGGCATTGCCCTTTTTATTTTTATAGGATTGAGAGATAAGATAGAAACCCCAACAAAACCAAAGCTTCAAGTAAAGGTAAAACCAAAAGTAACCCATTCCCATATTCATGTTCAACTGTAAATGATACAAGCCACAATAACTACAAAGGTAAGTACCAAAAAAAATGGGAAAAAGACAACAACAACTGCCCTATGGTCCGAGCTAGTATGGTCCTTCATGATCCTTGAAGTCCTCCAAGAAACCTGAACGCAATTTTATATGCATAGGGTGAGAATACAAGTATACTCAGTAGGGAAAACCAAAAGCTCTCGTGCACAAGTGGAGAGGCATTGTAATGCACTGTGAGAAAGTGCTAATAAAAACATCTAGCAAGGTAAACTATCCACCTAAGCCTCAACAAGGAACACTCCCAAAATAATGAATGTCAAGTAATGTATTGTAATAGAACATCGATTTTTGGGTACACCGCACCACTTTCCCACTACTTATTTAAGACATCCTGCACATCGAACCAATCCTGCCATTCTCACTGCAGTCCCACTATCGAACCCCGCCCGCACACAACTAGGACATAACTGCCATCCTGCCCATAGACACCTGGGCCACAACAAACTGGTGTAACCACACCTGCAAACACCTGGGTCAGAACAACTACTGCCATGTTAGAAGACAGCTGGGCTATAACAACTACTTCCATGCCCGAAAACACCTGGGCCTCATCCCAAAGACACATGGGAAGCAAACTTCCCGCAAACACCTATGCCAACCACCACAACTACCCTGCCCAAAGATTCTTGGGATAATAATGGACTTTAGGCCATCACAGCCTACCTGAAGAGTCTTGGGCTATTCAGTAATGGAAGAAGAAAATGAGATAATAACAAGCCACTCGTAAGAGTGTTGGAAAAAAACCCCTCCCCATGAAATGGGGTGTTCGACACTAAAGTGGTCAACTTAGGTGGGGTGAGAATAAGAAACATAAAAGCTAAAGATATATGTATAGGTCACAAGCACTCATCCCAGCCTAGGGTTTCCAAATACCAACCTAAACACAAATAGCCTTGTGACTGTTCATTCGTAAGAAACGCAACACTAACGACCAAGTCACAACTCATTCCCAAAACCAACTCCTAATTTAAATAATTATAGTTTCATGTTCAATCAAACCCATTTATGTGAATTATACACTAGTAGGAAAATTGCAGGCATAAACACAAGCCAGAGGAAAAGAGAAACAACCAACATCAATTTAAGCATTTACACACGGTTCTCTTGTAAAGTTACTACAACAGAAGGGGATTAGTGAGATCACTAAAAGTACTGGAACCAAAGAAAACCTCACAAAATGGATAAGTGAGATCCCTCGAAGTACTAGAAACAATGGAAACCACGAGACACAACCCCATGTACACAAAACTAGGAACTAACAATTTCTCAACAATAAAGGATCCCACCCGAGTTCGTGTCACAGCAGAGTAACCACACGCTTTCAACTCACAACCAAGAGGATCCCATCCTCACCCACATAACCCCATAGGAAATCAAAGAGAACAAAAAACACACCACCAAGTCAGAGTAGGGGATCATCCAACTTCAAGGACATCATTCATTATTTTCTTCTTTCTATTTGTTATCCTGGGTGACCACATAGGGTTTTATGTTTACTGGGTATCCATTTAATCCACTGTGTTTTTGTGATTAACCAATTTCCTTATTACAGTTATTTAATCATAAAAGAAAACAAGGTTTCATTAGTGCGCACGGAAGACCTCCAAAGTCCATGATTTTCAGTGAGCATAGGCCCACACAATTCACAACACATATCAACATAAAAGAGTACAACAGAACATCGATCACACCCCCTTCATTATTTAAAGGTCCATTCATTATCTTCAGGAAGTTTGGTTTCATCAATCCCCATAGGAACAGTAGCGTACCCACCCCGCATGATGTATAGTATGGAGAGATGAAGGAAAATCCTTACCTGGTTGGTCAAGGATCAATGTTTTTCTCCGTGTTCCAAGAAAAGGGGATGCACATCTTGCAGGGGAGGAATTCTTAGGACTCCAAGAGGTTCAGAAAGCTCCAACAGAGGCGCACCACTAGCCACGAGATGAGAGGAACTCCAGGCGCACTAGGGAGAAGAAATAAATACAGCCAAGAAGAAAAAAAAAAGAAACTCTAGCAGGAGGTATAAAGATTAGATCCTATAGTTACGGGGTATGGAATTTTGAATTCTTGGAAAGTCAGATCATGGTATCCTACGCGGGTGGGCAGTTATACACGATGATATTTTGGTGTTATTTAATACCCCCATTGAGGATGTGTTTCGGGATTTTTAGCAATTAATTATGGCTTTAAATGGATTTAAAAAGTGTAAAAGAATTAATTTAAGTCAAAAAATTACGTTGTGGGAGCGGGAATGGAAAAAGAAAATGGGGGGATGGGTGAGGACACAGTTCCACCGTCATGGTTCCACCACCACGGTGCCACCATCACGGTGTCGCCGTCAGGGTTCCACCATGACCGGTGCCACTGTTATGTTGGAGAATTATTTTGGAAAAGTAATAGCCAGGATGGTATGGGCCATTACATTAGATACCTCTCAAACTATTCACACCCTCAAGAATCAAAAACAAACCAGAAGAAAAGAGAGGGTCCGATCAACCACCTCTAAAGATACCTCTCAGGAGTGAACCTCATCATCATCTAGAAACACCTCTCCATCAAGAAACTAGGAAAAATACAAGGGTCAAACTGTACATCCATATGGGTTGGGGAGTCTCTTCCTCCATGTCATGATACAATCTGCTTTGGGTGGCACTGACTCACACGCATGGGTTTAATCGCATCCACCTTAATGCGTCTTGATTAGAGATCTGGTCCTCCCCTACCCATAGCCAGAACGTTTCTCACATATTCATAGAATAAGGAAAACCACATATTTCATAGTCAACAAGGTAAAGTGTTCCCTCACAAAATGTAGAAACAGAACAACACAAAATTCAAAACAATTCTGGGTACTGGGCACACATCTTTGCTTCTCATTCCCAGGTACTCTCCTCAATCCCACCGTGCCTTCAAAACACACAAACTAAAGGAATGGTTCGTCCATGGAGAACCTTTTCTTCACGACATTCGATCATCACTTGTCACTATACGAACGTTTCATCATCTCTGATATCTATCTTTCCCCAGTCGGGGACGTGTGAATCGTTGTGTAGATATCATCTAAGCTGGGACACATGGAAGACGTCATGCACCCTTTGTAGTGTTGGTGGCAATGCCAGCTGATAAGCCATCCCACCGACCTACTGCAGCACTTCGAACGGTCTGACTAACCTGGGGGAAAGCTTACTCCCTCTGCCGAACCTCCGCTGCTCACACATGGGGGAGACCTTCAAGAATACGTGGTCCCTGACCCCGAACTCTAGGGGTATCCACCTATTATCGACATATGACTTCTGTCGGTCCTGATCCTCCTTCATCCTCTCTCGTATAAGATGAACCCTCTTCATCATGCTCTGCACCACCTCCAGGCCAAAAACACCTACTTCCCCATCTTCTGTCCAGTACACGGGTGAGAGACATGGCTTCCCGTACAAGGCTTCGAATGGAGCCATACCAATGTTATAGTGATAGCTATTATTGTTGGAAAACTCTACCAATGGAATGTGTCGCACCCACAATCCCCCATAATCCATGACACATGCATGTAGCATGTTCTCCAATGTCTCGATAGTGCAATCTGTCATCCATCTGTCTAAGGGTGGAAGGCAGTGCTTAGTTGTAGCTGAGTGCCAAAAGCATGTTGCAATCCCCTTCAGACTCGTGAGGTAAACCGTGCATCCCGATCCGATACTATGGACCTCAGAACTCCATGTAACCACACCACCTCATCCACATACCTCCGTGTTAAGGCATCCACTACGCCAGACACCTTGATTGCCAGAAAGTGGGCCGATTTCGTCAGCTGATCCACCACTACACAGATAGCGTCGCAACCTCCTTGAACATTGGGTATCCCCATGATGAAACCCATCGAGATGTCATCCCACATCCACCCGGGAACGTCTACTGGTTGTAACAAGATACTTGGAACATGGTGTTCTGCCTTCACCTACTGACACACTAGGAACATTGCTACGAACTGTGTTACTGCCCGTTTCACCCCGGGCCACCAAAACTATCTCCTCAGACCCAGGTACATCATGGAAACTCTTGGGTGCACCTCTAGGGGTGAGTTGTGGAACTCACTAAGAACTCTCTCACGCATCGCCTCTAGAACAAACTACCTTCCTCAGAAAAGCACCTGATTCTTACCATTCTCTATCCACCCATTCGGGGCATCACCTTGGTTAACCTGGTCATGCAACACTTTGCTTTCTGAGTCTCCCCACTGAGACTCCTCCACCTTCCGTAGTAGAGAAGACTGCACTATCATCTGATACATGCAAACTCTTCCACCTTCCACCCTTACATCCAGGTGAAGGGCAGCCATCTCCTCCATTTCCTCCCAAGCATCTGCCGACTCTCAAACCACATCCTTCTACAACTTCCGGCTCAAGTCATCAACCACCACATTCCCCTTTCCTGAGGTGCAGGAAATCTCGAAGTCGTAGTCTTGAAGGAATTCCATCCACCTTCACTACTGTAAGTTTAGGTTCCACTGGGAGAAGACATACTTTAAGCTCTTGTGATTGGTGAAGACCACAAAGAACTCCCCGATGAGGTAGTGCCACCACAACATTAGTGAGAACACGAATTCCGCATGCTCTAGATCATGGGTGGCATAGTTACGCTCATGGGGGCGTAACTTCCTAGACCCATAGGAGATCACCCGTTACCGCTCCATCAACAAACATCTGAGGCCTTTCCTTGAATCATCACAGAACACCTCATACACCACCCCTTCTTCTGGTAACCTCAACACTGGGGCACTAACCAACTTCTCCTTTAGATAACTTAAAGCCACTTCACACTGATCATCCCACATGAAAGCCTGTTCCTTCTTGGTCAAATCTATCAAAGGTGCTACAACTTGGGAGAAGTTGGGCATGAATCTCTGGTAGTAACCTACCCGCCCGAGGAATCTATGAACCTCCACCACATTCTTGGTTGCTTCCCAAGAAACAACCTCCTAGACCTTCGATGGTTCTACTACTATCCCCTTCTCTGACACCACATTCCCAAGGAAGTGCACTTCTCACATTCAGAACATACACTTTGACAACTTCCCAAAGAGTTGGTGTCGTTGGAGGACCTCTAAAAGCATTCTCAAGTGGCCAGCGTGACCCTCCTATGATCTTGAGTAGATCAAGATGTCGTCAATAATCAAGACTACGAACCGGTCTAGATATTACCGGAAGACGGATTTCATGAGCCCCATGAACATAGCTGGACCGTTCGGGATGCAGAACGACATGACCACAAACTCAAAGTGCCCATATTTGCACTTGAAGGTCGTTTTTTGAGATGTCTCTCTTCTTCACCATCAACTAGTTATATCCTGACTACAGGTTGATCTTAGAGAACTATCGTTCCCCCTTAAACTGGTCAAAGAGATCGTCTATCCTTGGAAGAGGGTAGAGATTATTGACCGTTACCTAATTCAGTCTCAGGTATTCTATGAAGAGCCTGAAACCACCATCTTCCTTTCTCACGAACAAGACTGGAGCACAGCACGGTGACACACTTAGTTGAAAAAACCCCTTGTTTATCAGATCATCAATCTGAATCTGCAACTACCACAGCTCCGATGGTGCCATCTGATAGGAGGCAATCGAAATTGAATGAGCACTAGGTTGCAAGTCAATCCCAAACTCGATGTCAAATTGAGGGGTAGAGTTGTCACCTCTTCAGGGAAGAGGTCCATAAACTAACTAACGACCTCTGTAACTTCCACCATCTCTGCATTCACTGACTCCACTGATAGCTCAGCAAACAATGACAGGAGGGGTTCCCCTCACTTGCTGCACCCCTAGAAACTCTGCTCACCAATGAAAGTCACCCATCAGCCTCCCAATCCTGAAAACACAACCCATCCTCAGAATATTTCAATGACGGAACATACCAATAACAACCAGTCAATGCCTAGAATGTCATTGTATGGTTGTATCTGCAATAGTAGAAGATCCCTGACTAACTGATGTGTCCATATCATCAGTCTGCATCCTCAAAAAACATATAACAAGTTGGTCTGGCCTCAGAATGGTGTGCTCAGCACCAGGGGCACTAGAAGTCTCTCAGTGTCCAAACCCAGAGCATGGGCCAGACTGGGTGAAACAAAGGATTGCGAAGCTCCTGTATCAACTAAGGAATATTCAAGGGTACTAAACAAGATGATCATACCTCAAACGACCTCTTGCCCTTCTAGAACTGCTGTCTCCGCAGCGTACAACTGCCCACGCCCTGCTCTTCTTCCTCTCGGCAGTCGGCCACCTCCCCATCCACACCCGGGTCGAGGTCCTTGAGGAGCGCCCTGAGGTCGGTCTCCTCCTACAATGTCCCCCCTCAGCGGAGCAAGAGCCCGCTACCCCTGTTGCTGCTACTGAAAGGGCCTAGTTGGGAACTAATGCTGTTGAGGTGGGTGCTAGACCTACCCACCCCCATCGTACTATACTCTGTCTGGGAACTGATTCCTAACGTGCCCATGGCTTCCAAAGACGAAGCATATCGGCCCTAGGACCGAAAGAAAAGGGCATGGTACGGAAGGTCGGAACTGGAACATCTGAGGCCTACTCCCTACTGGTCGAAACCAAGAGGGTCATGATGCTGGAGGCCTACTACTGACGACCTTCCCCTTTGACAAGCCTAACTAGATTCTTTCTCGGGACACACCTCCCAACATGTGCATCCTTTCCACAACATCATCCTTCTTCTGGACCTCCATGTCGATTGGTAGGGTGAAGGGAGTAATAGCATACTGAAGAGAAGGTCCAAGTGCCTCCTCCAAAAGTCTCGCTCGGGACTCCTCATCCGGAAAGAGTTCGGGAGAAACGTGAAGGAGATCCTTGAACATGATCTCAAACTCTCTCACTAACATACTCCCCTTCTGGAGGGAGAGTAATTTCTACCTCTTCTCAACCTTAATCATGGAAGAGAAGAATTCCGCCCAGAACTCCTTCTCGAAGTCAGCCCACATCACCTTGGTCTCCCTCTTCTCCCTAAGATAAATCATGCACCACTGATGCGCTGCTCCACACATCTGGCTTACAGCCAGAGGAACCCAGTACTCCATCGGAACCCGGATCAAGCTGAAGTATATCACTCGCTCTTCTAGCAAACTCTCTTTCTCCATATCTGAGATGCTTCCCTCATACTTCCCGAGGGTCTGTCGCTGAAAGACTCGAAGAATCTTCTTTCACTGATCACCCTCCTCCTCTCGGTCGGTGATCTTCCGATCGGCCAAGTCAACTTCCTGGGCCTTGATCGCCCTCACTAATCATGGTCACCTCCCAGGTTCTATAGCTGTAAGGTAAACAAGGAATGTCTAAGCCCGAGTAGTGTAGAATATTGTTCTAAAATTTTATTAGACTTATTTATTTATTTTGAATCCCCAAGACACACATGAAACATAATAACACAAGTCATAATGATGCATGTAACTTTCCTAGGGTCTCTACCCTGCAATCAGTGTAGCCTCACTTATTCGTTCGGTAGGTCCAGAGTCCTTGCATCGGATAACGGGGTGACCTAAAATTCCATGTACCTAGCCGGTATTCTGTATCCAAATTCACACATAATGGTCACCCAACACTATTTCCCTACCACCCCATGCAATCCTCACTGTTCCATACTCCAGAATCCATCCTACCTGTCAAACTCACTCCTCTGATACCATTCTGTCACGAACTGCCTTCACCAAAAGGAGTGAAGGGACAACAGGTTGACAAGCCCTTCCTTCTTTAAGTTGAAGGAGAGATAATGACCCCGGAAATCCTCCTTCAATAGGTCCTGGAGTGGCGACCAGAACCAAGGGTAGTGAATATCATACAAAATGGAAGGCATTAACCTTTTTATTTTTTAGGATCGAGAGATAATATAGAAACCCCAACAACACCAAAGATGAAAGTAAAGGTAAAGGCAAAAGAAACCCATTCACATATGCATTTTCAATAGTAAATGATACAAGCCACAAAAACTATGAAGGTATGTACCAAAAAAAGGGAAAATGACAATAGTAACTTCCCCATGTTCCGAGCTAGTATTGTCCCACACGATCCCTGAATTCCTCCTGGAAACCTGAAAGCAGGTTTATATACGTAGGGTGAGAGTACATGTATACTAACTAGAGAAAACCAAAAGCTCTCATGCACAAGTAGAGAGGCATTCTAATGCCCTGTGAGAAGAGAGATAATCAAAACAACTAGCAAGGTAAACTTTCCACTCAATCCTCACTAAGGCACACTCCTCAAATAATGCATGTAAATTAAAGTATAGTAATAGGACATCGATATTTGGGTACCCCGTTCCACTTTCCCACTAGTTATTGAAGAAATCCTACGCATCCAACCAATCCCGCCATTCTCCTCATAGTCCCACTGCCAAACCCCACCCACACACACCTGGGCCATAACTTCCAACCTACCCGTAGACACCTGAGAAACAACCACCAAGCATATCCACACCCACAAACACCTGGGTCAGAACAACATCTGCCATGCCCGAAGACACCTGGGTTAGAACAACTACTATCACAACCGAAAACACTTGAGCCTCATCCCGAAGACACATGGGAAACAACCTCCCCAAAAACACCTGGGCCAACCACCACAACTCCCCTGCGTAGAGATTCTGGTGCTAATAATAGACTTCAGGCCATCACAGCCTGCCCGAAGAGTCTTGGGGTATTTGGGAATGGGAGAAGAAAAGGAGCTAATAACCATCCATTCATATGAGTGTTGGGAAAAACAACATCCCCCATGAAATGCGGTGTTGGAACTAAATTTCTCAACTTAGTTGGGTTGCGAATAAGAAACATAAAAGCTATAGATATATGTATAGGTAATAAGCACTCATCCAAGCCTAGGGTTTCCAAAGACCAACCTAAACACGAACAGCCTCGTGACTGTGTTTCGTAGGAAACACTAAACTCATGACCAAGTCACAACTCATTCCCAAAACCAACTCCACATTTAAATCATTCTGGTTTCATGTTCAATTAAACCCATTAAAGTGAATTCTACACTACTGGGAAACTAGAAGGCATAACCACAAGCCAGAGGAAAAGAGAAAAAACCAAAATTAATTTAAGCATTCACATCTGGTTCACTTGTAAAGTTACATCAACAAAAGGGGATTAGTGAGATCCATCAAAGTACTGGAACCATAAAATCCTCACAAAAGGGATAAGTGAGATCCCTCAAAGTATTGGAAACAACGAAAACCCCGAGACACAGCCCCATGTCCACAAAACCAGGAACCAACAATTTCTCAATAATAGAGGATCCCACTCAATTTTTTGTCACAGTAGAGAAACCACATGCATCAGACGCACAACCAAGAGGATCCCATCCTCATCCACATCAGCCCATGAGAAATCAAACAGAAAAAAACACCCACCGCCAAGACAGAGTAGGGGAACTTCTAGGTTCAAGCACATCATTCATTATTTTCTTCTTTCTGTTGCTTATCCAGGGTGACCACAAAGGGTTTTATGTTTACTGGGTATCCATTTAATCCACCGAGTTTACGTGATTAACCAATTTCCAAGTTACAATAATTTAATCATCACAGAAAAGAAGGGTTCATTATTGTGAAAGGAAGACCACCTACAAAAATGATTTTTAGTGAAAATAGGACCACACAATTCACAACACATATCAACATAAAATAGTACAGTAGAACATCGATCACACCCCCATTCATTATTTAAAGATCCGTTCATTATCTTCATTAAGTATGATTTCATAAATCCCCACATGAACAATAGCGTACCCACCCCACATGATACACACTAAAGATAGGAGAATTAAAATCTCTACCTAGTTGATCAAGGATCAATGTTTTTTTCCACGCTCCAAGAACAAGGGATTTTCGACTTGCAGGGGAGGAATTTTGTGGACACCAAGAGGTGAAAAAATCTCTAGCAGAGGCGCACCACAAGCCTTAGGAAGAGAGGAACTCGAGGCGCACCAGGGAGAAGAATGAAATCTAGCTGAGAAGAAAAATAAAGAATCACTAGTGGGAGGTATAAAGTGAAGATCCTATAGTTATGGGATATGGAATTTTGAATGCCTCGAAAATCGGATCGCGGTTTCCTACGCGGGTGGGCAGTTACACACGATGATATTAAGGTGTTATTTAATACGCCCTATCAGAGAGGTTTCTAGAGATATTTAAGAATTGATTATGGATTTAAATGGATTTAAAAAGGGTAAAATAATTAATTTATGTCAAAAAATTTACGTTGCGGGAGCATGATAGGAAAAAGAAAACGGAGGGATGGGTGAGGACACGGTGCCACCGTCACGGTGTAACTATCACAGTTCCACTGTGACCGGTGCCACTATTTTGGTGGAGCCTTATTTTGTCAATGTAATGGCCAGGAGGGTCTGGCCCATTACACTATACCCTTTTAAATGAATTTTTTGGGAAAAAATCTCTCAAGATAACATTGCAACATTTTTTGATCTGATCTGTTTGTTTTCAAAGAATGTTTTCTTGGTGAATATTCATTTTCTGATGATTTTTTTGAAAATCCATGTTGATAAAGATCAATGAAAAATAAATTGAGGATATAAAGGTGGAATATAAGAATAGATACAAGGTGGCGCTGTTTTCTAGTGTTTGCCATGTTTTTGGGGTCCAAAATTGGGAGTTTGGGTTTCACCAAGGAATGCAGATTTCCTTAATGACCTCATAAAAATGAGGAAAAATCATGAATTTTTCTATGATGGTATTTGTGGGTTGTGTTTTACAAAGGATAAATAAATTCCGGTAGAGTCCTTTATAAAAACGAAGAGCTTCATGATTCCGAAAAAAAGGTGTTCCGTGATTAGTGATAGAGTTATTCACGGTTGTTGGTAGAAGGATATAACTTTTTGTTGGGCACCACAAATGGTTGATTGATGAGAGGATCTTAGATTATTATAGGATTCAAAAAAAAGAAATTTTTGTGGATCTTTGCGAATGGAGGCTCATTGCTAAGATGGGTTTGGTGGTTACAAAAAATGCAATGGAGGTAGTGGAGTTCCGAGAAAAGGTGAGCCTATAAATATGAGGCTACACACTTTCAGAATGAAGGGTAGTTGAAGGTAGGAGAGACTCAATGAATATTATAAGTCTCTGATTTCACAATGGAGCTATTAATATATTGTATGGGAAGTCACTCACGATGTCTATGAGGCAACCGAATTTTCAGAGCATCGTGAAAGCAAGGATTTTTTAAAAGCCCTAAAAAGCTAACTGACACATGTGATATTTTCCAAGGCTATTCAGAGTTTTTCAAAATATGTGTACTTAATGAAGGCTCATTGTGATTTGAGAAAATGAAAAATCATAGTGAAGTCAAGTTTGTGCTTCGTGAACAAAGGTGCATCGTGAAGGTCTATTTGAGCTTCAAGAAAGAGAGGATTCACGAAGGCAGTGAGCATGGGGAAAAGAGGTCGAAAGATATTTCCCAGAGTTCTGTGTAAAAGTTGAATCCATCTGTGGATGAATGTGGGGAATCAAAAGAGAATCTATATACAGTGGAATATACATTCATTATAGATAATGAAGGGACATTGATGTACTTAAACCATGAATGAATATTCTAAAGAAGGAATGAGAAAACTTCAGTTGTTAGATAAGTGAGCTTTAAAATTGTGATTGGTTAAAAACCAAGAGAGAAAATGAGTCCACTGAAAACTTTTAAACAGAAGTGCACATGTAGTGGATTCATTACATTGGCACATTGTCGGTGTAGACTCCTTGGATGTAGCCTAGTGAGGGTGAACCATGTAAAATTGTTGTGTCATGTGCATGCTTTAGGATTTGTTCATAAACTGCAATAGGAATGATATGTAATATTGTTTTGTCTAAAAAAACAAGATCATAAGGGGAATTATTTTGAATATAAATGGCCATGTTTCATTATCATGTAATTATTTATATGGAATTATTTGATCAAATTTTATGCCTTCCATTTTATTATTTGTTTATTTATTAAATGGCATGTTTTCAGCTATTTTACTTTCAATATTGATGATACCTTATTTATTCATTTCTTCCACTATACGTTTACCCTTACTAAGAAATGAGCTAAATAATATATTATGGTTTATTTTACCTACAATATCAGTAATTATTATTTGATTGATATAATGGAATAATCTACTGGGGATAATATATTTCTTAAATATTTATTTTTCATTTTATTCTTTTAATTATAATTTGTATTTAATGTATTTATATATTTTACCTATACTAATAAAATATTGGGTTCTTTGATATGTGACTCATGTATATTAGGATAATATAATAATATAAGACACCAAATTTATGCTACTATGTTTGGTTCCATTATAGTTGTTATCATATTATGTTTATTTGAATCCTTGTAAACTAGTTTTTGTTATAAAATTGACTAGAGAAAATAACCCTATGATTGAAATTGAGGAATAGAATATAATAACATAAAAATGTTTGGGTGAATAAAATATTATGGGGATTTTTCAAGAAAAAATATCACTTCATTGATAGTACAAGTGGATGTGGTTAAGGAACAGAAGTACCTGATCTTAATAACTCCAAAAAGGCACATGGTGCTTGTCCCAATCATTACTAGGTGCATGATAATGGGATTTACTATGATGGTGGTTTGAAAATCAACGGGGATATTCCTAGAATAATTCAAAAAATATTTACAAGCCAATATGAATGATTTGGGAATGAAAATATTCTCAATGAAACCATTTTCATGATTAATTGATTATAAATATAATAAAATTCAATTAATGATAAATATTTCACTAATTTCGTATTATACATCATATGTGATAATTTTTTGATCTAATACCGTGCATTCAATTATCTTCAAATGGTCAATAACACAAGAAAAGGTAATTCTATTAATATACATACTTCATATAGGGATTTACCAACTAGGATAAATAATGAAGCTCGAGCTGAAGATGCACCATGAACTGATCAAAGTATTACCATATTGGTACATCTAACTCAGGTAATGAGTAGTAACCATTCCCATATAAAGTATAATACTAACTCAACATGCAGTTTAATAATGTATGTATTCTTTATGAATCATCAACCACCATCATTCAATTGGAAGAAAAAAACATTTTTTTATTACCATATAAGTCATATAGAGAATATATTTCTCCTTATATGATGTAGTGATAGTAAAAATTTAATCATGGATGTTTATTTTATCATATGAGAAATAGATCAATGGTGTTCATTTTTTTTATTTCCATGGATGAGGAGGAAATAGAAATTATATGATGAATGTTTTTCGAGGTAATATTTATTGAAAATTATTATCCTCATGGGTAATGAGAAGATAAAGAAATAAATTTCTTCAGTCTAAAATACAATTAATTGGAAAATGATTCTATGTTTGAATCAAACATTTCATGGTTAGAATGGAATCTGGTAAACTAAATATGTAATCTAAGGAGAAACATTGACCATATATTTGATGGGATTAAGGAAATACTCTAAAGGGAAATAGTCACCCAAACAATGTCATCATACGATTACATAATATCAGGTGATAAGAATACATAGAAATAATTATCTATGTAGTATTGATTTGATGAGATTTTAGAGAATAATTGGATGACAGAGAAAAAAGGAACATAATGGGAATAAGGGAATGATGTATTTTAAATCCTGTGATTCTTGGGAAAAGAAATTCCTTCGTACATTCTTAAAATTGAAAGGTTTTTTGTTGAAGTATAGAGAAAAAGGAAATAATTAATATGATTTCAATGGAATGAAATAATGTATCAATGTGAAATGATTCTACTTTAAAGAGATGAGGAACTACAAAAATGATTTCTCTAAGTTTCAATGAAAAAAAAATCATAATGAGATTTGTGGGCATGGTCAACATTATTATATTATTATAGAAGATGTGTAATGATTAATATTGTTGTATATTCTGATACATAAAATATATTATTTAATAATTCATTTAATGAAATTATTGAAACATATATGTATTTTATATAGTAAATTTAATTAAGTATTTGAAACAAATGATGAATGGTACCGATGACCAAGAAAATGATATAGGGGAAAGATGAAATTCATGAAAAACCATTATTGAGGGAATGATAACCCTTAATATGATCCTAATTTGTAGATAATGATTTGGGGATAAATAGAAAATTTATATGAATAATATAAATTTTATTGTACAGATTACCGTGAAACTGATAAATGATAAGTTTTTATTTTATAATTTTGGACCGTCATTATAATGTTCTAGATCATAATAATTTGAAAGGGTGACAAGGATAATCATTTTTGAAATGATTTATTTTTAATTTTTGATTATATTTAAGATATTAATTTTTTACTTCACTATATGGAGATTCATGAAAAGTGGATAACGTGAGAAACTTCTTTTTTCATCATAATTACAAGAGATAAAATGAATGTATTGGTGTTATATTATTGATATTATAGTCCATTTAAGGATAATTTTAGTACATTTGGAATAAAAAATCAATATTTGTATGTTTGTTTGAGTAAGTTATGTATTAGAAATTGATCAAAGCATAAAAAAATGATAAATTTTTGTTATAAAATAGAATCATATCAAGTGTATCTACATATAATCATAGATAGTAAATGAATTCCATCACATTGAAAAATGATATTGAAATAGAAAATATATCGTATTACCTTTATATATAATTAATTATATAGATTTTAAAATCATCATAGATTAATGGTTTTAGGGCCCTTAAATCTATATCAATCATTCACTTTCTTTTGATCAATTAACTCATCAGTATCTATAATTATTTATGCCTTTATTCCATGATTTTTTTTTTCATATACCACCTATGTTATAAATCATGGATACCTATTTTTTTATTATGGATGAAATTGGTAAATAATTTTTTATCTTATTAAGTGTATGTTTTAAAAAAAACTTTTATAATGATGATTTTTCAACAATGGTATTTCCAAATATCAAACCCTTTACAACTGAGATTATTTTTAAATTTAACCAATGAAATTTATTTAAATGGGGAGAATGTAACACTATAAGATTTTTAAATAATAAATATTTTTTGATTCGACGTTTGATACGTAGCATGAATGAAATAACAATTTTACACATGAGGCTTTACGAAATAGTTTTTTTAGTTGAATTTAATCACTTCTATGGAATACAGAACATGGATCCCCATGTAGAAATGAAACACAATATATTATGCCATAATAAACATGCTGATATTTTTTTGGGGATGAATATTAATAAATAAATTATGAAAAATATAGTTATTTAGTTATTATAAATAAAAAAAGTATCAATTAACATAAAATGATATGTTTTTGGAAAAATTTATTTTTTATGTAAATGTTGATTTTTAGTGTGTTTATTAAAATAATAAAAACTCATTTTTTACAAATTTAATAAATTTAAATGAAAAAATAAGATTAATTGTGAAAATAATTACATCAAAATAATATTACTGTGAATCTTTTGGATTTTTCTGAAAATCATCATTTTTTGTTGAATAGTGAACATTTCTAAATTTTAATTGAAATGTTCATTCTCATTTAAATTATTTACAATGTTAAATTTTATTTCTAACTAGTTTTAAATTACCATTGTTATGTTATATCTCTATTAGTTTAATTTATTTCATTATAATCATTTACATATAAGAATTTTATATAATATCTTTGTAATCTTTTGAACATTTTCTCTTTGAAATCCCTCTTTTATGTCATTTTTATGGGGTTGATTTTAAATTAAAAATTTCCAATTATATTAAATTAATTTGGATAAATAGATTAAATATTTTGAAGAAAGAAATTATAGTTTCTAATAAGGAAAAAATAACAATTTTACCAAAATACATATTAAAAAGAGTAATAATTAATTATATTGGATAATGAAAAAATGGGTTTATTGGGTGTTAAACTAAAAGAATAAAGGTTAAATTGACCTAAAAACTTGTAAAAAATATATTGTTTTGTTATAATTCATCCCTATAATTAATGGTTCACTAGGATATACCATTTTCGACCGTTTAGGAATGCTAAAAACTTATGTTCATTTTTTCCCTTCCAAACGTTTTTAGTGTGCCACTCACCACACATATTAAAGCCTACCCACTATATAGTATTATTCACAAAATCATACCATTTTTTATTAGAAAATACCAGGGAAAATAAATTCCCAAATTCCCTCCCATAATCCTTGATCTATAGTTTGGGATGAAATCCATCCTTTGAAGTCATTGTTGATAATCTAAGGATATTACTAGAATAAGAGATAATGTTCTTCAATAAGGGTTTTTATATTATTTATTCATCCACCTCCTTGAAGTGTTATTAATCCCTGATGATATAATAATCTCAGTATATTCCGTATAATTATATGTTTTTATACTAAGGGTATGACCTAAAACTATCATGATTTCTAAAAAATAGGTTTTGAAATCATGATTCATGTAAATGGTGGTCTACTGCCTCACGAACCGATGTCATTCATATTTCCATTACCCAATATCACATTTGGATTGATGATGGAATATTTATATATATATATATATATATATATTATTTTTATAAAAAAATTATACATCTGGATTTTTATAACATAATTTGTTTTTTTCACATTCCATTCCATAGGGAACACAATAATGTCAGTCATGTGTGTAGAAGCCTTCCGCCTCAAAAAAAATATATGACTTTTTGACAATTTCATTACATAGAAGTTAATAAGTATAATTTTAAAGAATATATGTTTTTAAAATATTAAAATTCAAATATTAATAAAAAATATATCATTAAAAAATCTAATATATCATTTTTACACTGGAAAACGATAACATCATTCGTTTACGCGTGGACTAATGCCCTCATGAATCAATGTGACTATCTTTTATCAACACGCCACATGGATGATATATATAAGATAATTTAATAAATTTATAAGGTATATATGATATTTTTATCATTATTTTATAATAATAGACTACTTAACTTCTTTCCATAATGTTCACTGAAAAATGGAAATGTCTCTCATTAGTACGTATGGCCTACTGTCTCCATAATTGTAACATAGTTAATTTCTTTTATTAATCATTCATGATGGGTTGAAAAATTATAATCCATATATAAATATTATAATTTTATCAGGAAAAATATTATTTATATGTTTAAATAATGAAATATTTTACCATTCTCAACCTACTAATGTCATGTTTACACAAAAGACAAATATCATCTAAAAATAAAATGTAAACATTGTTGATTAAGTAGTAATATATAACATGAAAATAAGTTATATAAAATGAATAATAAACATGTTTAATTACTTAATGAATTACTTAATTAAAATAGGTTTATTTTTTAAGAGGATAATAAAAATGTGTGATGAGTCGAACTTAATGTATGGGTTTCTCATCTTACTTTTACTTCATTGGGACATATGCGATATTAACTTATTATTTTGTTTTTTGGGGTGTTAATATTAACAATTTTTATGTCCTAACATGAATTATTTTATCATTCTTATTCAATATTTAATTTAATGTTATTTATTTAGTGGGAGATATGATTCAAGTGTACCCAAATTATAAGGACATATTTAACAATTTCATCATTATTCGGGATTATTTTATTTTAAGTATTCCATGAGGAATTATTTTATATTTATATGATAAAATTAATGAGTTTTCTTCGTAAATTTTTATTCATGTTATTTTTCAATTAATATTTCTATTTTAATAGTCATTGTTAATTAAAATTATTGAGGAATTATTTTCTAAAAATATGTCTTTTTTTCTTTCTTTGGTCAGAAATCCTTTTCCATCAAAAAACATGTCTTATAAAAAAATCCACAAAAATTAAAACTATTCTAATGGCTTAAAAAAGTAATTTCAATAAATTTTTTACCTATTAATAATGGTTTTAATGGAATCATATTTTCATTTTACGAATGAAAAACTTTTTTATCCTTTTTATATGAAGAAATAATTTTTTTGACTTATACGAGATGTACATAATTATCCGCCATTATGAACAAAATTCATTCAAAGAATCCACTAATAATTTATAGTGTCTTTTAAAATATTTTTTTCCTTATTATAATATAAAATATTATTTTTTGAAATCTATTCTTAGTGAAAAGATATTTGATAATATTTTCTGAATTTTCTAGTTTTAAAATAAAAAAGTCTATTTTTAGGGAATTTAATTATACTAAAGATATATTAAAAATCCATCATTGAAGAAATTATATTATGTTACTTATTCTTTAGAGGGATATACTCTAATGATACCAAAATTATTATTTCATATAATGGTTTACGATTTGTTATATTGTAGATCTACTATGTTGGGAACGTTCATTTTATTCTAGATAGTGTTTGATTATGTTTATTAATTGAGTTATGTATTAACATTTTTTAAGTTAGTTTTTCAATATGAATTTTTATGGTGATTATATTTCACCTCATTTATATGATGAATAAATTTAACTTAGTATGTGATGGGTGAGGCCCTCTAAAACCACTTGATGCATCAGTAGGTTGAATATTACAAAATAGACATGGTTATGGTTGATAAGTTACCCATTAATATAAATATCAAGGAACAATAAATGACATAATTAGATGAATTGGAATAATACTCAAATGTATTATATTTCTTGGAATAGTCTTCTATGTTTGTTTTAGATGTCTAAAATTTTACATTCCATCATTATGAATTCAGTACTTGATATTCTAAGTAATTATTCAATTATTTAGAAAATCCATGGTCATGTTTCAAGATCATGTAATTGTTTCTACAACTTTATTTGATAATATTTTATTTCTTCCATATTACATTCATGTTATTGATTTAATGTCATGTGCTTCGGCTATTTACCATTCTCTATTGATTATTCCATATTTATTCGTTACTTCTATATTATGGTTACCATTACTAATAATCTGACTTCACCCCATTATTATTTTTAATTTTACATATGAAATTAAGAAATATTTTTTTATTTATATAATGGGACTCACTAATTCAAGTAATTGTATTCTCAATGAATATTCATTTTTTATTTTATGATTTATTATGTAATGTGAATTTGAAGTTTGTATCGAGTTAATCATGAATACTAAAATAGTTTATCCGATATGATGTGATTCATTGAATCTCGTTTTAAAGTAATAACGTAACAAATTATATACGCGCTCTTAGGTTTATGTGAATTACATAGAGGTTTCATGACCACTTTAGAGTGTTATATTTCTACCTTCACCTAATTGAAAACTAATTATTTGTATACACTCTTCAATTTCCATCTTCATACCACCCCATATAAATGTCATTCTAGATCACTATTCATATTTCTTCTACCTTCGTGTATAGATAAATTTGAGTGAGGTTCTTCATCTAAAATTCCCTTTTCTATTATGGTATAGATGTAACACATAGCCACTTCCAAAAATTCAACACTCTATCTATATTGATATTGTATTCTATATTCCCCTGACTAAATTCATTAATATTTATTTGTATATTCATATAATTTTTATTGATATTTATTATCTTTTATAGTAAGGATTCTTTAAATTTTTTTGTAAAATTAATGTTTTCTCCTCTTTTATTAATATCCCTACATGCATATTTATTAGACATTTGTTTACAGGATACTCATTATTACTCATCATGGTCAAAAATCGATGGTCCCTCCTACTCAATGTGCTAAATACCTTAAATTAGATCCCATGGTTGTAGTGTAACATGAAATAAAAGTCCATGGGTAGTTCCAATGAACATATTGTAATATATTGAGCTCCTTATGAGATAAAATGTACTTCAAACTCTTATGGCCCATATATATTTTACACATTTCACCATATAGGTACTAACTATATATTTTCATGTAAATATTTATTCACCCATATCAATGTCATGTGTTTTATATTTCTATTCATGTATTTTTAATTTCATTAATGCATAGGCAGTGAAAATATTATTTTTTATATTCAAACAACCAATTTAATTCATCAATGAATCACTATATTTGAAAAATACCTCCTTTATTGAATGTGGAGTTAATAATGTTTTGTTGACACTCCTTTCGTCACAAAATATAAAGATCGGAAAAGGGGAATATCTAAGAAAAAAGTGATTCATCCTTTGAAGAAACATCAAAAATCGACAAAGGGACGAACAAGGAGAACATTTCCCATAGGTCGCGCAAGTTCCCTCATGGTCGCGCAAGTACACTTGTGCGCCGCCTAGTGGTCGTGCAAGTACTTGCGCGACGCCTTATGGTCGTGGAAGTGACTTGCGCGACCTAAGTGATAACCGCCCAGAAACCACCTGATAACTGCCCGAGGTCTTCTTTTTCCTATAAATAGACCCTGTGGGCCCCCCATTAAAGGAGGATCTTTTTCCAGAAACTCGGATTGAAGCTACCGACGCCCAAGTCTCTTCTCAAAGCTTCCGAAACACTTATAAGGTAATTTCTTACCTAGAACGGAAGATCTAAAGAGAAGAAGGAAGGCCTAAGTGTTGAAACATATCAAACAATTGCGCGCCGATTTATTTCCTTCAATATATCTTGCATGTCCCTTTTCTGGAAGAACCTCAAGAGGATTCTAAAGGGTTTAAAAAAGAGTCGCTCAAATATTTCAATGCTGGTTGAAAATCGCGCAAGTACACCATGTGTCGCGCAGGTATACCTGCGCGACCAAAACTTGCGCGCCCATGGAAGACTTGTGCGCCTTTCAAGACTTGCGTTCCCCTACCTTTTTGGGTGACCATATTTCCCGTTTACCCTTCTTAAGCCGTTACACCTTTCCTTTTCAAGATTCAGTCTTCAAGACACTCTTCAAAGCCATTTATGGAATGATTTCTTGATTTGACTTCCTTATCTGAAAGGAATTCTGTGGAATATCTCTCAAAACCTTGTGATTTAAATATCCTTATGTCACTAAATATAGAGAGTTCATTCATTCAACCTCATCCTTTAAGATGAGGGAATTCTTAACTTGGGCATCCTCCTCAGGAGTAATCCCCAATCAAGTCCTCTAATTTTGGGCATCCTCCTCAGGAGTAAGTCCCAATCCTTAATCCCTAACCTGGGTCTCCTTTTCAGGAATAAGACTCAGTCATAATCTTGGGCTTCCTTTTCAAGAGTAAGCCCCAAGTCCCCTAACTTGGGTCTCCTTTTCAGGAATAAGACTCAGTCATAATCTTGGGCTTCCTTTTCAGGAGTAAGCCCCAAGTCCCCTAACCTGGGTCTCCTTTTTAGGAATAAGACTCAGTCATAACCTGGGCCTCCTTTTTTAGGAGTAAGTCCCAGTCATAATCATGGGTTTCCTTTTCAGGAGTAAACCCCAAGCCCCCTTAAATTTCTCTTAACCAGTCCTAATTTACCCTTGATTTGGGTTTCCTTTTCAGGAGTAAAACCCAATCATAAGTCCCCTCATAACTTGGCCATCCTCCTTAGGAGTAAGCCCCAAGATTAGAGTATTCAAATCTCCATAACGCACATATACCTTTATGGACCCTGTTCCTGGATTTTCTCCCTAAAAGTGAATCCTAAACTTTCATCTATCTGGGCAGTCATACATACCTAAGCCCCAAACAATTTCTTATGATTGTATCTTTCATGGCACAATTGTCTAATTTTTACCAATACATCTTGTTTCTCACACCGATCATGACTCATGTGAGCTTAGAGTGTAAAAGTAATTATGACATTCTTCTTTGAGCCATCAATCATAAACATCATACTCCATTACTCGAACTACGTGGGTTCTGATTCCTTTTCCAAAACAAAGGATACGTAGGTAGCCCATTTATGGTTTCGATCCCAACTTTGAAATAATCCCTGTCCTTCTGAATGACGATAAACATCAAGTGCCCCACTGAGTGGCTTTAAAACCAGCCTGGTCATCATAATGACCAAGAGATTTTTATATAAATGTTTTGAAGGATACCATTGACCAAGAATCTCTAAACAGATATAGATGATTCTCTATTGATGAAGAACCTCGAATACATATAAAATATTCTCTAAATCTCTTGCATATTTAATCATTTGATTTTTAAAACTAAAGGAAATAACATTTTATACTTGGTAATGTAATAAGGATTCACGAACATAACTTAAATCTATAAAGAGAGTCCCGGAGTAGACAATAATTCCCCTCAAATAGGTGTGATGAGTCCGACCTCCCATCCTCTCGACCAATGCAAATTCCTAAGCCTCATTAGTCCACAAGCTAATGAGCGCCTACCTTTGGAAAGTGGGTCCAAACGGATGTGGAATTATTGGATGTTTCCGGTTCTACGAACAAACCCGCTAGAAACCGATCGGAACGTTTGAATCTCCCGTCAAGGAGGTCATCCCTGAAATCCGTCGAGGAAACAAAAATGGTGAACCCGACGTGAATCCTTAACCAAGTTAAAGTGATGTTCTTCTTATTTGTTAGGCCCCTTGGGCCAACAAAGCAATCATTGACATGTGCTCATCCAAAAGATGAAGTGGCCGGATTCATCTTTAATATGTCTGTTATATGGAACATGCACTCTTTTCTCAAGATCTTCTGCCAAATGGATTTTCATAAATTCACCCCTGTGAATACTGCTGCTGTGAACACCTCTACTGTGAGGTCTGCTGCTGTGAAAACTGATGTTGCTACTCCTGCTGGAACGTCGTCCGCTCTGAGGATGACATCACCAACTCAGCATCTTCAACACTGGGTTTCTAATGCACTGGTTAAGAAGTACCATTGCAACGGTACTATCCCAACTCTGGAGGCCGCTCGTCAAGCCCTCCAAGTTAACAACTCTACCTGGTCGTCCGGACAATGGCGGCCAGCGATCAAGAAGCAGGCGGTGCTGACTACCGTCTCCAACCGTTTCGGGTCGTTATCCCCGGAACGCAATTTCCATTCACTCCCTTACTCTGAGGAAGTGAATGAGCAGGTCCCACAGGACCTTAATTAAAAAAAATAGGAGTCCTTCTCAAGGGCTCCCATCAACAATCGCCGCCAGACTCGTGCAGTAGTGCGCCCTCAACATGATGAGGGTACCGACTCCAGGCATTCAGCTCAGGTTCCTCGAACCCGAGCAGGCAAGATGAACCGCCAGAGACGGAATCCGGTTAACAATAGGCAAGTTGTCATCCCTGCCATCTCCGGAGAAGTCCACCAACCTAATTTGGTGGCAAATAACGAGCAGGCACAATCACCTGCCCGTTTTAATTCCGTTGTCCAGCAGACTCGTCTGGCAGCATCAAGCCGATCCCGCTAGGCAATTCCGGCGGAGTACCATAGGCAGGAACATACACCTGCTTATACATCACCAGTTAGTCAGCAGGCTCGTCTGACTACATATGATGGATCTCGTCAACCGCGTTTGGCGAAGTGTAATCAGCAGGCACATACACCTGCTAATACGAATTAAGCCTACCAACAGTCTCGCTTGGTAGCGCACGAAGAAGTCAGTCGGAAAGTCTCGACGACAAACAGGCGGCAGACTCAACTCTCTGCCTCCACACTTGAGTACTGTCAGGATTCACTGACAGGAAAAGGAGGACAGGAGCAGGCACATACACATACTCCAAGCCCGGAATGGACGTATATCCCTGTTCCGGCGGCTGAAGTCACCAAACATATTTTGTCAATGGTGAAAGAGCAGAAGAAAATTCCTGCTCATATTCTGGATGCTTGCCAGGATATCATAACAGCTTCAGCATCATCACAGGGACAGACACATAAATCTATCCCTAGCAATGGAGTGACACATCAACGATTCAGTCCGGAACAGACACACACATCTGTTCCAGTCCAAGAGGGTTATGGGGCATACTCCCCCATATCATACGAACAACCAAGTCAGGCACATACACCTGATTTGAGTGGAGATCGTCAGCCTAACCTGACCATATTTCCTGATCAGGCACATACACCTGCTCAGAGCAATCACTTTCGTCATTAAGTGATTTCTAAAGCGAGTAAGAAGGCATCTAAGAAAAAGATCCGCCTAGCATAGTCAGGAGATCAAAGGCCAATCTGTAACCAAGCCTTGCTTGATGCTGGAGTTCTTGAAGCCCTTAGACATTTATCTGTCGGAATTCAAGATTATACTCCCTCAGTTCCCAATAACAAGAACATTAATTTTGAAGGTCTTCAACAGACACTTCCTCATGAAGGCTTGCTTCATGAAAGTTCGGTCAATCTTGAAGTTTCTTCTTCAGATGAGAGCCACAGGAACCCTCTGTGTGGTCAGAAGAACATGGATCAAGAGATTTCATCTTTTTCTATAACCCATCATGACGGTCCTCCTCATGGTGATGAACTTCGCTACGAAAGTCCTCTCCGCAGTAGTGATTCACGTTGTCTCGAAAATTCTCCAGAAGGCAATGTAGTGATGAGAAAGCCCTCCTATCTCGAGGCACTTGCAAACGTAAAACTAGTCATGTATGATGCTTTACTATCGGCAGGTGAAAATCTTTATCCATCAGAAGACAGCCTGGGGTTCAGGTTATTCTCCGAACCATCCCTGGGTCATTCATCTTCTAGCATGAATAGTGATATCTCTACCAATCTTGTTGAATCGGATAAAGCAACAAAGAAACACCAACTCTGGTCTAAACAGGTAGAAGAATCTTCATTTAATGATAAAGAGGAAATGGTGAACATGAGGAAAAAACTGGCAAAAGGTGAAGTACCAGTCATTTTTTGGCCTTTGGCTGACTCCCAGTACGACATTCCATAGATGTTGACGGATGATGGAATCCATGATATTCGTCTCAACATATGGAAGACTCTTTGTCAATTGAAGAAGAAAGTATTATCTTACGGTGATTATGAAAATCATATTAAGATAATAGAAGGGTTACAACGCCAGATTGATTTGGCATCTCTATCAGTCTCTCGGTATCCGAAGGCTGAAAAGCAACAAAGAACCCTTCAACATTCATGCCTTGGAGCACTAAGAAAATTGCGTCAGTTAATTGGCAATGCTCCATCTGGTGTTCATATCAGAGGATGGGGTGTTCACGGAGCACTACATTTCACAGTGCTTTCTAGTTAGCAATGCCCGCCGAAAATGGTCTCATGCAATGTTATTGCCCATGGCTGGCCACAGTCAATGGGCTTTGTTCATAATCAAAAGCTTGCTCAAGAATAGGCTTCAACTAGTTCCTCTCAAAATCAAGTATATAGAGAACAAATTCTTGAATTGCTCATACATCAAGCAGGCGAGAATATTGCACAAGCCTCTCGTCTGGAGCAAACACGTCATCAAATGACAGAAGTTTCGGAAATCATCCAACGGTCTGTTGAACCAGGTGATAAAAGTGGATACAGGTTAATGCATCCAGCTAATTTCCGAACTAAGATTCGCAAGATCAAGAGAGATTTTAAGAAGATCTCAGACATAGCATGTCAAGAGAAACCCCAGCTTACCAGACTGGGGACTTCTCTAACCCAACCCTCAGAGTCAACAAATGGGATTCGAGGAGTTGAGCGGAAGCAGCAGGAACATCCCCAGTCCACCGGACTGGGGACTTTTTCAAATCCTCAATCCCTCCCTCAGAGAAAGTCAGTATTCTCTCGATTAGGGAATAAGCCTCAAGAGGAACGAAGAGCCAAGCTATCAGGAGATTCTCTCCAAGTGACGGTTCTCCAAAAAGTTCCTGAGGGATCAAGTCAACGGAATGCCATGTCTCATCATGGACATAGAAGAAGACAATATCACAGAAATTCTGATAGAAAGGATTCCATGCAATATTCATCCAATAATGTCATCAATGCCATTGCTGCTGATTCACCAGATGAGGCTCAATCAGAGGGATCCGACGAAGAGGTTCCTGCTCAAGAAGTTGCGCACACAGACTTAAATGAAGAAGGTGTGCGCACACGTAATCAAAGGCTTACCCATAATCTGGGTATTCCTTCAAGTATCCCACTTCCCCATCTCCGAAAAGGATCCAATTAGGGGAAAGGAAAGAACCAGGTTACTTCTCACCCTTCCTCTGAAGGAGGTCAATCGCTCTCATTAGAGCAAAGGTTTGCACAACAGGAGGAAGAAATGAAATAATTAAGAAGGTTGAATGCAGAACTACTTCAAAGTAGTCTTCTTCTTAAGAATGCTGAAGTCCGACAGCTGAAGGAATTTGTTGTAACTATTGAGATTGATCAGGAATATCCTCCTTTATCAGTACACCCTCAGAGGTCTAATCCTACGGGTCAAACACAACAACGGTTGGCAGCACTACCATTAGTTGCAGCACCAACCACCACGTCTGTCCAAGCTCCATTTATTGCACCTAGTCAAAACCAAGTTCAACCTGATGTTTCTCAAAAGTTAATAACTACTATTGAGTCATTAACAGCTCGGTTAGAAACTATGGAAGGAAAATGGGCGCAAGTTCAACCTGAAAATAAAGTTTACCCTGAATGGGTAGATTCAATTTCTCCTCCATCCAGTTTTGGAAACCCTGTTTTCCCTACTTTCAATGGATCAGGCGACCCTAAACAACATTTGACGCATTACGTGTCTTATTGTGATCCTATGATGGGAACTCCAGAGCAGCAAGAAGTAGTGAAACTCCGATGCTTCGTGCGAACCTTGCAAGGACTAGCTTTTGTCTGGTATACAAGCTTGCAATCCCGGTCAGTCAACGGATGGGAGGATCTTCGTCAAAAATTCCTTCTTCAGTTTAGCTCAACTTTTCCAAAAACGACAGTTTTCGATCATACAAACTGCAAGCAAAGGGAGAATGAAAGAGTCTCTGATTTCATTGCTCGTTGGAAGGGATTAACGTATTCCCTAAGTTTAGCACTCCCTCAGGAGGAATTGTTGCCAATCTGTGTGGCAAATTTGCGTGACGAATTACACACGCCATTGATCCCTGTGAAATACAGAGGAGGGTTTCGAGACCTTATTTCAATCGCTCCGCAGATTGAAGATTCCCTTATACAGGCTAAGGTTAAATCTCGTATAATTTCATCAGCTCCAGGAAGAAGAATGGGTAAAGCATAAACTGCAACAGTTATGCTTAAACAAGCACCTGTACCTATATCTACTTCAAAACCTTCATCTTCTCGAAGGACTCCACCTCCTGAATGCCAAAAACAAAGGCCGTTTCGTCTAAATGATCAAAGATATCAACGACGAAAACAATTTGAGGATATGAAGAGTAAAACATACTCTTTCCGAAGTGAGCAAGTTCCTGGTTACTTCATTTCAGCTCTGGAAAATAATTTGGTTCAATTACCAGTGCCGAAGAGGCCAAACAAGGAAGGAGATAAAGAACGTCCCAATTATTGTCCCTTTCATCAAATGTTGGGGCATCCCATCCAGGAGTGTTTTGTCTTTAAAGACCTCCTGCAAAAGATGGGCGACTTGGGACAAGTCAAATTGAATGGTTCTTCAGCTCATGTAGCGTGTATTACCACTACAGATCCAGAGGAAGGAGGCGAGTGGCAGGAAGTCAAAAGCAAAACTGCGAAAAAATATGATGATTGGATGGTCAGAAAGACAATCAATCGGACCCATTCCATTTTGCGAACACAATTGAAGAAGCCAATTGTGTCTCCTACAAAAGCTGCAGTAAAGCCTCCATCAAAATACAAATCCTCAAAAGGGCAGTGCAATTCAAAGAAAAAAGTGGAATCAGGAGAAGATGAGTATGTATCAAAGCCTAAATTGTCTTTGACTCTGGCAGATTTGATGCCATCTACTTCAAAGCCACGGGCACCGCCCCATCAAACGGCACAGCCTAAACAGGCTAACCCGGCAGAGTCTTTATCAGACGAAGAGTTAATCGTTCATTCTGTTAATATGATTCAATTAACAGATCTATATTCCAGTCTTGATGAGCCTAAATTCCCTGTATCAAATAAAGGAAACCGAGGAAGTTCTTGTGGTTCAGGATATAGGGGAAGACGTGGATCTTCCCGAAGCCACTACCCTAATTTTACCCCTGCTAGCACTGTATATGCAGTAGAAACTCGTGGTAGAGCCCTTCAGCGAGCTCAAAAAGAACAAGCATGTTCTTCTGCTGATGGCCAACTCATTTTTGGCACAGTTATTTTGGAAGACCGATTAAAGGTTCCATCTTCTTTATATCAGCAAGTAAATGGATCTAATCAGTCTAATCTTTCAAAACCAAGGATTTTGCCAACTTCAATACAAGATGCATCAGCTTCCAAAGCATCTGCTTCCAAGGTACCTGCTAAACCGCATATTCCTATTGGGAAACGCAGACCTCTAGATCAAAAGTATGATATATTGAAACACTTGGCCCAAGTACCAGCCAAGTTATCAATTTTGGATGCTTTGAATCTGTCAAGAGATCTTCGGGAAGCACTCATCGAAGCTTGTTCATGTCCTCATGAGTTTGAAGCTGAAATTGCTGCAGCTGAAATTTATCAAATAGAGAATAATCCTGCAGAATTCCATGCAGTGATATCTTTTTCCGATAAAGATGAAGATGATGTTGTGCATGGGCACATAAAACCTTTGTACTTATCTGTCAAAGACAATGGTGTAGATATTCGAAGAGCTTTCATTGACAATGGTTCAGGAGTCAACCTCATGCCCATTCGTACACTTTGTCGATTGGGCCTCACAGAATCTGATTTATCTCTTTCTACCATGATGTTGCAAGGATATGATAAAAATGAACAAGAACCACTGAGAGAAGTTACACTCAGAACTCAGTTTGGAGATCTTGTTTCCAATTCGGATTTCATGATTGTTGATCAAGACTCAGCTTTCAATATCTTGCTTGGAAGACCCTAGCTACATCAGCATGTAGCTGTTACTTCATCATACCATCAATATCTCAAATACTGTTTCGATGGTCAAGTTGGAACATTGTATGGTGATATAGCCCCATTCAAAACCTGTGAGTCTCAATACATTGAGGCGGAATTTTATCACATGAAGGGAAGAGAAAAATCTACAATGAAGGAAATTACCAAAGTTAATGCTCCATATGGTTTGGAAAAATTCCAATAAATCCATTTTCACATATGAGTATTGATTATGTGTTACCTATCAGTCAAATTGACAAAATAGGTCCAAATCAAAATACTCTTATGGAAAGATCCATAATGTCAATTACGGCAATCGAGCCAGACAACATAGGAGAAATTGGTAACTTACCAAGCAGTGATGAAAGCATAAGTGGTGACGTTTTCATTTCGTCTGCTGAAATCCAACAAGTCTATACTTCTCTAATTAGGCTAGAAGAAGTTATAGCAACACCAGAGGTGAATAATGATGTCGATTCTCAATCCATCATCCCCTCTTTATTTCCCAAAGAAGACCCTTTATCATCAATAGGGTCGGAAATCGAAGCTTCTTCTTCAAAATGTGAAAATTTTGACATCTCTTATGATCATGAGAATTTCGTTTTTTCATCTACTTTTCAAGTAGAATTGGAAGAAATAACACATGGTGAAGAGGAACAGGAAGATCTTAGAGATGCTCCTCCAGCATTTGAAGAGGGTATCTCTACCACTGTGGCTGAACTCAGAGAAGTAAATCTGGGTACAGAGAAAGATCCACGCCCCACTTTAATTAGTGCGGCCATGACCCTTGAAGAAAAAAAGATGTATATTTCTTTTCTAAAGCAAAATAAAGATATTTTTGCTTGGAATTATACTGAGATGCCTGGCCTTGATCCTGATGCTTCCACCCATCATTTGGGTTTGCCAAAAGAACATCGAGGATTCAAGCAAGCCGCGAGAAGAACACATCCAACCTATACTTCCAAAATTGAGGCGGAAGTGGATAAGCTTATCAAAGCTAAATTCGTCAGATAAGTTCAATATCCCAAGTGGTTGGCTAATATTTTCCCTGTAAAGAAGAAGAACGGACAAATTAGGGTTTGCATCGATTTCAGAGATCTTAATCGGTATCGTCCTAAAGATGATTTCCCAGTTCCGATTACAGAACTCTTAATTGATGCGACGGCTGGCTATGAAGTACTTTCTTTCATGGATGGATATTCTGGATATAATCAGATCCGAATGGCCCCAGAAGATGAGGAATATACAGCCTTCAGAGCTCCTCAAGGTGTGTTTTGTTACCGGGTGATGCCCTTTGGTTTAAAGAATGCAGGTGAAACATATCAACGCACCATGCATCGTATCTTCAAATCTATTTTAGGGAAGTATGTTGAATTCTATATAGATGATTTGGTGGTTAAATCCAAACAACGTTCTAATCACTTGGCTGATTTGGAAGTCATATTCCACAAGCTTCGACAACATAATTTGAAGATGAACCCCTTAAAATGTGCTTTTGGGGTAACCTCAGGAAAATTCCTCGGCTTTGTTGTACGCCATTGTGGTATTGAAGTCGATCCTGAGAAGGCCAAATCAATCCTTGGTATGTCACCTCCTCATAATTTGAAAGAATTAAGAGGACTTCAAGGACACTTAGCCTATATTCGGTGTTTCATCGCCAATTTGGCATGAAAAAGTTTACCCTTTACCAAATTATTGAAGAAAAGAGTCACTTACCAGTGGAATGAAGAATGTCAAGAAGCATTTGATGTCCTCAAGAAATACCTCTTGAGTCCACCAGTACTCATGCCACCTATTGAGGGTAGACCTCTAATCCTCTATGTGACAGCTTTAGAGCGATCATTGGGTGCCTTTCTCGCTCAAAAGAATGATGCTGGGAATGAAAATAGTCTCTACTATCTCAGTAGAACTATGCTTGAAGCAGAAACCCGGTATTCAAGTATTGAAAAGTGCTGCCTAGCATTAATCTTTGCAGTTCAGAAACTGAGACACTACCTGCAACATCATGAGGTCCAATTGGTATCTCGTAATAATCCGCTCAAATTCATCCATAGTCGTCCAATGCTTACAGGATGTCTGGCAAGGTGGGTGGTTATTCTACAGCAGTTTACATTCAGTATGTGTCTCAAAAGGCAATTAAGGGCCAAGCTCAGGCTGATTTCCTGGCTGAACATCCTTCAGTGGAAGACACGTATTCAAATATCGAACTCCCTGATGAGGAAGTTTTATCTATTCAAGAGAGTCCTCAAACATGGGAAACGTATTTTGATGGTGCTTCTAGAAGTCCAACAGGGAAGAAAATGGAAAATCCTAAATTCAACAAAGTTGGTTTAGGAATTGTGCTCATTTCTCCAGATAAGGCAGTGTTACCTTATTCCTTTTTGTTGTGGGAAGGTGGTACCAATAATGAAGCTGAATACCAAGCTCTCATTACAGTCTTGGAGTTAGCGCTTCATGCACAAGTGAATCACTTAAAAGTGAAAGGTGATTCAGACCTGGTAATCAAACAAGTCAATGGGGATTATGCCATCAGAAAAGAAGAATTAATCCCATTGAATGATTACGTCAGAGAGTTAATGTCGGAATTCCCTTCAGAACTGACATCTTCTTATGTCCCAAGATCACAAAATGCTCAAGCTGATGCACTGGCTAATATAGCCACATCTTTAGCAGATCCAAATCGGGACGAGACAACCATCTGTATTGCCCACCGTCGTGCAATTTCACCTTATGTTCAAGTCAGAACAGAGAAAATTAATGAAATTAGTCCCATTCCTGAACCTTATGGTCATACTACAGGATGGATGTCACCTATCAAGGAATACCTTCAAAATGGAACACTTCCACCTGATAGAGCCTAGAAAGAGCAAATTCGGCGATGTGCGGTCAATTTTACTCTTTATGATAGCCCAAACCACCTTGAGAAAATTCTCTACAAACGTGGTTTTGATGGAGTTCTCTTCAGATGTATTGATGGTGAAGAGACAATGGCTGTCATAAAAGAAGTGCATACAAGAGTCTGTGGTGCCCACCAGTCTGGACATAGACTGTCTGATCAAATTCGAAGGCTTGGATAGTTTTGGTCTTCAATGATACAAGATTGTGTTAATTTCACAAAGAAGTGTCATTCATGCCAAGTATATGCCAACTTCATTCATAAACCTCCAGAGTTGCTTCATACAGCTAAATACTCATGGCCATTTTCCACATGGGGAATGGATGTGGTGGGACCTTACCCTTCAGCTACGGCCAAGCAGTTTAAGTACATTCTTACTGCTACTGATTTCTTTTCCAAATGGGAAGAGGCAGTACCTCTCAAAGAAGTCAGTTCAAAATGCATTGTTAACTTCATCAAGTCTAACATCATTACTAGATTTGGTGTCCCTCATACCATATTGACGGACAATGGCACCAACTTCTGTTCTTCTGAGGTAAAGAAATTGTATCAAGAATACAACATTAAGTCCAACCATTCATCTCGATATCATGCAGAGGCTAATGGCCAGATAGAGGCCTTCAACAAGACTCTTTCAAACATACACCAAAAGATGGTGGATAAATATAAGAGGTCATGGCCTGATAAACTCTTTCATGCTTTATGGGCTTATCAGACTACCACTCGCAATGCAACGCGGTCAACTCCATATTCATTGGTATATGGAACAGAAGCAGTCTTGCCAATTGAAGTTCAATTGCCCTCAGTCAGAATAGCCATTTGTGATCAGTTATCTAATGATGAGAAATCCCAAAAGCGGTTGAATGAATTGGAACAGTTATATGAGAAAAGATTGTGCACTTTGCACCACTTGGAAATCTATCAGAATCGAATAGCACGAGCTTTTAACAAAAAAGTTCATCTTCGTTCATTCATTCAGGGAGAATTGGTATTGGTTCTCAGAGCACCAATGATACCAGGAAAGAAGCCTCCCAAGCTTGAACCAAAATGGGAAGGACCTTATTCAATACATAAGGTCTACTCCAATGGAGCATATTCTCTAATCTCAGTGGATGGAGAACACATTACGACTTCAACTAATGCCAGATTTCTGAAGAAGTATTTTGTATAAACACAAAATATTGTTCCCAGATCCAAAAACAATCACATTGGTTTATATTTTGTCCTACATGACACTAAACTTTATTATGTCCTATCTACATGACATTAAACTGTACAGAAGTCCCATATTTTGTCCGAGATGACATTAAACTATATTGTGTCCTACCAACATGACATTAAACTGTGTGGCACTTCCAACGTCCAGCATGACGATAAACTGTAAAAAGTCCCCAGAACTGATATCCTCGTATTGGTTCACCTTAGTCCTAGCTAAATGAATTTAAACTATACAGCACCAGTTCGTCCTTGCTATATGACGTTAAACTATACAGCAATGGTCCAGTATGACTTTAAACTGCAACTTCGTCCCACACGACATTAAACTGTGAAAAAGTTCCCTAAACCGTCCAGCATGACCTTAAACTGCATCATCCCTGTTCCATGTATATGACAATAAACTATTTGAAAATCCTTTATGTCCAGCAAGACGTTAAACTGTGACGTCCTAACTACATGACGCTAAACTATATAAAAGTCCCTCACGTCCGGAAAGACGTTAAACTATATAATCTCAAAAGTCCAGTATGACATTAAACTGCACCATTCACGGTCCATGCATATGACCTTAAACTATTCGCACTTTCGTCCGACATGACGTTAAAATGGTACACTCTTTTTTCCTTACTGCATGACATTAAACTGCACAGTCCCCCTTTCGTCCAATATGACGTTAAACTATTTTGTCCCCATCGTCCTAACTACATGATGCTAAACTGTACAGAAAGTACTTGATATGTCCTACATGACATTAAACTGTATTTTATCCCTGCTACATGACACTAAACTGTGCAGCACCAATAGTCCTAACTGCAAGACTTTAAACTGCATAGTCCCTTTTTTTATGTCCTACATGACATTAAACTGTGCATCGTTAAGGCTGTTGTTACCTCTTGTCTCTCACACCGAGTATGACTCACGTGAGCTTAGAGCGAACAGCAACCATAACACTCCCTTTGGGCCACTAACCATGTATAAGTCCCAACAATTTTTTTATTAGATCATTGTCCCCAAGAAAAACTTGATCATTAATTCATTCTTTAATTTAACTACACGGACTTTGATCCTTTCCCTCTAGGCTGGGTATGTAGGCAACCTCCCAGGGTTCAATCCCAAAAAAAACAATCTCTTCACATCGGTTCACCACCATCTCATATGATGTTGATATGTGAAACCGCCCTTGGAATCAATATCTTTACATTGATTCACTTTCATCCTTGTTATATGACGTTAAACTATACAACACTTTTGTCCGGTACGACAATAAACTACAATATTCTTTGATTTCCTCATTTGAGAGAGAACTATTATTGACATTGATTTTTCAATCATGGTTTTCATTTTCAAAAGACTACACGCATACATGGTAATGCCTAAACTTTTTATCTTAGGTTAAACCATCATTGCACTAAAGTCCCCTTTCACCCTTCACATGTACGAACAAAATTTGTACAAAGGGTAGTTCTAGAACTACGTCGACTTGATTCCCATCCTTATGGGATACGTAGGAACATTCGAGTGTCCCTCAAATCCAGTCCCAAGTCTTTTGGGCCTAACCCCAAATTTCACTTTCAGTCCCTTGGCTGAAAAGTCCTCATGAAAACACACACTGTGTATTCATTATTATGGTCCGAATTCTATGACCCTAAACTAAGATCACTCATACTTTCGTCCTTCATGACGTTAAACTGCATTTCAAGAACTACGTATGGCTTGATTTTCATTCTTATGAGATACGTAGTGAAGTCCAAAATTTCAATTCAGGACCCAGCCACAACATGATTATGGTTTTCATTGACCTATGTATCTCTATATACATTGGAAAATACCCATCTTTATGTGTTATAATCCTAACCTTAAAATATTTTCAGATCTTCATAACCCTTTTCATGACTTCTAGTCACAAAAATGTCAAACTTCTGAGAATTCTTTTTTCCTGACTATGCAGCATGTGCCCATAGGTGGCCTTGCATAAACAGTCCACATAACAGACTTGTCAGCCAAAAGATGCTATTTATTTGACCATGCAGCCAATGCCCATAGGTGGGCCTGCAGATTTCAACCCCTAACGGGTTTTGTTAAATAATAGTAACTTCATTCTTGGTAAGAATGCCTCTTTTGTCCTTATTTTTCAAAAAAGACAGTATGTAGGGATCCGCAAAAAATATCCTTCCTTAACATATTTGTCCCATATCCTTTTTCATGATATGAAAGTATTCAAGTCTATGGTTTATTCTTCATCCCTACGTTTGGGTCAGACCTTCATAGGAGTGATGTTCATCCAGTTCTTCGATATTCTTGTTCGGAAATATATTCTCCATATTCAAGTACCTCTTTCCATACAACAAACTCTATACATTAGAAAATTTGAATCTCCATAAACTTTCACTAGCTTTTAGCACTAGGAAAGTAAATTTCTGGGAGTTCTTTTGCCTGACTATGCAGCACGTTCCCATAGGTGGCCTTGCATAAACAGTCCACATAACAGACTTGTCAGCCAAAAGATGCTATTTATTTGACCATGCAGCCAATGCCCATAGGTGGCCCTGCATATTTCAACCCCCTAACGGGTTTTGTTAAATAATAGTAACTTCATTCTTGGAAACTACTTCTTCTAATGCCTTTTAGCTCTTTTTCATAACATTCATCAGATTCAAATATTTTTAAGCCCTAGTTTACATATTTTCCCACATACTTGAGTATGGTAGTATGTTTTCAGATGAACTTTCAAGGAATTGTGTCAATTCTAATCCATTTTTGGTCAAAGCTATTTCGACCTTAAACATTAGCCCCTTTATGTCCGGCATGCATGACTTTAAACTACCCACAAAAGACAAAGGAACTCTGAATAAAAGTCAAGTTCCAGCACACTTGCGCGCCGCCCTCTGTGCACGGAAGACTTGAACGCCACCCTTTTCCTTTGGATGGATTCGATTTCCTCAGAGTCAAATCCTCATTTCTCTCCGGATCCAACTCTGAGGGGGGACTTTTGTTGACACTCCTTTCGTCACAAAATATAAAGATCGGAAGCAAAAAGTGATACATCCTTTGAAAAAACATCAAAAATCGACAAAGGGATGAACAAGGAGAACATTTCCCATAGGTCGCGCAAGTTCCCTCATGGTCGCGCAAGTACACTTGCGCGCCGCCTAGTGGTCGTGCAAGTACTTGCGCGAAGCCTTATGGTCGTGCAAGTGACTTGCGCGACCTAAGTGATAACCACCCGGTAACCGCCCGGGGGTCTTCTTTTGCCTATAAATAGACCCTGTGGGCCCCCCATTAAAGGAGGATGTTTTTCCAGAAACTCGGATTGAAGCTCCCGACGCCCAAGTCTCTTCTCAAAGCTTCCGGAACACTTCTAAGGTATTTTCTTACCTAGAACGGAAGATCTAAAGAGAAGAAGGAAGGCCTAAGTGTTGAAACTTATCAAACACTTGCACGCCGAATTATTTCCTTCAATATACCTTTCGCGTCCCTTTTCTGGAAGAACCTCAAGAGGATTCTAAAGGGTTTAAAAAAGAGTCGCTCAAATATTTCAATGCTGGTTGAAAATTGCGCAAGTACACCATGTGTCGCGCAGGTATACCTGCACGACCAAAACTTGCGCGCCCACGGAAGACTTGCGCGCCCCTACCTTTTTGGGTGCCCATCTTGCCCATTTTACCCCTATTAAGCGATTACACCTTTCCTTTTCAAGATTCAGTCTTCAAGACACTCTTCAAAGCCATTTATGGCATGATTTCTTGATTTGACTTCCTTATCTGAAAGGAATTCTGTGGAATATCTCCCAAAACCCAGTGATTTAAATATCCTTATGTCACTAAATATAGAGAGTTCATTCATTCAACCTCATCCTTTAAGATGAGAGAATTCTTAACTTGGGCATCCTCCTCAGAAGTAAGCCCCAATCATAATCCTTTAACTTGGGCATCCTCATCAGGAGTAAGCCCCAATCAAGTCCTCTAATTTTGGGCATCCTCCTCAGGAGTAATCCCCAAACCTTAATCCCTAACCTGGGTCTCCTTTTCAGGAATAAGACTCAGTCATAATCTTGGGCTTCCTTTTCAGGAGTAAGCCCCAAGTCCCCTAACCTGGGTCTCCTTTTCAGGAATAAGACTCAGTCATAATCTTGGGCTTCCTTTTCAGGAGTAAGCCCCAAGTCCCCTAACCTGGGTCTCCCTTTTAGGAATAAGACTCAGTCATAACCTGGGCCTCCTTTTTTAGGAGTAAGTCCCAGTCATAATCATGGGTTTCCTTTTCAGGAGTAAACCCCAAGCCCCCGTAAAATTATCTTAACCAGTCCTAATTTACCCTTGATTTGGGTTTCCTTTTCAGGAGTAAAACCCAATCATAAGTCCCCTCCTAACTTGGGCATCCTCATTAGGAGTAAGCCCCAAGATTAGAGTATTCAAATCTTCATAAAGCACATATACCTTTATGGACCCTGTTCCTGGATTTTCTCCTTAAAAGTGAATCCTAAACCATCATCTATCTGGGCAGTCATACATACCTAATCCCCAAACAATTTCTTATGATTGTATCTTTCATGGCACAATTGTCTAATTTTTACCAATACCTCTTGTTTCTCACACCGAGCATGACTCACTTGTGCTTAGAGTGTAAAAGTAATTATGACATTCTTCTTTGATCCATCAATCATAAACATCATACTCCATTACTCGAACTATGTGGGTTCTGATTCCTTTTCCAAAACAAAGGATACGTAGGTAGCCCATTTATGGGTTCGACCCCAACTTTGAAATAATACATGTCCTTCTGAATGACGATAAACTTCAAGTGCCCCACTGAGTGGCATTAAAACCAACCTGGTCATCATAATGACAAAGAGACTTTTATATAAATGTTTTGAAGGATACCATTGACCAAGAATCTCTAAACCGATATAGATGATTCTATATTGATGAAGAACCTCGAATACATATAAAATATTCTCTAAATCTCTTGCATATTTAATCATTTGATTTTTAAAACTAAAGGAAAGCACATTTTATACTTGGTAATGTAATAAGGATTCACGAACATAACTTAAATCTATAAAGAGAGTCCCGGAGTAGACAATAATTCCCCTCAAAAAGGTGTGATGAGTCCGACCTCCCATCCTCTCGACCAATGAAAATTCCTAAGCCTCATTAGTCCACAAGATAATGAGCTCCTACCTTTGGAAAGTGGGTCCAAACGGATGTGGAATCATTGGATGTTTCCGGTTCTACGAACAAACCCGCTAGAAACCGATCGGAACGTTTGAATCTCCCGTCAAGGAGGTCATCCCCGAAATCCGTAGAGGAAACATGGTTCATTAATCATTCTCATATACATAAAATTAAAACATTCCACACATTCCATTTTCCATGTGAGTTTAACCCCTTTTTATGTTAACTTGGTTAAATTGTTAGCCAATTAGAAAAGATATTAAATAAATACTAATAGTATCCTGATAGCTTAGAAAAATTTATACCATATTTATTTTCACCAGTGTAGGAAATTATCTAAATATATTTTTCATTTAATTGGGTAATAGATATCTCAAAATTTGAGAAAATTTCTCCATGAAAATAAACATCATTGTACCCAAATTTACCCTTACTATAGTTCCCATATGCTTCTATTTCTATAAGGGTGTAAATTGTTTTTGCAGAAAATTGTCATTATCATCATAAATATTAGATTATATTTAGATATTATCAATGAAAACTAATATAAATTTCCCAATATAATCTTATAATAATTTATTCAATAAGCACAAAAGGTTATAAGGATCAGTTTTCATTCAAAAATTCATTACCATAAACTCATAATGCACATACCTTTTTTCTAATGATGCCTTCAGTATATCACTCTTCTTAATCATAACCTAATGATAAATAGGGTGATTATAAATATTTTAAATGTGTTGGGATACCTGAATTTGAAAAATAATTCATCAATTATTGGTATAGGTTATTAATTATTTTTAGTAATTAAATTTATCTCTTACTAACCAATAAACATTATCATAGACCGATCGTTGGTTTTCATGAATAATACATGGTCTCCCCATGGAGAAACACTAGTATATAAAAATCCATTATCACTAAACCCCTATATAAATTCATTAAATCAACCAAATCCAATGGTTCAAGTGTGCAATGATTTTTAGATTTAGATCCTACATTAGGATTTAGTTCAAGGTATAACAAAAATTCACACTCTAGTGGATGACCATGTAATTTTTCTAGGAACACATTAATGATTTTTTGTACTATTGATACATCCTCTATCCAATTATATATTCCTTATCCATAGATCCTTTTAGATCACCCTATATTATTATAGTTTCATTAGAGTAAGGTATTGGCGGTCATTTTATAAAATACGTAGGATATGAAGTGACACCCTTAAAAAATTAGATTTCCCTTAATAGATAGTAAAATACATTCCCTGGTACTCATATATAAATAAATTTATATAAATAATTTTCAAATTATATTAAATTTTATAATAAAATTCATATCATGTTTTTTACATAGTTCCATAGAAATATTGGAGATTTTTAAGAGTACATGTTCTATCAAATTTTATTTCATAAAATCCCATCCCCATGGTTTCCAATATACATCCTTTGATAAAAAATATTATATCTAGAAATATATGATCCCAGATCCAAAAGTTATATTACCTTATTGGAACATGATAAAAGGGTTATTAAAGGATTCAAAAAATATGTTATCTTATAATTCAAAATATATATACAATGTATTCCAAAACATAAGAACATACATAATAATATTTTAGAAAACGATTATACCATTGATCATATACATTAAAATTACACTTATTCATCATCTAGATTTCATAAGGAAAGGAAAAAAATAAGAGTGAGATTAAATGCTTATTAAGGAGTAGAATACAATGGAATCATTCAAGAAAAAAATATTTAAACATATATTTTGACATGAATAAATGGATAACATGTAGCTATAATCATGTAAAAATGAATGTATTCTATATATATTTCAAGAAATGAAAACATGGATAACAATAATAAATGATCTATAACTAATGGAATGAATAATAAACAATATTAAATTTTTTCTCATGTAACTTTTCCAAGACACTATATTTTATTGTAATAAGTATACAAAAAATCAAAAAAAAACAATTATATAATAATACCCCTCGATGCATAAAGGTGATATATAAATCTTTGCCACACCAATAATTTAATAAATTCGTATTCATTCAATATAAAAATCATCTAGACAATTTATACAATTTCATGAAGAACTTGTAACTGAATAAATCATAGCTTTCTATATAATTGGTAATAAAAAATCAAATACCTCTCCCTTCAGTAATTTTTTTTAAATAGAAAAATCAATTTAATCAAAATAAAATTCATGGGTAATCATAAAATTATCATGAATTACACTTATCAATGAAATTTAATAGAATTGGTCCTTACAATGTTCTAGGTTATTCATGGAAGATAATAATTGGATCCAATAGCTCTCATTGGTGGGTGACCAAAGAAATGGTTGGAAATTTCCTTCATCTTAATTCCAAAAGATCATGTGAGTATAAAAATGGTCATTCCATTAGAGTGTCTAGGTAGTGGAAAAACCATAGGTCCATTCATTATGAATATGACTGATGATTGAGTTAATGCTCTACAAATGTTTTTAAGGACATTTCAGTATGTGAATATATTACACATCAGTATCCAATTTATAGTATCTATACAAGGGTGTACTTTCTAGTAAAATATTTATACATAATATATATCAATACTTTTGATGGTTTTTCCATAATGGAAAGGGTGATTTTTTACTATAGTTTTTGTATATCTTAAATAAACTAAAAAAATATCGATAAAAATACAGAATTTTAAATTCATTAAATTTAATGACTAGTATAGTAAATGGTTTCCCTGAAAAAATATCAATCATATAATAGGAAATATGTGGTGAATATAACATGTTCCCCAAATTATAAAAATTGGGAAGAAGATAAACAATGTATTGGGTATAAATTCAATCAAAATATTTTGATATATATGGATTAAAATTTATCATTTAATTCAATGAATAATGTCATTTCATGACATAGAATCTAACATAGGAAGTATTTACACCAAAAAAATGAAATTAATTCATAAATACAAAAGGTTTTTGAAAGATAGGAATTCTAGATAGAAAACCTTTACCGCTTATCCTAACATCCTAGAACATAATTCAACCTCCAAAATCACTAAATTTTCTGTCTTACCAAGTAAATTTAGAATGGTAAACATATATATTCTCATTTATACTCTTTATAAATACACATTCATGATATTAATTCTACACATTTTCTATATCATTTGTTTAAAGATTTGATCATGCGTACTTGTTTCATAATTGTGTTATTTTTTCTCATTCTACTTTGGTTTTATATCATTATTAGATCATAACATTTACATTTATTTATTATTTATATTTACAAATGATGTTTCACACGACATTAATGTGTGTTTTATTCATTGTCATTGCAGATGGAATCAATAATAAAAATTCTTCAGTGATTATTAATAATCCAAACATATTTTTTTAATTAATTTATATAATATTAATATAAAATATCTAGAACAAAAAAATAATTATTTTTACATTTATTTCATAATATATAGTTACAATTTTATATATATTCATTGATGATATAAATTCGTCGTATTGTTAATTTAGGTGGTCAGATTGACCAAAACATGAACATACATAAATTTATTGAATGATTAGGTGGTATTTTTATTATCATATCATATAGAAAAATATAATGAAATATTTATTATTTATTTTGGTGACATTAAAGAATTTTATGGTTGTATAAGAATTAAATGTCTATGAAAATAGAAAAAAATAATAAAATTTTATTCTCATAATATTTTTATTTAAAATGATAAAATTAATGATTATTATTTGTTGATCGTATAATTTATTGGTTCTGAAAATTATCATAAAAATAGAATAAGTATATCATAAAAGTAATATTTATCCATTAATCACATCCTTATATCCTGCCTTGTAATCTTGTGAGGGAAAATGAACCATGCTGCATCATGGAGGTTGTAGTCCACACAACACAAAAAGGATTATTTTGTTTTTCATTAAGGAAAGAGGAAAATGTGGATAGTGTTTATTTAAAAAATATGAAATATAGAATCCCAAATATTCACTCAACGATCTAGTGCTAAAAATAAAAACATTTCATTTTTGGGGTCGATACCGATAAATTAGTTCAAATTTTCATCATAAAACATAAAACATAAAATGAAAAAAATTGTATCAATTATAACTCCATGGGACTTTAGGTTAATATTTTTAGTTGATTAATATATCTATTTAAAAATAATACATATATATTTAACTGATGATTTTTCCTATTATAGCATTATTTTTTATTTCAAAAAAACCCCTCAACTAATATTATAACATTCTTCACAAAGGAACCATTTAATGAAACAATTCTTTAATATACATTTTCATATCCTAGGAATTTGAAAATATCATTAATAAAATCTCAAATGTTAAGAATGGGTATAATAATTAATAATTAAATAGAAGTAGTGAGAAATTGGTTAGAATAAGACTATATTAACATAATAAAATTACATGATCATAACATAATAAAAATCGTACCCTTAAAATGTTGATTAGAAACCAAGGAACATGGAATAAATCATTATCATATAAAATGAGTAATTTATGTTTAGAATCACAGTCCATTAAAATCAAATCCCTGATCATGGATTTGTTATAACTTGTTTAAATCATAGATAAATGTGTTGTTATCTTGGAACATCATTATAAAATCAATCATAAAATAAATATTACTTCTTTAATAAGCTACCTGGTAAATTTAAAAAACATTTAAGAGAAACAAAATACTGGTTAACTCAGTATCGTTACCCAATGTATTCAGATGGATATAACAAACTCACTCATAACATATGGTACAATTTCCCCTATAAATTTTGATTTAATCTCCAATAAAATCACTATAAATACTTTTAATCTATAATATGATTAGGAAAACAATTACAATCTCATACTTTTTAACATATCAATAATAGTTGTTCTTCTATACCTTTATTTACCCATAGAAAAATGGGTTCTATAAAAGTATATTCATAATTATCATAATCCATGCAAATAAATTATATAGATTGTATAATTACAACATTCCCCTAGTATAGAATAAATAATATAACAGTTTTTATCATTGATGACTAGAACCACTATAAAAATTCAATTAAAAGCATTCATAATGAAAATTAATCTTTCCACTTTGAAAATAACTTTTCGCATATAAAAATTTTCCAAATATTAGGATTTTTTTAATAGAACCGTGAAAAATTGTAAAGGAAGCCTCAAAACCTTGAGTAATCATGGCATTTGGGAATTCTATTCATGTCATAATTTAGAAAACACATATTTTTCTCAATCATTTTATAAAAAATACATTGTTAAAGAAATTAATAGAATATATTTTTAATCATTTTTTAAATCATAAAATAGAGGTAAAAAATAATATAAACAATCATTGAATAATAGTCAACAAAATTCTTGGGTTTTTAGAAAACATATATATTGAAGACAATAATTTACTGACCAAAAGAGTATAAATTAGGTATAATTTTTATCAAAAAGTTGTGTTAACCATGTTGAGTATCAATGAGAGGAAAATGGAACTAAAACATTAAAATTATAGAAATAAATAGAGGATAATAAGAATGAAATAGGTTTTCAAAATGATGATCAAATTATCACACCCCAGTTTTTACATTCAACCAATTATTCTAATTTAATTTTTCTTCTTGGTGTTTCAATCATGTTTCTAATGTGACAGGATTAAATCATGAGGCCAAGATTTTTTTATTTAGTCCCAATTTTTTCCCTTAATTTGCTATAAGTTTTCATGGTGAAAATTCTATTTTTTGTGATTGGAATCATGTATCATAGGGTTGTATCACAATTAGAGGAAGTCAGGCGGCATGGCCCTTGGAACTATGTGGATTTGGGTTGGTGTTTGATAATTTTTTCATAGATTGTAGACATATTATAAAATTAAGAGGAAAATGTGTTGTGTGTATCTATCTCATGGTAGAACCATATCTCATGTTTTGGGAATGGTTTACTAAACTTTGTAACCAAATAGTATGAGATTCCAAGATCTTAAAAATTGTAAAATATCTATTTTTACCCCTTTAGAGTTTCGCCCAAAATCAATCATTTTCCTCCTTCCCTATTATGTGTGACCAAAAGGGAGCTCCTAACACCCAATCCATATTTACTCTCCTCCACCCAATCAGGGATATATGGGTTTCTTCATGGTTGTGGGGGTGATCTCTCAAGGTAATATCCTCTTATCTCCTCGTTATTATGTCTTTACTCATTCACATATATGACATTCTTCTAATGTGGTATTTTTGACTTATGGTTCTTATTTCCCAGTTTTTATTCTTCATGTTTTTTTAAAGGTTCCTTTTGGTTTCTATTTTCTATTTGTACAATTGAGAGTTTATATCCAGTGTGTGTTTTAGAAGCATTTTTCATTTTTGGTAGGTTTTCCTTTTTCAGTAGCCTTTAAATTTATAAATTTTTGTTTTCATTATTATATCACCTTACATATATGTAAAATAATTCTGCATTTTCTTTGGAATATTTTTTTGGTGTGAAAAGTGATAATTACATCCTTTTTTTGATACCTGTCATTGATTTATTAAATTTTTCACTCCAAGTTTCTGATAAAATGCTATGACTGATTTTTTGATTGATTTATGATGTTTGAAACATGGTTTGTGTAACACCCCGAGATTTTATGAAAAATATTCTTTTTAATTTCATTAATGTCTTGTGTTGTACGCTGCACCAAAAGGAGCTTGCTCAACACGCATTCTTGACTTTCCTTGTATTACACGCAATCACAACCTTCCTCGATAGCGTGTGTAGTACGCAATACCGAGTTTCACTAAACAACGATATGCTATTAAAATATTATTAAAACTAGCCGTTATGAATAGTAATAACCACCTTTTTAAATTTTAGAAATTTTATCTCTCAAAATGGACTTCATTTTTGGATTCGTAGTATCGAATTTAGCCTAAGGTGAAATTTTGGTACTTTTCGGATAACTTTCATATTCTGATGAATAGTGAAAATTACAAAATTTTAATTAAAAACAACTTTTTTAATATAAATAATTAATAGTGATAAATTATTAATTTTAGTGGTTTTATAGTATATTTAGAATATATTTTTACAATTCAATACAATGTTGGTCATTGGATGTAATTTCACGTTTACACCAGACATTAACAAGTGTTAATATTTTGATAGTTATTATCTCTTAAAAACATGCTATTTGTTGTGTCAGCGGAAATAAATTATAAAATTAATTAATGAAACTTATATGTTGGGAATTTTGTAAAATAGAAATAATTTTTGAATTCAGAATATCAATTATAGCTTAGGGTAAAATTTTGGCATTTTTCTGAAAAACATCAATTTTTGATGAATAGTGAAACTACTAAGTGGAAGTTAAAAAAATTATTTTTTTCATAAATCTTAATTTTACCGCTTCTGTGAATGGAATTTCAAAAATCCGAGAGACACGGTTGATGTCAGTACGTAAAATGTGGTTCAATGAGATGAAAATAATTTTTGGTGAATAGTAACTTTTTACTTTTTTTACCACGGTTAAAAGTAAATAGGGTGATTAAGGGTAAAAATAATATTAATATTACCCTAAAAAATGTCTTAATCCTATTAGACAAGTGTATCTCGACCAAAAACAACCTTATGTGTAAAATATTGTCATTTAGGCCCACTTGGATTAGATTCAGACATTTAATATTATTTAATTCAAAGAAGAGTTAAAAGAGTTAAAATCAAAGTTTATTTACTAAAACATTTTTAATATGGGGTTATACATAATATAAATTCGACCATTAATATTAATTAGAAAGATAAATCGATTTCCTACATAATGGTATTTGTTTTGTAATTTTTAGACTTTAAATAATTTAATTTATTTATGATACAACAATGATACAGTAATTACCTTTTTAAGAAAAATTAACATAATTGATCTTATAAATGCCCAAATAAATGTAATTTGAGACTTTTTATGACTTAAACTAATTTTATAGGTTAATGTGACATGTTATTGTTGATTTATGGATCTTGGTTCGAACTTATCATTCTGTTATAAATTTCATAAAAATCATTTACCAAATAGTGTCAAAATTGAGATAAAATAGTTTTTAAAAAAAATATTATATTATCAATTGTTATATAATTCTTAAAAATCTAATGTTCGGACAAATTACTTATATAAGGATATATATATTAATAATAAACAACTTTGGGTTCGTTTGGCTTGTTATGGTAAGTTTATTAACCATATAGTTTAAGAAAACAAAAAGACACGGTAAAAGTTAAATTATTTAACTTAGAGTTAAATCTAATTGATAAGGTTAAAATAATAACCTAAATTTGCCTAAATCCTATTGGATGAGAGTATTTAGACCCATACCCACCTTATCCTCGAAATAAATCATTTTGGAGCTATTTAAAACCGAACTTTACTTTATAATAAAATAATATTTTTTGTTATTCCAAAGGTTCCCCTCTCCTCCCTTATAAAAGGGCACCTCCTCCCTCTCTTTCTCACACAACTTTGATCCTTCAAGCTCGTCCAAACCCTGCCAAAATCTCTTCTCCGCTTCCCTAGTATCATCCTAGAGGTCCTGGTCTTCTTCAAAGACCATCCTTAGTTCTTTAAGTGGAGGTTAAGAAAAGGCGCGTCAAAAAAGAGGTAATATCCATTACCGATCTTTTACAATTTCTTTCTTCTTCATCTTCTTCTTCTTTAGTTGTTTCATGATAAAGTAATAACATCAGTATTTATTATATACTGATATGTTATTATAAATATGAAACAACCCTAATTCACCTTCTATCCATCCTACGGAAAAAGGAAATCACCGCGCGTGCGTACATACGGAATACCGTCTCCACGCCGTGGTGTAATCTATTTTCTGCCACCACCTTAATTGGATGGGTATAATGGTGTAATGAGTAACTATATATTATTATTATAAAGTGATATTGATACTGAAATAGTATACATACACTTAAACACAATTCCATGACCATGGGAACGATATCATCGCTCGTGCGTACGTACGGACTACCGTCTCCACGACGCGATGAAATTCATTATCCATGTTAACCATTCCAGAATGATTATAAAGTATATATAATGAATAATAATGGAATATATGACATGGTAAATCTACTGGATTTATGTATATATATATGTCAGCTACTTACTTCCATTCAAGACAATAAGGAAAAGAAAGCAGTGTTCATGCGTACGTACGGACTACCGTCTCCATGAACGGTGTGTTTTATTTCATTTATCTATCTATTATATATATATATATATACTGAATATATATGATATATAAATCATAATTTATATTCTGGAAGTAATTAAATCATGATATAAGAAATAATAATGTCAAGAACAACAAGTCCAAACACCTACGATAAATGAAACAATTTTACCCAAAACGCTTCTTTAACATGAATTTACAAAAGAACGGGTAATATAAAGTCATAAGTAGACCATATATGATATAATAACAATGAATATGATTCTGTAATAAGTCAATAACATGATTTAAATCGTTATACAAGAGGTTCGGACACGTACAAAGCAAGTCGGACCTAATGTAAGGGAAATATCACAATCTCATTTTTATCCGAGATTGTTTATACTTTGAAATTTACTGGGGTGTATTTTATCATCCAAATCCATGTTTGCTCAATATGTAATATTATTTCCATTCACCTACAATTTTTTAAATCCTATTTTACCCTTCTGTGAGTTTTTAGTAAAAGATATGAAAGGAATCTTTTGTCGTTTTTTCGTACGAGGTACTTTTTTGACTTTTCCGACAAAAGTATGAGAAGAATGTTTCTTTTAACTTATATGGAAAGAATTAATTTTTAAAAAATTATTTCCAAGAAGCTTCCTTTACAAGTTTTAGAGTTTATTTTTAATCAACTTCTTTTAGTTTATAATTGTATGACATGTTAAGAAAAAAAAGTCTTTTTAAAGAAGAAAGGATATTTTCCTCAAGAATGGAGTTCAAGTGTTTTATCAAAATTATTTTCCATATAAGATAATAAAGGGTTCTGTTTTTATCCCTATTATTACATTGATTTGATTATGTTGTGAGGGAATTATTTTTATGAAGTCATTTACCTGATATGATTTGTTTTATGATGTCATGATGTTTCAAGAATCCCATTTTTGTTACATGTGTTATGCGATGATGTATGATTTATGATTATGTGGCACACATAAGAAAGGATTAATTATAAGATGGGTGGGACCTATATCTCCCTCCAATGAATTGGGTAAAGATTTTATATCTAATGAGATAGACATGGCTGGAACGGTAGGTTATACCGGTTTAGTGAAACAGGACTGGAACGAGGGTAACTCGCTTCAGAAAGGGACTTTCTCCACTAAGATAGTCTTGGAAATGAGTCTTGACTAACAAGAAATGATTCTCTATGATTATGTGTGTATGCCACGGAGTTTCATGTTTTATGTTATGATTATTGTGATTACATTTCACTGCCATGATTTATCCCATGTTATGAAATTATGATCTCTTTTGCAGGTTAAGATTTCCAAAAGTTATGTGCTTGAGTATACGATGTGATTGATATTTCTTTTGTTTACCCTTACTGAGCATTTGAGCTCACTCTTTTATGTTTTCTTTTCCCTAGGATATAAAGAAAGGTTTTAGTTATAAAAAAATGAAGATTTTTATGGGAGATGTTTAAGATCTTTCACCACGATTAGAAGATTATATTCCGAGTTTCCAAAGACACTAAACTATTACGGTCCTTGTGTGTGTGTTTTTGTTATGTACTAAGTATTCCGAAAAAGTAATGTAATGTTCATGTACGTCAAGCTTCGGGTCTCTACAGTTGGTATCAGAGGAAAGGATTAGTCAACCTTTGGAAACTAGGATGCGAGATATTTAGCGAGATCCCTAGAGATATTTCTAAGGTATGTCTAGGGATGTCCCTAAGGACAAGTATACGTATAGGATATGGTCCTAGAACTACGGTAATGATCTTAGAATTTAACCTAAGATGTTAGATATTAAGGGTACTCCCCCTTTACTATGTTGTTTTCTCCAGCAAGATTTTTGCCTCTCACAGAATTCTTTTTGTGTTTTAGTTGATGGAGGGAACCAGAAAGAATTCGGTTAACATTGAATCGAATGGAAAAATTGGTGACTATGAGCAAAAAAAATGCATAATGCCTAGAGAGAAAGATATTGTGATTATTCCAAATCAGTCATCGCGATATATGATTAACAAGGTGAAATTTAGTGGTATGCCTAATTCATCAAATAAGAGGAAGATAGACTTTTATGCATGTTCACATGTTGAGGAGCATAAAGAAAGGAAGATTGAGATTTCTAAAGAAGGGAAGAAGAACCTTGAGGAATACCTCAAATGGAGGGACCGATGTTATCTGTGTGGAGAAAAGGGTCATAGGGTGACAGACTGTTATGGAGTTCAATGTATTATTTGTGGAGAACATGGGCATTACCCAACTCAATGCCCTGACCTATAAATTTACTTCTAAATCAAGGAAGGACTTATTCTAGGACAATCATTGAAGTGGATGGACTGAAGTGTTTATGTATTGGTATTAAAGAATAATTTCTTTGAGATGATATGCGCATAATGAAGGGATAAGGAGAAAATGAAATGTTTGACAGTATTCATGAGCTCAGGATTTATATAAGGACTAAGTGATATCATGGTTTCAGTATATAGAATTTTGAGGATATTGGTATGTGGAAAGTGTTAACTTTTAACTGCATTCATGTTTTCACTAAGTTTCAATGGGTATTCAAGAGAATACATGATTAAGGACTTTGAATGTTTGGAATGTTACCAACAAAACATATCTTATGATATATGGGGATCGACGATGGTGTTAAATCTCTGGTAATCGTTTTCACTATGTTATGAGAGTGGACTGCAGTATTATGGATAAGGCTAAAGATTGGAATGGATTATGTTGGACATAAGTTAGTATTGTTTAAGGATAGAAGTTTTTTTGATATTATGGATGGGATGTTATAGTAATATAGTTTTAGAAAAAGGACAACCTGCAGGACGGGCGACAGCCCATCGCGTCGGACAAGGCTGTGGAAATCGAACCCACAACCGAAGTGCGACTGACCTTTATCGCCTACCACTGTCCTACATGAAGTACCTGTTTAGTAGAAACTAGTTTTATTATATTAAGCAGTATGATATATGAAGTATAAGTCCATTTTGGGAACCATATATGATTAATCTCACTATAGATTGACTTATGTATATTTAATAACTTTTTCTAACCTTTTGTTTGAGACAGATGGAATGACCCGTCATTCTATCACATGATCTGCTAACCCTTCAAGAATAACAAATTCAATTTCATTTATTTAAGATATGAAGTGGAAATTGTTCAAATTACGAACAACAGTGACATTGTACCAAAATAAAGTAAGTATTTATTCTAATTCAAATTCTTCAACTTTAAGGAAATGATCTTGAAAACCAAAAAAATGTTGTCCTAGTGCTCTTATATCTGATTAATCAGATGGTACCTTAGATCGTCACAAATTTATGGATTTTTTATTGTTGGATTTTCCATAGCCATGTTCTCTACCACTCTCCATCAGAACATGATGGTTAGATTTCTCTTCCATATCCATATTTTCACCTATGTGGAAACCCAGTGATTAGTTTATTTGGGTAACCGTTATGTTTCATAATTTTGTTAATAAAGATTGGTTTTGGTATTCCTTTTTATGATGTGGGTTTCTATTAAAGAGACTTTCTAATAGTAAACTATTTATAACCCCGACGAATTTCGGGGGCGAAATTCATTTTAAGGGGGGTAGAATGTAACACCCCGAGATTTTATGAAAAATATTCTTTTTAATTTCATTAATGTCTTGTTTTGTACGCTGCACCAAAAGGAGCTTTCTCAACACGCATCTTTGACATGCCTTATATTACACGCAATCACGACCTTCCTCGATAGCGTGTGTAGTACGCAATACCGAGTTTCACTAAACAACGATATGCTATTAAAATATTATTAAAACTAGCCGTTATGAATAGTAATAACCACCTTTTAAAATTTTAGAAATTTTATCTCTCAAAATGGACTTCATTTTTGGATTCTTAGTATCGAATTTAGCCTAAGGTGAAATTTTGGTACTTTTCGGATAACTTTCATATTCTGATGAATAGTGAAAATTAATAAATTTTAATTAAAAAAATCTTTTTTAATCGAAATAATTAATAGTGATAAATTATTAATTTGAGTGGTTTTAAAATATATTTAGAATATATTTTTACAATTCAATACAATGTTGGTCATTGGATGTAATTTGACGTTTACACCAGACATAAACAAGTGTTAATATTTTGATAGTTATTATCTCTTAAAATCACGCTATTTGTTGTGACAGTGGAAATTAATTATAAAATTAATTAATGCAACTTATATGATAGGGAATTTTGTAAAATAGAAATCATTTTTGAATTTGTAATATCAATTATAGCTTAGGGTGAGATTTTGGCATTTTTCTGTAAAACTTTAATTTTTGATGAATAGTGAAACTACTAAGTGGAAGTTAAAAAAATTATTTTTTTCATAAATCGTAATTTTACCGCTTCTGTGAATGGAATTTAAAAAATCCGAGAGACACTGTTGATGTCAGTAAGTAATATGTGGTTCAATGAGATGAAAATATTTTTTGGCGAATAGTAACTTTTTTCTTTTTTTTACCACGGTTAAAAGTAAATAGGGTAATTAAGGGTAAAAATAATATTAATATTACCCTAACACATGTCCTAATAATATTGGACAAGTTTATCTCGACCAAAAACAACCTTAAGTGTAAAATATTATCATTTAGGCCACTTGGATTAGATTAGGACATTTATTATTGTCTAATTCAAAGAAAAGTTAAAAGAGTTAAAATCAAAGTTTATTTACTAAAACATTTTTAATATGGGGTTATACATAAGATAAATTCAACTATAAATATTAATTATAAATATAAAACGATTTAATACATAATGGTATTTTATTTGTAATTTTTAGACTTTATATAATTTAATTTATTTATGACACAACAATGATATAGTAATTACCTTTTTAAGAAAAATTAACATAATTAATATTATAAATGCCCAAATAAATTTAATTTGAGGCTTTTTATTACATAAACTAATTTTATAGGTTCATATGACATGTTATTGTTGATTTAAGGAACTTGGTTCGAACTTATCATTCTGTTATGAATTTCATAAAAATCATGTACCAAATAGTGTCAAAATTGACATAAATTAGTTTTTTTAAAAAATATTATATTATCAATTGTTATTTAAATCCTAAAAATCTAATTTTCGGCAGAATTACTTATATAAGGATATATATATATATAAGAAACAACTTGGGGTTCGTTTGTCTTGTTATTGTATGTTTATTAACCATATAGTGTAAGAAAACAAAAAGACACGGTAAAAGTTAAATTATTTAACTTAGAGTTAAATCTAATTGATAAGGTTAAAATAATAACCTAAACTTGTCTAAATCCTATTGGATGAGAGGATTTAGACCCATACCCACCTTAGCCTCGAAATAAATCATTTTTGAGATATTTAAAACCGAACTTTACTTTATAATATAATAATATTTTTAGTTATTCCAAAGGTGCCCCTCTCTACCCTTATAAAAGGGCACCTCCTCCCTCTCTTACTCACACAACTTTGAGCCTTCAAGCTCGGCCAAACCCTACCAAAATCTCTTCTCGACTTCCCTAGTATCATCCTATAGGTCCTGGTCTTCTTCAAAGACCATACTTAGTTTTTTAAGTGGAGGTTAAGAAAAGGCGCGTCAAAAAAGAGTTAATATCCATTACCGATCTTTTTCAATTTCTTTCTTCTTCAACTTCTTCTTTAGTTGTTTCATGATAAATTAATAACATCAGTATTTCTTATATACTGATATGTTATTATAAATATGAAACAACCCTAATTCACCTTCTATCCATCCTACGGAAAAAGGAAATCACCGCGCGTGCGTAAGTACGGAATACCGTCTCCACGCCGTGGTGTAATCTATTTTCTGCCACCACCTTAATTGGATGGGTATAATGGTGTAATGAGTATCTATATATGATTATTATAAAGTGATATTTATACTGAAATAGTATACATACATTTCAACACAATTCCATGACCATGGGAACGATATCATCGCTCGTGCGTACGTACGGACTACCGTCTCCACGACGCGATGAAATTCATTATCCATGTTAACCATTACAGAATGATTATAAAGTATATATAATGAATAATAATGGAATATATGACATGGAAAATCTACTGGATTTATGTATATATATATATGTCATCTACTTACTTCCATTCAAGACAATAAGGAAAGGAAAGCAGCGTTCATGCTTACGTACGGACTACCGTCTCCATGAACGGTGTGTTTCATTTCATTTATCTATCTATTATATATATATATATACTGAATATATATGATATATAAATCATACTTTATATTATGGATGTAAGTAAATCATGATATAAGTAATAATAATGTCAAGAACAACAAGTCCAAACACCTACGATAAATGAAACAATTTTACCCAAAACGCTTCTTTAACATGAATTTACAAAGAACATGTAATATAATGTCATAAGTAGACCATATATGATATAATAACAATTAATATGATTCTATAATAAGTCAATAACATGATTTAAATCATTATACAGGAGGTTCGGACATGTACAAAGCAAGTCGGACCTAAGGTAAGGGAAATATCACAATCTCATTTTTATCCGAGATTGTTTATACTTTGAAATATTCTGGGGTGTATTTTATCATCCAAATCCATGTTTCCTCAATATATAATATTATTTCCATTCACCTACAATTGTTTAAATCCTATTTTACTCTTCGGTGAGTTTTTAGTAAAAGATATGAAAGGAATCTTTTGTCGTTTTTTCGTATGAGGAACGTTTTTGACTTTTCCGACAAAAGTACGAGAAGAATGTTTTTTTTAACTTATACGGCATGAATGGATTTTTAAAACATTATTTCCAAGAAGCTTCCTTTACAAGTTTTCATGTTTATTTTTAATAAACTTCTTTTAGTTTATAATTGTATGACATGTTAAGAAAAGAAAAGTGTTTTTGAAGAAAAAAGGATATTTTCCTCAAGAATGGAGTTCAAGTGTTTTATCAAAATTATTTTCCATCTAAGATAATAAAGGGTTATGTATTTATCCCTATTATTACATTGATTTGATTATGTTGTGAGGGAATTATTTTTATGAAGTCATTTACTTTATATGATTTTTTTATGATGTCATGATGTTTCAAGAATCCCATTTTTGTTACATGTGTTATGCGATGATGTATGATTTATGATTATGTGAAACACATATGAAATGATTCATTATAAGATGGGTGGGACATATATCTCCCTCAAATGCATTGGGTAAAGATTTTATATCTCATGAGATAGACATGTCTGGAATGGTAGGTTATACTGGTTCAGTGAAACAGGACTGGAACGAGGGTAACTCGTTTCAGAAAGGGACTTTGTCCACTAAGATGGTCTTGGCAACGAGTCTTGACTAACAAGAAATGATTCTCGATGATTATGTGTGTATGCCACAAAGTTTCATGTTTTAAGTTATGATTATTGTGATTACATTTCACTTCCATGATTTATCCCATGTTATGAAATTATGATCTCTTTTGCAGGTTAAGATTTCCAAAAGTTATGTGCTTGAGTATACGATGTGATTGATATTTCTTTTGTTTGCCCTTACTGAGCATTTGAGCTCACCCTTTTATGTTTTCTTTTCCCAAGGATATAAAGAAAGGTTTTAGGTATAAAAAAAGGAAGATCTTTAGGGGAGATGTTGAAGATCTTTCACCACGATTAGAAGATTATATTCCGAGTTTCCAAAGACACTAAACTATTACGGTCCTTGTGTGTGTGTTTTTGTTATGTACTAAGTATTCCGCAAAAGTAATGTAATGTTCATGTACTTCAAGCTTCGGGTCTCTACAATTTGTCTTGTAAAATGATTTTTTGACTTCTAAATTATGTTTTTTGGTTCCTCAAATGGATTCCAAAATGATTTGGATTTTAAAGCAGTGTGTATTTGGTTAATTGAAAATGAAATCGAATGTGATAATGATGTGTATCCTGATAGACACATTGATGGAAATAGTTTTGGGTTGAACATGTGGTGATAGAAGACAGAGGTTATTTTTAAAATTATTTTGAAATATAAAACGGTGTGTTTACTCCTTTTTGAAATGGGGTCTGATTCTATAAGAAATGATTTTGGATCCTTATTTGGTATTTTTATGAAAGTGGTAAAATTTTTCATTATTAAAACCCTCCTTATATAATTGACTTTTCTTGTCTATATATAATAGATGCGATGTATTTTCTATATAATGATCATGATACATTATGTGAATGGGTGGGTTATCCTCAAAGTGGTCTCCTCATTACTCATTAGAGGTAAATGTTTCATTTTATTTAAAGGATGTTAAGTGAAAATATATTTGTTCAGGCACACCTAATGAGTTTTAATAAAAATGACTATATTTTATTTTTCTTCTTGTATTATGGTATAGGATTAAACATAGTATTGATCCTCATGGGTGATGGTTGGACTAAGTATCAGAGACTAACCCTCAATGTCACATAGAGATGTTTCATTCATCTAGTTTATTGTGGATTTTTTATTTAGTTGTTTCATTCTGAGTTTATTCCAAAAAAATGATATTTATTTAGAGATTGTATCATTTATATTGGTATTCTATATTTTGCGTACATTTTTTCAAATATTTATATTGGGTGAAATTGTTCCCTTGTCTCTCTAATGATGCCCTAGAACTAATTTATAACCCGTTAGGATTAAGAATTGTTTTTGGGCCATTCTATGGATTGGATTGGGTGATAGGTTCATGTTAAACCTAGGTTGGTTCACAAAAAATGGTATCAAAATAGGTTGGTTATTTAATAGAACTATATTTAATAGTGGATGTAAATACATGGGGATGTCAAGGTAGACAAAGTATAATTTTCAGATCTCAAAAGGAATTATAGGGGAGTATCTATCCAAAAAATTATAGATAAAGCCTTGAGTTGACTTAGGATGTTAGTTTTCATTTGGTCTATTTGGTTCTAGTTGGTTGTCTGTATTTGGGATGTGAAAAGGGGGTTTGTTAAAATGTCTTAGTGATCACGCAAGGCCTGGAATGATATGTGGAGCTAGAGATATGATCTTAGAATTTTCTCTACATTAGTGGTGTATTTTTTATATATCAGCCAAACATATGGATACATCACCCTTCACCACTGGTTTTCCCTTGGAAATTATTTTGTGTAACACCCCGACCCCAGTTACCCAAAGACGGTGCATTATTTTAATACGTTGGAATGATTACAAGGAATCAAGTCCCGATGGACCGATCTGTTTAGAAGTCTTGGAAAATAGATTACACACATTAACATTACATTAAAATTTGAAACATAAAACACAGAATAGATAGTTCTTTCATAATTATATTTTTCACTATAGCTTAACCCTACATATCAATCAAAATACACTTCTTGGAATCATGGAAAAATAAAACATAAAAAATGGGTTAGCTCATATGCTCAGTAAGGGTAAATAATTTAGCAGAACCTATAAAGTTTTAAGCCAAGATGTGTAATAAAAAATAATTTTAATCATAAAATTAAACATAATATGGTAAATTTAAAATAAACATTAACATATAAACATGCACATGTATATTCTAATAGTTGAATAATCACATGTAATAACTAATTTCACAATGAGGGAATGCCTAATACCGGACGTCATTACCACATAGTCCAGGCCTCGTGCCAATACTACAAATAATTTTTTTTTCAAGGCCTTATTCTAAGACAATATTTTGTCTCATGAGACCTAATGATGCATCGATGAGCTATAGTGGGCTCTACCCATCACTTACTAGGTCTATTACATTCCTCATATGAAGTGTTGAAACATAACATAAACATTCGTATTAAAACTAGAATACGAAATGTCTATACATTAACTATAAACCATTAATGGTATAAAAATAGAACATCCATAGTCAGACATATCATAACTCATTCAATACATTATGGAATATTGTATTATAATAAATTAACCTCAATCAAAAATAATATCCAATAAAGGATGCTGACATAGCCGAAAATGATAAGTAATACTTTTTAAGAGAAATATCCTTTTTTTGTATAATCATTTAAAATTCACACATTTATAATGGAAGTAATTTAAAAGATATTTTTGAATCAAAGTGTCCCATACCACATTGAATCTTTTGAAAATAATTATCATTTCAAAACATTCAAGTCCATATAAATAAATCCTTAAAATCATTTTGATAACATGAACAATAATTAAAAATATTTAGAAAGATAAATCTATAAAAAATTTAAAATTATGATATTGGAAAATGGTGCCTTTAAAAAATCTTTAAAATATTAATTTTTAAATCATTTATATGAAAAATGGTAATGGATGATAAAAATGTCCCATAAAATACTTACACATAAACAATATCTGATAATAATGAGATTGAGGAATTAACCCTTACCAATTTGGTAACTTATGAAACATGCAACCCATGAAAGAGTTATCATACAATGAATATGTAAATACACATAAATTAAATTTTATTACACAAAGAATTAATTTATGGGCAGTACATAGACCACACTAAAGATAATAGTGGCAATATAGCACGAATCTCACGGGAATAAGGAGTGCGATGAAAACCCCTTACCTTGCACTTTCCTTTGGTCGACTGTACGTTTAACCTCATGTATGAATATCACAGTGTATTATTAAATTATTAAAGAACCATATTAATATTTATCATATCATACATGATTCATTTATGACTTTATACTACCCATTTAATAATAATTTCCATGTTAAATTAACATTTATGGTAATAATATCTTTCATTATAATACGTGTTTTAACATGTTACTCTTGATTGTATCTAATAGAACAAGACTTAAATACTAACATAATATAAAACATGATTAATATATCATATATATTTAGAATATAAATATGTATAATAGACATATATATGAAATGAAACACATCATTTCGGGAGACTATAGTCCGTACGTACGAATAAATGTTGTTTCTGTTTTCATATCGTGTTGAACAGAACAAAGTGAATAAGATATATGTAATACATATATATATATATCCAGTAGAATTATTATGTCATATATTACTTACTTATTAGTAATATATATATTTTTATAATTGTCGATGAATGGTGAATGTGGAAATGAATCTCATCACATCGTGGAGACGGTAATACATACGTACGCATGAGCGATAATATCATTTACTTAGCGGTGTGTAATTGGATGGAATATTAATTTTACAGAGAAAATATCATGTTATTTTCATTATTTATATACATCTTACTCATCATTATATCCATCCGAATAACATAGTTTTGAATAACAAATTACACCACTGCGTGGAGACGGTAAGCCGTACGTATGCACACATGGTGACATTATCATTCATAATATGGATAGAATAATGAATAAAGTTTTTCCATATTTATATTAACATAAAATAATATTTTATATAATGGATTTATTATTTTATAATGGAAATAACAAAGAATTAATAAGTGGAAGAAGAATAGAACTTGAAAGAGGGTGGTGAAATTATTATCTCTTCTTTGGGTTCTTCATTTTGATTTGATCAAAAGGGATCATTTAGTTGGATTTATGACAAAAGTATGGCCTCTAGGATGAAGGGAGGATAGTTCATAGAGTATTTGGGCTGTGTTTTTCCGAGCCAAATGGCTTTGGAGATGTGATTTTGAGGGAAGGGAAATTCCCCTGTATAAGAGGGGTGAGGGGAACCTTTGAAAAAACATAAAACATTATTTTATAATAAATTCATATTCGGTTTATAATGGCTCAAAAATTTATTATTTAATGTATAAGGTGGGGATGGGTCGAAATAAACACAAAAATAGGTTTTAGACAAGTTTAGATTACCATTTTAACCTTATCGTTTAGATTTAACTCTATGTTAAATAATTTAACTTTTACCGTGTCTTCTTGTATTCTTATACTATATGGATAAAAAAATTACTATATAATTCCCATAGAACCCCAATTGGTTCATTAATGTAATATATATTATTATATATTTCTTTTGGTCGAACCATTGATTTTTAGGACCATTATATAAATAAATAATATAATATTTTTTAAAAAACTGTTTTATGTCAATTTTGACACTATTTGGTATTTGTTTTTTGTTAAATTAATAACAGCCTCATAACTTCAAAGAAAATACATTGAATCAATAATAACATGTAATATTCACCTATAAAATTCGTTTATGTCATAAAAACTCTGAAATTATATTTATTTTAATATTTATAATACCATTTATTTGATTCTTTCATTAATAAGGTAATTACATCATCATCATTGTGCTATTAATAAATTTAATTATTTTATCTATAAAAATTATAAATAAAATACCAATATGTAGGAAATATATTTATCATTATAATTAATATTTATAGTCGATTTTATCTTATGTATAACCCTACATTGAAAATGGTTTGGTCATTAAACTTTGATTTTAACTCTTTTAACTGTTCTTGAAACAAAATAATATTAATGTCTTAATCTAATCCAAGTGGACCTAAAGGGTCATATTTTATATTAAAGTTTTTTTCGTCTAATTAATATTATCCAATAGAATTAGGACATGTTTTAGGGAAAAAATATTATCATTTTTACCCTTAATTACCCAATTTACTTGTAACCATGGTAAATAAAAGTAAAATGTTACTATTCACCAAAAATTATTTTTATCTTATTGAACCATATTTTACTCCATTATATTAATTGTGTATCTAGGATTGTCGAAATTCAACTCACAGAAGCAGTAAAATTATGATTTTTGTAAATTTGCAAATGAACCTAGGTGGTGGGTAAAAGACGGTAAAAGTTCTATAAAATTTTTATATATCTAAAATTGTTATACATCGACTCAAATAAATTACAATGAACTTATATTGGTATTATGTATCTATTTTTACCTAAAATAAATTTAAATAAAATAAATAACTATTAAAAAAATTCTGTTTTAAATGATAAATTATTGTTTTTTCACTATTCATCAAAAATTGATCATTTTCAGAAAAATACCAAAACTTCACCCTAGGCTAATTTCAATATTCCAAATCAAAAAATCAAGTATATTTTACCAAATTCAATACCTATAAGTTGCATTTATTAATTTAATCTTAATTCCCTTTGTCAAAATAAATTGTGTGTTTTTAAGAAACAATAATTATCAAAAGATTAACACTTGTTTATGAATAATTTCAAAGTGATATTAATTCTAATGACCAACATTGGATTAAAGATTAAAAATATAATCTAATTATACTTCCAAAACCTTAAAATGTATAATTAAACACTATAAATTATTTTTATTAAAAAATTGTTTTCAATTAAATTATAATATTTTTCACTATTCACCCAAATATGAATGTTATCAGAAAAACACCAAAAATTTAATGAAACTAAATTCTTATTTCCTGATTCTAAATGAGAATTTCATTTTTTAAAAATTAAATATATTAATGTTTCAAATATTTTATTTAAAAAGTGTTCTCTATTATAAGGCCGTAAAATTTAAGTTTTTTGAAAAATAATTCATTTATATGAAAAAACGCATTTGTTCTTACATTATGTATAAGAAACTCATAATATGGATTTTAAATATATTAATGTTTCAAATATTTTATTTAAAAAGGGTTCTCTAGTTTGGTAAGTTGTTGTGTGCTTGAACTCGGTGTTGCGTGTAGTGCAATTTACTAAATTACTTTGAAGAAATAACGTACTTTGAAATCATTGGGGGTTACATTCTTCCCTCCTTAAATAAATTGTGTCATCGGAATTGGAAATTTTTATTCGAAAATAAATGGTTGAAAATAGAAAATACCTTAGTTGGAAAACCCAAATAAGAAATTGGGATAATAAAATTTAGTCTTAATAAGATGAAAAGGGGAATGAAAAAGTCACCACCAAATTATGATTTTTATTACGAGAACATTGGTGGAAAATAGAGACACATAGTTGGAGGGAAAACGTAAATATTTAAAGGGAGTGATTGAGGTCATTAATCACAAAAAATTGTTGAATTGGGGGTCTCAAAGACACCAATCTATGATGATTTAAAATACCAACGGTTCAAAAAAAAGGTATTATGAAAACGCATTTTTGGTTTTAAGATCCCTCCCTAAAGTTTAATAATTAATTTATCCATAAAATAAGAGGGAAAATATATATATATATCTGTGTGTGTGTGTGTGTGTATACTTGACAGGTAGAGTTTCATCCTTCAACTAATTCCTACCACAAACTCATCTTTCACTCTAAAAGATTTCAATAAATAAATAAATAAATATTCTATTTATCCTAATCTTATAGGGTTCTAAAAAAATGAATTTATAATTCACATATCAAACCCTTTAAAAAACAACATTATTCAATCCAGGATATCATGTGGGTATGTGATAGGTGATACACCCTTGCCTCCATTTGGTTGTGTGTTCAAGTCTCGCAGCCTTGCCAGACGTGACGGGTTGCCACCCGACCTCTGGGTTATCCTTTTTATGGCAATCCAATAATAACCTTAACAATTGAATCCAATTTCATACTTAATCCATTCCAACCATATAATTACCCAAAATAATTATATCCAAAATCTCTGTCCATTGTTTGTAAGGATGTCAAACATAATGAGGATCCTTTTTCCCCGGTAATAACATGTGAACACCTTCATCGTGTATTCTTTCACAACACTACAACATTCTGAATTACCAAAATCTACCATTTCCTATTCTAAAAATTACTACCTTAGTATCAACACTATATAATCCAAATTCCCAATGAAATAGTACTGTATTACAATCCTTATTTATCACCATAATTCAGGTAACCAGTATACTATTGATACAACACTCAAATGAAATAATTCTACAATAACAGCATAAGAACACTAATCATTCTTTCTTCATCTGATATAGTATCATAACTTCATTATTATCTAATAACATCATTTACATTATACTCTTATGAAAGGGACAGTGATTCATGTATTGTATCAGTGCCTTGTAGATGAAGCATTTTAGATTTTAAAACTTTTTCATACCATTGAAATCACGTACTTGGTGTCCCTTTTCTCCACACATATAAAAAACTCCAATTCCATTAAAGCATTTAATAAGGTGATTCATTCCAAATTTGTCACATATTAGAAAATAATTCTTTCCCTTTATCCATATTTCTTTCTAACATCCTTTTCTTCTCTGGATTCCATTCAAATCCATAGGATTCAGAGAATTATTTACTTATCTTATTAACACAAGATATTATTTCTTAATATGTTGAGAAAAAATGGGAGACTATTTCCCTTATAAATTTTGGCTTATTACCACGAAAGATATGATCCTTCTTACTCTTTGGATCAGATGTATTACTGGAGTTCTCATTCCTTTTACTAGGTGCCATTTCTAGACAATGGCATACACTAGGTCAGTTCATGAATTGAAATTCATAATTCCAAAAATGTAAAATACCTAACGTAAATTGAACAGTTTAGGGAGATAAATCCATAATCACAAAAAAAAAATTTTTTGAGGAGGTATATACTCATAAAACCTTCATAGTGGTTTGTAAAGAAAACGAGAATTATCATAAGCATGTCCCACATGAGTGTTGTAACCAAGAGTGCATCAAGGCCCGTTGTCGTGCACCAGTTCCCATTCAAGTCTATCTCAAAGAGGTGTTTTCAGGTTTTACCTCTAGTTACATCTGTTCTAGAGGCGCCTCTACATGATCGTATCCAGACATGGATGTATTTTTTTGGAAATGACACAAAATCTATACATTACCTAAATTCAAGGAAGTCCTTCTATATTAATCCTCAATGTCTATCTTAGGTCTATGTGCTCTAATCAGAGTATACATAAATATAGCTTCTAAGGTTATTACTAAACTTCCTCTAATACCAACTGTAATGCACCGACCCCAGTTACCCAGAGCCGGTGCGTTATTTTAATACATTAGCACGATTACAAGGAATCATGTCTCGATGGACCGATCAGTTTAGAAGTCTTGGAAAATAGATTACACACATTAACTTTACATTAAAATTTGAAACATAAAACACAACATTGATAGTTATTTTAGAATTCTATTTTTCAATGTAGCTTAACCCTATATATCAATCACAATACACTTCTTGTATTCTTGGGAAAATAAATCATAAGAAAGGGGTGAGCTTAGATTCTCAGTGATGGTATATAATTTAGCGGAAGCTATAAACTTTTAAGGCAATATGTGTAAAAAAAATCCTTTTAATCATAAACATGAACATAATATGGTAAAAATAAATTAAAAATTACCATATAAACATGCACATGGATATTCTACTACTGGAATAATCACATGTAATAACTAATTTCAAAATTAGGGAATGTCTAATCCTGGACATCATTACCTCATAGTCAAGGCCTCCTGCCAAGACTACAAATAAATATTTTTGTCATGGCCTTGTGCCAAGACACTAGTTTGACTAATGAGGCCTACCGATGCATCGAGGAGCTATTTCGGGCTCTACCCATCAGTTACTAAGTCCATTGAATTTCTCATATGAATAGTTGAAACATAACATAATCATTAGTATTAAAACTAGCATACGAAATGTCAATACATTAACCATAAACCATGAATGGTTTAAAAATATAACATCCACAGACAAACATATCAATACTAAATCAATACAATATGGAATATTTTATTATAGTAAATCAACCTCAATCAAAAATAATATCCATTAAAGGATGTTAACATAGTAGAAAATGATGAGTAAAACTTTATGAGAGAAATATACTTTTTTGTAAAATAATATAAAAGTAACACATTTATAAAGTAAGTAATTTAAAAGAGATTTTTGAATCAATGTGTCCCATACCACTTTAAAACTTTTGAAAAGAATTATCATTTCAAAACATTCATGTCCATATAAATAAATCCTTAAAATCATTTTGAAAACATGGACATTAATTAAAAAGATTTAGAAAGATAAATATTTAGAAAATTTAAAAATATGATCTTGATAAAGAGTACCTTTCAAAAATATTTAAAATATTTATTTTGAAATAATTTTTATGAAAATTGGTAATGTATGATAAAAACGTCCTAGTAAATACTTACACATAAACAATCTCTGATAATAATGAGATTGAGCAATTAACCCTTACCAATTTGGCAACAAACGAAACATACACCCCATTAAAGTGATATCATACAATGAATATGTAAAAACAAATAAATTAAATTCTATTACACAAATAATACAATTATGGGATGTACATACACCACACAAAAGGTAATAGTGGCAATATGGCACGAATCTCACCGGAATAAGGAGTTAGATGAAAACCCCTTAAATTGTACTTTCCTTTGGTCGAAGGTATATTAAACCTCCTGTATGAAGATCATAGTATGTTATTAAATTATACCAGAACAACATTAAAATTTATGATATCATACATGATTCATTTATGACTTTACACTAACCATTTAATAATAAATTCAATGTTAAATTAACATTTCGGATAATAATTGCTTTCTTTATCGTACATGTTTTAACTTGTTACTCTTGATTGTATCAATTAGACCAAGATTTTAATAATTCCAAAATATAAAACATGATTTATATATAATATAAATTTATAATATCAATATGTATAATAGACATATATATGAAATTAAAAACACATTTTATGGAGAGGGTAGTCTGTACGTACGCATAAACGTTGTTTCCATATTCATATCGTGTTGAAAAAAACTAAGTGAATAAGATATATATAAGTACATATATATATATCTAGTATAATTATAATATCATATATTACATACATTTTAGTAATATATATATATTTTTATAATTTTCGATGAATGGTGAATGTTGAAATGAATCTCATCGCGTCGTGGAGACAGTAATCCGTACGTATGCACGAGAGACAATATCATTTCCTTAAAGGTGTGGAATTGGATGGTATATTAATTTTACAGATAAATTAGAATGTTATTTTTATTATTTATATACATATTACTCAACATTATATCCATCCAAATAACATAGTGTTGAATAACAAATTACACCACGGCGTGGAGACGGTAAGCCGTATGTACACACACATGGTGACATTATCATTCATAATATGGACAGAATAATAAATAAAGTTGTACCATATTTATAATAACATCAAAGTATATATAAGATGCTGGATTTATTATTTTATATTGGAAATAACAAAAAATTATGAAGTGGAAGAAGAAAAGAACTTGGAAGAGGGTGATGAAATTATTACCTCTTTTTTGGGTTCTTTCTTTTGATTTGATCAAAAGGGCTCTTTAAGATGGATTTATGACTAATGGAGGGCCTCTAGGTTAAGTGTAGGATAGTTGACATAGTATTTGGGCAGATTTTGGTTGAACCAAATGGCTTTGGAGTTGTGAGTTTGAGAGAAGGGGAAGTCCCTTTTTATAAGAGGCGTGAGGGGCACCTTTGGAAAAACCTAAAATATTATTTTATAATAAATTCATATTCAATTTATAATTGCTCCAAAATATATTATTTAAATTATAAGGTGAGGATTGGTCTAACACCACTCATCCTATTGTTTTTAGTAAAGTTTAGGTTACCATTTTAACCTTATCATTTAGATTTAACTCTAAGTTAAATAATTTAACTTTTACCGTGTCTTCTTGTATTCTTACACTATATGTTAACAAACATACTATATACTACCAAAAGAACCCCAATTTGTTCTTTAATGTCATATGTATTATTATATAAGTATTTTGGGCGAACCATAGATTTTTAGGTCCATTATATCAATTAATAATATAATATTTTTTTATAAACTATTTTATGTCAATTTTGACGGTATTTTGTATTTGTATTTTGTTAAAATAAAAACATCATGATTACTTAAAAAAATACATTGAATAAATCCTAAAATGACATATTATAATATAAAATTCGTGTATGTCAGAAAAAAATTGAAATTATATTTATTTTAATATTTATAATACCATTTATTTGATTCTATCATTTATAAGGTAATTAATGCATCATCATTGTGTCATTAATAAATATAATTATTTAAACTCTATAAAGTATATATAAAATACCATTATGTAGGAAATCTTTTTAGATTTATAATTAATATTTATAGTAGAATTTATCTTATTTACAACCCTATATTAAAAATGGTTTAGTCATTAAACATTGATTTTAACTCTTTTAACTCTTCTTTAAAAAAAATTATAATAAATGTCTTAATCTAATACAAGTGGACATAAAGGGTCATATTTTATTTATAAGGTTGTTTTTGTCGAATTACACTTATCCAATAGCATTAGGACCTGTGTTCGGGTAATAAGAATATCATTTTTACCCTTAATTACTCTATTTACTTTTAACCGTGGTAATTAAAAGTAAAAAATTTACTATTCACCAAATATTATTTTTATCTTATTGAACCACATTTTACTCCTAGATATTAACCGTGTCTCTCGGATTTTTGAAATTCAACTCTCCTAAATGGTAAAATTATGTTTTATGTAAATTTGCAAATGCTCCGAGGAGGTGGGTAAAAGACCGTAAAAGTTTGATAAACTTTTTATATATCTAAAATTACTATACATTGACTCCAATGAATTGAAATGAAAATATATAGGTATTATGTATCTATTTTGACCTCAAATAAATTTAAATAAAATAATTACTTATTTCAATAAAAATTCTGTTTTAAACGATAACTTAGTGTTTTTTCACTATTCATCAAAAATTGAATGTTTTGAGAAAAATAATAGAACTTCACCCTAGGATAATTTTGATATTCCACATCCAAAAAATGAAGTCTATTTTAACACATTCAAAAAATAGAAGTTGCAATTATTAATTTAAAATTAATTCTTGTTGCCAAAACAAATAGCGTGTTTCTAAGAAATGGTAACTATCAAAAGATTGACACTTGTTTATGTATAATTTCAAAGTGAAATTAATTCCAATGACCAAAATTGGATTAATGGGTAGAAATATAATCTAATTATACTTCCAAAACATTAAATTTTTTAATTCAACACTATAAAATATTTTTATTAAAAAGTAGTTTTTAATAAAAATATAGTATTTTTAACTATTCACACAAATATGAATGTTATTAGAAAAACATAAAAAATTTATTAAAAATAAATTCTTATGTCCCGATTCTAATGAAGAAGTTTATTTTGTCAAATTGTATATATAAAAGTTTCAAATATTGAATTTAAAAAGGGTTCTCCATTAAAAGGCGGTAAAATTGCATTTTTTTTGAAAAAAAATTCTTTTATCTGAAAAATTTTATTTGTTCTTACATTATGTCTCGAAACTCATAATATGGATTCTAAAATTATTAGGATTATATAGATTTCAAAATTTATTTAATACTATTTATAACTTCTTTTGAACTTCTACTTTGGTAAATTGTGGTGAGCATGAACTCAGTGTTTTCGTGTAGTGAATGTTATTGAATTACTATGAAGAAATAACGTACTTTGAAATCCTGGGGTGTTACATTCTTCCTTCTTTCAATAAATTGCGTCCTAAAAATTTGAAATTGTTCTTTTAAAATAAAATGTTGATAATAGAAATTTCCTTTGTTGGAAAACCCACAAAGGAAATTGGGTTAATAAAATTTAGTCTTAATAAGATGAAAATGGGAATGAAAAAGTCACCACCAAATTATGATTTTGATTAGGAGAACATTGGTGGAAATTAGAGACACATAATTGGTGGAAAAACGTTAATATTTATATAGAGTGATTGAGGTCATGAATCCCAAATAATTGTAGAATTATAGGTCTCAATGCCACCAATCTATGATGATTTAAAATACCATCAGTTCAACAAAATGTAAGGTATTATGATAACACATTTTTGGTTTTAAGATACCTTCCCTAAAGTATAATTATTAATTTATCCATAAAATAAGAGAGAAAAATGTATATCTATATCTCTCTCTGTGTGTGTGTGTGTTTCTATATATATACATGACAATTAGAGTTTAATCCTTCAACTAATTCCTACCACAAACTCATCTTTCATTGTAAAAGATTTCAAAAAATAAATAAATATATATTCTATTTCTCTTAATCTTATAGGGTTCCAAAAATAATGAATTTATAGTTCACATATCAGACCCTTTAAAAACTACATTATTCAATTCAAGAAATCACGTGGGTCAGTGATATGTGATACACTCTTGCCTCCCTTCGGTTGTGGGTTCAAGTCTCACGGCCTTTCCAGACGTGACGGGTTACCACCCGACCTCCGTGTTTTCATTTTTATGGAAATCCAAAAATAACCATAACAATAGTATCCAATTTCAAAATTAATCCATTCCAACCTTTAGAATTATCCAAAATACTTATATCCAAACTCTCAGTTCGAAGTTTATAAGGAAGTTAAACATAATGAGGATCCTTTTTTTCAGGTAATAACATGTGAACGCCTTCATTGTGCATTATTTTACAACACCGCAACATCCTAAATTACCAAAATCAACCATATCTTATTCCAAAATTTCTACCTTAGTATCAAGACCATATTATCTTAAATTCCTAATGAAATAGTACTGCAGTAAAATCCTTATTTATCTCCATAATTCATGTAACCAGTATAATGTTGATACAACACTCAAATGAAATAATTCTATAATAACAACATAAGATCACTAGTCATTATTATTCATCTAAGGTAGTATCATAACATGATTATTATCCAATAAAATCATTTCTGGTAAACTCTTATGAATGGGAAATTGATTCGCGTAGTGTCTCAATGCCTTGAAGATGATGCATTTTACATTTTAAAATTGTTTCTTACCTTTGCAATCATGTTATTTGTGTCATTTTTCTCCACAATTATAACAAAATCCCATTTCCTTCAAGAATTTATGACGGTGATTCATTCCAAATTTAACACACATTGTAAAATCCTTCTTTCCCTTTATCCAAATTTCATTCTACCATCCTTTTCGTCACTATCATCACTTTAAAACCATAGGATTCTGAGAATTATTTACTTATCATATTAACACAAGATATTATTTCTTCATATGTTGAGAATACATGGGAGACTATTTCCCTTCTAAATTTTGGCTTATTACCGTGAAAGATATGATCCTTTCTTACTCATTGGATCATATATACTACTGGAGTTCTCATTCATTCTACTAGGTTCCATTTATAAACAATGTCATACACTAGGTCAGTATATGAATCACAATTCATAATTCTAAGCATGTAAAATACCTAATGTAAATTGAATAGTTTATGGAGATAATCCATAATCACAAAAATGTATTCGTCGAGGAGGTATATACTCATAAACTCTTCATAGTGGTTTGTAAAGAAAATGGCAATTAACCTAAGCATATCCCCCAGGAGAGTCATAACGAAGAGTGCAGCAAGGCCCATTGATGTGCACCAGTTACCGTTAGAGTCTAGCTCAAAGAGGTGTTTTCGTGTTTTACCCCTAGGTACATCTGTTCCAGATCCACCTCTAACTACTCGTATCCAGAGAGGGATGTATTTTCTTGGAAAAATCACAAAATCTCTACATTAGCAAAATTCTAGGAAGTCCTTCTATACTAATCCTCAATGCCTATCTTAGATCTATGTTCTCTAATCAGAATGTATCTAAATCTATCTTCTAATGTTATTGCTAAACATCCTCTGATACAAACTGTAATGCCCCGAACCCAGTTAACCAGAGTCGATAAATTATTTTAATACATTGGCACGATTACATGGAATCATGTCCTGAACAACCAATCAGTTTAGTAGTCTTGGAAAATAGATTACACACATTAACATTTCATTAAAATTTGATACATAAAACACATCATAGATAGATGTTTGAGAATTCGATTTTTCCTTGTATCTGAACCCTTCATATCAATCATAATACACTTCTTGTATTCCTGGGGAAATAAAACATAAGAAAGGGGTGATCTCAGATGCTCAGTAAGGGTAAACAATTTAGCGGAAGCTATAAAACTTTAATGAAATATGTGTAATAAAAAAAGCCTTTAAAACATTAACTTGAACATAATATGGTAAAAATAAATGAAACATTACCATAAAAACATGCACATGGATATTCTACTAGTCGAATAATCACATGTATTAAACTAATTTCATAATGAGGGAATTCCTATTACCGGACATCATTACCACAAATTCAAGGCCTCGTTCCAGGACTAAAAATAAATATGTTAGTCAAGGCCTTGTTCCAAGACACTATTTTGTCTCATGAGACCAATCGATGCATCGAAGAGCTATAGCGGGCTCCACCCGTCACTTACTAAGTCCATTTAATTCCCAATATGAATAGTTGAAACCAAACATAAAAATTATTATTAAAACTTGAATATGAAATGTCAATACATTAACCATAAACCATGAAAGGTATAAAAATAGAACATCCACAGTCAAAAATATCATAACTCATTCAATACAATATGGAATATTGTATTATAATAAATCAACCTCAATCAAAAATAATATCCTGTAAAGGATGATGATATAGTTGAAAATGATGTGTAAAACTTTTTGAGTGAAGTACGATTTTCTTTAAAATCAGTTAAAAGTAACACATTTATAATGGATTTAATTTAAAAGAGATTTTTGAATCAATTTTTCCCATACCACTTTGAGACTTTTGAAAAGAATTATCATTTTAAAACATTCATTCCATATAAAGAAATCTTTAAAATCATTTTGAAAACATGGACATTAATTAAAAATATTTAGAAAGATAAATCTTTAAAAAATTTGAAATTATGATATTGATAAAGAGTACCTTAAAAAATCTTTATAATATTCATTTTGAAATCATTTTTAGAAAAAATGGTAATGGATGATAAAAATGTCCCAGTAAATACTTACACATAACCAATCTCTGATAATAATGAGATTGAGGAATTAACCCTTACCAATTTATTAACATACGAAACATACACCCCCTTAAAGAGGTATCATACAATGAATATGTAAATACATATAAATTAAAGTATATTACACAAATAATACAATTATGGGAAGCACATACACCCCACAAAAAGTAATTGTGGCAATATGTCACGAATCTCACGGGAATAATGAGTGAGATTAAAACACATTACCTTGCAATTTCCATTGGTTGGAGGTACATTTAACATCTTGTATGAAGATCTTAGTATGTTATTAAATTATACCAGAAGCATTTTAATATTAATGATATCAAACGTGATTAATTCATCACTTTATACTACCCATTTAATAATAATATCCATGTTAAATTAACGTTCAGATAATAATCGCTTTCTTTATCGTACGCATTTTCACTTGTTACTCTTGATTGTATCACATACAAAAAGATTTAAATAATTCCATAATATAAAAAATGATTTTTATATCATATAAATTTAGAATATAAAAATGTATAATAAACATATATGTGAAATTAAAAACACCGTTTATGGAGACGGTAGTCCGTACGTACGCATAAACGTTGTTTTCGTTTTCATATCATGTTGAACGGAATAAGTGAATAAGATATATGTAAGTACATATATATATTTGTGTATATATATATATCCAGTAGAATAATTATTTCATATATTACATACTTATTAGTAATATATGAATTTTTATAATTGTCGATGAATGGTGAACGTGGAAATGAATCTCATCGCGTCGTGGAGACGATAATCTGTACATATGCACGAGCGACAATATCATTTTCTTAAAGGTGTGGAATTGGATGGTATATTAATTTTATAGAGACATTATCATGTTATTTTCATTATTTATATACATATTACTCATCATTATATCAATCCAAATAACATACTGTTGAATAACAAATTACACCACGGCGTGGAGACGGTAAGTTGTACGTACGGACGCATGGTGACATTATCATTCATAAGATGGATATAATAATGAATAATGTTGTGTTATATTTATAATAACATAAAATTTAATATAATATACTGGAGTTTTATTTATAATGGAAATAAAAAAGTAGTAAGAAGTGGAAGAAGAAAAGAACTTGAAAGAGGGTGGTGAAATTATTACCTCTTCTTCGGGTTGTTTCTTTTGATGTGATCAAAAGGGATCCTTAAGTTGGATTTTGGAGTTAAGGAGGGACTCTAGGATGATGGGAGGATATTTTAGAAAGTATTTTCTTAGATTTTTGCCGATCCAAAAGGATTTGGAGGTGTAAATTTTAGATAAGGGGAAGTACCATTTTATAAGAGGGGTGAGGGGCACCTTTGGAAAAACTTAAAATATTATTTTATAATAAATCCATATTCAGTTTATAATTGCTTAAAAATGTATTATTTAAATTATAAGGTGGAGATGGGTCTAAAACAACTCAAAAATAGGTTTTAGATATTTTTAGGTTACCATTTTAACCTTATCATTTAGATTAAACTCTATGTTAAATAATTTAACTTTTTCCGTGTCTTCTGGTATTCTTAAACTATATGAATAATAAACATACTATATACTACCAATCGAACCAAAATTGGTTCATTAATATCTTATATATTAATATATAAGTCTTTTGGCCAAAACTTATATTTTTAGGACCATTATATCAATTGATAATATAATATTTGTTTTAAAAACTATTTTATGTCAAATTTTACACTATTTTGTATTTGTTTTTTGTTAAATTAATAACAGCATGATTACTTCAAAAAAAAATACATTGAATAAATAAAAACATGTCATATTACCTTATAAAATTCGTGTATGTCATAAAAACTTTGAAATGATATTTATTTTAATATTTATAATAATTTTTATTTGATTCTTTCATTAATAATGTAATTAATGCATCACCATTGTGTCATTATTAAATTTAATTATTTAATCACTAAAAAATATAAATAAAATACCATCATGTAGGAAATATTTTTATATTTATAATTAATATTTATAGTAGAACTTATCTTATTTATAACCCTAGGTTAAAAATGGTATAGTCATTTAACAATGATTTTAATTCTTTTAACTATTCATTAAACAAAATAATAATAAATGTCTTAATCTAATCGAAGTGGACCTAAAGAGTCATATTTTATTTCTAAGGTTCTTTTTGGACAAATTACACTTATCCAATATAATTAGGCCTTGTGTTAGGGTAATAATAATATCATTTTTACCCTTAATTACCCTATTTACTTTTAATCATGGTAAATAAAAGTAAAACGTTACTATTCACAAAAAATTAGTTTTATCATATTAAACCACATTTTACTCCTGGATATTAACCTTGTGTCTCAGATTTTTGATATTCAACTCATAGATTGGTAAAATTACATTTTATGTAAATTTGCAAATTCTCCTAGGAGGTGGATAAACGAAGGTAAAAGTTCGATAAACTTTTTATATATCTAAAATTATTATACATTGACTCCAATGAATTAAAATGAACTTATATAGGTATTATTTATATTTTTTGATATAAAATAAATTTAAATTAAAAAATATTTAAATAAAAATTTGGTTTTAAATGATAACTCTGTGTTTTTTCACTATTCATCAAAAATTGAACGTTTTCAAAAAAATACCAAAACACCACCCTAGGATAATTTCTATATTATAAATCCAAAAATTTAGTCTATTTTAACAAATTATAAACATAGAATTTTCATTTATTAATTTAATATTAATTCTCGTTGTCAAAACAAATAGCGTGTTTTTAAGAAACAGTATCTATGAAAAGATTGATACTAGTTTATGTATAATTTCAAAGTAAAATTAATTCCAATGAAATAAATTGTATTAAAGAATAAAAATATAATATAATTATACTTCCAAAACAATAAAATGTATAATTCAACACTATAAATTATTTTGATTAAAAAAGTTGTATTCTGTTAAATTATAGTATTTTTCACTATTCACACAAATATGAAAGTTATTAAAAAACACCAAAAATTTATTAAAACTAAATTATTATATCCCGATTATAAAGAAGAAGTTTATTTCCTCAAATTGAATATATAAAAGTTTCAAATATTGTATTTTAAAAGGGTTCTCCATTAAAAGGCGGTAAAATATCATTTTTTTGAAAAATAATTCTTTTATCTGAAAAAATGTATTTTTTCATACATTATATCTAAGAAACTCATAATATGGATTATAAAATTATATATATTATATAAAGTTCAAAATTCAGTTAAGACTATTCAAAGCCGCTTTTGAACGGCTAGTTGGTAAGTTGTGGTGCGCTTGAACTCGGTGATGTGTGTAGTGAAAGTTATAGAATTACTTTAATGAAATAAAGTACTTTGAAATCATGGGGTGTTACATATTGGGTATTCGTTTATTCTAAAAATTATTTTGGAAACTATTGTTTTGGAGTTCTGAACGTTTTATTTTTAGTGTAAATAGTTGGGTTTTTGTAAAAATGGGAAAATTATTTTCATAATTGACTTTAAAGAAAGATTTAGAAGAAATATTTTTAAAAAATCACCCTTTGGGGTGAATAATGAATGGTAAAATGATATTGGATTTTGTTAATAAAAAATATGGGGTAATTTAAATCAGTTTCTTGAAAGTGGAGGTTTTTTTCAAATTTATTTTTGAATGAGATGAATTAGTTTTTAATAAAATTGGATTTTATGGGATAAAACACATTAATATGGTGAGTTTTTTTGAATGTGATGAAGTGAATTTGGAATAGAAGTCATGAGATTTGTATTCTTGAATAAAATAAAATGGAATGATTTGAAGAGTTTAATAATTGATTCTGATTAGTGTTTAATGTTTGTTTGAAAAAATTGTTATTATTTAATAGGAAAAAAGACTGAATGTGTAAAACAAATCATATGGGTGTTTTTGTTGAAAAATAGAAAAGTTTTTTTACCTTTTCTATGCCCATTAGAAATCATATTAATGGATATGATTCGGAATGTGATGATTGAGATAATTTTTGAATGAATAATTGGAATGGAATGAGTGGATGGGTTTATTGGTTGGTCTAGAAATGTGCATATGTGTGAGACTCTAAGGGACATCATTCGTGATATTGTAACCAACCAATTTTTACTTCTTTTAAATGTTTTCTTAAGAAGAAATTGTTACATTTTATAGCCAATGGTTGTGTGTATTGTTTTCCATATGACATGGGAATGTATCTTATGTATTATTTTGAGTTTGAGAACTCTTCAAGATGAGTGGGGTTTGATTTATGTCTGGGATTTTCAATTGGTTAGTGTTTCCCCCCAAAATGATTCATTGAATATTCAATGTGTGTCCACAGGTGGATCACCATTGGATCACCCTCCAGTTGTTCAACCTAAGGATTTACTTCTTGAGTGTATTACGATAAAACCAGCTCTATTTTATGGTCATGTGGACCCTCCCCAAATGGTATAGTGGATGGTGAAAATAAAACGATCTTTAGTATCATGGAATTTTTTAAATCATTAATGTTTCATTTTTCTACCCTATTCTTGAGGGGCCAATCTAGAATTGGTGGAAGTTAGTTTCTAAAACCAATACATAGGAAGATACAACCTATGAGTTCTCTAGGGCACTGTTCATCCATTTTTATTTCTATGTGGTAGTGATGGTAAGGAAGGAAATGTATAAGTGTTGTCTACAATAAGCTCATGGATTAGTTTAGTTATTTTATCATTTTTTGTATCTAGTTCTATGCCATGAAGAGTTGGCAATGGAATATTACATTAAGGCTTGATGTTTTCATTGAAATCTTCATCATGATTTTTAGTCAAAGGTGGAATAGTTAATTTTAACCTCTTTTGTTAATGTTTTTTGGAATCTTTTCTGGGTTGAGGATGTGTCAGCAAGATTGCTTGATGGATCTAATATTCCTTCAAACTTTTGTAAATAGTTATGGGAATTCTATCAAGTATATTGGGAAGAATCACAAATTAGTTAGTTAAAGTCATTGAATGAAAATGATTTTTGGTATTTCTTCAGCCTTTTATATGCATAGGATCATGTGGTGCCATTAGTGCAGCAAGACAAATCATAAATATCCATCGTGTCTGATTGATCCTAAGACCTATCATGCATGTGGATCCCTAAGACACTTGAATGGGTTCTGTTGTTGTGTTTTCAGGGAGATATGTGGATCCAATTTGTAGGATTATAGTTATGTTCGATGCTCTATTTAATGAACATATCTATGAATTCTTATTTGGTTATAATTTTTGTGTCTGGTAATGTTTTTTGGTGTTGTGTTCTATTGAAATTTTATAATTGGATTTTCTTGGTATCCTAAAAACATGTTTTATTGTGGAATATTTTTTTATATGGATGTTCTACATTCTTCCCTCATGAGTGGTGATGTTTTGTATTGTGTTTTTTTTATTTCCCATTTTAAGGGAAAATTAATGTGGAGTGAAAAACTTATTATTAAATGTTTTGGTTGAAATATTTAGTTCCAATAAAGGATATTATGCTAATGAATATGATTCAGTAGATTCATAAAAAAATAGGGCCCTATCCATAGGTACCATAGTGAAGTTGGCACATTGTCTAGTATCCCATGGATGTGAGGGACTATATTATAGCATCTATATTCATTGCATGAATGAATATGGTTAAGGATTCTCTGTTATAGTGTCTTCAACATGGGAGGTCTAGTCTTATAGAACTTTTTATAGATAAAACGCTTCATTTTTGTCATAATTTGTGATTTTACGGATCCTTTTTTGGTATGAGGAGGCATGGTGGACTCATTTCCTTTTAATTTTAGAGGTGTTAGTTTTTGTATGAGGACCTCCAATAGGTTTTCCTTATATGGTTATCCTTCGTTTGTCAGTTTTTTAGCCCTTTTCGTGGTTTGGTGTTTCTTTCACCATCCTTACCCCTTATAGTGGGGGTTTTCATCAAAGGTTGTTTTATGGGAAACCTATGAGAGTTTATAATGGTTGGAGACCCACTGTGGTACTCATTAAGGTTTATAATGAATTCGATTAGTGTTAAATAGTATCTCAAGGTGGGGTTTCTATTCTAGCCTCCAACGTTAATTATTTGGTGTAGTTTTCAAATGTTATTTTTTAAATGTGTGACTTAATTTAATGCTATCTAATATTTATTCCCCTATCCATTTGAGGGAATTTGATTTAATTAGAACATTCAGTGATATACATTTCTAGTTTTTGTTGAGTATTGATTGAGTTTTATGTCATATCTCCAAAATTTTATGGTTATTTCTGTAAAGAGATCTGATATTTGTTTAATGGGTGTGGAGGTATTCACTACAAGATAGGATAAGCGATGCAGTCATAGAATAGCATTTTCCTTGTATAAGTCAACTGGTAAATTACGCGCCTTTATGGGGATGTAAATCTTTATATTGGGGAGAATTACCACTCTCGAGTTTTTATATTTGACCATTTATTGCTATTAATTTTTTTATCCTAGTTTTTCTCTTAAGTTGTTGGTGTGGTTGGTTCGAATTGTGATGTGATTTTTTAATCATTGGACCCAAGGTTATTAATTAGTTTGTTGTATGATTTTTTGGTGAATAATTGAGTATTTGAACTAGGTAGTTGGTGGAGAATGGATATAGGAATCAAAGCATCTTAGCCCAAGAAATTGGGCAATTTTGGGTTGGTGTCTAAGGCTACACGCATCACTTGTGCATTGTTTTTTAAAATGTATGGAGAGAATGTGGTAAGGCTCAATAACTTTGGTAGAACCATTTCACAAGGATGGAATAGAGATTCCAAAACCATGCAGCCAAACCGGGAAAGATGTGAAGATCTTAAAAATTATGGTATGACTTTTTTACCCTCTTAGGATTTTATCACCATATCACAAATTCTCCTCCATTTCTAGTTTTTGTGACCACAAGGGGTCTACTACCTCCCTCTATATGTCTCATATCATCATTCTCATATTGGATATAGTAATTTATTCATGGTTTTTAGGTGATCTATCGTGCTAAAATTCTCTTAACTTCTCCATCTTCCATCTTCATCAATTTTCTCTTCATATATTCTTCTAGAATTTTCTTTTAGAACTATAGTTCATCTTTCTCTATCTTTATATTGGTAGTTTATGTATTTTTAAGGATCCTCATGGATTCTATTTTTTCTTCCTACCTTTGCAATGTTTTTTTGTGTCTTATTGAAGTGTCATGAGTTGTGGTAGGTATCCATTTTCACTTGACTTTAAATTTATAAATTTTTGGTTTCATGCTTTCAAAACATTCTTATGTGTTAATTAATGATTAATTATAATTGAAATTGTATTTTGGATTGAAAAGTGATAATTACATGCCTAATTTCTAATAAGTCGCATGGATTTATTAATGTTTATCACCAAGTGATTGTTAAAATGGATGATTGACTTTTTTGAGTGATTTGTGATGTTTAAAGAATATTTGGGAATGTAAAATAATTTTTTAAATCTAAATTATGGATTTTAGTTCCTCCAATGGATTTCTAAATTATTTTGATTTGAATGTAGTGTGTATTTAGTTATTTTAAAGTGACATGTCATGTGAATAAGATGTGTGGCCGTAATGGTAAGATTATGAAAATGATTTTGGCTTGACCATGTGGTGAGATAACATGAAGGGTATTTCTAAATTTATTTTGAAATGGAAAATATGGTTTTATAACTGTTTGAATGGTGGTTTTATTCATTGTGAAATGGTACATGAGGCCCATTTGTAATTTTTGTAAAGGTAGTGATAATTTTTCACTATAAAAACTCACATTGTATTATATACTTTAACTAATTATATTTATTAGATGATATTTTATTTTTTTTAATCATTAGGATCCATTATTTGAATGGGTGGTATATCCTAATTGTGGGATTCTCGTGAATCATTTAATTTGAAAGGAATGAGAGATCCTCAGTTTGGACTCCTGGAGATCTATTTTATCTATGACAAGACATTAATCTTTGGGGTTATTCTGGGTGGTATCAATTTTGTGATTTATTTATATATGATATATCTGGATGTTATTGGATTCTTGCATGGAATTGGTTGGGTCACCCCATTTATACAATTGACATGGGATCATTGTATATCTAGTGAATTTCCTATGAATGATTGTTGCACTATTTAGGATTATTCACTAACTAGTCTCCCATTGTTGGGTATACAATATGTTTTTTTAGTGTTAATATATGATTATTACTATTTTTGGACATTTATGATGTGATTGAGCATGTGGGATAAATTTGAGGTCACCTAGTAATGCATGCTTTTCAGAATGATTCATGATTTATAGTATGTTATGTATTATTTCATGAGATCCTATGATGCCCAATGTCTCTTAGAATTTAATTTTCTATAGAGTATGGTTATGTATATTGTTAGTTGTTTGTCCTTGTGTACTTATTTCTATTTCCCATATTATGTGATCATTACCATGGATTAATTACTTGGTAAAATTATTTGATAAAATTTGTATGTTTCATTTCAATGGATTATGTAAAATATATTGGAAAACCGTTTAAATAATTTATCTACATTTTTAAATTGAAAACACCTTCCTTTCGCTTTGAAATAATAATGTTACCCTATTTAAGTTGGATGTGGTTTTAAATGAAAGAATGGTTGTGTAACAAGTTTTTTAAAAGTGGAAATGTGTGGAAAAGTATACTTTTATTTATTTTATTTCAATCCTAATGTTGATTCTTATTTAATTTAAACTAATTTCTAAGTGAATATATTTTCATGGGAATTCCTAATGTTTTTTGATGGTCATTCCTATAATTCCATATTATTTTTTGCTTCTAGTGAATATTTCAGCTTAGTATTGATTTTCATGGGAGATGGTTGGTCTTGGTATAAGAGATTGACACTTGGTGTCACATAAAGATTATGTGGTCGTCTATTTTAGTTTTGTTCTAGTCATTATGTATTTTATTTTCATTTTATGAAAAAAAAATTAAGTTTAATGGCATATTGTATCATTTATTTAGAACGTATCTATTTTTATCTATTGTTTTTTTATATTTATATTAAAGAAAAATCATTATATTACCTCTCTTTTGATTCCTTGAAACTAGTTGTGAGTAATTGTGGATTAGAATCTCTTTTCGGACATTTCTATAGATCGACTCAGGTGACCACTTAAGGGTCAACCCGGGTTGGTTCGTGACAAAAATAATTTCTTCAATAGAAATTTAGGCATAAATAATCATGATTAAAAATGGGATTGTATCATAAAACCATGTCGTTGGAATATTGGATTGATGGATTCTTCAATAGAGCTCATATGTGTAGATATGTATCTATCCCACCCTTTCCTAGAACATACTCTTCTTAAAGAAAGAAATTAATTATCATGCTGGAAGAATATCCTTTTCTAATATCTTTACCATTTTTATTCACCAGGTATTCTAGAGAAACATCCCTCCTCAATGTGTTAGGATTTTCATCCAAGTCTACCTCATGATCATGCTTCTAGTTCAATGCACTCTTCTTTGAAGGCCCTTCTGATAGATGGTTCTACTCCTTTGGTGCCATCACAAGCTTCCAACTCTTTAGATCTATTTTAGAAGGAACCATTTTCTTTTTTCCATTCATTGTTGAAAACACAAAACTCCATCTATTTAGTTCATCTACAGTAATGTCTAGTTCTACTAATTACTCTTCTAATTGAAATGACCATTCAAACCGAAGTGTAGGATTTTCTTTTGGTTTCTATACCGAAGCCTAATCCCCTCCCTTCCCAATACCCTCCCCTTTTTCATTTGGATTCCCCAATTCCTTTTCTAGATAAGGTGGTTTTTAAGCCTCCAATGTTTTTTGGTCCTGTAGATGAGCTTTTTTGACCTTCTTCCACCATAACAGATCCATGCACTCCACATTTCTATCAGTAAACATCTTCCTTAAGATTATGAAATCCTATATGTGTTTTTCATCTGCCTATTTCCAATAGCTATTCTTTTCTCTCAGAAGATACTATCTACTCATAAGTTTCTTATATTTCTTTCTAGGCTCTCTATTCTCTGGCCATAGGTGTTCATACTAGATCTCACATACGATGTGATAGGGAAAATAATGCATCTTACAACCCTAAGACATCTTCCTATGCTACCAGAACCGGGTGAACCCATAATATACGAACTCATTCACCATCTAGAATTCCCATGAACTAGGTTCATAGGTTAATATAGATTTCATCTCCAACATGTCTTGAAAATGTAATATATCACTTATAGAAGTGTTGGAACCTTAACCACATAACATCAGGATCAACTATATTGTGTGTAGTATTGGTATACATAATTTTATGCATGGTTACCCATTAAATTATTACATCAGGATTTTTTGAAAATTTAGTGTCTGAGTGTGGAAGATTGTAGTGACTGAGCAGTACATTACTACATGTGTTTCCATTTGTGTCTTGATATTTTTTATTTATTTTTTCTAAATCATGTGGTACCCCACACTCTGGGTGCTGGTACATATTGATACATTTTCCTTCTATATATATGATAATTCTTGGATGGTTGGAGTGTATTTCAATTTCATTATTGATAGTTCAGATGATAAAGGTGGTAATGTTTATACTATGAAATAAATACAAAAGTTTTTATAATTTATGGATCAATTGAGACCCTAGGATTTTGGATTTCAATGGGACATTTTCATTCTATGTTATAATCAGAAGCAGGAGCATGGGACATGGAATATTTTGGATCGATTCTTGGATAATATTAACACTCCATCTACTTATAATTCTTCCTAAGTGACTCACATGGTAATATCTCTACCTGATCGTTCACCTATAATGGAGTCTGTAGGGGGTGACAGGGGTTACAATGGGTGGTTATTTTATGAAAATCATTATTATACAGTTCTTGAATTCCATCGAGTGTTGTGTGAGACATAGAATTGGACAACTCAAGGAATTGGTTTCTTTGGTCTCCATAATTAAATAAAATAACTCAAAGGATAACTGGTTCCATTGTCTAACAAGAAATATATGGGAAATAACTATTTATTAAATATTAAATCTCATATTGAAAATTATGAATAATCACCTGAAGTGGAATGGGTTAATGAGATTTTTAATTCTCGTGTTGTTAAAATGAACAAACTTATAGGGCTACAGTTGGGCCAAGAATGAGTGTCTTGGGATCTCTCGTGGGCTATGTGGTGGAAATAGTGTCACAAGAATACACATTATTTCAATTATTTTCTTATGGAGGGTAAATAGATCATCACTCCAAATATTGTCATGAATAGTAGATCCTTCACTAATAACATTAGGGTTGTGCATGGTATAGTGGAGTTTCTTTTCAAATCTATCCTAGTTGATCATAACCCGTTAATTCAAGAAGGGTATCCAAAATGGAATGGATAAATTTTTGAAGTCATTCCATATAAGGTCATTTAATGAATTAATTACATGATGGAATCTATTCCAGGGGAAGAATATATCAAAGAATTAGTTTTATATCCTAATCAAGAGACTGAACGAGGCCCATACAGATTCCCATGGGTCCATCTATGTGGAATTCTAGGGAACTATTTAGAATGATCTTGTTGAGTCTATTCCAGACTTCTATAATGGAGGCAATCATCCAAGAGTTTCATGTCCCAGCACTCTAGTTTTCATGAAAATGGTTAAGGACCCTTGTTTATTAAGTTAGTATAGGCCTACAAGCATGTGTAACTTCCCATATAAAGTGTTTTATTCTGTTATAAACATGATTCCTTCATGGAATTTTTCATTCTTGATTTCTAATTAAGAACATTGTTTTAATAAACATATGTCCATTCAAGGAACAATTTATCAGCACAAGATATAATAATAGATAATAATAATGATGTTGTTAGATACAATATTTTAGTCATTTAGGAAATTGAAATGGTGTATAGAATAATGTAATGGAGAATTATTTTAAAGGCCTTGGAACATATGGTCTTTTCCGCTCAGACTTCAGACTTATTATTTTGATTCTTTATCTAGCCATGTATTTCAATTTCCTTCCTTTGGAAAATGTGTGGTTTCTTCAAGAAAATATGAACCACAGTTCCCTACCATGTTTATCCTTGCATAGGATGTGTTTAATATATTTCATAGCATGAATTTGAAAAAATGGTATAATTTATCCTTTTCGGTGATAATTCCAATATCACAGTGGTTTCCATATCATGTTCATGGGTGATATTCTACACTTTTTCAAAAGTAATAGATATTATATCAGAGTCGTCTTTATTTACTTGGTATAAAAATTCAAATGGTGTGGGAAAATCGTTAATCAAAATAATAGTAGGGTCTATATCATAATAATGTGTTCGGAGAGGCGAGCCAACTCTAATGTATCCAACATGGGATTCAATAGAATGAATTTTCCCATGGAGTATTTTTTTCTCACATATCTCTTTGTATATATCTTTTTTTAATAATTTTCACAAAGTGGTTGAGAATATTTCTACTCAGAATAATAATTTGAAAAAAAATATTCCTCTCCTTTGGTGGAAGGATTATACTTTTTAAATATGCGCTCTATTTGATTCTGATGCATATATTATCTGTTCTTAATGTGAAAAAGATTGTCATTGAGGATCTAAAAATATTATTAGTTCCTTGATATAGGATGAAAATGTTGATGGATATTTCCATTGTACATAATATCCCTTGATGGAAAACACAATTTTGATGGATGGGACTAATATTTGATGTATTAATGTAATGGTAAATCTTTTACATTCAATACTGACACCAGTGAAAATCCAAGGTAGTTCCATTAAGGATATATTTTCTTCTAATCATTACAGGAGGATACTGAACATCTACATAGACAATCCCTCTATTATTTATCACTTCATCAAAGACCATATCACCCTCATTTAATGCCAATAAAGGTGGATTAATTATCGGTGGATATCAATATCATGGAAACAAGTTGTGTTAGAAAAAGATTAGGTTTTATAGGTTTTCCTAGCCCTAACATTTATTTTAGAGAGGCCCGTGTATATCCAAATCTTATTCATATTATCATTGATATATAAAAATAGAAACTGTTTAATTTAATTCAGTTTAAAAGTGAGTCGGACAAATGTTTTTTCAGTATAATGAATACTAGGACATTATATAGAATGTATACTGGAAGTTACTTCATGAAAACAATGACATAGATGATTATGGAGAGCACATTTGGTGTAGGGAGATATTGGAAAAATGCAATTTCCACACCTGGAATTTGATAAACCAGTATCGACCGATGGACGAATCCACCCAGAAAAAGATATCCATATTGCTTCTAGGATGATTTTCTACTATAACATGAAACAAGAAACATATTTTTATATGTTATTCTTAGTTTATAGGGCCTATAATATAAGTAAGTATTTTAGAGACATAGGATCAATGAATCAGGTCTGTATCTGTGAAGTTTTTTTTAGGAATGGTTTCATAATTAGTTTAATAATCCAAATGATATAAACGAAATTGATATTATCATATCAGTCGGGTGTTGGTGTATTTGGAAGGCTTGAAACTCGTCCCAAATTCAAGGATGGTGTTCCTTGAATATATTTTTGTTATCAAGGATCAGGTGCATGTTGTTGGATCTTATTACCATACTCAAGTGACGGTATATATCTCACTCCCTAATAATAATTACAAAAAAAACCTTCTTACAGCATACAAATCTCGATACCCCTATCTCTAGTTTGTTTTGTTCATTGGAATCCACCTTCATGTGGATTCAAACCTATTGTTGATTTATCATATTCTTTGGGTATAATGAGGGGTGGAGGTATCATTTGGGATTCTGATGGTTCATTTCTCCTTGCATTCTCTAACTCATTCCCGAGCAGAGACTCTCTCATAAAAGTGGCCTGTGAAATGTTGAAGGGAGTTGTTTTTTATGTAGTATGAAGAAATATGATTTAGTGGTCATTGAAATAGAATCAATGATCATATATAAGTCACCAGTGTGCCGAATTCCCTTTCCTTATATTATCATTTATCACATCTATTGGTGTAATAATCTCAATTAGAACATGATTTATATTCTTCACATGTAGTTCAATGGGAATAGTGTATTAGATTTTCATACATTTACGAAGGATCATGATCATTATTTTTTCTCATATGATAGTCTCGAATCCCTTCCTATTGATTGTGTAAATATCATTATAATTGATTCCCTTAGCATTCAATGCTCTAAACCCTCATTTTTTTTCTTGTTTTTATTTGGTACATTTTCCATCTAGTCATTAATAATCATTATTCTTCTGTGAAGAAATAAAAAAATAGTACAAAGGTACACATCTCCATTATAAAACCTCATTTACCACAAAAATAAAATTGATTTTATTAAATGAAAAGGGAAACAAACCTATATAAAAATAGTTAAAGGGGCCTAAAATTGTGCAACCCAAGTGAATCCACTTTAAGAAAGTGAAAAACCTTAGGGGTAAAGGAACCCATACTATATAAAAAATACATTTCAATCATCAAAATGCACTTTAGAAGAAAAGAAGTTAGCAACTTCATTAATCTCAACGTAGGTGTAAAGGATGTACATATGATTTTTCATAAGATACATGCACCATATGATGGAGTACTCAATATAATAAGGAATGGGATCATAGCTTCATAGACCTTTATAAATTATCAGGAATCAATTTCACCCTCCTAGATTGGGATATTCCTCTAGTTGAAAAGGGACAATCCGGTGAGAATTGTGTGGTCCTCTACTTGAAGAGAGTCACCATTAATGAAGTAACCTTAAAAGGATTCCACAAAAGAACTATTTTGATCTATTATAACTTTACCCCAGCACATTAATACCATGAAACATCATATATATGTGTTTAACTTATTCCCCAATAGTTGAATCTTCCATTTGAACCAATTTCCCTTAAAAAAACTTATTACCAGTATAAGGGAGCATGAGCTGGAGGGAAATGAGGGAAGGTCCATTCGTCGAGTCCTAGTGTAACCTTCATAAGTCCAACACTATGTTCTGGATGTAAAAGTGGATACCCACTATTTTCCCTGGTTAGAATTGATGGAATCTATCATTTTTGGTCCACCACTGCACCCACCACCCAACACTAAAAATCAACAATATGGATTTCCTCACTGGATCGAGGATATCCGCATCTTCTAACCAATGTTAATGAAGAGAATATTCAAAGGAAATGACACCTAATCACCTATAAAACTTACTAAAAAACCCCCAATTTTCCTTCTTTCATTCAATATTTAAGAAAATTTGGATTGTGAACTCACAGTTCAACATCACGCCGCACCAGTATATAGAGGCCATGCTGATCCCTCAACATTGAATACACTCCCGTATGGAAAGGCAGTGTTCTGAAAATAGAACATAAGAGAGAATAACACGAAATAGATCTATTTTCACATCAAAATATACTGTAATGATCATGTATATAAGGAACCGATTCAATGGAAGTAAAATATTAGATTTTAAAAGAACATATAGCAGCACAAGTAAAAACACATCGATCCAGTTCATTAGAACATGTTATGTTGTAAAAAAAACTTCTGATTATCATCCAGAATGGTATTAATTAAGAGGTTTTGTGAACAGGCTTCTCTAAAACTGAAATAGGGAGTTGGGAAGTGTGGAATTCCAAGAATAGTGCCTAACCAATTCTAGGTCCAAAATATCAGATCATTATTGCCAATAATCTACTAAGAATGATGCTCAAGAAAAGGGAGATATTGACAGACCATCTTATGAATTCTGTAAGGCTTACATCTGGATCAGAACCCATAAATTCCATAAGTACAATGCATAATAATTCTCTATATATATTACCCCCAATAATATACCATTCAAGTTTGTCATGAAGGCTAGCTATTGTTCAAGAAATATTTCTAAAATTTAGACAACTTTATTGATTGGTTTATCCAATTTTCCCCAAGAATCTCAATTATACTGACCCTAAAAGTTCACATTCTAATGGAATTATATTAGAGATCTATCTATGCTATCATTATTATTCTTTGGAACCTTCAGAGTGGACAAAATATGCATTGGGATAGAGGATAAAACATAACTAATTAATGTGATTCTCCCTCCAAATGATAAAAAAACTATTTCTCGAGTTAAGAATGAAGCCAATAAGAATTTGAACCACTGAATCAATTTTCATAAAATAATAGGATTAGGAGACGTAGGGAACCAAGTTAGTTCATAGTAAAAGGGATTTTCTTCATTCCATGACTCGATTCCAATTCCCATTTTCACCTCTCAGAATAGTTATTAGGGATGAAGAAAATTACTTTTCTAACGGTTTACAATATAGCCACTCCAATTAAAATACTCCTCTAAAACCACATTAACCCCTCAACTAAAATATTAATACCATTATCATAGATTATAGTGTCGTTTTGAAACATTAGATGTGATATACCTCCAATCAATTGTTTATTATGAAATGGAATCAAATTTCCAACCTCAATGAAATGGTTAAAGTACGTACTAAGAGAATCTTGATAAAAAGTAAACAGAGAGGGGGAAAGGGGTCTCCCAGCCTCAATCCTCTTATTTATTTCATGTATCCAATATGTTTTCTCATAAATAATTTAGGCATCCTTAGAGAGCTAAATCAATGAAATAGAATATCGATCACCCACTCAGCAAACCCTATGCTCCAAAGAACCCTGATATGAAAACACCATTCAACTCTATCATATTCCTTCTTCATATCAAGTTTTATTTCCACAATTCTTCCAAAAGACATTAGATTGATATCACTAATCACTTGATTAGCTAATGAAATGGAATATTGAATGGATATTCCTTTCACAATACCATGATGTTCCTCGACCACCAAACTAGGAAAAAGAGGAGAAAGTTATTTGTTGACAACACTAGGAAGAACTTTTTATGGAATATTGGATAAGCACATAGGCCAAATTTTATTCAAATTTTTATGATCTTTATCTTTGTGAACCAGAAAATTTATTATAACACATGCCACTCTAGGTATATTTCCTCCAAGAAAAAAATCATTCACTATACTTATGAAACTTTCTAATGCAATATTTGAAGAGGCTATTTAAAAATATAGAAAGAAAAAATCATGCTTGGGTGCACTGTCAGACTTCGTGTCCCAAAGCACCTCATGAATTTTATCCTTTCCAAGAAACGAACAGATCCTATCTTGCAAACATTCCTTTAATATATACGGATTCAGGTCGAAGAGATACGATGTGCCACATAGATAACCCCAGATCATTGTTGTGTTAGTGGATGCCAAGAGGGACCTAATGAATGAATCCACCATATAACATAAAACATCCCTATCACTATTATTGGAACTATCCTCCATAAGAAGATTGGGATTCATGGGATAACATCATTATCTGATAAATGAATGAAAATAACTAGTGTTTCTATCACCTTCATGAAACCACTTTACTCTAAAATTTTTAGGAGAAATACACTCTTGTTTCTGAAACAACTCTACATGATAATCCTTCTTGGATATCATCGCACCGAGGAATTCATCATCCCATTTTCCAGTCTCAGAGTCAGATTGATTGTTGTTTTGTGAATGAAGAATACCTCGTATCCTTTCCAAATATTGAAATATTTCACATATAAAGGGGTATCTTAGATCAATCCCCTCTTCGTATCACTTTATTTTCTACCATCATGAGTAATTACTTCTTTCATTTTTCATCTTCTTGGCTTGAAAATCCAAAAAAAATCGACATTATGATGAACTCTTGGGATCTATATTTTTGGAGAAACCCCTGGATTTCACAGCATAATATCTTATGGTTCCATAAGCTCCAGCTTTGATCATTTGAATTACTCTAAAACCAAGAACTCTAGGTTGAGGGGAAGGATTTATAGGGAAGTCTTGTGTATTTGTTGGTTGAAATATTAAGATTAAAATTTTTTAGGCGGAGATAAGATGGGTTTTCCTTTTATATGTTTGGTAAAGGATTATACAGACCTGGAAATCCTGTAGAATTTTTTTTCTTCTTAAATACATGGGAATTTTACAAGTCCACAGTTTCTGACGGCACTTGATTTCGATTCCTGGTCTGCCCAGAATCAATTTCTGATGTTATTTTCGGGTACATTTTGTAAATGTACATGAGGGATTTTATATCTTTTGAATCAGTGCTCGAAATTGAAATAGGAGGGCACCATTTAAATCGCAGCACTGATATTTTCTTAAGCAGTCCTTTACCATAGTTTCTTTTTATCGTGATTCGGAGTAATTTTTTCGGGGTTCTAATTTAAATTAAATAAAAATCAGTGTAAATTTATTTTATTTGAATGGAAGTTAAAACCTCCAAAGGGAGGTTGGAAGTGGTGCCACTCGCACATAACCTCCCTTGATAGGATGTTATAAAGTGGGGCCCACACTAACATCAATCCTCTCAACTCCCCTTGAACCACCAGTTAACTCTTGATCTCCCAATTTACAGTGGAGCCTTTCCCTATTCCCCTTAATGGTGCCAAAAAAAATTAATGAACTACTTAATTAATTAACTGGAGTGATTTGAATTCTTTGGAATTAATTATGAATTCATTTTAATAAGTTAAAATTTTATTTTATTTTGGGTGGGCCTAATCATTGGAGAGCTTGAGAGAACTCTTGGAAGAACACCATCCTCTCGATGAAGAATACTCCTCCTCTCCTAAGAACATAAAGCATCATCTTCTACCTTCTTCCACCGGAGCATGGAACGGAAGCACCGCTGCCCACGAAGTACACTGAGGGTGTCATCTCGACTCGACTTCACCGAGCTCTACTCCCTCCAACATTGACAGAACAACGTCCTTCTTCCACGATTCTCATCTTCTGTGACTCATCAAAGTACAACGACAAATACGAGGTAGAGTGAAATTGGATTGTTTTAATGTATGATTTATTCCTCGTACTTCGACATTTATTTGTGGATTGACGGTGGCCAAATGGTTATCACCTAACGTGGTGTGCACAGGCCGAACAAACACGACCTGACGTCCCTCCGTTGAATATTGTTTGATTGATGACGGATGCAGAGCCGAAATTGCGTCGTGTTGTCGCACCACGCCAGAGAAGATCCACGATAGACTAAAGAGGAACCACGACCGGGAGGGCTGCGGTGGATGAAGATGTGCAGAATCATCACGTCACGTGGTGGAGCCGAAGGACATGGTCAGGTCGGGCCGCGGCGGTGGGGGCACAGCGCCGTCATGCCGTAGGGAGGGAATCAGGACCACAGCGCCATCACGACTTAGTGGATTTGCGAAGGTGGCCGGTAGAGCCAACCGCCGTCGAGCCGGACCGCGGGACGACCGGCCGGCCAACCGGCCGGCCCGCTGGAGAACCGCAACACCCACAGGCGCTGCGTAAAAGAGGATGCGGCCCGCGTCCTAGGGCCGCTCTGCTGGGTGAACCATTTGGTTGACTTCCGGCCGGGCTGGAGAACCGTGGCGCCCGCAGGCACCCCGTGTGGAGAACTGTGGCCCAGAGCGTGGGGCGCGTGTGCTGGATTGTACCGGCCGGCTACGACCGGCCGAGGTATAGGAGGAGGCGGCAACGCTGGGTGAACCGGACAAGCCTGCAGTGTGGGCCAGGTCCGCTGGTGGGTCGCGCCCCACCGGGCCGGATCGACCCCCATCCGGGTCGGACCCGCCGAGCTGGGTCGAGCCGACCCGCCATCCCACTGGGCATGACGAGCTTGGCCAGTCTTCACTTAATTTTGAATATCCTAGACAACGCATCTGATTGATGCGCCGTCTATGAAACTGGGACTCTTGTGCCAAGGTGGTACTTTTGGGATACTCTAAGGGATTTTTTTGACAAATTTTGAAAAAAACGGCTGTGTTTAGATCGAGCGTAAATCCAACAGGCCACCTGGAACGGAAATGCCAATAACTCTCAGACCGGGCGTCTGATTGACATGACGTCTATCGCGTTGGGTTCCTTTTGATGAGACAAAACTAAGGGATACATCAAATTGAGACATAGTGATAGTTTATGTATCATCACTTGTATCAAGGAGCAGACCCTCCCAGAATCAAGCATGCTATGTGCGGGAACCCTAGGGATGGCTGCGATGACTACTGTACTTGAATCCATCGTGGGTTACACAGTGATGACTACTATACCGAGATCCCCAGTGGGTCCGACAGTTCTAACTTCTATTAATGTATCCTATGTGGATCTGAAAGAATAGATGGTCATGTTTCCATTGTGGGTTTGATAGCTTAGGTGGTTTTGTATCCTACGTGGGTCTTACAGTATAGCTGGTCATGTATCCTGTGTGAGTCTGACAACTTAGATGAATTAGTGACTACATCTGATCATCTATATCTCTACACAAAATTTGTATACATGTGTGAGCTGAGTCATTTCTTTCAACCATTATCTTCATGGTGATTGACTTTTCTTCCTTTGTGGAATGGTTTGGGCTTGGGCTCGAGAGTTGGAGCATGACTGTGATTGGTAACATAGGAATATGTACTGAAAAATACCTATGTAGGGTTGGTTGATACATTGTGATTGTATCTTTCTAATGTGGTTTATCCTTTGTGAATTATGGGAGTCCTTCTGGGGTCTCGGGGTCCCCTACTAAGTATTACTATACTCACCCCTGCACAGGCTTCACCCGCACCTTGTTGTGTTCTGTGCAGATGACGGTCGACAGTGATCGAGGCTGAGGGTGACGGATGGGAGACTGCTCGGAGCTGAAATAGATAGGACGTACCACAGGGAAGAGTTATTTGAGTTCTGTACCTACCCTTGAGGTAGGATTCCCCGGTGGATGATCCAGGAGTTGTTTTCCCTTTTTTGAATGTACTTGTTGTTCAGTTGGGTTGGTATACTCTCCCACTTACTTTCAAAAAACCTTAATTTTCTATTTTAGTACTTGTTGCCACTTCTTCTTGTGTTCAGGATGTGTGTGTGTTGCTGGTTAAAAAGAAATTCCATCCCTTTTTATCGGGATTACACCTTTGGTGCTAGTTGCCAGCCCCTGGCCTATGGATGGCGGGTTTGGGGTAGTCATGACATGGGCCCTGAGGACGAGTTGTGAATAATTGGTATCAAAGGAAGGATCTACCACAGAACATGGACACGTATTCTTTTAAAGGAAATAGTGTTAAGTGTTTTGGGTGTGGCTATCAATTTATGTAAACCATTGTTGGTGCAGCAGCCGACGTATGCATACACTAGGACTATGACTTCTGATTTCCGACTCAGCGCACGAAAACACTGATTGTGTGTGTATTTCCTTTGAAAATGTTTTCTTCGTGATTAATTTCTGTCAGCTAACCAGGTATACTATTTTAATCGTGGCGCATCAGTTTCTTTTCAGGATGTCCCCCCGAAGGTAGCCGGCTAGGGTTCCGTGTTTCGTATGAGTGGGTATCCCACTGAATGATGAGGCCTCGGTGCAGGGCCCCATCATTGCGGAGGTACCAACGGTACCACTACCAACTGGGACACCAATTACACCAGCTCCAGCAGTAGAGAGTGCACGACGTATGAGTTCATTGCATGAGTTCCAGTGCTAGAGACTACCCAGGTTCCACAGAGAGATGGATCCACATGTAACTGAGGATTGGCTGGAGGTTGTCGTGAGAGTTTTCAGATTGGCAGGGAAACCAGCCGACTTCATGGTGATCATAGCCAAGAGTCTCTTACAAGAAGCATCATACAAATGGTAGAGCCTGATGCTCTAGGTTCATGACGAGGCATCATTACTCTGGACAGACATTGAGAGTCTCTTTCACTCATAGTTTGTTGCGGCCACCCTTCGTGCTGTGCGGATTCAGGAGTTACATCATCCGCAGTAGGGAAACTTGTCAGTATCTCAGTACTCTGTGAGGTTCACCGACCACTCATGATACTCCAGAGATATGGTACGAGACCCATTCTTCAGGGCCCATACTTTTGAGAAGGGACTTAGGCATTATATTAGGGAATTGATGATTCCCCACAGCATCCAGACATATGAGGGGGTGCTGGAGCGAGCCCTACTAGTGGAGATTTTTCTTGCTGAGTAGACACCAGCAGCGAGACCCATCATAGGGTGAAACATAGTGGAGTCTTCTACTGCAGGCAGTAGAAAGATGTCACATAGTTCCAAGAAGACCAGGCCATCAGGTGGGAGACTCCATGATATAGGTTTGGTTGTGCAGGGAACACGAGAGAGAGACAGCTATATGAGGAGCATGATGTGCTATGCATGTGGCGGGCATGGTCACATGGCTCAAGACTGCCCGACTCGCCATGCAGATGAGCAGAAGATAGTAGAGGGACCTCCCAGGAAAAGGCAGAGGTTGACCATGCTGGTCCGCCATGAGTAGGTGGACGTGGCAGAGAAGCTGGCCGAGCAGCGGGTGGTGGACGAGGTTTCGAGGCTCTACCACCACCACCAATATGAGTTCCACCTCAACCATAGGTAGCTGGCGGACAGAGGCGGGATCAGATCTAGGAAGTCGAGGCCTACAACCACAGCACACCAGAGATAATTCAAGGTACTATCTTTGTCTACTCCACCATTGCTGTAGTACTTATAGACACACGTGCAAGTCATTATTTTATTGCCACTTCCCTCATTCGGAGCACATAGATTCGAATAGAGCCGTTGGCTCAATAATTATGCCTAGAGACTCTTATGAGAGCAGACTCGACAATTACACATGGGTGCCGACATTGTGAGCTTACTCTAGGAGGAAAGAGCTCTAGATGGGATCTTCTTGTAGCAACATCGAGGTTTTATGACATCATCTTGGGTATGGACTGGTTATCCACAGTTCGTGCTCATATTAACTGTATTAGGTGAAAAGTGCGGTGTATCCACACGGATGGGACCAGATTCACCTTCGCCGGGTAGAAGGGAGCCTTTTAAGTATAGGATGGACTTACACAGAGGAGGGGGCAGCCGATCACACATCAGTTGGCTAGTCTCATCCTCAGAACGGTTGATGTGCGGAGTCTGAGTTTTCGTTTTGTGGAAGATCAGTACATGGATGTTTTCCCTGAAGACGTTTCAAGACTACCTCCTCATAGAGAGGTGGACTTATAAATTGAAATGTACCCCGGGAAGGACCTGATATCTACTCTAGCATATCAGAAGGCTCCTACTGAGCTTCGAGAGCTGTGTGTATAGCAGGAGGACTTACAGGGGAAGGGATTTATCCGACCCAGTGTTTCACCCTAGGAATCACTGATTCTATTCCCCATGAAGGCGGATGGGAGCTTACGATTGGGTGTTGACTACCGTCACCTGAATTAGCTGACCATGAAGAACAAGTAACCACTCCTGACGATTGATGATCTATTTGATTAGATCAAGGGAGCATGATGGTTATCAAAGATAGAACATTGGTTAGGTTATCACTAGCTCAGAGTATGAGATGAGGATGTGCAGAAGATGGCCTTCATGGATCGGTATGGCCACTACATGTTCTTGGTGATGACCTTCAGCATAACCAACGCTCTAGTAGTGTTCATGAGTCTCATGAAGAAGATCTTCCAGCATTACCTTGATCGCTTCGTTATTTTCTTCATCGACGACATACTGATTTCTCAACTATTGAGGAGGAGCATGCCTACCATTTGCGGGTAGTTCTGGACACACTCTGAGAGAACCTGCATTATGGTATGATCTCAAAGTGCCAGTTCTCGATTCAAGAGGCTCACTTATTGGGACACGTCATCTAAGAGGCTAGAGTTGCAGTGTATCTAGTGAAGATCGAGGAAATATATTCTTGGGAGCTAACCAAGAGTGTGACCGAGGTGCATAGTTTTCTGGGACTGGCTGGTTACTTTTGGAGAATTGTGGCAGACTTCTCCTGAGATGCAGCAGTGCTTTCAGCATTGACGAAGAAGGGACAACCCTTTCTTTGGTCAGAGAGATGCCAGTAGATTTTTTAGGAGATGAGGTAGTGGTTGACCAGTGTGACCATCTTGAGGTTACTAGAGGAGGGCGTTGGGTTCATATTTTACTGCGACACATCAAGGACCAGACTTGGGTGTGCCTTGATGCAAGAGAGAACAGTGATCACTTATGGTTCACGGAAGCTGAGACAACATAAGAATAACTACGCTACCCATGACCTGGAGTTAGCAGTATTGGTCATTTCCTTGAAGATGTGGCAGAACTATCTAATGGGTGAGAATTTTACAGTCTACTATGACCACTCGAGTCTCAGGTACATCTTCTCACAGAGGGTCCTGAACCTAAGACAGCGACGATGGATCAAGTTCTTCCAGGACTATGACATCGAGATAGTCTATACTCCTGGGAAGGGGAAAATTGTTGTAGATGCTCTCAGTAGGAGATCAAGAATTCAGCTGCTAGGAGAGGTGACGGAGCAGCTGGTGGCGTTGTAGATATATTTTGTGGATAGAGATGGAGCTGCCTTTCTGCAGTCTCTCACAGTCACTCTTCCAATTCATCAGCGAGTTAGGGAGACATAACATGTGGATGTTGACTGTGAGACACAACGTGCATAGATATCCTCAGGGCAGGCACCTGATGGATTTTATGAAGGTGGGGAGCATGTCATTATCTTCAGAGGACGGACCATGGTACCAATTGAACTTCAAAAGGATGATTTGAGGGAGTTCCACAAATCTCCTCTAGAGGTACATCCAAGAGTAGAGAAGATGTATTAGGACCTCTGATGACTACACTAGTGGCCAGTTATGAAGAAGGTTGTAGCAGAGTTTGTCTCACAATTCCTCAATTGTCAGCATGTCAAGGCAGAAGAACCAGGTTCCAGCAGGCTTGGTTCATCCCTTAGAAGTCCCAGTGTGGAAGTGGGACAGGATATCGATAGATTTTGTGATGGGAATTCCTTGTACATTCAAAGGAAACAACTCTATCTGGGTGATTGTAGACAGACTCACCAAGCAGGCCCACTTCCTATCGATCAGACAGTAGGGATCAGTAGAGAGACTTAGACACCTTTACATAGAGGAGATCATACGGATTCATGGTGTTCCATTGACGATCATCTCCAGTCGAGATACCTGTTTCACATCCCGGCTATGAAAGGGGTTGCAGGAGGCTTTTGGGATGCAGCTTCGCTTGAGCACCGCCTTCCACCCTCAGATGAATGGTCAGACTGAGAGGATCATTCAGACGCCCGTGGACATGCTCTTTTCATGCATTCTCAACGTTGTTCACAGTTGGGAGGGTCACTTTCCCATGGTAGAGTTTTTGTATAACAAAATCTACCACTCCACCACTAGGATGGAACCTTACGAGGGACTTTAAGGTCAACCTTGAAGATTGAACATTGTGCTGGACTGACTCATGGGAGTCAGTACTTGTAGGACCAAGGATGGTGCAGGCTTTGACAAAGAAGGTGCAGATCATACATGAGTGGATGAAGACTGCACAGAGCAGGAAGAATTCCTATGCTGATAGGAGACAGAGACCACTGGAGTTCGTGGATGGTGACCACGTATTTCTATGTGTCTCACCTAGACGAGGTCTACAGAGATTTGGCAGAGGTGTAAAGTTACCTACATGATTCATTTGACCTTGTCAGGTCTTCATTAGGGTAGGTGTGGTGTCTTATCACTTGGCTCGTCCACCTCAGTTGCACTGGGTGCCTGATGTCTTCCACGTATCTCAGCTGAGGAGATATGTGCATGAACTGTCTCACATCATCGACCACAGGAAGCTGGACATTGATGTCTGGGCGACATTAACAAAGGTTTCAGTGGAGATTGAGGATCGACAGGAGCGGGTCCTGCGTGGAAGGTCGATTCCTTTGGTGCGTGTTCTCTAGAAGCACATGAACCTCTGGGAGAGCACATGGGAGCAGGAGGCTCAGATGTGTGCTCAGTACCCCCCATTTGTTTCCCTTGTGTGTGTAGTAGTTTTCAGGGACCTAAATCCATGAGGTGGAGAAAATGTAAAAACCTGAAAATCCAGTGGAAATTTTTTTCTTAAATACTTGGGAATTTTATGAGTCTATAGTTTCTGACAGCGCATGATTCTGAGGCCCGGTGTGCCAGGAATCAATATCTGAAGTTTTTTGGGTATATTCCTTAAACATAAATGTTGGATTTTATATCTTTTTAACCGTTGCTCAGAATTAAAATATGAGGGCACCGTTGAACTCACAGCGCTGGTATTCTCTTATGGAGACATTTACTACAGTTGCGTTTTTATCATGAATGGGAGTTATTTTAATGGGGTTATAATTTAAATTAAATTAAAATGGGTGTAACACATTTTTATTTGAATGGAATTTAAAACCTCCAAAGGGAGGTTGGTGATGGGGCCACCCACACATAACCTCCCATGGGAGGATGTTATAAGGTGAGGCCCACACAAACATCAAACCACTCAACTCCCCTTGAACCCCCTTTAACTCTAGAGCTCCCAATTTATGGTGGAGCCTTTCCACCTTCCCCTTTATGGTGACAACACAAAATTAATTAATGACTTAATTATTTAAGGGGAATGATTTGAATTCTTTTGAATTCATTATGCCAACAATATAATAAGTGAACACATTGTTATATTTTGTGTTGTCATAATCGTTGGAGAGCTTGGGAGAACTCTTTGAAGAACACCATCCTCTCGACGAAAAACGTTCCTCGTCTCCGAAGAACGTGAAGAAACATCTTCTACCTTCTTCAACCGGAGTAAGGATGGGAAGCACCGCCGCCCACGAAGTACACCGAGGGAGTCGTCTCGACTCAACTTCGCTGAGCTCTACTCCCTCCAACGTTGATGGAATACATCTGTCTTCCGCGATGCACGTCTTCCGCTACTCGTCAACGTACAATGACAAATACGAGGTAGGGGGAAATTGGATTAATTTAATGTATTATTTATACCTCGTACTTCGATGTTTATTTTTGGAATGACGGTGTCCAAAATGTTATCACATAAAGTGGAGGGCACATGACGATCGAACAAGGCCCGACGTCCATCCATTGAATCTTGTTTGGTTGACAACGGAGGCGGAGTCGAAATGGCGCGATCCTGTCACACCGTGCCAGAGAAGAACCCCAGCGGACGATAGAGGAACCGCAGCCGGGAGGACCGCGACAGATGAAGAAGTGTGATGTCATCGCGCCGCATGGTGGAGCCAAAGGCCGCAGTCAGGTAAGGATGCGGTGGTGGCGGCATGACAAAGTTGCCTCGTATGGAGGGTAGCAGGACCACGAAACCATCGCACCGTGGTGGTTGTGAAGAAGCGGCCGGCTGATCCGGCCGCCATGGAGCTGGACCGTGGGACAACCGGCCTGCTCTCCTAAGAACCGCGGTGCCCATAGGTGACGCATGGAGGAGGACGTGGCCTGCGTCCGCAGGCTTCTTAGAAGAGAGAACCAGCTGGCCACATGCCGACCAAGCTAGAGAACCACGGTGCCCGTAGGTGCCACGTGGGGGGAATCACAGCCCGTACCTCGGGCCTCATGCGCTAGGCCGAACTGGTCGGCTACGGCCGACTGGGGAAAGGGATTAGGTGGAACCTCTTGGGGCCGACGGGCTAACCGGACTGGCCCTCAATGCAGGCAGGTTCCACAGGTGGGCCTCACCCCACATGGCCGGATCTACCGCCAGCCGGGTCGGACCCGTCAATCCGAGTCGGGCCGACCCGCCAACGCATTGGGCCTGACGGGCCGGGCCCGTCACGCTTAAATGTGAATGTCTCCTAGACCGCACATCCGATTGACTCACCTTCTATTGAACTGGGACTCTCGTGATGAGGCAATACTTTTTGGATACTCTAAGTGAGTTTTGGAAAAATTTTGGGAAACGGACAGGTTTGGATAGAGTGTAAATCCAACCGGGCCACTTGAATGGAAAATGCCTATAACTCTCAGACTGGGCATCCGATTGACATGTTGTCTATCGTGTTTGTTTCCTTTTGATGAGGTTGAACTACGAGAGACATCGTGATAGATGATGTATCAACACTAGGCTCGAGGAGTGGACCCTCCCAGAATCGAGCGTGCTGTGTGCGGGAACCCTAGGGATGGCTGCGATGAATACCATACAAAAATCCTTCGTGGGTTCTACAGCGATGACTACTGTACTGGGTTCATCCAAGGGTCCGACATTTCTGACTTCTGTTCTTGTATCCTGTGTGGTTCTGACGGCTTAGGTGGTCTTGTATCATGTGTGGCTCTGACAGCCTAGCTAGTTCTGTATCTTGTGTGGGTCCGACAGCTTAGATAAATCAGTGACTACATCTGATCATCTCTATATCTATTCAATAGATATATACCTATGTGAGCTCAATCATGTCATTCAACCATTATTATCATGGTGAATGAATTTACTTAATTTGTGGAAAGTTTTGTGCTTTGCCTCTAGAGTTGGAGCCAGACTGTGATTGATAACTTCGGTATATGTATGGGCATATACCTAAGTAGGGTTGGTTGATACTTTGTGATTGTATCTTTCTACTTTGGTTTATCCTTTTTGTATTTTGGGGGACCTTCGGGGGTCTCGGGGTCCTCTACTGAATATTTTTATACTCACCCCTGCACGGGCTTCACCCACACCTTGTTGTGTTATGTGAAGACGATAGACGATAGTGATCGAGACTAAGTGTGGCAGACGAGAGGCTCCTCAGAGCTGGACTAAATAGGGAAAACCGCAGGGAAGAGTTTTTCAAGTTCTGTACCTACCCTTCAGGTAGTATTCCCCATTGGATGATACAGGATCTGTTTTCCCTTTATTACTTTTTCTTGTTGTTCAGTTGGGTTTGTATACTAGATCACTTACATTAAGCACACCCTACATTTCAATTTTATTACTTGTTGCCTCTTCGGGTTGTGTTCAGACTGTGTGTGTGTGTTACAGTTTAAAAGGAAATTCCTTCCATTTTTATCGGGATTATGCCTTTGGTGCTAGTCACCAGCCCCTGGCCTATAGAAGGCGGGCATTGGGTAGTCACGGCACTGGCCCCAAGGATGGGTCGTGACAAGTACACACTTGGAATTAATTAAAATATTATATAATATATATCCAAAAAAATTTATTGTGAACAAGACACCAAAAAATATAATATTATATTTTATATGGATAAATTTTTTTTAAAAATAACATTTATATTTTTTTGGATACAATTTTATCCTCATCGGCTTTTAATTAATATTATAACCATTTTAAACCTTATATGTGATTACATAGATTATTACCATGATAACATAATTATATAACCAAACTTAAAAGTGTCCTTATTACGAAATTTTATAATGATGATTCCAAAATTTCAATTATTTTAATTGGAATAAATTTCTAAAGGTGGAAGAAATTAATTTTAATATAAGACTGGAAACCACACGAAAAATTATTTTTATTGAAATTCATGATTTAAGCGTAATAATAACTTTTCCATGAAATCAAGGAATAAATTCAGTTCCACAAATTTTGTTTGTTAAATATTAAAAAATATTGGTTCTATAATTTTTATTAAATTGAAAATATATTGAAATCTTCCAAACATGCAATTAAATATAGATAACCAATTTATTAATTTGAATAATCTATAACTTACCATTAAAGAAGTCAATAATGGATTTTGAAATTCAAAATAAGGTTTTAAAATACAATTTTTACTCCTAAAAATTATATATAGTTGAAATCCACTCATATGACAGAATAAAACCACGTCTAATAGAGATTTCCAAGTTTCACCTCATAGTTTTGTCCTTGTTTTACATATTCTACCCTTATAGTGATGACAAATAATTACTAAAACTAATATTCATAATGAAAACATAAATTGAATATATATACAATGTTTTAAAATTATGATTCTAAATATATAATATATTTTTAGTATTAATTTTATAGAATAAGAACCAATTAATTTAAGATAAAAACATAATACATGAAAAAACTGTTTTTTATGTTCAAAAAGACCTTATACCAAAATCTTATAGATTGACGAATAAAATATAATTCATTATATTATGTATTATTATGGAATACATGTGTTAATTTATTATAAAATAAAAATAATAATGGTACTTTTTAATGAAAATAAATGGATGCTTTACAAAAATATGGATTTACACTATTTACTGAAAAATCAATCTTCTCCGAAATATCACAAAATTCTACTCTAAGATAAATTTTACATTATGATTTAAAATTTATATATTTATTTTAAAATAAATTTTCTAAATTTCATATAGATTTATTTTATTATTGATGAAAATTAATTAATATAAATAATTTTAGAAGAAGTTTTTTTTTGAAGTATAAAATGTCTTTTTAAATCCTTGAATATTTATTTATTTTGAATTAATAAATATATTTGGAATTTATAAATTCATTATATATATATTTCATAATATTAATATTTCAAATCATAACTACTTATTTCATAGAAATTTCATAATTGTATCATTTATATAATTATATTTGTAGATTATATCATAATTTTCAAAAATCATGTTTTTGAATGATAAAAAATATATTAAGCATAGTATTCTATTCAAATATAATGTTTTTTCATTATAATCCATTAAATAAGTTACATAAACATTATTTTACCTCATTCCTACTTAAAATGATTAAAATATTTTTAGATTCTATTCCATAGAGTGGGAAAAATGATCATGAAAAGATTTTTTTTTAATATTTAGAAATATCACTTTTAAATACCCTCATCTTAAAAATGGTTAATAACAAAAAAAATGAAAAGGGTAAAAGGGAAATTTTAATTTCCACAAGAATAAAATAAAATTCAATTTCAGATAAGGAATGCATAGGTGGCAGTGGAAAATATGGATGTGGATAAAAAATAACATTAGTTGAATAATAATGTTTGATAGAGAACACAATCATGAGAATTTTAATGAAAATAACCATAAATTATAAGGGGATAAAGATTACCACAAATTTATCTAAAATGAATGTAATATGCTAATATTTTTCTTTTAGGATCATCTTTATAGTGTTGAACAATTCGGTTAACTTCTATATAAATAACATAAATAAATATATTAACTTGATTTTTGTCAAATCCATAAATTCCATTTCTTATTCTATTTGATTTTTAAAATATATGCCTCATGTATCTAATGATTTACTCCAAATTGTGAGTATGAAAATGTAATTCCTTGTAAAATGTAATCAAATTTTTAGTGAACATAAGCTATATAAAAGTATTAAATAGTATTCTTCCAATAATTACTAAAAAAATAAATAAAATGGTTTTCTAACACCCATAATTAATAAACCTTATGAGGAATAAATTGTTCATTAATCCAAAAAATGTAATAAGGACCCAAATTTTTCAACATAAAAAATTATATAAATAAATAACCCAATATCCCTATTAAGATTAATAAACTAATTTTTTTTTCAATATTATAACCTCCACGGTTTTCTTATCCCTTTCTATGTACACACCCAAAATTTTAATAGAATTATTTCAAAATAATCCTTAATGGTAAACCTAAGGGATACATATAACTCACCGTAAAAAATATTTTTACATATAATTAATCACTATAAATCCCCATCAAAAAATCTTGGAAAACAGGTTTCGATTTATTTTAAATTATGATAAAATATAAAATTATAAACCAATGATTGTATCCATAAATATTAAGATGATATATCATTGAAACATAATAATATACAAATTTATCTAAACAATTCACCAATACCAACAAAAATAACTCTGAACCCCAAATCCCTAATTCATTTCTAAAACATTTTACATTAAATTTATGTCTATGAGGCCAGTAATCATTACCAAATTTTATCTATCCAAAACATAAGTAAATAAATTGGAAATATTGGATCATTTATATCCCCATGTACAATTAAGGTTTTGTGTTTTATTGATTTATGATAAGTGTTTCACAAAAATAGCCATGTATTTAATTGATAAGTTTTCATTACTAAATATTGCTTTTATTGTCTCTCAAAATACTCAAAAATGTCCCATAAATAATTCATACATGAATACTTTCAAGGAATTTAAATTTAACATCATTATTCATAACTTATATATATGGAAAAAATAAGTATTCTGAGTTAAGTCACTCATTATGTGCAAACAAAATAACTAATAATTGAATGTAACCATTTTTCATAATATGAGTATAAGGGTAGAATGAAATAACCAAATAATATGATCATAACATAATACACTTAATACCAATAAAACATTGTTCAAAAATCATGATACATGGCATAAATATTTATGAAAAGGGAAGAGTCATAAAAAAGTCAACAAACTTGAGTCATGTGAAAAACCCCATAACTGAAAATTCATTATAACTCATTACATACCTAGATAAAACATAATGTTATCGTAAAAAATAATTATCATTTTACACTTATATTAACTATTAAAAATGGAATAAATATCTTGTAAATTCCAATAATCTCTTAGAATAATCTTCTAACTAGTTAACACATTCACTTTAACCAATGCATTTGAGGGTGATAACTGGACCCACCCATAGCATATTAGAAATATACCTTATGTATTGGGGTTCTATACCCAACCCATCATTCATTAAAAATGTTTATGTAATATATCATGAAATAAAACTTTCACCTTTTCTACATTATAATAATCATTGTTCTTGCAATGAATGATTTACTAACCGAGATGAAACGGGTTTGATTAAATATTTTAAGAAAAATTATAAAATATCCAAATAAATAATAATGATGGTGTCACTATAATATATCTTATTTATATAACAATTATAATATGGTGATGTTTTATTTTAATAGTATATACAAACCAACAATATCAATAAAATATTTCTTGAGGTAAATACCCTATTACATTGAAACTTAATTTTTGAAATGAAAAATTCAAAGAATATTAGTTTTTTTAAGGGAAACAAAGAAAAATAAATAAATCTTAAAATAACTGAGAAATAAATATGGTAGGAAATATTTACAACAAAATTTGTTATAAAATAAATATTTATCTAAAACATTATGTAAAAAGTAAATATTTGAGAAAAAGAAAAGAATATTGTTTTGAAGCTTTTTTTAAACATACAACATCAGTAAAAATGACATTAATGAATCATCTAAGAATATTCAAAAAACATTATGATGAAATTATTGAAAATATAGATATATAATAAATAGGTAGTTCGGATAAAAGATGAGAAATAATGTCATCTTTTTATATAGATATTTTCCATACTATTTGGAGTACAAACGTGAGAAAGACAATACTGAAACATCAATATTCCAAAAATATACATATTAAATGAAAAATAAATGTCTTTATAAAATAAATAATCTGTAACCGTCCCAATGTAATTTGAATAATTAACATTCATAGTTAAAATATTATTGAAATATAAAACCCTTAACACTTAAGAAAATACAATTCAAATAACCTTTTATAAAATGATTTGAATTGAAACATAAAATAACATGGAGTATGAATGATCCATGATATGTCATTTTAATGTGTAGTATGTAATGAATACATGTAAATTTTGGTATATATAATTAAAACATTCCTTAATTAAGTGAAATTGAGAGGAATCCCTTAATTCATGTTTGAATTGAAATGAATGAATTCATTGTCATTTATAATGGAATTATATCAATTAGATTCTTATGTAATATTGTTTTGAAATTATACTATTTATTATTAAACCATTTGATTCATTTATTTTTATGAAATATTAAATTACATAATCATTTATTTCCACATCTAGAGTTTTGTAGAAGTTCGGTTTATAATTTCAGAAGGAGTTTGGTAAACTATCCATGGGCCATGGGATATTTGTTCAATCATATTTATAATAATAAATCAAAAATAATTATTTTAAAAAATTAATTGTTTTTTGATCAACCATGATATATATGGTTATGAAAAACTAATTATGTAACAGTCATGTTGATGTTAGGTCAAACATATGCTTGAGTAACATTTACATTTTTCAACAAACATGAATAAAATATGGTAAGTATTAATTTTAAATTCTATAATTATTAATATATCACACATATCATTTATATCATTAAATATTCTAAATATATCATCAATGTGATGTAGTGATGGGAAATAGATCACATCACTTTATGGAGGTGCTAATCCACACATAAGCACGAGAAACATTATCAATTTTAAATGGACAGAAGGGTAATAAAGTGTATTAAATTGTATCGTTAAATAATTATATTTACTTCCTGAATATCATATATATAAATATATTAAATCCATAAATATTACCAGTCATGATATGTGGTTATGGAAAACTGATTACATGGGTTCACAAGAAAGTAGTTTGTAGTACACACAACTGATGGCTTCCTTTCCCATATGATTGATGAAAGAGATTGATTAATATTAAAAATGAACATAATAATATATAAGAATAATTGAGATATATATGTTATTATATAACAGTGGTTAAAAGAGTTATAATTTTGTCAGCATAATAAATAAAACTAAAACATAATGTTAAAAGTTATACATATTCTTTCTAAAAAATCCATTTCGTTTTACATTAATCCCCTTAATAATAGAATTATTTTCAAAACAAGGCCATTATAAAATATTGAGGTAGAATTATAAGATACAAGGGAAGGGATTAGATGAACTAGAGTGCTGAAAATTTGTGATTAAAATATGAGAGGATCGTCCATTTTATAAAATACGGAAAGGACACACATTTAATTTTTTAAATGGCTGAATAATATATTTTTAATAATCCTAAAAAGAATAAAAAATGATTCAAATATTAAATAACATGGTGTGAAATAGTACATATAAAATTAAAAAATAAAATTTATACATTTTATTGATACTTTTTAATCCCTACATCTTAGTTAAACCATATTAAACTTATTTTAACCATAAATGGGATAAGATAAATTTTTTCAATGGAAACACATTTATATGACCAAATGTAAAAGGAAACCTATAAAAACATTGGAAATTTTAATTCAATATTTTTATTCCATTTTATTATAATATATTTCTATAGGAGGTTTAAAATACTTTTAATATAAGAGCGGAAAATGCTTTAGGAACTATTTTTACTAAATTACCAAATTTATTCATAAAAATGATTTTTACTTCAAATCAAATAATAAATTTGATTTGTTGAATTAAATTGGATAAATTATAAAAAATGGGAAATTATATAATTTTTATTACCAAACATACTAAAACCTTCCAGTCATTCCATTAAATTCCAAGACCAAAAAGAGTGTGTAATTTGAAATTAATATAATTTAGCAGTACAAATGATATGATTGGGTTCCCATAATAATGATAATATATTGAAATAAATTATATAACCCAATTAAAAAATATTTGGTTAAAAAACACACATAAAATATGATAAGGTAATGTTTTATAGATATTTTAATTATTTATCATAATTTTTAACATAGTTATACCTCGGTTACCCTATCTATAGGGACAAATATTAACTGTAGTTTCAATTTATAATTAAAAAATATTAAAGTTATTTATTTAGAAAAATTTATTATCCTTATTTAAAAAATATATCTCATTCTTTTTGATTCAATATAAATATGTTTTTGTAATTAATTTAAGATAAATACATCAAATTTAACACAGATTTGTTTTTTTATAAAAATGTGTTCTTAAGCACACAATTGAAATTTTACCAAAACTAGGCTAACGAGGATAAAATTTAATTTGTTCAATTATATATTAATGAAAAATAAATAATTTACATTGTTAAAGAATTTAAATTATAAAAAAAATTAATAAAAATTAAAGATTGTTTTATAAACAACCATTTTTCTCACTACTTAATAAAAAATAAATCTTTTAAGAAATCAAAAAATATCACTGTATGAAAAAATTTACACGATGATTTAAAAAATTATATCATTTTTATAAAATATCTTATCTATTTTTTTGAATAAATTAATTATATTATCCATTCAAAAGACATAATAAAAATCGATTTTTAAGGAAACATATTATTTAACACTAAAATAATTTTTTAAAAAAATTGATTACTTCTTTATAATACCTCAATTAATTCATTAGTATTGTATTATAAATTTATAAATATTTTTATATTATGGTTTTTAATAAAAATAAATATTAATTTAATTTTAATTTCACAACAATCGCATCTAAAAAATTTATTTTTATAGTATATCACCAGTTACGTAATGTAGCCTTTCGTGCACTAAGGAACCTATCAAAAATAGTATTCTTTTAATAAAAAAGGGTTACACATAAACGAATTAAGTGTACTATAAATTGGAATTGAATCGTATAATATTTTTTGAAAAATAAATGGAATGATAAATATAAAACACATTATATAAATGTTTGAACAAGCCTAGAGAACTATGTGTCTCTCTTAGAGGATTCCACACAATGGAAGGGAATATGAAATGCTATTAACAAAAGAATCTCGATAGTGTAAAATTATATTATAGTGGTAGGGAAAATGGTAGGTAATTAGGGTGAATCAAAATTCACAGGAGATCCTTTAATGGTATTGGAAAGGATACTATTTTAAGTGTTGATAATGACATTTTTGGAAATATTTCAACATAATAAAATTGTGGAAGATATTAATCATTCAATGTGTCTATAAAAATATATAATAATAGTGTCTAGAAAAGATAATTTCCTGAAAAAAAACTTATACAATCAATTATATAATTTTTTTTATCATGTTTCAATCCCTTTACATCTTTAATTATTACATTTACTAATTTAGCTTTTATTGTGAAAAACAATTTGTACCTAACGTGACCTATTATATAAAAATAAAATTAAAAAGTTCTTTATTAGGTAATTTTGGCCTACTGATTAAAAAGTAGAAATCAATTTTTTATTACTCAATTTATATAAGTGTTAAAAATTGATTTCAATATGAATAATTTAGGTAATATTAAACTAATATTTTTTACAGAAAATATAACTTCAGTTCTAAATATATCAATTATGGGTTCTAAAATATATATAAAATATTAACCAATTTTATTTCAGTTATAAAAAAAAATTTAAATATTTTTGTATCAAAAATTTATTATTCATACTTATGAAATACTAGTCACAATAATAGTAAAAATTTTATATTGAATTTTTCATAAAAATCATTTTTTAGATAAATTAAAAAAATCATGTGAAGATAATATATTTTTGATAAATTAATAAATGATAAAAGATTATAATTAAATTATAACATATATAATTTAATCATTTAAATATACTTCTAAATAAATCATCTCTATAGTGTGCATTGCACGATATTTCAAGATATGATGTTGACATAAAACTGCATGGTCTGGGTTATTACATTCTCCCCCATTATCTAATATCATCCTAAAAATTGGCTTATATATCATCCATATAAAATTTTTGGATATTACTTATTCATTGTTTATATAGGCTCCCAAGTTAATTCTTAGAGTTTTTCATTTATCCAAAGTACTTTCACAAATTGAGTTATTCAATTTACCTCACTATATATCTACTGTCAATAACTTATAAAGGAACTTCATTATTGGAAAATTAATCCAATGTTTATATTCCCCTCTATGTAATAATATGTGTTGAATATATAATTAATTTACTCAATAATGAATCAAATAAGACATTCTATACATTAAAATGTTCTACTGCATTACTAATCAGTAAGATAAAACATTATTTATTTCTTATATTTAAAAAGGATCAATATACCTAAGTATTAACTACACCATTTTTCAAAAATCTTATAACTACCATCCATGGGGTAACCTTAAATAATATTTGATCCCCCACTTGAAATTCTAGGCCTTTCCTTCGATTATTAGTTTAACTATTTTCTCTATATATTAATACTTTTATGTGACAAGAATAGTCCCTATGAAAATATCCTTCCACTCTACAGGCTCTAGGATAAACATCATTCATTATACATCTTCTTCAAAATGAATTGGAGTATGAAATATATTACCATACAATGTTTTATAGGTTTATATATGGATTCTCAAATTGAGGCTATTATTTTATGAAAATTCCAATAAAGGTATATATTGATCCTATAGTACTTGAAATTCAAGAGAACATGAATCAAAATTACCTATGATGTTTGCATATTAATTTTTCACATTCAATCAATATTGGTATTATTTGGTGTTCTTAAATATGTCATAGTATTATTATCCCCTTATAGGATCTTATTAAATTTCAATGTGAACATAGGGTAAAAATCATATTGAATTAATATCATTTACCGAAAATTCATTTTTATATCATTATTATAGATCAATGAATGGTGTGGAAGTGTTAGATCATTGATAATTATTATTAAATGAAACAACATTTTAAGTCGATCAATGATGACCCATAGAGTTTTTTGCATCCTTTTAGACTTTTATAGTGCATCGAAAATGTCCATTATGAAATTTTCCCACATCCGTATGTGAATAAGAAGTGTTTTTATGACTCTTATTGTATATTTAATTTTATAATTAAGTATCTTCCAAACTAATAATATGCACCCATCATCCCAAATTTTCCACATCACCCTATCCCACCAGAAATTATCTTTTAAATCCCTTTACATATTAATTATGAAAATTTGAATAGAGAAATTTGATCTCATTATATAATTTAGAAGTTCCATTTTTTAACTATGGAATGAATGGAACACATAACCTCTTCTAAAGATTTTACACTATATCTCAATTTATATGTTTATTAAATTTACCATTAGTTACGATAATAATTCTTTTTAATTTTACATCATCATCATAGTAATTATTTATCATTTATTGTATGTATTGATTAATAATTTCATCAAATTAGAATTATGGGCCCCTTTCCTATAAGTATTTATATCCATCTCTATCAAATTTGTGTATATTAGTTCTTTATTATTCCACATCATGGAAAAAAATCAATGGCCCCTAAAACTCAATGCATCAAACACTCAATTTATGTTCCCATAGAGGTAGTGTATTAAGAAATTGCAGTCCTTGACAAGTTCAAACCTTCTTTTTTTCCTCGTTTTGAGTTCATTCTGATAGAATAAAGTCTTCATACTCTTGTGGAATGTATATATATTACATATTTTTACATATAGGTAGTTCCCCAATATTTAAAAATAATGTGGCACAAATATCATCTCAAGATAATGAGTTGGATATTTCTATACAGGGATTTATAATTTTCAGGATTCTTATGAAATCACCATGTCCTTCTATATAAGAAATAATTGAGTTATTTTTCTTAAATTGATCAGTATATATTAATAATACTTTCATAATTGATTATAGATGTAATACTTGATCATTAATAAGCCTCCTCCTCATATCTTCAAAACATTCCTCACATTACCTTGACCATGACAATTTAAACACAGTACTAGTTAACATGTTAACATGTTGGAAAATATAGAAAAATATTTTAAAAAATACTGATAGTAAACATAGAATCCTAGGAAAATTAAGATCCTAATTATGTTAATTAGTTCATGATATTATTTTACTACATTATTCTTTCAATTCATAACATATATCATATTTTTTGAGATAATATGGCCAATACAAAAATCTTTATTCATAAAAAATTCATAGTTTCAATACATTTCATATAATTCCTTCTCTTTTAGGGTCTCTTTCATTAATTTTAGATAAATCCCATGCTATTAAAAGAGGTTAGAGTATATCATGATATCATTAATGAATAAAACCATTTCACTATCATGATACTCCTTGAATGTATAATTAATCTTATCTATTGCGATATAAGGTACAGTATTCAAATATAATGGAATTATGGTGAACCCATAATGTCTATACTTTTCTAAAAACTACATATATGGAATATAATCCTTTTTCAGCATTAGTTGATGATTACTAGATTAGGGATCAATATTTTAAAAGTATTGGGATAATTTAGTCTGAAAAAATATCATAAATATGTGAAACTGGATATTTATTCTTTATATTAATGACATTGATCACATTATAATTGATTCACATTTTCATAGGCTCATCCTTATTTTTCACATAAAAATACTATCTCCGCATGTAAAACTATAGGGTGTATAAATTCCACATATCTCAACTCCGAAATCTATTTTTGATATCCATTGGTTCCATTTTATACATTATTTTTTATATAGGTATTTCATCCGGAAATAGTAAAATGGGGAACTCAACATCAAAATTATGTGGATGGCCATGTAATTAATCTAAAAAAACATAAGTGATTTTTTGTTCCATAGGTAAACCCCTTATTGATAGGATAACTTCCTTATATAGGGATCACAAAGGATCTTCCATTATCCCAAAATTTTATTTAGGATAGCTACTGGGGGTTTTTCTACAATGGAATTTAGTGGTGATGACTCTCCCTCGAAAACCAAGGATTCTATAAACCATTCACATATAGTAATATAAATTAACTAGTCACCTTATCTATAAAATTAAACATACCTAATTATATCATTATTGGATTTGGAAAAAAATTAATTTTGTTTTCAAGTGTGTTCCCCAGAAATCTTGAGGTCCTTTCATAGTACATGTTCACTTGGTTCCTTAAAATCTAATAATGATGGTTTCTAATAAACTCTCTTTGATATGAACTATAACAACCCAGACCCCAAAAACATATAGCGTGTAGTTATATTACATTATTAGTATAGTATAAAAGAGTCACCATCTGATAGAAAACATTAATAGACTTAGAAGAAGAGATGCACACATAAAATACATATCAAAACATAAAAGACAACAATAAAGTATTTTGAGAACATGATTAAACCATCCATAATATCCGTAAAATTAATACATTTTCCTAATCATATATTTCCATGGAATTAACAACAAAAAATTTTGAGCTCTGAAGTTGAGTGAAGAGTGGTTTATAAAAGAATATTTCTTAATATAAACACAACATATATGATATTATAGAAATAAAAGAATAACATAAATTCATAATCAACTAAAAAGGGGTTATTCAATGTCAATTAATATAGATGAAAACATAGATACTAATAATCATTGATATCATATTTATTGAATTCATAGTGATGAAAATAGAAAATTATTCTATTGCCTTGTGCCACGAAACTATAATATTAAAGGAAGTGGGATACATTAAAATAAAAACCTATTTTTCTTATGAGAATTCTCTATAAATAAATGTGGTATATAATTATATCCCCCACCTATCACCTGATTATGTCTAATGAATGCACCATAAGAGTGATCAAGAACATTCAAAAATTTCCTTGCAGAACCACTTACTAAATAAAAAATAGTTATTTATATAATGAAAAATATGAAAGTAAAAAAAATCCCTAATCAATATAATAATTTTTATAAACAATAGAATATCCCTTAATCAATATATAAGTCATGGGATTCCATAAATGTATCATAATGTACCCTTATCAGTGAAATATACCAGAGATGATTCTTATAATGTTTTGAGTAATCCATAAAAATATTAACAAAATTTAACAACATGAAGTGGTGGTATACCAATGAAATTAAGGGAAATATAATTCATTGTGGTTCATAATGTGTGTGTGAATATTCCAAATAATACCCCCATGTGTTTTTATCCATGTATACTATCATTATCCCGTTATTGATGTACTATACTGATGATTTAGTTAATTCTAAATTGTCCCATATTGGGGTGATTACCCCGAGGATCATATATTTAATAGCATCAGCCACATGAAAGTATAAAGACAATGATTCATTTTCTAGGAATTTACCAATAAAGTTTCATCAACAACACAATGGTGGTTTTCACATAATAGAAAATAATGTATTTTATAATTCGTTTTTAAACCATTAAATCAAAATAAAATGAGAGGTATATGAATATAGATTCAAAAAACCCTAAAATTTTAGGATTAAAAAATTAATAGGATTAAAAGGAAATTTACACATCACAAAAATGGAACTGTTGAGGAATATATTATGTTAAATTAAAATTTCATAAAAATTATATTATTCCTTGAAATTAACCCTTTATTTAATTAATTTCGTGGCCAAATAAATATTTTTCTCATTTTGATAATTTAGAACATAATAGGTAATTTGATTTTTTTTTTGTTTTTAATGATTTGTTGAATTTTTATATCAATTGAGATACATTACATTGATTAATGTTGATTTGGATTCAAATTTATAATTATTAATTTAATTTATAAATATTTATTCTGGAAATTAAAATAAAAATGGATTTTATATCCTGGAGTTTTATTGAATTATTCATAAATTAATTTTATTATAATTAATACATAAAATTATTAAAAAAGAGAATTATGAATTTTTAAATATTCAATATGGATTATGGCATGAATTTTAAATTCTGTATGTTTTGTGTTTCAAAAAATTGTATTTTTAATTGATTAATTTGAATATGAATGTGAAAACGTCAAAACGATGAAATTCCGTTTTAATTGACATATTATTTAATTGAAATCTGATTGGAAAAAATGATGCACTAAGAAATATGATATTTTTATAGAGGTGAAAACAATTATAAGTATCTAAATGTCCTTTTCATGGTCCCTATAATAACCATGAATATTAATTTTTTAATCTTAGTGCTCCTCATTGTCAATATAGTTACACTGCAACCTTTAATATTTTTAATGAAACAACTCGCATGGTCAGTATACTAACCATGTTAAATTTTCCATCCTACTATGGAAACTATATTCTAATGGTAATAATTATGAACATTCCCCCATTTCAACATAATGTGATCTCTGATGATGGTCTCCCCCATCACTCGATCAGGATTTCTTACCACACAACATCATTATTAGTCCACTATAGATACATAGTTTTTAAAAACTTACCTTGGAAAACCATCAATTTTCTATCTCACCCACTGCAAATTACCCCTACAAGAAATGTGATGTCATCACCTCAGATCTGGACTACCTCAAAGAATAATAACCACTAGAATGAGTCATCCCTATTTGGATAATTTTCGAAGTTTAACACCTGATTCATTTTTTTAAAAAAATTTCCCCGGATCAAAATCCCTCATTAAATTATAGATGGACCTATTGAATAAAAATGTATCACTAAAATAAGTTGATTCCACCCTTTCTAGTGAATACCATATGAGTTCCATGATTCCATTCCACCCATATTTAAGGATTCCTATATTAATGATCACATGAGCTCCACTACTAAATAAAAAAATGTTATCACACTAGGATATAACATACTAAGGAATACCATATTGTGAACATTTCCAACGACCCCCACATGAGAGAAACCTATAAAGATATGGAAAAAAGGAAAAAGGAAAAATATATCAACAAAATAAAACTATTATAAATAAATAAATAAATATATATATATATATAATAAATAATTGCATTTTTTATAGTTTCATGCCTTTGGAATTTGAGGCATGAAGCTCATTTTTTAAAAATAAATTTTAGTGACATCTAGAGCATGACCTAATTTAAAAATTAGGTCTAAATAAACCATTCAAATATCCACTCATATGACTTGTAAATAATAATATTGTTTGGTAATATCAAGAAACATACAACTCCCTCTAGAGCCATGAACCATTGGAACCATTATGAGTGCATTCATGATCATAGAATGAAGATTCTCCTAATAGAGGCAATCACAACCATCTAATCTGTCCACATAGAAATCATTGAAATGAAAAAAATTCTATCCAGATTCATTAAAGAAAGGAGGAAGACGCCCAATTCTATAAATATATTACCAATTCCACATTTGATTACATTAAGCATATACTAATCATACATATAATTTATATATATTTTTTGTTTTATAATTATAATGTTTCATTCATAAATTCATTTAGTCCAATTGTGTTTTTATTTTCACCCATAAATTATTCATGTTCTATCCCCCTTATGATGTCCATAATTTCAAATAATCCCTTATTAGGGAGATATATCCAATTATGGGTTGTCCAAGGGGGAATATAATGATGATACAAATTTTATGTGTTTAAATCCCAATCTATCTCCTATATGATTATAGTGTGGTAATGGATGTGTAGTGTTAAGGAGTTGATCATGACTCTAAAATTCTTAGACATTTCCACACTCTTCAATATATATGACAAACAATTATCCATCTATTTTGGACCACACTTCATTCGTGAAAACTGGTGTGGTTCAGTATAATGAATTATATGTGATTGATACTAGGTGTGTGAGTGATTTCATTCAATTGATTGGAAATTGTTTTTACCCATTCACCAATGATAATACATTGAATTATTATTATGATTAAGGAGTTATTGAGTATATTTGTGGTTCCATACCAAATAAAATAATAGAGGTTGAATTGTGAATGATATTGGAGCTACTTATTGAATAAAATGATAAAAAAAATTAAATTATGATAAATCATACTATAATTCATTCTTAGGTAAATTATTCATTATAAAATTCATTATATATTCAACTGTATTTCCATTTTTCTTCATATTTCTTTTCAATAAAAATTATAAAAATAGCCTATATCTAACGATGATAAAAAAATATAAATAAGTTCAAAGATATTGAGACTTCTTATAAAGACCCGACCTTAAACATTACATAATCTTGAATTAAATGGATAATTCAAATTGAGGATCTTTTCAGGTTTAGAGTTTTAGATAATTAAGTCATAACATTTAAATAAAAACAGAAATTTTACATGTAGACAATTCTACTCAGTATCAATTTTTTCAAAAAATAAAAACTATGGAAAAAAAGTGTAATGCCGAGTTCTATGTTTTAGACAGCATGACTTTTCATTGATCCCATCCTTGACCATTATTCATATTTAAGACCTGTAGAAAACATTTCAAAAACATGGTATGAGCATAAAAATATCATTAAGGGATCTAAAATAAGGAATGAAAACATTAACACATCAATAATTTCAAAACAACGAAACCATACTTTTCAATCATAACATACCTCATGAAATGATAAGATTTATAAAAAACACATAGAAATAATAAATCATAAAGGTAACTTATGACATAAATAAAATAAATACATTGTAGATATCACAGATATAGAGGAAGTCATATTTGGCATAACCATCATAGTATATTCCCTAAATCTCTTAGGAGAAACATTAAGGTTTACCTCTATCACGTTACACAATACATTGGAGAGCTATCTCGGGCTCACCTACCCTAGGTTTATCACGGAACCACCCGTATAAGTAAACGATTATAAATAGACATAACGTTTTAATAACCCATAAAATTAACATAATGGAAAGATAACATTTCCACATTGCAATCACGATATACAATTTTAAAATATTGACAAAATCAAAGCTTGTATCAAACCATTTTCATACCCATTTAAAATATTAAATAATGATATTTTTGAATAAAAGTGTCACATACCACTTTTAATCTTTTGAAATAAATTTCAAATTCAAAAAATTCATGTCCATAAGAATAAAACCATAAAACCATTTTTAAAACACGGACATTAATGTGAAATATTTAGAGGAATAATCTTTTAAAACATTTTAAATGATATTTTAGTTAAAGAGTTTTTAACAAAATGACAGACCCAAGAATACAAATTTTTGGGGAATAACATTTAATAAGATCTTAATAAAATCATGATAATAATTTTATTGATGATATAATATGTTTAAGGATAGTATATACACCATCTAAGAGTGAATTAGTGCATATCATCAATGAAGTCTCAATGGAAATGTAAATTGAGACGAAATCCCTTAACAACGGTATCTTTTGATTAAGGATAAATAAATTACATAATTATGTGTGTAAAATATAAAAACACCCAATATAACTGGATATTATGTCTAAAACAATCAAAGGATATTCACACATATTCATATCATGACATAATGAAGAAGTATATGTTTATCCCAAAAATCGAAATTGGGTTAAGAAGTTTTCTTACAAAAATATGACAGCCTAACGACGTCACTTTAAAATTCAGAAAATAATTTGATGATAGAGAAAAGGGAATATCATCCCTTGTAAATACAATTTAAATCAATAAGGATATATAAGAACATAACTCATCATAATAAAATGTAAATTAAAAGTTATAACAAAAAGATGTATTTTAAAAAGAGGAGGGTTAATGGTTCGCTTAAAGATTTTGTAACATAAAAAACATCCATGCCATGAAATATTGAATACACAATTAATAATTAAATACCCATAAATCTAATTATACTATTACTCGCTCGTGCATTTTCACTATTAAATAACAAAATTCCTAGTTTATGTGTACGCACAATGATATGGTTCAATGCTTATTTTTAAAAATATAGTACTATGTTTCAATGTTAATAATGATAATTAATATTCAATATATTAAAATCAAAAAATAGTGATACTTATTATTAGAAGACAATTGGTCAAAATATAGAGATGTTATGATGGGGATTTTTAAATAAAAATAGATTCAGCAAATCAACATCAATAACATGAAAACACTGCTTTTAAGACTCAATTTTTGTACCATCTTGATTAAACGAATCCTACATGTTTAATGATGTTTATAAAGTCATGTTACATAATGTGAAGAATAAATGGTAGTTTTTGCTGAAGTGGTGTCCACACCTGATTTTTGGCTTCACATTACTGTCCACCTCTGTAGTAGCAAAACAAATGGAAAATCAAAAAATGGGAAATCACTTTTACTAGAAACAAGGATAGGGATGAAATTAATGCCCAAGACATTATTCCAGCCAACATGTGACCTCTAGAAATGAGGTAGCCTTCCATCATGCAGAGAAGGATAATCATTAAAGAAAAAATAGATGATAAAATGACATCCATCCTATGAGAGGATGATCCATCCTTAAGAGAGAACAACTTCTTCAGGGGTCTTATCACAATAGAATTTCTATCTACAAATAGCAAAAAAGAAGATTCCCTAAACTGCTTCAAGAAAGATCAAATAGAATAGAAAGATGTACAGAGCAGAACTGGTGTAAAAAACCCAACATAGCTTAAAAAATGAAGCTGAAACCCACAAATTAGACAGTCTTCCCAGCAGAAAATAATCCAGGAAGAAAAAGATGAAAATGGCCTTTTTTCCAATCAGAAAACACAAACCTTTTTTCTTATAGGCTCAAATACACATCCAAAAATAGTCATACAGATAAGGACAGGCAAATCTGAAACATACAGTGACATGGAGTAAAGCAACACATTGAATGTACAACAGAACACATGAGTTTCACACTTCTTATCATAAATGTGGCCATAACAAAGATTGATAATGCTCAAAAAGATAACAGAACATTAGGTGGAACATTGTCCCTCCATATGACAGCATAAAATCAGACACAGAGAAGTCCATCTCATTCAAACACCCAAACTAAACTCAAAGATCTTCTCAGAATGAAACCAAATTTAGGATTATATCAACTGAGAAGAAAATTGAAAACCAAACTAGAATAAACCTTTTGATAATGCAAGAGTATCCATTAGCTCCAAGTTCATAATTACTGACAATAAATGGGCATCAATTCCAAAGGTAGATTATAAAGAGGAATATTAAAGGAAATTTTATACATGATCCTGAGTAGTAACCAAATCAAATTAATAAACCTTCTTACTATGATTTTATCCTCTCGACCCCCCTGATGAAATTTGGTCCTTATTAGTATAACAAAATTGTAAACATCAAGGTAAAAAATAAAATACATTCTCTAGTATATATTTGTTTTTGCGGCAATGCTAATAAAGGCAATTTTGGATTAACTGTGATATGATGAAGGCTGGAAAAGTTTGATAAAAATATAACTATATATAATGAGAACACTTGAAATATAATACAAAACATATGAATCATAAAATAGATGAGGAAGCCATAATAAAAACCCTGAAAAGAAACTAGATTTTAGTGTGGTAACAGTATTATGGATTCTTATCATGTGACAAAATAGGGTTTAGGAGATTAATACATGAGCATAAGGCATTAAACAATATAACGCAATCATTTTTCACATATATGCTTTAAACAAACATGTTCAAAAAATGGGAAAATCATTTAATTAATAGATGGATGATAATTCATTTGATAAAATACACCAGTTTCATTGGACCAAAGAATTTTAGAGATATAGAATGGAAAATTGATATCAGTCAGTTATTACATACCATAACAGGCCTTTTAAGAAGAATTACTCCCTCTGCCACTCTTTTCGACATGCCTAGGAATTCCCCATTCACCCTCGTAATTGGACGATCCAATAAATTCTGAACTCTGCATCAAATAATTTTGATCTATTTTGCATCACAGTAAAAAAAATATAAAGCATAACTGAGATTTGGGACATAGGGCTGCCAAAAACATTATACAACCACAGAATCTCACTCATACCATGAGAAGTATAAAAACCACTCTCTGAGAACACCTACAAAAAATATCCATGTTAGAAATAATATAATTTAATGGAAACACTTAGACAACATGATAACATATATGATAAAATTGTTGGTTGCAATGATGGGGTTGAATAGAATACTATAAAACAGAGTCCCCTTCATCCATGATGGTGTTTTCTCCTAAATCAAGTGACACTCACCATGTCACAATGAGTGATCTATTTTTTCACCCCCATAATTTGACGCTTTCAATCATGTGTGGGCCACAACATTATCATAATTTATCACTAAGATCACTGAAAATGCACCTGATTTTTTTGAGCCAATTAAAATTGATGGTGAAATTATTTCCCTCATTGTTCGTTATTTGACAATAAATTTTCCACTACGTATTAAGCTCTAATTATATAAATTGTTCTTTTAGTAATTGATCATGGGATTATATCCCTTATTAAATTTTCTTATTGTCCGATATATACTTATTTTTTTCAATGGCTTCAGGCAGTTGTGGTGCATGTGTAGTTCCATTATTTAAGTAAGATCTCGTACTGGGTCAAGTTGAGGATATCACAATTATCTCTTGCCTGACACTTCATTCCAGTATAAATGGATGATCAGTTGTAACAAATGAAGGTATAGGGAACAGCAAATATGGCTTCCATCTAATTCACCATCGGTTGCTACTTTCCACTTCTCTAGTTCTAGATTTTGTTCCCCGGTAATTTTTCTCTCTTCTCAGCTCTTGTTAATGCTAAAAAAATAGATCTCCCAATTCCCTCTTTAGTGTTCTCTCGGATGACAACTACTAGTGCTGAGAGGGCTATAATAGGGAGGAACACAAGGAAGTGAAAGTGAGCCTGTTCCCTTTCCATTATTCGAAGAATGGGATTTGCATGCATCCTGACTTCTTCAAAAATGTAGTTAAATTAAAAATGATCTTGGATTTTAGGAAATATTCTTGGTTTTATCCTTGTGGGGATTCAAAACATACTTGAATACAATGAGCATGAAAATAGCACCATGATGAAATTAATTTTCGGGAACACTAGCACATATTATTACGAGGATGTGAAGTATTATGATAAATATATTGACCTCAAGCATGTCATCGAGACCTCGATGATCAGAAGTCATCACATATGAATTATAGTTGGCGCAACAGTGAAAATATCTGGAGCTATTATACCTTTGAAACAGTTAGAGAAAGAGGGCATCCAGTTGTAAATCAATGAAGTGTTCCAAAAAACTACTAAGCATACTGAAAATATTGATTTAGGATTCATCAAAAATTCTGCAAGTATTGGGGGGAATTTGGTGATGGCGCAAAGAAACCATTACCACTCGGACATTCCTACAGTATTTTTTGTTGTGGATTCTATAGTTAACTATTTGAAAGGATATATAATTGAGAAACTTACATTGGAAAAATCATTCAAAATGCCTCTATTGGATTCTAGAAGTATTCTTTTATGTGTGAAGATCCCAACCTGGAGACTACCAAGTTGCAAAAATGAAACTTCATTTCTCTTTGAAATAGACATGTTAACTAAAAACAATGTACTAAATGGAATAGATGATGAAAACAATATGCTAACACCAGTGATCATAATTATGGAATATTACTGAATTGACACATCTATTTAACACCTAGTAAATTCTATACAAGAATCATGTGTATATAGTCATAATCATAATTCCTATTAATCTCACTGGGAATCACTATCTATTGGAAACCGAGCACGTTCAGCCGATGTAGCCTCCTCCTCGCCTCATTGCCGAAGACGTCGGAGATGCCTCTCCTTGGCTGCCAGCAAGTTGAAAAACTATTTATTTTTTTGCATTTTTTTTGAAAAACTGCTTGCTCAGTGGACTGGTGTAATCTCTGTTCCCTTGGTTTTGTGGTTTGTCAAAGCTATGGAAGAAAAAAACCAAAACAATTAGATTGCTCCAAAATTGGGGAAGAATCATTAAATCATGAGAATCTAGAAATAATATGTAAATTAGAAAATAATAAAGAAAAGAACCTTGAAAACCCTGTACATTCTCTTTGTGCAAAGGCTCCAAGCACTGATTCATATAGAGAATAAATTATGCAGTAGCTAAATATAGCATGAATCAATAGAAATCAGATCTATGAATTATTCATATAATGAAATAGATTCATATAAGAATAGTAATTGGTTGTCATGGATCTTCAGTTTAATGAAAATCACCTTGATGCCATCTGTTTCCATGAATTATTTCTCTTACATCTCATTTCCAACATACCAGGCCGGAAACTGTTCTGGGAATATATACCTAAAAGAAAAAAATATGTTCAAATTGATCATGAGATTTCAACAATAAGGGATATCAGTAAAAGGAGGATAAAAGAAGTTACGAGTGACATGAAATCTAATAAGGGTATCAATAGTTTTGGATGGGTTGACAAAAAATAACATGCTTTTTGTTTCCTAGGCTAGGAAGGAAGTAATTTGTCCACTTTATAGGATCCAATTATTTTTATAGAGGCTATAAGATAACATCTGCCCATCCAAAGGACCCTTCTCTTGATATAATAGTAATATTCATAGAGGACAGAGATAACTTTCCAAGCCATCAAAGAAAAGGCTAAATGTAAGATGATGTTGTCCAATTTGAGGGATATGAATCGTAATGTCAATTCTTTTGAGTACCCATAGAGTTTCCACATATGCGGTCATGATATTGTGCACTATGATTTCAAATCCATGGTTTTTGAATATTTTTGGTAGTACCATAGGTTCTTCAAGTATAGTAAGAAATTGTTTATTCTTTTAATGAATTGCCTATGGATAAAACAATTTCATAGGTTTCTCAACTATCAAAAATTATAGAAAAGAATCATCATTTGGAGAGAGAATTACACTTTGTTAGGGGAACCTGTGGGGCATCAACAGTAGCTGGAATCCTCCTCCACAATCCATTTCCTTTTTCAAGAGAGGGAGCATTATCTCCAAAGGAAGGTTTTTCATCAGGTGGCTTTAGTTGAGCTAGTTTAGCATCAACTTCCTCAACCTCATATATGGTTTTCCTCCTCGAATCCATCACAAAGGAGACCTGTGTGATGGGGGTTTCCTCATGATGAGCTAGGTCCTTCTTAGAGGCAGTTTGAATAGGGGAATTATACTTACCAATAGACCCCTCCTACTCACGGAAGCACCTGGAAGGAGGTGCAGTCCAGTGGAGTGCATTGTCACTTGTTACCCTACTGTAGTTGCATCAATGGGTTATAACATCACAACTGGAGCCACCACAAAAATCCCATTACTAGGTTCATATTTGGGTGTGGATTCCATGCCCTTTCAACTTTGTACTTGCGTGTGCACATATCCTCATAGTGACCCTTCATGTTGCAAGTCGTGCAAGGAGGCACGAGCAATTTATCTGAGGACCCTTAAAAAGTGGCCATATAAAGCCTTCTCAGGATCCTGTTCTAGAATGATAGGAACAATAAAAGAAGAAGCAATGTCCCTGATAATTCTTGGATGCAAGTATATAAAATTAAGTCCATGGACACAATATCCTGCAACATTAAATTTAATCCCATCTAAATAACACATCTATTCAAATCATGACGACATGAGATAAAAATATCAAACATACTAATTATGAGGTGTGCACCAATGATCCCAAAATACCTGAAAATACTATAGATAATATGTTATTAAATGGAAATTGTAAAATAAGAGCATTATAATCATCTGTTTCATATATTTTTAGTGCAAAAAAAATCAATACACTGTGGACTCAATAGTAAAAACATATCACCTGCATTCATATGTTGGATGAAAGAGAGGTCAACTCCATGATTGTATGAAAAATAACCAGCATTCATATAGTGTGTAAATACATATGAAAAATAATGCATGGTAGAGGGTTTAGTTCCACAATTTATAGGAAAATATACCTGTTGTAGTGATCTGGAACTTATTAGTGCAGGATTCCCTTGATCTCTTCATGTGCAGGGTGAGTCACCTGCAATATATAAAACAAATAATCAATATTCATCTTAAAATATGAAGTGTGTAATTAAAACATTATGAGATTAATATCTCATAATGGAGACAAAACTTGCTGAATCACAACATAATCATACGAAAATACTACCTTGTCAATATACATTGAAGTCAATAGTGAAAAGATAATCATATTAAAGCATTATAATCCCTTCTTTTATTTGTTTTTCATTCAAGAAAATCAATATACCGTGGATTTAATAGTGAAGATAGAATAAATTCATTCATATGTTTGATGAAAGAGAGGTTAACTCCATGATTTTACAACCAATAACCTGCATTCATATAGTGTGTACATCCAAAAAAAATGATGCATGGTAGTAAGAAGTAACAACAATCACTCATTTTGAGGGATGTATTTATAATTAGATATATAAAACACATAACCACCAATAATAGGTTAAACTAATGCATGTACACAATAACCTTCAACATCAAATTCAATCCCATTTAAATAACACATCCACTCAAATCATGATGAAATGAGATAAAAATAACAAACATACTAATTATGAGGCATGAACCAATGATCCAGAAATACATGAAAATACTATAAAAAATATGTTATAAAATGAAAATTATAATATAATGCTAGGATTAATAAACTTGATTACGAATATTACCTTCAAATACAATATTCTTTAAATGGCATAATGACCTTAATGTATGAAATCCTGCACCATTCATGTAAAATAAATAATGAAAAGATTCAATTTGAAAAAAATGGCATAAAATAGATGATGAGTAATGTAAAAATATGCATTAATGTATGATGTGATGAACCTTTGATGTAAAATCAGAAAATGAAATGATTCAACTGCATGAAACAACAGGATAAAATGAATGACAAGTAATGAAATGGGTTGTACTTATGGTGCCAATGCTTCACGAAATGAGGATAGAACGCATTTTGTGTAGATCTTGAACATTATTGTCTCAGAATACTGATTGAGATATGTTAGTAACATTTTTGGGCCCGAAAAACTGATCTTAGAAATAATTAATATTGCATTAATATGTGGAAGCATTATATCAATAGGGTTAAATAAATAGCTTAAAATCAGAGGGTAATCTAACAGATTTGTTTGGAACGAAAACATACCTAGTTCCAGAGATGTCCAGAAATTATTGAATCAACATCACGGTTCAATGTACAGACATCGTTGAGATGTACTAATGAAGAGGAGGATTTATTTTCCAAGGATATAGGAGGTGTCAGTGAAGTTGAAAGGATTCACGAATCATTTGTGGTTCGTCCGCCACAACGGTCAACATTGAAGTAACATTTGGATGAGTTGAGGATGGTAATAGAGATAAAGATGAATTGGGGATAATTGATTGATATAACATGTGTTGAGGTATCAAATGGTAATGGAGATGAATCGTCAGACGATATGCAGGGGGAGATTAGAGGAATCAACCATCGGTGTATTGAACTGAGCTACCAGGGAATAGTAACCCCAACTGGAAAACCAGGTCTACTGAGCGAGCGTAATGGATGATGTGGAGCTCGTAGAAATGATTTAGGATGAACTCTGTGATTGAACTCATATCTGCCGAAACCCTAAGCGCGGACGGAGGAGGAGGCTAATAGAGCGACGGGAATGCTAGCCCTCGCGGTCGGAGAAGAAATTTTTTTTAATAGCCCGATAGTTTGTGGGTATTTGAAGGATGTAAATTTTTATGAAGTGATGTGGCAGTTTTGGAGTATAAAAATCAAGCTGGAGGAACCCATCTTTAGTATATATAGTGGATTACACACAGAATACAATCATGGCTAGTACATCAACTACCTAAAAGGAAATTGTGTCTAATATAGCATAAATCATAGGGGAATAAAAAGTGAGATGAAAAACCCTTACCACATTTTAATCAATCATGTCGTATGAGAAAAAGTTAATAACCACAAAATGAATCACATAATACCATGAATATAAATAAAATCATTATAATATATATCAAATGTCAGTAAACATTACACCACATGCAATAAATAAGAGGTGAACAATGGAAATCACACAGAATGAAAAGTGAGATAAGAAATCACTTATCTCATGTCCAACATGACTTGTATGTTCTTTGTTCTTCCTGAATAATAGAATTAAGTTAATTTATACTTGATTCATATAGATTTTAATGTTTATTATTACTTTTATATCACTTATTACATTTCAAAAACAGTTATTTAATTATTTGAGTTCATATCAGACATTTTTTCGATGTTCAGAATATGAGTTAAAAGTGAACATGTCATAATTACAATTTTATCACGTGGTCAATATTAAATTATCTCTATAATGTTATTAATTATGTAGATATCATATATATCATATATCTCCAGTATATACATCTATTTATATTAGTACATAACACTTGGAGATAAGAAATGAAATGCACCGTTCATGGAGATGGTAAGTCGTACGTATGCATGAACACTACTTTCATTTCTATTTAATATTTAATGGAATGAAAACATAAAGATAAATATGTATATAATAATTAATATATAATATCATATGATATATATGTTAGATAATTTCAATAACTAAATCTTTATACGTTCCTTGTATGTCAAGAATGAATCATATCACCTTTAGTGGGCGGTAGTCCACACTTCATCAAATGAAATTATCATGTTTACACATATTGAAAGGCATAATGGTATGTTTGTAAATAAAAATTACCAAAGAATACGGATCTGAAATATGATATATATCATATATATAAATATATTTTCATCATAATGGCCACCATGAGAGGCGGTAGAAGATAATTGAACAATCATTGCTTTATGAGGCATTAGTTTTCATCAACATAAACTGTATATTCTTCACCCATTAGATGGAGGTGTGTGTAAGTGTAGTTATAATAAATATCATAAAGACATCATAGTATATTGAGGATTCTGGTGTTGTTATAAAATATAATAATAAAGAGAGATTAGGGGTTGGAGATGTAAAATAAAACAAAAGAACTTAAGAGAAGACGTTGCCTTTAAATTGGGTAACTCTCTTAGGTTTGAACCATAAGGGTTTCTTGAAGTGTTTCCTACCTAAGGTAAGGCTTCTAGGATGAAGAGAGGGATCTTGGGAGCTTATTTAAGAATAGGTTTTATGATCCAAATTCATTATAAGTGCGAGTAATTAGTTATAAGTGAGACATTTTTATAAGGGAGGGGAGGGGATCTTTTGGAAATTTTGAAACAATTATTTTATTATAATTTCATCTTCGGTTTCAAATGGTCAACTATTCATTAATATCATTATTAAGATGAATAACAGTTGAAAAAAAATAATCCAATAAGAATTGGACTGGTTTTGGATATTGTATTCATATTTATAGACATTCTTATTTAAAACATTTATTAATGAGGTAAATATTGTATCATTATTGTGTCATAAAAAATTTAATTCGTTTTATGTCCAAAAATTATAAAAAAATACCATGATGTAGGAAATATTTTAGCTTTAAAAAATATATTTATAGTCGAATATATATCTTATATAACCCCATGTAAAAATTTATTTACCAAAAGATATTTGTTTATCACATTTTCGTCATCGCGTTAAATTAATTAATATATAATGTCATTATAACTCTCATGTGGCTCCATGGGGTCCCAAATTAAACCCAAGGATTTCCATGGTTGGCTATGTATTATAAAATAGGATTAGGACACTTGTTATGGTAATTTAATATTATTATAATATAATATTTTAGACTTATTTATTATTTTTACGTTTTAATCATGGTAAATAAAACATTTACTGAAGTAAATATTTAAAATGTATAAAAATAATAGTTACCTATTTAAAAAAATTGGACCTAATGATTCCAAATATGAATCCATTTTTCCCAACCAATAACATAGAAGTGGAAGAAATTAATTTAAAATTAATTCCCGTTTTTAAAAAAAATAGCATGTTTTTAGGAAATATTAACTATCAAAATATTGAAACTTGTTTATGTCCAATATTAAAATGAAATTACATCCAATGAAAGTAATTAGATAAAATAGTAAAAATATATTCTAATTAAACTTTTAAACTAATTAAAAGTGTTATATAACCATATAAATAAATTAGATTAATAGGACCTTTTGAATTAAAATACAATATTTTTCACTATTCCTTAAAAAATTTAACATTATTAGACAAATTCCAAAATTTCATCCAAAGTAAATTTTGGTGTCCCGATTCTAAAGAAGAAATTTATTTTATCAAATATAATGTATAAAAGTGAAAAATAATTGATTTAAACATGGTTCTTCATTAAAAGGTAGTAAATCGACCTTTTAGTGAATATTAGAGTCATTATGCCCTAAATCGAATTCTTTACTTATTTTAAGCCTCTAGCTTTTATTTGATAAATGTAAAAAAATTCAAAAAACCTATATAATAATATTTTAGTTATTTCTTTTCATCCCCTCTACTACAATGGCTAGGAATTAACTTCCATTTAAAATAATAATATTATATTATTAGTGTGCAACCTAGGATTTCAAAGAAACCCATTGTTGCGTATCAGGTACTCCATCAAAAAAAGCATCCCTTTTAAAGTAGAATTAATATTTAATTCACATATAATAATAAAAATAAAATTTTCATATTCTTCATTTACCTCGGATGGTACATCCTTCCCCTCTTTTGGGAATTGCGTCCTCACAATTTTAAAATTGTGATTGGAAAGATCATTAAATGTCCCACATCGGAAAAGTGTCAGTAAAACTATCAATTTAATATAATGAAATTCATGTACAAAGGTCACCTGAGATAACCCATACTCGGATTCCATGTAGGAAAACATGAGTATGGAAGAGAGAAGAAATAGTCATGTTCTGATGGATAGTGATAGAAAACATGATTAGGAGAAAGATAAACACTGGAAAATCACAAACTTATGGTGTGTTAAGCGGTATTTTATTTCCAAGTAGGAAGCATAAACCAACAACATTTTTGTTTTATGTTTCTTTTCATAATTTTGAGGAATCATTTACTATATAGAATAATAACATAAGGAAATATACTTACCTTCAATTAGAGTTTCATCTCTCAATAAGTTTCTACCAAAAACTAATATTTTCTCTAATCAATTAGCATTAAAAAAGACATAGTCACATAAAAAGGAAAAGAATCATATTCTTGAGAATCACATAATCTACAATGAAGAATTATATATTTCTCATGCCTTTAGACATCAACTAAAACCATAATGGTTAGTATGATATCATATAATAACTAAAAAGGATAATCTTTTACAAAAATAAAAACTACTCTTAATCTCCGAAAATTTTCAAACAATATCCAAAGTTCAAAAAATTCCATTCAATAAAAAACTATCCACAAAATTATTCAAAATAATCCAATCTAGGATTGAAACCCAAAACACAGAAGGATTTTTATCACATAGTCTTCCACAAAATTTATTAACATTTATCCCAAATAACATATATTAATCATAAATTCTCATAATATAGTTTAATTAACCTAATCACACATTCTTTATGATAGGTTAATCATTTCTACAAATAACCCAAATATACATAAAAATAAATTCTTCCAAAATAAAATTTCAACCATTATTCCACAACTGAAATCCTATAGTATTCTATTTTCTATAAAAATATAGTGTTTCCTCAAAAGATATAATGTCTTCCAAAATAACCTTTGTTACATAATCACCAAATCATTTTCCTTTAGTAAGGATGACCATTTGATATAACATAACCTCCCAAAATTAACTTATTCTTGATCCATAAAACCATTGAACTTAAAAGAATAAGTCATTCTAACTAGGGAATTGATGTAGTCTAGTGGTAGGTGATAAATCCCAATCGCACTTTGGTTGTGGGTTTGATTATCACACCTTTTTCTGATGCGACGGGTTGCCACATAGACTGTGTGTTGTACTATTTATAAAACTAAAAAATAACCCTGACATGTTTTAACCTCAATGGTTTTATTATACCTCTCATTTTCATCATAAATCATTATAATATACACATATAAATTCTTTATGTATTATATATATTTTCATTTTTTAATTTCACCATCATATGATAAAATTAAATGATCCCTAGAAAAATGAACATCATACCTTGATCATAGTGTCCACTTGGTTGCATAAGTATCTTGTTCACATAGGTAGATGTTCCATGCATTGAAAAAATGATTTGGAGATCCTTCTAAATCATTTTATTCGTTCATTCAAATACACCTTGTACAACTTGGGTCAAATGGGTGTTCACAGAAAAATAGTTTTTGAAAATAATCATGTATGACATATAATTTAAAAAAATTTGATAATACATTATTTTTATAAAACAATCAGAATGAGTTTGAGTTCAAACTTTCCATTAGTTGTACTTTTAAAATACCATAATTATGTGCTGAGAGACTATATTTTAAAATCAAATATAAATAATTACCGTAGGGGTCTCCTTATTCAGCACCTTTTTCAAAATCATAATAAGCTTAAAAATCTTTCTATAAGGTAAAATATTTGAAAATTCCATGAAAATATTTACCTATCTTGAAAATATAAGAATATTGGGAAAATAGGATTTTATTAAATACAACCCATGAACCAAGATGTTATTGGGGTATAGTGGAGGTGTTTGATATCTCAAACAATTGCTTTCAATTGAGTTTTATGTTAGAAAATGTTTGACAGTCATCCAAACTGGACATTTCAATAATGATTTCAAGAAAGTCATCAGGAGGAGATAGTAATGTCTTTTTATCCTCCTCATTCCATTTGTAACATACATTCCATGATCTCCAAAAGTATGAAAACAAGGATTTAACTGAAATAATAGACATAGGGACTAACCATGTGTTTAATGAAAACTCCTAATCCCAAAAGTTTTTTAAACCAACCTCTAATACCAACTACAAGGAATCGTCCATAAACATTACATAATCTTGTATTAAATGGATAATTCAAATTGAGGATATTTTTAGGTTTAGATATTTATAGATATTAGGTCATAATATTTACAAATCAACCTGAATATTACACGGATACATTTCTACTCAGTGTCAATTTTTTTCATAAAATAAAAACTCTTGAAAAAAACAGCCATGTCTAGTTCCATGTTTTAGACAACATAAATTTTCTTTTATCCCATCCCTGACCCTTATTCATCTTTAAGTCCTGTGGAAACCATTTTAAAAACATTGGATGAGAATAAAAATCTCAGTAAGGGATATAAAATAAGGAATGAAAACATTATCACATCAATAAATACAAAATAATGAAACCATACCTTTCAATCATAACATAACTCATGAAATCATAAGATTTATGAACAACACATAGAAATCATAAATCATAAAGGTAACTTACGGCATAAATAACACACTTACTATGTAGATATTAGAGCTACAGAGGGAGTCACATTTGGAAAACCCATCATAGTATATTCCTTAAATGTCTTTGGAGAAACATTAACGTTTACCTCTGTCACGTTACGCAATGCATTGGAGAGCTATCTCGGGCTCACCAGCCTTAGGTTTATCACATAACCACATGTATATGTAAAAAATTCCCAATATCCATAACATATTCATAACCCATAATAAAAATAATGGAAATATAACATTTCCACATTGCAATCCCAATATATCCTTTCAAAATATTGAAAAAATCAAAGTTTTAATCAAACCATTTTCAAAACATTTTAAAATGATAAATAAATAGATTTTTGAATCAATGAGTCTCATGCGACTTTGAATCTTTTAACAAAAATTTCAATTTAAAAACATTCATGTCCATATGAATAAATCCTTAAAACCAATTTTAAGACATGGACATTAATGTGAAATGATTACAAGAACAATACATTAAAACATTTAAAACGATATTTTAGTTAAAGAGTTTTTAACAAAATGAGAGACCCCAGAATACAAATAATTGAAGATTAACAATTAATCAGAACTTAATAATATCACGAAAATAAAGGTATTCCTGATATAATATGTTCTAGTATAGTATATACAAAATATAAGATTGAATTTGTGCATATCAACAATGAAGTCTCAATGGAAATATAAATTGAGATGAAATCCCTTATAAAAATGGTATCCTTAGATTAAGGATAAATCAATTACATAATTATGTGTGAAAAATATAAAAACACCCAATATATGTGGATATTATGTGTAAAACAATCAGAGGTTATTCAAACATATCTATAGCACGACATTATCAAGAAGTAGATGTTTAACCCAAAAATAAAAAATTGGGTTGAGAAGTCTTCTTACAAGAAATTTGACAGCCTAACGATGTCACATTAACATTCAGAAAATAACATTATGAGAGATTAAATGATATATCATCCGTTGGACATAAAATTTACATCAATACAGATATATAAGAACATATCGCAACATAAAAAGATGTAAATTAAAAGACACAACAAAAAAAATCCTTTTAAAAAGAGGAGGGTGAAAGGTCCCCTTACTGATTTTGTAACTTACAAAACATACAACCAATGAATGAAATATCACACAATTAATATGTAAATACCCATAAAGTAAATTATATTACAAAAATAATACAGTCATGGGTAGTATTTCTACAAAACAGAAGGAAATAGTGTCTAATATATCATAAATCTCAGGGGAATAAAAAGTGAGATAAAAAACCCTTAGCGTGTTGTAATCAATCGAGCCGTATGAGAAAAAGTTAATAAACACAAAATTAATCACAAAATACAATTAATATAAATAGAATCATGATAATATATATCAAATGGAAGTACATAATACAATGCATGCAATAAATAAGTGGTGAACAATGGAAATCTCACGGAATTAAAAGTGCGATAAGAAATCAATGTCCTCGTGTCCAACTTGACTTGTATGATCCTTGTTCTTCCTGAATAATAAACTTAAATTAACTTATACTTTATTAATAACCTTTTTAATGTTTATTATTACTTTTATATCAATTATTCTCTTGAAATAACATTTAGTTAATTATTGGAGTTCATATCGGTTATTTTGTCGATGTTCTGAATTTGAGTTAAAATGAACCTGTTATAATTACAATTTGTCCATCTATTCAATACTCCAATATCTATAGAATGATATTAATGATGTAGATATCATATATATCATATATATCCAGTATATACATCTATTTATATTAGTACATTACATTTTTTGATTAGAAATTAAATACACCATTCATGCAGACGGTAAGTCGTACGTACGCAAGAACGCTAATTTCATTTCAATTTAATATTTAATGGTGTGAAAACATAATGATAAATAGGTATATTATAATTATAGTATGATATCATATGATATATATGTTACATAATTTCATTAACTCTATCTTTATACATTCCATGTATGTCATGAAAGAATCATATCACCTTTAAGGGGTGATAATCCGCACTTTCAAAATTAAATTATAGTGTTTAAACATATTGGAAGTTATAAAGGTATGTTTGTAAATAAAAATTACTGAAGAAAATAGAAAAAAATAATATATATCATATATATAAATACATTTTCATCATAATGGCCACCATGAGAGGTGGTAGGAGATAATTGAACAATCATCGCTTTGTGAGGCGTTAGTTTGCCATCCACAGAAACAGTATGTTCTTCACCTATTAGATAGAGGTGTGTGTATGTTTAGTTTGAATAATTATCATTAAAAAATCCCAGTATATTTAGGATACTGATGTTGTTATAAAATAAAATAATAAAAAAGGTTTATGGGGTTGGAAAAGTAAAATAAAACAAAATAACTTAAAAGAAGACGTTACTTTTAAATCCAGTAACTGCCTTTGGTTTGAACCAAAAGGGTTTTGTGAACTATTTTCTGCCTAAGGTAAGGCTTCTAGGATGAAGAGAGGGATATTGGTAGCTTAGTTAAGCTATTTATTCATGATAAAAAGGCTTTAGAAGTCTGAGGAATGATTTATAAGTGAGGGTTATTTATAAGGGATAGGAGGGGCTCTTTAGGAAAGTTTGAAACAATAATTTTATTATAACCTATTCTTCAGTCTCAAAAGATGATCTATTCATTCAGATAAAATTTAAGATGAATCATGTTAGAAAAACAATAATCCAATACGAATTGGATTGGTTTTGGATATTTTTTTAATATTTATAATCTTTTTTATTTTAGTCATTTATTAATGAGTTAAATATTGTATAATTATTGAGTCATAAATAATTAAATTTATTAGATGTAAAAAAATTATAAAACAAATACCATGATGTAGAAAATATATTTATCTTTACAAAGAATTTTTAATGTTGAATATATATCTTATATAACCCCATGTAAAAATTTATTTAATAAAAGATATTTGTTTATGTTCTTTTTGTCTTTAGTTTAAATTGATTAATATAAAATATCATTATTAATCCCATGTGGCACCATTGGGTCCCAAATTCAACCCAAGGATTCCCATCGTTGGATATGTATTATCCAATAGTATTATGAAACTTGATATGATAATTTATATTATTACAATATTATATTTTACCCTTATTTATTATTTTTACCTTTTAATCATGGAAAATAAAATATTTACAGAAGTAAATATTTAAAATGTCTAAAAATAAAAGATACCTATTTACATAATTTAGATCTATTGATTCCAAATATGGAATCCATGTTTCCAAATTCCAAACAATGAATTGGAAAAAATTAATTTAAAATGAATTCATTCTCTTAAATTAAATAGCATATTTTTTAGAAATATTAACTATCAAAAGATTGACACTTTTTATGTCCAATTATAATATGAAATTACATCAAATGACAAAATTTATATTAAATGGTAATAATTAATTCTAATTACACATTAAAACAAATTAAAAAGAAAATATAACCATATAAATAAATTAGATTAATAGACACTTTTGAATTAAAATACAGTATTTTTTATTATTCCTTAAAGAAACATTATCAAAAAAAAACAAAAATTTCATCCAAAGTAAAATTTTGTGTCCCGAATCTAAAGAAAATTTTTATTTTTTCAAATAGAATATATAAAAGTGACAAATACTATATTTTAATATGATTCTCCATTAAAAGGAATTAAATCGACCTTTTGTGAATATTTGAGTATTTATGCTTAAAATCAAATTATTTACTTATTTTAAGCCTAAAAATTATATTGGATTAATGTAAAAATATTCCACAAACATGAATAATAATATTTTAGTTAGATATATTAATTCCCACCAATTCAATGGCTAGTAATTAACTACCGTTTAAAATAATAATATTATATTATTAGTGTGCAATGTAGGATTTCAAAGAAACCCATTGTTGCGTATCAGGTATTCCATCGAACATAGCATCCCCTTTAAAGTAGAATTAATATTAAACTCACAAATATTAAAAAATATGAAAATTTTAATGTACTTTATTTACCTGTGATGTTACACTCCTATACCATTCTTCTTGGGATATTACACTCCTCATCCCCTTAGATTCATTATGAGTAAAATATTAAATTTTTTTGAAAGTGTCACATGACAACCGCATGGTCAAATAGGCACTGTAGTCGAGGAGAATGGATGGAAAGTAATATTTTTCACATTTTAAATACTTTATTCTATTAATAATTTAAAACTCAAAAGATAAAAAAAATGGATCATCACTTTGTTTCAAAAAAAAAGAATAAATAATTCATATACTCAACCAAATGGATAAGTTCATAAAACATAGAAACTCAAATAAAATTTTAAATTCATTAAAATAATACTTTTATATATTTAATAGAGTTATTACTGAACGTGGAGTACCTGTGGATAGTGAACTAAAACTGAAAAAACAAACAGAGTACATGATAGAGGTGGAATTGAAGAATTATCCTACACAAACATCCAATTATGAGAGAAACCCAAGCCACACCCTAGACAAGAAGTCATATTAGCTGAAAATATTTAGGGAGAAATAAATTTCAGGAATCTATTTCTATTAATTATTTAGAAATCAATTGTAACAGGACCACAATATATTGGTTATTGTAGATTTATTATTGTTGGAGCATGATTCAGAGGATGATAAATTTGAATTTAATTATTTCAATCTTAATCTAATGAAATATGAATTATCTTATGGAATAATGTGGGTTATTTTTTTGGAGTCAAATGTATTACTGGAGAAACTAATTACTGAAGAGGAATATCCAACTCAATAATACCCAAAATATCATATAGATGATGATATATTTGGTGAACTATTACCAGTGTATGCTTCATATGATGAAATGAAGGAATATTTTATCTTATATGAGTTATATAACATTAATCTAAAATCCTAATTATATTATTTTATTAAATTAGATATTTTTACTGACTCTCCCATAGTTGTTCATGAGAAAAATTATTGGAGGATCCACAAGATGAAGAGGCCACGGAAGCTAGGGTAGAACCCAAGGAGACCAAATTTATCATCCATAAAACCTACACTTTAAAGCTAATTTAACGTACAAAGGGGAAATAAAATATATTAACATGACAATGGGTACATCAAATAAGTGATGTTTCCTAGATATGTAACAAAACTAAATCTGTTAGTTCACATCACATGAAAGATCTCTCTAATGGATTAAGGATAACCACTTCACCTTCCATCTATGGAAATTCTATGTATATTCCCACTTTGGATTAAAAATCTCAATCTTCTCATCCATTTGGATTTTGTATATTATTTACAATTCATTTTAATAAAAACTTATAAAAATTAATTATAGTTTTTTATAGTTTTATCCTATGTGGGAAGAACAATAAAGGCTATATCAACATTCCAGAAGAGGAAAGGAAGAACACCTAGAATATAACGTCACTTGAACCCATAGTTAAATAAACATTTGTTGTATCTATAATTTTTTATAGTCCATTGATTGAATTTTATTTTCATTCTATTTTAACATAAATAGAAAATATTTATCAAGTGTTTAGGAGTAAAAAATAACATATTAGAGTAATTTTTGAATAATTTTTAGTTAATGACATTGAATCTGTAAGTAATTTTCGTTCACTATTACCATTTTGTTTCTAAAAAATTTGTAAATAAGTATTTTTTTATGTTTTTAGATATTATAAATATTTATTATATTTTTCCAATATAGTTTATATATTTAATAAAATACAAACTAAAATAACAAAATCAAAACTTTTAAATATATTCTATATGATTAAAAAAACTAACAAAAACATTTTAAAAAATTATTCTGTAATCATTGTTTCATAAACATATATTTTTTACAACTTATGTTTCAATTTTTCATGATTTTTTTGAAACACATTTTTGGACTGAGTATATGAAAATACTTTGTTAAAATTGATTAATTAATTGGTTCTTAAATTGAAAGACATAAATTATCCCTATGTAAAATTGATTAAAATTCATGTGGAATCTTAGCAATATAACTAGGTCAGAGTGTTAGTGAACATATTATTATGGGATCAATTTTATATTTTAAAGTCATTAGAATTTCAAAATTAATATGAGGTAACTTGACCTCTATAAGAATGATCACCTTATGAAGAATAAAAAAATGAATTTTATATAAGTAATTTTAACATATATTAAAATGTGAAATTGGGAATATACAATGGATATATGAGATAATTACATAGTTTGTTTGAGTTTCCCTATTTAAATTTCATTTAGCTATTTTGTACAAAAAACCTGACATGAAATGCTTAGAAAAATATAAAAAATTGAATAAGTACATAGTAAAAAAGTGAATTAATTTAGGTTAAAAAAATATTGAATCCAAGATGGGTATAATTTATTTTAAAAAAATTATTTTATTTGTATCAATATAGTAGAAACTCAATATATGGTTTTTGGAACCTAAGAGATAAGGATAAATTGTGTTTCTTTTTTTTATAACTTCAAGTCCACATCTCCACTCTTGAATGTGGACTTTGTTTAGGTTGATGTGAGACAGTAATTTGATTTATATAGAAGGAATGATAATTTCCACATTGGATAAGTAAATGATAAATTATTACAATTTTGGTAAGTTTTTATATAGTTAGGATACTTTTTTGAAAAAACATAAATACAATGATAATATTAACATGGGGAGAAATATATTATGTTGGGTGAGTGATGTTAGCCCAAAATATCATAAAAAAACATTGTATGTTATTCCCTGAAATTACATCATAATTTAATGAATTATATGGTAAAATAGAATTTTTATACTTGAAATAATTTATAACATAATTGATAATAGCCTCTAATCAATATTTTAATTGATTTATTCTGGTTTGTTTTTAATTAAGAACAAACTCATTGATTAACATTTATTTTGATTCCAGACTTCAATTGTAAATTTAAATTATAAAAATTCACTTTTGACTCTAATTTTTAAATGGATTTAATATATTTATATTATAATATATTTATTCATCTTTGAATATAATTAAAATCAATAAATATTTTTTAAAAAAAAATTATTTTTGAAATTTCAATATTCAATTTAGATTATAATTTGATTTTTAAATTCATGAAATTGGGCATATAGAAAAATCATATTTTTTTATGATTATTTTGATTAATAATTTGATATTTTTTTAGAGGATGAAATATTGTTTTATTAGATTTATCATTAAATTTATACTTTATTGTAAAAATGTTTCATTGGGAAATAAACTTTTTTCTGTAAAACAAAATTAATAAGTGTATGCACTGACTTCTCATGGTCACTACATTGATTTTGGGAATTGAATTATTAGATACTATGATCCTTATTATGAGTATAGATACCTTTCCACCATCAGTATGTCTCTCATATCCCATCACATAGTTAGTATATTAACCATGATCCTTTTTCCAACCTACCGTGGGACCTTCCTTCTCACAGTATCCAAAGTGACTATGCCCCTTTTCATATTATCGTGATCTATGCTCATATCCACCAAAATGACCCTACTATGACCCTTTTTCTTTATAAAAACCTTATCACCCAAAACAGAATCATGATAGGTTCAACCTAACATGAATAGACCTCAATTTTCTACCATGCCCAATGCCACACACCACCATGAGGAAGAGAATGTCACCCCATCATATCTAGATTTAATTAACAAATAAGGGTAATCCTAATGATTCCTTATCAGTTAGATAAAAATAGAAGGTGACCACCCAAATCACCTTCAAAAAACTCATGTTCACGAGATATAAATCCCTCATTGAATCAGAGTCTTCCCTATGGAATCCACTAATTACACAAAATGAAGATACTACCACCCATTTCTGTGAAGATAAGAGGAGTCACACACTTTCGTCTCCCATAGATTCATGATCTTCCATGTTGACGATCACATGAGATCTATTTTATATGAGAAAAATTATCGACACCTAGAGATATTTTACTATGGAAACCCAAACAAATAACCATCTGGATCACCACCACCCACCCCGAAACGCACATACCCCACGAGAAGAACCTGGAAAGGGAAGAAATAATTAAGAACGATTACAAAATGATATGTATATAATGATAAATTGAAACAAAAAATAAATTTATATATAAATATATAATATTTAAAATAATTATATAAATACATATAATTAACAAATTAAATAATTTTAGTATTGTTCCATATTTTTATTTTTTGGCAAAAAGAATATTTTTTGTGATAAATTGTGGTGACATCTAGTTCTATCAAAAAATACCAAGTCAAGGCCAAATATACCATTAAAACATAGGCCCAAATTATTTTTAAATAATAAGCATGTGATGTGAATCAAAGAGACATCTTATCCCCATAGGATCTGTGAAGAAAAAGAATAATAATTATTATTTTCACGATCTTGTAGTAAACATTATCCCAAAAGAATGAGTCATAACCATAATTTCTTCACACATAGTCCTCATCAAGTGGTAATATATAATTAAATTGATGATAAATTTATGTTTTACGATGGATAATTATATAAATATTTTACCTCTTACCTATTTTAAGTCATTTTTATCTATTGGGAATAACATATCCTTTCTGTATTTATTTCCATTATTTATTTCCATTTTTTTATTCTATTATTCAATCAATCATATTGGGTTTTTCTTTTCCATTTTAATTTATTATATTTCTCTTGACCTTTTGATATCCTTTATGACTTAGACTCCCTAATTAAAGAGAGTTAACCCATTGTGGGTGGTCTAAGGGGGGATCACAATAATGATCTATAATTTATGTGTTAAATTATAAATCTATATCCTCTCTAAAAAATGTGATAATGGATGTCTAGTGTGGAAGAGGATATCATCACCCTAAAATCCATTATCAAAATTTTAATCTTATAACTAATTCAAAATATTCTCTCACTATATTTTGGGATACACTTTATTTGAGTGGATTGATGTGGTTTGATTGGAAGAATGGTATTTAATTACTACCAAGTGTGTGAGTGATATTGTTCAACCGATTGAGAAATGTTCTTAACCATTCACCAATGACAATACATTGAATTATTGGTATGATTAAATATCTCATGACAAAATTAGTTGTTTCATATCAATTGAAATAGTGGAGGGTGAATATGTGATTGATATTTAACATACTAATTGAGTTGGATGATTTAGAAAAAAATAAACTTTTGATAGATCTCATAGGAATTCATCCATAGGCCCAATTTCATTTTTAACATTCAATATATATGCACCTACATTTCCATTATGTTCTATTTTTTCCATTCAATCAGAAACCATACTTGAAATCGTCTTCTCATGATGTTATAAAACAAATAAGAAAAACAAAAAAGGTACACATTTTCTATGATATTGAGTATCCATTACCCTAATCCTTGAGAGATGACCCATTTTTTGTACTAGGATGAATTATGGGTTAAATTTAAATTCAATTTGACTATGGCCTATGACAACTATGCGATCAATATGAAATGATACCAAATTAATGAAAATTGATTGGGGAAAATCACACCAATGTATTGGAAAAAATTCAACAAAATACTATTGAAATATGGTGATTGAAATTGAGAATCATATACCATGAATAATATAATTTCATGATATGAAATATCACACAGTAATTATAAAAACCACATAACGTAAATTAGATACATAATACAAAACCTGTCTCAAATAGTGGAATTTGAGATAGAAATCCCTCACTTCTTGTTTAGACATCCAAGAATTAACATTAACCTATTTTGAGGAAATAATTTAAAATATAGTCACATTATCTAAAACCATAATTATATATATATTTATTTATTTATACTCATTGAAAATATTTATTCTCAATATTATTTTTATCTATTTTCCACATCATGAGTTAATAGTATTGATCATTTGTACTAATATCATAATAACTGAGTGTCTGTGCATATTTCATTAAACTTTAATCGTTAATGAATCATCAGTGTTACATTTTGGGATTATTTATAAATATTTATGAGTTTTCCAACACATTTTAAAATTGTTTTAGATTTTAAACTTGAATATGAAATTCATACCATAAATTATTTATTGAATATTTCTATTCAATGTTTGTTTTATTAATTATATAATTAAATATTAATATAAAATCTCAATACAAAAAACCATACATGAGAATTTATGTTTTATTAGACCATAAATTAGGTTCCGAAAGACATTCAGGATTTAAATTCATGGTTTTTTAATGAAGAGGTTAAACTGACTCGAACATAAACATACATTGATTTAATAAATAATTAATATATTTTTTTATTAATATATCTTTATAAAAGAATCATAATGATCATATTTTTTTACATAGTGTTATATAAAGTAATTTTAACTAATTTTAAGAATCATTAATGTATATGAATAAATTACACAATTTTAATAAATGATTATCCTATTAGTGAGCCGATTTAAAATGATTATATTAATGATGATCATTTGCAACTCATATCATTAAAATGATATCAAATTTATCATACCTAAATCATAATTTTGTCAGAAAAATAGTTAATATCCTTTAATCAAAATCTCATATATTCACCTATTAGGTGGTGATGGAAAAATAAACTCAATATGTCATAGAGGCGTCATTCTGCAAAACACACAACTAAAGGTCTCATTTTTCATATGGGTAATGGGAGAAAGTGGTAGTTTCTTATTTCCCTAATATAAAAATATTATGTTTATTATAAATTAATATTTCATTAAATAGTATTAGAAAATAGATTTTAATTTTAATAATAAAAGGAAGATGATTTATTATAAATATTGAATTTACCTTGAAAAAATTTGTTTTACCTAGAGGATTCCTTGAAAATGTTGGGATTATACTAATATCTTGTGAGAAAAATATCAAGATAGGGAGATAATATTTTTTATTTAAAAGGTGTTAGGATTTAAGAGTAATTTGATATTTTTGGATTATCTTTAATGTATGCTGAATAGACTCTTATATAAGTCATGATAATTCCATGTTATAACATACTTCATCTGAATATATGCAAAGAACATGTCAAACATTCTACTTGTCTCCAAAAATAGAAAATAATTTATTTAGGACAAAATAAGGTCTATCTAAATCACATACACATAATTGTATACTTTTCTTAATATTTAAATCTATTTCCCCTTTGATTTATTACTTCTACTAGTTTATCATTTACAACTGTAAATAGTTATTACCAAAGGAAACATTATATTTATTCCTAAAAAGAAATTGGTACTTATTACATAATTTACAGATAATAATTCTGTAAATGAAATATGTATTTTGGAATCACTATCTATAAGTGTAAAAAATTAATTTCACTATTAGAAATTTATAATATATTTTAAAATTTTTGAATAAAATATTACTTGAGCTCTAGAATATTAATAATGAATATTTAGATTTTATATAATATTTTAAAACTAATAATTTAAATTATGAAATAAATAAATTTTGAATAAAACATAATCATAAATTTTAATATGATACTTATGGCATTAAATTTTCAATATTAGTATTTTTTTATTATACTAATCACATTAAAAAAATTACATTGTTTAATAACAATGATTTATCTTAAAATAATATACTTATAAATTTTAAAAAAAATGATTATTGTTTTGATAAAATAAAATTACAACAATGATAATTTAAATATTAAATATACTTATGATTAAAGCCTATTTAGAGTGTGCATTGGGCTATAGTTCTGGATATGATGTTTACTTGCTACAGTATTGTCTATGATAATACACAATGTGTTATAATGTATTATTACTTTATTAGACATGCTTTCACCTATTATATAATAAAAAAAGTAGTTTTATTATTCTATTTAAATATGTTTTATGTAATATCATTCCTTTATTAATTTTTAGTACAGAATTATTAATCATTCATTTTTAAAATGAATATTATAGTGTTTTTTGTAATGTTTGTTTCACACATTCTTCTTTTGGTAATTTAAGATTCTTTCCCCATTATCATGTCTGCATAACATCCAAAGTTTTTGTATTATCCTTGAGTAGGTGCAACGCACTGATGCCCTAAACCAATCGGTCACATAACCTCAAGTGTGCCTCCTCGTATAATAGAGGTTGTTGAATTGCAGTGAAGGTCTGATATATTGATATTGGGGAGACTATAACCTATATTATCAGAGTAAAACAGTAAGGGAAATAAATAAACAATAGTAGAATAACATATATGTTCGAAAAATACCAATATATCTGGAGAACCAAAACTATAAATACAATATCAAAACGAAAGAATAAAATACACCATATTAATGTATTTCTCAAGTGTCTAAAATGTATCCCAAAATAAGGTCACTAATGTCACTCCAAAAAGGTTCTAAATCAGATTTTGTTCCCTCGTACAAAGTCCATCCCAACTCATCCATCTAACAATACTCATTTTCTATTAAGATATCTAAAAAACACAAAGTCCATTCGAATACCAATAAGGTACCCCATGTAGGTTTTGAGTAAAACTCAGTTGGCCCCAACCCATGGTGTCTAATACAATTACTATTCATGTCATAGTTTATAAATTTTTATGATGAAAATAATTAAACTACATAATCAAATAGTTGTCACAATATCAATTAATATTTATCTAACAACATAACCCCTTGGTTCTTGTAGACACATGTATATAAATCCCTACTTCGGCTTGTATCAGAGCCAAAAGTATGATCATGGGATATTCTATTTCAAAATTCATCTGTTACCGTTATTATTTCATAGATAAAATCCCATTTTACCATCCAAAAACTACCTAATAGAATGAATATCTTCCTATTTCATAAATCACAACTAAAATACCATGTTTCCGTTCATTAAACACACATTATAATGAACATGGTTTCATACATTATTTCACAACTAAATGACTATGTTACAACTCATACCACACACAATAAAATGACCTTGTTCCCATTTGTTATTGCATAACAAAATGAAAATTCAACCATTCATACACATAATAAATTAAGCAATTAATTATCCACATCTATTCCAATACTAATTCAATAATTAGTTTATCACATAAATCTCATTAATTAATTCAAAAATTAATTGAGTACATCAAATTATTAATTATATCCTCAATTAATTATTCATTATCCAAAAACTCATAAATACTATCATTAATTCCACAATTAATAATATTCGTTATTATATCTTGATGTCCCATAAACAATACATCAATTTAATATATCAAATAAAAAATCTACAAATATCTTATTTAATTCTACAATTATTTATCTAAATCAAAAACTCAGTATCTAATAATTATTTCTACTATTAATTATCCTGAAATCAATATTTCACAATTTATTTATTAATTAATTTACCAAATTAATTAGTTAAACTAGGAAATTCAATTTCTAAATAACACTAGATATTAATCAATTTTTATAAAAATAATAAAAATCACAAATATGGTATTTGAATATTGTACCATTAATGTCATGTTTGATGAAGAATGCTCACCAATGGAAATCCCCAAAATTGACCATCATAATATAAAATAAAGTGATTCTGCAAAAAAACCTAAATCATGATCGAATAAATAAAGATCCCTAAATTGTAGATTTGGATATACAGTCGAAGATATAGATCTAATAAAAAATAAGAATAAAACCATTCAAGAATGAGAGATGAATTAATAATGAATGAGAACCGAATGAGATAGAATTCACTTACTGAGAGAGTATAATATCTACGATCCGAGCTTAAAATCATGAAGAACAAGATTACATGAATCCTATGAATCATTCTATAGGGGTCCAAAATCATGAATGATAGTCTTTGGTCGAATGGGGTTCAAATTGATATTAAAAATGCGGGGGGGGGGGGGGGGGGGGTTCGTGTCATTAAAAATAAAATATTTGGGATAAAATAATTATCATGCACATTTTCTTGGAAGTTGCACACAATTTCCCTTATATGTGCTCTTAACCATACACCCCTATTATAGGGGTGCATGTTTTCTCATTTTAAGGTGTATGACTTTACAAACCATGTGATAAACTTTTGAATCCCTTATTCCTGGGTTCACACGTTTGTTGGGATACGGTGAACCGTTTTCCCTATCTGTGATCCAACCATGCACTACCCCTTTTTCTTCCAATTTCCTCAAGATTCACTGAAACATATCCCAATGTAAAACCCAATATAAACATATATAACACAAATAGAAAAGTTTTCCTAAAACAAGCATGTTTAATCTCTAAAAATGGTCATGGTATTCCAATCTCTAGACCTTATAATAGATCATCCTCGAGCTACATTCCAAAGCAGCTCCAATATTCTGAGTTGAAATGATTGGGACATTGATTCCTATTATATAATTCCCTTTACCAATTTCCTCTTTCACATCTAAATGTTTTCAAATAAAATATGAACTATTGGAATGGAATTTCCCCACAAATCATTCCCATTATGATCCCCCACACGTATTGGATACTCTTCAAAGGACACATTTATATCAAGCTCAACATCATCCAAATATATCACATAAGAAGTGTGAGGCTGTTAAATCCAAACTTATAACACATTTAAAACATCATTCATGGAACTATATATCAATAGAAGATATAATATTTATGCCACTAACCTGATTAATTCCACAACTTAAAAAGGTATAACAAATATGAGTGCCAGCTTACCCTATCTCTATATCATATGGTGACCCAACCTAAATGTCACTCGAAGGAATACATGATCACCCTTAGTAAAATCTATGTTTCTTCGATCTCTATCAATATATGACTTTTTTCTACTATGAGAAATATCCAATTATTTCTGAATCAGCTATACCAATTCTGATTTCTTCTCTATGAGACTCGATCCCAACTACTCAAACTCAACTGCCTCTATCCAATATAAATGTGATATGCATGGCATACCATAGAGTGACCTATAAGGTTCCATCTGTATCATTTCATGAAAACATTTTATATATGAAAACTTTACAATATCCAATTTCCTATTCTATGATCCAAAAAAGTATAGAACAGATGATCAAAGTATATCCGCAAGCACCTGTATAGTATGGTCTGACTACCCATCAGTCTGTGGGTATAAAACCATACTCAATAAAAACTGTGTACCAAGCCCCTTCTATCTACCCTAATAGAAGTACTTAGTGAAGCAAGAGTCGTAGATTGAAATAATTTTTCATGTTACCGCATGCATAATGACTGTCCCTTTAAACATATTTTTATCCAAATTGATCTAATGAAAAAGCCTCTTGAATAGATTAGAAATATCATACTTTTATCAATCGATCCACAATCACCCAAATAGCTTCAATGTCAAATGTATTTCTCCTGAATGACACCATAATTTCCATAGTAATGTCATCCTAAAACCAAAACATAGTGGCTTATGGTGGTAGAAAACATTAAGGATGTTGATGCTCTGCCTTCTTCTACTGAAAGGTGTAGCATCTAGTAACGATACCTTATATCTCATTTTTCATTCCCAAACATAAAAATTGTCATCATAGGTCACTGTATAATTTTTCACACCTAGATGCACCATAGACTTCAGTAATGAATCCCACACATCATATCCTCTTGTATTCTCATAAGTATAATAACTCTATTTGAAACATAGACAATATGATCCACATTTACGCTCCAATGAGAAGGTGGAAACCAACCATCAAGGATTTCCATCAATGATAAACACTCCATATATTCATGTTTTCTATATCTGATCCATCTAAAAATTTTAGACTCCAATAAAAATGATACTAGATTCAACTACTCTTGAATCTCATAGACCACAATGTGAATCTCAGCCATCAAAGTCATTATCTCCAACTCATCACTAGACTCTAGTACCGTTTGAGCCTATGTCTTCATGTTTAGAGCATCAATATCATTGTTCCAATTTCCAGGCATATATGCTATCTCAAAATCAAATGATTTCATATACACAACCAACTATAATATATATGGTTTAAAATCCCACCATATAAATATATACTTTCAAATCATATGATCTGTATACCCTATAATCTTTTCTCTCAAATGATAGTGCCTCCAACTCTTACAATCATAATCCATTTTAGAAAACATGTGGTCCTGTATAAGGTAGTTCCATTAATGAGGACTCAAATTTCAGGACCCATACACCACACATCATTCTCCATACATTAAATAATATTTATGACCAATCCCATTAGCATCACAATACAACATATACTCCTCACCTGTCTCAGGTAGGATCGATATTGGTTTCACTGTTAAACACTTATTCAAAACCTAGAATTCATTCTTGCAAGATTCCAACCATTCAAACTTCATCTTCATTTTTCAAGAATGAATGACGCACCTCCAAATATAAAAATTCATGGATTAAACTTCTATAATAGCTATAAAATCCTAGATATCCATATATATAGAGCATGTTATAGGAATACACTCAATAAAACACTTCCTACACAATCTCCTGGTCAAATAACACACCTTCCACTGATTTTATATAGCCCAATAATTGTACCTGAATAATATACAAATGTCACTTATATTTCTTGGTATATATCTTATGCTATCTTAGTGTTCACAGGATGATGTAAAGATGTTGGTAATGATAATCCTGGGTCTTGGAGTCCACCAATATGGAATCCACAAACACAACTACAAACTGATCTAGGAATGGATGGAAGATCAGGTCCATTAATTCCATAAACACTTCCAGTTCATTCCGCCAACCAAATGAAATTATGAAAAATTCATAAATACTATTGATTATTATAAATAAGCCCTTGGTATATCAGATGATTTAAATCTAAAATGCTATTACCCTTATGTTAATTAAATATTATAGAATTCCCAGGCTCTATGCAACTGGTAAAATAGATTGTTGATGCATTAAAGGGGATATCAGTTATTCATAGTTATCTAATTCTTCTTATGTTAGTTAACACACAAGATTAGATTCCCATCATAATTCATAGATAAACACACCAGTGAAACCCAATGTTATATACATCTAGATATAAAAACCTAATCGTCTATCTCATTCCATTGAGTGTAGATGTAACCTCACATCCCATATATCACAGGGTCCTGTAGAACATCTCTAGATGTCGAAATTTTCCTCAGGACCGACACTCCACTTTTGGTCTAAGGAATTGTCTCTGGATGTTTTCTATCTTCCCAAACTAGTGATAGATCACTCGAGTAAGGTCAGGTGTATCTAGACCCTCCGTATGGGTACTTCATTTCACATTTCCCAATAAGAAATGTCTGTAGTGATGCTTCATTATCTTATAATTCATATCTCTTGATCATCTAGTTTTAACTATATGTCCTGCACTAGAAGCCACTTTCTATATCCTCTCATATATGAGAGTATGTTCCACCTCCTCAGAAAACATCATTATCCGAAAGGATTTAACCTAGTACATAATTTCAAATTTAATCCAATCATAAAAAATACAATATGTAACTTTCTCATACCTTACTAATGCTAGAGAAATATGTGCAAATATGTAAAGTGTCCAGCTTATTCCATTATAGATATACTTCCCTAATCAAACCTCATGAACTCATCTACTCTCTCCCACCTCAACGTCCTTTTTAAAATCTCTCTAGGATCTTCTATGAGAATTCCTTCAATAAAACACCATCATCTTATCTCGTTCAAACCTAAACGTCACACTAGGTATTTACAAATCCTCATAGAATATAATTACCCAAGTTGACCATTCTGTCATCAAGCGTCTCTTAATAGTCATTTATTGTCTCAATGGGATCAATAAAGAACTCATATCCCTCACACCCACCATTTCTAGAAAAAGTTATATGGTGTTGCAACTAGAACTCCATTTTTATATTATACATACACTTCGCAACCCACTTTGGGTATCTTACCAAGAATTTAATGAAATGGTGAACGTTCTATTGGAACTATTCTCTGACTTCATCACCTGACATTATTGGGGCCTCAAGTCCCACTACAGGTTGATCATCTCCATAAATGATCTTTTGTTTTCATCTCAACCAGCATCTTCATTGCCTCATATCTCTATAATTGGAAACACGCACCATTGGATAAAATTTACAACCAAAACACATTTTTTAAAGTGGTCATACACAAGGAGACATAAAAATTAATTTCCCTAAACCCTTCAACACAGTCAAAACCTTGGTGTTATTAGAACCATTAACCATTAAACATCTAGGCCATGGTTAAAAGGGTCAATTCATTTTCATTTATCAAATATCTCATTTTGACACCAAATTATTATCATCTTGTCTAATTTATCAATGATTATTAATTTCTTGTTAGGCATACATTTTATCCCAATTTCACATTAAAAGAAAAATAGTACAACTTCAACAACTAACACATAAATCATTTTTCCCATGCATGCCTAAAATGATGCATGGAAATCTAATTATTATGAGTGCCTAAAATAATGCATGTGAACCCAATTATTGTTCAATACTTGGCAACGAGTCATATCTCAAAAAATATCAACATCAATAATTGCAATAAAAAATAAATCTATTACCAAAGGTGAAGTAATGTTCCACTATAACATCAAACAACAATAACAACAATCCCACCCTGGGTACTTGGGTTATCCGATTTATGTGGTTTAGCTACTCCCATGAATGTGATAATTTACACTGTTGGACTCTTCCATGTATCCTATATTCCTATCACCAAATTTAAGAAAGTGATAAAGAAAAAAAACCTCAAATACAACTTTGTAACATCCCAACCCGAGTTCCACACACCAGTGTCTTGAACCGATCAGTCACATAAACACATGGGATCCTCCGCGTATAGCCGAGGCTATCAACTTGTAGTGAGAGTCTGATATATCGATCGTGGGGAAACTATAACCTATATTATCAAGGTAATAAAATAGTTGATATAAATAAAAAAATTTCATTCACACATAACCATGAACTATACCAATATCCATTGATAACAAAAACTGAAAATATAATATCAAAACACAAGTAGAAAATACTACATGAATATTTTCATGTAAAGTGTTTAAAATTAAACCCAAAATAAGTACACAAAAGACTCTCCATGATAGTCCTGAACCATGGTAGGTTACATAATCCAATATTTATCCCAACATAGCCATCTAACTCAGGGCCATTCCCCTTAGCGTATCAAGAAAACACATTGTCTATTCGAGTACAGATCAAGAAACCCATGTAGGGTATGAGTACAACTCAATAAACCGCCACCAATGGTGTCTAATCCAATATCCAGTCAAGTAATAGTGTATCCAGTGTTATAATGAAATTAATTTCAATGCATAACTAAACATTTATCACCTTATTAGTTAATCATTATTAAACGACATGAGCTCTAGGTTCTAGTAGACTACAATACCTCAATCCATTCTTCAGCTCGTGCTTGATACTGAAGTATGTTCTTGGGAAATTCAATTTCAAAATTTTATTTTTACAATTATTAATTATTAGTTGAATGAAAAAGATACCTTCCATAAATTACAATCTAGAATTACTATGTTACCATTAAATTATTATCAACTAAATGACCATGTTACCATTCATACCTCACATGTTATAATAACCATGATCTAATTATTTATTTCACAACTGAATGGACATGATACTAGTCACAACACACAAACTTGAATGACCATCTTCCCATTATTTATTTTACAACTAAATGAAAATGTTACCGTTTATACACATAATTAATTAAAAAATTGATTATCTACATCAATAACATTAAAAATTGAATAATTATTTTATCTCATAAATAACCTTAATTCATTACGTAATTAATTCGTTATGCCATCCAGTTAATTAACTAATCAAATAATTATTCCCTCTCTACAATGAAAAAATATTATAATTAATTCCATAATTAATTATCTTCATTATCATATCTTGATATCACATAAATAAGAAATCAATTAAATATCTCCAATAAAAAATATCCATGTCTCATAATTAATACAAAAATTCATTATCTAAATTAAAAAATTATTAACTCATAATTAAATATATTATTAATTATTCCCAAATATCAAATTTCATAAAGTCTTTGTTAATTAATTTACCAAATTATATAATTCCACTGGGAAATTAAATTTTTAAAGAATAATAGAAATTCTAAAATTTTTATAAACATAATAAAAATCACGATGATGAGATTTAAATATTATACCACCTACCTCAATATTGAAAAAAAATGATCGCTGAAGGAAATCCAAAAAATTGAGCAACATAATGTCATAAAAAACAATCCGTATCTAAAACTGTAAATCATGATAAAATAAATCAAGATCCTTCAAATTTAGATCAATATCTACAATACAGTATCCAGATTTAATAAAATAATAATAACTCTATTGAAGGATTTGGGAATAAATTATTATAAACATGAATAAAATGGGATATAATCCACTTTCTCGGAGTGGGGAAGATATATAATTTTGACTTCAAATCGCAAATAAAGCTTGTCGGGAAAGCATGTAATCTATTTAGAGACCTCCAAAATCATAGAAGAGGGGCTCTGGTCAAAATTGGATGAATTGGGATTAAAATGGGGGTTTATGATATTAAAAATATATTTATCATTCTAAAATAACTCATGTTCATGGTTTTCTAGACATGGGCACTAGGTTTTCCCTCAGGGTGCACCTAATCATGAGCCACTATTATAGTGGTTCATTGTTTCTCATTTTTGGGCACATGGTTTTACAAAATGTGTTCCAACCATATGAATCCCATATTCCTGGTTCTTCATGGTTTTCTGGGATGGAGAACACAATTTTACATAATTGTGCACCAACCATTCATTGCCCCTTATTTCTTCCAATCTTCCCAATTTTCACCAAAACACACCCCATCTTAAAAAACAATATAAATTACTAAAATAAGGAAAAAGTGTTTATGTAATGAAGCTCGAGTGATCTCCAGTATTGGTCAGGATATACTAATTTCATCAATAATTAATATATATTATTTATATATGTTTTTATTTCTAATATTATTTCAATCATGATATAATGATAATTCCTAAAAAATTGAAACTTTTTCTTAATAATTAATTAATAAGAAGAATTTATTTTTTTATTAAAATATTATAGATATAAACTATAATTTATAAACAAAAAAACAATTATAATAATTAACACATATAATTATAATTTTGGATTTATTAATAATCAATTGTTAATGTGTTATAGCATCATTCATTTATGTAATAAAACCAAACATCAAAAGAAATTATTTCAATGGATGAATCTGTACGAATACTAATAAATATTAATAAAATATCATTTAAATATATTCTTAATGATATATATAAAAATCATCATTGATTTTAAATTTTTTTATATTATGCTCGTGAAAATGTAAAATCAAAATATGAATAATTATTTTTCAAACACTTTGACTGAATCAATCTTTATCGCAACACATTCCCTTGGAATTTTGGAATTAGTTTTTATTAGTTTAATTCAAATATGACCATTATAGGAGATGAAAAGAGAAGATGTAACATGGTACTATATTCAATAAAAAAATAAGGTTTGTATTTTTTTGGATTGGGGGGAAGAAGACTCATTATGCCGGTGAGAATAATGGACATTTTGTCGAAAACATTAGTTGGTTTAAGGGTAAAATGGATTCAACTAGTAGTTAGGTGAGTTAGATATTGAATTTTCTATGATAATTGAATTATTAAGTCTAAAAAGTGTCTCATAGAATAAGATGTAATTCATTTTATCGATACAAATTTTATCCTTCTTATTTAACTCATTTTAAAATATTTTTACATTAATTAGTTATTTAACATTGTAATTTTATATAGATTTTTAAAAATGTTACCTCTCAACAGTAAAATTAAAATTAGGATTTGAAATCAAGATTCGATTTAATCTAATTCAAAAAAAAAATTAGAAGCATAACATTATAATGAAAACCCAAAAAAAATTAGAGAGAAATATTTTTAAAAATAATTAATTTTTCGACATTAATTGTCCTTATAATTAAATCAAACAAGTTAAGACTAATTAGATTATTTGTGATATATTTTTTCAGATTTATAGAAACTAAATTTAATTAAATCATACATAGAAAATTATATTCAAAAAATGAAAAACACCTATCAATCCCTTTTTATATTTTTTAATATTTCTTGATTTAATTTATATAAAAATATAATTAATATAATTTTTCATTTTTTAAGAATGTTAGAAATAAATTAAATTTGATTTATAACACAAATATGAGAAATTTTAAAATATAAAATATACATTTTAAAAAAAAACCTTTTTCTATTACTACGAATCATTTGTATTTTATTTTTTCGGGGATTTTATTTACATATTCTACTATGTATCACACTTATTCTATAAAAAGTACATATTAATATTACTCATTTAATAAAATGAAAAATTATAAAAAACTGTTTCTTTAGAATTAATTGTTGTTTCTTTATAATTAATAGAATTTTTACAAAGGATGTAATATATTCATATTCCATTACAAAAGTTTTTATTTTATTTCATATTTTTAAGGAAGGTTAATATTCTTAACATATAATTAAAAATTATATATATTAAATACATATTGATAATATGTATACTAATACGAAAGACAATGAGTATATTTCTAATAAAAATAGTCATATAACAACAATATTTCCAAAATTATATTGTAGAAATTCATTAAATTATTTTCATCTCAAATCAAATTCATCATTCTTTTATTTTTTAAATTTCAACTTATAAAATGTATTCCCTTTCATAACATTTATTTCTTATCCTGCACTTTATTCTATTAATAGAGATTTTCAAGGGTAAAAATGATTCGAATGATTTCATAATCGTAAAAATATTATTATTTTTCATTAATTATGCCATTTAATCTTTTCAATTTTAAGTGTCTAAATCAACAATTATATATAATAAGTTTTTTTGTGAAATACATAGTATCTTGTAGTTTTGATTTAATTCTCAATTAAATTTAAATGAATTCTTTTTAGTTTATTTCATATCAAGAATGATTTATTTTCTACAGAGGTTTCGAATCCTTATAATTATAGTAAACCTAATATAGGGTATGTAAATTCATAAATAAATCTAGGATTTTATAATTTTTAATGTGGTTATCATTTCAATCTAGTTTTTTATTTTGAGAATCTATGTACGTTTTAAGGTTCTCCTAAAAACGTTATTTCAAAAAATTATGGGACATCATCAAGAACCAATGGTTCCTATAATCAATATATTATAATTAAGTGTAATAATGAAATTAATAATGAAATGGACCATATAATTTATTATAGGAAAAATATGTTTCAATTCATATAAACTATGATATTTGAATATATGTCACTTGTAAGGACTCATATTTTTTATGATTTTATTTTTCAAAATTCTTTTGGAAAATTCAAAGACCAGAGGCTGAGATGGCATGTGATTTCGAGGCTGGTGTGCCTAGAATGATTTTTTGAAAGATGATAATTTTTTAATATTACATGAATGTTTCTTTTTAAAAAATGTGAAATAACTTATAAATGAGTTCCTGGATCAGAAATCTGAGGACACCATTGAGGTCAGAGCTGTGGTTTTATCTTAGGTGTGACCAAACATTTGTCGGTGTAGGCCATTTGTAGAAAAGGTCCTTGGGGAATAACCATAAATAAAATAATTGAATATAAATTATTTTATTTTAAATATATAATAACTCATAAACGTTAACTTGTACTGAAAATCTGAGACCAACATTTATGGTTATGGCTATAACCCTAGAATTCACCTAAGGCAAGGTGAAGGAAGTTATCTCCCAATAATGTATGTCTGTGGAATTGAGGATCGATGATGACAATGCCCTCCGTTCTTTGTTGATGATCGATCCATTCATTGAGGAATGTTGTGATATCTTTTCGATTTCATTTACCCTTCTTATAATCATATGAAGAATTCCAACCAATGCACGAAAAGTGAGATACACTGTTCAGTTGTTTTTAAGAGGTAGATAATAATTGTCGGATTCAAGGGATTATATCTTGTCGATTATTATTCTGTTTGTGTCTCCATGATCCCGCTTACATGATTGGATCAAGGATGAAAAAAGAAGGATGAGATCCATTATTTGGGTGTTTGTTTCTTAATCTGTCTCCCTAAATATATTTTGTTCTTCATATGTAATTCACCCTTTGAAACCTTATGAGAGTGATCAATTATTGCGCCCATGATCCATGGTGAAAGGATCCGAGATTGAAGGTTGTGATCCCCAAAGGCATTGTGAAGGTTTGATGAGAGAGAACCAAGAAGGAAGTATCTCATGGTGGATGACATGATGAAAAGTGGGACCCCAACAGGGTGGTCGACAATGAGTGATGCGTTTGGCATGGACAGAGGCTAGGTTCTAGTGTGGTGTGCAATCACATTCCAATGGGACCACATCAGAGGAGGAGCCTGTGACGGATCATGCTATGAGCCATAGACATGAATCGTGGTAGGAGGCCATGATAGTGGCTGCGGCGGGAAATAGCTTAAAGTCTGCATTAGAGGAGGACCTTATTGAAGCAGTGTTGATGAACTATGGGTCTAGGACACAATGTTGTCCACTTTGAACATGATGACTGAGTTGAAGGCAATGGGTGTATTAAATAAGAGTGCACGACTAAGTCGTGCGCTGAAGGATCCTACATGAATGTGGAAGGATGGGCTTAGAAAACCTGGCCATTCCAAATGCCCAGTGGGATAGACTGCCTGACCTAGTGGCCCATTAGACCATCCCAGGCCGACCGGGTCAGGTCGGCCAGATCGGGTGTTATATAGACCAGACCAGATCCTTTTTACTAAATTGGTTGTATCATTCTAACCATGTGTCTGTTTAATAAGTCATTTGTGGCATTGGGACACTTGAAATGAGTTTTTCATTTTTGGATACACTATAAGAGTTCTTCTAGATGTTATTTTACAAAATATTGTCTTGAGTAGTAGGTTATATTGTAAAAAGTTCACTATGAGTATAATCTTGTGGATGGATATGTCTATGTCACTTGGGAGAATGTTTAACCCATCAATGATCCATGTTCCATATAAGCTATGTGTGGCTTCAAAAATCCCTTCACCTTCGACACTCTGTGCTCCATCGATGACCTTGACGCCATCACTACTATGGGAACCACTGAAATTCCATTCTATATTAACGCTTTGTGTGCCACCGATGTTCCATGTGCCATCGATGATCTGTGCTCCATTGACTCTCTTTGCACAACAAAAGCTTCTAGTGGCAAAGAGACTGATATATCTATGGAGTACAACTAGAAATCCTTCTATTGGTGATTTAGATGTATACCCGTGTGAGATGATTGTATTGACTATACTTCATGTATTTACTTTGTGGTGTACATCATGTGTTTCCTTTTTTCTGTATTTTATGTTTTTCCTTTGTGGTGTACTTTTTTTATTTCTTAGTTGTGTACAGTTTTGGATTAAGGGTCCCTACTGAGTATTGTTTTGCTAACCCCTACATAGGCTACGCAAGCACATGTCATATATTGTGATTATGATCAACATTTTGATAGAGTCCTTGGTAGAATAGGACTGGGTGGTACGTAAATAGAGGCATGATAAGTGTGTTCTGCTTCAGCAACTTTAGACAGGGATTTCTATACCTACCCTTTAGGTAGGGTTTTCTATGGATGAGATTCAGGTGTATGTACATTAGTTTTTAGTTGAACATGTATTCTATCCCCATTTAATTTACAGTTTTTATACTGTCGTACTATATTTCTAGTATCATGGTTGTATGAATTTTTTCATACTTGGTGTTTTTAGTTAATAAATTTTGGGATTTTAGATGGGTATGTGTGAAATGTTACTTAGGAAAATTCCTACCATTTGTGGGATATGCCAACCTAGTGCTAGTCACTATCCCCTGGACAATTGGATATGGGATTGGGGTAGTCATTTCATGGGCCCTTGGGGAAAGATCATGATATTTTGGAATCAAATGCAGGTCACTTCTATATAACAAACCATGATTCTTTGATATTGGTTTGGGAAAATAGGGTTAACTGTTTCAAGTTCAGATTTCAGACAAGGGACTCTAGTGTTAGTGTGGCGGACGATGTGTACATACACAATAACTCTAAATTATTCTTTTTTTACTTAGTACAAGAAAAAATTGTTCATAAGGAAAAATGGTACATGCATCCTACATGATCGTGTGTGTTCTCATGTCCTTATTGAGTAACTTTCAGATCAATAGGTATACTCTTTCTACTGTGGTACCTATTGATCTATTTTAGGATGATTCCACGTAGACATCCAACAAAGTGTCCAATGCGTGATCAAAATTATGATTATATTAGAGATGAGGCATCAGTAAAGGGTTCAGTACCAGAGATTGAACCTTCGGGGAGGTGTACCTATGATTCCACCACCTGGAGATTAGTTGTTACTACCAGAATTACCGATAGAGGATGCACACTGGTTGATTGTGTTGGATAAGTTCAAAAGGCCGTGAAGTCCTAGGTTCATGGGGGATCTAGACCACTATGTGGCTGATGATTCGCTAGAGGAGGTTACATGTGTCCTCTTACAAGTGAGGACACCACTTGATAATATGGATGTCCTAGATGTGAGTTTTCTACATAATTCAGCTAGAAGATGATGAAGCTTAGTTGTCTAGAAGCATGAAGAGATGAACCTCACATGGATAGAAAACGAGAATATATTTAGCGAGGAGTTCTTCTCAATGTACTATACACTCTGTGCCTAGATAGGATCTACTACATCTGTAGTTTAGAAACCTGATAGTAGTAGAGTACTCAGTGATATTTGTGGATCTTTTTCGCTAATCCACATATATGGTGCATGGATGATTCTTCAGGGCCCAAAACATTGAGTAGGGGATACACCAAGAGATTAGGGAATCCATGATATACCTTTTCATTCCAACATATGCAGGGGTACTGGAGTGATATCTACTATTAAAGATGTTTCTAGCTGATCCAACAACTGATGTGAGAGCTAACACCGAGCATCATCTAGCCATGTCTTCGAAAACAAGGAGCTGGAAGCTGATGTAGGGATCCAAGAAGATATGATAGTTCAGTGTATGGCCCCATTACATGGGGTAAGTGGTATGAAGCTCCCAAAGAAAATATAGTCAGTCGAATGATAGGATGTGCTACTAATGCGACATTCAGGGATACTTCTCTCGATATTTATAGAGTCGTCGTAAGGATGATCAACAGACGGTCGAGGGACCTCTGAGGTAAAGGTTATGGTAGGAAAATGGATATTCTCCATATAGAGAATGTGGAAGAGGAGTTGGATGTGGAGTAAGAGGTGGGTGGAGGTTTTAGGTACCACCACCACCACCACAAAGTTGTCCACAATGGGCTCATGAAGCTACTGGATAGGGATGATGCCAACATCAGGCGATGAGATCATACAACCACAGTGATCCAGAGATGATTAGAGGTAAATTCTCTATCTTCTCCACTATAACTAAAGTTTTGATAGTCACATGTTCCAGTCACTTTGTTCTCTCCATGAACCTTGTTCGAGAAATGGATATTCCAGTGGAACCATTGACTCAATCCTTATTCATAGACAATTCTATGATAGATGATTCGATAACCACACACTGGTGTCAATATTTTCCCACTACTACTGTGGTTGAGAGTTTTAGTTGGGATATCTTGTTGGTAGCAATGATATATTAGGATTTCATCCTTTGTATGGATTAGTTCTCCATAGTTCATGCCCAGATTGATGGTTTTAGGTCCATTATTCGCTGTGTCCATGGAGATGGGACTAGGTTTTCTTTTGTTGGAGAAAAGGAATCCCACATAGTTTAGGATGGACTCCCAATAATGAGGGTGCTTCCAATCACATAATATTTGTATAGAATCACCCTTGGTGTAGTGGATGAGATGAGTCATCAGTTTATTATAGTGGGGGACAAGTATGAGGAAATATTTCCAAAATATCTTCCAGGATTACCTCCACACATGGAGGTGGATTTCTGCATTTTTTTGTACACCAGTACAAACCTGATATCAACACTTGCATACTGGATGGCTCCAGTAGAGATTTGTGAGGTAAAGATATAGTTGGACAACTTTTATAGGAATGTATTTGTGAGACCCATGGTTTCAACCTGGGTGGCCCCAGTTTTATTTTCCATGAAGGATGATAGGATATTGAAATTTTGTGGGGACTTCCAGTTCCTCGAACAAGTGACCATGAAGAACATGTATCCACTATGGTGTATAGATGACTAATTCGATCTGATTAAGGGGTGAGGTTGTTCTCAACGATAGAACTCAGATCTGGTTCTCACCATCTTCATGTACGGGATGAGGACATCTTGAAGACAACCCTCATATGTTTGTATGGACACTATGAGTACTTATTGATTCTGTTTTACATGATGAACGGCCGATCGTTGTTCATGGGACTCAATAATAGGATCTTCCAACTATACTTATACCAGTTCATTGTGGTCTTAAAGGATGACATCCTAGTGTACTCATCATCTGAGGAGGACCAAGCGATACACTTGAGAATGGTCCTTGACACACACCAAGAGTACCCGAATTATGGGAAGAACTCGAAGTGATAGTTATGGATACAAGATTTCCTCTATATGGGACACATCATTTTAGTGGTAGGATTTTCATTAGATCAGGTGATTATTGAAGTGGTTCTTTGTTCAGATCCACCAAAGAGTGTTATTGAGTTGTGGTGTTTCCTAGGTTTTTTTGGATTCTATCATAGTTTTGTACCCGACCATTCTAGGGTAGAATCACCATTGAATACCTTGATAGAGAATGGGAATCCTTTTTTGTGGACTGAAAAATTACAGCAGTGCTTTTAGCGGGTTAGTTAGAGATTGATGAGTGATCCCATCATGAGATTACCAGAGGAGGGTGTTGAGTACATGGTGTTATGTGATGAATCATATTCCATGCTTCATTGTGTCCTGATGTAGTGGAAAATGTGGATTGCCAATGGCTCATGCCAGTTGTGGCAGCATGATCAGATCTACACAACACATGATCTGGAGATGGTTGCGGTACTATTTTCATTGACGATGTTGGGACACCACCTGATGGGAGGTCCGTATACCCTATACTCAGATCATATGAGTCCCAAGTAGATATTCTATAATATTTATTTGAACATGAGTCCAAGGTGTTGTCTAGGGTTCCTTCAGGACTTATATATAGTCTATACGCCTGTGAAGGGGAACATAGTGGTTGATTCTCTCATCTAGATCTCAAGTTCAATAGCTACTAAACGAGGTATCAGAGAAGTTAGGCTCATTCTAGATATCCTTTGTGGATAGGGATGAAGAATATTCTCTCTGGTTAATGGTGATTACCCATCCACTATTATAGTGATTCTTGGAGACATATCCTAGAGATACAGACTATGTGACTACACATTCTTATATGTTTCTTTGGTCTCACCTTAATGGGTATTGTAGATATTTTTCTGGAGAGACAATTTATCTCTATGATTAAATATACCATTTTAGATTATTAGTAGAGTTGGAATGGTGGTGTACCACATATATCTAACCCTTTAGTTGCAATGTGTGTATGGTATCTTCTACATGCTGAAATTGAGGAGGTACGCGCATTATCCATCACTAGTCATCGACTGGGGAGAGCTATACATTGGAGATGAGAGCAATTTTAGAGAGTACCTAATGGCGATCATGGATTGGTATGAGAGAATCCTTCATGGGATGTTGATTACTCTAGTGCGTGGTATATGGAAGAATGGAAACCTCTAGGGAAGAACATTAGAGAGGGTGTCTCTGATTCGTGCTCGTTACCCTCACCTTTTGGTTGAGTAGCCCTTATTTTGGATTTCAGGGATGTTAATCTCTAAGGTATGGAGATTTTAATAATTATAATTTTGAAAATTTTTATTTTTGGAAATTATTTTGGAAAATTATTAGACTAAGCATTGAGACAACATGAAATTTCAAGGCACGGGGTGCATGGAATGACTTTTTAAAAACTGTTTGTGTTTAATTGAATGCACACCCGACACTTCTAAAAAATAAAAATAACTCTTAAACGGGTGCCTACATTTGAAATATGAGAGTGTTGTTGACCTAAGTGGAGTGGATTTACCCTAGGCATGACTTAGAAATTTTTGGAGCAGGTCATTTCTAGAATAAAGTCGCTAGGGGTGTAACTGTAAATAAAATGATCAAATAAAATTTATTTTTCATTAAAATCCAAATAACTCAAAAATGGAATATCAGATTGAAATTAAAAGACCACCTTTTTTTATAATGGGGGCTTTATTTAGGTGAGGCCTAACATTGACAAGCATGGGTCTAGAGTGAAAATTATATTTTGGACGTATATGTCCTTAACATATCTAATAAAAATATTTTTCTGAACATTACATCATGACACAATGGAATTTTCAATTTTTAATAATCAAATCATAGGAATTCCAGGATAATTCAATAACTCTGAATTTTCCCTAAGGCAAGGAGAAGGATTCTATCTCCCAATGATGAACGATGGCATATCGAGCTTCGATGACAACAATATCCTCCATTCTTCTTGAATGACCAATACATTCATCGAGGCAGGGTGCCAATATCTTTGTGATTTCATTTACCATTCTTAGAATAAAATGATGAAAGAGGACCAACCCAAGATGTGGTTGATTCGTGGTTCAATTGTTCTTCTAAGGTGGATAATTATTATTAGATTAATGAGAATAGATCATGGTGATTATTCTGCTATTGGTTTCTTCATGATCCTGCTGACATGAGAATACCATGGTTGAAAGATCAAGGGGAAAAACCGTACGTTGGGTGTTCATTACATAATCATTTCTCACAAAATATTACATGTTATTCATGTTTTAATAACCCATTGAAACCCTACATGAACCATTGATCATGGCGCCCATCATACATGGTGTAATAATCCAAGACCGATGGTTGTGATCCGCAATGGAATTACAGAGGTGCGATGAGAGAGGAGTAGGTGAAGGACCATAGAACACCCGAAGTGGGGAGGGGTGAATCAATGTGTCAAATTTTTCTTTTATAATGATTTATCTAGTTCCCACTTTTGTAGGAAACTACTAACACTGTTTGAAGATGAAATGTAGAAAAAAACAATCACATGCAAAGCAACAACACAAAAATTTCACTTGGTTCGCCACTAAGGGCTACGTACATGGAGAATAAGGTGAAAATGTGTCAGTCATACCAAAAACCACTAATATTTGTAACTTGTAGATTACAAGAGTTTCATATAATCATTTTGTGCTAGGAACCCCGCCTTTACATGTTTTTAGGGATAACACACAATGTCTCTCATATCACATCCACAAACTCCCCCTTCCAACTGCGTTGGAATAATATTCCCTTAGTTTAATGACTTTAAGGTCACTTCAATGGTTTAGAATTAATTAAAAAAATCCTCAACATTAAATGGATGCTCTATTGAAGTACCATAATCACTAATAGAAGTAATTTATTTTCCCATACATAGTTATGTTATGGAAATTAATTTCTCAAACTGATTTGGCCAATATTCAGGAATTCGTGTGTGTTCTATGTACTACTACTATTTCCACATAACAATGCTATTTCCACATGTCATCCAACTGTTTCTGTGTACTGCTTCTATTCACATGAATCGTCCAACAATTTCCTCAAACCGCTTCTGTTTACACATACCTTATAGGTGCTCCGCGAACTATCCTTCTCTGTATACTCGCATACACTCTGTACTACTCCACTCCTCTATGTACCTTCCTTCTCCATGTACTTCTTTTCTCGGAATAATACTACTAGATCTTCCAACGTGAACCACGCTCTCTTCCACTAACTATTTTACTTATGCATTGATTCTATCTACGTACCACCTTCTCCTCCATGTACCACTTCATACTTCACTGAATTTCTCCCGAAATTTTAATCTCTTATCACGTCGCTTAACAAATGGGATTAATACTCCATAAATAGGAACATAACTCGTAAAATTTTTATAATATGAATTACCCAAATATTAAATGTGGTGAAATATATATTGTAAACTAAAATCCATCTACATAATATTAGCCTCCACTGTATACTTCAATCCTCTGAACTGTTAACCTTTATCGTGGACCATTAACCTTCCATGTACCGTATATCTTTCGGTCCGCATACTGTATCTCTTCACCACGTACCATTGATGTGAACCGTTTTCTGTAGCATTATGCATACAACACGCCTTCACAGCATATAGTTGCTGCAAAATATTTTCAGTTCTGCACACTGCTTTGTGTACCGCATGCTATCAGTGCGTAATGCTCGCCTTTACCGTGTACCACACACCATCACCATGTACTGTGTGTCTTCTCCGCATACCAAATGCCTTCACTTCATATAGTGTTACATAACCACATATTTCATGCCTTCACTATGTACCGTTGATGGGAACTATTACAAAACACCCAAATTATGAGGGCCAAATTTTTTTCCTACATTGGGAAACTGCACCACCTTCAATACTACTTTCAGCCTCAAACATATTACCCTATTATTTGAAAACATCATATTCATCCATGTGCATATTTACAAAAAAACACAAACCAACCTCCATTATTAGCAAAAAGTAGCCTTGGTTCCAATAGTAGGAAGGTGACAGCTCATGGTAAAAGGTGCAATGAATTATGGTCCACTAGGAGGGTGGCCAGTGGTGAGGAAAATGTGCGACCTGGCGGGAGGCCAGGATTCGCTGGGGCGCACAACCGCAGTCCAGTAGGACCACAAAAGGGGAGAATAATATGGAAGTGTAGGTTGTGTGTGGTATATAGGCACTGCAAAAGAATTCCATGACATCGACTGTGGTGGGATGCATCTCGGAGGCTACAATGAAGGAGGACCCTATGGATGTAGGGCCACAAGACCAGGGGATGGGATGCGTTGTTGACTACATTGAATGTAGTGTCATCCCTTAACTGGAGCACAAAGAAAAGCCTTGTGCTGAAGGACAAAACCCGTATGAGGTGGAATGGGATTGGAAAACTAGGCTAGATCGGGCTAGCCCAACCGACGGGGTCGGGTCAGGTCGGGATAACTAGACCCGGTCGTCTCTAGTCTGAACCATAACATATCTGACCCCTTTTACAAAATTGGTCATATCATACAAACAGAGTTCCCGGTTGACAATCCATTTGTGGCATTGGGACCCTTGATATAGGTGGTCCTTTTGCGATACTCTAATTGAGTTTTTGTGGATTTTGGTTTCTGAACTAATGACATGAGGAGTAGGATCTACTAGAACAAGTGCGCTACAATTAGAATCATGTGGTTGGCTATGAATATGTGACTAGGGGGACTTCTTGAACCATTGACGCTTCATTAGCCATTGTTACACTGTTCACCAATGATGCGTTGTGTTCCATTGGAGCTCCATGTGCTATCAATGCTATGTGTTCCATCGACATCCCAGACGCCATCACCACTTCGGTCACCACCAATGCTCTGGGCGCCACAGATGATTCGTGCATCACTTCCACTCCATGAGCCATGGATGATCCCTATACTATTGACTCTCCATGCCCCATCGATGCATTGTTCAATTTTGGCACTTCTAGTATCAAAGTGACATAGAAATATGTGGACTTCTACTAGAAATGATTCTCTTCATGCTTTATACTTATACCACCATGAGCTGACTATATTGTTTGTACATCGTGTATTATCTTTGTAGTGTATTTTATGTGCTTCCTTGTTGGTGTACATCATGTGTTTTCTTTTAGGTAAAATTATTGTATTTATTAGTGGTGTACTTTGTGGTATCGGGGTCACTAATGGTTATTGTTTTACTCGCCCCTCCATGGGATATGCCCACACATGTTGTATCTTTCGGAGAAGATCACCACATTGATGGAGTCCTTTATGAACCCACACCAGATAGTGTTTATAGAGAGACTTGACAGACAAGGTGTTCTTCAATGACTTCAGATAGTGGTTCTTATACCCACCATTCAAGAAGGGTTTTCTACGAATGAGATTTAGAAGCTTGTACATTCACTTTTAGTTGGTATTTTATTCTATATGCTTTTAATTTTTAGTTTTTGGACATTCATACATTTTAGTAGGTATCTTAGTGGTTTGGAGGCTTTATTAATTATTGTTTTCAGTTCATCACTTTTGGTAGTTAATATGGGTGTGTGTGTCTAGGTACTTAGGAAAATGCCTCCCAATTGAGAAATATACCCACACAGTGCTAGTTCTCAACCCCTAGCCTACTGTTGATGGGAAAGGTGTAGTCATGGAACATGCCTTAGGGGATGGATCATGACATCACAATAGTTCATATTACTTAGATGACCCCTTTATAGGCATCGATTTATCTAAGTGGATTTTATAGTTCTAATGGACCATATACAGGTTATTATAGTGATGATGATGGTGATTCTTCTATAGAAATGAATGTTTTTATCTCACAAGGTACATAGGATAGTGATGATTTTGAAAAGTATTATGATTTTAGTTGGGGTGGTTGTGTGGATTGAGATTATCGTGCAATAGTTTGAAGAGGTTGTATGAATTTCGATTGGTATGTTAATTTTTTAAAAAAATCACATTTGAGGTTAAATATGATTAAGATTTTATAATATAAAATTCCAAAAAATTATTACCTTTTTTATCACTCATAATCTGATTTTTCATTAAGGATAATGTGTCTAGGATCATGGAATATTAATTAATGATATCTAATTTTTGCAATAAATCCCATTTGTAATGTTGGTTAAGAGGGAACACAAACAATAAAAATAAGGGCTTGGATACACACACACACACATGCAACCCATATCTCTCCATGTGTCCAATCATGATTTCCGATGTTGTTCCTCAAACTATACTATATATGGGTCATTTTGATTTCCTGAATGTTGCTACTCATCAGCTATAATTTATAGTGTGATGACAGGTACCCTCTCCTACACACCATACTCTCATTCAATGTTTCTACCCGTTTCTGTCTTCGTGTCATGTGTTTTTTATAGAGGGTTAAAAAATATTCATTCTCTTCAATAACAACAAATGACTGATATCTTAAACCACCACCTTCTATTTTTATTCTGTTTTTTTCATGAATTATTCTATTCATTTTAATGTTCTTAATTGAATTTCATAAAAAATGTAAAGTATCTTTTTCCATTTCTAATCTGTATATGGTCAACGTGTACCTAGTCTTAGGAAAACTGTGTCTGAAAATATAAATTTATATTTTATCCCTTATTTTTATATACAATTTTTTAATATAAACTTATAAATTGGCTTATATTATTTATTTTATTCTTTTAGTCATATCAATCATTAGTGATTTGAGACCCTATGGAGATTAAATCATACAATTAGCCAATAATATTTATTAAAATATTTCTGTTCAATGTAAAATGTCTATAAACTTATAATAAATATGAATTATTGTTTACAATAAATGGATTTTCAAATAAATTCATTCGATGATTAATTAAATAATTATTCAAATATATAATTGTGGATATTATTATAAAAACATTTATTCATAAAAGCAACATCCCCCACATTAAAATTCAATAGTACATGAATTTAATAACATTCAAAAAAAATTATATCATTATTTATTTAATTTATTTCTATTAACTATATCATTAAGGTTTTATGGTTAGTTAAAATTTAAATATACACATGAACTCTTGTATATAGATCGATATGAATTATTTAAATGTAATCGATATAGATTCTAATTATAGAATGTGGTATAAATGCTTGTAGATTAATTTTTCTGATTTATGGAATGACTTTTTTGGACACTTGGATTTTATAAATCTCCTTATTTGATGGTTGTTTTGTATTTTCAATACATTTAATATTTTATATAATAATTTTTTTAAAAATAATTCAAATCAATTATATTGTAATTTATTCAAATTAAATATAAAATATTAAAATCATGCATAAAAAATTTAAATGTATCAAAAAATTAATTAGATTATTTTTATGAATATTTTTAAAGATTAAATTATAATTTTAAAGTAAGAGTGTCTATATTTAATTTAATTTTATAAAATCATATCTTTTTAATTCAAAATATTAATGCAATTTCCTTAAAAAAATTATTAATTATAATTATTATTTTTTCATAAATACTAATTCTTCATTGAAATCAGTAGATTGTTTTTTATACAGTAATTCCATATATAAATGTATATTAATGAATATTTTTCTGATAATGAAACAAAACGATTAAAAATTATGGAATTTCAAATATATATTTTTATTGGTGGTTTTATAATTATATAGAAAATTCAATTCCAATTATGCATTGTGAAATCAATAATAATGGATGTATGGGAGTGAATACCCTTTTGTTTTACTTTTTGGAATCCCAATATAATATATAATTTGATTATATTTAATAATACACTATTAAATTAAGATTTTTAATAATATTCCATGAGACCTTGGATATGTTATATATGTTTATATATATTAATATGTTTATCTATGGATGAATAAAATGTTCTATTAACTTATTGATTTAGTATTGTTTATCTATATGTATATATATGCATTAGTTTCTATATAGATAAATTTGAATGAGTTATTGAGTTATTTATTTAATATTTATTGTTTATTTTTATTTGAAAATATAAGAATAATTTTTTTCTAAACATTTATTTTTTATGTGTTAAATGTATTTATTTGATTAAAATTTATCATTGGAAAATATATTTCTATGTCTGTATGGAAACAAAATTTTATATATTGTAAAATTGCAATGAGTTTATTATAGTGTTTATTTATAGATTTTTTTTCAATATGGGCCAATTAGTTTATATATATATATATATATATATATATATGTTTATATGTAAGGAAGAATTGTAAAGAGTTGAAATGTAGTTATGAGTAAACTATTTTGGATTCTATAATTTTTCATGACAACAACAATGTTTATTTGTTTTTAAATTCATTATGAAGTAGAATTTATTTTTATATTGGGTTTCTATAGAAACTATTAATGACAGATCTTTTATTTTCATTATTTAAATACGATAATGGGTTGTTTGGATACTCCAAATTTCATAAAAAATAACATATAATAATTTTTATAATAATAGTAAATATAGATTACATATAGTGAATATTTCAAAAATAACCATCACTTTTGATTATCTATATTCACTACTTTTTTACATAACAATTTATTTTATTAAAAAATGATAATGAGTTTTTAAAAAAAATTGTAACTATATCAAATGTAAAGTTACAATTAGTTATATCTGACTATAGAAATACTTTTAGTTTTCATATATCGGCAGTTTCATAAACTATCTCTTTACCATATAGCGAATGTTTGGTCCCTTACAATAAATAATTATATCCATGACTAAATAATGAATATATAATATTTTTTTGAGTATATGACTCATTGTTAGATTCTATAAAAAAATCCAACATGACCTACCCATACATCAGATATTCCTGAAATAAAAAATTTACTTAATACTGATTACATGTTGTACATATATTATTATACACACTATAAAAACAATATATATATATATATATATAACAAAAATATTGAACATAATCTATATAATATTTTATAACATACTAATAGACCAATTTGTATATAATAAAACTATATGAAATATAAATGAGTCTTTTTTCCCATAATTGGATACATCAATCCGTTATTATATAGAGACTATCCATGTAACTCTAGTATTGTTCTGGGCAAAATAACACCCATGTAGCCATCATCATACCTTATCATACAATAATTTCCACAATTAAATCCTAATGTCCACCAAGGAACACATATAGATTATGAGTACGGGGACACCATGGGAACCACCAGGAAAGGTCAAGCAGTGCAAGTGAATAATCAACTGAATTTAAGAGATAGTGTGAATAATATTGAATTTTATTTAAAAATTTCTCATTTCAATGGTAAAATAGTCAAATAATTCCATAAAATCACATAAAAATTCAATTATAGGATACAAATTGAAAATTATTAAACAACCCAGAGGATTCATAAATACATCAAGCATCACTTGAAATCCATGGAGTGAATATTTTCATCATCATAAGTTAAATAAATAGAAAAATTAAAATTTATTTACCATAATTCTATATCATCCTAGAAGAAGGAAACACATATTTTAATGGAATTATGTGCACAAAAAATGTGAATAATATTCTAAGAAACTTAGTAACCATCCTAAACTATGTCTTGGTACCTTAGTATATATCCCATCTCTCACCATTAACATGTTTTTCTACAGCCACTCCACATTAACATTCTAAAATTATTATAATTGTATATGAATGAAAATAATTAGAATGACAAAGAAGATTAGAAATATATTGTGTTAGAACTATCATCAATGGTATGTGGTACAGTTATAATTAATTTACTAAAAGACTATAGAAATGAATCAATGTTTTCATGTTAGTATGTAAATATATTTTTAGTATCCTTATACATCTTCATGTTTATATTTAAGTAGAGGAGGTATTAGATGGATTTTGTAAGAACCCAGATCTTCTTTTCATGCATGTTTTTCTTTTTCCTGGAGTTTTTGAGAAAAGAGGAGTTTCTGGAAAATTTTGAAGTACACGTCATGTACTTCATGAGTGCATGACATATACTCGGTTACCGTCGGTAGCCGTGCGCTGGCCGTGTGGTGGCCTTGCACACGACCATGTGTGATGACCTCGAGGACGCCTAAATCAGAGTACATAAATGGAAACTACACGTTTTGTACTTCAAAAGTACATGCCATGTATTTTGTTTTTTTCATTAAATGCACTAGAGTCATGTCTGACCGGAAAAACTGTCTCCTCAACCTAGTTTGTTCGAGAGCACTGAGAAGCTGTAGATATTTGATGAGCCCCTGGCCGAGCATCCATCCTCAAAATCCAACACCGACAGTTGCGTTGGAATCGAATTGTTGAGTTCTCTCTTCTCCTAGAGCACCGTCCATTGATTTCTCATATTTTGTGAGTTATCGCGGGTTGAACGTTTTATAATTTTTATAGATCAATGAAGTTTTAAGTCTATTCAAGCCTCGTGGTTCATGTATCTTGATCTCCTAACACCGAGGTAGGTGGTTTGTTCCTTTCTGTTGAAATTATTTGAGTTTTATGTGAATATTTGCCCGATACCCATGAACGGGGTATTGCGCATTTACTGTTTTAGCCATTTTGTTTTTCTGCTATGAATGTATGCTTTATTAGATGATCTTTTTTGTGAATATGGTGAATTGTTGTGCTTTGGATGTGTTTCCCAGGCATGTTTTGCATGTTTTGAACTTTGGGTCTAGTTTCCTGTTAGGATGCTATTTACATTCCCTTGCCTAGTATTGTAGAATGGTGTGACTATTGTTCTGACATGCTGACATGCTGTAGAATGCTATCCAAGAATTTCATGATGTTTACATTAGCTAATACGCGATGTTATACTTGTTTATTTACACAGGGCTATGAGAACATAGTGTATAAAACCATGGGGATAATGGACGTATGGGCTTATCCAGAGTGTCTTTTATAATATTATGATGCAAGACCATATTGAGAATTGAGGTTGTGTGCTTCCTTTGAGAGTCTATAGTTCCTCAATGAGGTCCACATAGGGAATGTAACGTATGTGCTTCCCTAGAGAACCTTTAGTACTGATACAAGACTATAGGGGGAATTGATGGTGAGTGCTTCCTCAGAGAGTCTAAAATTTTGCTGAACTAGAGGGGTGAGACTATGTGTGTGGCCTAGTGGGATTCTTGTACATGTTAGGTAGAACAATAGGGGTTTGACTGAGTGTTCTTCCCAAAGGGTTACATGTTTTTATTATCCTATTTGATTTGTTGTTTCTTGATTTTTGAAATGGTGGATTGTTACTGTTGTGCACTTCCTTGTTTACTGCTTTCTACACTTTTACCTGCCATAAATTCACTGACTGTTAGGCACAAATCTTGTGGGGGTTGCCTAATGGGATTCATTACACACCCTATTTGGGCCATGCTTTTGGGCCAAAATAGATTATATTGTTACAGGTATAGTCAAGGGCTAGTGCCCTTCTACCTTAGGTAGTTGATTGCATTGGAGTTGGAGAGCATGGGACCAAGATGAGGCTTGCGATGCTGAGAAGTTTCTTATCTGTTTTCCTTTTGTACTTTGGTTTAGCACTGTATTCAGTATTGTGACTTGTTTGGATGCTTTCCTAGACATAGATGTATCTTGAATCAGTTATATATATATTTGCTCTAGTTGTTTATTTATCATCATTCTGATGTTACTATTGTTTGGTGTTATTAGAAATTTCACTATTTTATATCTATTTACGTCTGTTGTGTACTCTAGAAATGATGGAATAGTTTCCCCAGTGTCAGACCCAAGCCCCTCGCTGCTAGTCGGCACCCTCTGGTGTTCAGGGAAATGCACTTGAGGCCATGTGACCAACCGGGTAGGGGTGCCTCTGGGTGGCTTTTGAAACTAGGACATTACCAAGTGGTATTAGAGGGACTATTTTTTTCCTTGACTTACTGTTTGGATCCTATAGCTGGGGATACGATGGAATAGTTACTTAGTAATAAGCTACTCCCAGGAGTAGCTAACCCATGTATAGGGAAAATCTGATCTACCACGTTAAATGCAATTTTCTGGTTTCTCATGTATATGGTTGCATTGATTTTCACCATTAGGTGACTAAAATGTTTTTTAATCGTTATTATTTATGTTATGGAGGTTCTATTTCTATCGAATCTCGATAAGATGAGGGTATTCCATCTCATGCATCGTATAGGCACTTTTTAGAAATCACATATCATGCATTCTTGCCATGCCATTTAGGGTGCATTTGCAGTTGCATGTTGTTGTGATAGATGTTGTGTTGAATATTCATGTTGTTGTGATAGATGCCTTCATAAAAATACTTTTTGTTTGATATGGTATTGTTTTGTCTAATTTTTTTCATGAATGGATGCCAAACTTTGGTTCATGAGTTGTTATGTGCCCTTTGGACCGAGCTTTGGTGGATCATTTCCTTGTTCGCTTTCTTATAGCAGGTATAAGATGCCAAACATTGATTCGAAAAGGGTATGGCCCCCCAAGGATTGGAATTTGGCACCTTTAATGGTTGTTTCAGTGTTTTCACGGTTCCAGAGTAGTTTCTGAGGCTTACTGTCTAGAAATACCCAGAACACACGCCATGTATTTTTGACTACATGCCATGTGTTCTTCTGTTCGGGGCTCTCTAGAGGTGTCTCCAGATGATCAGAGATCATCAACATGGAATTTAGCTGTGACTCCATAGCATGGGGTACTCCATCTATTGAGAATGTGGGAGGATGTTGCTGTTAAAAGACCCACATCAAATCAGCCATCGACGGGGTAGGAGGTTGTGCCCTATGAAAGGTCTGAATCATCCTCACAACGCCCTCCCAGAACTATGCATTATCACCGGTATCAAGTATAACTATTGGTTCCATTATCGGCTCAACATGAGGATATATAGTAAGTCCTTGATCGGCCATGTCTGGTGTCTGATCACTGCTAGGAAACTGGTATACAACCAGAGGACGTCTTAGTGGCATGACATTTCAAGGTCAAGCGCACACCATAGATCAAGACCATCAAGGAATGAAAACTAGAAGCATAAAAAGGGAACAAGAGAAGGAAAGAATTCAAGGTTTACCAAACATGACTACATGGTGTTGAAAATTCCTACACGGTGTGTTCCCTTAATACATTCACATGGGTGTGTACTCCTGCCACAACTGGTCATGTAACACCCAAACACACAGGGTGTTGGCTTGACACACGACATGTACTTGATCTCACAGGAGGGACGCCAGCAGGTTATGTCGTGGGAGGAGTTTCAGCGCATCTTCTATAACTACATCTACCCAGAGACCTTGAAGACTGATTGAGCTCGAGAGTTTATGAGTTTGCAGCAGGGTACTCTTTCTTTTATGGATTATTCCTCACGCTTCACCGATATTCATCATTTCACACCCTTCCTAGGAGGATATGGTTTATTCCTGGTCATGATTTTTTATGATTCCCTTATATAGGACATCTGATATCTGTTGAAATCTTCAGGTTGACTTCCCTCACTTCTATCATCAACCAAGTGCAGATCTCAGAGCGCAATATGAGGGATTCTGGATTTATGAGCCAGGGCGGCTCAACATCTGGAGTTAGCGTCCCTCCTACTAACAGTACAAAGCACCACAGGTAGCCTTCGAGTAATGATCCAAGGAGGTGAGAGAAACTATTAGGTATCCAGGTTGTATGCTACCAGTGTGGAAGGGATGGACATACGAGGCCACAGTGCCAGAGAGACCCAGTGGAGTATTGATCTTGCAGCAATATGGGTCATCTTCAGTGCTTCTGTCTGATCTTCTCACCAGTTTCTAGTGACATATGTTCTTCTATGACTTTGTGTTCGGGAGCATCACCACCAGTTTCACACAAGTCAGGTAACTGAAGTTCTTCCGTCCATTCAGGCTGAGGTGGAGGTCATGAAGGTGATATTCAGTCACCCGCCTTTCAGCGACATCAGAGTGGATCGGCTCAGAGTGGTTTGGCAGGGTCACATGGTCATGGTATAGGCTAGATCATTGCAGTAGATCATACCCAGCAGGTGCATGATCCCAAACCTTCTATAGTTTGAGGTACGATCCTAGTTGCCTTAGTTGTATTTTCAGCTCTTTTCGATATAGGAGCTACACATAGCTTTATATATATTGTTGTCGTGGAGAGCCTTGGGCTCTGTATCATTTCTTATAATGATATTTTGAAACTAGAATAATTTTTGGGGACTAGAAGGTCTAGTGTATGACAGTGCAAGGAGTTCCTTCAAGAGGTTGGTGGGTGTCACTTCTTATGGGATCTCTATGTCCTTGAGATGATAGGCAGTGATGTTATTCTCGGAATGGACTGGCTAGTTCCCTATCAGGAATTGGTCGACTTCTATAGCCAAAGGGAGAGTTTATTATCACCAGAGGGTGGATAATTTCTTCATAAGGGAGAATGACATGTCAAGGCGAGCAGGGCAGGTCCAGAGCATCATGGGTTGGGAGGAGTTACATCCCAGATTACTAGTCTTTATCTGGATGATCAGGGGAATTTAATGTTATACATTCCTTCATTGGTTGATCATTTCAGAGATGTATTTCAAGAGGACTTTTTAGGTGCTCCTCTAGAGCGAGTGGTGGACTTATCTATTAAGCTTGTCCTTGGAGCGACACCATTGTCCATTCCTCCTAATAAGATTGCTACACCAGAATTTCAGGAGCTCAAAAAGCAGTTGGAGGAGTTGTAGGAAACATGGTTTCATTTGACGCAACACTTATCCTTGCGGTTTATCTGTCCTATTTGAAAAGAAGGTAGATAGTAATCTCAGGATTTGCATGGATTATCAGAAGTTGAACCTATGGACGATCAAGAACGGATATCCCTTTCCAAGGATTTATGATCTCTTCGATCATCTTGGAGGAGCCTAGGTGTTCTATAAGATTTAATTGAGGTCTGATTACCATCAGTTGCACATTAGACCATCTGATATACTGCTTACAGCCCTTTGGAGCAGGTATGGTCTATACGAGTACATGGTTATGATGTTCGGTCTCACAAACGTGCCATCAGTTTTCATGGCACTGATGAACTGAGTGTTCCATCCATACATGGATTTCATCATAGTAGTATTAATGGATGATATCTTGGGATAATATCACACCCGAAATGAACATGGTACCCTTATTGAGATCATTTTGAGTATCCTGATAGAGCATCATTTATAAGGTTAGCACTCAAAATGTCACTTTTGGATGGATCAGATTCACTTCTTGGGTCATGTTATTTTAGTGACAAAGTGTCAGTAGACCCAGAGCAAGTGAGTGCAGTAGTTTCCTGGGAAAATCCAAAGAATTTCTTTGAGGTGTGGAGCATTCAAGGCCTGGATGGATAATACGAACATTTGATATAGGACGTTTCAAGCTTAGAACCACTGCTGAAGAGTTTGACTAAGAAGGGTCCAAAGTTCTTATGGTCAGATTCTTTTGAGTCATCCTTTCAAGATCTGAATGGGAGGTTGACATTAGCAACGATAATAGTATTCCTAGATCCGAGAAAGAGATATACTATTTAATGTGATGCTTTATGTAGCGGTCTAGGAGCTGTGCTTATTCATGGTGATGGAGTCGTTGCGTACAGGTCTCGGCTGTTAAGGCCACATGAGAGGAATTACCTGATACACGACCTAGAGTTGGATGTTGTTGTTCATGCCTTATGTTGTTTGAGACATTACCATCTGGGAGAGAATTTTTTTTGTTTTCACTAACCAAATGAGTCTCAAGTACATCTTCACACAGCGTGATCTGAATTTGAGACAACGAAGGTGGGTCGATTACCTTCAGTCTTTTGACTTTGAGATTGCCTACATTCCTGGAAAAGGCAACATAGTGGCTGATGCATTGAGTAGGAGGGCTCTGAAATAGGCTGTTCAAGAGGCCAGTTTTGAGTGGCAGCTGATGGGTCTGTTCATGGAGATGCATTTAGAGGTTCAAAACTAGTAGGGGCATACCTTTCTTTCTTCTATAATTGTTACATATAACCTTCTTGATAGAGTACGAATGAGGAAACTATCAGATTATGAAGGCCCAGTCCTACGGGAAAGTGTGTCACGAGAGGACCCTATTCCTAGATGGACCATAGGCATGGATGAGATCTAGTGTTTCTAGAGACGCGTATGGGTGACAACAGATATACATGAGGACCAGATGCATGATTTTCATTCCTCGGTTTGGGAAGTTCATCCTTGTGTCACCAAGATGTATCGTGATTGACACCATCAGTATTGGTTGCTAGGTATGAAGAGGGATGTTTATAGTTTTGTCATGAGGTGTTCCACTTGTCTGTTGGTGAAGGTTGAGCATCAGCGACAAGCCTGGATTCTACATAAGTTACCCATTCCGGAGTGGAAGTGGAAAAACGTCATGATAGATTTATTACATGGTTGCTGAGGTCACCTCCTAGGTTTTCATTGATAGACTTACAAAGTTCGCTCACTTCTTTCCGATCAAGGAGAACTTCAGTGTTGACGAGCAGGGACAGTTGTACATCTGAGAGATTGTGCTCTTACATGGTGTTCCACACTACATTGTTTCATACATAGATGCTTATTTTTTCTTCTCGGGTTTGGCAGGGGGTCCAGAAGGATTTGGGTACATAGGTACTTTTGAGTATATCATACCACCCTGAGACAGATGGTCAGTCTGAGCATACGATTCAGGTGCTTGAGGACATGCTCCATGCATGCATCTTGGATTTTGGAGGTTCTTTAGAGAAGCATATACCTCTTGTGGATTTTTTTCCTAGAATAATAGTTATCAAGAAACTATTAATATGGAACCTTATGAGGCTTTGTACAGTAGGCCATGCTGATATCCCTTATGTTGGCTAGAGGCAGGAGAGGTAGCTTTGATGGGACCTCATCTTGTCCAAGAGACCACATGGCAGATAGAGTAGATTCAGAAAAGGATGGCTATGGCATAGTCTCGATAGAAGTTTTATGCGGATCAGCGGGGAAGACCTCTTGAGTATGAGGTCAGGGATAAGGTTTTTCTACATGTCACACCAAGGTTGGGATACAAGAGGATTAGGAGATAGGGTATGTTTTCCCTAAGGTATGTCAGGCCGTTTTAGGTGTTGGAGAGAGTTGGGATGGTGGCCTATCGGTTGCAGTTACCTCAGAGGTACCAGGATATGCATGAAGTTTCCACATTTCTCAGCTTCAATATTACTTTTCAGACCTTTATAAGGTTTTACAACTAGAGGATGTTGAGTTAGAATTGGATGAATCTTTAAAGGAGCATCATCTCTGAGTTTTTGATCAAAGTACGAAGGTTCCCTATGGTCTGTCTATTCCTCTGGTATGGTTGCTATGGAAGCAAGGGAGAATACAGGTTGAGACATGGGAGAGGGATCCAGATGTACAATCACAGTGGTCAGAGATGTTCAGATATTCTTCATCTACGCCTCATTGCTAGGGAAATTCAGGGATGAATTTATTTAAGCGGAGAAGTTTGTAGGAACCCAGATATTCTTTTTAGATATGTTTTTCTGTTTCATGGAGTTTTTGAGGAAAGAGGAGATTTTGGAAATTTTTGAAGTACATGTCGTGTACTTTATGAGTACAAACCGTGTACTCATTTACCGTGGGTAGTCGTGTGCTGCTCGTGTGGTGGCCTTGGACACGACCATGTGTGATGACCTAGAGGCCACCTAAGGTGAAGTATGGAAATGGAGAGTACATGCTGTGTACTTCAAAGTACACGCTGTGTATATATTTTTTTTTCATTAAACAAACTGGGGTTGTGTCTGACAGACATAACCATCTCCCACTCAACCTTGTTCATCCAAGAGTGCTGAGCGGCCACAGATCTTTGACGAGCCCCTGACCGAGCATCTGTCCTCTAAATCAAACACCGACAGTTGCATTGGAATCACATCAGTGAGTTCTCTCTTCTCCTTGGGCACCATCCCTTATTTTACCCTATTTTGTGAGTTATCGTGGGTTGAACAATTTATATGATCTCGTAGATCTACGACGTTATGAGGCGATTCAAGCCACGTGGTTTTAATATCTTGATCTCACAGCACTGAGGTAGGTGGTTTGTGCCTTTCTGTTGAATGTCTTTGAGTTTTTTGTGAAAATTTTCTCAATACCAATGAACGGAGAATTGTGTGTTTACCATTTTAGCCCTATTGTTTTTCTAATATGATTTTATACTTTATTAGATGATATTTTTTGTTATGAGGGTGAATTTATGTGATTTGGATTTGTTTCCCATTCATGTTTTGCATGTTTTGAACTTTGGGTCTAGTTTCCTGTTAGGCTACTATTTACTTTCCCATGCCTAGTATTGTGGATGGTGTGACAGTTGTTCTATCATGACGAGATGCTGTAGAATGCTATTCAAGTAGTTATTGAAGTTTACATTGGTCGATACGCGTTTCTATACCTATTGATTTACATAGGTCCTTTAGAACATAGTGTAGTAGACCATTGGGAGAATGGACATATGGGATTCTTCTGAGTAGATTTTATAATATTACGATGTGAGACCATAGGGGGAATTGACGTTGAGTGCCTCATTAGAGAGTATGTAGTTCCTCGATGAAGGCCATATAGGGAATGTGACGTAAGTGATTCCCTAGAGCTCCCTTAGTACCGATATGAGACTATAGGGGGAATTGACGGTGAGTGCTTCTTAAGAGAGTCTATACATTAGTTGAACCAGAGGGGTGAGATTGTGTGCGTTTTCTAGAGGTTTGCTTGTACTAGTTAGCTAGGTCCAGAGGGGTTAGACTTAGTGTGATTCCCATAGGGTTACCTATTTGTGATTATCTGCTTTGATTAGACGTTTCTTGATAATTGAAATTGTGGATTGTTATTGTTGAGTACTTCATTGTTTACTGCTTTCAGCACTATTACCTGCCATATATTCACTAACTGTTAGGCACAGATCTTGTGGTGGTTGCCAACTGGGATTCGTCTCAAACCCTATTTGGACAATGCTTTTAGGCCCAAAAAGATTATATTGTTTCAGGTATAGACAAGGGAAATCGCCCGTCTACCTCAGTTATTTGATTGCATTGGATTTGGAGATCATGGGACCAAGATGAGGCTTGCGATGCTGAGAAGTTGTTTATCTGTTTTCCTTTTGTACTTTGTTTTAGCGCTGTATTAAGAATTTTGACTTGTTTGGATGATTTCCTAGAAATATATACATCATGCATCATTTATATATATATATATATATATATATATATATATGCTCTAGTTATTTCTTTATAAGTCTTCCACTGTTACTATGGTTTGGCGTCATTACTACTTCGACTATTGTATATCTGTTTACTTCCATTGTGTATTCTACCAATGAGGGCATAGTTTCCCCATTATCACAACAAAGGCCCTTGTTGCTAGTCTATAGCCTCTGGAATTTGGGGAAATGCGCTTGAGACCATGTGACCAACCGAGTATGGGGCCCCTATGGGTGGCTTCTGGAACCGGGTCGTTATATATATTTTTAAATAATGAAAAGATGAGATGATATTACCCTTTTATGGATAACAAAATATACATAGTTAATGTAATAAGGTACCATGTGGAACTCCAATGGTGATAATAAAAACTTTTTCACCTGTGGATAGTGGATGTACCCCCAAAATGTTCCAGATTCTGAAAAAATTCATTTTTAATGGTTTGTGGTTTTTGGGCAATTAACCAAAAAAAAATTACACGTGAAATCCCAATGTATTTGAACAGTACTCCCACTTAGTCATTACTCCATAATTTGAGATCTCTCACTAACCCATAATTCATACTAAGTGAAACCACAATTTATCCTTGACCAATGAATCATAGATTTTTTTATTAAATTTTCTTGTATGAAAGGGAATGGACTTGTCCAACTAAAATATTCCCCCTCATTCTGATTGTGTGTATTATATTCTTAATAGTTAATTTGATCTAACCTAGAAATGTTATAATTATTCAAGACACTCAAATTCATTATAGTTAAGTCACTATTTCGTAATTCCAATGGAAGTCTAATGTATCAGAATTTTTTTATTTCTTGAGTCACTTCCCAAAAATGTATGTTATTTAGTTTCCTAGATTCTTATATGTAAAACTTGTACAATTATATTATTTATCATATTCTCTACTCATGTAACTCAAATTTTCCTTTTATCAATAAGAAAATATCTTCATCTTAAAAGTATTTTGAAGAGTTAAGATAACAATGGTCTCTATCCAGTGAACTTAATAAAACTAAAATATATCCACCAAATAATGTTCATCAAAAATTTATATAAAAAAGTTAAGGATAAATTTGATAGTATTTTAATATATTTATAATATTAGAATTAAAAAATTGTTATATTATATTTTTATAATTTCTCAATCATGTGTTTATCACACACTCTTGTAACACAATTTATATTCCTTATTTAAATTATTTATTGTAAATTTCTCATGTTTTTCAATTATATAATAATTATGATAATATCTTTTTTAAGGTGTTTACATGGGATGATTTGATTTATTAGGACATATTATTTTGTAGTTTAATTATTTTGATTATACTTAAATTTTGAATGGGGTATATTATTTATAAAAATATATTGTGAATGTTCCATTCCTTTTTATTTTCTATTCATTTTTTTGTATTGGTTCTCAATATGCTTACCAATTATAAGAATTTTCCATTTTTCTTTGGAATTTGAAACATGGTTTCGTTTAATTATAAAAAAACAGTTTCCCAGAGAATATGAATCATACCATAAATACCTTTCATAAGGACCTCTTTGATAATAATCATGGTGTACATTTATTAACTTCCTATATAATGGAAAATATGCTCGAATTATATATTCTAGTTATAGATCCACCTTGTATTCGGAGTAACATGTAATTGCTTTTATTTATTCTTGTTACTTCAAACAGAACATGGTAGATATTTTTACACATTTTCCTCTAGCTCTTCATCATTTTTTTATGCATAATTTCTTACTATTAGTTTATATGTGAGGGGTAAAAATATATTTTTTTTAGTAACATTGTTTCCCATTTCTTATATGTACCCTGATAAAAAATGTAACACTCCTCTTTATTTGGACCAAGAAAATATAAATAAGAATATCATAAGATATATCCCTATATAATATTAAGAATTATACATGGTTTCTTTTTTAGATTTGTTTGGATAAGTGAGATGATGGTATGAGGTCTATTAAAGGTATTTTAACTGGGGAGTCTACTCATGTTATTACGTTACCACCAATCATCGAATCATTTTTAGACATTATAGGTAATCTGGACTGTTTATACATATCATCTATTGATCATATAATCTCAATAATTTTATATTTTCTTATACTCACCTACATATAATTTTTATCTTGTATTACTTTTAATATGGTTAATGTCAATGTGTGTAATTGATAGTATTGATGTATACTTTATATACTAATTTTTTAGTCCAAAGTAGGAAACTCATATCCCAAATTCACATTACATAACTCCATTATAGTTACCTAATCCTTGTACTCTAGAATCTAGATAATTACTTTATTACATTGGCATAATTATAAGGAAATCAAATCCTGAAATACAAAAATTGAAGTAGTCTTAGAAATCCATATTATATACATGATACCCCTTTTACATTTGGAAATATAAAATAAACCATGATACATAAAAAAATTTATTATCCATTAAAAATAATTAAATGATATTTTCTTCATAACGTAGGGAAAGGAATAAATATAAGGGCAACAAAGATACTTAATAAGGGGGTGTAATGTGAAATTTATAATCACTCAACAATACTAAATCATCAAGGAAAGGTAAAAAATTGAGAGTACATTCCATTAAAATAACAAGAAAATTCATAATCAATATCGAAAGGTAAATAATTTCAAGAAATGAAATTTATTCAATAAATAGATGAAAAATGCATCCATAGATTTTATCATATGAAAATATCACAGATAATAAAAATTATATTTCCAATATCTATCAAGGAAATGCATAATTATTGGAGAAAATTTATGAGGCACAATAAAACTATATAGTCAAGACCCTTAATGATATTATTTAATTCTATGTGTAGAATCCTAATTATTTTCCCAAAATTTTATTCTTAATAAATATTATTGATGCATCGAAGTTCTAAATAATGTTCTTTCTCCACCCATCACTGCATGTCCAAATCATTTCTCATATCTAATAATGACATTAATAAAAAAATAATTTACCATATAAAATATCCATATTTAAGAAAAAATTAATATTCATAAATATATATTTAGTGGATGTTATGAAATAACAGGGTTTGATAATGTTGATTTATGGAAATACAAAAGAAATGTATTTAAATCATTATTGATGAAAAAATAATTAAACACTCCAAAGTCTCTCATACAACATTTGAACGTTTGAATCATAATCCCCATGAAGTAATAATATAATATAGGACATATAATATCCTGATGATAATGATATAAATGTTATTACATGTAAATGGGATGTATATACACCATGTAAAATTTAATATCTGTTTAAAAATAGCCTTAATGGAATGTAATTTGAGAAAAAATCCATTACCTTAAGTACAAAATGTCACTTGTGTCTTTATATTCTAAAATAATAAACTTATTTTAATTATTTAATTTCTTTATAAACCTTATATGGTTTATTATTACAATTAGTTTACTTATTAAAATGTTGTATACCAAAACATAAATAATTATGTTTATGTAGGGTGTGTTTGACCAAATTCGGTTCATGTGTCCATAATGACTTTGCTAGGTCGACTATGGTCAAAGGGTTCATTATAAAACCATCTAAATAATACAAAAAATAAGGATATAAATATCATATTTGTATATAAATTATACTTCTAAAACCAATTACTAATGATGGTTATGATAAATGAATAAAAATTAGAATCACGGAGATGGTAGGTCTTACGTATGTCTGAGTAATAGTACCATTTTTCAAAGATAATTATAGAAAGTAGGTAAGTAAAATTAAATATTTAAAAATTATAATTATATCATAAATAAAATTTTATTTAACTTTATATAGTCATATAAATAATTCTTATGATATGAATGGATTCTCATCACATTTAGGAACTGGTAGTCCACAGGTCCATGAATGACATTGTCAATTTTATAGTGTGTGGAAAGTGTATTAAATAATATGATATATTATATTTAAATAATATTTATTTTATCATCAATATAATATATATTTGAATTTTGTAACATATTTTATATTAAAATGATCCTTGATACATTCAATTTAACATGTAAGTGTATCACATCTCTTTGAGGGGGCGGTTGTCTATACTTCCACAAATGATGTTATCATATTCTAAAAAAATGGAGTGCATAAAGGTATTTGTCAAACAATTATTAAATTAGAATAAATTAATTATAAATATTGTATTTGAGATAGAAAATTATTTTTGGCATCATAATTCCAACAATGAATTTTTTTAAGGAAGAATGAGCAATCATCATTTCATAAGGCAACAATCTATTGTAAAAACAAATGGTAAGTTCATTTCCCATAAGATAGTGGTGTGCTTTAGTGTAGGTAAAAAAATGTAATAAAAAAATATCAGTATATAAATTATATTTTCATTATTATATAATAATGTAATAAATATATTTGAGGGGTGTATAAGGAAAATAACACAAAATAACTTGTGGAAGGATGTTACCATTGTTTCGGGAAACTCCTTTAGATTTATAAAAAACAATCATTTGGGTGGATTTAATACCATTTTGATGATTCTAGGATGATGTTAGTGATTTTGTGAGATTATATGATAATATTATTGGAGAGACAAAAAGATTTATAGCTTCAAATAAATGGGTGGGATGAGTGTCTTTTTGTAGTGGAGGATGTGTGTCATTATTGTAATTTTTTTAAATGGTTATTGAAAACATGTTTTTTCAAAGACATGTGGATCAAATAATAGAATAGTTTTGATCAATGGGGGTATATAATCAAAATATTTCCATCCATTATATTTTGGAATAGTTTTTAGGTCATTAGATCCCTCAGGATTATGGGTTTCCCCCTTATTAAGCTAGTTTTCCAATAAATCGTTGTAATTAATTATAATAACTTTTACTAATATTATTGGTCAAAAAATAATTTTACCTTATTATATATTATAAATAATAGTTATTAAATTTTTATATGTCATTTTTAAAATTCCAATCACATAATATTCAAGTATTAATTTAAACTTAATACCAAAGATTGGACAAAAAGAAGGTTTTTATAGTATAAATATTTAAAAGGATGGAACGTTTTAAAATAATATTTAAAATTGAAATTCATTAAAATGAAATAAATTGTATTAAATTATGTAAAATATATATATGTTAATCTTTAAACCAATAAAATAATTTTCCTTATAATGAAATTAGATGAAAATCATTATTGAATTAAAATTCATTATTTTTCACTATTTGTTAAAAATGAATCATTTCTAAAAAATTAAATTATTCACCCTAAAATAATTTATATTTTTCTCATTAAAATTTATTCTTGTTGGGAAATATTAAATTTATAGATTTTTCAAAATTCATATTTAAAATAGGTGTGCCATTAAAAGGTGGTAAAGATGCCTTGATAGAAATATATGTTTTAATGTGTAAAATTAAGCATATTCATATCTAATGCCAACAAACTCTAATAATTTAATATTATAAATATTTAATTGAAAATATAATATAAAAATTTAATTAATATCATTAAATAATAGTAATTAATTTAAATTATTAAGATAAATTTCGTTTGTCATATAGAAATATCCATTTATATAGTCATTCCCTTTATAATATCTTGGTTTCTATATTAATTTATAATTAATAGGTAACCAATGAAATCAACTATATAGTTTTATATTTTAGTTAATCCTTTTTTTAACCATCAATTTAATTGCTACACTTTATCTTATTTTGTAATATATTAATATTTTTAAATATATATTATTTTTCTTTAACAATCGGCCATACGTGTTATACATGAGAGTCAATCTTTTATGTAATGAAATTTAACCTTAGTTTTCCATGTAGAGAAAGATAAAATATATCTTTCATATAGGATAATCGTAAATTGGTGTTTCATATTAATAAATATAGTAAAAAAATAAATTTATTATAAAAGGGAAATATTATGAAGTCTTGGGGTGTTACATTCTCCCCACCTTAAATAAATTGCATCCTTGAAATTCAAAAATAATCTCGATAATAAAGTGACCGCTATATAAAAAGAAAATATTGTTGAAAACCCCACATCATGATTAGGTTTAATAATACATCTTCTTAATAAGAGAGAAATGGAATTATAATGCTCACATGAATAAGTTATATAGCAGGAGAACATTGGTGGTAAATTGAAACATGGATATGAATGTAAAATCTACCAATAATATTATGATGGAGAGTGTTAGAGAACATGTCCAGCAGAAAGTTGATGACCAAAAAACCTTAAAACACTTTTATAAAAAAATCTCATTTTTTTCTTCTAAAATGTTGTTATTAGGATAATTTTTTTTGTTTCGATTACATTTTTACAATAGTTGAGAAATTATTTCACAATATATCAATATAAGTAAATAAACAATTCATTGAACACAATATTTTCATTTTATTAAACTCTAAACTATTTTTATTTCATCTCCTAGAATAGGATTCTTTATATAGTGGTTTAATACGTTTATCTGTAATACCTCATCCAATGTTCTACATAAACCATTTAATGAATGGTTAAACTTATGTCCCTTATAGGAATTAAGATCCAAAATATTAGAATCACTTCCAATGTAATCAGAACTTATCTAATTTAATATATCCATATCACTCATATATTTATCATAGAATAATTATCTCAATACAAGGAACACATTAAGTACTATATTTATCTCAAACATGTATTCTCCAAAAAATTGACTTGTTACCAAATCACTTTTCATTGTACCATTAAACATATGATCTCAAATCTGTAATAAAAAAGTATTATAGTAAAATCCTTATATATTTCATATTTTAAATGATGAAAAAATAATCAATAAAATTCTTTTAGAAAATATTTCTTTTATAAAATACATAAGCACAGTAATAATTACACTTCAGTTGTGTCAATAACATATGCTTCACCTTTATCTCTTGCCTTATTTTAAGGTACATTCCCTCGATGCATTGGGAATTTTTTTGAATAGATTCACATCTACTTGAAGTTTTACCTTTGAATAGTGGTGTTTATATTCTTTCCTTTTAATTATTTTTCATGATGAACATTTCCTCCATACTTATAACAAGCTCAGAATCCTTTCCATCATTTCCCAGGGGGATTGATTCCATAGTTATCCCATGTGGAAAAAATTCTTCATTCCCTTATTCTCTTTATCGATGATTTTCTCTATCATCTTTTTTATCTTCGTTACATTTCAATCTATTAGTCATGGAGAATTATTTATATTTCATTATATAACACTAAAATATTTCCACATCGGATGAAAGGGATTGAGAAAATAGTTCTATTCGATTTCTTGGCATAATTAGTTCATATTAATATTCACTCTTTTATTCTATATTGGGTTTGAAATCTGTAGAATACATTGATAACATAGAAAATGTATATTCATATTCCAACCTATATCATTATCTTTTCCGGTTATAGTAATAATATTTATCATCATTTTGGTTTGTCTCTCATGATTGAATTATTTTCAAATAATATCTCCTCAAAAGTTCCATATTACATGAGTTCTATTTCTTCTTCATCCCAAGTATTCTGGATAAAAAACCACCATCGATCATCATTAAAATTGAGATAACTAACTACAAATGTATCCTTTTACTTTTCACCATATCAAAATTCCAATAATATCTTCTCTAAAGCATTAATCAATTTCTCAGCCACTATTGGGTTTGTAGTACCATTAAATGATTGGTGAATTTGTCACTTAAATTGTTCCCACAATAGAGAATCTCATTTTGGAATAGGTTTTTCCATCCCACAATAGTTGTGTGTAATAAACTAATTATAATACCTTAATATATTTATAACTAGCTCAGTTCCAATACAATATATACTACTTTTCTCAATAAGGAAACATCTACAACTTTCACTTGTGTGGTTACCATTATTCGTTCTAGGATTTATTTATAGACAATGGTATTTACTTGATTATGTCATAACATTATGTGATATAATATATAATGCCCACACTATTGAAATTCATATTATATGTTGAAAATATTCTCAATAACTAATATCATAATAATAAAAATTGATTATTTGGGGATATATTTAATTTAAAATCATTCATCAAAGGTTTTAATGAATTTTCAATTAACATAATCATGTCTTCATGAGTGTCAAACCAGGTGCAAAATAAGGACCATTGTTTTGTAATGGTTTAGAATAAAGTTACTTATGACCCACATTTTCAGAGATGTTACTTCTATGTATATATTCTCTAGAACTACATCCACTTTTAGTATCTAGACATGGATGTATTTCTTGTATGACCCATATAATATATATCTTACCAAATATTTAAAATGTTCTTCTACACTTATCCACAAATTAAATTGTACGGTTACATTCTCTAATCAATTTTTTCTAAATACACTCTCTATGTTTGATACTAAAAATACTCCAATACCAATGGTACCTCCCAGAAACCAATTATTCTAATGCTAGTGCATTATATTTTTACAATGACTTGATTATAAGGAAACAAAATCACAAAGGACTAAATGTTTATCAATTTTGTAAAACCATATTACAAACATGATAACCGTTTTACTATGGGAAATTGAAAATGAAACATAATACAGAAAAAATCCAAAAAACTGCATCCTTGAAAACTCATTCAAATATATTTCATTCAAAACATGGGGAAATTAATAAAAATAAGGGTGATCATAATTTCTTAATAAGTTAATGCACAGAAGAATCCAAAATTAAAAAATAAGAATACATCAACATGGAACGGTAAATATCTGATAAAACATTCAAATTAAATAATTAGACAAGGCATAACTAGTTTAAAATAGTAAATAAATGAAACATATTCCATTTAACAAATAAACTAATAATGGAATGAATCCATATATTTTATCATATGAAAATATCATAGATAATGTCAATAATAACATAAATTAATATGATGGAAATGCTTCATTATTGTACGTCTTGTACGAGGCACACAAAAACCATTACCATCATTCCCTTTTACAAGACAGTTTTAAACTATGTGTAGAGTTCCCTTTAATTTTGAAAACTTATTTGTCTCTTAATAACATATCCATGCATCGAGGGGCTATATAAATTCCGGTCCCCTATCATCACTACCATTCCAAATCATTTATAATATTGATTAACCAAATCAAATAATAAACAATTTGTCATATCAAATATCTGTATTGAATAAATGATACACATTTATAAATATTTTCTTAGTGGAGGAGAAGTAACAAAAAAATTTCTTACATTTATGTATTGAAATAAAATTTAAATATCATTAATCAATATTGGGGAAAATAATAATAAAACACTCTATAGTATCCCACACCACATTGAAACATTGAATCAAAATATCCAAGAAGGAATAACATTACTTGAAACTGGTAATATAATAAAAATAATGTTATTCATAATATAACATGTCACAGGGAAGGGTAAAGACCATATACAATTTAATTATATCATAGAAATAAATAAATCTCAATAAAATGTAAATTCAGATGAAACCCCTTACCATGAGTCCGACTTATCACATGTTTCTTTATATTCCTAAATAATATACTTATTCTAGTTAATTAAATTAATTATATCCTTTTTTTAAATATTAATATTACTTAATTTATTATAATTTTTTATACAACTACTTAAACAATTTATTTTACATCAGGTGTTTTTTACAAAAGTCGGTTCATGTGTTAAAAATGACATTGGTAGGTTGACTACGATCAAAGGGGTCACAATATAAACATATCCAGAATAATAATCCTGAAATAATAATCATACTTATACATAAATTAAACTTTTTAATCTAATTTTTAATGATTATTATGATAAATGAATGAAAATTTCAATCTTCTTGACAGTAGGTCATACGTATGAATGAGTAATGTTCCAATTTTTAAATGATCATTATTGAAAAAAAGAAAGTAAAATTTTATATTTATATAATTCTTATTATATAGTAAAAAACAGTTAAAAAATAATATATACTTATATATATAATTGTAGTTATGTAAAAATATTCACATCATGTTAAAGTGTTGGTAGTACAAACATCCACAAATGGTATTTTTACCATTTTATTGTTTGAAAAGTGATACAAATAAAATGATATATTATATTTACAGAATAGTAATTATTTCCTTAATAAAATATATAATTCATTTATTTTATGTATTTTTAATTAAAAACACCATTAATAAATTCCATGTAATGTGTGAATGTATCACATCACATTAAAGAGGTAGTATTCCACACTCTCATAAATGATGTTATCATATTCCACAAAATTGTGTTCATATAGCTATGTGTAAAAATATAATTAAAATAGTATAAATACATTGTAAATATTATATATAACATACAAAAATAGTATTTCCATCTTAATTCCTTCTAAGAGCGATGGTAATGGAAGTATAAACAATTCTCGTTTTGTGTGGCGGTAGACTTCTTTACACACAAACAGTAAGTCGGTTACCCATTAGATTGATTTGTTTGTATGTGTCAATAGATAACATTGAGTATAAAAATATAATTATATATAGTATACTAATTATATTATATAATCGTGTAACTATATGAGTTTATGGTGTGGATAAAGAAAATAAAACAAATCAGCTCGTGCTAAGATGTTATAACCATGTCGGGTAACACTTCATGGTTTATATGAAAAAAAGTTTGGGTGGGATTCATGCACAATTTGATGATTCTAGGATTATCATAGGTATATTTAGAGCTTATTTTATATGAATTTTGGTGATACAATGGTATTGATATGTGTTAATAAATGGGTAATGTGAATGCCTTTTTATAGTGGAGGAGGAGTGACATTATGTATATTTTTTAAAAGGGAATTCAATCGATGTTTTTAATGAAGGGTTCTTAAAATAATGGAACAAATATGATAAAAGTGAGGATAGAGTCTAAATTTCACCATAAAAATATTTTTGATAGGCATCTTGGACATTTTGGACTTTATGATTATGATTTAGTCCCCTACTTCGAAAATTTCCTATTAATAGCTGTAGTTAATTTTAATCACTTTTACAATATTTTTGGTCAAAAATCATTTGAATCTTTTAGAAATTATAAATTATAATGATTAAAGCTTTTAAATCAATTTTTATATATTTTAATAAAATAAGGGGACTAAATTATTAAAACGTTAATCCTGGAGATGAGATGATAAAGCAGGGTTTTTAGGTAAAAATATTCAATGTTTTGGTCAGTTATTATATCTAATTTTAAATGAAATTTTATTTAAATTATCTACAATGGATTAAATGATTTATAGTTTATCTAATTAAACTATAAAACAAATAAAAAATTTAACCTTATAAATTAATAAGAAGTGAAATTATTTTTTTACTAAAAATATCTATTTTACAGAATTCATTAAAAAATGAAACATCTAAAAAATATTCGAAAAAATTTCCCTAATATAATTTTGATTTTTATCATTAAAAAATAATTTTTATTTTTACAAATAATTTTTTTTAAAATTTCATGAATTTATATTTAAAATGTGAGGGACATTAAAGTGTAGTAAAATTTACTTTAAAAATTATATGGTTTATATGTAAAATTGGACTGGTTCTTATATTATACTTATAAATCCAATCGAACGAATGTAAAAAATATTTTAATGGGAATATAATTTTTAAATTTAATTAATATAATTCACTAAAATAAAATAATTTAACTTACTATTATAAATTTCCACTTCCACAAAAAAATACTCTTTTATAAAAGCATTCTATTTATAATCATCTATTTTATATATTCATTTCTAATTAATAGGTATCCAATGAATTAAACTAAATATTTTTATATGTTAGTTAATCATATTCATTACCACGATTTTAACATATTGTTTATATTTTAATATATATAATAGTAATATTTTTAATAATATATTTTTGTTCTCTAAAACTCGGTCTTGAATTTTACAAAGGCCATTTAGGATAGTCGGTCATTCGTGTAATGCAGTCTCACCTTGGTGTTCTATGTGGATAAACATAAATATTATGTTTCTTGTAATATAAGTTTAAAATTTTTTACAAAAAAATAAATCTATGAACCAAAAATTAAATTTATTATAGAAGGAAAATATTGTAAAGTCTTGGAGTGTTAAATCCTTAGTGTTTAAGATATTGTCTGGGAATTATAAGGTGCTCCTAAGGTGTCATGACACCACGATCAAGGTACTATTAATTTATACATGTTATGATTATTATAATATGGCCTTAAAGACCATAATAAGAGATTTTGGGATTCATAATTGGTAATTGAGGGGTGATAGGACTATCAAGACTGAATATGAATCCCATTATTATAGTTGGAAATAATAATTATGTTGAAATATTATTCTACTTAGGGTAGTGAGTGTTTAATTTCATTTAGTGTTCAATTTCTAGTTAGTCCCAAATTCTCATGCTTCATGAATCATGAAATATATCAAAATTTTAGAAATTATTGTATATCTTGAAATTTATTGTGCTTCCCAATAACATTTTATTGTATTATTGGAACCAATTGATGACTCGAATTACCTAAATTACTAATTTAAAATAAATAATAATTCATTGTATTTATTTTTTACAAACCAATAATTTTACACCTCATATAGAGGTATGTCACTGGTATTGTATGTATTCTTGAGTGATGTGGCATGACGAATTGGGTTCAAAAGGTTTGGGAGAGAGGATCAGTTGGGAAATATAATCCTTCCTTTCTTCGAATCAACATACCATGGTGGAGACATTTTTTATGGTTGTAGTCATACAAAAATTTGGGCTTGAGGTAATGGTGATCAAAACCAGTATTAAGATGTCACCATTCAAAGGGATTTTATATTTATGTTTATGATGGGGTAATTTTATTCATAATGGAAATGAGATTCCTTAATATCCTATAATAAGGGGTTTGGGTTCTATATCATAGCGGGGAAAGCCTCATTTGTGAGGTTTAAAATGGATTGGGAGGATACACCAAACTATGGTGTTATATGTTACGGGATAGAAATAATGAATGAATTTCATGTATTATACAGTGAACTATCATTGGGGAGGTGTATTCAAGGAAAACATCGTTATATTGATTCATACTACACTATGATATCCATCATCCCAATTTTAAATCAACCAAAAACTATCACTAGGTTTTTGGGGAAGATACACATGATGAAGGGAAATAATTGGAGGTATTTATATGGATCATTAACAGGTTTCATGAAATTATAATTCATATAATAACACCCATTCTAACATTTCTATTTAGGAATTTCATACTAGATAATCCTAGAGTTGATTTTAGAAAAATCATTTCAATCCCAATATTTTATTCTCATTCAATACTAAACGATCTTCTTATTGGTAATTGAATTCTCTTCCAAAACACTTCTAAAAAAACATGAATATCTAAAGTGTATATTGATTCATAATTGTGATAAATAAATACAATTATAAAAAAATTATTTTTCATCAACTTGTTTTTTTCATGGGTTTAATAGAATGGTTTTGAAATACAAACCGAGTGTAGGAACATGTTTGTGTTTATTCATAATATGTATATATAAGGTAATGTTATTTTAAATGTTGCTAATAGTGCTGAATTATGCAGTATATTAGATATATACTTCCATGTGATTACTTTGGTATGTGGGAATGTAGGTTAACTCATGATATTTTTCTATTCAGGGTGTCACACATGGAAAAGGCCTCATCAGGTTCTTGACATTGCTTCAATGAGGGTTGTTTTGGGATATTTAATGAGTGTTTTAGAATTTATAGTTTCTAATATATAAATGATGAATATTGGAAATCCTAATTTATCCAATTTTTATATATAACAATTTTTAGCTAACTTGTTCTCCTCTTATTTGAATGTATGGGAAGTCTCTAGGGATTTAGTATTAGGATGTATATTCATCTATGATTTGGAATATTGGTTTATATAAAGATTTATTTTTATCATGATATTCGTAAGGGGGAGGTCTCATACTTTACTAATTGATCACCTTGATTCAATATTTATTAATTCAAGAGGATATATCTTGGATTCAAGAACTAAATGGATTATAGCTTTTTCTGACATTTGACAATACAGCCATTATTGTGTGTTTCTCATTTTAGGGCACATTTGGTTTTATTGTGTCATTTTACAACTCTAATATTTTTTATTAATTTTTTCCTTTCATTCCCTTACATCATGATTTCCATGTTAGTTAAAATTCATACTATAATTTGAGTAGTTTTATGGTTAAATCGAATTAAATGAATTGATCAACATGTATAATTTATTTACAACTATCTTTATCTGGGATATGCACCAATGTTTAGTAGAATTTTGTTTCTCTACATGGAAATGGATTGGCACAGGATGTTCTAAATGGTATCCCTTTGGATTGGCCTCTTATATGAGATGGTAGGAGTGGAGATATGATATGTTGGTACTTGAAATGTAGCGTATAAAATGACATATCTAAAGTGTGTATAAAAAAACATCATGTCATTAGTAGGTTAAGGAAAAGTTTTTCCCTAAACACATCCTTACATGTTTTCATATCATCTCATTAGTTTAGTCGATTAGTATTTAGTAGTAATTAACTGTAATTAGTAACAAATGTTATAAACTAATAAGAATTATTAGAGATAAGTGATATTTAGTAATAATTAGTAATAATTAGCAGTAATTAGTAATAATTAGTAGTAATTAGTAATAATTAGTAGTAATTAGTATAAAATAGCGGTAATTAGTAAAAATTTGCAGAAATTAGTTAAAATGAATAGTAATTATTCAAAATAAATGGTAATGTGAAAAAATATGTAATTAGAATTAATTAAAGATTATTAGAAATATTCAGAGTTAGTTAGTGAAAATTAGTCACATTTATTAATAATTATTGATAATTAGTTAAAATTAGAAATAATTATTCATAAATAGTGATAATTAGTGATAATTATTAAAATGTAATAATAATTAAGGATAATTAATGAAAATTAGAAATACTTATGAATAATTGGTAATAATTAGTGATTATTAAGGATAATTAGTAATAATTAGTAATAATTAGTGATATTTTTTAATAATTAGTAATATTAAGTGGTAATTAGTGATAATTAGAAAATATTAGTGTTAATTTGTGATAATTTTCAATAACTACATAAAATTATTAAAAATTAACCGTAATTAGCCTTAACTAGCACAAATTTGTGATAATTAGCGTTATCTTGTGATAATTAAGTTTAATTACTGAGAATAATAATTAAATAGTGATAATTAGTTATAATCCCTACAAATTACTTGAAATTAGTGAAAATTAATCATAATTATCGATAAATAGCGATAATTGGAGATAATTGGTGACAATAAGTGATAATTAGTGATAATGAATCATAATTAGTATTTATTAGTGACAAATAACGATAATTATAGATAATTTGTTGTAATTAATTATAATTAGTGATCAGTAGTTATAATTAGAAATATTTATAAATAATTAGAAAAATTAGTAATAATTAATAGTAATTATTAATAATTGTTTTTAATTAGTAATAATAAGTAATTATTAATAATAATTAAAGGCAATTAGTATTAATTAGTGTTACATATTAATAATTAGCGTTAATTGGTAATAATTTTAAATAATTTGTAATATTAAGTAATAATTAATGGTAATTAGAAATAATTAATGATGATTTATTTATAATTAGTAATAATTATTAATAATAAGTAACAATTATAAATAATCAATTACAATTAGTAATACAGAGAGATAATTAGTAAAAAAAATTATTAATATAAATTAGGGATAATTTGAAATGATTAATAATAATTAGTTACAATTAGAGATAATTAGTTATAATGAGTAATAATTAGTAATACTAAGTAATACATAATAATATCTAGAAATAATTGGTAATAATTAGTAAATATTCACAAAACTTTTTGGTGATTAGTAATAATTACTAATAATTACTGAGAATTAATAATAATTAGTTGTAATTAGTGGTCAGTAGTTATATTTAGTGTAAATTAGTAATAATTAGTGATAATTAGTAATAGTTATTAATAATTATTATTAATTAGTAATAATTATCAATAATTAGTTGTAAGTTTTTTAAAATAGTGTCAATTATTCAAAAGTTGGGGTAATTATAAAACATTAGTCAAAGTTATTATAAATTAGTGGTAATTATTAAAAATTAGTGATAATTAATAATAATTATTTGTGATTAGTAATAATAAGTGTTAATTAGTAATTATTAGTAATAATTGGTGATAATTAGTTATAATTAGTGGTAATTTTAGGATTCAGGCGCAATGGAAGCCTGTAAGGGACATGGCCAAAAATGGAATTTTTTACATATTCATGAACAATATGGGATCTAAGCGATGATGAACATTGTGATCCACAAAATTGAATCAAAGAAATTAGAAAAGGGAATTGAAACTAAGAACCAATATGGATGATCAACATATTTTTTTATAATAAATTCTATTAAATAAAAATTACCTCCAAGGTTATTCTTTCATCATTGATGCATTCGGCAACATATCTGTAGGTGTTTCATCATTTTGTTTTAGAGGTCAAGGGTTGACATTTTCTATGGGTGATCAACATGTGTTCCATGTATCCGAAAGAGTCACTAAAGGAGTTTCTAGGTGAAATAATTGAATATATTTGATCTTGCGATGTATACCTTTGATCACCATGATAACCACATCCAAATAATTCATATTGATCTAGTAGAGGAGGACATCTCTCATTCTTGAGAGTGTTCGTAGAGAGGGATGAACACTCTAGGCAAGAGATCTTTTCTCTAATTCATTGTGTACAACACACTAAGAGTTTCTGGGCTTTCTTTTGACTAATGAGAGAATTATATAACTGAATATTTATTAATCGATGGTAAAAATAGTTAATTTGCACAAATGACTTTAATTATTTCATTAATCTTAGAGAAACCCCCATTCCAATCAAAAACAATATTATCTATTGATGTGCACATAACATGTGACTTATAATTATAGACTATTTAATAAAATAATATTCAATATTATTATTTGTCACTGGAACATTAAACTCGTTCTTCCAATACTCCACAAAATTGGTTAATTATTCGGATCACAATATATTATCTTGAATAACTAGTAGAAGAATTAATGTGATAAGACATACATTAATAATTTTCAAACTGTGGCCAGGAATATTATTTATTTATCTTGTTAAATAATTAATTATTTAATTGGGATATTGGTAACACATAGTGTTTGACCCTATATGCCTCTTTCTCAGTGCAATTAGCAAAGCTACCAATAATCCAAGGTTATAATCTTGAAACAAGCTAAGCTCCCATGTAGAAAGAAGTTAATTATTCAACAACATGTCACCTCAAATGAAAAAATAAAATGTAATGTAATCCCTTTATCAAAATATCTTTATTCGGGATGGTTTGAAACTAGTTCCATAAACTTATATGCTCAATATCTCTTTCTTTTAATTTCTACAAATTGAGCATTCTTACAGAACATCATGGGAATGGATTTATTTAGGCTATACAATTTCCATTAAATAGCTGATATATTATCATCCATTAAATAATAGAAGGGATAAATATTTTCTCTCATTATTCCTTAATCCAATATTACTCATGAAACACCCTACATATCCTACCTCACCACGAACATTTGTTGTCATGGTTTTTGTCAATACATCTATGTGCACGAATCATAATATCCATTCACAATAATATTAATGTCTAAGGACCAATACACATGTTTGGAGATAAGAACATCCAATGACACATGGAAATGCAGATTTTTAACTAGAGTATCTTGTTCCCATAATATCCTCCTTGACATTAACAAGGTAATACACCATGGAAAGGTTCCTCAATGTTCTTTGAGTCTCCACCCTTGATAGAATGTATCTTTTATGTCCCAAAAATTATATCATCTGGCCATAGAACATATATTTATGAATATAATCCTATAACTTCTAGGTTCTCATAATAGTAGGGAACCACTTTAACATTTTAGTACAATAACTACTCTTAGGAAATTATCACAAGAAATGTTATGCAGAAGAACAATCATGATATGATAAGGAGTATATTGATTTCCAAAAACCAGGAGTATAATTTATCATAAACTATATAGATGATGGTTCTTGGGAACCAACTCCAACAGACCAACACTTTTACTAGATGCAATTTCTAGAAACCTTCAGTCCCCTAGCTATCACATGATACTCAATCTTTTGGTGAGACTGTTCTTTAATCAAGGGGTCCACCATGTTATCTTCCATGGATACTCTACTCACTAAAACATCAACCCTTTCATAAAAATTCCCAAGAGGTGATACTTCCGGAGTAAGTTCTTTGTTTGTTGATGTGAATTGGGATCTTTTATAAGAGATGCCATTGTAGTATTGTCACAATACCATGTGATAAAGCCTTTAATTCTAAGTACTACATCATTTCTCCTAGACAATGTTTCGACTCCATATGGATTCCTTGGCTACATCAGATGTTGATATGTACTTGGAATCCACTATAAAATCATCGAACACTATATTCTTTGAAATATTCCATATCAAGTCACCTCTGTTGAGATATAAATTTTATCCTGATTGTGACTTCAGATCATTATGAACTGTCTGGAAGCCAGCTTCTGCATACCATTCGATGGAAATCTCCTCATCTCCTCCATACACCAAGAACATAACCTTAGTTCTTCTCAGATACTTAAAGATATTCTCAACAGTGGTTCCATTTTATTCTTCTGGATCTATTTGGTATCTTCCTAACATGTTCAATTCATAGGAAACATCATGTATTATACAGAACATGGCATATGTGATTGATCCTATCTCCAAAGCATATGGTATCTTACTTGTTCTATCTTTCTAATGTCATGTTTGGGGACACATTTTCTTAAAATGATGTTAATAATGTGAAATTGGAACCAATATCTTCTTTAATTGTTCTATTTTAAATCTATTTTCTATTTGGTCTAAATATATACTTTCCCTTAGTCCAACCAGACTCTAAGATCTATCACGAATGATCTTGATCTCTAGAATGTAGGCTTCTTAACCTTTATACTTCATGTAGAATCACTTGATTAATCAGTCATTAACATATTTTAATAATGGTATGTGGTTTCCAATAATTTATAAGTCATTAGCATACACTACAAGGATAATGAACACATTCCCACTAAACCGTTTGTAAACACACGGCTCACACTCATTCTTAATGAATCAAAATTCTATTTTTGATTTATCAAATTGAATATTCCATGACCTATATGCTCTCTTCAATCTATAAATATATTTCTATAATCGTCAATTCCTTTTTGCATCACCTGGTGTCATAAAATCTTCTTTTTGTGTCATTCAGACATCTTCCTAAAGGTTCTCATTTAATGAATTCATTTTTTACATCCATCTGCCAAATCTCTAAGACATGGTAAGATGCTACAGAAAATTTGATTTTTATGGATTTAAACAAGGAACTCGGGAAAAGGTTTCATCATAGTCAATTTCATAACGTTATTTAATCCCTTTTCCCACTAACCTTGCTTTATAGTTACTTACATTACATTCCATTTATAGTTTCTTATTGAATAACCATTTACATCCAGTAGTAGTTACATAATTTAGAGAATCGACTAGAACACAAACATGTTTCTGATAATGGGATTCCATCCCCTAATTCATAGATTCTATCCACATTGTATCTTTTGATATCTCTTTTGCGTCCTTATAGGATATAGGGTCATCATTGTCCTACAGTAATGAGTCACCATCTTCAATGATGAGAAAACCAAATCACTCTAGTACCCCTGCCTCTCTTGATAATATATGTAGTACTTGTGTTTCAGGAACAACTTCTTCCACGGGGACCTGTTAAACATGTTTCTATACCAAATCATTTGTATCATGAGAATAAAATTCATAAAATTCAATTATTCTCCCATTATGATTTTTGAGGCTGTGCTACTTCACAATAAAGGATACTTCTCTACCAATGGTCATTTTCTTGTATGAGGGGTTGTACATGTAATATCCCATTAATTCATTAGGATACCCTATAAAGATACACTTTGTGCCCTAGGGTGATAGTGTTTTGTTTGATAAAGTCTTAAAAATGACATATATCCCCACATAAGTGGATGGAAAAAATGGGGTTCATTCTGCTACATAGCTCGAATGGAATACCATTTTCTACTTTATGAGGTACTCGGTTTAATATGTATGAAACAATTTATAATGCATGTCCCCAAAATGGAAACAGAATATCGGCGTGACTCATCATCAACCTTTATATGTCTACAAATGTATGGTTCTTCATTTATCTAACACCATTCCACTATGGTTTATACGGTGGAGTGTATTGAGATAAAATCGTAATATCCCAAAAAATGATGATGAATTATTGGTTATGATATTATCCACCTTGATGTGATATATGAAATATTATCTTCATACCATTCTGATTCTCCACTTCATTCATGAATTCCATGAAGTACATGGACTAAAACCTCATAATGTAAATATAGTCATATCTACTCAATTCTTCAGTAAAAGTTATGAAGTTAGAATATCAACCTATAGTCTCTACTAGAAATGTTCCACACACATCAGTTATTACCAATCATATAATCTCTATGGTTCTTTACCCTATCCACTGAATTTTGGTTTGGCCATCTTCCTATATAAACCTGCCTGACATCTATCAAGTGGTTTTATCTCAAAAGAGTCAAAATAGAATTATTGAGAGAGTTTTTTCAAACTCTTCTCGTTTACATGACCAAGATGGTGATTCTACAATAGGGTGTTATATGAGTCATGTGAACTTGATTCATTATTGATTGACAACACATGGTTTTGTTAATTCAATGCATACAAAATAATATTTAAATGTAGAATACCATAACATATGTTTTCCTTATAAAAGAAAAAACATTTATTTACGAACATGAAAATAAATCCATATGTATCTAAACATTATACATAAATTATGTTCTTGGTAAAAATTGGATCATTAGAAAAATAACATAAAACCAAATTCAAACTGGTTGGAAACAAAAGGATGTAGTCACCAATATATAGAGCATCCAACCTCACACCATTGGCAGCTCACAGGTCCACCTCTCTAGAAATGTTTTGAAATCTACTTTGTTCCTGCAATTGAATTTTGATGTGAGAACCAAAAGATATATCTAATATACAATTTTTATAATTGGAAATAATTCACTTGACAATGAACACACTTTTGGATTCCAGTTTCCTTTTAGTGAAGATCATCTTCTAGTGTCATGACTCGATATATGTAAAGCATACTAACTCCATTACCTTTCCCTACTTTTGGATCTTATTCTTATTGTTCGGATGGTAATCGAGGGAATTTAGACTATTTATAGGTGTTGGCCCTGCTTTCCATGTCCTTCCTCTTCCTATTCACCATAAAGACTATGAGTTTCACATTCCCCATGTCGTTATCTACTTAGAGAACCATGGAGAGAAGTTCCCATAGAATCTTGTCATTTTACCCATATTACAATTAACAACAAAACTAGGGAAGGTATTGGTAGGTGATGAATGTATTAGATCAGTATGAAACTCATCTTGTAATTAAATCCATAATCTTAACAGATGCTCAATGTAGCTGATATGCTTGACTATATGAGGCCCAGCTACTATAGTCTCACAATTCCTAGTCGTGAACAATGATTTTGAGATATCATAACTCACTTTTCTCTCATTCTCTTGGTATAGATTCTGAATTCAATATATAATGATATATGAATCTATTTTAAAATATTTCTTCAATATCCCATTAGACATGGATGATACCGAGAAGAAATGAACTTCTATAGAATCATTAATAGGTTTCTTATAAAGAGATATAACTTTATCACTTGCCACATGTTTAGGAAAAACTGGTAAAGCATATTCCATCATATACAGTTTCCTTTCCTGGAAATGAATGACCCATAGGTGCATTTTATACTCCTAGAAATTAATTCTGGTTAGAAGATTTTCTTTATTGAGTATGGATGACAATTACATATTTGATGTCATTTCGGATGTTGTTTTTACAAAAAAAATGAGCATTGTTTGAATACTTAATTTGTTAAAAATTTATACATATAAATAAATATTATATTCAGTAGTCTCAAAAAATTTAATTGAAACCCAAAACCCTTCACCATTGGATTTAGAATATCATGTTGTTTGGATATTGTAGTGTAAATGATCTATGTTCCTTTCACACTGCCCCATAATTTCCTAGTCAAGTAACTCGAATGGTTTTTGGTAGGTATTCCAATTTCCAACTGCACTAACGCACATTTCCTTGATCAGTTGAGTGGGATCCCCAATCGTAAAATCAGTAATTTATATTTACCCAACCATTTCCTCTCATATACACCAAGTCTTTCTTTGGAAGTCAACCCTTGTTGTCAACCATGTTAACTCAACCCAAATCCTCAAATTAGAATTCCCTGATAATTGAAAGCACCCCAAATTTGGCTGCTTAAGCACTTTGAACTATGGTTTTATTCTAACTGAAGTAATGAAAGGCTATACTGTCACAATATTTGTTGATGGATTTTATCAATTATTATTAAATTTCAAATTATTATCTTTTTACATTCTTATAAATATTATTTGGGATTACATATGTGATTAACCATGTCTTTAGATAATATTTACACATAAGACATTTTATTTTTGTTCTATATTTTTATACTTGTTAATTCATTAATTATGTCATCATGAAAGCACATCCATAATGAAATAACAATGAAATTGACAACATTAAAATAATGGGTATGATCATGAGATTCTTCTAAAGGTTAGTTTATCTAGCGGTTTATAAATTTACTTTTGACTGAGGGGAGAAACAAATTAAACCCTTCATGGTTAAGTTTTTATGCTTTCAACTTGTCCACCTTTGAATCTCTTTGGATCGGTTATGCATCAACTACTAACATGAAATTACCCCATATATTTGGAGCTCCATCCATTACATAGTCTTTTACTCACACATATGAGAGGGGTAAAAGGGGGTTTACCTAAAAGATACCCTGGGCATGTAGGCCCTGCATATTAATGAGGTGAGAATGCACACAAGACAAAAATTTAATTTTTTTAATAAATTAACAACAAAACAATAACATACTGGGGTCATTTATATCTCATGATCATCCACATCCATGGAATGAATTACGCATTTTTTAAAACTACCATTAAATTCATTAATAATTCTTATTTTAGATAAATCATGCTCAAAACGATTAATTATTGTCTTTAATTAATCAATCCTTTTATCTCAAACCTCTCCTTGAATTTCTAACATATTATCATCCATTATAATTTTAAACAAATTAATAAATTAATTTAAAATTAACTGTCTAAAAACTTGTACCTTGATGGTAACCCATAGAATACTCATCCATAACCACCCAACATTTATTATACTAGTATACACACAATTCTTTGTGACATATATTATGCACATAGAAAAATAACTATTATAAAAATCATACACGATGTACAAATCATTAATATTACATATATGTTAATATAACACACATGCGCGCACACACACACACACACACACACATATATATATATATATATCAAATACTATCGCATGGTGTATCCGAGATTTACGGCCACACACAAATACATACCTCAAAGGTTACAAAATATAATAAATTTTTAATATATATAACTGGTAAAATTACATGGCATGTAGATCCAATGTACACAACCTATGCACTTTTTACTATGTTTCCAAAGTATGTGCCCAGGGAATCATCATGTCATTCTTACATCAAAAATCTTAGAGTGCAGAATGTGTCCAATGGGATACCCACTATGTTGAAACTATGTTACAATATCATTGGTCGGGTAGACCATCTATAGAATACATGGCCTGAGCCTAACCCGAAACAGATTACACACCATGTACAGTGGTCCACACAGTGTTTAGTCCTGTTGATCTTGTGCTACTCTATCTTGTTCAACACACAGCGTAACAATTAACTACATTATGTGTCCTTATTGCACATGGGTTAGGTAATATCTAAAAAAATCTTGATGCATTGGACAAAACTACATGGAATGTAATTAAAATTACAAGGTGTGTAATGATGTGTTACCTAAACATATTCCTTATCACCTTCACCTGATACTGTTGATATAATTTTATTCATAAAATGAATTATTTCTGTTATATCTATGAGAAATAATAGAGGAAGAAATAGATCTTGTCATTCAGATTAAAAAGGAATGTTTAAACTTGAATTGAAAAACTAAATTATAAATGCACAAATCACCATTGATTATTATATAATTATAAGCAATAATATAACAGTTCTGATACCACTTGTAGATTCTATGTGTAGTGGAAGCACGAGAGGGATAGTGCCCAACTTGAATTTTTCCTTATTAAATGATAAATATGGGATCAATGAGATGATGAACACATTGATCCATAGAATTGAATAAAAGAAACATGACACAGTAATAGAAACCCAAAACCAAGAGAATGGATAAAGTTATGTTTTTTATAATTAATTTAATTTAATTAGAATTACCAAATAGGTGATTCTTTCTTAATTTATGTGTTCGGCCATAGATTTGTAGGAATCCCATAGTTGCATTATTGAGATCAAGGGTAAATCTACTCTAGAAATGATCCTCATGAGTTCCATGTATCACTAAATGTTTCCTGAAGAATATCTGGGTGCTAGCATGGAAGATCCTTGCGCTTGCGTTGGCCACCATCGATTGCCTTGATAACCACTCTCAATGTTTACTCCTTGATCTGATAGAGCAGGATCTATCGCACTCGTGACAGCGTTTTTAGTGAGGGGTGAACTCCCTAGGCTTGAGATATTTTCTATAATTTTATTTTCACAACACATTAGGAACCAGTAGTCTTTCCCGTAGATAATTTGATAATAATATAACTAGGAATTTATTTCACTCATATAATAATAAATAATTAGCAAAATGTTCTTTTAATTATTTCATTAATCCTAGAGAAAACCCCATGTTAAAGAACAAAATTAGTATTTCCTAACAAGAACATAACATGAGAGTTATAATTAAGTATTATTTAATCAAATAATATTAAATATCATTACTTCTCTTTAGACCATTAAACTCAGTCAACCTATTCTTCTCAATATTTATTAATTATTCCAATCACAATATATTCTCTCGAATTACTAGTGAAATAATAAATGTGATCAGGTTTACATGGATAATTATTAATCCACTTCCGGTAATAATATTTATTCAACTTGTTAAATAATAAATTATTTTACTGAGATACTCGACACACTTGTTGTGTGAGCCACTAGGCCTCTTTCTCCATGGGATTAGGTGAACATTCGTAGAGTCTATGGATAGCATATAGCAACATGCCAAGGCACTGATATAGAAAGAAGTTAATGCCTCAATGACATGTCACTTCATAAAAATTATTACCACATAATATAATTAATTTATAACTATATCTATAATCGAGTTGGTTTCATGCCAGTGCCATCAACCTATATGCTCGATATGACTTTTCTTGACTTTCAAGAAGTAAACAATTTGTAAAAAACATAATGGACATGGATTTATTAAGGATATATCATTTCCATCAAAGGTAATGAGATATTATCATATTTTAAATAATATAAGGGATAAATCCTTTCTAACACTATTCATTAATGTAATATCACTTGTGATGTAGCCAAAAAAATCCTACTATAGCGCAAAATTCTATCATCAGGGTTGTTTTCAATACATCTAAGTGTGTTATTCATAATATCCATTAATTTTACTATTTACGTCTAAGGAAAAATACACATTTCCATTTATAGAAACATCCAAGGACACATAGGAATTTGGAATTATACTTGCGGGTCTTCTTCTCATAACTTTTTTTGTGGAAATTACCAATTGTGCACACCATTAGAAGGTTCCTCAAAGTCTTATGAGTCTCCACCCCTAATAGATTTTATAATTTGTGTCCCTAAAATGATATTATCTGTCCATATAACATATATCTATGAATAGTGTCATAGCACTTTCGGGTTCTCATCATAGCAGGGAACTACTAAGACCTTTTAGTGTGACTACTGCCCTTGGGATATTATCATATGAAATGTTATGCATAAGAACAATCATGATGCAATAAGGATTAGGTTGATATCCAGAAACCTAAAATATTAGTTATCATAAGTTAATTAAAAGTTCGTTCTAGGGAACTAACTTCAAAATTAATTAGTAATAATTAATTGAAATTAGTATTAATTAGTACCAATTACTAATAATTAGTGAGATTTACTAATAATTAGAGGCATTTACTAATAATTAGTGGTATTTAGTGGTATTTGGTGATTAGTAGTAATAAGTATTAACAATTTGTGATAATTATAGATAGTTAGAGATAAATATTAATTATTACTAATAATTAGTGGTAATTACTAACAATTAGTGGTAATTAATAACAATTTGTAATAATTAGTAATAATTAGAAATAATTTGTAATAATTTATGCTAATTAGTAATAATTAGATTAAATAAATAGTACTTAGACAAAATTTGAAATAATTAGTTATACATAGTAATAATTAGTAATAACTAGTAATAATTAGCAAAAATGAGTAAAATTTTTAAATAATAAGTGATAATTAGAGATAATTAGTGATATTCGGCGATAATTAGAAATAGTTTGTAATAATTTGTAAGAATTAGTGATAATTAGTGAAAATGAGTATAATTATTATGAATTAGTAATAAGTAGTGGAAATTAGTAATAATTAGTTGTTGTTAGTGGTTAGTAGAAAATATTGGTAATAATTAGTAATAATTAGTAATAATTTCTGATAATGAGTAAAATTAGTGATAATTAGTTATAATTATTCAAATATATATATTAGGTTCATGGGAGTAAAATTAAATTCAAAAACCCACACATCGCACACACATCACTGAAAGCCAGGTCATAGGCCCCCAGGGGATAACCCTCCCCCACTAGCTGCCTTTATTACATCTTTTTTTTTGCCTGAAGGCCCAGTGGGAATTCAGACCATTACATGGAATCTAAGACCTATAGTTTGGCCTAGTGTCCCATTTAGAGAATAATACATGTCTACTATAGTACCTCCCATTATACTTCCTCCAATACTATGTCACTCTCAGGTTTTTAGTTTTCACAATGTTCTTATTCTTTGTCATTTCATCAGGATCCGGTTATGACATGTTTAAAATTTTGTGGAATTATTTCCTCCTATCTATGGCCAATCATTCCCACCCTAGGATACCAATGAATCCCCTGACTTCCCCTTGAATTACCCTTATGATCCCCTAGAAATTTGAGAAAAATGGAATGTTTTTTTTTTGTGGATAGAACATGCATCACAGTTTGGCCACACAGTTGATCAAACCATGAAGTCAAACCAATCACACTGTCCAGTATATTAAAAATTCTTATGTTATTCCAATTTTTTCCTTCTAGGGTTAAACCAAATTCTCTCCTATCTACTCCCATTCAAACCTATAATCCATGGGAGGTCTCCAATTTTCCTCAAGATCACATATGACTCATTGTTTATGTGGAATCTGTGGGGAAACTTCAGAATCATTCAAGTAAGTGAGTTTATCACTAGTTTCTTCCTTCCCATTGGGTTTATACAACTATTTCTTGAAGTTATAAGTTTAGATCACATAGAGTCTCGTCCATAATGTTACAATTTGGTTTTTTGTGCAATATTCTTGTATTAGGTTCATTTCCATTCCCTTGTGGTGCAGCAGGGCTGTGGTTGCAGTTTTGCACACTAATTTGGAGTTTTTGAAATCTAAGGTAGGTGATTTTATGTTAAATAATTATCTGATGAGTTAGCTAGGCTTTAAATACTTTCTTATAATGTTCCCCATATGATTTTGTTGGTAAAAAAAAATATTTATGGAGTTGGTTAAAGCGTTTAATTATGAAGTTTCATTTTTTTCTTGAAAATATGTGTTTTTCTGGTGTAACTATTGTTGTATCATTTGAGGTCATTTTATAACATATGAAAGTGGATCATTAAAAGTTTTTAGGGTTACCCATTCTGTTTTGGTTTGGTATTGGTGTGCATTTGGCCATGAAAGACTGTTTTCAAATGGATTTTTTTCTCTCTAGAAACCTTGATAAGTTTTTGATGTTGTTTTATAAAAATATAAAATGTTTTGTTGTAATACAAAAAGTTTGAAAAAGATTTTTAGGTATTGTTTTGGTGAGTTATTGTTCTTAAAAAAGATTTTTTAAAGAGAATGTGATTATTTGTGATGTCAAACGTTTTGACAATGTTTTATAATTTGTTTGAATTCTTTATTAAATTGTGAGAAAGGTTTGAGTCATGTTTTTGGGCAGTTATTGCGTGAATATGATGTTAAAATGAATTTGAATGTGACAAAGTATATTATTAAACATGTTTGTGGAATTATTGGTTTGTGTATGAATTTGAAATTTAATTTTCCTATGCAATCCTTATTGATAATATGTGGAACATTATTGAGAATAACGATGGAATCCCAGGTATCTAGGTGGGTGGACTAGGACTAGTATGCTAGTAATCTAGAGTCGAACCATCCCTATTTCACATAGCATAATTGAATATAGAAAGAGTAACTAAATAATGATGAATACTAGGGACCACTATGACATTGGTTTTTTCCCTCATAGTGGATCGTGCATGAGGAAAATATGTTTTATGGTTACTTGTACATCAGGATACAATGTACCTAGGGTCTGACAACTATCTTGGGCCTTGGGGTGTTCCCATGATTATTTCTCATTTGATTTATTCAACTTAATGTCATCATACATTGTGATTTTCATTGAAAATATGTAGGATCTGTGTTTTATTTAAAGGTTTATATTCCTTGAAGTATCCCTCTTGAAAAATGTTTCCATTTTAAGGTTGCATCTCTTCGAAAGTGTTAGTAAAATTATTGTTTATAAAACTTTCAATATTTTTGAATTATAATGTATACCACATCGAATATTTTTGGGTGGAAAACTACTAGGATTAGGCTCACATAATACTTACACATTTGTGTGTAATTATACTAGTTAATTTCTTTCACAGGTTTTTATAATGATCTTTGAACTGGTAGTTTGGGTTACTAGTTTTTATTCTTGATGCGGTGTTGTTGAGATAGCTAGAGGGTGTTTTCCCACTTTCAATGATGTGGTTTTTGGGATGATATTTTTTTATTTAATCCCCTATTGTAGTCTTTTTGATTTTTTATTAACCTTGTAATCCAATTGTGAATTTTATATATAGTTTCTTTGGATGGAAATATTCATATTCAGTTTATCTGTTATAGGTGGTTGTTTTGTGATTATAAAATCTGGTAAACCGTTCCCAAATATTTATTTATCATACTAGGAAAATTTTAACAACCATTAGGGATAGGGAATTCCCTCTGGGCATTGCCTTGGACCAGGTTGGGTAACGGTTTGGATGGAGACCAGATTGGGTTCATGGGATATAGTGTCACCCACCACTACAACGGTTCCTCCCCCTACTATAGTGTCCACCAGTGATACAGTACCAAGCGCCTAATGGTGTTTTGATAATTATTGATAATTATTAATCATTAGTGATAATTATTAACAATTAGTGGCAATTAATAATAATTAGTGATAATTAGTAACAATTAGTGGAAATAATTATAATTACTGTTAATTAATAATAATTAGTAATAATTAATAATAATTAATGATAAGTATTATTAATTAATGTTAACTAGTAATAGTTAACATTAATTAATAATAATTTTTGATAATTAATGATAATTGGGGACAATTAGTGTTATGTAGTGATAATTTGTGATAACTAGTAATTCGTAGTAAAATTGGTAATAATTAGTAATGATTATTAATATTTAGTGCTAATGACTAATAATTAGTGGCGATAAGTTTTAATTATTATTATTACAGTTAATTATTTTATATTAGCTGTAATTATTTTAAATTAGTGGTAATTATAAAAAATTAGTTGTAATTAGTACAAATTAGTGGTATTTAGTATAAATTATTTTTAATTAGTAAAAAATTGTTCTAATTTGTGGTAATTGTTAATAATTCATGGTAATAAGTTATAGTGAGTAATAATTAGTGATAATTTGTAATAAATTGTGGAAATTATTTATAATCAATATAAATTAGTAAAAGTGACTAATTGTTAGTTTTATTAAGTAATTTCTTGTAATAATTTGAAATAACTTGTCCAAATTCTTTTCAATAAGTAAAAATTGGTATAACTAGACATTAAATCACTATAATTAGTTAATAGTAATATTAATTAGTTAGAATTATATATAATTACTAAAATGAGTGTGAAATTGAACAAAATTATAATAATTCTATTTCAATTCTACTTTTTAATTTTCTACTCTTTTTTTATCATTTTTTTCTTATATCAATTTAATCAAAAAATATTTATTTATTTTATATTTTTTAGAGAAACATCGAATAAAGAAGTCAACAACAGTCATTATCACATTATTGCAATTAGATAAATCACCATAGGAATCTTAAAACTTCTTGTATAAATCCAGTATATGTTGAAGGTGTTAAAGATATTTTAATCATTTTCATCATGAAAAAAAGAATTTAATTCATAAGAGATGATTAAGTTTCCATGTAATAATTGTGAACTGAGGAGGTTTGAAAGATTTGACAAAGTTTTGTGTCATCTATTTCATTTTGTTTTTTGAAATCATTATCAATTTTTGATTCAACATGGTGAATGTTTTTCCAGAGAAGGTACTAATAATTGTCTCTCAAATCCATCATGGTTTCAAAATTTTTTACATGTTGTGGGCAGCCCATCTTTTAAATAAACTGAAACGATGGATGATATTGATTTAACTCCTGAGTTGAAAGCATCCCAATTTAATAAGTTTTTGATGTCCGCTGAGGATGCCTTACATTTTTTTGCAAGATAATAAAATTTGAAGTGGTTGGAAAATTTGTGTTTATTATATCAGAAAATGGAATGTCAAATAATAGTTTTGATTAGATACCTCTTTGTTTAATTCACTTTTACAAAAAGTAATTGGGGTGCCTATAAATTTATTGGAGAGAAAGATATTAGTTTTTAATTTTGGTCTTCTTTATCAAAATATTCATACATGTTTAAGTAATCACATATTATATTATCTTGAAAATGATTAATTAGTTAGTTTTCTTACATGTAGACAATGAAGGTACAAGGATACTCAAATTGGAAAGTATTTATTGATTATTATAAAATAGCGGAGGAATTTCCCACTCACAAATTGATTACAACATTTATATTTCTCTCTGAAAAAGTGTCACTGATGTCATAGAACCAAAAAAATATTTCAGATGGTAAAAGCATAAATCATCATATAGATGGTGATTTCATGAAACTCGATTATCAAATACATCCATCCTTTATTGTAGAAGATTTAAATGTGTTATTGGGACTTTCTACTAAAGGATACAGTCCATTTGGTTCTCAAGGTAGTTAATATTCTTGTTGGACCATCTTTATAACTCTATATAGTTTACCTCCATGGGTTATTATGAATGATCAATATATCATTTTTACCATATTAATTCAATTATATCATAAAATATATATTTTTTGTAACAAAAAAATAACCCGTACAAGGTCATGGGAATAGAAGTAACCGAAAAGAAAATATATATGGGGTTTGTAAAAACAAAGTTTGATAGAATCCATGATAGCGACATCCACACCACCTGATGGGAGGGAACCAAGAGAGTTAAATAACAAATTGGAGGGTCCTGGGATTCCATTGAGTCTAATAGGTATGTTAGATGGTTACCCACACACTACAGGTAAAGGATATCAGTGTCATTATAAATGAGACCCTTACATTTGTGAATGAGAAAAGTAATTTTACAAGGATGAGAAGCGTCAGCTATATGGTAACTACAAATAATGTTTGAGTTAGTTTCCACCATATATAGGGGAGATCCCTAGAGTTACAAATATTTAAAAAATTAGGAAAGTCCTTAGCCTCTTCCATTAGTGAATCACCATCACAATAATGATTTTTGAATGCTAGGGGAACTGAACTAGATGGATCTCGAAGAACCTCACCGCCCCTCATGCTTCATAAAGTTTGGAGTTAATTTCAGGACATCCAATAAATAATTTCTATGTTTCTTGGATTCCATTGGTTGATGGGTTATTTTTTTGGGAAGTAATAGGTTATGTACATATGATTCTATTGTGAAATAAGATTTTCTAATGAATGTTGTATTAATGTGGACAAGTAATGACTACCCATGATATGGAATGCCATCTGAATGAAGTACAAATGGCCCAAAACAATGATCATAATGAATTAGATATTGTAAAGCGTTTATGATCATAAATGGAATAAGAAATTGTTTTTTCATGTTTCATTATATATTTCAACCAATCAATAATCCTTTTTGGGCGAATAGAAATAATTTTAGAAATGGAACAATTGAAAGAGATGGACCCCCAAAAATAATCTTAGTTATTGTGTCAAAATATATTGTCTCTTCATTACCTCCCATTACCTCTTAAATGGTTATAAACCATAATAAAATAGATGTCTTTGGGGAAGAAAAAAATAGGATTAAAAGGATAATTCTTAGGCATATTCCACACTGGCCAGGTTTTCTGGTTAGTCACATGATGGATGTTAGGCATAATGAGAAGGACTATTTTGCTATTATATTTTATACAGTATTGGACACACCTATTAAGACAAAATATAACGGGAAAGCATGACATGATCTTACCAAAATTGTCAGGTGACTCGAAATTGAATTGATTAAAAATGTCAAATCATAGAATTTAATGAAACTATTATGGGATTCTACAGTTTCCATAAAAAATTATTTATTATTTTTTCAACTGATTGAATATGAGAGTCTTTTAGATGGTTATATTTCCTATTTGTCTAGATGTGACAAAATGGTCATATTACAAAGTAAAAATTCTGGATTATCATGTTATAGTGGGAATAATTCTTTCAATTAGATTTATATGATCGTTGAATTATATAATTAGGGGTGTGCTATTAGAAATATAATATATTTTCTGAGACATTTTTATAGAAACAATAGACAATAATGAACAATGTAAACCGCAAGAAGATGTTGATTTATTTATATAAATTAAAAAATTCCCACTAGATATCTATGATTCAATGAAACATTTGATATTTATTTTTCAGTATGAAGTATAATGTGGAGGTCCTTTAATATTTCTAGGGATGTACCCACTCAAAATATGAATTCATAAATTAATGAAAAAGGTATATAACAATGGATCAGTTTAACGGTCAATTTTAGAAGTTTATTTGTTGTCTACACTGGTCTCCAAAATTCAAGGATATAGTGTTGGTTATTTTTCATCTTATACTAAAAATTAGTTAGTTTATTATTGTCAAATATGATGTAATATCCCAAATAGAATTCCCCTAAACTAATGGTCTGATTCATCTCTCTAGAAGGCATCACGTGTGCATCTCAATATGCGAGAGGCAGTCGATAGCCATCATGGGACTGTGGTGTGACCATGGAGAGAATATGCCTTCATAACAATATAAAAAATGTAAATACAAGTATATTATACAATGTATTAAATAAATATAGGGAAAAAGTAGGGAATAAAATGAATATGAAATATTATAAAATACTAATTATATTTATAGAAATGGATGAACAACTATGTCATACATGAAACAAAAGTCAAACACTAGGTCAACCAATAATATGAGGGTATATAAATTAAAATAAAATAAAATTACAAGGATATTCTACTAAAATTGAGCCAGACCAAACACTGCATCATTAAGACACTAGCATGTTGCTCTTTCTTGATGAAAAGGTTCCACTAGGGTGTCTGCACTCAATCCGGAAAACATGTTTCTTATCCATATCCATTTTGAAATCTATGCTCAACATAAAAAGCATGCATATGGTCTACATGAACACTGAAGATCATGTAAATGGTTTAGAAATAGTATCACATTCCCATGATGATCTTAATCATATTATTTCATAAGTGCATGGCCATGAAATATTATCACCACTGAAAAGATGCAACAAGATATTATAAGTAAATTAAAACCAAATTTTATCCCTCAGTCCATGATCTGAATCAACTAGAAATGTTCTTTAAAACATACAGACATATATATTTATATTTATATATATATACATAAATAAATACAATTATTAATGAAAATTTAAATAAAATCCAATGTTTTTGATCAATAGGTCTGTAATACCAATCGACATGGGATATTATTAATATGAAATTGAGATGGATGTAAGGACACTCAATATATGTATAATTACTTGACCCCTGTTTCCATAATCACAATCAATAGTACTTGTATTTTCCATCCTCAAAAATATCTCTGAGAAATCATAGCACCATATGGGGCAAATGTCCTAGCCATGGGTTAAATAGTACACACCTCACTCACTATAATTTAGGATTCTATGTAATATCTAAAGATCCTCTAAAATTAATTTTTTTTTGAATAAATACCATTGAATCCATATAAATATAGTGTGATGTATGAGCTAATGGTCTTAGTTTATGGTTGGTAATGACATGAAGAACAAGTTAACACGAATGAAAATGACCCTTTGTTGATCTATAAAAGGAATTCTCTCTAGATCCGAGTAATTTGGTGATATAAATTCATCTAAAGAGCTCAATACCCACTCTTCTTCCTGTTATGAGAGTTTAGTAATGTATTGTTGTGTCCACCTGTCCCTAGGGAGCATCATACGATTTTATCGGGGGAGTGTAATAATTATCAATTACATCAATTTTTTAAGTTCTATGTACAACAACATGGTCATGTAAATAATTTCGGAGGGCGTAATCATCCACATTTCTTGAGATACGGTAATCATCCTGGAATATATATCAAAATAATAATACCAGGATGTACATATTATCATCCTGGTAAAAACGTAGGCTCAATAGATGAATCCCATGAAGTATGTCTAGGTATGTGAAAATGGTAATCAATCAAATGATATAGGAAGATGCGAGATCCCATGATATACCTCTGAGAGTCCCTATTCATTTACTACATCATGACATGAACATTATAAAAATAATTGTAAAAAATTGTGGAAATAATAGCATCATCAATTATAATACGGTGAGTTCATAAATAAAATAGCGATGGTGTATGAATTCTTAAAATCCCCACTACTTTCACAACCGATTGGGATAAAAAAATTTGGTATGTGTTCAAAGGTGAGAGCTCTTACTATCATCACCCAATAATGTTGTACTAGACTACGGTTAGTTAAGTACTTAGGCACCCACTGGGTCCTTCAGGTAAAAACTCGAGATATGAATCCTACATGGGATACTAAAAAAAGGTATATGTAAGAAGAGGTATCCAAAAAAGAATATTTTTAAATTGTAAACAATCATATGGATCCAATAAAGGGTTCCCTAGGTCTCCTTTTAAGAAAAATCATAATATTGGGGACCCTCAATAATATTAATAAGGTATATGCATCTGACATAGGATCACGCATGTCCAATGATAAGAAGAACTCTGAAAAAATTAAATATATTTTAATATAATCCTAGATATATTTTTCATTTCCTAACTCAAATCAGGGGACCCAACCTAAAGATATTGATAGATTAAATTAATAGAGGATGAACCTCTCTATATAGTAAAATCCCCAAATGCCTCATAGGGGTCCATAAATCACCTCAAGTGTTGTATAATCACACTATATGGGGAATGATACACAAAAAGGACTAATCATAACCCAATTGTGACTCTTGGGTGTAAAATAGTAAAACCACAAAAAAGGGGTTAAATTGTAGATTACTCAATATGTATACAAGAGTACATGATGTGTACCCTTAATGCCTCACTTGGGAGTGTACATCATCTTTAAATGGACTCTAAATCACATTTACAATGTGTAATAACATGCACAAATTGTTTACCCTATATATGGTACATTTCCATCTACCTATCATGTTCGGGTCATGTATATATCATGATCATGTACATATAAATAGTGTCAATCCCACAAGGTGTATGGTTGTGTACTTCTACAAAACCATGTATCCTCAACATGTGTTGTCTATCAAGGTACTCAGGTACATGGATATGTAATTGTATATAGATTATATACCATATACATTTGGTTAAATTTTAAAAGGATCATATTCCCTAAAATAGAATTACACACATTGTGTTTCCCTAAATTACACATTATATGATTGTGATTTTTTAATGTGAAACCCCTCAAATTGTCTAGAAATACCATTATCAACCCAATTTCTATAGATTAACCCTTAAGGGGTCTAATTTAGTGTAAATATATCTTTAAAACTAGAGAATGATAAATTTATAGAGATCTATTGAATAAAAATAATAATGACCTATAATTGGGTAGAATACGATGACCATTTTTCCGTATGCACAATCTGTAATTGTTGCATGACAATCAATCTCTTCCGGTTCTTTGTACAAGATCCTATCTTCCTCTATCCATTTTTCCTATCCCCCGCCTCTACTATCTCTATCATGGTAAATGAATACCATATGGGGATATGGCGTATCTGAGACTCTGAGGGAGAAAAAAATAAAATAAAGGTAAAATATGAAAAATGAAGAAAAAGAAAAAAGGTGCCTAATCCAAGATCTATTGACCAATATGAGTTTATGCCTCACATAAGAAAAAATAATTAATGAAGAATCAATTGTTGATATATAATCCCAATAAAATGATACATTAAAAATATAAATCTGAATTAATGTTTTTTAATAAATTATATTTGATTAATTAAATCTTAATTAATTATTATTCCACAACAAATCCAAGGTCTTAGAATTATGAAAAAATCCAACTATAGTGTAAAACCAATATTTAGAGACCAACAGAGGAGTAAATAAAATTATCTAAAGTCATATTATATAATAAAGATTCTATTGGAACCCATATAAGGATATGAAATGAAAAATTTAAATTTTTAATCAAATATATAGTCCTAAAATACATGGGTCCATTCAATCCTCCCAACATAAATTTTACTGTCCATGAGAAGAATTTTTGGTTTAAAAATATAGATGATCTGTTTCTAATAATCTTCAATAATATTCAATCTTGACCGTCCCATGTCTAGTCTCATAGATCCTATAATTCTCTATACAATACATAAGTTTAATAACGATGGATCTGATACTCCCCATAATAGGAGTATCCCTATTCCCACATCAAAACATCAACCATTCCCACATCATAAGAATGTACTTCATAAAAATTACTAAATTCAAAATAATTATGAGGGTCAAAACCCTCAAAAGGTGATAGATTCACTACCCAACATATGGTTTAACTCCTACCATTGCCAAGTTGAATCCTTAATAGGCTCCTTCATAAAACATGGATTGAAATTTTGAGAGGAATGAAGATTGTTATCCCTCACTGATCTATGCTCCCATTAACCCTGTTTCACTATACTTTAACCAAATCCTTACACCATGTCTCTCTATAATGCATACCCGGACCCAACCATAGGAAAACCACCTCATGAATCTCAATTTATTCTATGTGTCTTCTATACCATAGATGAACAATCCACATCTAATAATCTCTCTTAAAAATTATTCATGAAATATTTCTTTGAAACCATCAGTCATTATATTTCATACAACAACTCACTAACTTAATATTTTAATGGTACCACACCCAACCAAAATGAACCTTTTCTTATATAACACAACACATTGGGTGTGAAATCCTATTCCACTTAATCACCACCCTGGCCAAACACCAGAATGTTGTCTACGAAAATAGCCATGATAACAATGAAAGAAAAAATGTCAGTCTCATTACATCTAGATCTCCCTATGAACTATCAGTAATGATATTTAATTGTGATTTTTGAGGATTATCCCAAAACCACCAATCACATAACAGAATTTTCTATAAATAAATTTTTCTTGCTATTTTTCTACATATCATATAATAGAATAAATATTCAACAAGGTCGGGTACCTGAATAGTACTTCCATTTTGAAGTAATTATTGATACCAAAGAACCCCATGTGCTTTCTGCAAAGAAAATTTAATAAAAATTCTGATATTGAAAAACCCAAGAACCTATATTTAATTAGACACAGAACTAGAATATGACCAAGATAATTACCGAGAACAGATTTTATAAACTGGGGATAATGTCTCACACATGTTTCCCATGATTAAAATGCTACTGACCTACAATGGTCTGATAAATATCTAAGGGCCTCTAGTTCTCCTCCTATCCCGACTAAATATGTCTAATAAATGGGAAACTAGTTCTCACCACCTACAAAAATGGTATAACCTCTAAAAAAGGTCACATATCATATATAATCATTAATGAAATCATCATGTAATAACGAATCTAAAATTCATGTAGAATCTCAATAAAACATAGCTAAAGAAAAATTGAACTTTATGGGTATGATCTGGGATTTTCTTAAGGAGTATTTTTTTATGATTTTATTTGGCCTGTTATTTTGGGATATATATGGGTTTATCCATATTTATGTGATGTAATGGGGGTATTTCGGGGGTTTGGGTCATGAAAGGGAAACAAAATGGATTACCTATATAGGTTTCATGGTTTGCACATGGTTAGTGTAAATTGTGATAAGTATCCCAGGTAACAGTGAAACCATAGACATAGGCATACACATTGTTGGAGAATAGTTAAGAAAACCATGTGGAATCTCCAAGACACCATGTGAAGGGGTGTTTTTCGGACAGTGGATCGTGCATGTTTTTCACAGGGATTGGAAAACCGTGCAGGTAAACTATGCGGCCAGAAATTTTGGGAAATTTAAAAAATGCCATTATAGTATTTTATACCCTTCTCGGGATTCCCTCATTTATTCCTCTATTGAACCCAAGTGACGTACCAAAAATCTCAATATTTACCATGTAAAATCTCTCTAATAACTAGGTCATTTGGTGTGTTGTCGATTGAGGATCGAAGCTCCAGGTAAGTATAATATTCCTTTTGATTCTCTTTTCCAGATGAAGATTTGGGGTTTCTCCATTATCTGTATGAATCACAAAAAACTTCCTTTTTAATTGATTTTTTAGGATGAGTCTTCAAAGGGTGGTTGATTCAGGATTCGTGGATTTGATTAAGAGTGTGTTTATCATTGGATTCGTGGTATGTGGTCTACAAGTATTATCCTAATGTTTTTTTATATTTATTCATGTAAGTTGGTGTTCATATCTTTACCTAATTATGTTCTTTCCTCTATTGGTTAGTTTGATAAAAATGGGTGTCTAAGTGACCAATTGAAGCCCGAACAATCTTCATGGGATGCATATAGGATGACTTGACCATTTTGGGTCCACCCATGTGGTGTACTCGAATTTGTATTCCTAGAAAATTGTAGGGTTAAATGATGGGTTGTTGAGTTATAATGTGAATCCCATGTAGAACATGTCTAAATACTTGATTTAGTAGTAAATGAAATATTATGTTTTGTTACAAGGTTTTGGGTAATTTCATAAACGTTTTTTGGGATGAATTTAATGTGGGTTAATTAGGATAAATGGTATTGTGTCCAATTGTATACAAATTATGTTGAAATTTCAAAGAAGACTAGTATATATGAAATATTTATCATTTTAAATAGGAATTGGATTTCTAATTGAGAACATATAAAAGGTTGAATATGGGAATTGATGAATGTGGAATGAGTGAATACATGTAAAATCAGGGGGCATACATAATGGGTTGAATGTGATAAAATGATTGTGCTATGCATTATAAGAGCTAAACCTGAAAATGAATAAGGGGTAAAAGCTTATGAAACAGTTAATGGGGTTTTTGGGTTAATATATGTTCATTGATGAATATATGCTAAATTTGGTGGTTGATGAACCCACTTAATTGGTGAAGACAAGAGAATTTGGATTTGTCTAAATGGATATGAATTTCAATTGGTAAATGTGTTAATTCGTGATGGCATGGTATTAATTCGCATGTTGTTGTTATGTATTGTGATTTACCAATGGAATTGGATATGATGGGTTGGGTTATGGAATGGTTATAGGGATTTGATAAATAAACATGTGCACATGGCTTGGATGGGTGTGGTATTTTCATGAGGTTCTACGCCCACAGGTTGAGTTAAATTAAGGCTCTAAACTCCACCCCATAAATGAATAGGTTAGGGAAGGGGACAAAGGCTCTACTCCCCTAACATTTTCATACCACCTAGAATGTGGCTTCGGGGTGAGGATACATATTGATGTGATATGTGTAGCCCTAGTGAGATAGTGACTCAACTTATTTCCCCAATGAATAATGTTTTATTTACTAATACCGACATAGAGATGGTATATATGCCCAAACTAGAGAACATGTGTTTAAATGGTGTATGTAGTAAAAATGGAATAAGAAGATGAATTGGGATAAATTCTAGTCATGAATTAAATGAACCCCATTAAACATTGGACCTAGAACTATCCCTAATTTACATGCCATTTATTTTATACTTCCATGCAATATGGATTAGACTGGCTATTTTGTAGATACCGTTGGGTGTGGCCTACTTTGTTTTGTACTAACACCCTTCTTGGGTCGTTGTTGTGTACCCAAGCAGATTTCATGGTTGCGGGTCAGGACCAGAGAAAAGACCAAAACCAAGGATGTTGGGTTTAGCTTAATATGTACATGGAGAAGGATATGGAAATATCTTCTAGACTAGTTTGGATATTTAGATATTTTTTTATTTTGAGTTTTTCTCACATAGCACTACTAATATTTCAGGACACTGTTAATGTTGAATTATGGTTTGTACCTAGTTGAGATATGTCTAAAATGTATGTCTATAAAAATTTTATTTTATTAAACTGTTTATATTGTGTTCTGATAGATATTACTCTGGTAATGAGGTTATAGTCTCCCATGTGACTCATTTTACAATCACCGTTAGTCGGCAACCATTAGTGTATGGGGAGTCACACTTGAGGTCATGTGACGACTCGAGTTGGGGAAATGATTTTGTGGATTCCATGTAAGTGATGTTACAAAGTGGTATCGTAGGAGTTATTTTTTTCATTATTACTATTTTGGGATGATATGCATGATATTAGGATGTTTTGGGCCATGGTAAAAACCTTGTTCTTGGGAGTACCTAACCCATGAATGAGGGAAAATCCAGGTCACCCTGGGTGGGAATTTGTGCTCTTAATGTGCGTTGATACATTTTAATGATATTTTACCCTGGAGACATTCAAATTTTGTGGGATTTGACTTATTTTATGATATTTTTATCATTTTCATAATGGAATGAGTTTGTGAATCTATTCTTGATTTTCATCACCTAAGTATATAGGTGGAAGGCATCATTATTGGCATGGACATGGGATGGGTGTGTGTAGTATATTGAGTAGAATTCATTTTACTTCTTTGATACATTTTAATAAAATGATTCAAAATAAAGTTAAATAAAGTGGGTAAATGACAAGAATAAAAATTAATAGATATGGAATATTGTGTATAAAGAAATGTTGGGATCAGGTTAAAATTTTGGGTTCTGATAAATTTTATTTGTTGATTCGGTATCTAAAAGAGAAGGATAACATAATGACGATAAAATTGTTAAAGAATATTTCTAAATGAAAGGTGTAAATTAGTTAAAATGATGACTGTAATAGGTTGTGAAATGGGAATGGTTCTTATGAGGAATGGACCATGTTGTAAAGCATGAATTAGTTTGAAGAGGTGTTAATGAAACACTTTTGATTAAGTAAATTGGTTACCCCATGTGGACCATGAGCCACAGTAGGTGTAGTGGTGGGTAGTTTTCTATGTTTAATGATGTCTTTTGGGATAGATTATGAATAAGGGTTTGTTTATGGTTGATAGAATGAGATCTTTTCCATCTGGGGTTAAAGCTTACTAGTCATTCATAAAAGCATTGGGTGAACGAGATGTTTAAAATAAGAATTACTGTGTTAAAAGGTGGGTATCCTTTGTGGTTTCGTTATGATCCATGTATTTATAGGTTGGGTAAGTGAGAGTTCCATATTATGAGACATTGGATTTGTATTGGGAGGCATTTGCGGTTGTGATATGACCTCAGTTTTGTGTTTATGGAACCCTGTGTATGGTTGTGTCGGTTGGGTTCTGAGGCATTATTTGGTAATGTGAGTGTGGAAAATATCATGGCTTGTGACTGTATGAAATTTATGTTGGACCCGAATGATGTCTCCCTAGTCTTTGTTACCTTAAGGGTAGAGACTTTCCGATTGGAATTTTGATTCCCAGAGAGTATGTTTTTCTCGTAGTGCTGATGAATATGTAGACCTTTGATATAGATCATAGTGTAAATGGTTGTTTTGTGGACTAGGAACAACATGGAAAGGAACTGTGGTGAGATTTCCATACATGAGCATGGATTTTATCGTTTCATGATATGTGTGGTGTGGATAGAGGGAATATGGATTTTACTGATTGTGACTCCATTCCAGGGAGTTGGTTTCATTCAACTTTCAAGGTGAACTATGCGATAGGTTGGATAGGATTCCATGTTCTTTTGGGTGTGTGTCACATATGTTGATGTTTTGGACTTTGATAGTGTAACTCAGAGTGTTTTATGGTGCATGTTTGGACTAGAGGGATAAGTGAGAAGGATATTGGTTGATGGTGCTACTGGAGTTGTGATAATGTGGTGATAGTTTTGAAAAACCAAGGGTGAACTTGTGGGAGGATAAACCATCGATGAATGTACTGTGGAATATGAAGCATGGGAGATACATTAGAGCTTGTGTCTATTCATACCAATTATCACCAAGTTCAAATAAATGGTATACATGTGTCTGGTTCATTCGTAAGGGAAAACTAGTGTTTGGGATAGGAGGTAACGTTTGTTTTGAAGGGTTGTATCATAAAGATTCTGGAATCACCTATTTAGATGATTATTGACTGGGAACTAAAATTCGTTTTCAAGGGGAAGAGGCAATGGTGGCAGAAGTGTGGTTTAATGATTTCATTCGATGGTGATGCCCGATGTGAGGGTCGTCACGTGGTTGAACATTTTTTTATGAATGGTTTGGTTGTTGGGTGAGATGCAGAGGCTTCATCGGGACTGATTAAGATTACTAACCAATATACATGGTCAGGTAAGTAAGTGGGAGATGGTATAATAACATGTAAAAGTTGATTTGTGAGAGGCCATTTTTTTGATTGGTGTGGTAGAACCTAGTGATAATGTTATCAGCCATCAGGTACACATCATAATAACTTGAGTGGTGTTGTTGCTATACTGACACATGAAACATTAATTCATGGCTGATTTACGATTTCTTCATAGATCAGGGGTGGGACAAGGTGTTAAATCACACCTTCTTAGTGGTGGTTAAGTTTTGATGAGATGTGTTTTGTAGGGGATCCTGAAATCCTTGTCCGGTTATGGTGTCCCATAGTTCGACCTATGAATTGAATGTTGGTGGTTGTATTCTTTAAAAAATTATTATCATAACTCAGCTAGTGACGATCCTGCCCAATATCATGATATCATTCAAGTTATATTGAGAAGAATTATATTTTACCTAGAGACATGAAGGTGTTTGGTTAAATGAAGGACATCATGGAGTTTATGATCATGGGAACAGTATATTAGGAGCTTGATGATGGGATGTACACCTCTATGGATTTTGGTGAGGTCCTCAAGATTGACCGAATTTCGACCAACATCAATGGTGTTGTTCAAAGAAGTTGATAATGGGCACTAGGTGATATTTGATTTATTATTTTTGGAAAAATCAAGATATCAATGTCTAGGTATTGAGTTTCATCTTGTGATCGAGTGTAAAGACATGGTGGATAGACTCCCTCATAGAGAGAAATGGAAACGAAAATCCTATGTTGGGGAGTTTTAAGTTAGACCTAAATGTGTAGAGGGTAACATCAAGTTGATTTAGTGGCATTGGGATGTACATGTAAAAAATATGAGGTGGAAATTAGGTTCCTCGGAGATGCCATGTGGTCCTTGTATATGGGGAATGATGCGTAAAGTGTTGGATTTAATATCAAGGTGGTTCTATGTGAAGCATGTGATATATGTTCTAAAGTCGTAGAAGGGAGTGGATTGATATGTAAATATGTTGTGGTGTAATATTTTGGGTTCTATATCTCCCACAAAGATAGATATTTTACTCAGTTAGTTTCACCTTGTGTGGTTCTAGAAAATCTTGAAGTTGAGGGAACTATGGCCATGTGATGTGGTGTCATGCCAACGGTGAAGCTCAATGACTGTCTAGATGGAATACATTCCATGATAATGGAATTATATTGGAATTCATGGATCAAACTAAGTGGGTGTGTGTGATGATAATGAGAGGCTACATGTCAGTAAGCACATTGTTAAGTTGAGAAATGTGTAGGGAACCATTAATTGAAGGTCACTGTTCTAGGACAAGAAAGTCAGGTGTGGTTCAACTTGAGATGGTAAACTTGAATGAGTGAAGTGGGATTAACCCACATCCAGGTTCATGTTGTGGTGGAAAGTGCCTTTCTAAAATGAGGTTGTACCTAGGTGAGGCCATGTTGATATTATTCCATGAATGGATAGTTTAGGGAGTCCTCCTGAATGGTTTCGATGGTGCGGTTTGATGCTGATAGAGGGTAATTCCTTATAGATTTTCAGTCATGGTGAGTTGGAACACGTCAGGTGATGCGAATGTTGTGTTTAGATTTATGTATTCTTTCCTCGATATTGGTGAATCTATGTATGTTGGGTAATGTGGTTTAAAAAATCATGTGTTAACCTTTGGGAGATATTGAGTTTGGTTAACATTAGAGTTGGGTGAAAATATTGGAAAATGATTCCAAGTAATTTGGGTCTTGAGTTGTGTGGGGGATCAGACTAAGGTGGTGACGATATATTCTTCCATGATGTTGTGATGTTGTGTGAAATGTTCCAGTGTGTAGTGAGTCAGGAATTTCTATCTAGGTTTTCTCTATTATGTTCTAGTGGTAGGGTAGGGTAAAAGATGATACAACCTTAAGGATTTTTTAGTTCGCGATGTGGTTGTGGTGAGGAAGACTTGTGTGGAATTTCCATTCCCATGATTCATATTCGATGGTCATTGTTATGTGCAACAAGAAACAAGGAAGACTCTAATGGATAGGTTGTCCAAGGGTAATGATATCTCATTTTGGATCATTAGTGAAGCTCGAAAATAGTGGATTAAGGATGAGTCGTTATAAGGTGGGAAGGTTGTACGATCCCATATTTTCTTATGGTATGTTTTTTTTATGTTTTGGTTTAGAATATTCTTTTTTTTTGGATAAGTGTTTCCCCATATTTATGTGAAGGCTTAGAGGTGTTCTAGGGGTTCACGACACAAAATATTAAGAGAAACGAGTCCCTGGGCGTGTAGCATGGTTTGCACACGATAAGTGTAAACCATGCCATGTATCCCAGGTAACCATGAATCCATGGAAATAGGCTTATGTAATGTTGGAGTATAGTTAAAAACAAACTAGAATCCTTATGAAATCATGTAAAGGGGTGTTTTTAGGACAATGGATCATGCATGGTCTACGCACTAATAGGAAAATTGTGCTGGTAAACCTTGTGGCCTTGAAACATTGAGAAAATTATGAAATTCCATTATGGGATTTTATATCCTTCACGGGATTTCCCTTTTTATTCCACTTAGAAACCCTAGTGACATCCCACAAAACTCAAGAGATCCCATAGATCAATATCTCACATCTCTAAGAAATTTTTAGTGCTTTCAGTTGCGGATTAGAGCTCCGGGAAATTCTAATCTTCATATTTATTCTCGTTTTTATATTAGGGTTTGTGGTTTCTCACCTCTCCATCCAATGCTCTAAAAAACCCCTTTTTAGTGAGATTTATATTGAGGATTCTAATGGTAGTTGAATTCATATCTATGGCTTTGATTAAGAGTTTTTTCATTGTCGGATTCAAGGTATATGGTCTAATTGTATTATCTTATTGTTTTGTTTTCGATTTGTTTCTGGAAGCTTGTGTTATTTTCTTTACATAACTGTGTTCTTGGTTCCTTTGGAGTGTTTGATAAAAAAGGGTGTATATGTGACCCATTGAAACCCTCACGGTACTTTTGGGATTCATAGAGGATGTCTTGATCATTTTAGGGTCACTCATGGCGTGTGGTGGAATTTTAGGACCAAGAAAATGCTAGGGATAAATGAAGGGTAGTTGAGTGATAATGTGAAGCCCAGGTAGAACATTCCTAAATGGTTTATTTTGTTGTAAATGAAGTATTTATTATTGTGCCAATGATTAGGGTAATTTCATAAAGGGTTTTTGGCATGAATAGAATGTGGGTTAATTTGGTTAAATGTGATTGGTCCCAATTGTATATGAATTATGTTGAACTTCCAAAGGGGACTAGTAAAAATGAAATGTGGAGCATGTTAAATTGGAAATGTATTGTGAATTTAGAACTTGTAAATGGTTTCATAAGGGAATTTATGAATGTGTATTGAGTTAATACATGGGAAATCATGGGGTGTACATAATGGGTTTAATGTCAAAAAATAATTTTGCTATGTATTAAAAAATCAAGCCTGGAAATTCATAATGGGAAATTGATCTTGAAATGGAGAATAGGGAATGTGGGTTAGTATTGGGTAATTGATGAATATTGGCTATTTATGGGGGGTTTTGAATACACTTAATGGTTGAAGTCACGAGAATGTTTATTTGATATGTGGCTATTAATTGTTCAAGGTAAATGTATTATCGGGTTATATCATGGTTTTATTGCCCATTTTGGTTTTTTGTATAGTAATTTCCCAAAGACATTGGTTATATTGGGTTATGTTATGGTATGGTTATAGTGATTTGATAAATACGCATGTGCACATGGCTTAGTATTGTGGGGTATTGACATGAGGTTCTACTCTCATGGGTCGAGTTAGACTGTGGAACTAAACTCCACCTCATAAATAAACATGTTAGGGAAGGGGAAGAAGCAACTATTCCCCTAGAGGTTCCATTCCACTCAGACTGAGGATTTGTTGAAACGATAATGTATTGATTAGATATGTGTAGCCATAGTGAGATAGGGACTTGAATTATTTCCCCTATGAATAATGATTTATTTCCTTTGACACCTGTAGAGATGATGTATATTCTTAACATAAATAACATGTGTTAAAATTGTTTATGTAGTAAAATGGTATAAGAATTGTAATTGGGATAAATTCGAGTCATGAATAAAATAAACGTTGTTAACCAATAGCCCCTAAATTGTCCCTTGTTTACATAAAATTTATTTTCAACATTCACAAAAAATATATTAGACAATAAATTTTGTAGACGCCATTGGTGGTGGCCTACTGAGTTTTTTACTCACACCCTACTTAGGCAGTCGTTGGATACCCGAGAATATTTCCTTGTTGTAGGTTAGGAAATTGGAAAACTCCCTACCCTTGCTGTAACACCCCATACTTTTTGTAGAAAAATTTTGTTTTTATGTAATATAAATCATCTATGTAATCTTTCACTACACACAACACTAGCTTGTCTTGGTTTACACGCAATCACGACCTTCCCCGATAGCTTGCGTCGTACGCAATACCGAGTTTCACTAAACAACAATATGCTATTAAAATATTACTAAAACTAGCCATTATGAATAGTAATACCCACATTATGAAATTTTGTAAATATTATTTTTCGAAATGGACTTCATTTTTGGATTCAGAATATAGAAATTATCCTTGGGGGAAATTTTTCTATTTTTCTAAAAACTTTCAATTTTTGATGAATAGTAAAAACAGTGGGTTACTATTTAAAAACCGACTTATTATTTAGATAATTATTTATATTATTTAAATTTTTTATAGGTCAAAATTGATACATAATACCTATATAAGATCAATGAAATTAATTGGAGTCATTTTATAATAATTTTAGAATTATAAAAATTTTATCGAACTTTTCACCATCTTTTACCCACCTGCTAGGAGAATTTGCAAATTTACATACAACTTAATTTTACAACTTCTTTGAGAGGAATTTAAACTATTTGAGAGACACAGTTAATATGAAGGACTAAAATTTGGTCCAATGAGATGAAAATATTTTTTTGTGAATAGTAACTTTTTGCTTTTCTTTACCACGGTTAAAAGTAAATAGGGTAATTAAGGGTAAAAATGTAATTATTTTTACCCTAACACATGTACTAATTCTCTTGGATAAGTGTAATTAGACCAAAAAAACCATAGGAATAAAATATGACCATTTAGGCCTACTTGGATTAGATTAGGACATTTATTATTAATTTATTTCAAGAACAGTTAAAATAGTTAAAATCGAAGTTTAATAACTAATGAATTTTTATTATAGGGTTATACATAAGATAAATTCTAGTATAAATATTAATTAGAAATATAAAAATATTTCCTACATAATGGTATTTTATTTATAATTTTTAGACATCAAATAATTTTATTTATTTATTACACAATAATGATGCAGTAATTATATTATTAATGAAATATTGACATAATTGATGTTATAAATATCCAAATAAATGTAATTTGAGACTTTGTATGAATTAAAATAATTTTATATGTTAATATGTAATGTTATTATTGATTTAATTAACTTTTCTTCTAACTAATATTTCTTTTATGATTTTCACAAAAATCAATTACCAAATAGTGTAAAAATTGACATAAAATAGTTTTTAAAACAAATAATATTTTATTAATTGATATTTTATTCCTAAAAATCTAAGGTTCAGAAAGATGACTTATATGAGGTTATATATATTAATAATAAACAACTTGGGGTTCTTTTGTCTTGTTATAGTATGTTTATTAACCTTATAGTGTAAGAAAATAAGAAGACACAGTAAAAGTTAAATTATCTAACATAAAGTTAAATCTATATGATAAGGATAAAATAGAAACATAAAAATGTCTAAATTCTATCGGATGAGAGGATTTCAACCCATCCCCACCTTATCTTCGAAATAAATCAATTTGGAGCTATTTAAAACCGAAAATGACTTTATAATAAAATAATATTTTTAGTTTTTTCTAAGGTGCCCCTCTCCTCCCTTATAAAAGGGCACCTACTTCCTCTCCTCCAAACACAACTTTTAGATTTCAAGCTTGGACAACCCCTAAAAATTTCTCCTCTCCACTTCCTTATAGACATCCTAGTGGTCTTGGTCTCCTTCATAGACCAATTTTAGTGCCCTAAAAGGAGGTCTCAAAGAGGTGCTTCAAAGAAGAGGTAATGTCCGTTACCGATTCTTTCATCTTTATTTCTTCTTCAACTTATTATTATTTAGTTGTTTCATTATGAAGTAATAACATCAGTATCACTCATATACTGATATTTTTTTATAAGTATTAAACAACCCTATTTCACCATCTATCCATCCAATGGAAAAAAATCACCACGCATGCGTACGTACGGAATACCGTCTCCACGATGTTGTGTAATCTATTTTCCACCACCACCTTACTTGGATGGGTATAATGGTGTGAAGAATAACTATATATGATTATTGTAAAGTGATATTGATTCAGAAATAGTATAAATACACTCCAATACAATTCCACGATCATGGGAACGATATCACTACTGGTGCGTACGTACGGAATACCATCTCCACGATGTGATGCGACTCGTTCTACATGATCTTCATTGCATAATGATAATATAAATGAATTGAATGAATTAATATGATATATATTACACTAAAAAAATTATTTAAATGAGGTATCTATAACCTAAATAGAAGAATAAGAATTTATTCGACAAAACACACATAAGAACAAAAAGTAATAAACACCCGAATAACAAGTAGTAATGAAATATTACGAATAAAAAGCTAGGAATATGACCATATATGATATCATAAAAATTAGTATGATTCAGGAATATGTCAATGACATTATTTAAATCATTATATAGGAGGTTCAGACACTTACGAAGAAAATCGGACCTAAGGTAAGGGAAAATATCGCAATCTCAATTTTTATCCGAGATTGTTTATACTTTAGAATTTACTGGGGAATATTTATCATCCACATCCATGTTTTCTCAATATGTAATATTATATATATCCTTCTACAATTTTTTATATCTAATTTTACCCTTCGGTGAGTTTTTAGTAAAAGATATGAAAGGAATCCTTTTTCATTTTTCATATGAGGTACTTTTTGACTTTTCCCGCCAAAGTACGAGAATAATGTTTTTTCTAAATTATAAGGACTGAATGGAATTTGAGAACATTATTTCCATGAATCTTTTTTAAATGTTTTCAAGTTCATTTTTAATCAACTTCTTTTAGTTTAAAATTTTATGATATTTTAATAAAGGAAAATGTTTTTGTAGTAGAAATTATATTTTCCTTAAGATTGGAGTTCAAGTGTCTTATCAAAATTATTTTCCATCTAAGATAATATAGTGTTCTGTTTTTGTCCCTATTTTTACATTGATTTGATTATGTTATGATGGAATTATTTTTATGAAGTCCTTTTATCTTATATGATTTATCTTATGATGGCATGATGTTTACGAATCCCATTTTTATTACATGGGTTATGCTATGATGTATGATTTATAATTTTGTGGCACACATAATAATGGTTTCATTATGAGATTGGTGGGACCTATATCTCCCTACAATGAAATGGATAATGATTTATATCTCATGAGATATACATGGATGGAATGGCAGGTTAAACCGGTTTAGTGAAACAGGACTGAAATGTGGAGTGAACTCGGTTCAGAAATGGACTTTGTCTGCTAAGATAGTCTTGGCGATGAGTCTTGACTACTAAGAAATTATTCTCTATGATTATGTGTGTATGCCACAAAGATTCATTTTTTATGTTATGATTATTGGGATTACATTTCACTACTATGATTTATCCCATGTTATGAAATTATGATCTCTTTTGCAGGTTAAGATTTCCAAAATGATATGTTATTATGAATACGATGTGATTGATATTTCTTTTGTTTACCTTTACTGATCATTTGATATCACCGTATTGTATGTTTTCTTTTCCCCAGGCCGGGAAGAAGGATATTAAGTAGTATAATCCAAAAAGGGACTCTAGATATGATGAAATAAATGGGAGACAATGTAGAGGCTTTATGAACCAGTTTTTTATGTTTCCCAATTTCTAAAGACACTATACCTATACGGTCCTTTCATGGTTTTGTTATATGTTGTAATAAGTATGCTTCAATTTTGATGAAATAACAATGTATGTAAAGTATGGGTCGTTATAGTTGGTATTAGAGGAATGGTATAGTCAACCATTGGAATCTAGGATGTGAAACCCTTAGTAAGAACCCTAAGGACAAGTCTAAGCATAGAACACGATCTTAGTGTTTTAAAAATGGCCATGAAAAACCAATGATAAGACCTTAAGTTTGAAATTTTATTCTTGATTATGTGGTTTTCCTATTATAATTAGTGTTGCTCACACTATTCTTCTTGGTTTTGGTCAATGGCTGTAACCCGAAGGAGTCGTGTTAATGGGGAATGCGACGGGCAATGCAATGATTGTCCCTGTGAGAAACCAAACATTATGGGAGCTGGAATGCAAAATCATGGAACCATGCCCACACAACTTTCTCAAGCAATGAATCATGTAGGACTTACAAATGATCAAAGGAAGGAGAAACATTCTCTTGAATCCTTTATGAGGCAGCGTCCACCTTCATTCAGCGTGTCTACTGATCCATTAGTTGCTGAACAATGGATAAGTACTACTGGAATGATATTTTTAGTTCTTCAATGTTCTAATCATGATAAAGTCATCCTAGCTGTGTATTGTTTGGAAGGAGATGCTGATCAATGGTGGAATCATATCAAGATTACGAGGCAATGAGATGAAATTGAGTCCATGGAATGGGACGAGTTAAAGAACTTATTTTTCAATAAGTACTTCTCTCGTATTCTTCTAACAATGATGGAGAATGATTTTCTTGAACTGAAGCAAAAGGATGATGAATCTGTTGGTACCTATAAAGCAAATTTTAAAAGACATTCAAGTTAAACATCTGGTATTATTTTCCAACCTGAGAGTAAGATCAATCAGTTCATTAGTGGCTTAAAACCATGTCCTCTAAGGGCGTTAGCCATAAGAGACTTCAATAGTTATGAGGAAATCGTTCGATGTGATCTCAACATTGAGATGGAGATTGGAGTAACCCACTAGTCATATGGGGTTGATATGATGAGGAAAATGGAATTCAAAGGAAAATATAAAGAGCACACTGAAAATAAGATGAGTTTTCCCTTATGCTCAATGTGTGGAATGAAACATGGAGGGGGTTGTCTTAAAGGGACATGTAAATGTTTCAAATGTGGAAGGGAAGTTCTTCGGGCATTTGAATGCTACAATGATGGGAAGAATATATCTAGTTATGTGAATAAAGAAAAGGCTACATAGAGTGCCCCTCCTACACTTAAATGTTACAAGTGCATGGAAATGGGGAATTATGATAATCAATGCCCTAATACAAGGGTTTTTATGATGATCTACGTCAACAATTTGTTAAGGCTAAAGATAAAGGAAAGTCACATGAAATTTCTATCTACGATGTGGATTACGATAACGATGTGGTGAAAGGTACACATACCATCATCTCTAATGTATCAAATGTTTTATTTGATTTTGGATCCATCCACTCTTTTATTTCTGAATAATTTTCTAAGGGAATCGTCATTTCAAAAGGTTATAATTCTTCTCCGATTAAAGTTTAAGGGAAAGTGCTTCCTGGAAATCTCATAATCCTTCCTATAATGGAATTTGATGTGATTCTTGGCATGGATTGGATTTCATTATTTGGATCTCATATCAATTTCCAAGTAAGGGAAGTCACATTTCATATTCTTGATCAATCTATGATCGTCTACCGATGCAAGGATGAACATAACCTTCCAGTGGAAATTTCAACCATCTTATGGGTCTTGATTCCACTAAATGAAGGTTATTTATCTCAAATTATTTCTGAGAAACTCACGATTAAGAATATTCCCATTGTACAGGAGTTTGACGATGTCTTTCCAAAGGAATTTCCGGGTTTGCCACAAAATCATAAAGTAGAGTTTCCATTAGAACTTTTACCGGGTTCTTTGCCTATTTCAACGACACTATATAGAATTGCGCCAATTGTGTTATAGGAATTGAAGAAGCAGCTCTAAGAGATTATTGATAAGGGATTCAAACGCCCTAGTGCATCACCTTGGGGAGCACCAGTTCTTTTTTTATGATGAAAGATGGATCAATGAGACTCTGCATTGATTATCAAGAAATTAACAAGATTACTATCAAGAAAACATATCCTCTCCCACACATTGATGACTTATTTGACCAACTACGCGGGGCTCAATACTTTTCCAAGATTGATCTTCGTTTAGGGTATCATCAATTAAGGGTCAAAATGGAGGATATACCAAAGATGACATTCCGTACATGGTATGGACACTATGAATTTATAGTGATGCCATTTGGTCTTACTAATGCCCCTCCTATCTTCATAGATCTGATGAATAGAGTCTTTAGAGAATATCTTGATCAGTTTGTGGTAGTCTTTATAGATGATATTCTTGTCTATTCAAAGAGCAAGGAATAACATGAAGATCACTTGAGAATCATATTGAGGACCCTGAGAAAGGAGAAGCTTTATGCCAAATTTACCAAGTGTAAATTTTGGCTTCAAAAAGTTTCATTTTTTGGTCACATAATCTCAAAAAAGGGGATATATGTGGATCCAGCAAAAACAAAGGTTATCGAAAGATGGTCGAGACCAACAACAGTAACCGAGATATGAAGTTTTCTTGGTTTGGCTGGATATTATCAATGTTTTGTGAATGATTTTCCACAATTATCTAATCCACTAACCAGGTTGACTCGAAAAGGAGTTATGTTCGTGTGGACAGAGGAATTTGAAGATAATTTCAAGGAGTTGAAAAGAAGGTTATCCCATGCACCTATACTCACACATCCTTGTAGTGGAGAAAGGATTGTGATCTATAGTGATGCATCCAAGAAGGGGCTGGGGTGTGTTCTTATGAAAAATGATATGGTGATAGCTTATGCCTCACGACAGTTGAAAATCCATGAGAAAAATTACCCTACTCATGATTTGGAGTTAGCTGTGGTAATCTTTGCATTAAAGACTCAGAGTCATTATCTTTATGGAGAAAGGTGTGATATTAATACTGATCATAAAAGTTTAATGTATATTTTCACTCAAAAGGAGCTGAATATGCACCAAAGAAGATTGATGGAGCTGATTATGGATTAAGAATACTCAATTCATTACCACCCTGGGAAAGAAAACAAGGTGGAAGATGCATTAAGTCCACAAGACCATGCTAGATTATCCATGATGAGGATCACAAAAGATCTAATATTTATGGATTTACTAGGGAAGGATCTTGGAATTATAATGGAAGGGGAAAAATCTTATCTTTTTCAAATGAATGTTCAACCACTATACATGTAAAGATTAAAGAGGCACAGAGAGAAGATGTAGAGTTACACAAGAAGGTGAGAAATGTTCCTAAATTCAACCTTGATTGTGATGGGATAATAAGGTTCAGGAATCGGGTTTGTGTTCCTCCCATCCCATAATTATAAAAGGAGCTACTGGATGAGGCTCATAGTTCTTCAATCTCGATTCATCATGGAAACAAGAAGATGTATAGGGACCTGAAAGAGTACTTTTGGTGGGATGGCATGAAAAGAGATGTTGCAGAATATGTCTTTCGATGCTTGGTTTGTCAGGAAGTTAAAGCTGAGAGACATAAGTCTAAGTGGATGTTACAACCCTTACCCATACCAGAATGGAAATAGTAAAACGTCACTATGGACTTTGTCACTAGACTTCCTAAAACATTCAAAGGCAATAATGCTATCTGGGTCATAGTTGATCGTCTTACAACGTCTACACACTTCATGGATATTAGTGAAGATTTCTCTCTGAATCAGCTTGCCAGGATATATGTAAAGGAAGTGGTAAGATTCCATGGAGTACCACTTTCTATTATATCTTATCGGGATCTAAGGTTTACCTCAATTTTCTGGATACAAAGTTGAGTTTCAGCACTGCTTATCATCCTCAGACAGACGTCCAGTCTGAGAGGACAATTGAAACTCATGAAAATATGTTGTGATTTGTTCTATGGATTTAAATGGTGGTTGGGATCAAAACCTACCTTTGGTGGAATTTTTTTTATAACAATAGATTTCACTCCATTATTCAGATGGCTCCTTATGAAGCTCTATATGGAATGAAATGTAGGACTCCAACTTGCTGGGATGAAGTTGGGGAAAGAAAGCTATTAGGACCTGATCTTGTTGATGAGATGGCAGAAAAGGTCAGATCTATTCAACAACACATTAGAGGTGCTCAGAGTCGAAAAATAAGTTATGTAGACAACTGAAGAAAAGACCTAGAGTTTGAAGTGGGTGATAATGTGTTCTTACGAATACCTCCTTGGAAGAGAGTAATGAGATTTGGAAAGAAGGGAAAGATGAGCCCTAGATATATCGTTCCTTTCAAAATACTGGATCGTGTTGGGAAGGTAGCTTACCAATTGGAGCTTCCACCAAATCTCTCCCATGTTAACGATGTGTTTCATTTATGTCTCTTGAGAAAGTACATACTATATCCTTTACATGTACTCAGCTCCAAAGTTGTACCACGTGAGCAAGATCTTTCTTATGAAGAACAGCCAATAGAGATTCTGGATCGTAGTGAAAAAGTCCTACGGAACAAGACCACTCGCTTGGTGAATGTATTATGGAGGAACCACCAATTAGAAAAAGCTACATGGGAGCTTGAGGCTATGATGAGGGAGAGATATCCTTATCTGTTTGTTACAAAGTGACGAATTTCAAGGGCGAAATTCATTTTAAGGGGGGTAGAATATAACACTCGAGACTTTAATGAGAAATATTTTATTTTTATGTTATATACATCATCAAAGGGATCATTCACTACACACAACACTATCTTGGCTTGCTTTACACGCAATCTCTACCTTCCTCGATAGCTTGTGTCGTACGCAATACGGAGTTTCACTAAACAACGATATGCTATTAAAATAATATTAAAACAAGCTGTTGTGAATAGTAATACCCACCTATTGAAATTTTGTAAATTTTATTTTTCAAAATTCACTTTATTTTTGGATTCAGAATATCGAAATTAGCCTAGGGTGAAATTTTTTTATTTTTCTGAAAACTTTTAATTTTTGATGAATAGTGAAAACACTGGGTTACTATTTAAAAACTGAATTTTTATTTAAATAATTATTTATTTTATTTAAATTTATTTTATGTAAAAATTTATAAATAATACCTATATAAGTTCAATGTAATTCATTGCAGTCATTTTATATTAATTTTAGATATATAAAAATTTTATCGAACTTTTCACCATCTTTTTCCAACCTCCTAGGAGAATTAGGAAATTTAAAAAAACATAATTTTACCACTTATGTGAGTGGAATTTAAAAAATCTGAGAGACATGGTTAATATCAAATACAAAAATGTGGTTCTTTGATATGAAAATAATTTTTGGTGAATAGTAACTTTTTACTTTTTTTCTACGGTTAAAAGTAAATAGGGTAATTAAGGGTAAAAATGTTATTATTATTACACTAACACATGTCCTAATTCTATTGGATAAGTGTAATTTGACCAAAATCAACCTTAGGAATAACATATGACCATTTAGGACCACTTGGATTAGATTAGGACATTTATTATTAATTTATTTAAAGAAGGGTTAAAATAGTTAAAATCAATGTTTAATAACCAAATCATTTTTAATATGGGGTTATACATAAGATAAATTAGACTATAAATATTAATTAAAAATATAAAATTATTTCATACATAATGGTATTTTATTTGTAATTTTTAGACATTAAATAATTTAATTTAATTATGACACAATAATGATACAATAATTATATTATTAATGAAATATTGACATAATTGATGTTATAAATGACCAAATAAATGTAATTTGAGACTTTTTATGAATTAAAATAATTTTCTATGTTAATATGACTTGTTATTATTGATTTAATAAACTTTTTTCGAACTAATATTTCTGTTATTATTTTCACAAAAATCAATTACGAAAAAGTGTCAAAATTGACATAAAATAGTTTTTTTAAACTATAATATATTATTAATTTTTATTTTATTCCTAAAAATATAAGGTTCGGCCAAATGACTTCTATAAGGTTATATATAATAATAATAAACAACTTGGGGTTTGTGTGGCTTGTTATAGTAAGTTTGTTTACCTTATAGTGTAAAAAAACAAGATGACACGGTAAAAGTTAAATTATCTAACTTAAAGTTAAATCTAAATGATGAGGTTAAAATAGAAACATAAACATGTCTAAATTATATTTTATGAGAGGGTTTCGACCCATACCCACCATATCTTCGAAATAAATAAATTTGGAGCTATTAAAAACCAAATATGACTGTATAATAAAATAATATTTTTAGTTTTTCTTAAGGTGCCCCCCTCCTCCCTTATAAAAGGGAACCTCCTTCCACTCCTCCTCACACCACTTTGACCCGTCATGCTCGACAAAACCCTAAAAATTTCTCCTCTCAACTTCCCTAGAAACATCCTAGAGGTTTTGGTCTTCTACAAAGACCAATTTTAGTGCCCTAAAAGGAGGTCTCAAAGAGGCGCTTCAAAGAAGAGGAAATGTCAGTTACCGATTCATTCAACTTTATTTCCTCTTCCACTTCTTATTATTTAGTTTTTTCATTATTAAGTAATAACATCAGTATCAATAATATACTGATATGTTATTATATGTATGAAACAAACCTATTTCACCATCTATCCATCATAAGGAAAACAAAATCACCACGCGTGCGTACGTACGAAATACCGTCTTCACGTCATAGTGTAATCTATTTTCCACCACCACCTTACATGGATGGTTATAATGGTGTAAAGAATAATAATATATAATTATTTTAATGTGATATTGATTCTGAAATTGTATACATACACTCCGATACAATTCCACGATCATGGGAATGATATCATCACTCGTGCGTACGTACGGAATACCGTCTCCACGATGTGATGCGACTCGTTCTATATGATCTTCATTTCATAATGATTATATAAATGAATTGAATAAATTAATATGATATATATTACACTAATAAAATTATGGAAATGAGGTATCTATAACCTAAATAGAAGAATAATAATTTATTCGACAAAACACGCATAAGACCAAAATGTAATAAAGACCTGAATAACAAGTAGCAATGAAATATTGCTAATAAGAAGCTACTAATATGACCATATATGAAATAATAATAATAATTATTATTCTGGAATAAGTCAATGAGATTATTTAAATCATTATACAGGAGGTTCAGGCAATTACGAAGAAAATTGGACCTAAGGTAAGGGAAAATCTCACAATCTCAATTTTTATCCGAGATTGTTTATACTTCAGAATTTACTAGGGAATATTTATCATCCACATCCATGTTTCCACAATATATAATATTATTTATATCCTCCTTAAATTTTCTAAATACAATTTTACCCATCAGTTAGTTTTTATTAAAAGATATGAAAGTAATCTTTTGTCGTTTTTCGTATGATCTACTTTTTTACTTTTCTGGCCAAAGTACGAGAAGAATATTTTTTTAACAAATACGACCTGAATGGAATTTTAGAACATTATTTCCATGAAGATTTCTTTACATGTTTTCATGTTTATTTTTAATCAACTTCATTTGGTTTAAAATTGTATGAAATGTTAATAATGGAATTTTTTTTGAAGTTTAAAGAATATTTTCCTCAAGAATGGAGTTCATGTGTTATATCAAAATTATTTTCCATCTATGATCATATAGTGTTCTGTTTCTATCCCTATTTTTACATTTATTTGATTATGTTATGATGGAATTATTTTTATGAAGTCCTTTTATCTTATACTATTTATGTTATGATGCCATGATGTTTAAGAATCCCATTTTTATTACATGGGTTATGCAACGATGTATGCTTTATAATTTTGTGGCAGACATAATAATGGTTTCATTATGAGATGGGTGGGACCTATATATCCCTCTAATGAATTGGGTAAAAACATATATCTCATGGGATTGACATGGCTGGAATGGCAGGTTAAACCGGTTCAGTGAAACAAGACTGAAACGAGGAGTGAACTCGGTTCAGAAATGCACTTTGTCCGCTAAGATAGTCTTGGCTATGAGCCTTGACTACTAAGAGATTATTCTCTATGATTATGTGTGTATTACACAAAGGTTCAAGTTTTAAGTTATTATCATTGGGATTACACTTCACTACTATGACTTATCCCATGTTATGAAATTATGATCACTTTTGCAGGATAAGATTTCCAAACTGATATGTTCTTATGAATATGATGTGATTTATATTTCTTTTGTTTACCCTAACTGAGCATTTGATCTCACCCTTTTGTATGTATTGTTTTCTCCAAGTCAGGAAGAAGGATATTAAGTAGGATATTCCAAAAAGTGACTCTAGATATGATTAAATAAATGGGAGACAATGTAGATGCTTTATGAACCAGTTGTTTATGTTTTCCAGTTTCTGAAGACACTATACCTATATGGTCCTTTCATGGTTTTGTTATATGTTGTAACAAGTGTGCATCAATTTTGAATAAATAACAACATATGTAAAGTATGAGTCGTTATACTTGGATATTGGGTTGGGTTCAAGACTTACATGGAGAATAACCCAGACTTAGATTTAGGACTAGTTTGGGGATTTTTCCTATGCATTATTTTGAGTGTTGTCCATTTGGAACTACTAGTATGTCATGACATTGTTAATGTTGAATTATGGTTTTTTCCGAGTTAAGAGATGTTTGAATTGTATGTTTATTATTTTTTAATATTATTTCACTATTTATATTGTGTTGTGGTGTGTCTTACTCTGGTAAAGAATGTATAATCTCCCCACGTGACTCATTAGACCCTCAACTCTAGTTGTAAACATATGGCGTACAGGGAGACACACTTGAGGTCAGGTAATGAATCATCTTAGCGAAATGTTTTAGTGCCTTCCTAGACATGGATGTTACATTAAGGGTCAATAATATCAATTATATGCCTTCATATGACTTAATCCTCAATAGAAATATTCATATGGTATTACCCTAATAGAATCATGATATGAATGATATAAGTTCATTGGAATGACACTTATTGAGATTCCATATACAGTAATACCCCCTCAAGTTTACAATTCACTAAAAACATTTAAGTGTCTATTAGAATCACAAAGTGTGACTAGAAAAGTTTAGTAACATCCCGAGTATTTAAAAGGAAACAAAATGTTCTTTAGTGTACATGATACAACACACCAAGTTAAAATGAACAATTAAATTTTATTACATATATTTCTCAATTATATCATTCTGATTATAATGTATGGAACTAATAGTATTAATTTAATTATTAAAATAGGGTTTACACAAGTTTATATAATTATTCATTGGTTTCCAAATTTATTATGAAATTAAATAAAAAAATTGAATATAAAGAATGTGTTTATTTGAAAAAACTATTTAATTGAAAATAATTCATTTTATAAAATAAAAAATTTACTGTTGTTGGATTTTATTAATGAAATATGTTTTAACATATTCTATTTATTGTTTAAAATTAATCTTTAATGTTTTGTAGACATGATATAAAAACAAAATAATTTTTTTTGGATAAAAAAATTATTTTTAAAAAAATGCAGTCTTACCGCCTTTTAATAGAGAATCCATTTTAAATTTGGTTTTGAAAATTTTATATTTTAAATTTGAAAAATAAACTTCTTATTTAGATGTGGGACACATAAATTTAGTTTGAAATTTTTTTAAATTTCTATTTTAACATTCATATTTTAATGAATACTAAATAATACTACATTTTAATTGAAATTTTATTTTTAATATAATTTATTTATATAGTTAGATTATCCATTTTATTTATTTAGAGTATAATTAATTAATTTTTTTTACCATTTAATTAAATTTTTTTCATTGTCATTTATTTCACAATGAAATTGAATATAAAAATAATGTGATCTTTTGAACGTTTTAATTTAAAAACTCATTTCCTTATTCCGTCAATTAGATTAATAGTTTAGCAAATTTAATCCAAAATTATGTTCTGAATTTGGAAAAACGATTCCATATTTGGAATCATAATTTCAAAATTATATAAATATGTCTCTTTTATTTTTTTAAAGTATGAATAGTTACTTTAGTACTTAATTTTATTACCATTGTTAAGGGTAAATCAAGAATTTAAAGGTAAAAATACTGTTATAACAATATTAAACTACCCTGACACCTGTACAAATTAAGTTGGATTAGTGTATTCTGACCATGATCATCCCATGGTCTTTTTTAGGACCATTTGGATCCACTTGAAGGACATCAAGGAATTTAGAATATTATATTCAATGAATAGTCATTTTTGGTACACTTGTTTTAAAAAAAGTATTTTAATATTTAGATATACTAGAGATCTATTCAACTATAAATAGTATTTTTAATGATAAAATTTCTTCCGAAATCATGGAAATTTATTTATAATTTGCATGAATTAATTAATTAAATTTCATTAGGACACAAAGAAGATTCATTAGTATATTTATTAAAGAAAGAATCAAATAAATTATATTAATAAATTTAAATTAATATAATTTGATATATTTGATTTCATCCTAGAATTTTATGAATTTAAATGACATGTTAGGGTTGATTTAATATATATTTTATGAAGTAATAATGTTTTTATGAAATTTTAAAATATTATGTGATGAATAATGTCAAAATTGACATTATTCAAATTTTAAAATATAAAATATTAAGTTAAATGATATAAAATTTCTAAAATATATGATTCATAAAACATGTTGAGGAAACTATGTCAATTTCATTAATGACTCATTAATTTTTTGTTGGTAATGATTTGGTATTTATTTTAACTCTCAAATTGTATATTAATTGACAAAACGGAATGAGTTAAAAGGTATTAAAACATAAGTATAAGGATTAAAAATATCCAAAACATGCGTAATTTAATTTTTATGATTAGATTTAGACTCATTATTGTTTTATATTCTAACTTAATTATTTAGGACCAAAAATTGAATTTATATTAATTTATTACTTTAAATAATTCCAAAGGTCCCCCACCCATCTCCTATAAAAAAGAACACATTCCTCGCTATTACTAAAACTTCAAATACCTATTGGTTCAGAAAATCTCTTTCCAAAAACCTTCCTAGACCCCCTACCAACATTATTGAGGTCTTTAATTGTAATAACATGTTAGTTATAGTTGTTAATGTGTTCTTCAAAAGTGATCAAATAAATAAGAGGTAATTTTTTAAGTGTTTCTATTTTTTTATTCTTCCACATTCTTCAATTATATTCTAATCATGCTAAAATAATAAATACAACACAATCAATACAATGAGATATTATTATGTAACATCATCACCTAAATCTATTTACACTTCCATTAAATGGTAAGAGAATTAATCATTCATGCGTACATGTGAACTATAAGTTTCACAAAGCAATCTAATTTTTTTTCCATAACCATATCTCATTACTAGTTATAATTTTGGAACTAATCTAAATATGTTATATTAATGAAATATTAGACATTATAAAATAATAATATATCTACTAAATTTTTACTTTAAATGCACATTAAAATGATAATGTCGTTTGTGCGTATGTCTGAACTACAACCTCCATGAAGCGAGGTGATTCATTTTTATTCACTAAATCACATGTATGATACGTATAAGTATATTTAAATTATTATTATATTAATTATATTATGATCATTTTGGAATGATAAAAAAGTAACTACATTATTTCCATAATGATCAATGAAAAATGAAGATGTTACTCATGTGTATATATGACCTACCGTCTATATGATTATAATGTTGTTCATTTTTTCATACCATAAATGAATGGTCTGATTTAAATGGTATAATTGGTGTATGAAATTTATTATTATTTCATAAATGTAATTATAGATATGATGGACTTATGTTAACGTGGACTATTAACATCATTCCAAGTTCATTTTCGACTCATGTACTGAATATCGACTGAAAGATCGATATGAACATAAATAATTTTGGTAATTCATATAAAATGTAAACAAGTTATATAAAATGAATAATAAAATTGATAATGGTTATCACGAAAGTATAAATTATCCTATTTTTATTTATCAGGATTATAAATATTGTAAGTGATTATTCAGACTTATGGTAAGGGATTTCTTCTCAATCTCCTTTCATTGAGGCAATTTTTGTTAATATATACCATTATTATTTTATAATTTGTATATACAGAAACTATGCCATTTTAGATCCATATTTTATATAAAACATTTCTATTTATTAATTGGTTTATTTTATTAATTAAAGTAGATTAAGATTGAAATTTTCAATGTTCTATGGGACACCATGAATTCGTTAAATATTTAATTATCGAATCTTTTTCTGCAGGAAAATAATTTAAATATTTAGTTATATGGATATAACAGGGTCATATATGAAATTGTATGATTATTTTTGTTTTCAATAAATGTTTTAGTAAATAATATTTTTATACAAATCATTTTACATTCATTATAAATGAAAAAATGAATTTTTATTAACATATACGATGACAAAAACTTCTCTGCCACCATGAACATTATTTGATATTTGGATCTCTATAAAGCCTTAATGTTTTTAAATGAAAATGAAATAAATCATTCCTTTTGTGCATATTTTTGGTAATGTAAATAGTTTTGAAAATGGACTAACTATTTCAAATTCTTGAAATGATTTATTGTAATTGGATGTGAAATATTATGAGTGAGATGTCAATAATTTCAATCTATTTTGTGTTATGATAATATAATGGTACATAAAAAATTTTAAAGTGGTTACGTGATTAGAAAAATATGGGTGGTTATGTTATAAACAAAAGATGGGTGGTTCTATGAGAAAATAATGTTGGGTGAGCCTGTGATAGCTCTCCAATTCATTGGGTATTGAGATACGGTCAACCAGTTATATTTCTCTTAATATATTTATTGAATATACTACGATGGTTATTCCAAACGAATCTATGAAGGATAATTCCTAATTAGATATGAGAGCTAAAATGTAAGTATGATATGAATTCCATAAGTAACCTATATGTTTTATGATTTCTTTGAATTTTTATTGGAATCTTATGATTTTATGAAGTAAGGTAATGATTTTATATTTTATGGGTGAAAAATATGTTTTTGTGAAATTTTTTTCAGGATTTTAAAATATTAATAAACTAATAGTTCCATTCATTATTTTATGTCCCTTACTGAGTTTTTTTTTATCTTCCTATTTTTTTGAAATGTTTTTTACTTGATTTATGGTATAACAGTTTCATTTATGGGATCAATGAAAAATAATGATGACTAAATGTGAAAAGAACCTAGATATCAATTTAGAAGATTCTATTTTATGGAATAAATGGATACTGTTGGATGCTTAAACTATTAATTTATATGGTTGGGTTATGTATGAGTTATAGCCTAATTATCTAGAGATATTAACTTGAAAAGATATTCAATATGAAATAAAGTAAATTTATTGTAATAACTAAAGATTATGTAATGTTTAAGGCTGGGGTCTTATAGTTGGTATCATAGGATGGTTTAAGATACATTAGAGATTAGGGTGACATTTAAGAATTTGAGAAAATTTATATATAACCATACTAGTTATCATAATAGATAGAATCATAGTTTTTCTAGATATATTGAATGAGTTTTAGGTAACATTAATAAGTATATCGTTGTTTTTATCTTCCTCATAAGATAGTATATGATGATTTTATTGATATTCTCAATCGAACTATTTCAGTTTTAATATATGGATGAATCTCATAGGTAACAATGTAATAATGGATGTGAAGGAAAATGTGGTGGTTCTATGAATATGAAACCAAATGAGATGGGGGTTGAAATCATAACTATATTAGTTATTTGAAACCAATTATCAGGGGTCATGATTAACCATTATAACCATGGTGAGTTTTCTAATGAATCATATATGAGATAAATTAATCCCTATGGAAGTTCAAGTTATGATCATAAAGGTAAGCATATTCATTAACATAATTGTAAAGGATGTGGAAAGAAACACCTAGGAAAATGTTTTAATGGGATGAAAAATTGTTATAGATATGGTAATAATGGTCATAAAGTAATATCATAGCAAGAAAAAAAGAAACTATTTTTTTGAATTCAAGAACGGTAAAGTTGTTCTTCCAGATTTATAAAGAGAATTTTCGAAATGTTGATATTATTGTCATTATAGAAATATAATTCCTACGAAGAAAGTCTAGAACTGGGGTTAGTAGGATCATAAAAATATATCTTTCTCAATACCTAGATTCATTATAACTGAAGATGAGGAAACTAATAATTTGATATGAACAGTATTGATTCATTCTTGACTCATGTTTTAACATTATTGAATCATTGGAAATGATTTATTTTTTTATTTATAGCAATGTATGATGGAATAAGACATAATATTGTGATTAACTAAGAATTATGAATTTTTAATGATTACGAAATCTATATATAAGGGATTCGAGAGTTATGTTAGACAAATAGATGATGAAATTTTTAAATTTATTAATTATATTTTGACAATTAGATTACATTGGAAAAATGTTTCAAGTATATGTAACCTATAAGATTATTATATGAAAATTTTTATTTGAATAATAATTATCATTTCCTTTGTGAAAATAATTATAGTTGTATGATTAACTGTTATGGTTTATATATTCTATTATTTGAATGTAGTATTGGGTTATTACATTTTTTGGATTCAAAATGAAAGGTATGAGATAATATTTTATTTTATTTTTGAGGATTTTATCTCATTTTTTGAATGTTATAAGGGTTTTAAAATATATATAGTTTTAGAAAAATGGAAACCCGTAGAAAGGTTGAAAACCCATAGAAAGGGTTTCAACCTGTCACATTAGAAAAGGCCACAAGAATCGATCCCACAATCGAATAGTGAAAAGGATTTATCTCCTACCACTATCCTACATGACGTCCCAGGTAATTATGTATTTTTAATTTTAGTTAAATGCGTTTATTGAATAATCATATATTTATTTTGGGAACATTTTTTTATCAAATGAATATCCTTAGTATTCAAAAATGATTTGGGGATTAAGTGATAAATGTTATGTTGGAAGAATTTTAATATTTTGGGAACCCTATATGCCTATGTAAAATAGACTACTATGGGATTTTATTTGAGGGGTAATGGTTGAATTTTATTTCTAAAAAATATATGTTTTTATTGTGGACTTATGGTGATTTGGGTTATTCACGAAAATGATTAACCTATATATGAGAATATATGATTTTGGATAATAATTTTTTTCTATGAAATATTAAGAGTGGTTGAAGTTATTTGGAGATAAAGGTAAATAATGTTCCAAGAATATTATTTGATTAAATCGTTATGAATTTTTTGTCTTAATCTTAGTTATAATATTGATGATTGATTTTAAGGATAGTTATTTATTGAATGGTGTATGTTGAACTTTTGGTTTTATAGATGAATTTTGGAGATAAAAAGTTGATTTTCATCAAAAATGGTTTATTATTTTTGGAGAATTGTTTTATCTTATCCCAAATATATTGGTTTTTGATAATGATTCAAGATTGAAGAAAGGGAAAATTAATCTTTTGGGGAATATGTTATTCTATATAAGTTCATTCATATTTAATAGTCATCATTTGAAGAAAAATATGAATTTGTGGTGGAAATTAATTTAAGGATTAAACTCTACATATCATGTATGTATGTTTCATTATTTTCTTAGTCAAGTATGTAAAATAATTCCTCAAATTTATGAAAAGGATCATAAAAAAAATTGATTTCTGTTTACTTCTCCGAATTTGAACTCAAAGTCCTTTTAACCCATCACAAATGTATAACTTTATTATCGTCATCATTTTTCTAGATAATGTTTTCAATAAATATCCATCAGATCCTTATGGTTAGATTTTCTTCATTATCAACGTTTTACTACTTGTAATCCTAGTATGTGTTATCTATGGTGAACTTCAAACATTATTTTCTTTCTTTTAATGTGTATGTTTTGGTAATACTTTATCTGATGTGGGGTTGAAATATTGGTATTTTCAAAATTCATTCTATAGTTAGAAACACTAAATTAAAATTGAGAGGACATAGTTTCCAAAAGGAGGGATAATGTAACATATTTATTTTTTAATTGGAAACACAATGATCTATTGTATACATGATGCTCCACATCAACTTAAAATGAACAATTAAATATTATTATTTATATTTTTGTGTTAAAAAATATTCCATATAATTGTGGGAATTAATAGTATTAATTATGTTATAAAAATATGTTATACACAAGTTTATATAATGATTCATTGGTAAAAAAATTTATTAGAAAATTAAATAAAAACCCATTGAATATAAATGCTGTGTTTTAATGAAAAAAATATTTAAATGAAAATAAGTGATTTTATAAAATAATAAAAGTACTATTTTAGCATATTATTAAAGAAATATATATTTAATTTATTCAGTTTATTTAATTATATTCACATTATACTTTTTCCTGATATGATATATGAAACAATTCTATTTTTTTGATAAAAGAAGTACTTTACAAAAAATGCAGTTTTACCGCATTTTGATGGAGAACCCCTTTTAAATATATCTTTTTATCACTCTTATATTTTCTATTTGAAAATATAAAATTCGTATTTGTATGTGGTAAGTTAAATTTTTTTCATAAATTATTGGTATTTTTATGATAACATTCATATTTTAATGAATATTGCAAAATACTACACATTAATGCAAAACGAATTTCTCATCTAATTTATTTATATTTTTGGATTATCCATTTTATTTTTTTAATGTATAAATAAATAAATTTTATTATATTTTTATAAAAAAAATTCATTAGAATATATTTCATAATGAAATTGAATATAAAAAATAGGTGGCCTTCGAATGATTTACATGAAATTTTTTTTTATTCTGTCAACGGGATTAATTATTTAATGAATTTCTTCTAATTGAATAATTTTAATTTTAAAAAAAGGTTTCCATATTTGGAATAACAATTTTTAAAATATATAAATAGGCCCTTTTTATTTTTGAACATTAGGAATAGTAACATTAGTAATTATTTTAATTACCACGGGTAAGGGTAAATAAGGAAATTAGAGGTAAAAATTACTATTATAAAAATATAAAACTACCATAAAACTCGTCCTAATTTTATTTTATTACTATATTCAGACCATTAGAATTATTGGTTCGATACTAGGACCACTTGGATCAACATGCATGACTTATATTTATTTTTAATATTACTTTCAATGCATAGTCATTTTTATTACACTTTTTCTTTTTAAAAGTAAATTATTTTAATATGGAGTTATACATGGTATATCTAATGAAATAAATAATCATTAGAAAGATAAAATGATTAAATATAGAAGATAATTTATTTATAATTTTTTTATTTAAATCATCAATTTAATTGTGACTCAAAGATGATACAATAATATATTTATTAAAGAAATAATCCAATAAATGAAATTAATAATACAAAAATAAATATAATTTGAAATATTTTATGACTTACACTGATTATATGGAAGAATATTACATTTTAGGGTTAAGTTAGTTTATTGTTTTCAACTTAATAATGTTTTTATGATATTTTAAAAAACTCATGTGATGAATACTAAGAAATTGACATAATTCATATTTTAAAATACAAAATAATTAATAAGATGATAAAAACAATTAAAAATTTGTAGATTCAGAAAAAATCATTATATACCCCTAACAATGTCATTAATTACTCATTAATGTTTTGTATATCATGATTTGGTAATTATTTTAACCCTTAATGTGTAAATTACTTGATAAAATGGCAAGAGTTAAAAGGTGTTAAAACATCATAATAAGGATTAAACAATATAAAATTCATATCTAATATTTTTTTAGAAGATTATATTTAGAAATATTATCATCTAATAATCGAAGTAAATGATTACGGACCCATTTGAAATCAAAATTTAATTTATATTAATTTATTTCTATTTATAATTCTACGTGTTCCCCTCCATTCTTCTATAAAAATAAACCCATTCATCTCTATTAGTCACAGTTTAAAAACAAAATTTTTCAGAAAATATCTTCCCATAACCCTTCCTATAATCCCTACCCACATTCTTTAGTCATTGTTTAGGACATATAACACTTCTGAAAGCTGTTAAGGTATTCTTCAATGGTGATCAATTTAAAAAGTGGTAATGTTTTAATTAAGTGTTTCAATTTTATCTATTCTTCCACGTCCTTCAAATATTCTCCCAACATGATGAAATAATAAATATAGTATGTTCAATATAATTATATTTTATTATGTTATTATCATATGATAAATCCATATTCACTTCCATTAAATGGAAAAATAATTAATCGTTCGTGCTTATGTGTGAACTATCACCTCTACGAACCGATATAATTCGTTTTCCATAACCATCTCTCTTGAGTGATTATAATAATGGAATTAATTTTCATTAGTGATATTGATGAAATATTAATCATTATAAAATATTAATAAATCAATTATGTTTTCACATTCCATGCACAAAAAAATGGAGATGTCGTTCGTGCGTACATGTGATCTATCACCTCCACGAAGTGATATAATACATTTTTATTCACAACATCAATTGTATGATTTATACGAGTATAATTATGTAGTTCATAATATATTTGGTATGTTATAATGATTTTGGAAAAAAAATAATACTTACCTTCTTTATATAAACATCAGTGAACAATAAAGATGTTACTCATGGGTATGTACAACCTACCATATCCATGATTATAACATTGTTCATTTTTCATACCATAATTGAATGGCGTGATTTAAAAAGTATAATTGATGTATAAAATAGATTATTATGTCATTAATGTTATTATGGAGATGATGGACTTATGACCACATGGACTATTGACATCAATCTAATTTCATTTTTAACTCAAGTAGTAATTATCGATTGAACATCCAATATGAACATAGATAATTATATATTTATTATAACATGGTAATAAGTGATATTAGAGGAATAGTAAACATGAAAAATGTACTCAAGAAGGTATAAATTATCTTCTTTTAATTATTCTTTATTATAAATATTGTATGTGACGATTTTGACTCTAGGTAAGGGACTACGTCTAAATCTTCTTTCATTGAGGCATTCCTGGTTAATATGAAACATTTTTCTTTAATAGAGTGTATATATAGACACTATGAAATTACATATCCATATTTTATCAATTATAATGTTATTTATTTTTTTGTTAAGTGTAATAATTTACAGATATTATGATTTAAATGCTCAAAGTTGTGCTAGAAACCTTGAATTTATAAATATTTATTTATGAAATATATTTCTTCAAGATATTAATTATAATATTTATTTTAATGGTTATAAGAGGATTATACATGATTTTTTTTATCTATTTTGAATTTAACTCAACGTTTTCAAAAGGTTAATTTATATACAAAGCATTTTACTTTCATTAATAATTTCAAAAGGAATGTTTTTAAACATATATGGAGATAACAAATATTTCTCCATTGTGACTATTATTTGATATTTAGAACCCTATACAATCATTAATGTTTTGAAAAGAAAAAAAATACTCTATTCATTTTATGGGTATTTTTTATTGAAAATGGCATGGTTAATGGAATTAATATTTCGAAATCTTGATATGTTTTCTTGTGATTAAAAATGGAATTTTACGAGAGGGATGTTGATAATTGAAATCTATAATGTGTTATGATTGTATAATGATAATTTAACATTTTAATGGAGTATATGTGATAAACAATGATGTGTGGTTAGATTATAAACCAAATTTGGGTGGTTTCCTGATAAAAAGGGGCTGGTGATCTTTTTATAGTTTCCAATTCATTAGGAAATGATAATGGGTTAACAATACGGGCTTCTTCTAACAGATTTAGGTAATATACTGTGATGGGTATTTCAAATGCAACCTTGAAAGTTACTCCCTATGTAGAGGTGTAAGATACAATGCTGGTATGAAATGGGTTCCATATGATACCTTTATGTTTTATGATTTCTATGGTGATTTATAGGAATATTATGATTTAATGAGGTATGCAAAAGAGTTTATATTTTATTGGATAAAAGTATGTTTTTGTTAAAATGCTTTCATGATTTAAAAATATTCATGGCGTAACGATTTGATTCATTATTTTATATCCCTTACTGAATTTTTTATTATCATCTCAAGATTATGAAATTTTTGTCATGGGATTTATGGGAGAATATAATCAAGGGTGGGATCATATAAATGTTGTGATGACTAAACATGCAAATAAACCATGTTTCATTTTGAAAATTTCTTTTTTATGTAAGAAAGGGATATTCTTGGAAGTTTCCACATTTTATTTTTGTCAGTTCGATATGTGTTATTTATGGCCTAATTCTATAGATATCTAATCTAGTTAAAATAATCAATTTGAAATAATGTCAAATTATTGACTTAAGTCAAGATTATGTAATGTTTAATGCTGAGGGCTCATAAGTTAACCTAAAATGGTAGTAAAAAATTTTAAGATTGAAGGGCCTACTCTACTCTCACACCATCACCTCAACAATTTCTGTCACATATCAATCTCCCAATTTAGATTAGTACAATTTCATTCCAAACTATGTTTAAAAAAGATGAATATGATTTTATCGACCCTTCAAATAATTAAAACTAAGTATGAAAATCATATTAGGGGTAGAAAACATGGCACCATGTACTGTTTCAACCTATTAGGGTATTTATACCTCTCGTGTATATGTATTATGTGATTAGACTCACCAAAAAATTTCTCACCATATGTATGCATATCCTATAATCCAATGTTATATATATATATATATATTCAATTATGTATAATTAATTAGAATGACACCAAGAACATATATTGGAGAGAAAATATTAGGTGGTTGTTAACACTTTAAAAAATGACCTATGTATTCAATAATACTCAAAAAATTTATTGACTATATCATGTAAAACATATATGCCAAGTAAGATTAATTAGACACATATTTTCTTTGAAGGATAGGATTCAAAAAACATTACTAGACTATTTTCAATTTACAGGATCTAGATATCTATCAATTACCATCCACCAAATGGTCGAGTGCCATAAATTCTCAATTGATCATAAAATACACATAATATATACATCTCTCAATGTAAAATATATAAAAAAATTTAATATCATATATTAAGAAGAAAAATCACATATCCCTTGTAATATAAATTTCCAATCAGAACAATTTTTCTCGATTACTAGTACGATATCCATTGATTATTGTGTCAAATTCCAAACACTCATGTATTCTATATCTTGACTAATAATACAATAATAAAAAATCTTCTATGATCCCAACCTGTAACATCTCGAACAAAATTCCACTATACTATTCCTATGATCCATCACAATATAAGCCCCCAAGAATGCCTTACCAAATTATAGAGGATACTGATGACATGTGAGGGGAAATAGTGTTTCCATGGAGAAAAGAATCCCTCATATGAGAGTAAAATATTAAATAAATAAGTATAATACAAAATAGTAAAAAAAATAGTGTGAAAGTAGGGAATTAAATAAAATAAAATTGTGGTTTATTAATAAATGAAATTTTATACATTACTAAAGAGCCATGTAATTCATACAACATAGTTCACACAATGGAATTAATATATATGCTGCAGTATATAATGGAAACTAAAATAAAAGTACACAAACCTCCTACTAAATCCAAGACATTCTAGATACCCGATCCCCAAGAACCTTACAAGCCACTATAGCTTGATCAAATGGATCAACATGAGTGGCACCACTCATTCATGAAACCAAGGGCCATAACCATAACCATCAAGTAATTTGTGATCAACCTAAAAGGAACACATAAGGTATGAACTCACAGTAGGGTGCATAAAAATGGTTGAGAAATAATCTCAGTATACCACCCCAATTACTAACCTATAAATCTTCGTGAATAACTGCATGAACATGAAATATGATCAGATTATGTGAGATATAATTAGTGATGATAAATAAAATAAAAAACACAGTCGATCACTAGGTCTGTGAACATAATCAATAGGAAGTGTGCCATGATATATATATATATATATGGGTATATATACATTCCCACATATATATATGTAACCCCCTAACTGTTTATGAATTTATTTTAATATTAATTTAATTTTTTAGATAGTTTCAGCTTCCCACTACATCGAGTTTAGCTTGTGTTACATCAAAAAATGAGTTTCATCGATAGAGTCAATAACACATGAACCTGAGTTTGAAAGAATAATGGAATTATAATATTACAAATAGGAACTATATAACCAAGATGTTAAATACGTGTGTATAAATATTATTAAATACTTAATAAAATAAACATATAAATTTATAAAACAATATAATTTTTTTATGTGTGTTCAGTAAACAATCAATATTTTTTTTAAAATTTTTTTATATCCTTCAAAAAATTGATTTCTTCAAAAATTATTTTATAAATATAATTAAATAAATATTTTAATTAACTTATATTGATTTTAGAAAATTTCTCATATAAAATTAAATTCATTTTTTAAACTATATAATCAAATTCAATACATGTTTAAAATTTGGGATTATTTTATAAAATAATGATTTATCATGAATAGTAAAAAATACAGATTTTTGTAAAAGTATCATTACTTTTTAATAATTATGTAACATAAATTAACAATTATGTTTTTAGTGAAAATAATTAGTATTTATTAATAATTAATCCACTTAATTACTTTTGATATATGTTAATATTGGTCTTTATTATATTTTTATTTTTAGGTTAAAAAGGGGTTTATCTAAAAAGTGTTCTTAAGGGCATAATATTTCATAGTTTTAATTAATAAATATAATTCACAATAAAGAATATTTTAAATTAAATTTAGATATCATATATTAATATATTTTAATATATATTCATTCTATAATTATTATCAGACAAATAGTTAATATAATGTCAGCATATGCTCTAAAAAAACAAATTTATCAAAATCCCACTTTTTCATCGCATTAGTGGTTATTGTTTTAAACCTAATTTTTTCCAATATTTTTAAATTTATTTGAAAATATAAACATAACTTTTTAAATTCACATATAATAATTGTTTCATAGTAAATTATAGTTTATTTTCTAAAATATTAATTTTTTGATAAATAGTAAAAAGTAAAAAATTTTAATCAAAAACAACCTTTTCAACTAAATTAATTATAATGGAAAATTATATTTTAATTTCATTAAAAGTGAAATTAGTAAAATTATATATCTATTAATCCAATATATTCCATTATAATCATTTTGAAGTTAAAAATATATATTAAAAAGTGGTAAATAATAGAACATTTAATGTTTGAAAAAACACTTTCTTGTTATGTCTAAATGAATAATTTAAAAACAAAATTTACCACATAAATGTATTGAATTTGAAAAAAATTATTTACTATTTTTAATTAGAATAATTTATATTTTATAATAAATACAACATCTTCTTTTTCAAAAATCATTAGTGAAAATTGTAAAAAATAATTACCTACGCTAAGATAAAAATCGGTTTACCGTGGGGGGGGGTACAATAAACTGTTAAGGGTTAAAATCACCTAAAAACATGTCTAAAATATATTAGAAGATAGTATTTCTTTCAAATAATTTATAAGGATCTAGAATAATTTATTTTTTCCATCTTTAGTTGAAAAAGTTTCGATATATTTTTTTAATTTTGAAAAAAATACTTGTTTTCCACCCACTTATCTTATAAAAGGTCACACACTATACTATATTATTAAAGAAATTAAACCATTTTGTATGGGCCAATACTAGAAAAAATTACTTAAAAAATACCTTTAAATCATCATAGAAGTTTTATTTCTAGAATAATTCCAATCAAGGATAGATTTTGTGGATCACATAAGAAGGTTACATGAAGAAAAGGTAACTATATTTAATGGACACTTCCATTTTATTTCCCCATTCACCTCTATAAATAAATATATGAAATTATCATTCCTATGTACACTGAACTAATACCTCATGAACTTAGGTCAGTAATATTTCCATTTAAACCTGTCATGATTGGGTATGATGATGGATAAAAATTATTTTTATGATATTTATAAAATTATTATATCTATAGTTTCATTATACTTTATATATCTTTCAAAATTCGATTCCATAGGGTATATGATAATGTTTCTGGTGTGTAAGGTAGACGATTGCATCCCGAGAAGGTATGATTAGTTTTTACAAACAATTTACAAAAAAGGTAATAACGTTAAAATTAATATATATATATATGATATAAATGAAATTATTATGATATTAATGTAAAATTTATCATTTTGAAAATATAAGATATATTTTCCTTTTGTACCTTTTCACTCAATTTATAATGATAACTTCGTTCATGTACGTGCAGAATACAACCTTCACGATGTGATGTGACTCTATTTTCATCACCATAGCCCAAAGATGAAATGTTTAATAATATTTGAAGTAAAAATATTTTATCTACGATATCATTATAATTATTTAATTATAATTTATTTCATACAACATTTCCATAATAATTTTTGAAAAATGGAAATGTTAGTCAAGCATATGTACAACTTACCATCTCAATGATTATAACATACATCATTTCTAAAAAACATAATTCATTATTTATCATGAAATTATAATTTAGGTTTAAATATTATAATTATTTCATTATTATTCTTTAGTTTATGGAAACATGATCACTATCATAGGATAGAAAATAACATATTATACTATATATGAAAAATAAAGTGGTTATTACCTGAAATGAAACTTTAACCTAAAATTAGTAAAAAATAGTTAATAAAAACATATGTAAATATTATACGGAATGATATATATAAATATGGTTATTTAATAAATTAATAATAAAATATTATTAATTATATAGGAGTTTAGAATTATTACAAATGACGTGAAGACATATAGTAAGGGATTCATTTCTCATTTTTTATTTTTGTGAGACACATGACATATTCACCTCCTATTTGTTTTATGTGGTTGATATACATCCTATAAATGTATTTTATTATAATTATACATAATATTATTGGTATTTAAATATTCATTTTATGATCATTCTTTCACGATAATTAAATTAAAAAAGTTACCAATGTGGAAGGGTACTTTTTCCTCGTTTTGGGTTCTTTAAGATATATATTATGTTCTGAACTAATATTATTTTTTGAGGTGTATTTAAAACAATATTAAAATGTAATATCATAACTATAATTACCGTCAGTATATTTTTTGTTTCACATAATTATATTCCTTCATGGTAACAATGTTTAAATTTTATAGTAGAGGTTAATATTTTATGTTTTAATGACCTCATTTATCAGGATAATTTATGATTGTTTTTTTGGTGATAACATTTTAGGATACATACATAATGAAAAACCCACTCATTTAATTATAATATGGTTATATCAAGAATAATATATGTTTTATGATAATTTTCACACTTCTCATTACTGGATAGTTGATGTTATTTTTTCATTGAAAATTATCATTATTTCACATTTCGGTCAAAAATATTTTCTTACAAACCCACGTTTTCTAAAAATGTTCCAAATATGTTTTTTGATTTTCTTTAAAATAATTTAGTTAATAAATTCTAACTACGTTATAATTTTTAAAAAGTTTATTGGAATATTGATGTAATTTTCCAAAAAATTAATGGTATTTATTTAATAAAATTACTAAATAAATATTTGTTCTTAACATTATTGACATGAAATGTATTCACTTATGCCACAAACACAACGTGATTTCATGATCCCATTACCTATTTTAAATATTAATTTAAAATAAAATTCATTCCTTGATATTTTTTAAAATAAATTAATTTAAAAAAATTATTTTAAAATTACATGTAGTCAAAGGTATTGATGGTGGAGATGTTCTCTAGTGTTTCCTATATTTTAGTACATGAAAATCAGAAAATAAAGACATAGTTTGTTGGAAAAAGGAAATACACATAAAGAGGAAGTGGTGTACGAAATAGGGGAGGTGTGCACGAAAAATAGTGTGGTGTGTGAAAAACAGCTTGGTGTGAGAAAAATGAAGTGGTGTGAGAAATAGTGGAGAGATATTTCTAATGCGAGAGGTGTTTTGGAATCAGAACATCGAAAAATGATAAAGGCATGGGTTGTGTGAAAAACATGAATATTTGCGCTGAAAATGATTCTTGCATGAAATGTATTGTGCGCCAAATGAGAGGTTTTTCACGCCACAATGGGTTTTTTTGCGTAGGGGTTAGTGACACCAATAAATAAAAGGTGACCCCCCCCTTATTCTATATGGTTATAGACTTAGAGAAGATTTGAGGGATGATGCACATAAGAGGTTCGCGTAAAGGGAGTTGCGCGAAAAACCCCAAAGTGTGCGAAAAAGTCCGAGATGCGCGAAAAATCCCGAGTTGCGTGGAAAATGATTAAGGGGACGAAAAAGTAGAAGATGTGCCTAAAATTTGAGGTTTCATGAAAAAGTTTGTGTTGCTAAAAATATTTTTCCGTGCGAAAATCATGTATTGGGTGAAAAAGTGGGAACTTGGGTGCAAAGGGCATGTGCGGTGTGAAATCATCAGTTTAACCTCCTTTCACATTCTGATTATCCGGTTCAGTGGTTTCAGTGTGTTCAACTGCATCAATTATGGACTTTGATGGAAGCATAGTCACATGCTAAGAAGAGGCACAGACTTCAATGCAAATCTATTGACTAGTCCTTCATGTCAATATTCTGATTGGGACTTCACCAAAGGCAGTGAGCTAGGGGGAGTCAACGGGAGTGACCCAAGGGATGTAGGTGGATATCCCTGAACTTTAGTAAAATCAGTGAGCATGGTACAAAGTGACTACTACCAAACCATTGTAATACACAACTAGTGATTAATAGTGTAATTAGGTACGACCAACAACCTGTCGGCATATGCTCTGTGGACGTAGCCCATAATGGTGAAGCTAGTAAAAAGTGTTGTGTCATCTCTTTGCATGTGAATGTTTGATTGCTGATCACATCCTTCATATAGGTTTAACTAGCTCCTACCAACGTGGGAACAAGATCCATCAATTTAAAAGAAAATTTAACACCCAAGTTCACCCCTCCCCTCTCAGGGTGACATTGGGTCCTACATGATTATTGTTGTTCAATATAGTGGCACACATATATATGATTTTCCTTATGTGATGGGTGGGACATTGATTTCCATCCAACGTATTTGGTACATATTTATATTTCATTAGATAAATAGTACAGTTATGGGGATTGAAACTTGTTTTGTAATGGTATTTTTCTACTATAAAGGTTTTTGGAGAGAACATTTAGAACTATGATAGGTTGGGGAGTGATCCCATTCTACTGTGATAGCCTAGAAAATGAGACTCGACAACTAAGGAAATTATTTTCCATTCATTTGTGTAATCCATAATATTTTGTCCTATACTGATGTTATTATTTCATGCACGTGTTCATTGATTCCCTTGTGATTCATGTCCTATGAAGTAGTAATATTTATTCCATGACTCAATATTATGATATTTTATATGTATCATATTTTTCAAAAATTTTATTCTCCTGATATCATACAATTATGTTAATTTTATTCTTATATATCTCCCATGAAATTGAATATGAAAATGTGGTAAACATCTGAACATTTTTTCTTTGAAACCCCTCTTTCTCCCTGCTTATGTGGGATTTATTTTAAAATAAATTTACCGCATGTATTTATCGAATATGGAAAAATAGATCCCCTAATTGGGATAATAATAGTTATATTTTATAATAAGGAAAAATTAAATTTTACCAAAATCAATATTGAAAAATGTTAAAATTAATATCCTCAGTTGAGGTAAAAATGGGTTTACTGAGGGTTAAACTAAAAATATGGGGGTCAAATTACCTAAAAATATATGAATATATTTTAAGACCATATTTTGACCCAATAATGAATATTTAATTAGATTAATCCATTGAGGATATATTTGAATGAGATAAACATAGTTACTCCTATTTCATTTAAAATATTACATATACGCCGCCCACCTCTTTTATAAAAGGGAACCCCTTCTCCTATATTATTAAAATATTAAAACCATTTTAGTTCATTCAATACCTCCCTAATTAAAATGTAAATTACATAATATAATCTATTTTTCCTTATTTATTATTAATTACTACCTATGAAGGATTGTGGTTCAATCCTAAGGAGGTTACCTAAAGAAGAGGCAATGTTTTTCAGCATCACTTTTATTTTATTTCTTCTTGAAACTAAATAAATTACTATTAATCCAGGATGATATAATATATTAAGTATATTAAAATTAAATTTATGTTTCTAATTTTATTTAATTACCTAAAAACATATCATCTTCTATAAAATGGGTCGTGAAGTCATCATTCATGTGTACGACAAATTACTACCTCATGAACTGATTTCATTCATTCTTCCATTACCAGCTCCCCCGGTTTGGTATGATTATGGATATAAAGTTTATATATATGATAATTTTAATAATATAATACTAGTTGAATCATTATATCATATATTCATTTTTAAATTCTATTCTATAGCGGATATGATAACGTCACTCATGTGTATAGAGGACGACCGCCTCATGAAGTGTTGTAATTCATTTTCACTAACGCTTTACATTGAAGAGAATAAGTGTAAGTTTAATAGATATATATGACATAGATGAAATAAATATGATATTAATGAAATATTTATCATTATGAAAATATAATATATCAGTTTTTTCATATCTTTTTTTCACTGAAATATAATTACATTGTTTGTGTACATGTGGATACCTCCTTCCCGAAGCGATGTGGAACTGTTTTCATTGACAAAATACATGTATAATATGTTTTACTATACTTATAGAAGAAATATTTTATTTATAATATTATGGTAATTATATAAATATATTATATTACTTACATCCTTTCAACAATTATATTTTAAAAATGGAAATGGAAGCCTTGTGTACGTACGACCTACCATCTCTATGATTGTAACACAATTAATTTCTAAAAATAAAACATACATTATTTTTATTAAAGGTAATATTTATATGAAAAATGATAATAGATTAATCATTATTATTATAGATATTATTGAACAGATATCAAATTAAGAGTATTGAAAATAAAAATACAAAATATATATGAAAAATGAAGTGGTTATTACACAAAACAAGACCTTAAAATTGAATTTTTAATAAATTGGTAAAAAAATTATGTAATTAAATCATATAATCTATCTTATAAATATGTATTGGTTTAGATAAATATATAATAAACTTATATTTATTATATATGATTTTTCAATGATTTTGATGGATGCCGATATTTATTGTAAGGGATTCTCATGACAATTTTTATTTTTATGAGACACATTACATTAACACAACCTATATGTTTTTTGTGGTGTTAATATTTACCTTGAATGTATTTTATTATGTTTATCATTAATGTAATTTATATTTAAATAACATTATTTGTATATATCTTTCATGGGGTTTACGATTAAATAGTTACCAATGAAGAAAGGGACCTTTTCCTCAGTTTTCCATCATAGAGACTTATGTTATATATAACACATATCTTCTTCTATGAGGTGTATATAAAGGCCTTTTGAAATTAATTTTCATGAATTTAGTTTTCCTCATTATATTTTATGTTTCATATAATGATATTCCTTCATGGGGATTGTTTTTCACTATCACTAAATTGGTAATGATTCTATGTTAGAATCTCATCATTTATCAGCATTATTTTTTATTATTATTCAAGTGAGATAATCATATGAACCATCACTGAGGAAAATAATTTTTCCCCTCTAGGTATCTCAAGAAAATACAATTTACCCTTTATATTCCACTCTTTTTGTAACGATTATTTCAAGATAATTTTTTTCTGTAAAATTGTCTTTATTTTATTTTTCATTCGAAAACCATTTTTCTTCCAAAATAATGATTCAAAAAAAGTTTAAATTTTTTATTTTTTTAGATATTTGAAAAATTAATGATTACCCATGTTATGAATTTTTTATTTTCATTAGTGTAATCTTGCCTTAGTTTTCCAGAAAATCCAAATTATGATTTTACTAAAAATGTGTAATGAAAAATTGTTTTCAGTATGCATGACATGAAAAATACTTCCAACTATCATGAACACTCAAAAATTTCATTATTCTCTTAAAATTATTCAGCGTTCATTTCAAATAAAATTGTATCCATCATATTTCCAAAATTTTATATTTTAAAAAATTGCTTTCAAAATGAGGAAGATTTTTAAAATGTTTTGTTTCTTAAAAAAGTATTTTTCAATGCAGAATATTTTTTCCTTCATAAATTTTTTAATGGACTTCGAAAGATTCATTTTATACGTTTTCAATGTTTATTGTCAAATAAAATTATTTACAAAATATTTTATAAAGCATATTTTTATAATTTTATTTTCAAAGAAATTGTATTTTCAAAAAGAAATATTCCAAATGATTATTCTTTAAAAATAATTACTTATGTAAGATGGAATCCTTTGGAGTTAGATATGATTCATTGGGGATATGATATAATGATAAAATTATTTTTTTTCTCTGAATAGTATTTTATGATAAAATTATGTTTATGAAACCCACTTCCTTTCCCAAAGGTTATACCAGAATATAATTCATATCAATTATTCATGTTCTACCATGGGGTATGATATAATGAAATAATGAAATTATTATTTATCCTGTCTCTTTTCCAAAGGTTATGATATCTTGAAATTTTTAAAAAACCCATTTCATTTCATGGGTTATTATAGTATGAATTTTTATGACCTTGTGGAATATATACTTATGAATTTCATTATGAGAACATTTTGATCATTATATCCATTTAATTAATTGGGAAAATATTTATATCTCATGAGATTGATAGGAATTGAATAGAGAGTGAACTATGTTCGTTTAGGGAATTTTTCCACTATGATAGTTTTGGGACTGAACCTTGACTACTATGAAGCCTTAGTGAGGGAGACCATTACATTATAATAACCAGGTAAATGGTCATTGATAAAGTTGGAAATGATTTTATATACTTATGTGTATAAAAAAATAATACTTAATATTCCATTGTAATTCTTGCACGGTTCCTGTTCATTGGTTTCCTTATGAATCATATCTGATGTACTGCCAATATTTATTCCATTCATGATGATAACAACCGTTTTTATAGAGCGTATGGTTTTGAAATTTTATTATCATGAAATCATTCCCATATTATCATGTTATGTTTTTATATCTACTTATATTACACTTATTATGCATCTAAGCTCCCCATTTCATATGTTTGTTTTCCCTAGGTTATGAATAAATTCTTTCTATGTATGAATACTAAAGTGAAGGATATTTATTATAAAAACTGAATATAATTAATTTATTAAAAAGGTTCTTTTATATAATTCCAAAGTCACTAAAATATTATGGTATTATAGAGTGTGATTGTTCTATTTAATAAATAATAATCTGAAAAGATGTAATATCTATGTATGAGAATCCTGGGACATTATATATTTTATGAGAAGAAATGATTAGTTAATAGTTTGATTCTATATTTATAAAATTTTAGTGAGATACCTAAGTATATTTCTAAGGATATGTATACGGATGTCTCTATGTATAAGTATAAGGATGGTTCAATGTATAATAAATTGTCATGAAATTTTTATAAATGGTATAGTGAGTGGTTTCCATGAAATTAATTCACTTTTGAGATGATACAAGTGTATGTGGATCTAGCACATAGGTACCAATGGTAGTAATTAGGAAAATGTTATATTTATATAGATTCAATCTCCACCCGGTGCATGAAAATTGTCCTTGTTTTACAGCTATTTTGAATCTTCCGATGGATATTGTTTGTAAATTCCCAAAAAATTTACAAACCCTAATGAAATATCAAAATAAAATATGACTTTGAATGTACTAGGATAAAACTACATATTCTTAGATTAATAATAAGGTTCCATGATTTAGAAAAAATATAAGTGATTTTAAATTATTATGTGGTTTTACACTATACATTGTGTTTTTCATGCATTAATTATTCGTTTTAGTCAAAAAGAAGAACTCAATGAAGCTACCATAACATAAAATGGGATATAAAATATTTGGATGAACTTCAATATGTGATAGTGACTTCAGTAAGGAATGTAGTGATTATTTTGAAATAGTTTTCATGATATATGATTAAAAACATACACCTTAATCGACTCTAGTAATTAACATATATGATATAGATAGGTAACTATGAGATATTAGGTAATATATTCCATAGAGTAAAGAAGATTAATTTTCATTTATAATGAGAATATGCGAACAAGACCTCAAGTTAATGTCTCCAAGGGACAAAAAGATGTTTGGAGTGTGAAAAAGAAGAGTAGATTGAAAAGAATTTTAATTTTGAAAATGAAAAGTTCAGTTAACCCAATGGATGACGATAATGATCTCCATGTGATTACATTTGTAGTTTAATTATTCAAATGTGGAAACTATGGTAATTTTGAAAATAGATTCCCTAAATGGGAATATCGTGAAGTGAATCATCAAGGATGTATATTTAATAGTTTTTCTATTGATGATAACGATTCTAATAATGGTGTATATAAGGAAGAAAGTATTAAGGAATAATATGATCAATCCTATTTAATGTTTTATTAAAGAAGTGGGATGATTAATGTTTTTATGTATTTGAATTCAATAATTATGAATCATAAAATATATACGGTTTCTTTAGTATAATTTTTTTCATTAAATATTTGAATAAATAAGTGGAATGATTCAAATGATGTAGAAAATTGATATAAATTTAAATGTAATATTTTTATTATAGTAATTAAACCATTATAAATTCCTAATGTTGAAAATGTTATTTATTTTGGATAATGTGATAATTGATATGAATAATGTCAATTGGATATTATTGAATAACATATAATTGATTAAGTATTTATTGAATTTTTTTTAATATAATACTTGATGGATTATAAAAATTTATTGGATTAGTGGAATGGATTTAATAATTTTTCGATTTATTCAATTAATAAGGAATCATGTTTGTTTTCAATAAGGTTTTATGGGCATTCAGGTTATTACCATGTTTCAAGAGAATACATTATGAAGGTGTTCACGAGATTGGTATGTGACAACTAAGATATACATTTTGTCGTTTTGGTTCTTAATTCGATGTTCATATTGATAAATTTAGTGACCTTATTTATATTTATTTAATTTTGGAATGGATATAATTTTAACCATTTCGGGAATGTTTCTGGTCAAACTGTCGTTGAGGTTTTATATATTAAAGTATTACTTCACTATTTTATGATTTCCTAATGTTGGATAATCTATGATAACTATTTGTGTGTGATGATAAGTAAGGATATATGGAATAAATTACTATTATGTTTATGGATATTATGATACATTAGTGATTAATTCCTAAAAAACTCACCAATCATTTCATGGAATAACAGATGATAATGAAATTAATTGAGGCATAACAAAAATAAGTAATTTCACTTATAGAATTGAATGATATTAGGCAAGTATATAATCACATTAAAATTACTCCACAATAAATAATTGATCTTGAAAAAATTTTGTCCTATTATCTTACTTTCATAGGATATCATTGACATTTGTCACAAATCTTTGGTTTATAGTTTTGTGGTTGATAACCTTCTTAGAATCACCTACTTTGTTGTGATCAATAATCTTCAACACTCTATAAAATTATTTATAATTTTATTCCATGTCCAAATCATCACATACCACAAATTATATCCATTTTGGAAACCAATTTATGTATTTAATTAGTTAAACATTATGTTTATGACTCATGTTTTATGGGATGTTGTATTATTCATTTGAACAATGTGGGTTTCCTTGAAGAAATTTTCAAATATCAGACTTTTGATGAATGAGATGAATTTTATGGGATAAATTGATGTAATGGGGATCAAATTTAACAAAAAAATTTTTTATTAATTTTATAAAAATTAATTTAAAATTCCACATATATGTAGCTATATTCCACTATGAGTTTAGCTTTAATTACACAAAATAGCTATTAACTTCAATAACGGTCATGAGTCGCGACAACGAGTTTCCGGAAACCAAAAATACTAATATTATTAATATGACCATTCTAATCTAGATGTTAATAGGTGGTTATGGATCGTATTTACTAAATTATGAAATATGCATATACATTTCCTGGTCAATATAAATTTATTTATATTATCATAGTAGAAAATCAATCAATCTGTAGTTAAGTAATTATATCATTCAAAATTATGTTTTCATAAAAAATATTTTTCTTAATCATTATTATAAAAAATACATTTTAATTAATTTGGAGATATTTTTGGAAAATTTATGATTCAATTATATTAATTTATTTAATATTCATATGAAAATTTACATATGATAATTGATATTTCATTTATTCGTAAAATACTAATTTTTCTATGAATGGTGAAATATATAAATTCTTTAAAAATATAACATATCATTTCAATAAATTATTTCACATAAATTTATAATTATGATTTAAAGTAAAATAATTACTATTTATTAATATTTAATTAAATTAATTAAGTTTTATTCAACGTTTTATTGGATTTTAGTATAAGTTTATTTTCGGGATATAATTTTTTTAAAACATTTTAAAGTGAAATTTTTTTCTAAAATTTAAAAAAATAGAATAATAAATAATTAAGAATGTTTTTAGTTAAAATTATATATAATATTCTTTTGGTCAGAGTGGATACTCAAGAGGGGGGTGAATTGAGTTCCAAATAAAGTTTCTGTTTTAAAAACGTTGTCTTAAAAACCCCCAAATAAAATACAAAATTAAACTGTAGTGAATTTATATCAAAGTAAAGGTTTTGTTGGGTTCTCAAGGGATTGATTATTTCCCAGTTAATCAAAATAGAAGAGTTGATTAACTTTTGAAACTAACTTACTGATTTACAACTAATATATACACTTGCATGTTTAATTATCAATGTGATTTAAAACAAATTTGGTTTTAAAGTAATTAGCAGCGGAATAAAAAAGAATAACTTTGAATGATATAGCATAGTACATATAACCAAGAGGTTCAGTCTCAAGCCGAGACTTTGTCCTCTCAACACTTTATATAAATTTGATCCACACCCTGGATCGGGGTTCACAACAGTTTAAAACTATCCAGGTCCAAGACCTCTACCACTGTTATTCGTGGGAAACAAAACAACAGAAACCAGCTGTCCAGGTCACAAATGACCTCTACCACTGTTATCAGTGGGAACAAAAAGGTGTAAGAGTTTGAGTGAGGATCTACAGATCCTCCAGTTAAAGTACATGAGACATTGTGTGTGTCAAATACAGCAGATAACACACACTGCTCGAAATGTAAAATAATGAATCACAGAGCAGAGATGTAGAGTTTAGAAATGGATATAGTGATTTCAATGAAGCTTTGGACTCCTTAAGTTTTATCAGAAATGGTTCTCAGTCCTCTTCTGGGTTTTGTATGAAAAACAGAGCTTCGTCTGCTTGGCATCCAGGTTCAGAGATAATGAAGAATGTAGTCAATGAAGTTCTTCAATGTCCTCGTGAATGTATAGAACTTATCTTGAGTAAGCTTGATTGTGTTTGAGGTTCTGTGTCTTCTGAAACTATCCCATCCACCACTCTTTGCACTCATATGTGTCTCGTCGTGTATTTGCACCAACAGGTACTTCTTGTATTTACAGCATGAGCTCCAGTAAAAGAAATGATTTCTTTTTGCAGGTACGAGGTACGTTTCCCTGGCATCCAAAAACCTTCATTAAATAAATGACAGAGCATTTACATATTCCTAATATAACCGTTGGTTATATTAAATAAAGATAATGAAATTCAAACAGCTGTTTATGACTATTGGTGAGTCAAGTGATCGATAGGTCATCAACATCAGCATCATGGGCTAGGCATCGGTGTGTCCTGATCGGTGACTCAGATGATCTGCATTGGTGTGTCTTGATCAGCATCGGTGAGTCATGATTGGTGAATCATTTGATCAGAATCAGTGTGCCATGATCGGTGACTCATTTGATCAGCATCGGTGTCTCATGATCAGCATCGGTGTGTCATGATCGGTGACTTTTGATATGTATCGGTACGACCATTGTCTTTTGATATGGATCGGTGAAACCATTGTCTTTTGATATGGATCGGTACGACCGTTGTCCTTTGATATGGATCGGTGGGACTGTTGTCCTTTGATATGGATCGGTGCGACCCTTGTCCTTTGATATGGATCGGTGCGACCCTTGTCCTTTGATATGGATCGGTGCGACCATTGTCCTTTGATATGGATCGGTGCGACCGTTGTCCTTTGATATGGATCGGTGCGACCATTGTCCTTTGATATGGATCGGTGAGACTATTGTCTTTTGATATGGATCGGTGCGACTGTTGTCTTAACGGAACACAAAGTGTCTGTTTGATCTAAAAGACTTCTAGAATACTTGTAAATCAATAGCAAGCATAGATAAAAACATGATCCAACCAATATAAACAGATTCACTAGGAGATTGTGATTATGTATATGAGAAATCCAACCGCATTAAGTAACGATGATTTGTGATTATTAAAACAGCAATCATATGAAGAATTCAACAATCTTCTAGAGGGCTCAACAATGTCCCTCTTTTTGATAATAACAAATCTTATCCATAAATAAAATTAATATATCATCAATAATAGTGACAGGACATAATAAGAATAAAAACACAATGAGATATAAATCTCCCCTGAATTTATGCCTTTTTATATTTATGTAAACATTTCTCCCCCTGCCATAGTATGTTTCTCCCCCATAGATATAAATCTCCCCCTTTGGGATAATCAAAAAGGAGGGAAAACATATAAAGAAGAGATTAAAAGAAGGCATCATAGAGAATAGAGAGAGAGAAAAAAGTTCTTCAAAGTACATCAAAGTACAAACAGAACACTGGTCACCCTATCAACCACAAGAAACAACTATTTCTGGGGATGTAACGGGGATTTGCCTTTGTCAGAAGGATCAATGGTTGGTAAGTTGGAAGGCTTGGAGGCAGGTTGAATTGGGAGAATTTGAAAAGGTGGTAAGATGGATCTGGAAGGTGGAGGAGAGGATGCCACAGAGATATGATTATGAGCAGTAGGAGATGGTTGAGAAGATTGCTGAGGAACTGGTCGTAGTTGAGATAGAGCTTGAGCAACGGAGATCTGATTTGGTGCATCATCAGAGGCACTGATAAGGTCACCAGTAGGAATCACAATGGCAGTGGCTTGTGCATTAAGATAAGGCTTTAAAAGATTTATGAAATTATGAATAACTTCTGCACCATACTGCATAGCCTTCTCAAAATCATCCTTATTCTCCATGAACCGTTCCAAGGTAGGAGTAAAATCTTGCAATTGAGGAAATTGAGTCTTGAAAGCTTGAGTGACTGGAGGTAGTTTCAGATTATCAGCCAACACTTTAAAATTCGCGGTTATCTCATGCTTTGTATAAATCTTTGAAATGTAATGGTCAACATTTTCCTTGATCTCTCTCTGAGCTTTAGTGGCATCTGCTGAATATAATGTTACCATCTTATGAATGTGATCATTGTGCTCCTTCATCTTTCTCAACGAGTCCAAATCAAGATCTTGTCTAATGGAGGCCAATTCATCATGCCCAATCTGCCTTAGAGTTCTAGCACACGAGTAGTGATCTTGGTTACTTTGGCTGTACCGGCTTGAGCAACTATCTGAGTTATCTCAGCTTTCAACTTTCTCAGATCAGACTTCATAAGATGTTCAATCAGATTCCTCAACACTTCCATCATACCAGATATGGTTGATCTATATTCGTTTGATAAAGAAACTAAGTCGGATTGTAGATCCTTCATAATCTGATTTAGAGAGGCTATGTACCTGCCAATAAACTCACTAGTATTGGCCAGGACTGGTCTAATAGCATTTGAAATTTCATCTCTGACTGTATCTCTCACAGTAGCAAGCAACACAATTTTGAACTTGTCAAAATCAGACTGAGAGATAGTAGAACTAGGTAGATGAACATCTGCAGCATCAACACCATGAGCAGACCTTGCCTCAACTGTTTTTCTTTCCTTCACAGCCGTAGTAGATTCTGATTCTTCATCTTCTTCATCACAATACTCTAAGCCCAAAATAGATAAACCAGGGTAATCATCCCAGACAGTAGCACACAGAGTAAATTTCGGTTTATCATAAATTGATTTTCCACTGATTTCTAGAGAATCTCTCTTTCCACTGGTATTCGTTTCTTATACAGTTTGAAGTGGTTCTATTGGAGGTACAACAAGACTATCCACTGGTCAGTTATCACCATCATCATCATCATCATCATCATCTCCACTCCCATTTCCATTCTTCATAGAATCTTCACTATCAGATAATTCAGTGTCAATAGCTTCTTCATCACCAAGAACTGGTTCTGATTCGGGTAAGGGTAAAGGTGGACTGGCAGGTCCAAATTCCACTCTTCTCTTAGGGCTCACAGATTCAGGATCATTCTAATTATCAAGAGGTGGCATAATTCCTTCTTCTGTTTCAGATTCATCCATCCCTTGTTTACCAGACTCTTCAGTGTCCTTATTTCTTTCAACATTTACTTCTTCCTCATCATCAGAATAAATTGGCTCCTCATCTGATTTCAAACCAGGGTCTCTCAAACCCTTCGACCTCTTTCCATGATCAGTGGGATTGTAGGACTCATACATCTTTTCCTCATCAACAACCCGTCATTTCTTTCATGGGTTCCAATTTATTTTCATACTTTCACAAATTTATTTGTTAACACAAAAATCACTATCAGATTCAGCTATCTCATCAACTTCATCAACACATTCCAGATTCTTTAACATAGTAGAGATCATTTTGTAATACAATAGGGTACTGGCTTTCTTAGAAGGTTTCACCATTCCAGCTATGTGCACCATTAGATATCTACACAAATTGATCTTCTCATGGGTCTTTAGTAAAAATAATAGAAAAACATCCTGGTATTTTACAGCAGCAAAATCTCATTTCCTAGGGAAAATTTGTTGTTGAATAAACTTAAAGAGAAGTCTACATTCACCATCCAACTCTGAGGCTGTGATTCTTCTTGACTCTTTGTTTCTAGTAAAAATCTCTAAATATAGCTCATAAGAGAAGTATTCAGTGGTTGGATGAATGATTCCAGCATAATCCTCATACCAACCCTCATGGGGTACATTTAAAAATTCATCCCATTGTTTATATGAAAAAGATATTTTCTTTCCTTTCACTACAGAAGACATTCTGGCAGCCTCTACGCCATCTAATGTAACTTTTATATTTATATAAAACTCATGCACTAGCTTTGGGTAGTACACATGAGTGTTATCTGAGAACCAGACTTTCCATCCTTGTGATTCTAAAACTTGTAACAACAGCAGCTTACTTGTCAAAAGCCAGGAAGAACTGACTTCCTTTTCTAAAGCAACAATCTGAGTTTCTAGGTTCGGATTTACTGAGCTTTGAGAGGTACTACTCAACTCGCCTCGAGCACACTTTGAAGGTACATGACATTCTGATCTTTTGTTCAATCTCTTTTGCTTAGCCATTTGAAGATTCTGGGGAAAGCAGGAGTTCGAAGGTTTGAAGTAGAGGAGAAGAAAGGATATAAGGCTTGGCGGGAAATGAAAGGTCGACAGTTTGGGAAATAGAAATAGCTGCCTATCATTTAATTTATAATTTAGGTTATCCATAATAAAGATAAACGTAATTAATTAATCACATAATAATAAAAAGTAATAGAAATAAAAGAAAAAAAATCGGTTTGACTGATCGGTTTCACAGATCGGTTTCACAGATCGGTTTCAAAGATCAGTTTCATAGATTTGTTTCACAGATCAGTTTCACAGATCCGTTTCACAGATCGGTTTCACAGATCAGTTTCACAGATCGGTTTCACAGATCAGTTTCACAGATCCATTTCACAGATCGGTTTCACAGATCAGTTTCACAGATCGGTTTCACAGATCCGTTTCACAGATCTGTTTCACAGATCAGTTTCACAGATCAGCTTCACAGATCGGTTTCACAGATCATCTTCATAGATCGGTTTCACAGATCAGTTTCACAGATCGGTTTCCCAGATCAGTTTCATAGATCGGTTTCACATATCAATTTCAAAGATCAGTTTCACAGATCGGTTTCCCAGATCGGTTTCACAGATCAGTTTCACAGATCGGTTTCACAGATCAATCATACACAACTCTTGTTTAATAAAATTCATTATTTCAAAGAATAAAGGATTCATAAAAATATAAGATAATTGATGTTCAAAACTAATAAATTCTAGAGAAATATCACCTTTCTGATAATGATCTCTTAGAAAGTGATGTCTGACATCAATGTGTTTAGTCCTAGAGTGAGACATAGAGTTCAAAGTTATGTTGATCGCACTAGTGTTGTCACAGTTAATTGAAACATGTTTAAAATCAAATCCATAGTCCAATAAAGTGTGTTTCATCCACAGAATATGTGCACAACAACTACCGGTAGCAATATATTCTGCTTCAGCAGTAGACAATGCAACTGTGTTCTGTTTCTTACTACACCATGATATTGGGGCCTTTCCAAGTAAATGACATGTTCCAGATATGCTATTCTTATCTAACTTAAATCTAGCAAAGTCAGCATCTGAATAACTAGTTAGGTCAAATGATTGTAATTTTGGATAAAACAAACCTAAATTCACAGCATACTTATGATATTCAAAAATCCTATTAACAACCAATAAGTGTGATTCTTTAGTATTATCTCAAAATCAAGCACACATACGTACACTAGACATAATATCTGGTCGACTAGCAGTAAGATAAATTAAACTCCCAATCATACCTCTATAATTGGTTTGATCAACTGGTTTTCCAGTTTCATCAACATCCAATTTACAGGTAGTACCCATAGGTATATCACTGTCCTTAATACTATCCAAACCAAAACGTTTTAATAAATCATTAGTATATTTACTTTGATTTAGAATAATACCGTCTTTACTTTGAAAGATTTGAAATCCAAGAAAATACTTATTCTCTCCCATTAAGCTCATTTCAAACTCATTTTGCATAACCTTTGAAAAATCAGTACATAAAGAATTTTTAGAAGATCCCAAAATAATATCATCAACATAGATTTGTACTATTAACACTGCTTTTGAAATCCTTTTTTAAAAAAGAGTGGGGTCATCTATTCCTTTAGTAAATCCTTTTGAAATAAGAATGTTTGATAGTCTTTCATACCAAGCTCTTGGAGCTTGTTTTAGACCATATAAATCTTTATAAAGTTTAAAAACATGATTTTGAAAATGAGGATTTGTGAAACAAGGTGGTTGTTCTACAAAAACAACTTCAACAATAAAACCATTTAAAAAAGGACTTTTCACGTCCATTTGATATAACTGGAAATTCAGATGTGATGCATAGGCAAGTAAGATCATAATAGCCTCTAATGTAGCTACAGGTGCAAAGGTTTCCTCATAGTCAATTCCTTCTTCTTGATTGTAACCTTGTGTAACTAGCCTAGCTTTGTTTCTAATGATGTTTCCAGATTCATTATATTTGTTTCTAAATACCCATTTTGTGCCTATGGTTATAGTGTCCTTAGGTCTCTCTACTAATTTATAGACTTTGTTTCTTTCAAATTGATTTAGTTCAACTTGCATAGCCATTACTAAAAATTCATCATTGATAGCATCATTGATATTTTTAGGTTCTAACTTTGAAAGAAAAGCTTGATGTTAAAACTAATTTCTTAGAGAAGCTCTAGCTTGTGTTCCTCTATCTAGATTACCTACACCAGCATATAAAGTATGGTTCATTATAATTCTAGTTGGTCTAGAAAAGCTAGGGCTGGAGATTTCAGATTCATCTACAGGTTGAGGTTCAATAGAAGCATGTTCTGGAAAATTTTCAGAACTGGATGTTTTAACTACAGGTCCACTGCCTTTATCATTAAGGTTCAAAACAGAGAGGTCATCTTCAAGATTTTCAAGAGAGGTTTTAGGTACATGTGGATCAGTTTCATCAAATTTTATGTGAACATACTCTTCCACACATTTGGTTCTCATATTGAAAACTCTATAAGATTTACTAGAAATAGAGTAACCTAGGAAAATTCCTTCATCACCCTTGGATAAATTTTTTTCAATATTGTCTTTAGTATTAAGAATAAAGACTTTGCAGCCAAAAACTCTAAAGTAGTTAACCTTAGGGTTCCTATGGTTCCATAACTCATAAGGGGTCCTCTTAAGAACACGTCTGATAAAGACTCTATTAACAACATAACAAGCTATATTTACAGCTTCAGTCCAAAAAATAAACAGGTAGGTCATACTGATTAAGCATATTCCTAGCAATTTCATGCAGGGTTCTATTCCTCCTTTCTACTACACCATTCTGTTGTGGTGTCATAGGGGCAGAGAAATTGTGACTATAGCCACAATGTGAGAAGTGATATTCAAACTCATGATTTTCAAACTCATGGCCATGATCACTTCTCAGGGTTTTAATTTTAAGTCCACTAAGGTTTTCTATAGACCTATAATATTTTACAAAGCAAGAACAAGCTTCACTTTTGTGAGCTTAAAAATATACACAAGTATATCTAGAAAAGTCATCTACAAGAACATAGACATAGAGATTCCCATTTAAACAAGAAACTCTAGAAGGTCCAAATAAATCCATGTGAACCAACTCAAGAGGTTGAGAAGTTGAAAATTATTTCTTTGATTTAAAAGAAACTTTATGTTTCTTTCCCTTTTGTCAGGGATTAAAAACTTTGTCTGCTGGAAATTCAAGTTTGGGTAGGTGTCTAAATAAGTTCTTCCTAGAATGTTTTATAAGTGAATGCACATTTCAATGTCCTAATATTCTATCCCAAAGCCAAGACTCTTTATGAAAATCATTTAAACAAGTTATATTCTACTTAGCAAAATAATTTAAATCAACAGCATAAACATTTTCATTTCTTAAAGTATAAAACACTAAAACATTTTTAGAATTAAAAAAATTGCAAGAATCGTTTTCAAATTTAACATAAAAACCATCATCACATAACTGATAAATAATTAACAAATTGTATTTAAGTCCATCAACAAATAAAACTTTAGAGATTAATAATGATTCAGTGTTACCAATCTGTCCTAAGCCGATGATTTTTCCTTGTGAGTTGTCACCAAAAGTGACAAAGCATCCATCATCTTTCACTAGTCTCTTGAAGCATGAGAATTATCATGAGATATGTTTTGAACATCCACTGTCCAAGTACCAAGTCTTTCTATAGGAGCTCTTTAAGAAAGTTCCCTACAAAACTGATTTAGATAGGAAATGATTTTGGTACCCAGATCTTCTTGGGTCCTGACAGGTTAGCCAATAAAACTTTAGGTACACATATTTGTCAAATGGGTCTCGTAAGATTTCTAGAGTCAACATATTTTGAAAGATAAACCATATTAGATCCATAACAATGAATATAACTAGTAGATGCATATGAAGTTCCAAAACTAGCTACATTCTGTCCAGATTTAGGAATGAATTTAGTTTTGGTAAATTTTCTCTATCCTGGTTGGTATCCTATACCAGTAGTCTATATAGGTGCTATTTACTTACCTAGCATTTGAGTAAGAGTATCTTTACCATTTGTAAATTTTTCTAAGTATTTATTAAGTTTGTCATTAGATAATTTCAGTTCAGTGTTTTCTTGAGGCAACTGATCATTCTTTTCTATTTCAATATCAAGATCAGATTTATGTTTAACAGTTAAAGCATATTGTTTCTTTAAACATTTGTCTTTTTCTTTCAGCTCATTATAAGTTTCTTCTAACATATCACAATATTCAAATAGTTCAGATTTTGACCTGTTATCAGATTCAGTATCATCTTCAGAATAATAAGAATTTAAAGCAGGAGTTTCAGCTGTTACCTCAGAAGTGTTTGTCATAAAACACATGTTTTCCTTATTTCTGTGTTCAGTTTCAGAAACTTCATATTTAGTAGAGATATCCTCAAAATCACTCCAAGTAGCCTTCATGGATTTCTTAAACTTACTGTCCTTGTATTCATACCGCTTCTTGTAATTAAACTTTGGACAGTCTTCTTTTATGTTTCCCTTTCTTTTGCACTCATAGCAGACAACTTCATCTGATTTGTCATATTTCTTCCAATCCTTTTTCCAATGTCCCTTATTGTCATACTTACCATTATAATTTGATATTTTGAGAAACATATTCTTCTTATAAAGCTTCTTAAGCCTTCTGGAAATATGAGCCATTTCAGCATCACTATCAGAAGCACTTTCACTGTCCTAACAACTTGAACTTTCAATTATAGCTTGGAACTTCAACTTATCCTTGTTCTTTGAAGTTGAAGTCTTGAAAGAAGCAGACTTCCTTCTAGGTTCATCTTCTTCTTCTTTTTTATCCTTGAGTTCCTCTTCATACATCGTCAACATTCCAATTAGTTCCTTGACTATCAGTTCACCAATATCACATTATTCTCTAATGGAGACAGAAGTTCTTCTCCATCTTTCAGGTAGACATCTCAGAATTCTCATAATTTGTTCCTTTGATTGAACATCCTTTCCCGGAGAGGCCATTGTGTTAACAATTTCATTAAACCTGAGATACATATCAGAAATGGGTTCATCATGCTTCATCTTAAAGTTATCATACTTAATAGTATAAGTATTAAATATGATTTCCTTAACATTAGCTGTTCCTTCATGAGAAACGGATAAGGTATCCCAAATTTCATAAGAAGTTTTACAGGAAGATAATCTATTAAATTCCTCATCTCCTAAAGCACAGAACAAGGCATTCATAGCATTGCAATTATTATTTTAGGTAGCCTTAGTAGCTTCATTCCAAGTAGTTCTAACAGTAGTAGGAATTTTATATTCTGATTCTATAGCAGGCCAAATATCAAAACCCATGCTCTATAAATGAATTTTCATCTTGATGTTCCACTAAGAATAGTTAGTGCCATTGAAAAATGGTGGTCTATTGGTAGCAAGACCTTAAAGTATATTATCCATGATAGCTTACTTAAAGCAGAGATTTTAAAGAGATAAAAATTTAGAAATAATAGAAATTTTAAGAACATTAAAATACAACTAAAATCATTGTTGAAAATCAGAGTACTTTAGAAAATGTTTTGAAACCTCTGATAACAAATGTTGTTCTGAGTGGATACTCAAGAGGGGGGTGAATTGAGTTCAAATTAAAATTTCTATATCAAAAACATTGTCTTAAAAACCCACAAATAAAATACTAAATTAAACTGTAGTGAATTTATATCAAAGTAAAGGTTCGGCTGGGTTCTCAAGGGATTGATTATTTCCCAGTTAATAAAAACAGAAGTGTTGATTAACTTTTGAAAATAACTTACTAATTTACAACTAATATAAACACATGAAAGTTTAATTATCAATGTGACTTTAAAACATATTTGGTTTTAAAGTAATTAGCAGTGGAATAAAAAAGAATAACATTGAAAGATATAGCACAGTAGATATAACAAAGAGATTCAGTCTCAGGCCAAGACATATTTCTCTCAACACTTTATATAAATTTGATCCACACCCTGGATCAGGGTTCACAATAGTTTACAACTGTCCAGGTCCAAGACCCTTACTAATGTTATTCGTGGGAAACAAAACAATAGAAACTAGCTATCCAGGTCACACACGACCTCTACCACTGTTATCGGTGGGAACAAAAAGGTGTAAGAGGTTGAGTGAGGATCTATAGATCCTCCAGTTAAATTACAGGAGACAGTGTGTGTGTTAAATACAGCAGATAACACACACTGCTCGAAATGTAAAATAATGAATCACAACACAGAAATGTAGAGTTTAGAAATGGATCTAGTGATTTCAATGAAGCTTTAGACTCCTTAAGATTTATCATAAATGGTTCTGAGTCCTCTTCTGGGTTTTGTCTGAAAAACAGAGTTTCGTCTGCTTGGCATCCAGGTTCAGAGACAGTAAAGAATATAGTCGATGAAGTTATTCAATGTCCTCATGAATGTACAGAACTATTATTGAGTAAGCTTGTGTGTGTATGAGGTTCTGTGTCTTCTGCAACTATCTCATCCACCACTCTTTGCACTCATATGTGTCTTTTCGTGTATTTGTACCAACAACGACTTCTTGTATTTATGGCACGAGCTCCAGCAAATGAAATGATTTCTTTTTGCAGGTATGAGGTACGGTTCCCTAACATCCAACAACATTCATTAAATAAATGACAGAGCATTAAAATATTCCTAATATGACCATTGGTTAGATTAAATAAATTTAAAGAAATTTAAATAGTTGTTTATGACTATTGGTGAGTCAAGTGATCGGTAGGTCATCAGTATCAGCATCGGTGGCTAGACATCGGTGTGTCCTGATCGGTGACTCAAATGATCATCATCGGTGTGTCTGGATCAACATCGATGTGTCATGATCGGTGACTCATTTGATCAACATCATTGTGTCATGATCAGTGACTCATTTGATTAGCATCGGTGTGTCATGATCAACATCGGTGTGTCATGATCGGTGATTTTTGATATGGATCGGTGCGACCGTTGTCTTTTGATATAGATCGGTGCAACCATTGTCTTTTGATACAGATCAGTGCGACCGTTGTCATTTGATATGGATCGGTGCAACCATTGTCCTTTGATATGGATCTCTGCGACCGTTGTCCTTTGATATGGATCGGTGTGACCGTAGTCCTTTGATATGGATCAGTGAGACCGTTGTCCTTTGATATGGATCGGTGCGACCGTTGTCCTTTGATATGGATCGGTGCGACTGTTGTCTTTTGATATGGATCGGTGAAACCATTGTCTTAATAGAACACAAAGTGTTTGTTTGATCCAGAAGACTTCCAAGATACTTTTAAATCAATAGCAAGCACAGATAAAAACATGATCCAACCAATATAAACAGATTCACTAAGAGATTGTGATTATGTATATGAGAAATCCAACCGGATTAAGAAACGATGATTTATGATTATTAAAACAGCAATCATAGGATGAATTCAACAATCTTCTAGAGGGATCAACATATTTCAATATTTTTTAATAAATATTCATACAATGATTTTTATTAGACATAGAGTTGATACAAAATCTTCTTGTGCTGGAAAAAAATTAACATTTAAAAAATTGTATCTTTGGTGTGCTAGATGTGTATTGTTTGAAATTTATTTATTTTCTATTTTTGAAAATTAATTTTAAATAATAAACCCCATTTTTATGTAATAATTTAAAAATAATATTCTACTCAATGTTTGAGTGTTTTATGAAAAGATAAATTTATTGATGAATTTTAAATAAATACATAATTTTAATTACAATCCGCCTAATCATTTAAATTATTGGTAAATATAAATTGTAATATAAATACATTCTTACTATGAAACTAGAACAATTATATAATTATTAATTAAATTGTGGTTATTTTATTCATATTAATATTGAAATTAGATATAAACGCATGGTCAACTTCTTAACATTTTCTCTTTGAACCCCCGAATTCTTGTTCTGTCTACATGATTAGTTTTAAATTAAAATTGACCACTTATATTTATATAATATAGAAAATTTGATTCAGTATTTAGTATTATAATAATTTATATTTTATAATAACATCCAATTTATTTTTTAACAAAATTAATAGTGAAAACAATAAAAATTAATTAGGAATAATAAACTAAAAAGGGGTTTAATGAGGTGGTTAAACATAAAATAAAAATGTTATAATGACCTAAATAATTTTATAAATATATTTTATGGAAATATTTATACCCTAACCTATCTTATTATTACAAGTAATTCTTTTAGGATCCTTATTCTTTGGAAAACATTCGGGTATAATATTTTATTTTCAAAACATTCCATGTGTGCCAACCATCTCACTTATTAAAGGTAACTCTCTATGCTCTCTTATTAAAACTATAAAACCATTTTGGTTCATCCAGTACCTAACGAATTAATTTATAAAATTACCTCCTATAATTATTGTTTCCTTAATTTTTTTGAATTCCAATCTAGGATATATTTTTACATATATCTAAGGAGGTTACCCAAAGAAGAGGTGACATTTTATTTAAACACTTTTATTTTATTTGTTATTGCTCAAAATTAAATAATTTTTAAACCATGATGATATAATAATCAAATTATGTTAGATATTATTGGATTTTTTATGTTAAATTAACAAGGCAAACATGTGTCCACTTATATCAAATGTTTTTTTAAATCATCATTCTTGTGTATGGTGAACTACCACCTCATAACGGATGTCATTAGTTTTTCCATTACCTCCTCCCACAGTTTGTAATGATTATGAATATAATTTATACATATATATGTTATTTATAAATTTATCATACCACAATAATAATTATATCATATTCTTTTTTTAACATTCCCTTCGATAGGAGATATTATAACGTTATCCGTGTTTATGCTGGACTATCGCCTTATGAAATGATGTGATTCTATTTCACAAATACATTACATCGATGATAATAAAGGAAATGTTAATATATATATATATATGATATAAATGAAATAATTATGATAATAATGACATATTTTTCCTTATTATAATATTATATATCATTTTTTTCTTACCTTTTTACTCAATAAAATATGATAACCTCATCCATGTGCATGAGGGATACTACTTTCATGAAGCAATATGAAAGTCTATTCATCACCACACAACATGGATGATATTTATAAGTATATTTATAGAAATTATATTTTATTTATGAGATTATTATATATTGGTAATGATTATATATTACATAAATCCTTTCCATAATGATCATTGAACAATGGAAACAACAGTCATGAGTCCATACGACCTACTATCTCCATGATTGCAAGACACTACATTTCTCAAAATCATATTCCATGATTGGTATTAAAATAATAATTGATGTATAAATAATTTAATTATTTTCTGATTTTACTATTTATATTATAGAACATTTATCAAAATAATATGTCCAAAAAAATACAAAAAACCAAATTCTTATTACTCAAAATAACACCTTAACAAATAATTCATAATAAATGGGTAATAAAATGATATAAAAAATAATATAATATTTGATATATAGAATTAAAATTTCTAATAAATTTCAAATAAACTTATATTTGATATATAGTAGATTCTTTTTATTATGAATGATGTTGAGACTTAGTGTAAGGGATTCACATCACACTTTTTACTTCCATGAGACACATTCCACATACAACAAATATGTGTTTTATTTTGTTTAAATACAACCCATGAATGAATTTTATTATTTTTATACATAAAATATTTGGATTTACAAATCCATTTTAGTATATATCTTTCATTCAGTTTATCACTCAAAAGATAAAAAATAAATAAGGGTTTTTTTTAAATTTTACTTCTTTGACACATATGTTATGTTATGGATATATATTATTTCATGAAGTGTATAAATAGTCATTTTGACAAGTAATTTATTGAATTTATTTATCCTCATAATATTTTTTGTTTCATCTAACGATATTCCTTCATGTAGATTACTTTTCAATGTTTCCAATATGGTAAATATATTATTTTAGATTATCATCATTTATTGGGATTATTTAAGATTATTTTTCTAGTGAGAAAATCATATGAAAAATATATCATGAAAATATTTATTTTTAATATATTATATATATTTCATGAAAATATATTTTTACCTTAATTTTACTCAATTTATGTAACCAATATTTCAAAATATTATTTTCAATAAGTTTTTTATATTTAATTATTATTTCTCAAAACATTTTTTAATTATTTTCTAAAAATGGTATCCAAAAATATTGTTACTTCATTAAAATGATTTTTTAAAAACATTTTTATTAATTTTTTGATGTTTTTAAAAATAATTAATGTAATATTCATGCAATTTTCCAAACAAATCCCCATTTTTCTTCGTCGAAAAAAATATAACGGACATTTTCCTCAATAAGAGTGGAACAAATTTTATTTCCAACTATCATGAATGCTTAATGATTTCAATATTAAATTATATGTACTCAATGTTAATTTAAACAAAAATTATTTCTTTAATATTTTTTAGAATTTTATACATTAACTAATTGGTTTTAAAATAAAATGTATTTTGAAAAAGTTTTGTGTTTTAAAAAGAGTGCCTCAAAGTTGAAAGACTATTTTCTTCAATAAATAATTAAAATTAAATTTAAATCTATTTTTATAAAATTTAATTGTATATTTTCCAATAAAATGATTCCCAAATTTACTAATAATGCTTAGTTTTAAAAATAGATTTTCAAAAATTATTATTTTCAGCAAGAAATGCTCCAATTTACCATTATTTCAAACTAATTACCCATCTAAGATAGCATCATTTCATGTTACATATGATTTACCAGGTATATTATTGGAGAATAATAGTCTTATCTTCTTATTAGTGCTTTATTTTTATGATCGATTGATGCTTATGAAACACGATTCTATTTCCATGGGTTATATAAGGATACAATTTATAGGTCATACACTTCCTCTTCCATGGGTATGGCTATGATGAAATAATGAAATTATTATGAAACCTATCTCTTTTAAATAGACTGTGGTATGATGATATGTTTATGAACCCTATTTCATTTCATGGGTTATGAAATGATGAATGTTTTATGAGCTTATGGAACAAAAACATATTATTTTCATTATGTTATAATTGAGATCTATATCTACTTCTAATGAGTTGTTTAATGCTTTATATCTCATGAGATATGTAGGAATTAAATGGGGAGATATCCTTGTCAAGAAATGGAATTTTAATTCTGGTATAGTCTTGGGAGTGAACATTATCTACTATGATGGTTCAAGGTGTGAAACCATTTCAATATGCTAGCCATAACAATGATCCTTGATGACTATAGAAACTATTCTATGTGTATGACACAATAATTTGTAATATGTAAATTTTATGATCTCATGGATAATGTTCTTTTATTCTATTTTGAATCATGTCTTATAGATTTCTAATATTTATTCCATGACTAAATATTATGATATTTTATATGGAGGGTATGGTTTTCAATAGTTATTCTCATGTTCTCATATTCTTATGCTCATGTTACCCAAAAATATATCCCTTGTTTAATATTATCGAGCATTTGATATCACACATTTTTATGCTTCCTTTCCATTTGTCTTTAATAAATATATTTATGTAGGATTAATAAAGGAGATGTTCTTTGTGGGTGAAATTAAATATATTTCATTAATTAATAGGGTTTTTCTCAAGATCCAAAAGTACTAAACAATAATGGTTCTTAGGAAAGTTTCCAGGTAATGTACATAATATTCAAATAAAAAGATGTAGTACACATTTATGAGACACCTTTGTCACTATAATATAGAAATATACATATATATATGAAAAATGTGGAAACATAAAATCAATGATAACATAAAATATAATTGGGTTTCTAATATCAATAGGCTGGGAATCCTTTGAAAATGGAATTGAGCTAGATGTTGGGACAATCATTCCATGAATAATTTGTGGATCCTCGGTCCCATAATAATGGTTTAAAATACCTACTTCACATATCCCCAAAAATGTATCTGAAAAATCTATGTCACCATAGAGAGATACATGTCCTAGCACAACGGTCACCCCTGCTAACATCCAATCACATTAATGAAGTATGTTGGGTAGTATCTGGATGTCTTATAAATGGTATCAGATATTGATTCTATTCAAATCGATCTATATAAATCCAAAATTATTTTTAATCCCATGTTCTCAGTCTATTTGTGATCAAAACATCATGACTCAGATAATTTGTAATGGGATTAAACTAAGGAAATTTATAAAATGAATTCTCTCTATATCTAAGTACATGCTTGGAATCCATTCATAAAAATGTATCAATAACCCACTCTCAGTCATTTCTCAAGAGTTTAGTAATATAATAGTGAATCCACCCAACCGTAGGGTCCATCCAATGAGTCTACCAGGAGAGCATAATCATCCATGATTACATCAACATTATATGGTTCCAATTCCAACACCAACTTCATGTAATTGATTTGGGAATGGATAATCATCCCCATTTCCCGAGAGATCATAATTGTCCCTGAGTATATCTCATATGCTATAGCCCACGAATTATTTCATCATCTCTATAAACAAGTAGGATCAACAACCGGATCCCAGAAAGTATGTCTTTGTATTCTAATAAAGTAATCAGTCACATATTGGTCTTAGAATCATTATCCCTATAAGTACCTATGTTAATCATTGATTATCTGTCACCTTGGACCTTATCATCATCCAAATACTAGGATTCTCCTATGAAAATCATAGATTTATCAACATTAATCAACTAAATTCATATATAAATAAGTTAGGGTCGATTAAATGATAAACCCACCATTATAGCCACAACCCCTCTGGAATATATGTTTTGTATGGGTAATAAGGTGAGACCTTCTACAATATGTACGTAAATCCAAAAAACAATTTTAGCATTGATTAATCATTGGAGAACCCACTGGGTCACTTACTTGAAGTTATTAGTGAGGCATACTACTGTAAATAGTATATGCAGGAAGATTCATCATATATATGGTGCATCGAAATAGTAAATAGGAAGATGGATACAACATGTGATTTCTTATGTCGCCATGTATGTGTTGGTATGACATAATGGACTTTGAGTACGGTTAATAAAGTTGGGGAATCGAAAATTTTATCCTCTATGTCGAAAGAGAATATGAACTATTATCACTGATGGATATTTTCTTGATTACCAATCTTGAGATATTGCTCATTGACTGGCTCTGTTCAACAGTCTTACTCTCTGGATATAAAAGGATTTTATTACGGGAGTAAGAGTATTTATATCTTGTAAATATTATAAAATTCCTTCTAGGACCCCTCAAATAACCTAAAGGGTTTCACCATCAAAATATATGGATGATGATACTCAATATAGACTAATAACATGTCCAATTATGACTATGGGGGTGTAAAATAAGAAAATCCCTAAAAAGGGTAGCAAGGGAGGAGTACATGTCATGCATACCCATGTTCACAACATGTACCTACAATGCCTCAACTGGGCATATACTTCTGTCTGACATTGTTTTTAAATCCCATATACATGAAATTTTTAACATGGTCACACTCTATACCCTACATGGGCTATGTTTCCATGTATGTCACAATGCCTAGGCTTTTATTTTGTATAGTTGTGTACTTCTATATCATGTGTAACCCCTCAGGGTCTGTCATTGTATATCCACACTGCAAAGTACCCCTACACAGGCTATATAAAAAATTAGTCAGATACATGTATATGTACCAATACATTTAATTTTTATCATTTTTATTATTTTTAACTTCTAAAAGTATACTCCTCCTCATATAAGAAGAACACATAATGTGTTTTCCGAAACTACATGACGTCTTAAAATTATTACAAAATGGGAATCCCCTTAAATTACTTGGAAACCCTTTTATTATCCCCAAAGAATGTAGATTGACCCTCAAGGGGTCTAAAGTAGTGACATTAGTTCCTTAAACATATAAGGTGTAAAACTACCAGTTATACACAACATGAACATAAAACTAGACTACCCCTAGGAGAAATCTAAAGAATCATTGCCCATATCCTTAGTCTATGTCTATTTCATGACAATCCAGCTCTTACAGAGCTTTGTGGTGGAACCACTATTCATCTCTTCATATTTTCCGGTATCCCTCAAGAAAGCATCTCTAATTCACAATAATGGAATCATATTGGGTCAATACATGAGATTCAAGATACAATTACCGATAATTCCACTTCTGTGAATAATCCCACAATATGTACTCAATAAAGGTGATGAAATCTCAATATGATGTTGAATTCAAAATATGTATCCAAATGAATGTATGAAAATAAAATAAATTTTTATTAATTAAATATAATAATTTCACATTATGCTCAAATTTCAATGGAATGGTATTCTACAAAACTCTTGTAATAGGGTAAAAAACCAATTTCGGGACCAACTATGTGGTCAGAAAAATCATCCATAGTCTACTATGTGAAAATGACCATTTTATCACTTATAAGAATCTTATGGAAAAATGAAAATGTATGCTCAAAATTACATTCCATAAAAACATTGCTATATTAATAAGATAATTTATCAACTAAACTTACAATATATCTGTTAGAGAGATTATAAATATTTTTAATATACTAATTATATTTATATTTTGTATAGACATGAGGTTCACTATATCATTATATAAAAATTTTAATCTAGACTTGGAAACTCATGTAAATTTAGGTACTTTTTCTCACCTAATAATTGAAAAATAATATACAAAAACCATTAATATCATTATATATTATATATTATTATATACTTGATTTTAGTAGCTCATTTGAAGATCACCCCCCTCTAGTAGAATTCAAACATGTCAATACATACGATTCATCAAATCAGATGGACCTATATGGATATACTTATGGGTGAGTATGTATTTGAACTCTATACTGAGGAAAATAGGTGGAACTGATAGGAATTTTCAAAATATATTCAAGAAAGGATAGAACTAGTGATGTAGATTTAGTTTAGATAATAACAACTCAAATTTAATAAAAGTACAACACTAATTTATGAAGGTTAATCCTAGTATTTAGTGTGGTTAACAATATCTATTATCAAGAACCCATAATACTCGGTGAATGATGGAAATGTATAATGGGAAATATTATTCTAATATTTTTCAATCCTCCATAAATTCTGGGCATTGTTATAGAAAAATTTATCAGCTCAATCATTCTCAAAAATTCAGTTCCATGAACAATGATTTTTGTGTTTTTTATTATATGATGTAATCATTGAACTAAACACAAGTGATATAATATGGTGATATCACTATTGAATTTAATGTCATATATTAATATATTCTTATTTAAATCATTGAAAATAGTAACAAACATCTATGGGGGGAGTTTATTCATCTTTATATGGATATGTGGTAGTTTGTACTTTTAGAAGATAAGGACATGGGAATCATGGTGAATGGATAAACATGTACCAATAAATATTTGGTAGAACAATTCTATGAATGAAAAGAATATGAAAGTGTAGTTTTAAATATAAAAAAAATTTAGTTAATATTTATTAATAATTTTAGCATGATAAATGTTTTTGATATATGTTTATTTGGAAGGTGAAGTAGAGTTGTTTTTGTTTAGAGAAAGAATTTATAAATTAAAAATTCATAGATGTTATGACAACACTATGTACACAATGGAATGGATTGGGTTTCCAATGAAACTATAGAGAAAATTGTACCACTAAAAATACCATAGTGTACATGGAAGTCATTGATAGGGGGCTAAGAAGTGTTGTTGGTCAAAACACAATAAATGAAAATTCTAAATGAACAGACTTGTAAAATCAAATGAAAATATTATTCAAACAAGTTGAACAAAAATAAAATAGAAAATTGGATCTTGAAATATATATATATATATATATCAAAGAATGAAACCTTGAACATATTAATTCTTTTTATGTCAAAATAAAACAGATTATTCAATCGATTAAATTTAATATTAAAATTATAATGTTTAAAAAATAAATCAACTAAGAACTTTTTAAAGACACATTCGTTAAACGTTCATTAGAATGCTCAATAAAATTGTATTGAAAATGAGCACTGACTGTGGTGTTTTATATTCCACATGGTGGTTCAAAAATTTGAATGAAAAATTTTAACTGTAAAATACCATTGAATAAGGGTTTTACTTCTAGTATTTCATTCTGAATCTCATGATATCTCTCATTCATCACTATTCGATCCTATGTGAATCCAAAATCTATCCATAACTAAAGAGTCTCTTATTGGATGTGAGATCATGGAATTCAGGTGGAAATGAAACAGAAATCCTTTACGATTCCTCATTATTTTATTTCATTGTGTAATCAACACAAGTCACATGTTTATCAAGCACATTACTTTCAAAAAATTTGAAATCATTCAATTTCATCCATTTATAGTCAATGTGATAGTTAACCCATGGTTCTGTTAATGTAACACTATTTATTTATTTTAAAGTCTCGCATACTATTAATGGTAATAATATATATCCCTATAATGTTATATGTTTAGTAAAAAATATTATTAATTTATGGAAATAATCTCTTCCTATAGAACAGAGAGGGATTATTTATTTATATTGAGTTTTGAAACCATTCTCCCTATCATTCACATAAAAGACTAAAGTATAAATGTTTTAGGGATGAGTAAAATTAAATAAATAAATATTTCTATCTAATAAAATGCTTAATAAATATTTTCTAAATGTTTGAAAACATGTTTACACATATGTTATTATATTCAAAATTTTATAATTATATTATTGATATATGAAAATTTTCAACTTTCACCAATTTAAAATTCATAAGAATACTTTTTTGAAACATATTGTGACATACTGCATGCTTTATTAGTGATTTATTACAAATTTAATTTATGTAAAATGTTTATTCTATTTTTTGACATTGTTTAATCCACATGTATTAATTTATGATGGGTATTTCATATATATTTGGATTACTATGATGGTATTTCATATTAAAAATATGCATACAATTTGTATATAAACATGGGTTGATAATATTCTCGTTATTCAATATGGTGGATGTTTATAATTTATTGTGACTCATAGATTCATTATACCATACATCCTTTTTCTCCATGTATATGAAACAAGGGTTCCCTATACACTATTCCATTTTCTCTATGACTTGTATCAAACCCTGTCTACCGTGTATTTGGATCGCTGAGATATGCATCAAGGTTTCTGTTCCCAAAATCATATGATATCCCATGAGATATGTTTGAAACAAGTATACTCATTATAGACCCTCATAATATTAAGTATTATATATCATTTACTATATTAATATTGGATATATATAACATTACATGCTAACTATTGCTCTATATTTTCAATTACCCCTATAAATTTAATAGATACACTTTTGAGTATGATATGAATAGTGTGTTGGTGTTGTAACCTTATACAGGGTTGTATTCTAATTATTCCCCACACATTTTTGGATGAAACTTGTGTTGATTCATTTTTAGGAGTACAATGTGAGTGTAAATCACCAAAAAATGAGAGATAATAAAAGTTATAGCAATGATTTCAGAAGACATTATTTTTTGATACTATTGGATGGATGAATGGATGGAATCATGGATATCAATGATTTTTTTCAAGGGGTAATTATCTCAAATGTAATTATTAATTTTAGTCATTACGAAATTTATAACTCAATGAACCATGTATACAAAAAATTTCATTAAGTGACTTATTTTGTATACATTATTAACACATTGGTTTTTGGATACATGTTAATAATTTTTATAGGACCTCATGATTTCATTATTATGTTATAATTAATAACATTTACGGTTTTACTTCTATAATTTGGATATTTTAAACTCTATTCCATGTCACGGAAAATATAGGTATATATTCTATACATTTATTTCATCTTCCAGTAGTGGAAAACCATCTCCCACACACACATAAATGAAACTCATAGGGGTTTTCCTAGTATCTTATATGGGTTGGTTTTCCAGATGAATTACAGTAGTGTGGTAAAGTTACTATTTGGATATTTTGTTCAGGATCATTAAATTTTAGTTATATTATATCCGCATTGATATCTATAATTTCAACCATTTTTATAAATAATATCGCACAGTCTCAACTGCAGCAAATAATTATAGGTATGAAAAATATTAATATATATGAAGATAAATATCAATTTTTGTTTTACAGTAAACCTCTCAACATCTAATATTTGATCAAATGAGGATTATATAATTATTATATGACTCATTAAGGTACTAGAGAAATCTATGAAAAATATTTAAATCTACAACATACTAAGACTTTTTTATGTTCTTATCCTAAACCAACAAAACTCATACATCCAATTCACTCTTGAACACAAACCCAAACCCAACCCTATTTATGATCACATGAATATGATAAAAGTTAATGGACAAAAAGAATAAAATAAAATAACCCAAAAACATTATAACAATGAAAAGATATGTAGGAAGGAGGTTTAAAATAACATTGCGTATCTACCCTGATTAACAAGGTGTTACCACCAAGAATTATATAGATATAGTTATATTTCTAAATATTAAATAAAATTGTAAGAGTAAAATGATAAAAATATATATTTTAAATTAATGATCCAAAGATAGAACGAATCTACTAAACAAGTGAGAAAAACAATTAGTCCATGATAAAGTGAAAATAACAAAAATGGTAATTAAAAAATTACAAATAAAACCAAAATAATGAATGAGAAGATTATTCATTATTTTAAAAGCATCAAACTCAGAATATATATAGAACTTTTTTGTCACATTATAATAAATAAGGAACTATACAAGGATTATGAGATAAACATCAATATGATAAAATTTAGATTAATATCTCTTATATATGTTGTAATTTCCAATTTCCGTATTTCTAAAAAGATAAATATTAAAACAAAAAAATTATTTTCTGAAATACATATATTTTTACAAAATTTAAAAATATCAAGAGAGTAAAAAACCACATTCCTATATCGAGTAATTAAATCTATTACCCCTCCACTAATGAACTACGTACATCCACAGTTTTACAACATGTAATTTATTTAGTTCTAGGAGGGAGGTAAATTATTTTCTATTTTAATAGTAATAACGATGAAAAAGGAACCATTTTTAAAAAATAATCATAAATAAAAATGCAATATATTTACAGCAACTCATCATAATTCTTGTGAATAATAGCATATAAAACTACAACTACATCTTGGGTTCAACTATAATGATAAATTACCAATATTCAAATTATATCCTAATAAAAAATATAACATTCCACTATTATTCTTGGAAGAAATCATAACAATATTGGTCTATCATAGAAATATTTTTCATACATTAATATTATAAAGAAATGGAATGTAAAAAATTGGAATACACATCTATAAAAATTTAATATATATATATATATATATATAATAAATATTTAACAAGATGAAAATAAGTGTTAATTACTGATATTGATATGATATTCTAGAATAATGTATTTAATAATAAATTATTACAAATATTTCAATTTTTAATTAGGTATGAAGGGAATATAATTATATGTTAGATACCCAACAATTCATATACCATTTTCATAGAGTAAAATTAATTTAAACAAATGTAAATATATATTAATACCTATAATTAAAATTTCCAAGATAATTTTTTATATTAAATGATTAAAATAATGTGCAGGAAACATCGTAGGAACTACCTATGTAAATAAATGTTTTTTGATACCACATATAGATCTAACCCACTAGTGAGGTTGTCATATACTGATAAGGATCATATTACTCTCTTGTAGGATTTATAGAATATCCTATTATTCCATTGGTGAAGTATGGATGAACATAGGAGGAATGGGGATAATAGTGTTATATCTTTAGGTTTGACACTCATATCAATCTAGGGACCCCATGAAGTGTTTAAAATTGTGCATGGAGAGCTGTAAAAAATTTATTTTTGTAAAACAATATGCTCAAACATCATCAAGAATACCATTTAAAAGAATCAAAACAAACTGGACCACTTAATTCCTTGTGTAATCAAACTATCCATATAGTGGAAAAATAATTAGTAAACACTGAATCATTTGATTATGGGGTACCCAAGGAAATGTTACAGGGAAAACTATATAAACATATAATAATCCATTAAATATTTAATGTCAAAATAAATAATGTAATCATCACTGGGCCACAAAAATTATATTAACAACTATACTAATTATATATTAAATTCTTAAATAAAGAAATACTGATACATATATATCTAAATCCAAAATATTAATCACTTGTGACTTTTTTGCATCAAAATATTAATGATAAATCCCAAGTATTATTCATTAATATTTAAATATGGACATGGTTAATTAAATTAAAATTTTATATGTTAATGATTTATTATTTTTAATGTCAATTTAAATATAAAAAATTTCAATAATTTATTAACCATTCATATTTTTTTAGGAATATGATGATTTGGAAAACATGTATAATGACCATATAAAAATATTAGTATTTAGAAGTTTTGGTTATTAATCCAGCTTCAATAGGTCTATATCCATCCAAGGATCCTCCTATGACATTTCCATATCCCTCCATGATCTCTCTACTAATAGGAATGTCTCCATCCATAAACACTATAATTGAAATTCCACATCTTTTCATGAAACTAATCATTATGATGTTGAAGGCATCAATTATTAATCAATTCCTATTATGTTTTTTTGTGTTTATTTGATTTCCCCAATATTTTAAAAAATCATAAAAAACAATTTTCATAGTGTTCACATACTGTAATTATTTTAATAAATGGTTCTTATTGAATATCTATATCAATTTGAATAGGTAGGTTTCAAATTAATGATTTTTGAAAATTTAGTTATCGCAATGAATGATTAATTTAACAGCATATATTATACATTTTTATTTGAATCATTTAGGATTATTATTTTTTAAAGAATAAGATATTAAATCCATATATATATCATCTTATTATGATAATTTAATATGTTTACCCCTTAGAGGAAACTAATAGAATTTGATAGAGGAAAAGTTTCTATTAATATTATGACTTTTAGACTTTATTATATATATTTATTTGAAAAATAATTTTTTTCCTACATAAGAACACTTTAGATCAACACTTAATGAATTTTAATATGTGTTAATTAAAAAATATTGAAGGATATAAAACTATATGATGGTTATTTTGAATTTGTAACATTAACCATTATACATGTTTTCTTGTGCATATCCCCTTGTTTTCGAAAAATCCATTCCCCCTTTAATGTTTTTATGCCCTTTCATAGTATTTATGGGAAGAATCATTTATAAAAATTTCTATTTAAATCTAATAATTTCTAATAGATTATATATATATATATATATATATTAGTTTAACAATATTTATTATAGTTTGAGGTATAAATATAGTTATATAATTGATCAATGATTGTATTTACTAACATGCATTGGAATTGACACATCTCAATTGTAACATGTCCCAGTAATTTTTTGTATACAAATCAACATGTAATCTTGTTATATAGATTTTCAAAAATAATTACGGATTTTCAAGAATTTTTACACGATAAAGGTATAGACATTGATTATATGTTTTTGTGGTTGATGGGTTGTCGAATTTAAATTCATATGATTGTAGTTATTTTTCGTATTCAATTTTCCATCTAAAATTTGGTATTTTTATATTACGTGAAGTATTATTTCTTTTATAATAAATTATTTCAAAATTTAAAAATGACTAATTATTGTATAAGTATCACCGATTCAATTGATTGAGATTTTTATTAAAACTATTTAGGAAAAAATATTCCATTTCATTATTAGTAAATATGGAAAATGAAATATTTTGAACAAGGAAATTGGCATCACATATTTCAACATCATATAATAATATGAAATAATAATGTTTATATGTAAAATAGTTTATTTGAGTGTTTTATCCAATGATATTGATCATTCAATAAATAAAATTATTGGTACTTAATGTGGTTGTTGTGAGTCACAACGGACTAAAATATACACATTATAAGGGATGAATCAAATCTTGCTAAATTATTTAATAAAATTATAATTTTTTTTATTTTTAACCACATTCATAGTCGAACTAGTTTTTACTATTAGTACATATTGTTATAATTTATTTTACTCATAATAATAATTCATATAAAAAATGGTATGGAAGGTAAATACATCACATAGTTCTATTCCAAGGATGGTATCATCTTTGAAAAACTACCACTTGTTGTGAATGGAATGTCCTATTGATATATTGAATATAAAAATATTAAAAATATTAGTTCAAAAAAAGGTGGATGACATCTCCAAAAACCTAGTTAAGGTAGGATACGAGGATTATTTTCCAGCTTCCCCCATGGGGGGTGTGAGTTCATTGGTTAGGGCGGTAGTGCGAAGTTGGTTCCAAAGAAGATTCCCAAAGCCAGTTGGACTAAGTGCTGGAACATATGGAACCACTCATGCACTATGATGAATAAATTTTTTAGGAAAATTTGTATATTAATGTATTTTAAAAGATGGGACAAATTCATGTGTCCACTAAAAAGGAGAAAGTCGAGTGGGCTCATAGGAAGGCTCTCATTTGCTTAGAGGCTTTAACATGGGGATGAATATCAATGAGGAATACAAGAAATCTTGGGACAACTTGGAGCTTCAATATGAGGGGACCTTAAAGGATTTACTAGACACTTAGGTAAATTCTATTCCTTGGGTTCTTTTAGGGATAATTATTCTAAACAACTCACCATTTTCCTTAATAGATCTATCGTATCATTTAGTACTGAAACTATTTAGTTGTGAGGGTTCCAAATTTCCCCTTAAGAGTTCTTATTTTAATAAAAAAATTTTCATTGGATGGATATTATCAATATAATTCGGGTTGTCTTTTATTATCTTGAACCAATTTGTTTATTATATTGCTAAGATGGGGCTAGGAATCATCCTAAAATCATTTACCTATCAAGAATCCAGAATAAAATACAATATCCCACTCCACTTCAGTCCCCCATATGGTCTCAAAAATATCTTTCTATCATTTGAAGTAAATATTCTCTCCGAATAGGATGTCACATAATCCACATATTCATATCTTCACCTCTCAACATAGTGTATTCAAAATCACGTGAATATATAAAATCGCTACATGATATTTATTATATCCATTTCATCATTACATCCATATCATTTTAAAATCCTTTTATAGGGTTCTGTTTCTTGACATTAAAGGGTTAAAATATCCGGTAGGAGATAATTGGATCATCTTATTTTTGTTTATTTTTCTTTTTTTTATTATTTATTTTATCTCACTATATATGTTATATAGTGAATATTGGTATCCGTATTCATCACTTTTTATCAAAGATAATTAATAAGTGGATGAAAATGAATGTAGGATCACTGCACTTCTTTGATACCCAGTAGGTATCTTTACAAGATAATAATATTAGTTCTCTTCCCCAGAAGACCTCTTGGGTTCCTATTCTTCAAGTGTTATTTATATTCTCTCTATTTATACCTATATTATTCATCTGCATTTTATACCTATGTAATTTAAATTTTATATTATATATTTAATAATACTAATAATATCTAATCATATTTTGGGCCATGAACCTCATATTTGTTTCTTCAATTACATGTACATTAATGTATTTCACAATCTCTATTTCCTTTCTCCTTCTTTTTCAAGTGGGCATGTCCCCATATTATTCAATATTATTTTTCCATCAATTGTTTATATATTTTAATAATCTTATTTACCCTATAACATATATTTCTCACTGTCTCTAATGTAAAATTTATTTGTCATATTTTTCTATATTAGTTTTTGAAGCTCTTAATTTTATTCTTATATTTCAATCGAATTCTATAATCAATATCTATTTATAATTGTATAATAATCATATCAAACTATGTTGTTTATTTATTCATTTAATTCATGACATCATAGATACATAATAAAATATATAATCATTATGCCTAAGTCTATAAAATTCAATAATTATCAGAGAAATATCATCTCAATCTATAGAATGAATTAGAATATTTTCATTATATTTTATTCCACTAAATCACAAAACATATATCATACAATTTACTTATTCATTGATTACAAATATTAATTTGAAAAATATTCATTTTAAAATAATTGAATTATGAAAAAAAAATTCATAACATTTTCTTATATAAATTTTTTTACTCAAGATGAAACCATGGATAAAAATATATTCATTATGTTTTGGACTTGTAAAAATTTTTATAGAATCATCAAATATAGTTTCCTCTGTAGAAACTTTATTCTTAAAATACATAATTATTTATAAGTAGTATTATAATAATAATTTTATGTCTAAAATCATATCCATAGAGTAGAATATTATCCCCCTCAGAAAAGTTTTATTATGGTATATATGAGGTCTTAGATGAATAAATTAATATATAGCTTTAAGTCCTACTCCATACATAAAAGTCTAATACATGAACAGATAATGTAAATATGTTACTTAGGGGGGATTTTTACAATTAAAATTCAGTGGACTAAATAATTATTAATCACATTATGAATTTTGATTTAGGATTAAATTTATTTTATCAGACACCAAGAAAGTTATGTCATGTGATGTAGGAAATGTATTTTGTGATGGAAAACTGACATGTATACTAAAATTATTATTATAGTAGTGTAGATTTTGTGCCTTTATAATTTATCAACTATATATAAAAATTCCTATATAAATTCATAGTAATCCATAGAATCATCCAATTAGCTCTTTCCTTTTAATACATATTAAATCACATTATATAACCTTTAAATATTTTCATAAATTAATAGAACCAAACAAAAAACATTTATCTAATGCCAATGGTTCTTATCAACATGTTATAAATCAAGATACAGTATTTCAAAAACATCAATACAATTATAAATTTAGTTCCAATATTTAATAAATATGTCTTTCATCCAAATATTTGTCCTAACTCATTTTAGTATTTACTATGAATAATTTCTCCTCCGTAGTTCTCTATAAAATTATCTATCATCTATCGATACATTGTACTAGTCATAACTTCTATAAATATTGTTATAATGGATTAATAATAATAGTTTATAATCCAACTTCATTATTATATTCTCTTCATCTTGTAAAATAGAATAAAAATTTACTCCAACATAGAACTTGTGTTTAATTTAAGAAACAACTAAACAACCATCTTTTGAATGCATTTCTTCACATTAATATGCACAAATAGCTATTAAAAATTTGAAATATACCCTCAGGATCATTAACTATAATCATGGGAAGATACTTCAATTTAATTAAATGGATAATTCCTCCATCGACAATCTCTCAATAAACATTGAATTCTCTATAACACCATTGGAAAAAAATACAACCACAAGGGAAAGAAATACTCAATATCTCCCTTTGTATTTTATTAAATACCAACATCATATCTAATGTCGATGTTATATTTTTCTACCCCTTAAGGATAATAAATATTATGATTTATATATAAAATTATCCCTATAATTGAAATTTCAATAATATAAAGGAAGTTTATTCAAGGGAAAATTATTCCCCCGATTATTATTTTAATTTTTATTAATCATCATACCAACTTTTTTAACTCCATTTTTAGAAAATTAGTTAATTAATCTTGATAAAATGGTGGAACCACATTTTTCGAGAAAACATTTATCAACTAATCAATTATAAGACAGTAGTGGATAGACCATTTTACAAAACAAGACTGACACTATTAGAAAACAATGTTCTCTATTACAGGGAACAATGTGTTACCAATAAAATATTTAACTACATTATGACTGATCAAACAAAAATTTAAGAGATGTATAAGTATCAAACTGAATAAGAAAAAAAACATAACATCATTATAAATGAATGTTTATTTTTATCCCCTTTTTTATATATAATAAATTTCCCCTTGACAATGATTGAAAATATAATTTTAAATACCTAAGCGAGAGTGGAAAAATATCATATACATATTTATTTTTGGGATTATCCAAAATTCTTTATTTAACATGGAATTATTAATATATAAAAGATTCACTTCATTTTTATCTCTCCATAAAGTTTTAATCTATGTACTTAACTATTTTTTAATTTCATTTGTAGAAATTGTGAATTTGTTTTCATACTAGTTAATGTCTTATGTTAATTTATATTTTAAAAATAACATGTTTCTAGGAGACATAAAAATACAAATTGTGGATGACAAAAATAGATTATTCTGATTCTTTTTTGTATGAATGAAAAACATATAAATATCCCATTTTTATTATTCTCTATAAATTCCCTCATTTTAGTTAATAAGAAATAGTGTTTTGGTATAAGTTGAGCCTTCTTAAACTCATTAACACCAGAAAGAGGGATACCACGTAGCCTTAAACCTAAATAATCAATTATTAATAGCTCAATTTTTTATCTCTTCCTAATTATTTCAAAAATAGTTTTTCAAACCCATTCACCATAATGAAACAATATCTTTATTTTATATTCCTATTTCTTCTTAGCCGTAATAGAGTTATCTACTTTATCTATCCAACCATTTTTATCTTTTCATATCCTTCCCTATTTTCCTCATTCATTACAATTAACATGGAAATATGGATATGCAATACATTTTCAAATTCTCATCTTTATATTAGGATTGGATTATTTAATAGTACCTAAATAGTAATCACTAAAATTATATGGTTCGTGGAATTTAGTTTTCAATTCAAATGATTTTTATAAAAACCATTCCATGAACTTAGTGCCTACATGTTATTAAATGTTTCTCCTCTCAAAGTGTAGTTTACCATGTTTCAGCTTACCCTTTATTAAAATCCACAAAAATCATCATCAATGATTTAAAAAAATACACAAATCCTATAATGAAATAATTGAAATCATTCATTTTTTTAGATTCCATATTATTCACTCTTTCCTTGATGTTCACAAACATGTTTAAATGATCCATGATGTAGTTTCTATTAAAACAGTATAAACACATTCTCATTGTTGATAAAAACCTATTCCATATAATTAATCTTTGGATTCATGGGAGTATTTTTCTTAGTTTCCATTTTGTGTATATTCCTCATGGTAAACATCCCATATTTCTTTAAATTATTCATCATTTTTTGTTTTCTTCTTACCGTATCATTGTAAATTTTTTCATAAGATGGTAGATTCCAAAAAAATTTATAAAAGTGAAAACTATAATATATGTAATATGAAATATTATTTTAAGACATTAAAATATATTTTCATATAAATATTTCACTTATTCTAAGAGTATTTCTTTAGAATATCTTTATTCCATTAAAAATAAACACTGTTCATTTGGACATTAGGCCATTGATATGTTCGAAATAATAATATATTACACTGATAATAAATGTTAATATTCCCAAACAATTATTAAGACTAGTAGTGGAAAATATAATGACTTATAATTTCATTTATATTTATAACATGTAAATTATTATACTTTTTTTGGGTGGAAACTCTAATAATTTGTTCTCTATTTCGTGTGATTATCTTGCTAAATAGAATTTCACCATCCCTTAGTATATTGGTGGGTATGAATGAAATTTTTTACAACAAAATATCTCTAAATTTTTACTTGAATAATTCACTTGTATTGTATATAGATTCAATGAAAATGATCATAAAAATAACAAGTAATATTGTTATCCAAGAGTTTTTTTTTGTGTTTATCATTAGATGATTATAATATCCAATTTCCAAAATTTGATTATTTCTAAGAGAGAATAATATATTTATAGATCTATATAGCTACATCATTTCCCTCATTAAAATATGAATATTTTATAGGGGTGACATATCTATTTCCTTCTCTACATCAAACTATAGAAATTTATTATTGGTTGTCTGCATATGGATATCTAGTGTTTTTTCCAATTTATGAAATTCTATTGTTATATTTTGAGGTTTGACCTTATAAAATTTTCACATCTCCAGTAAATAAATTTCATTATGTTTTTCTTATTTTCTACAACTTAATGTTTGGAATCATTAACGTTCAAGGAAAATTTATATTATATATTCATTGGATATATCACATACTCGATTTTTTTTACAAATTTAGCCTCTCTCCAGAAAAACTCCTTCAATTTCATAATCATTCATATATATTATTTCATATGAATATAAGATAGATTTTTCCATATTTACAAAATGATTTGTGAGACCATTACATCTTGAATCATTTTAAAATAATTAATATATTATTGCATTATCCTCCAATATGAGTTGGGATTTTCTTCATGTATCCTCTTGATATATTGGAATATAATATTCATAACATTAATAATGATCATAATAAGATAGATCATTATTTTATAATAAAATACATTGACTAAATCATTTAACTCATATTTATCACGAATTAAGATATACTCATCACTAGCAGAATCATATTCAATTGATTTGGAAGTATTCTTACCAGTATGATTATATATAGCCAGTGGTTGATCCTATTTAACATTTTTTTACTTCATTCAATCATAACCTCTTAAAACTACTTATTTTTTAATAAAATTGAAAAAAATTCTAAATAATTATTTATAGAGATGTGGTTTGAAATTCCCATCTATGTCACTTACGAAAATTATTCAAATATAAAATTAATATATTTTTAATACAAAAAATCAGACATTAAATATTTATAATAAATAGGAACATTTCATCATTGACATAGCATGTGATTCTTAGGAGGCCATTGCACACAACTGAGTGTGGTAGATAATTATATATGGATAAATTATATTTCCATATTCAAAATGTTATTTTATAATTTTATCCATTTAATATTCTAACGTCTATTGTTTGTATGATGATTCATACATGTTTTTAACCACAAATAAATACCAACATGTAATGTAGCTATGATTTTAAATACAACACAATGTGTTATTTTTAATATTCTACCCAATGTAGAAAACTTCTCATTTCAGTTCATAAGATGTATAAGTTATATATTCAAAACAATAATCTTATTATCAATAAAAAATATTGGGTGGGATTATCCAAAACCAAAGAGCTTACCCTACACTTAATTGGGGTCTAACTGTAATCCAAGTACCATTTCTGTGTATAATATCGCCAAAGGAAATCCACATCCCCTAAAAATTAGTCTATTGACCTGTCTGTCAACATTCTTATAGTATTTTATTTAGGTCATGAATTAAAATAGAATTTCACATGATCAATATATTTATATATTATTTATCTCCAAATAGTGTCTTTGACGTCAATTGTATATTCAGATTCACTACATTCAAGTCAATCCCTGATTAATATCGATGCTTCAATCTCATATTAAAATTTTAATAAAATGATTAAATCGCATAATATTCAAGGGTAATGAAATAAAGTAGATGATCAGTTAAACATAATGAATATGTACATTTCTCATTCAATTTTTCATCTTACATTCTCACAATATTTAAAAAATATGATGTCACAAAACATCATATTATTTACATATTCATCAAAAAAAATTATCATCAAATACAGGTACATAAGACACTTATATATCTTTGATATATAGTAGTTATAATTTTTTCAGCGTATGATTAGTTTTTTATTCTTCTTATTCTCATGGATAGAAATTATATTCTTTTCCATTGAAATTTATTCAAGTGCATGCACTCTATCTCTGTCTAGATTCATATATTTTTATATGTACATCACAATCATTATCATTTTTCTATTTTATAATATTTAAAATCTCATATCACATTAGGTACCATGATCCTCAATGTTTTACCAAACTGCTTATACCAGTTTGTCTCCCAAACTCTTCATTTAGTTTCTCATTAATTTCCACATTGGTATTTCTCCACATTGTTTGTAATTTTTTTATGAAATCAATTTATCTTGAGTAATATCGAGAATAACCTTATAGAATTTGAGTCTCATTTTCCATTAGATAAATAAATATTTATGATTATTCATATTAGGACTATATACTCTTCTTATCATTCCCATTTTCACATTGAAATTATAAATAAATAATATTCATGGTTAAATTTGCATCATAAAACTAATTTTTTGTGATATACAACATCTCACTATTAACAAGTGAATTATTCACCCATAACACAAACTTCTAGAAGGATTTGTAAAAATATGTCAAGTATATTTGCACAATCATCTTAAACTATATCTAAAAACATAATATTTTTTGATATTGGAATACATTTAACAATAAAATTATCCTTACGAAGAACTCATTTTTTAATCACCAATGAGGACCTTATAATATCGATATCTATTAATCATAGTTTAATGAAAAAACTATCCTCATATATATTTTATTAAATGACTTCATATCACATTTTAATTATTAGTCTACATAGCCACATGATGTTTTCGAAATGGATGAATTTATTTTTATTAATCAAATTTATATTCCTTTTAATAATTTTTAATTATTAAAAGTCACATGTTTAATCTACAAAATTTCCAAAATTGTTCGAATTATAGATCCTCACAAAAATAGAAGACTTTATAAGGCTCAAAAATTACAGACGTAAGTACATTTGATATCTTATGTATTAACATAAATGTTTTAGAGTGGGTTAAAAATTCATACATCCTAATATATCATCTTATTTTATGTTTTATATAATTAATATAATTTCTAGGATAAAAATCACAGGTCACAAATTTTATTTACTATGGGTTATTAGTTAACATGAGAGTCAAATATTCTAGTGGAGATGTTTCCATTGTTGGAATTCACCCAACTCAACAGACATTCATTCTTCCAAAATTTATGATTCTAATTTAAATATAATATTATTAAAAATCAAATGTTGTGAAAAAATTATATAGAAATGTTATTGTGATGTATCATTACAATCTCAAACTAATATTCTAACACAAAAATATAGACATCATGTGATCATTATTGTGTACTCCATTATAAAATTATACAATAATTTCTAATTCGTCCATGGAATCTTCTAATATTATATCAAAATAAAAAAATTTGAAATGTTATTCATCGCAAACATATGTACTCAATATTGAGTATTTAAATTATTTCACTAAATTAATAATTTTAGTTCCCATATTAATAAATTTAATCATCAATATAAATTTTATTCATCATATATTTTAATTTTAATCATTCTCTATTATCGTTGGTTGGTTCTCTAAAACATTTAAAATATTATCTTAATACTTTAAATCTATTTAAACCCCTATAAATAAATTTATAAATGTTTTTTTGTAATATATCTCTATAATTATTCATTCTTGGGAACTATATATCTTCTAAATAAGAGTAGACTACACCAAAAACATAATAATTGTTTGTGACATAAAAACAATAATAATAATTATATGATCCCAAGAATATCACATGAACATTTCTAAAATTATTTTCAAGGGAAGCATCTCTTCCTACAGTTAAATACCACAATATATAGGATGATAAATCATATTAATAATGTGGACATATATTCTATCACACATCTTCACCAGAGAAATATTTTTCCTAAAACCTCATTGACAACCAATACCTCAAAAAAAGGGAAGTTAAATTGGTCATGGAGTAGAGGATGAAATATTTGGTTCAAGAATATACTTTAAAAAAGGAATAAACAATAAATGATGTCAAATAATTAGATAAAAAACTTTTTATAACTCAAATATGATCTCTAAATTATGTTGAATGAATTTTATACCACTACTTATAAACTAGAAAACTTATATTTTAAATCTAAATAATTATTATAATTACACATAAGTTATTTTCATGTTGGAAACATCAATGGTTAATATTGATCAAAATTTTTGGGTGGATTAGTATAAAAATAATGAAACAAACACAATGAAGATGTTAATAAATTCCACCCCAACTCTCTATTGACAACCAGATTTGTAATGTAAAAAATAATATATATTTATAAATTATATTTTTTTTATAAAAGTATGATGGGTGAAACTTCAGTAATTTATTGAATTTAATAATGTGTATATAAATCATCAATATCCAATTATTTTACCCACTGATGCATTTGTTCTAAATAAATTACCATAATTAATCTTATATCATGGTTACTGAAAAAATAATTTATTATTGAATATAATTCTTGAGAAACTCAAAATAAATAAAATTATTATATTTTGTTTGTGAATAATTATGTATCATTCCTATTAATTTAGTTTTAAAATACCAACAATGATGAATAATTTTTATTCATTTAAAAAATTAACCTTTTCTAATGTTATACATTTGTGAATCACACAACAATGAAACAGAATAATGTGATAATCAAAATCATCAAATCTACAATTTATGTGAAAACATATTTGGAAATTATAATTATATGCCAAAATGGTAAAACAATTTCCAAATAAAATCTTCTCTCATAAAATATTTAAAAACTTAACACTATTTTACTTTTCCATGTCGGGAATATATTGTCATAAATTACATATATTCGGTTATTAGTATAATAAAAAATATAATGTTTTAAATTTTGTTCTATAATAATAAATTTGCAATAAAATAATTATGAATGAATAATTTTTCCCTATTCAAATTTTAATTTTAATGAAATTATGAATAAAAGTTCAGATTTTATAAACAAAATATTTATAATTTATTCACTTTGGGGGTTCAAAATTAATCATTTTATAATGTAATGAATCCCATAATTTTTTAATTGTATCTACAACAATATTTTTTTCGAAGAGTTGATGATCATTTAACATATTATAAAATGGAATATAATGATCACAATTAACTGTATCAGAAATACTTCTCTTAATAAAATAGATATACACATGATCCTTACATTATAATGGAAATTATTCTACATCCTAGAACTCCTAATGATTTTTTATTCTTATAATTCATATACCTAGATGACATATAGAATTTATTATTATTTAATAATTAAATGGGGAAAATATAAATATGTTATATCAAATATTCAATATACATTAAATTGATATGAACTACCATTGATAATTATGATGAAATACATAATTTTTATTGACTAAAAGACCAAATAATTGTTTTTAACTAATAACAAGAAAATAGATATTCATACAATTGAAAATTGATAATCATGTTGTTAAAAAAATATATCCCTTAACCACGAATGTCACAAAAATAATATATCATAACCATTTAGTCAAAGCATGTTGTGGGCACATCATAAATTATTGATCTGGAAAATTTAAAATAGCCATGTGTGTATTGGTTATGAGACAAACCAATGTATGAAGGGGATATATAATTCTATTCCCTATAAGACACATAATAAATCTAATGCATTCATCATATAAAAGGAGTGAAAAAACAATACACCATTTATTTCTCTATAGAACTTTGTCAAAATATGGTAAATATAATCTAAAAATATCTATAATAAAATAATAGATTCAATGGGTGTCAATATTTCTATAGTTAATAAATTCAAAACCATTCAAGGTAAACACCATTAAATCATGAATATGAAATAGAGTGTATTTTCACAGTATATTGTAATGGGTATAAGTTCATGTGAAAATTAGGATAAAATCAAAATATTTGACGAAATATCGATTACAATAGAGTGATGGAGAATATGTAAATGAGAATAAATGTTAATTATATGATAATGGTGTGTGGTGATAAATACTGTAATAAAATGAAATGATAATGACTTATACAAATACAATAAAAACAAATGAGGTGTGGAATATTGAATCGTGTAAAAAATGATATGTAATACCTCACTATAAAATTATAAATGGTATGGTATTTTATTTTTAAATTACAATTTTAGGAATATAATGGAATATAGTCAATAATTTAACATTATATAATAATAATGAAACCATAAAATAGAACCCTTACATTGTTCTAAACTCACTCTAGATGCTCCTCAAACATCATGAATGGTGTAGATAAATTTTATTTTTTACATTCTCTAAAACCCTTTATATATGTATTTATTATCTTATATTTTGAAAATTAAAAAATTATACTAATATATAAATTTAATTTTTTTGGTTTAGGATTTGTTGATTTTGATTAGGTATTTTATCAATGATCCTTAAGTTATAATGAAATGAGTTTAATAAGGCTATATAACATTTTTATAATATTTAAAAGATGAAGGGTATATGTAGGTTTATATTCCTAAATTATAGGAGTAATAAAATTAACATATACATGTAATTTGTATAATTATGTTAAATTATGCTCTTTTAGATTGTAAATATGAAAACTATTTTTAACATTAAAAATAATTAATAACTTGGAGATTTTATCATTAAATAATAAAATATTTATAATCATTGATTATTTATATTATAAAAATTTCGAAATAATTTTTTTGAATATCCATGAAATGAGTTACTAAAAAATAAAATGGAATCATTATAAAATTGTTTAAAACCACTACATGTAAACAATATTTTTACTTAATTATAAGAGAAAATAGAAACATCTAAATTTTGGTTTTTTATAATATTATTTATTTATAAAAAAATTTATTATCATTAATTTTAATGATAATTTGTTTATATAAGGGGTATGTGGTTAAATGACAGAAAAAATACAAGGATTTTAAAATCTTCATTTTGATATAGTATTGGAGTTAGAGAAAATATTCTGTGACACAAAATTGGTAGTAGGTTGTTAGTAAATACCTAAATGGAAGATAATAATATTTAAACATTATTAAGGAAGTTAAGTAATATGCGGTTCAAAATGGATGGAAGATCAAGAATTGCATAAAAAAGATAAGGAAACCCCAGAATCTGGAGAATCTAAAGCTGTTGAATGGGAAAATTAAAAGGATTTGAATTAAGATGATCTCATTGTACAAAAACAACTCAATCTTCTTGCGGAAAAATCAATGTTTGTGGAATGATATTTTTATGCTAGTGGTGTTCAATAAAAAAATATTATAGAGGTAGTTAAATCTATTGCATATCTCCCCTTTTAAAACATTTACATCCCCCATCCTAGATAGATCATCAATAAAGGGTGACTAGTGGATGTCTTAGATAACCAAGCTGTGGTCAAGGAACGGGTAAGCCTGTGTATGTAATCTATTATCGGACAAGTTTTTTTCTCTAATGGAGAAAAAATATCGATATTCCATGATATCACTTAATGAATTGTGTATTTATGGGAATTTAATGATTGAAAAATCCTATCCATGGGTTTGGATATTACCATATAGTGTTCCCATCTGATGATTTAAAAAGAAGTTCATTGTGTAAGGGGTTGTTATCCTTAAAGTATATATTATTTATATTCAATAAATGGAATTGAAAATATTATCCTAACAATATTAAGAACAATTATACTCATATATGGAACTGGATATGTAAACTTTACTAGCTTTACTTATATTCATGGATTCTTTGGGGCTCTCATCCTTTATGGGAAACCGCATTATAATGGACAAAAAAACATATACTCTAAGGTCTTGGAATTAAGTTGGGATATGGGTGCATGTATACATGTCCATCACCTTTGTAGAAGAGGTGGTGTTCAAAAAATGATATCACAATATTAATATTGATATTAAACATGATAAGATCCAAAACTCAACATGTGTTTTAAATATAGTATTTATTAGAATAAAAATAAATTTATTCTTTGAAAATTTATTTATACGATTGGAAAATATGTTATTATTTCAAATTTTATTATTCTAATAATTATATAAACATCAATATATGAAACTTTTTAATAAATTATAGTGTAATATTTATATCATGGGGATGTCATATAATTTTAGTTATGTTTGAAAGTAATATTTTTCTCTATTCATTTAAAAAAATGATTTTTTGAAATAAATTTTCCATAAGTTAATTTAAATGTGGGATCTAATAAACGAAATTAATTTTATCAAATTAAAATAATTAATATAATAATTATAACATTAAATTAATATAATATAATACATAGAGAAATAAATTCTTCTATAATGAGTAATATTTCTATTTCATTGAGTGAATAAATTTTAATTTTTTATAATAATTCCATTATTATATTATTCAAAAATTAATTTATTTTAAATATTAATTATAATATTTTCAATACATAAAATATAATTTAATTGAAATAAGTTTATTTATTATGTATCATGACTATTTATGCCTTTCCATAATAATTAATTATTTAATAATTAATTTAAAACAAATGTCATTAAAATTAATGCTTATATATAAAATATGTTTCAATATATATGAAATAAATTTATATTGTTTTAATATTTATTTTTATTCATTCATTCATTCTGAATAAAAATTACTCTGAATTTTTTCAATATCGATAGTCATGTTCTATTCCAATAGCTAGTAATTTTTATATTGTCCATTTACATGTAAAATAATAAAATATTCTTTATATATCTTATAAATCTATCTTATTTAATTAATTTTATAGTCAGTAAAATTTCTCTATAGAGTCTATGTTATTTGTTTGTCAAATTACACTCATATTTCTATTATTTTGTTTCCTTTTTATATTTTTATTCACATCTGTGAAATTTTATGAATATCACAATTTATGATTATTTAGATTTATTTAATTATTTGACATTATTATTCCATTATAATATTTGTATTACTATATAGTGAATTTATCATTTATAATTAATTTTTATGATAAGAAAGTAATAATTTCCTCAATATTGTTTGTCCTCTACACATATGTTGTATTCTGGTTTACATGAATTAATAATTCTAAGACACACATAAATTTTATAATGGTATATCATTTTGTGATAAATAAGTATAAATTTTAGGGTAACATCAACATAAAATAAAAAGATAAATGAATTGTAAATAAAAATATTTAATATATTGTATAAGATATTGACATATATGTTAATGTTTTTTTTCATTATATTATCCTGACATAAATAATTTTTTTGCAACAAAATTTTTACTTTCTTCAACAAATGAAAAACAAGTGAGGAAATAATTAAAATAAATAAGGATTTATAATATTAATATAGATAATAGACCATGCCTATCCACTTTCATAACATGGAAATCATAATTACCTTAATAAATTTATATGTTGAGGTTTGAATTAATATAATATAGATATTTTATTTTAATATATCTTTCCATGGTGAGATTCATGATTTGCTAGAGGCATACCACTAACCACTTAATATTGATGATCCAATTTTCAACAATATAGTAAATTTGAAGCGATTAGTGCTAGAAAAGTCAATATAAACATATTATATGGTTCATTCTTTTCAATAGGAAAAATTACATATTATATGTCTTAACTTGTTGTCCTTTTGGTTCATCTGTGATTTATTTTTATTATATCATATACAAATAATATATTTTATGACTAACTCTATGATATTGACCAAATTTCATTATTGAAAATTCATCAATTATTATTTCTGACCCAAGTCCTCAAATTCTAATGTTTGTCCAACAATAATGTTTGGAACCTGATAAAATAAATGAATTCTATTATCAATTACCCTAAATATTATTATTGTACAAAAATTTAAATTATGTATTTAAGGATACAAATTATTACCTAATGAATTAAGGGATAGTTATATATAAATATAAATCATTCATGATATAATATAATGTGTATACAAATGATTCAATAATCGTGTTACCTATTGTTTTTATCAAATTATATAACATTACATCTTTTAGGAATTTATATACTAAAATAATAATTTAATAATCCTAGACAATCCCCCAAATCATATTATAATGATTAGTACCTAGTTGATTAGGGAATTTAATTGAATAACATTCAACATCCTTATAACAATTTCATTTGATATTGGTAACATATCTCTTTCCACTACACTTATGGGATCGAAGGACCATTTGTCCAAAAATATTTTTTTTAAACCCTAAAATAAAGTCCAATAATATCTCATCAAATTAGTATTGTTTTTTTTGAAATTTTAGATGTCCTTTCACCTTCACATCTAATTTTATATTAACATAGAGGACAAGAGTACTATTATTCTCTTGATTTGTATTCATATTACATAACATGATGAAATATTTACATTTATTGATGGAAATTTCCATTATCACCATATAGGATAAAGGTCATAGAGTGAGTAATTCTATGAAAATATGATTAAGATTTCTATCTTGGATGTATTTGATATTGTTTTTCTTAATTTTTTTGCATTATATGAGTCATGTATCACTACTCCATTAAAATTATCCTCAATATGAGTAATATTTTATTAATTTTAAATTAGTTTGTAATTTTCTATTCTGTACTATATTTATACTATAATAAAATATTTATAAAATAAATTACAATGAACATAATTTCATTCCTAGATTTCTATATCTTCCACCCTAATATAATTTTAAATAAATAGACACATTTTATAATCAGATATTTTATAAAAATTATTCCCATGGTAAACTTATCATATACCTTAAGTGTCAATGTGATTAATATCATACCTACGGATAAAATCAATTTATTTAATACAATGTTATTTTAAATTTATATAATTATGGAGGTATATTCCTCACAAAATAAATAAATGTTATTATAAATTATTTAGGGAAAACATTTTGATCCATATGTGAATGTTAAATTGATATAAATTTATTCAATGGACATAAAATGAATATAATATTATCATCTCTAACACTAATAATATTATTTTTCTTCATAGGGGAATCCTCAAATTTACTATGAGGGTTGACATTATTTTTGAAACATCAATTATAATCTTTTTCTAAATAGTTTTATTATTCTATGAGTGTTTAAATGAGGTTTCTCAATTGGTTCAAAAAATAAATCTATTATATTTAGGTTCTTTGTGGTGTTTATATGGTTGGAGGATTCCCGTATTGGGGTTTTAAGAAACATGGTTAATGATGGTAGAATAAAAAAATAGAATATTCCCATCATAACTGAGGGGATGCCATCAAAGCTCTTATGGGTGAGGCAATGGCCACTTTCCTTGCCACTAAAACCATGGTAATGGGGGATTATAAAATTTATGGGTTCCACCTATGTTCTAGTCGTATTCATCTTTTTTAAATTTTTATTTCAATTTATTATTTATTAAATTATGTTATCAAATATGGGGGTTGTCATTTGACCAAAAATAGAATAGAACCCATCCCACTCTAGCTACCACTCATAATAATAAGTGTTTCCATATTGTATTTATTTAATTATTTTATAAGACCAGTGCAGTCTTTTGGGTAGGGAAGTAATAAGGTATGATATAAGTGATGAGGAAAACTACTAGTAGTGTCAATTTTGGCATGACATATGGGTTTTGGTGATAGAATTATTTTTATTATATTCATATTATGGTGTGAAACTTTTTGGTCATTTATATGTAGAGAAGTTAGCATTTGGAGCTATTTTCAATGATATATTTTAAATGTCTTGTTCAAGTATGAGGATCCTTCAGTGATAATATTTACTATCAAATTATAGTATGGATATGTTATATGTGTCTATTTAAATAGAGGGTTTATTTTTTCACTAATTTAGCTGAGTCACATATTTTATCTATTGATGATGAATATGGATATTAATCAAATTATAGGAAAGGGAAATTTTTATCCAGATTCTCAATATGGGATTTATGCATTTTTTTAATTTTTGGTTTGATGAAACTAGAATAATATATGATGAATGATATATGGGGTTATATGATGATGAATTCACGAGTAGTCCATATTTATAGAAATTAGTTTTCTCTATACTATGATAGTGTGGGAGATACATCATTATATCTTTGGGTGTGTAACATACATGGGTGTGTCATCGATCTATAGAATAAGATAATCTACATATATTTCTCATCCATGTATTATCAAGCATGTATTGGAGTGAATTAATAATATTGTGTTGGTTTTAATAAATTTCATTTCTTACACATTCATATATGAAGTGATATTATTTTGGGACACTGTTAGTGGTTTTATAATTTTTTTACACTCTTAAACATCATTGGACCTCTAAGATACGTGAATAATATATGATTTATGTCATAATTAAGGGCATGTTCCCTTAGATACGTGTATATATACATGGAGGTGTATGGTTTCCATAGAATGATATTAATTGATAATATTTTAGAGGGGAATGATCCTTGGTTCCATGATAGTGAAGTTCCAGATCATTTTGGATTTTTCTATATATGATCAACCTACGGGTGATCAATTTTATATTTTTTTGTATCTTGTATGAAGTTGTAGATATTGAGTTTTCATAACAATTTAAACATTTATGGCCAGATTATTGGATAAATTTTTTTATGTTGCTTTTATTATTTTGGTATATTTATATATATTGTATAGTCTCACCAATATATCTCTTTATACCATCACTAAAAGTCAGTATCCTCTAGTGTTAATGTAGGTATGACTATGGTCATCGACTCTCTTCAATGGGAGCGATTTACATTATCTATGTTGGGGAAAATATAAACATGTAATAATTATTTAGTGAATAAATCTAGGATTTATACATTATATAATAGAATTAATTTAAATGTTTTATAAATTTAAATCATATTTTCAATTCACATTGGTTATAAAAGATGAATTCTCTACTGGGTTTTCAAAATTTTTTTGAATATAAAACTTTTTTTTAATATATATCATAATGTTTCAAAAAATCATGATATTATAGAAATTATAAGAACTCTTAATCAAAATACCAAAATCTATAGTTTTTATATCATTTTAAATACAATAAATTGATCATAATACGCTTTACTTGACATTTACTTTTATCAGTAGTCGATTTAAATATAATTAGTACATTACATTGGAAATTAATATAAAAAATAAAATATGAAAATCATTATTAATAATTGATCTCTCATTCTACCATTTTTTATTAGTTTTCACTATTTTTATTTTTTATAGGGGTGTAAGAGAGAATATTATTTTTTACTAGCAAGGATGTGGTTTAGTTTTTTAACACAAGAGTGGGAATTATCTGGTAGCCTTTCTGTCCACATGAGGGACAACAGCTCACTGTTGAGGAAAAATAGCCACCCAGTGGGAAGATGGTATTTTTTCATATATTAACTCTATTAAGTAGATAGTGGGAATTATTGAAGCCTAATAATTCTACCATATTCTACATGAAAATATTTGTAGGCCACCAAAAACTCGGTAATGCCGATAGAGCCACTAAATGAAATCGTATTACCGTAACATCATATAATTTTATCTAGATTATAATTTTATGTCACCTTCATCAAATATTATTTTAATTTAATATTTTTAGAGGCTCTTCGTAGAATATTTTGGTTTTCCAAACCTCATTACATTAATAATTCATGTTTCAGTTGATCTATGGATTCTATTGCAGTAAGTGTTATATTGGTTAGATCATGGATCATCGTTTCATGCTTTATCTATTTCATTAAGATTAATAAATAATATTTCATTTTATGGATTTGAGTTTCAATTTTATAATTAAAATTTTAGGATTGTCTTTTGGGAATTCTATCCTCCGGCCTTCTATATGATTTTCATCTGTGGATAATTATCAATATTGATTTTAGTAGGTTATTTTGTAAGGAAATATCAATAAATTGAATCCCTTGTTACATGTTTTACATAAATTATATTAAAATGACTTCTAAATAATTAATTTAGTCTTTTTAAAATTTTATTAAATGTCATGTCTTGAGGGGGTGGTGGGAGAATGTCTGTTCAAAATGGTTTTAAAAAACAATGTTATATTACTATAAAAATTTTCCTTGATTAAACATGATATTTTTAGAAATATATTATAAAATTATATGTCATTAAATTATTGATAATTCAATATAAAATGATTTATTGATATAAGCTTGATTTTTTTATAAAAATCACTGATTTTGTTTTTCTGTATGAAAAAGATTATTTAGAAACATGAAAATTATAGGTGAATGAATTTATTGATTGAATGATAATCGCATGTTTGATTGATTAAATTTGAGTACATGGGTGTCTAGGTATTTAGGAGGAAGGATTTGTGTAAAATTAAATCTAATATCTAGTATTTATTGGATAATTGAAATGAAACAAAACTAATTGAGGGTATGGGTTTATTCATTGGGATTTCTTACTATTTCCCATAGGATTGGGATATAGTGGGAGTGATCACACATTGCACTATATTTCACTATGATAGTGTGTAACCTGGTGAATGGTCCAATCCTCGGAAATCAGTACTATACATATATTATTAATAAATGATTTTTAATTATTTACAAATGAAAATGATTTGTTTTTAGGATTTAATAATTTTCATTTTTGATAACGATTCTTATCCATGTTGGTTTTTATGATGATGGTTATAACAATCTTATTTTGTTTAATTCCACTTTAAATCATATATTAAATTATCCATTGAATTTTTTTATATTGATTTTTTTTCTAACTAAAAAAATATTTCAATTCAATTTTTTATTTCAAAAATATAGATTTTTTTACTTGTTGACGATATATTATGAAATTATTTGTGAGATCATACTGGGGTTTATTTCTCAGAAACTAACATTTCTGTTGAGTATTGTATATTTTCTTATGCCAGCTATATGTTAGTGAATGTTAAACTTGGAGGTGGTGGATGTTCTTGATTAGTTGACCACAGATGTTGGTAGTTACTAGTATATCAGTTGATCCACTTTTTACCTAGATGCGTAGTATTATTTTTCATGTTGGTTTATTTGATGAATTTAACCATGCATATTATTTTTAGACTTGTATCTATTATATTCTTTTCTATTGTGTATTATTTTTAATACTTACTTTTTAGTATTTTATATCCCCTTCTTTTTCTTGATGATTTTACCATATTTGGAAATCCTTCCCACAGTATCCTATTAGACTTCATCATACATATCTACTAGTGTTCCCTTTGTTATCAGAAGACGTTGTGTTGTAACATTTCTCTAAGATGTAGTTATTATAGGCATATATAGAAATATTCTGATGAACAATGAAAAGTGAATCCTCCATTTGATCTGAAACATGTATAGGTTGCTGTGCATTCATTAAATGCTCTTGTTCAGGTAGCTACACTTTTTCTCATTCATGCAATGTAGGTTGTACATTAGATGGATGAAAGATAATACCATAAGCAAGGCATTAATAAAATAAATCCACCTTCTTTATAGGGTACCAATGATCCTCATGAGGTTGATGATTTATTAATAATGTTTTAGAAACTCTTTGATTTTTTTATATCCAAAGTTTACTTGAATTGAAATTCTTTGCTTTAAAACATGAAGGTCCTTGAATAAGGCATTGGGATTCAACATTTAAGACTGGGTTAAATGGGGTATCTGAGTGGAATTATTTCAGGACTCATTTTAAAGGATAATTATATCCAAATTATATTGTATTCACTATGATAATAAATATTATTAAGCTCAATAATGTTGATTGGTTATCGATTCAATATGAAAACCATATTAGTAAACTCGTTTATTTTTTACCCGAGGTTGTATAGAATGAGAAAATGATGGAAAGGATGATTGAGATGAGTCATCAAGAATAAATAAAAGTCCAGGTTTTCATATTGAATCTTACCACTTTTAAAGATATTATAGGTATATATTTTGTTATATAAAATCACTTTTCATTTAAGTCTGGTCTGTAAGGTTTACCTTTTACTCACAATGATATGTTGAGTGGTCTCATTAAAGTGAAGGGGTTGTGGAATGTGACTTATGGAGGGAATTACTTTGGTGCATCTCATTAGAAAAACTCTTCTAAATTTAATTTATTATTTGTTGGATAAAACATACATTTTTATAGTGTGGAAATTTGTTCCCAGAAATAATTCTTACATATAGACAGTGATGATCTATATCTCCAACTGATTCTCATGTTCCTTATATAGATTTTTCCATTAATCTTCCACTTCATGTAGTAGTAGAAGTCAAAATTTACTATGAGTATCCCTGGAATATTTAGTTTCTTCAGGGAAAACGATGTTCTAGACCTAGGAATTGTGATGGAATATACATCACATAGTGGAAGAGTCACTAATGGATGACGATACGAGTCCTAGGAATGTGACAGTTACAATTACTATTTGTTCAAATTTAGTCTATATATTATTTGATATTTTCTTCTAATTCTATCATATCTATCTATTTTTACTAATTTATAAATAATCATATGTTTCTGAAAACTTCTACAATGTGAATTGGTAATCTTATCATGATGAAGTGCGAGCAGGGCCCTGATTACCTTCTACTTCATTCGTTTTTGCTGAATTTGAGATTTCATGGGAACTTTTTGTATTTGATATAGAAATTTTGGATTTAATTCATAGGAAAGATATTTTATCAATCATAAATATTTTATTGACATTTATCCTTGACATGTCACCTTTACAACCCATGATGTGGGGCTTCATGTATTATACGGGGAACTATACCCAAGTTAGACTCAAGTCAAACCTCATATTTCAGTGATTCATGGAATGATATTAATTTTTTCTGTAAAACATGACAAGTAATCCTCATGTGTGAATATCCTTTTTATATAATTTGAATTTATAGACATTTTTTCTTTCCGACTGTTCAGTTTTCCCACTAGGGAGGGACATTGAGTTTTCTATGGACTTATTACCAAGTATCCTACCTTTTTATATTCCCCTTTATCATATAGAACTAGTAAAATTTGTGATGTTAATGACTCTATTGGATGCCTTGATTTACAAAATAAATATTAGACCTAGCATAGAATTTTTGTTAGTGCATGTGATTTTTTACATTAAAATTAACGGTAAACATCCACTTTATGATCATTATCAAAATATTAATTGGTTTATGTTCATGAGAAATTATATTTTCCCCCAAAATGATGAATTTTTGACACACTAAAATAGGATATATGGTACATAAAATGTTATCTTGGTTTTTTTAATCACCATCATAGAATCACGATGTCAACTATCCCTACAAAATCCTTCATGAGAATGTATTTCCATTTTGAGTAGTTAATTATGCCATTTTGAGTAACCATTTCTCTTTTAGTTTTTATTGAATTGATCAACATGATATTAAATAATTAAATAAATTATTTTTTACTGGTGTTTGTTAATGAAATCCTGGATTAATCCATTATTTACTATGGTCATGTGTGTCTCTTGAGTTAATTTCATGATATCTTGAGAAATATAATACCTTATACAATGGTCTCAAAATGTAATTCTAAAATTTGAAGGTAAATTTATTTGATTTTGATCAGCATATCTCTTTTAATCCTGATATGAGAAATTTATTATTACATAAGTGGAACACCAAAATATTTTTTAGAGTCCTAGTTTCATGGTATTTTTATGTTATTTCTATAACACACTATGATTTTCTGAATGATTTTTTTTCCGTTAATTTAATAATTTTATATTTTATACCTCACACAACATTGAATGGTAATTTTTTGTATGAAAAAATAAGTATGGATTTTATTATGTACAATTATAATTCATGTTCTCACTACATGAAACACATAGATTGTCTTTTGGAATACACAACACATTTTTTGTCTTGTATTTCACAAAATTTTGAGTCTCTTGGATTGATTGTGGTTCATAAAAGAACGAGTTTTACCTAACTATAAGATAATATTAATAATATTATTAAATTATTATTCTAGATATCACCAAACAATTTAAATGGATGTTATAAATATTTTTAACTAAATTTTGATAATATTGTTTACACTTGTATAAAAAATGGACCGTTTGGTTATCAATTAGTATAATTGAACATAAATACTATTTAAAAAAAGAAATTACTTTTTTAAGAAAACTATTTTTCCATATACAAACACAATTTTATCACAATAAATTAATCAATCCTATTTTTTATTACTTTTTCCAAAATCATTTATATATAATATATACTACCTAAATATTTTTGATAATCATCCAAAAGATTTTATGTTTATAATAGATGTATAAATCAAATCTTATGAATAAAAAGATATATTCTTTGAAAAGGTACTTTTACTGCCTATTTATGTTAGAAAAATTTCTATTATGAAATTGGATAAATTTAAAAAAAATTATTTAATAAAATAGACATCATATTTTAATTACTAACATAAAAATTAGATTAGGGTGTTTTTTTTCTGTAAAAAATCATTTTTTGATTAATAGTGAATAATATAGAATTTTAATTCAAAAAATCTTTTTTGTATAATTAAATTATATGATAAAATTATGTTTTTATTATTTAAAAGTTCAATTTGATCGATTATATATCATTAATCTTGTTTTTTGGAATTGGAATCAATTTCATTTTGAAATTGGATATAAAAATTTCAGAACTTTTGAACATTATTTATATAAAACAACTATTTGTCATCCTGTCGGAGGGATTAAATTTAAAATAAATTATGGAACTTCGGTGATTGGAATTTGTTAAATTGAATCAATATTTTGAATACAAATATTATATAATTTAAAATTAATTCAGCCTAGTTTATCAAAAAAAATATTACTCAATGTATTTAAAATTAATTAAAATGATTATGAGTAATATTATTTTATTAATGGACTAATCCTTACGCATAACGTAGAAAATATTTAGAATTCTATTATTCCTCTACTACAAAAAGGCACTAACCACACCCTTATATTCACACCTCTAAATAAATTGTCGTGACCCGCCTTCACCAAAAAGAGGGAAAGGTCAGAAAATTTCCAAGACCTTCCTTCTTTAAGTTGAAGGATAGATAATGACTCCCAAAACCCGCCTTCTATAGGTCTCAGAGTGGCGACTAGCACCAAGGGTATGGAAATTCCACACAAATGGAAGGCATTACCCATTTTTATTTTATAGGATCGAGAGATAAGATGATGAAACCAAACAAAACCAAAACTAAAAGAAAATTAAAGAAAAAGTAAACCATTCCCACATATATGTTCCAAAAGTAAATGCCACAAAGTATAAAAGTGACTACAAGTGTAAGTACCAAGGAAATGAAAACAGCAACTCCAACTGCCCCAAAGGTCAGAGCTAGTATGGTCCTGCGCGATCCCCAAAATCCTCCTGGAAACCTGAAAGAAGCTTTATATTCATTGGGTGATCATATAAGTCTACTCAGTAGGGAAAACTAAAGACTCTCGTGCACAAGTGGAGGAACTTACTAATGTTCCGTGAGAAGCAGAAAACCAACACTGTCAAGGAGTTCACCCATCCCAATCACCATCTACACTCACCAAATGACACAAGTTAGGTAATATATATATAATAAGATCACATAGATGTTTGGGTACCCCGCGAAACTTTCCCACTGGTTATTGATGACATCCTACACATTGGACCAATCCCGCCATTCTCACCGCAGTCCCACTGCCACACCCGCCCGCACACACCTGGGCCACAACCGCACGCAGTCCCACTGCCGAATCGCTCCCACAAACACCTGGGCCACAACTGTCACACATAACCATGCCTGAAAACACCTAGTCCAGAACAACCACTACCACGCCCAAAGATACCTAGGATAGAAGATCCAATGCCACCCCCGAAGACACCTGGGCCTCATCTCGATGGCACTTGGGAAACCACCTGCCCGCACACACCAGGGCCAACCACCACACTACAATACCCAAATATTCTTGGGCTAATAATGGCCTCAAGCCATCACATCCTTCCCAAAGATACATGGGATATCCGGGAAAGGGAGTAGAAAAGGAGTTAATAACCAGCCACTAATAATAGTGTTGGGAAAAACACCCTCCCCCATGAAATGGGTGTGTTCAGCACTAAGTGCTCAACTTGGATGGGGCATGACTAAGAAACACAAAACAAAAATTATATATATAGGTAACAAGAACTCCCCTAAGTTTTGGTTTTTCTTCAGCCAACCTAAAGAACATATACAACACTCATGTCCGAGTCACAAATCTCGCCATCAAAACCCATTTGTCCCATTCATTTTCATGATCAGTAATGGTGTTTAATTATGTTCTTCACCTACTTGGGAAACTAACACCATAAGCACAATCCATTGAAATTAATCTCTCCAAAATTCAATTTAAACATTTACAGCTGGTTATCTTGTAAAGACAAAAAAACGAAGGGATAAGTGAGATCCCTCTAAGTAATGGAACCAAAGAATCCCCCCGAGACACTACCATGTGTCCCCCAAAAATGGTCTCTCATCAACAGAGGACCCCACCACAATTCGTGATGTAAACAAGGTAACCACCCAGTCTTAAGACTCACAACCACTGAATCCATAACATCAGGGGATCCCATCCCCAATTTCACAACCACTGAGAGTATAAAAACATGGATCCCATCCCCTCCCACATCTCCAACAATCGGCCTGTAAAAGAAAACAACCAAACTACTACCACCAACACAAAGCAGGTCCATACCGTTATTTTCAGATTTATAAGATTTAACACACTCCATGATTTCAATTTCCATGTGCTTTAACTAGGGGTTATCACAGAGGGGTTGATCCTTGTGCTTTCAACTTATTTTGCCGGTTTTACGTTATTAACAAATTTCCTTTTAACAGTAGGAGTTCACAACCACAAACAATCCATTTAAAACATCACCATGGGTTCATTAGTGCACAGAGAAATACCACCAATGACCATGATTTTCAAAAGGAGTAAGCCCACACAATTCAAAAAGATGATCATAACATAAAATAGCATGAACGATCACAACCCCCCCTTATTTCTTTATAGAATCCATTCAATATCATTATTTAGGTCTGGTTTATCCAATTCTACAAGATCAAAAGCCTACCCACCCCACATGATACACAAAAGGAAGAGGCGATGGAGAAATTCCCTACCCATTGATCAACGATCGACGATGAGGCCGGGCGCGGAACTTCACGGATAGTGATGCGGCTCGCCTGAAAGAAAATCGCCTCGTGTGAATGAAGGGTACTCCTCGCAGAGGGTGACTGAGAAAAGAATAAACCCACAGAGAACCCCTCAGTTATAAGTTCCATGGACGGTTGAGATAAGAACGTGAAACCGCGTAAGGAGCGGGGGTCGAGGGTTGACCATAGAGCCCCCACATGTTATTAAAGGGTCTGGTGGTTTAAACCGATGCACACACAATGTTAATCCATTAAATATTTAATTAAAACATTTTGGGGAGTTACCGGGCTTTAAAACAAGTTTAACAGGTTTAAAACCCTATTTTCTCAAGGAGCGCTACTGGAAAGAACTCGTGGGGGTAGGCTAGAGCCACCGGTAGCTGAGAGCTACTGGTGGGTGACAGCTACCGGTAGCCGAGAGCCAGGGGTAGCCGAACTACCGGTAGGCTACACCTACGGGTGGACCGAGCTACCAGTAGGCTGTAGCTAATGGTAGACCGAGCTCCCAGTAGACAGAGCTACTAGTAGGCTGCGGCTACAGGTAGACAGAGCTACCGGTAGGCTGCGGCTACCGGGAGACAGAACCACCGGTAGGTTACGGCTACCGATACACAGAGCTACCGGTAGGCCTACTACTGGTCGGCTAAGGTTACCGATAGGCCTACCATTGGGTCAACTTCATTGAGATTCCCAGAACAGAAAACCCAACTTGAGATTTTTACAAAGTAATGGTCCCCTAAAACCTAGGCTATTACATCAGATACCTTTTAAACAATTGTCGTCCTTGAGAATCAACCAACCTAGAAGGAAAGAGAGGGTCCGAACAACCACCCTGAAAGATACCTCTTAGGAGTGAACCTCATGTTTTCTAAAAACGCCCTTCTGTCAAGAACAAAGAAATATACCATGTCAAACTACCCCAGTATGTGGGTGGTTGGGGAGTCTCCTTCCCCATGTCAAGATATTATCCGCTTTTGGTGGCACTGACTTGCCCGCATGGGTTTAATCGCATCCACCTTAATGCGTCTTGATTAAGGGTTGGGTTCTATCCTCCCCCATATCAAGGGCTTGTCACACACATTCAAAAGAAAGAAAACCAGTACATTTCATAGCCAACAAGACCAAAACGTTCTACCATAATAGGTATAACAAATAGAACATTACGAAAACATTAAACAACTCTGGGTAATGGGCACACATCTTTGCTTCCCTCCCCCACGTACTCTCCTCAATCACACCATGTGTCCATAACGAACAAACCACGGGAATGGTCCGCCCATGAAGCACCTTCCCACTGTGATCCTTGATCATCACTAGTCTCTCCAAAAAAGTCAAGTCATCCTCGATGTCCAGCTCACCCCAATCAAGGACGTGTGAATCGGCATGCTGATACAAACGGAGCTGGGACACATGGAATACATCATGTATCCGCAGTAGCAGTGGCGGTAATGCTGGCTGATAATCCACTTCGCCGATCCACCACAACACTTCGAAGGGCCTGATGAACCTGGTAGAAATTTTACTCCCCTTACCAAACCTCAGTTGTCCACACCGAGGGGAGACCTTCAAGAACACGTGGTCTCCAACCTCAAATTCCATGGGTCTCCTCCTGGTATCAACATACAACTTTTGTTGGTCCTGGGCCACCTACATCCTTTCCCGTATGAGCTGAACCTTCTCTGTCGTGCTCTGCACCACCTCCGGGCCAAGGATACCAGCCTCTCCTACTTTGGTCCAACACACAGGTGACCGACATGACCTCCCGTACTAGACTTCAAATGGGTCCATACCGATGGTAGTGTGGTAGCTATTATTATATGAAAACTCTACCAGGGGCAAGTATCGTACCCATGATTCTCCTGTGTCCAGAACACTTGCCCGCAGGTTATCCTCTAAGGTCTGGATGGTGCGCTCTACCTGTCCATCTGTCTAGGGATGGAAAGCAGTGCGAAGACGCAGATGGGTTCCAAAAGCATGCTACAATCCGCTTCAGACTCGTGAGGTAAACCATGCATCCCTATCCGAGACAATAGACCTCCGAACTCTATGCAATCGCACCACCTCGTCCAGGTACTTCCACGCCAAATCATCCACTGCACTCGAATCCTTGATTGCCAGAACGTGAGCCGATTTCGTCAACCGGTCCACTACCACCCAGATGGTGTCATATCCCCCTTGGACCTTGGGGAGTCCCATGACAAAATCCTTCGAGATGTCGTCCCACTTACACTCGGGGACATATAGAGACTTTTGTAGGCTGCCTGGAACTCAGTGTTTAGCCATCACTTGCTGACACACTATGCACTTGGCCAAAATCTCTTCCACTTATCGTTTAACTCCGGGACACCAAAACTGTTTCTTCAGTCCCTAGTGCATTTAGAACCTCCTGGGTGTACCGCCAGGGGTGAGTTATGAAACTCCCTAAGAGCCTTTCCACGCATCACTTATGGAACAAACATTCTCACCTGAAAAAACATCGGGTTTTGACCATCCTTCGTCCACCCTTCCGATGCATTCCTCTAGTCAACTCGGTCACACATCACTTCACACTCTGGGTCTCTCCACTGATACTCCTACACTTGCTTCCATAGAGAAGATTTCATCATCATCTGATACAGGAAACCTCTATCGGTATCCTTCCTCGCATCAAGGTGCAAGGCAGCCAATTCCTCCATTTCCTTCCAGGTGTCTGCTGTCTCTCAAACCGAATCCTTCTGCGTCCTTCTGCTCAAGGCATCAGCCTCTACATTTCCCCTCCCGGAAGTGTATGAACCTTTGAATTCGTAATACTGGAGGAACTCCATCCACCTCCACTGCTGCAAGTTTAGGTCCCGCTGGGAGAAGATATAACTCAAGATTTTGTGATCTGTGAAGACCAAAAAACGTTCTCCGATGAGGTAGTGCTGCCATAACATCAGTGCAAAAACGACCGCTGCAAGCTCCACATCATGGGTGGCATAATTACACTCATGAGGGAGTAGTTGCCTAGACTCATAAGAGATCACCCCAAGTCACTGCCTCAACACAATTCTCTGGCCTTGTCCTGAAGCATCAAAGAACACCTCATACGTCACCCCTTCTTCAGGTAATCTCAGCACCAGGGCACTAAACAACTTCTCCTTCAGATTGATGAAGGATTACACGCACTGCTCACTCACACGACAACCTAGACATTTGTTGTCAGGGATGTCAAAGGGGATACTACTTGGGAGAAGTTGGGTACGAACCTCCGATAGTAACCTACCAGCCCGAGAAAACTATGGACCTCTGCCACATTCTTGGGTGCTACCCAAGAATCAACTACCTCAACCTTTGATGGGTCCACTGCTACCCCCTGCTCGGACACCACGTGCCCGAGGAAGTGCACTTCTCATGTCCAGAATTTTCATTTCGACAACTTCCCATAGAGTTGATGCTGTTGGAGGCCTCAAAAACCATCCTCACGTGCTCTGCATGGTCATCCTCTGATCTTGAATATACCAATATGTCGTCGATGAGCACAACTACAAACCGATCTAGGTACTATCGGAAGATGGAGTTCATAAATCCCATGAACACAACTGGGGCGTTCGTAACAATGAAAGGCATGAATATGAACTCGAAGTGTCCATATCTGCACCTGAACGCTTTCTTCAAGATGTCACCATCCTTCACTCTCAACTGGTGGTACCCAAACCGCCGGTTGATATTGAAGAACCAACCTGCCCCTTTCAGTTGGTCGAAAAGAACGTCTATCCTAGGAAGAGGGTAGCAATTCTTGATCGTCACATGATTCAGCCTCTTGTAGTTAATTCACAACCTATGACCACCATCTGCCTTCTTTGTGAACAAGAATTGATCACCCCATTGTGGCACAATCGTCCGAATGAAACCCCTCTTCATCAGATTGTCAATCTGGATCCGCAACTCTCGAAGCTCTGAAGGTTCCATCTGGTAAGGATCCATCGATATCAGTTGAGCGTCGGGTTGTAGGTCTATCACGAACTCTATATCACGTCAAGTGTGTAGAGTCATAAACTACTTAGGGAAGACATCCATAAACTCACGGATGATCTCTGGCACCTCCACCATTTGAGCATCTACCGACTCTACAAACATCTAAGCTAATAAGGAGAGGAGGGGTTCCTCTCGCCTGTTGCCCTTCTGACTACTCCGCTCACCGGTGAAGGTAACACATCGGCCGACCATGTCTGAGGAAACAACCCTTCCTCAAAAACAGTCTATGACGGCACACACAGAGAATATCCAGTCGATGCCTATGATGACATCGTATGGCTGTATCTATAAAATAAGTATATCCCTAACCAACTGATGTGGCCATATCATCAGTCTTCATCCACGAAAAACAAACAACAAGTCGGTCTGACCTCCGACTGCTATGCTCAACACCAGGGGCACTGGAATTCTCTTGGCATCTAGACACAAGGCACAGGTTAGACTAGGTGCAACCAAGGAGTGCGAAGCTCCGATTCCAAACACGACATAAGCAAGGGTACTGAACAAACTGATCGTACCTCGAAAAACCTCCGGCCCTACTGGGACTGCTTCCTCCGCTGCGTCTAACTATCAACTCCAAGATCCTCTGCCCCTCAGCTGTCGGCCACCTCCCAGACCACGCACTGGTAAAGGTCCCTGAGGAGTACCCTGAGGTCAGCCTCCTCCTCTTATGTCCGCCCTCGGAGGAGCGGGAGCTCCCTGCCCCTACTGCTGCTGCTGAAAATTCCTTGCTGGAAGCTGCTGCTGGGGCGGGAGGTGGGGTTGTCCGCCACCGCCGTACTGTACCTGGTCCTGGCACTGACTCCTTAGATGTACATGGATCCCACAGACGAAGCACTGCGGCCCTGGGCCCAATGAATAAGGTTGAGGACCAGGGGATCAAAACTGAAACTGATGCGGCCTGCTCCCTGCTGGTCGGAACCTAGAGGGTCCTGACGCTGGATTCCTGGTGCTGACGGCCTTCCCCTTCGATTGTCCCTGGTGGATCCCCTCTCGTGACACTTCTCCTAGAGCATGTAGCCTCTCCACCACTTCGGTCTTCTTCTGGACCTCCAAGTACGTCGTCATGGTAAAGGGGGTAACAACATACTGGAGGGAGGGTTGGAGAGCCTCCTCTAAACGTCTTGCCCGAGACTCCTCGTCAGAAAAGAGGTCCGGAGAAAAATGTAGGAGGTCCTTGAACTTGATTCCTATCTCCCTCACAGACATACTACCATGTTGGAGGGAGAGTATCTCATGTCTATTTTTCATTTTCATCATCGAGGAGAAGAATTCTGCTCGGAACTCCCTCTCGAAATTAGCCCATGCCACCTCAACCTCTCTCCTCTCCCCCATGTAAAGCATTCAACCCTGACGCGCCGCTCCCCACATCTGGCTGACGGCCAGAGGAACCCAATACTCTGTCGGGGCCCGAATCATGCCAAAAGTTATCACTAGCTCTTCTAGCCAGCCTTTTGTCTTCAAGTCAGTGGTTCTTCCCTCATACTTCTCCAGGGTCTGTCGCTGGATGTCTCGAAGAGTCTTCTTCCACTGGTCATCCTCCTTCTCTTGACCAAATCTCTACCAATCAGCCAAAGTAGTCTTCAGTGCCTCGATCGCCTGTACCACATGTGGCCGCCTTCTAGGTTCCATAGCTGCAAGGTAAACAAAGAATGCATAAGCCCATGTAGTGAAGAATATTATTATTAATACTTCTTAAACTTTTCATTTATTCCAAATTCCCAAGACATCCCAGAAACATGAAGACACAAGTCATTATGATGCATGAACATTTCCTAGGGTCTCTACCATGAAATCAGAGCAGCCTCACTTGGTCGTTCGGTAGGTCCAGAGTCCTTGCATTGGATAACAGGGGGCCCTAAAATCTCATGTCCTGGCTGGTCTTCCCTAGCCTAATTCACACACCAAGGTCACCCAACATTGTTTCCCGAACATCCCATGAAATCCTCACTGTGCCTAACTGCAGACTCCATCCTTTCACTCAACCTCTCTCTAATACCATTTTGTCACGACCCGCCTTCACCAAAAGGAGGGAAAGGTCAGCAGATTTCCAAGACCTTCCTTATTTAAGTTGAAGAAAAGATAACGACCCCTAAAACCCACCTTCTATAGGTCATAGAGTGGCGACTACCACCAAGGGTATAGAAATTTCACACAAATGGAAGGCATTACCCCTTTTTATTTAAAAGGATTGGGAGATAAGATGATGAAACCCAACAACACCAAAACTAAAAGAAAAGTAAAACAAAAGTAAACCATTCCCACATGAATATTCCAAAAGAAAAAGCCAAAAAGTAAAAATGTGACTATAAGGGTAAGTATAAGGAATGGAAAACAGCAATAGCAAATGCCCCAATGTTCTGAGCTAGTATAGTCATGCGTGATCCCTGAAGTCCTCCTCGAAACTTGAAAGCAGTATTATATATGTAGGGTGAGCATACAAGTACACTCAGTAGGGAAAACCAAAGACTCTCGTGCACAAGTGGGGGAACATACTAATGTTTTGTGAGAAGTAGACAACAAACACTCTCTAGGAGTTCACCCATCCCACCCACTGGCTACACTCACCAAATAACCCAAGTCAAGTAATATATATATAATAATAGCACATCATTTTTTGGGTACCCCACGCCACGTTCCCTATGGTTATTGAAGAAATACTACGCATCAGAACAATCCCGCCATTCTCACCACAGTCCCACTGCCACACCCACCTGCACACACCTGGGCCACAACCGCATGCAGTCCCACTGCCGAATCCCACCCACAAACACCTGGGCCACAACTGTCACACATAACCACACGTGAAAATGCCTAGGCCAGAACAACCCCCGCCACGCCCGAAGACACCTGGGCTAGAAGATCCACTGTCACACCCAAAAACACCTCGGCCTCATCCCAAATGCACATGGGACACCACCTGCCCGCACACACCTGGGCCACCAACCACACTACCCTGCTCGAAAATTCTTGGGCTAATAATGGACCTCCGGCCATCATATCCTGTCCGAAGATACTTGGGATGTCCGGAAAAGGGAGCATAAAATGAGCTAATAACCAGCCACTAATAATATTGTTGGGGAAAACACCCTCCCCCATTAAATGGGGGAGTTCGGAACTATGTGCACAACTTAGATGGGAAACGAATAAGAAACACAAAAAATACAAGTATATATATAGGTAAGAAGCACTCTCCCATGTGTAGGTTTTTCTTCATCTAGACTAAAGAACACAGACAACACTCATGTCCGAGTCACAACTCTCGCCACCAAAACCCATTTTTCCCATTCGTTTTCATGTTCAGTAATGGTGTTTAATTATGTTCTCCACCTACTTGGAAAACTAACACCATAAGCATAAAACAAGGAAAAGAATCCCGCCAAACGTCAATTTAATCATTCACTCCTGGTTCTCTTGTAATGTCACTAAAACAAAGGGATAAGTGAGATCCCTCGATGTACTTGAACCAATGAAACCCCCCAAGACACAACCTTGTCTCCCCCAAAAATGGTTTCTCATCCATAGAGGATCCCACCACAATTCGTGATGTAAACACGGTAACCACCTGGTCTTAAGACTCCCAACCACTGAATCCTTAACAACAGGGGATCCCATCCCCAATTTCACAACCACCGAGAGTATAAAAATAGGGGATCCCATCCCCTCCCATATCTCCAATAATTGGCCCGTAAAAGAAAACAACCAAACCTCTACCACCAACAAAATGCAAAGCCATGCCAGTATTTTTAGATTTATAAGATTTAACACACTCCATGATTTCAATTTCCATGTGCTTTAACAAGGGGTTATCACAGAGGAGTTGATCCTGGTGCATTCAATTTATTTAGCCGGGTGTACGAGATTAACCAATTTCCTTTTAACATGAGGAGATGAAAACCACAAACAATCCATTTAAAACATCACCAGGGGTTCAATAGTGCATAGAGAAAGCCCACCAATGGCTATGATTTTTATTAGGAATAATCCCGCACAATTCAGAAAGATGATCATAACGTAAACAAAAATCAGTGATCACAGTCCCCCCTTCTTTATTCATAGAATCCATTCATTATCTTTATTTATGTCTGGTTTATCCAATTATGCAGGATCAAAATCACTCCCACCGCACATGATACCCAAAAGGAAGAGGCGATGGAGAAATTCACAACCCGTTGATCAACGATCGATGCTGAGGCTGGGCGCGGAACTTCACGGATAGCAATGTGGCTCACCTGAACTAAAATCACCTCGTGTGAACGAAGGGTAATCCTCGCAGATGGTGATCGAGAAAAGAAGAATCCCCCGACGAACCCCTCAGTTTTAAGGGCCACAGACGGTTGTGATAAGAACGCGAAACCGCGTAAGGAGCGGGGGTTGTGGGTTGACCATGGGGCCCCCACATGTTTTTAAAGGTTCTTGTGGTTTAAACCAATGCACACACTAGTTTAATTCAATAAATATTTAATTAAAACATTTAGGGGAATTACCAGGCTTTAAAACAAGTTTAATGGGTTTAAAACCCTATTTGCGCAAGAAGGAGCGCTACTGGAAAGAACCCGCGGGCGTAGGCCAGAGCCACCGGTAGTTGAGAGCTACTGGTGGGTGACAACTACTGGTAGCCGAGGGCTATCGGTAGATGACAGCAACTGGTAGCCGAGCTACTGGTAGGCTGCAGCTACCAATTCACCAAGATACTGGTAGACTGCAGCTACTGGTAGGCTGCAGCTATCGGTAGACAAAGCTATCGGTAGGCTGCGGCTACCGGTAGAAAAAGCTACCGGTAGGCTGCGGCTACCAGCAGACCTAGTTACTGGTAGGCCAGCTACCAGTAGGCTAAGGCTACCAGTAGGCCTACCATTGGGCCAAATTCCCCGAGATTACCAGACCAGAAAACCCAACATGATATTTTTACAGTGTAATGGTCCCCTAAAACCCGGGCCATTACATCAGATACCTCATAAATGATTCTTGTCCTCAAGAATAATACAACCCAGAAGGAAAGAGAGGGTCCAAAAAACCACCTCTAAAGATACCTCTTAGGTGTGAACCTCATGTTATCTAAAACACACTTCTGTCAAGAACCAAGCAACATACAATGTCAAACTGCCCAGGCATGTGGGGGGTTGGAGAGTCTCCTTTACCATGTCAAGATATTATCTGCTTTGAGCGGCACTAAATCGCCCACATCGGTTTAATCACATCTACCTTAATGCATCTTGGTTAGGGGTCGGGTTCTATCCTCCCCCACATCCATGTATTTTCACACACATTCATATGAAAGAAAACGAGTACATTTCATAGCCAACAAAACCAAAAGGTTCTACCACAATAGGTATAACAAACATAGCATTAAAAAAACATAAAACAACTCTGGGTACTCAGAACACATCTATGCTTCCCTCTCTCACGCACTCTCCTAAAACCCACCATGTCTCCATAACACATGAAACAAGGGAATGGTCCTCCCATGAAGCACCTTCTCTCTGTGATCCTTGATCATCACTGGTCTCTCCAAAAAATTCACGTCGTCCTCGATGTCCAACTCACCCCGATCAAGGACGTGTGAATCATCGTGAAGATACAGACGAAGCCGGGACACATGGAAGAAATCATGTATCCTCAGTAGCGGTGGTTGTAACGCTAGATTTACGCCACTTCGCTGACCCACCGCAAAACTTTGAAGGGCCCGATGAACGTGGGAGAAAGTTTACTCCCCTTACCGAACCTCCGTTGTCCACGCCGAGGGGAGACCATCAAGAACATGTGGTCTCCAACTTCAAACTTCAAGGGCCTCCTCCTGGTATCATCATACGACTTATGTCAGTCCTGTGCCTCCTTCATCCATTCTCGTATGAGCTGAGCCTCTTATATCATGCTCCGCACCACCTCTGGGCCAAGGATGCCTGCCTGTTCTACTTCGGTCCAACACACAGGTGAATGACATGGCCTCCCGTACAAGGCTTCAAATTGGACCATACCAATGGTAGAGTGGTAACTATTATTGTAGGCAAACTCTACCAGGGGAAAGTATCATACCCATGATCTTATTGACTCCAGAACACATGCCTGCATCATATCCTCCAAGGTCTGGATGGTGCGCTATGTTTTTCCATCTGTCTGGGGATGGAATGTAGTTCTATGATGGAGCTCGGTGCCAAAATCATGATGCAATCATCTCCAGACTTTCGAGGTAAACCATGCATCCATATCTGATACTATAGACCTCAGAAATCCATTCAATCGCACCACCTCATCCACGCACTATTGCACCAAAGCATCCACCGCACTCGAATCCCTGGTCGCCAGAAAGTGAGCCAATTTTGTCAACCGGTCCACTACCACCCATATGGCGTCATATCCCCCTTGGAACTTGGGTAGTCCCATGACGAAATCTATCAAGATGTCATCCCACTTCCACTCGGGGACATCTAGAGACTGCATTAGGCTTCCTGGAACTCAGTGTTCCACCTTCACTTGCTGACACACTATGAAATTGGCCACAAACTCTACCACTGCTCGTTCAACTCTGGGCCACCAAAACTGTTTCTTCAATCCCTGGTGTATCTTGGAAACTCCAGGGTGTACATCCAGGGGTGAGTTGTGGAAATCACTGAGAAACTTGTCGCACATCACTTCTGTAAAAAGCATCCTCCCCTGAAAAATCATCTAGTTTTGACCATCCTCTATTAACCCTTCCGGAGCATTCCTCTGGTCAACTCCATCACACATGACTTCGCACTCTGGGTCTCTCTACTGAGACTCCTCCACTTGCTGCAACAGAGAAGACTACACTGTTATATGATACAAGAAACCTCTACCGCTATCCATCCTCACATCCAGGTGTAAGGCAGCCAATTCCTCCATTGCCTTACAGGTGTCTGCCGACCCTCGGACCTAATCCTTCTACATCCTTCTGCTCAAGGCATCGACCACTATATTCCCCCACCCTAAAGTGTAGGAAACCTCGAAGTAGTAATCTTGGAGGAACTCCATCCACCTTCACTGCAGCACGTTTAGTTTCCGCTTGGAGAAGATATACCTCAAGATTTTGTTATCTATGAAGACCACAAAGCATTCTCCAATGAGGTAGTTCCACCATATCTTCAGTGCAAAAATGACTACTGCATGCTCTAGGTCATGGGTGGATTAATTAGGCCGGTGTGGGCATAGCTACCTAGACCCATAAGAGATCACCCTATGTCGCTACATCAATACACATCCCAGGCCCTGTCCTAAAGCATCACAGAACCCTCATGCGCCTCCCCTTCTTCTGGTAATCTCAACATCGGGGCACTAACCAACATCTCCTTCAGATAGCGAAGGATGACCCGCACTACTCACTCCACACGAAAACCTGGTCTTTGTTGGTCAGGGCTATCAAAGGGGCTACTACTCGGGAAAAGTTGGGTACGAACCATTGATAGTAACTTGCCAGCCTAAGGAAACAATGGACCTCTACCACATTCTTCGGTAATTCCCAAGAAACAAATTCCTCAACCTTTTATGCATCCACCACTACCCCCTGCTCGGACACCATGTGATCGAGGAAGTGCACTTATCGTGTCTATAATTTTCATTTCAACAACTTCCAATAGAGCTGATGCTGTCGGAGGACCTCCAAAACCGTCTTTAGGTGCTCTGTATGGTCCTCCTCTGATCATGAATATACCAAGATGTCATCGATGAACACAACTATGAACCGATCTAAGTACTCCTAGAAGATGGAGTTCATAAGCCCCATGAACACAATCGGGACGTTCGTAACACCGAAAGGAATGAATAAGAACTCGAAGTGTCCCTATCTACACCAGAACGTCGTCTTCAGGATGTTTCCCTCCTTCACTCTCAACTGGTGGTACGCAGACCGCAGGTCGATCTTCGAGAACCATCCTTCCCCTTTCAGTTGGTCAAAAAGATCCTCTATCCTCGGAAGAGGGTAGCGATTTTTGATCGTCATCTGATTCAGCCTCTTGTAGTCTATTCACAACCTGAGACCACCATCTTCCTTCTTTGAGAACAAGACTAGAGCACCCCATGGTGACGCACTAGTCCGAACATAACCCCTCTTCGTCAGATTGTCAATCTGGATCCGAAACTCCCGTAGCTCTGAAGGTGCCATCCGGTAAGGAGCCATCGGGATCAGAAGGGTGCTGGGCTGCAGGTCTATCCCGAACTCGATATCACGTTGATAGGGTAGAGTCGTCACCTCCTCATGGAAGATGTCCATAAACTCATGGAAGATCTCTAGCACCTCCACCATTTCAGCATCTACTGACTCTACTGACAGCTCAGCTAACAAGGAGAGGAGGGGTTCCTCTCGCCTGCTGCCCTTCTGACTGCTCCGTTCACCAGTGAAGGTAACACGTCAGCTGCCCAAGTCCGAGAACACAACCGTTCCTCGGAAACATTCGATGATGGCACACACAGAGAATAGCCAGTCGATGCCTAGGATGACATCGTATGGTTGTATCTTTAGCATAAGAAGATCCCTAACCGATTGATGTGGCCCTATCATTAGTCTGCATCCCCGACAAACAAACAACAATTCAGTCTAACCTCTGATTGGTGTGCTCAAAACCAGGGGAACTGGAAGTCTCTCAGCATCAATACCCAAGGCACGGGCTAGACTGGGTGCAACAAAGGAGTGTGAAGCTCTGTTATCGAACAAGGCATAAGAAAGGGTACTGAACAAACTGATCATACCTCGAACAACCTCTGGCCATGCTCAGACTGCTGCCTCCATGGCGTGTAACTGTCCATGCCCAGATCCTCTGCCCCTAGGCTATCAGACACCTCCCCAACCACGCACCGGTAGAGGTCCCTATGGAGCGCCCTGAGGTCGGCCTCCTCATCCTACGTCTGCCCTCGGAGGAGCAGGAGCTCGCTGCCCTTATTGCTACTGCTGGAAAGGCCTGTCTGGAAGCTGTTACTGGGGCAGGTGGTGGGGCTGTCCCCCACCGCCGTAGTGTACCCATTCCGGGCACTGACTCCAGAGAGGTCCAGGGATCCCACAGATGAAGCACTGCAGCCCTGGGATCGAAGAATAAGGGCGAGGACCATGGGATAGAAACTAAAACTGATGCGGCCTACTCCCTGCTGGTTGGAACCTGGAGGGTCCTGATGTTGGAGGCCTAGTGCTAACGGCCTTCCCCTTTGATGGTCCTAGATGGATCCACTCTCATGACACTCCTAGATCGTGCATCCTCTCCACCACTTCGGCCTTCTTCTGGACCTCCAAGTACATTATCAGGGTAAAGGGGGTAACAACATACTGGAGGGAGGGTCGGAGCGCCTCCTCTAAACGCCTTGCCTGAGACTCCTCATTGGGAAAGTGGTCCAGAGAAAAACATAGGAGGCCCTTGAACTTGATTCCTAGCTCTTTCGATAACATACTCCCATGTTGGAGGGAGATAAGCTCCTGTCTCTTTTCCATCTTCATCGTCGAGGACAGGAATTACCCCCGGAACTCCCTCTCGAAATCATCCCATGACACCTCAGCCTCTCTCCTCTACCACAGGTAAAGCGTCAACTACTAACGTGCCATGCCCTACATCTGGCTGATGACCAGAAAATCCCAGTACTTGGTCGGGGCCCGAATCAGGCCGAAAGCTAAAACTAGCTAGTCTAACTAGCCGTCCCTCCTCATGTGAGCGGTGCTACCCTCATACTTCATGAGGTTCTGTCGCTGGAAGGCCCGAAGAGTCTTCTGCCACTGGTTGTCCGCCTCCTCTCAATCATCTCTTTGTCGATCGGCCAAAGTAATCTTCGGGGCCTCGATCGCCGGAACCACACGTGGTCGCCTTCCAGGTCACATAGCTGGAAGGTAAACAAGGAATGCCTAAGCCCATGTAGTGCAGAATATTGTTCTTAAAACTTCTTAAACTTTTCATTTATTCTTTATTCCCAAGACATCCCAAAAACACGTAATCACAAGTCATTATGATGCTTTTACCTTTCCTGGGGTTTGTACCCTGCAATCAGTGTGGCCTCACTTTGTTGTTCAGTAGGTCCAGAGTCCTTACATCAGATCACGGGGGGCCCTAAAATACTGTGTCCAAGCCGGTCTTCCCTGGCCTAATTCATGCACCAAGTTCACCCAACACTATTTCCTTACCATCCCATGCAATCCTCATTGTGCCTAACTCTAGACTCTGTCCTATCTCTCAACCTCCCTCTGATACCATTCTATCATGATCCACCTTCACCAAAAGGAGGGAAAGGATAGCATATTTCCAAGACCATCCTTCTTTATATTGAAGGAGAGATAATGTCCCCTAAAACCTGCCTTCTATAGGTCTCGTTGTGGCGACTAGCACCAAGGGTATGGAAATTTCACACAAATGGAAGGCATTGCCCCTTTTTGTTTTATAGGATCGGGAGATAAGACGATGAAACCCAACAACACCAAAAATTAAAAGAAAAATAAAGAAAAAGTAAACCATTCCCACATGAATGTTCCAAAAGTAAAGGACACAATGTAAAAAAGTGACTACAATGGTAAGTACCAAAGAAAGGAAAACAGCAACTCCAACTACCCCAAAGGTCCGAGCTAGTATGGTCCTGCGCGATCCCTGATGTCCTCCTAGAAACCTGAAAGTAGTTTTATATATGTAGGGTGAGCATACAAGTACACTCAGTAGGGAAAACCAAAGACTCTCGTGCACAAGTGGGGGAACGTACTAAAGTTCCATGAGAAGTAGACAACAAACACTGTCAAGGATTTCACCCATCCCACTCACTGTCTACACTAACCAAATAACGCATGTCAAGTAATATATATATATAATAAGAGCACATCAATATTTGGGTACCCCACGCCACATTCACACAGGTTATTGAAGACATCCTACGCATCGGAACAATACCACCATTCTCACTACAGTCCCACTGCCACACCCGCCCACAAAGACCTGGGCCACAACTGTCACACAAAACCATGCCTGCAAACACCTAGGCCAGAACAACCACCGCCACACCTGAAGACACCCGGGCTAGAAGACCCACTGCCACACCCGAAGACACATGGGCCTTATAACGACCCATACTTTACATACATTGTTATTACTTCAGAATTGAAGCACACTTATTACAACATATAACTGAACCAGGAAAGGGCCGTATAGGTATAGAGTCTTTAGAAACTGGTGAACATAAACAAGTGGTTCATAAATCATCTACATTGCCTCCCATTTATTTCATCATATCTAGAGTCCCTTTTGGCATTTCCTACTTAATAACCTTATTTCTGACCTGAAATAATAAAACATACAAAAGTGTGAGCTCAAATGCTCTGTAAGGGTAAACAAAAGAAATATCAATCACATCTTATACATAAGAACATAACTTTTTGAAATCTTAACCTGCAAAAGAGATCATAATTTCATAACATGGGATAAATCATATTAGTGAAATGTAATCCCAATAATCATAACGTAAAACATGAAACTTTGTGGCATACACACATAATCATAGAGAATCATTTCTTATTAGTCAATACTCATTTCCAAGACTATCTTAGTGGACACTGTCCATTTCTGAACCGAGTTCACTCATCGTTTCAGTCCTGTTTCACTGAACCGGTTTAACCTGCTGTTACAGCCATGTTTATCTCATGAGATATAAAATCTTTACCCAATGCATTGGAGGAAGATATAGGTCCCACCCATCTCATAATGATACCATTCTTATGTGTGCCACAAAATCATAAATCATACATAATTGTATAACCCATGTAATAAAAATGGGATTCTTAAACATCATGACATCATAAAACAATTCATATAAGATAAAGGAATTCATTAAAATAATTCCATAAAAACATAATCAAATCAATGTAATAATAGGGATAGAAACAAAACCCTATATTATCTTAGATGAAAATAATTTTTATAAAAAAACATGAACTCCATTGTTGAGGAAAATATCCTTTCTACTTCAAAAACATTTTTCCTTTCTTAACATGTCATGAAATTTTAAACTAAAAGAAGTTTATTAAAAATAAACATGAAAACTTGTAAAGGAATCATCTTGTAATTAATGTTTTAAAAATCCATTCATCCCGTATAAGTTAAAAAAACATTCTTCTCGTACTTTTGTCAGAAAAGTCAAAAAGTACTTCGTATGAAAAACGAAAAAAGATTCCTTTCATATACTTTACTAAAAACTCACCGATGGGAAAAATTGGATTTAAACTATTGTAGAAGGATATAAATATTACATATTGAGTAAACATGGATGTGGATGATAAAATACACCCCATTACATACCAATGTATAAACAATCTCAGATAAAAATGATATTGTGATATTTTCTGTTACCGTAGGTCCGATTTGCTTCGTAAGTGTCAGAACCTCCTGTATAACAATATAAATAATGTTATTGACTTATTATAGAATCATACTTATTTTTATGATATCATATATGGTATTATTTTATAGCTTCGTATTAGTAATATTTCATTACTACTTGTTATTCGAGTGTTTATTACTTTTTGTTCTTATACGTGTTTTGTCGAATAAATTCTTATCTTTCTTTTTAGGTTATATATACCTCATTTATAGAATGGTATTAGTGATATATATATCATATTCATTCATTCAATTCATTTATATAATCATTATTCAATTAAGATCGTGTAGAACGAATCACATCACATCGTGGAGACGGTATTTCGTACGTACGCACGAATGATGATATCATTCCCATGATCATTGAATTGTATTGGAGTGTATATATACTATTTCAGAATCAATACCACTTTACAATAATCGTATATAGTTATTTATTAGTATCGTTATACCCATCCAAGCAATGTGGAGATGGAAAATAGATTACACCACAGCGTGGAGACGGTATTCCGTACGTACGCACGCGTGGTGATTTCGTTTTCCGTAGGATGGATAGATGGTGAAATAAGGTTGTTTCAAACTTATAATAACATATCAGTATATGAGTGATACTGATGTTATTACTTCATAATGAAACAACTAAATAATAAGAAGTGGAAGAAGAAATAAATAAGAAAGAATCGGTAACAGGCATTACCTCTTCTTTGAAGCGCCTCTTTGAGACCTCCTCTTAGGGCACTAAAATTGGTCATTGAAGAAGACCAGGACCTCTAGGATGTTTTTAGGGAAATGGAGAAGGGATTTTGTCAGGGTTTGGCCGAGATTGAAGGCTCATAGTGGTGTGAGGAAGAGAGGGTGGAGGTTCCCTTTCATAAGGTAAGAGAGGGTCACCTTTGGAATAACCAAAAATATTATTTTATTATAAAGTCAAATTCGGTATTTAATAGCTCCAAATTGATATATTTAGAAGCTAAGGTGGGGATGGGTCTAAATAATCTCATCTGAAAGAATTTAGACAAGTTTTGGCATCAATTTTAACCTTATAATTTAGATTTAACTTTAAGATAGATAATTTAACTTTTACCGTGTCTTCTTGTTTTTTTAGAGTATAAGGTTAATAAACATACTATATCAAGCCAAAAGAACCCCAAGTTGTTTATTATTAATATATATAACCTTATATAAGTCATTTGGCCGAACCTTACCTTTTTAGGAATAATATAACAATTAACAATATAGTATTTGCTTTAAATTCTATTTAATGTTAATTTTGACACTATTTGTAATTGATTTTTCTAAAAATCATAACAGAATCATTAGTTCGAAAAAATTTAATTAAATCAATAATAACATGTCATATTTACATATAAATGTATTGTAATTCATAAAAAGTCTCAAATTACATTTATTCGGGTATTTATAATATCAATTATGTCAATATATCATTAATAAGATAATTACTGCATCATCATTGTATCATAAATTAATTAAATTATTTTAAGTCTAAAAATTAAAAATAAAATACCATTATGTAGGAAATCATTTTATATTTCTATTGAATATTTATAGTTGAATTTATCTTATGTATAACCCTATATTAAAAATTCTTTAGTCATTAAACATTGAATTTAACTATTTTAACCCTTCTTTAAATAAATTGATAATAAATGTTCTAATCTAATCCAAGTGGGCCTAAATGGTAATATTTTATTCCTAAGATTGTTTCTGGTAGAATTAAACTTATCCAATAGAATTAGGACATGTGTTAGGGTAATAATAATATCATTTTACCCTTAACTACCCTATTTACTTTTAACCTTGGTAAAAATAGTAAAAAGTTACTATTCACCAGTAATTATTTTCATCTCATTGAACCACATTTTAGTCCTTGATATTAACCATGTCTCTCGGATTTTTGAAATTCCACTCACAGAAGCTGTAAAATTAAGTTTGATGAAAAAAAAATCAGTTTTTTAACTACCACTTAGTGGTTTCACTATTCATCAATAAATGAAAGTTTCTAGAAAAATACCAAAAATTAGGCATAAGATATATTTGATATTATGAATAAAAAATGATGTTTATTTTACCAAATTAAAAACATATCAATTATATTAACTAATTTAAAAATTAATTCCCGTCGTCAAGACAAATAGCGTGTTTTTAAGAGATAATAACTATCTAAAGATTGACAATTGTTTATGTCTAGTTTAAATGTGAAATTACATCCAATGAACAACATTGTATTAAATTGTAAAAATATATTCTAAATATACTTTAAAACCACTCAAATTAATAATTTATCATTATTAATTATTTTGATTAAAAAAGTTGTTTTTAATTAAAATTTAATAATTTTCCCTATTCATCAGAATATGAAAGTTATCCGAAAAGTACCAAAATTTCACCCTAAGCTAATTTTGATATTCCGAATCCAAAAATGAAGTCCATTTTGAAAAATAATATTTAAAAAATTTCAAAATGTTATTATTACTATTCATAACGGCTAGTTTTAATAATATTATAATAGCATATCGTTGTTTAGTGAAACTCAGTATTGCGTATGACACAAGCTATCGAGGAAGGCCACAGTTGCGTATAAAGCAAGAAAAGCTAGTGTTGTGTGTAGTGAAAGAATTATTTGATGATTTATATAACATAAAAACAAAATATTTATCATAAAAGTCCCGGGTGTTACATTCTACGCCCCTTAAAATGAATTTTTCCCTTGAAATTCGTCACTTTGTAACAAAAAGATGAGGATACCTCTCCCACATCATATCCTCAAGCTCCCATGTAGCTTCTTCTGATTATTGGTTGATCCATAAAACTTTCACCAATCGAGTGGTCTTGTTTCGTAGGACTTTTTCACTATGATCCAGAATCTCTATCGACTGTTTTTCATAAGAAAGATCTTGCTCTGGCGGTACAACTTCTGAGTTGAGTACATGTGAAGGATCAGGTATGTACTTTCTTAGGAGAGATAAATGGAACCCAACTTGAACTTGAGAGAGATTAGGTGGAAGCAACAATCGGTAAGCTACCTTTCCAACATGATCCAGTATTTCCAAAGGACTGATATATCTAGGGCTCAACTTCCCCTTTTTTCCAAATCTCATGACCCTCTTCCAGGGAGATATTTGTAAGAACACTTTATCGACCACTTCAAACTCTATGTCTTTTCTTCAGTTGTCAGCATAACTTTTCTGTCGACTCTGAGGTGCTCTTATGTGTTGTTGAATAGATCAGACCTTTTTTTGGCATATCATCAACAAGATCAGGTCCTAATAGCTTTCTTTCCCCAACTTCATCCCAGCAAGTTGGAGTCCTGCATTTCCTTTCATAGAGAGCTTCATAAGGAGCCATCTAAATAATGGATTGAATTCTATTATTATATGAAAATTCCACCAAAGGTAGGTGTTGATCCCAAACACCATTTAAATCCATAGAGAAAGATCTCAACATATCTTCTATAGTTTGAATTGTTCTCTCAGACTGACCGTCTGTCTGAGGATGATAAGTAGTACTGAAACTTAACTCTGTATCTAGAGTATGCTGAATATTTCGCCAGAACATCAAGGTAAATCTCGGATCCCAATCAGATATAATAGAAAGTGGTACTCCATGATATCTTACCACTTCCTTTACATATATCCAGGAAAGCTGATCTAGAGAGAAATCCTCTCTTATAGAAATGAAGTGTGTAGACTTTGTAAAACAATCAACTATGACCCAGAATGAATTATTGCCTTTGGATGTTTTATGAAGTCTTGTGACAAAGTCTATAGTGATGATTTCCCATTTCCATTCAGGTATGGGTAATGGTTGTAACATCCCCTTAGACTTCTGTCTCTCAGCTTTAACTTGCTGACATACCAAGCATTGAGAGACATATTCAGCAACATCTCTTTTCATGCCATCCCACCAGAAGTACTCCTTCAGGTCCCTATACATCTTTGTGCTTCCAGGATGAATAGAGAATGAAGAACTATGAGCCTCATCCATAAGCTCCTTATTTAATTAGGGGATGGGAGGAACACAGACCCGATTCCTGAACATTATTATCCCATCACAATCAAGGTTGAATTCAGGAATATTTCTCACCTTCTTTTGTAACTCTACATCTTCTTTCTGTGCCTCTTTAATCTTCACATGTATAGATGGTTGAACATTCATTTGAGAAAGATATGATTTCCCCCTTCAATTAAAATTCCAATATCCATCCTTTATAAATCCATAAATATTGCATCTTTTGTGATCCTCATCATGGATAAGCTAGCATGGTCTTGTTGACATAATGCATATGAAACCTTGTTTGCTTTCCCAGGGTGGTAATGTATTGAGAAGTCGTAATCCTTAATCAGTTCTGACCATCTTCTTTGGTGCATATTCAGATCCTTTTGTTTGAAAATATACTTTAAACTTTTATGATCAGTAAAAATATCACATCATTTTCCATAAAGATAATGCATCCAAATCTTTAATGAAAAGATTACCGCAGCTAACTCCAAATCATGAGTTGGGTAATTTTTCTCATGGATTTTCAACTTTCATGTGGCATAAGATATCACCTTATCATTTTGCATACGAACACACTGCAATCCCTACTTGGATGTATCACTGTAGATCACAAACCTTTCTCCACTACAAGGGAGTGTGAGCATAGGTGCACTGAATAACCTTCTTTTCAACTCCTTGAAATTATCTTCACATTACTCCATCCAAACAAACATAACTCCTTTCCATGTAAACATGGTTAGTGGATTAGATAATCATGAGAAATATTTCACAAAACTTTTATAATATCCAGCCAAACAAAGAAAACACCAGTTCTCAGTTACTGTTGTTGTTCTCGACCATCTTTCGATAACCTCCGTTTTTGTTGGATCCACAGATATCGCCTCTTTTGAGATTATGTGACCGAAAAATACAAATTTTTGAAGACAATATTCACACTTGGTAAATTTGGCATAATTCTTATCCTTTCCCAGAGTCTTCAATATAATTCTCAAGTGATCTTCATGTTCTTCCTTGTTCTTAGAATAGAAAAGAATATCGTCTATAAAGACTACCACAAACTGATAAATATAGTCTCTAAAGACTCTATTTATCAGATCCATGATGATAACAGCGGCATTAGTAAGACCAAATGGAATCACTATAAATTCATAGTGTCCATACCTTGTACGGAAAGTCGTCTTTGGTATATCCTCCCTTTTGACCCTTAATTGATGATACCCTGAACAAAGATCAATCTTGGAAAAGCATTGAGCTCTGCGTAGTTGGTCAAATAAGTCATCAATGCGTGGGAGATGATATTTGTTCTTGATAGTGATCTTGTTATGTTCTCGATAATCAATGCAGAGTCTCATTGATCCATATTTCTTCTTAACAAACAGAACAGGTGCTCCCCAAGGTGACGCACTAGGGCATATGAATCCCTTATCAAGATTCTCTTGGAGTTGCTTCTTCAATTCCTACAACTCAATTGGAGCCATTCTATAAGGTGTCTTTGAAATAGGCAAAGCATCCAGTACGAGTTCTATTGAAAACTCAACTACACAATTTGGTGGAATACCCAGCAATTCCTCCGGAAAACACCATCAAACTCCCGTACAATGGGCATATTATTAATCATGAGATTCTCTCCAGCCATTTGAGATAAATAACCCTCATTTAGTGGAATCAAGACCCATAAGATGGAAGAAATTTCCACTGGAAGGTTATGTTCATCCTTGCATCAATAGACGATCATAGGTTGATATGGAATATGAAATGTGACTTCCCTTCTTTGGAAATTGATATGAGCTCCATATAAAGATATCCAATCCATGCCAAGAATCACATAAAATTCTACTATAGGAAGGATCACAAGATTTGCAGGAAGCACTTTCCCATAAACTTCAATCGGGGAAGAAATATAAAATTTTGATGTGACTGCTGTACCATTAGGTGTTGTCACAGCTAAATCAACATCTAATTGTTGAGGTAATATGGTGTTAACCTTAGAAAAATCTCTAGAAATAAAAGAGAGGGTGGATCCAGAATCAAATAAAACATTTTCTACATTAGAGTGCATGGTTAGTGTACCTTTCACCACATCGTTATCGTACTCCACATCGCTGATAGAAATTGCATGTGGATTTCCTTTTTCTATGTCCTTAAGAGTTTGTTGACATCGATCATCATCGGCAACCCTTGGAATTGGGCATTGATTGGCATAATTCCCCATCTCCTTGCACTTGAATCATTGAAGTGTAGTAGGTTCATTCTGTGTATCCTATCATTTTTTTGCATCATTAGACTTCTTCTTCCCATCATTGCAGCATTCAAATGCCTGATAACCTTCCTTTCCACATTTGAAACATTTACTTGTCCCTTTAAGACAACTCCCTCCATGTTTCTTTCAAAACTTTGAGCTTAAGGGAAAGCTCATCTTCTTTTTAGTGTTCTCTTTAGATTTTCCATTGGAATCCATTTTCCTCTTCTTATCAAACCCATATGACTGATGGGTTACCCCAATCTCCATCTCAACTATGAGAGCACATAAAATGATTTCCTCATAGCTATTGAAGTCCCTTATGGCTAAGTCCCTTCGAAGACTTGGTTTTAAGCCACTAAAGAATCGATCGATCTTACTCTCAGGTTTGATAATAATACCAGAAGCATACCTTGCAAGTCTTGTAAAATTTCCCTCATAGGTACCAACAGATTCATCATCCTTTTGCTTCAGTTCAAGAGACTCTTTCTCCATCTTTGTTCGGAGAATGCGAGGGAAGTACTTATTGAAAAATAAGTTCTTGAACTCGTCCCATTCCATGGACTCAATTTCATCCCTTGGCCTTGTATTCTGAATAAGATTCCACCATTGATCTGAATCTCCTTTCAAACGATACACTGCTAGGATGAATTTTTCATGTTCAGAACATTGAAGAACTGAAAATATCTTTTTAGTAGTACTAATCCATTGTTCAGCAACCAATGGATTAGTAGACCTGCTGAAAGAAGGTGGACGCTGCCTCATGAAGGATTCAACAGAATGTTGCTCCTTCCTTTTCTCGTTTGGAAGTCCTGCATGATTAATATCTTGAGAAAGTTGTGTGAGAATGGCTACAAGATTTTGCATTCTAGCTCCCATAATGTTTGGTTGCTCAGGGTGACAATCATTGCATTGCCCGTCGCATTCCGCATTAACACGGTTCCTTTGGGTTCCATCCATTGACTAAAACCAAGAAGAATAGTGTGAGAAACACTAATTATAAAAGGAAACCCACATAATCAAGAATAAAATTTCACACATAAAGTCTTATACTAGGTTATTCATGGTCATTTCTAAAACACTAAGATTGCGTTCTATTCTTAGAATGATCCTTAGGGTTCTTACTATGGCTTTCACATCCTAGTTTCCAAAGGTTGACTATACATTTCCTCTGATACCAACTATAATGACCCATACTTTACAAAAATTGTTATTACATTAGAATTTAAGCACACTTATTACAACATATAACTAAACTAGGAAAGGACCGTATAGGTATAGAGTCTTTAGAAACAGGGAAACATAAACAACTGGTTCATAAAGCATTTACTTTTCCTCCCATTTATTTCATCATATCTAGAGTACCTTTTGGAATTTCCTACATAATAACCTTCTTCCTGACCTGGAAAAATAAAACATACAAAACGGTGAGCTCAAATGCTCAGTAAGGGTAAACAAAAGAAATATCAATCACATCTTATACATAAGAACATAACTTTTGGAAATCGTAACCTGCAAAAGAGATCATAATTTCATAACATGGGATAAATAATAGTAGTGAAATATAATCCCAATAATCATAACATAAATCATGAAACTTTGTGGAATACACACATAATCATAGAGAATCATTTCTTATTAGTCAAGACTCATTGCCAACACTATCTTAATGGACAAAGTCCATTTCTGAATCGAGTTCACTCATCGTTTTAGTCCAGTTTCACTGAACCGGTTTAACCTGCTGTTCCAACCATGTCAATCTCATGAGATATAAAATCTTTACACAATGCATTGGAGGGAGATATAGGTCCCAACCATCTCATAATGATAGCATTATTATGTGTGCCACAAAATCATAAATCATACATCATTTTGTAACCCATGTAATAAAAATGGGATTCTTAAACATCGGGACATCAGAAAACAATTCATATAAGATAAAGGAATTCATAAAAATAATTCCATCAGAACATAATCAAATCAATGTAATAATAGGGATAGAAATAGAACCCTATATTATTTAGATGGAAAATAATTATGATAAAAAAAACTTGAACTCCATTCTTGAGGAAAATATCCTTTCTACTTCAAAATCATTTTTCCTTTCTTAACATGTCATAATATTTTAAACTAAAAGAAGTTGATTAAAAATAAACACGAAAACTTGTAAAGGAAGATTCTAGGAAATATTTTTTTTAAAATCCATTCATGCCCTATAAGTTAAAAAAAACATTCTTCTCGTACTTTTGTCGAAAAAGTCAAAAAGTACTTCATACGAAAAACGACAAAAGATTCCTTTCATATCATTTACTAAAAACTCACCAAAGGGTAAAATTTGATTTAAACTACTGTAAAAGGATATAAATATTACATATTGAGGAAACATGGATGTGGATGATAAAATACACCACAGTAAATACCAAATTATAAACAATCTCAGATAAAAATGAGATTGTGATATTTTCCATTACCTTAGGTCCGATTTGGTTCGTATGTGACCGAACCTCCTGTATAATGATTTAAATAAGGTTATTGACTTATTCCAGAATCATAATTATTTTTATGATATCATATATGGTCATATTTTATATCTTCTTATTAGTAATATTTCATTACTAATTGTTATTCGGGTATTTATTACTTTTTGTTCTTATGCGTGTTTTGTAGAATAAATTTTTATATTTATTTTTAGGTTATAGATACCTGATTTCCAGAATGGTATTAGTGTTATATATATCATATTAATTCATTCAATTCATTTATATAATCATTATGCAATGAAGATCATGTAGAATGAATCGCATCACATCGTGGAGATGAGATTCTGTACGTACGCACAAGCGATGATATAGTTCCCATATTCATGGAATTGTATTGGCATGTATATATACTATTTCAGAATCAATACCTCTTTAAAATAATCATATATAGTTATTTATTAGTACCTTTATACCCATCCAAGTGAGGTGGTGATGGAAAATAGATTACACCATGGCGTGGAGACGGTATTCCGTACGTACGCACACGTGGTGATTTCGTTTTCCGTAGGAAGGATAGATGATGAAATTGGGTTGTTTCATACTTATAATAACATGTAATTATATTAGTTATACTGATGTCATTACTTAATAATGAAACAACTAATGAAGAAGAAGTGGAAGAAGAAATAAAGACGAATGAATCAGTAATGGGCATTACCTCTTCTTTGAAGCGCCTCTTTGAGACATCCTCTTAGGGCACTAAAATTGGTCTTTGAAGATAACCAGGACCTCTAGGATGTTTCTAGGGAAGTGGAGAAGATAATTTGGAAGGGGTGGGCCGAGTTTGAATTCCCAATGTGGTGTGAGGAAGAGAGGGAGGAGGTGCCCTTTTTTAAGGGAGGAGAGGGGCACCTTTGGAATAACTAAAAATATTATTTTATTATAAAGTAAAATTTGATTTTTAATAGCTATAAATTGATATATTTTTAAGCTAAGGTAGGTATGGGTAGAAATAATTTCATCCAATAGAATTTAGATAAGTTTAGGTATCAATGTTAACCTTATCATTTAGATTTAACTTTAAGTTAGATAATTTAACTTTTATCATGTCTTCTTGTTTTCTTACACTATAAGGTTAATAAACATACTATATGAAGAAAAAAGAACCCCAAGTTGTATTTTATTAATATATATAACCATATATATGTCATTTGACTGAACCGTAGATTTTTAGGAATAATATAACAATTAATAATATAGTATTTGTTTTAAAAACTAATTAATGTCAATTTTGACACTATTTGGTAAATTATTTATGTGAAAAATCATAAAAGAATTATTACTTCGGAAAAATTTAATTAAATAAATACTAACATGTCATATTAACATAAAAAATTATTAAAATTCCTTAAAAGTCTCAAATTACATTTATTTGTGTATTTATAACATCAATTATGTCAATATTTCTTTAATAAGATAATTACTGCATCATCATTGTATCATAAATAAATTAATTTAATTTAAGTCTAAAAATAAAAAATAAACTACCATTATGTAGGAAATATTTACATCTTTCTAATGAATATTTATAGTCGAATATATACTATGTATAACCCTATATAAAAAATTATTTAGTTATTAAACGTTGATTTTAACTATTTTACCCCTTCTTTAAGAAAATTGATAATAAATGTTCTAATCTAATCCAAGTGGGCCAAAATGGTCATATTTTTTTCCTAAGGTTTTTTTGGTCAAATTAAACTTATTCAATAGAATTAGGACATTTGTTAGGATAATAATAGTATCATTTTTACCCTTAACTACCCTATTTACTTTTAACCATGTTAAAAAAAGTAAAAAGTTACTGTTCACCAAAAATTATTTTAATCTCATTAAACCATATTTTAGTCCTTGATATTAACTGTGTCTCTCGACATTTTGAAATTCCACTCACAGAAGCGGTAAAATTAAGTTTTATGAAAAAATTCAGTTTTTTGACTACCACTTAGTGGTTTCACTAATCATCAAAAAATGAAAGTTTCCAGAAAAATACAAAAAATTAGGCCTAAGCTATATTTGATATTATGAATTCAAAAATGATGTTTATTTTACAAAATTCAAAACATATCAGTTACATTAACTAATTTAAAAATTAATTCTCGTCGTCAAGACAAATAGTGTGTTTTTAAGTGATAATAACTATCAAAAGATTGACACTTGTTTATGTCTGGTTTAAATGTGAAATTATATCCAATGAACAACATTCTATTAAATTGTAATAATATATTCTAAATATACATTAAAACCACTCAAATTAATAATTTACCATTATTAATTATTTCGATTAAAAAAGTGGTTTTTAATTAAAATTTAATAATTTTCACTATTCCTCAGAATATGAAATTTATCCGAAAAGTACCAAAATTTCACCCTAAGCTAATTTCGAAATTCAGAATCCAGAAATGAAGTCCATTTTGAAATATAAAATTTAAAAAATTTCAAAAAGTGGTTATTACTATTCATAACGGCTAGTTTTTATAATATTTTAATAGCGTATTGTTGTATAGTGAAACTCGGTATTGCATACGACACAAGCTATCGAGGAAGGCCGCTGTTGCATGTAAATCAAGCCAAGCTAGTGTTGTGCATAGTGAAATATTCCTTTGATGATATATATAACATAAAAACAATATATTTCTCATAAAAGTCTCGGGTGTTACATGCCCCATCCCGAAGGAACATGGGGAACCACCTGCCCATACACACCTGGGCCAACCACCACACTACTCTGCCCGATGATTCTTTATATAATAATGGACCTCTGGCCATCACAACCTGCCCGAAGATACATGGGCTATCCGGGAAAGGAGCAGAAAAAAGCTAATAACCAGCCACTAATAATAGTGTCGGGAAAAACACCCTCCCCCATGAAATGGGGGTGTTCGGAACTAAGTCTCAACTTAGATGGGTAACGAATAATAAACAGAGAACTAAAAGTATATATATAGGTAACAATCACTCTCCCAAGTTTATGTTTTTCTTCAGCCAGCCTAAAGAACACATACATCACTCAAGTCCGAGTCACAACTCTCGCCAACAAAACCCATTGGTCCCATTCGTTTTCATTTTTAGTAATGGTGTTTAATTAAGTTCTCCACATACTTGGGAAACTAACACCATAATCACAAACCAAGGAAAATAATCCCGCCAAATGTCAATTTAAACATTCACACCCGGTTCTCTTGTAAAGTCACAACTACAAAGGGATAAGTGAGATCCCTCGATGTACTGGAACTAAAGAAACCCCCCAAGAAACTAACCCGTGTCCCCCAAAAATGGTTTCTCATCAACAGAGGATCCCACCCCAATTCGTGATGTAAACAATGTAACTACCCGGTCATAAGACTCATAACCACTGAATCAATAACAATCGGGGATCCCTTCCCCAATTTAACAACCACCGAGAGTATAAAAACATGGTATCCCATCCCCTCACACATTTACAGCAATCGGCCCGTAAAAGGAAACAACCAAACCACTACCACCAACACAAATCAGGGTCGTGTCAGTATTTTCATATTTTTAAGATTTAACACACTCTATGATTTCAATTTCCTTGTTCTTTAACCAGATGTTATCACAGAAGGGTTGATCCTGGTGCATTTAATTTATTTAGCCGGGTTAACCTGATTAACCAATTTCCTTTTAACAGCAGAAGTTCAAAACCACCAATAAGCCATTTAAAACATCACCGGGGGTTCATTAGTGCACAGAGAAAGACCACCAACGACCATGATTTTCATTTGGCTTATGCCCGCACAATTCAGAAAGATGATCATAAAAAAAAAGCAGCATCAATGATCATAGCCCCCCTTCTTTCTTTATAGAATCTGTTCATTATCATTATTTAGGTCTGTTATATCTAATCCTAGAGGATAAAAAGCACACCCACCTCACATGATACACAAAAGGAATAGGTGATGGAGAAATTCCCTACCCGTTGATCAACGATTGACGCTGAGCCTAGGTTCGGAACATTAAAAATAGTGATACGACTCGCCTGAATAAAAATCGACTCGTGTGAATGAAGGGTAATCCTCGCAGAGGGTGATCGAGAAAAGGAGAAACCCATAGCGAACCACTCAGTAAAAAAGGTCACGGATGGTTGAGATAAGAACCCGAAACCGCGTAAGGAGTGGGGGTCGTGGGTTGACCACGGGGCCCCGACATGTTATTAAACGGTCCGGTTGTTTAAAATGACACACACACCATGTTAATTCATTAAATATTTAATTAAAACATTTAGGGGTGTTACCAGGATTTAAAATAAGTTTAACGAGTTTAAAAACCTATTTGAGCAAGAAGGAGGGATACTAGAAAGAACCAGTTGGATTAGGCTAGAGCCACCATTAGCTAAGAGATACCAGTGGGTGACAGGTACTGGTAGCTGAGAGCTACCGGTAGCCAACATTTAAGGGTAGCTGAGCTACCGGTAGGATGTAGCTACCGGTTGACCGAGCTACGGGTAGACTGCAGTTACCCATAGACCGAGCTACCAGTAGACAGAGCTACCGGTAGGCTGCAGCTACCGGTAGACAGAGCAACCGGTAGACAGAGCTACCGGTAGGCTGCGGCTACTGGTAGACAGAGCTACCGGTAGTCTGCGGCTACTCGTAGGCCTGCTACCAGTAGGCTAAGGCTACTGGTCGGACTACCGTTGGGCCAACTTTACCAAGATTCCTAGACCAGAAAACCCAACTTGAGATTTTTACAAATTAATGGACCCCTAAAACCTGGTCCATTACAGAAATTTCACTCACCAAAAATTTTCTATAATAAATCTCCCAAATTCCTTCCATTAATCATAGAATCTTTCATTGGGACAACAACTCCTTAAATGAATCCCTTCGATGAAAACAAAAAGTAGTTACAAAAAAGGAGTCAGCATCCATCCAAAAACACGTTTGTTTATATTCATTATCTAACACCAAAAATTTTCACATTATATAATTATATAATAACCAAATAATTCTAAATATACTTATATGTTCTTATTCTAAGGGTTCAAAAAATACTTACACACACATCCATCTAATGGGTAATGAACATACGAGTTTTCTGTATGGCGAACAACTACCTCATGAAATGATGTTCTACATTTTTCATTTTCCAACAATCATGGATAGTAGAAATGATAGAATCTATGTTTTCCTATGATATTTATGATATATTGATTATCATTTAATTAATTCATAACATATTCCTTTGTTATTTTCATTTTGTGTAAATACGATCTTTTGTTTTGGGGAAATGTGGACTACAACCTACTCAAAGTGGCATGACTCCTTCACAATCTACATGGGAAGTAGTAATTATAGAATTAGTGGTATTATATAATATTTAGAAATCAATTAGTGTTTTGGAGAGATATTATATATATATACATAAATTTATTTGAATTTCATTTCTGATCAGCCTGACAGTAAAACGTAAATAATATTCATGCATAAGTACGACCCTCTGTCTCTATGAATGGGGTATTCGTTTCCATATTTCTATATTATATAGATTAATATAAATAAATATACAATTTATTTAACATATATTTATATAATTTATTATATAATAAAAATTATTATATCATTATCTATGTATGAGTTTGATGAATACCAGTCAAAAACATAAATGAAAAATAAATCTGATATTACACGAAATGCAACACTAATATAGAGTTGATAATATAAAGGTAATATAATTTAATAAAAATAATTTATGATTTTAGATCTAGTAATGTAGTACAATATTATATTCATAAAGAACGTATAATTATTATAAAAGAGGTTTGAATGTGTACGAATAAATTCAGTACTTGAGGTAAGGGGATTTCATCTAACTTTTTATTTCGTGGGACTCATGCCATATGCACCACTCACTTCTATGATTTGGTGTATATAACGTCCTATGTCATGTTATATAATTAATTTCATTTATTATTTTATATTATATGGTTTAATTTATGGTATTATTTCCTATGATCATGATTCAAAAGTTATTAATTAGTAAGGGTTTTCTCGTCTTAATTTTATTTTCCAAATGACACATGTCATGTTGAACAACAGTTTATTGTATATGGTGTGTATAATTATCTTGAATGTATTAAATGATTCTTATAATTAAATTTACAGATATTTACATATAAATTTAATGACCTTAATTTAATAGATATATGTTTCAAATGTTACCAAATCAATATTATAATTTTGTCACAATTTTCCTTCTTTGAGAAACATGTCAAGTTATGCACCTATATTTTTCTATGGGGTGTATATACAAAATTTGAAATGTTATATAACATATGAAATTTAATTTATAATAGTTTAATATTAATTTTATGTTATTATTTACATTTCATTATGATTCAATGTTACCAAATTCGTAGTAGTTTATTGCTAAGGTATTATCGTTTCTTGAAATTATATATGATTATGATTCCATTAATGAAATACTTGGAGACATATATTTTGAAAAAAATATGTATTTTATTATCCAATGTTTATTAATTTTATATCTATGTAATGGAACAGATTTTTCACACCATAGAACATAATATAATTAAGAAAATTCATTTATTAAAATCACACATTACTTTTCTTTTCAGGGAGAAATATGGTTCCTTTAAAAAAATTAATTTTTTAAAAATATATTTCTTTTTATTATTAAATGAGTATTATAGTAAATTAAATCAGTTTTTTCATCATTAAAATCTATTTTTAAAATAAATATTCGTATTTTATTTCTAATAAAGGAACTTTTATTAAATGTTAAGGTGAAAAAGTAATTCTCAAAAAGTACGGACTTACCCATCGTTAAGACTGTCATCTTTGTGGAGATTTAGTTATATATTTTCATGTTTTTATTATAATGAAAACAGTTTCCTAATAGTATATTTATGTTTTGAGTTTAATGTGGTTTAATAAAATTTTTTGAAACCCTTTATGAATTTGAAAGTGTTTTCTATAACTGAAAATATTCCTTCATCGTGAATATTTTAAAAGAAATTACAATGATTAATTTATAAAAATTTAATTTGAATTTGTTTTATGAATATAATTTTTAATGAAAAATTAATTTAATTAATATAAGTTTAATGTGATATTTCCAAATAATTATCCATCGTGGTTTAAGTGCATTGTAATAATTATTATTTACATGGGGTATTTTCTTAGAATACTATTCATATTCTTTCTTTAATGGTTTATGTTTTTATTAACATTTTTTTATGACAACCATTTCTATTCCTTGAGTTATATTCTCTTGAATCCCTCTTGTTTTTCATGATTTATGATTTGATAACGTTATTACGAGACCTATATCTTTTAAATATGTGATTATAAGATGAAATGTTTATGATACCCATTTTATTTCATTTGTATGATATGACGTTTATAAAATACATATCTTTTATGGGTTATGAAATGTTGAAAATTTCATTATCTAGAGGCACATTAATGAATTATATTATTATGTGATGGGTGGGAAATATATCTCCTTATGATTAATTGGGTAATTATATATATCTCAAGAGATAAAGATCAGAATCAAGTATACAGGATTGATCCACTATAGAAGATGGGGAAACTCGATTCACTATTGAAAGATGGGGAAACCCAATCCATTATGTGAAGATGGAGAAACATGATACCATTCTAGGAAATTATTATGACTAGAGATGTTGGTGTGTTCCTCCTATTAGGTGGAGTCCCCTTGAAGTTATCAGATATCTTTTTTTTGAAATGAGACATGACTTATAGGGAATTATATTACATGTTTGTGTGTCTACAACAAATTCTATTTCTTATACCTAGGAATTTCTCACATAGTTAATGTTCATGATTATCCGATGATTCATTTCTTATGAACTACCAATCGTTATGCCATGTATCATTATTTTGATATTTTATATTGAGTGTATGATTTACAAATGTTATGTTAATGTTCACATTCCCTCATATTCCTGTTATGCTTATGTATTTGTTTTATTTACCCTTACTGAGCATTTTACACACCCTAATCATATGTTTCCTTTCCCAAAATTATGAAAAATTATTTTAATTATAATTACTAAAGGGTAAAATCTTTTTGGGGAACAATGATGATATTTCACTATGTTATAATATTTTTTCCGTGTTTCCAAATACATTATACTACTGTTGTCCTTATGAACGAACTTTTATAATGTGATGAATATTCATAAAACATTATTTGATATCCATTAATGGTAATACTGGGATTCTATATATTGTATCAAAGGAAATGTTTATTTAACCATTAAAAACTAGGGTGAGAAAAATTTAGATATATCCCAAGAAATATTTTTAAGTATTTGTCTAGGGATATCTCTAAGGATAATTCTAGTTTTAATTTAATGTATAGAAAAATTATCATGAATTTTGTTAAAGGATTGAGTTAGTGGTTTCATAGAAAAAATACATTTTCTTGGATACTACAAGTGGATAATGCTCTGGTACAAATGTACAAATTGTTTAAAACTCGGAAAACACCTTATTGTGATAGACTCGATTGAGAACCGGTGTCCAATATTTGGTATTGTTGTACACCAGGTTTGATAATCTCAATGGAGATGATTTTTGAAATAAAAAAATCATTACAAACCATCATGAATGAGATAAATATAATTTAATTATGAATATACTAGGTAGCCTGTGGTGTTGTTTGTTAATGAAGTACGTGTCATGATTTAGACGTCTAATAAGTAATTTTATTCATGATTTAATGTTTTTCTTATGTGACATGTGTTTCTAACACTATGCATTCAGGTGAAAGTATATAAGTTTAAATAAAAAACTGTGTTAACATTGAATGTTTCATATGTGTCTAGTATGAGAATTATGAAAATCGATTCCCTATGTTGAAATCTCTCGATGAAAATCTGAAAGGTCATGTGAGTAAGGGTAATATTGTTGATGATGATGAGACTACATATGAAATATAAATGGAAAGAGGTATTAAGTAATAGAATGAGGTATCCTTATTATAGATTAAGGATTATGTTTAATAATTTATGTTTTAATGTATTGGATTCATGATTTATGTTATATGATTGGTGAAATATAAAAGGATTGTTCATTTAATATTATTCCATGGATTTACATGATTATTTTGAATTGTTCTGAAGGATTAGAATAGTGATTTAATGTATAGGTGATGTCTATGTAAAACACAAGATTACAGAAAAAATAACCATTAATATGCTCTTTATGTTATGATATTGTTGTTTCGATACAAACATTTTCTTTATGTATAGTTAAATTGGACAATATTGATTTCCTTGAAATGAATTATGGAATTTTTGACCAGTGGTTTATGCTATCCCTGATAAAGTTTACAATCATTTTGAAAGAGGGAAATATATCAAAAAAACATAAGAATAAGGAAACATGAATGTTTTTAATAAGGATTTTTTGTAATAAATGTTATTACTGTGTATTAAGGAAATATATGGTGATGGTATTCACATTCTTGTTATATGAAAACCATGAGATAATTTATGACATATGGGTTATTAATTATAATCATATTTTATAAATTTAGTGACCTTATTTATATGGTACTGGACTTCAAACATTAATATTGCTTATAAGTTTAATAATTTTTGGATTGGTATATGATAAAGAATTATATATCTATATAACTATTTATGAAAATTTGAACAAAATTTATAACCATCTTGTTGTTATAAAAATCTATGAGATGACTATTCATTATATTTATGGATCTCATTATTAGTTCATTTTTATGAATTAAAAATTCTTTTTAATTAATTGGTTTTAAAGATTTAGTGGAAGTATATAAAGGCACAAAAAAGGGTAAATTAATCTTGGAATCATGTTTGTTTATCCTTTCATGAAAAAATTTTAACTTTTGGAAAATGGATCTTGAAACAAAAAATGTTATACATGTATCTTTATTTATGATTAATAAAATCTCCCATTATAATAATATATTTTTATGGTTTTGGGATTATTATCTTTCAATTAACCATGTTATCTGTAACTCTATATTAGAACATTATTATAGGATTTCTCTTCCATGTCCACATTTTCACATCAAAACTATGTTATCCGATATGGAAAACTAGTTATGTGTAACTTTGGGTAACTGTTATGTTTCCAAAATTCCCTTTTTAAAGGATGTTTTTGTATTCATTTTTATGATGTGGATTTCTATGTAAGTAACTTTCAAGTATTAGACCATTTATAACCTAGAATATTCTTAAGGGAAAATCATTTTAAGAGGTGTATAATGTAACACAATAAGATTTTGTAATTTTTCCATTTTTGAATTTATTTAATAATTTTATATTTTACCTTTTATGAAACCCTGAATATAGATTTTGTACACAAAAGAACAAAATTGGGATTGTTTTATATGAAAAACAAATTCAATAATGCGCTACATGCAACACTTTGATTATCTGGTTGTATACAAAACAAAAGTTTTGTCTTGTATTACACACAATTCAATGTCTCTTTGGTGTCTTCTGTCAAGAACAAGTTCATGTTTTATAGAACTATAAAATTATTTTAATCTTATTATTAAAATATTAATATTGCTACCACCTAGCCATTGAAATGGAAATTAAGAACAATATTAACGAAATTTGGAAAATATGATTCACACTTGTAATTAAAATAAATCATTTGTCTATGAATTTGTATAAGTGTGCGTACAAACTATTTTAAAATAAATAAATAAAACTAATAAGAAAACAAATTTTTATGTAGAAACACAATTTTATGTCCATAAATTAAAAAATATCTTTTAATTAAAATTTTAAATAATATATATATATATTATATATTCAATCAATATTTTAATAAATTTGTAAACAGATTTTATTTCTATAGTTTAAGACTAAATTAAAATTTATTAAAAAAAGAAGTATTATATTAAAGATAAATTTTAGCTCATTTAGAGGAAAACCCATTTTAAATATTATTTGTAACTCTTAAAAAAAAAATTATTTTAATAAATAGACTTCTGTTTTGAAATGGAAACTTAAAAAACTATATTATGATTAATTTTTTTTTTGAATTTTTCTATGAAGTTATATTTTTTGATTTATAGTGAATACAAAAGAATATTAATTCAAAAAAAATTGTTTTAATTTATTTATATTGATAATTATGTTTTTGATTGTTTTTAATGTTAAATTATATCTATTATACATCGTTTAATCCGATTTAAGTCATTTTAATCAATTTTAATTAGGAATTAGACATAAAGACACAACAAATGTTTGATCACTTTTACGTAAGAACCCACCTTGTCTTCCTTTCTGTGGGATTAACTTCGAATTAATTTTTCCCACTTATAAGATTGGAATTTGGAAAATTTGATTCATTATTTGGAATAAGAATAATATGAACTAATAATATAATTATCTTATTTTTAAAAAAAATATTGAATCTAATTTAAATTAATTACAACAATTAAAAGGAAAATAAGTTTAACAAGAGACTAAACCATAAACTTATGGGGAGAAATGACATAGAAACATGAAAAAATATCCATTAACTATAATATTTTGAAACATTCCACTCTTTTATATAATTAGGATTATTATGTTATCCATTATTCATAAGAAAAACGTGGGTGGAATTCCCATTTAAAAAATATACAAAAATACAACTCCTCATCCACAATAAAAGTCACTCACTCCTACAACTTATTCACACTGATCAATCCCTTTGGATCACCCAAAATACACAAAATTAATCTCCCAAATTCACTCACATAATCTTATAATCATCACTTTTCTAATAATTCCATCTGATTAATCCATTGGATTCAAACCATAAAGAGTAAACCAAAGAACAGGTAACATACTTCCTCAAGAACTTTTATTTTGTATTCATTATCCACCCCAAAAAATATTTATATTCCATGATTATATATTAACCTAAATATAATATATATACTGACATTAATTTATTTATTGTCTGATACCTTCACAAACACACACACCCATCAAATGGGTAAGGAACTTACCGTTCTTGTGTATGGAAAACTACGGCCTCATCTAATGACATTGTTTAACATTCCATTACCAATTATAATGGTTGGTAAATTTTATTGATAATAAATTTTTAGATTATATATATGTGATATTTATGTTATATTTTAGCTTCTTGTATTATTATATTAATCATACCTATAATATGTCTATTTTTGGTAAATATAATAATTTCGATTAGGGAAGTGCAGACTACCACCTCCACAAAGCGATGTGATTCATTCACACTCTACATGGAATGAATTAAGGACTATTATAGTGAATTTATATGATATATATAACATTATAACGATACAATTATTATATAATATAAATAAAAAATGTGTCACTAACTTTATTTCTTTCAATATGACAATAAAATGGAAACAATGTCCATGCATACATACGACCTACCATCCCCAGGGAAGGTGTATTCCATTACATATTTAAATATTATATAAATTATTATAAATACATATGTAATTAATATATATATAATATTTATATCATTATTTTAATTATTTATATAATTAAATCATGTCCAATATAAGTGTATCAAGAATAAAAAGAAAAAAATATATACGAAAAAAGAAGATACTACCTAAAATGTAACATTTACACGGGTTTGGTAATGAAAGGTAAATAAAAAGGATTAGGAAAAAAATATATGGTATTAAATATAATAATATAGTTTTATGTAAGATGTATAATAAACTTTTATTTATTATATTTAAAGTTTGAACATGTATGAAATAAGTCATGACTTAATTTAAGAGAATTTCATCTCACTTTTTATTTCCATGAGATAAATTAGATATTCACAACATGATTCTATTGTGTGGTTTATATACTTACCTATGTCTTTTTGTGTAATTAAATTACTTTACGTAAGGAGATTATACCACTAAATTTATTTTATTATTTCACGGGGAGCTTGATCCAAAAGTTACTCAAGTAGTATGGTTTTTCTCATCTAATTTTTCTTTTAAGAGACACAAGTTATGTTCAACTCTTATTTCAAATATGTGGTGTGTATAATTTCCCTATATGTATTCTATTATTCATAAAATAATATTTATGTGTATTTAAATATTCATTTTATAAGTATTATTTCTTGGGGTTTATGTTTCAAATGATACCAAATCGGTAAAACAAATCCGTCTCAATTTCCCATCATTGTGGAACTTGTATTGTTATGATCCTATATATTTCTAGGAGGATTATATATTGAATGTGAAATGATATATAATGAATATTATTTTTAATGATACATTATTTTTATTTAATGATATTCTTTCCTTTTTATTCTGAGTCAATGTTTCTAATATTGTAATAGTTTATTGCTACAATCTCATCATTTATATAGATTGTTTATGATTATGATTCCATTGATAAAATCTTAATATCCTTCTCTAAAAAACTATCAAAAAATTTATTACTATATAGTAATTCATGTTATATCAAATTAATGGTACTATTTTCCAACTCATTGGTACATACGGTAATTATGAAAATATTTTTATTAAAATTCGACTTAATTATTATTTTGATCAAAAATAGATGTTCTCTCAAATCAATGTTTTAAAAAAAATATTTCCATACTATTTGACTATTATCCTTGGATTTTTGTAGAAAATTATTACCCTTATTTTTAATTTTTAAAAAACATTTTCAAAATTATTCATTTGGGGTTTCATGACCAAATTACTTTTCATAAAAATAAAGGTTCACAATGAATGTTCAACATGTACGAACATACCCATATTCATAGACATTATTTCCTTGTATCCTTCATTATTGGTATATAAATTTAGTTTTTAAAGAAAATGTTTTCCTAATAATCTTTGTTTTTTTAGTTTAGAGTTGTTTAATAATAAAAAGGTTTTCAAAATTCATTATGTTTTAAAAAACATTTTTCATAGAAAATATATATCATCCTGGAGAAGTGTTTTAAATGAAATTTTAAATCTTTCTTTATAATAAAATGATTTTTAAATGGTTTTATAAAAATTATATTCAATGAATGGGTATTTAGTTTATTAAATGTTTTATGTGATATTTCAAAATCCATCACTATCTAAAATAACATAAATTTTTTAGTTACTCTTTACTGAGGATACAATCCAAATATAACATTCATATTCATTATTGAAAGGCTTATTTTTTGATTAAATGATGTTTATAACATCAATTTCTCTTACATTGGTTATATTGTCTTGACTAATTCCTATTTTCATGTTATATTATTTGTTGAAATGATTATGAGACCTATCTATTTTCCATAAGTGATGACATAATAAAATTTTTTATGTTAACCATTTCATTTCATGGGTTATTATGTGATGTTTATGAAATCCATCTAATTTTTTGGACATAATATGTTGAAATTTATTTTTACTTGAAACACATATATATTCATGATTTTATTATGTGATGGGGGAATTACCTCTCTATATAATACATGGAGTAAATATTTATATCACAAGAGATAATTATGGGGATAAAGTCGATGGTCCTACTCCACTACGAAAGTTGGGAAAACCCGATCCATTATGGGAAGATAGAGAATCACAATTCACTATGTGAATTTGGGGAGCCTTGATCCCATATAAAGAAATTATTCTTACTTGGGATGGTGGTTTGCACGGCCAGTTGGTTTAGACTCCCATAAAGTTCCCTGATAATTATTTGGAAACAAACCATGTCTTATAGATAATGATATTACATGTTTATGTGTTTTTCAAACAATCTATCTCATATTCTAATGATAATATGACATGGTTCTGGTTTACGATTATATTATGATTAATGTCTTATCTATGGTCCTAATTTTCCCAAGACACTAATCCTTTTGATCATGATCATGTAATTATATTATGTTTCTCACTAACAAAATGATTTTATATTAATGTAAGAAAATGTGGGATCACTAAAGATATTATCTTAGATCTTTTTAGTTAATTAAGGAATTGATATTATAGAACCATAATAAAAAACCTTAGTCTGAGATTAAGTATATGTAAGAACCCAATATGCATTTTTGTTTTGCAAATTCTAAACATAGGGACCCCATAACAAATCCCATTAGTGTTGAATTTTAAATGGGACAAATTATTGACGAATTGTTGAATTATGTTTTGTTTTGACTATTTATATTTTTGAAAATCATAGGATCAAGGAGAAACGAGGCCAACAACCCTTGCGAGGCACAATTCAGTGATTTCCTAAATGACATCAAAAATTCATTAAGATGTGGAGTTAAATATTTCATGGAGATTCTTACCCAGAAATCACAGGTTAGAAATTATCACTACTAGGTGGTAGGAAATTTTCAAGAAGCTATTATGTAGGGTGTCCATCGAGAAACCTATGTATTCCAGGTTCTGAGTTTTATTATTTATGGGAATTCTACGACATCAATGCTATCAGTCATGACGTAGTTTGAAGGATTTATATAGAACTAGTCCACTCTAAAATTTATATCTTCCACACCTCTCATGCATCTCTTTGGAGGGCTATGTTTTTATTAATGGGTTTGACCCTAAATTATCATAGTTTATATAGACCAAAGAAGTTGAGGAGCAGAACACTACCCAAGGAATCCACCAATGGTCATCAACGGCATATCCATGGTGGTGGTTCTGGTAAATGGAACTCATGAGAAAAGATTTCTGGTTTTTTTGATAGAAGTGTGCGAGTATGATATAATTGTGAGGGAGAACGTCATTTAAGGGGTGTCTATGTGACACCCCAAACCTATTTCATGTCCAATAACAATATTTTATGGATTTTATTCGTTTAATTTTCATGATATCCAAATAATGACGTCAAAATGAACACAAGACTTATTTTATTCAATAAAACACTGAAAATTATAACATTACAACTAGGGCAAAATAATCATACTGACCAAGAATGCCTAAAAAGAGACATATAAAAATCTCTAGGATACCTCCAAATACAGCAAAAAATCCCTATAAAATAGTGGATGACCATCGAGTCTTCCACAACAAAGAACATTATTACCAGATTTGTGGAGACCGAACTAATAAATAAGGGAATGATGACCACCATATTCGCAAAGTTGTTTTGAGTATGGAATACCCTAAACATGTATTTATAAGGGTATTCTTGACCGCTGGAAATATAAGACTGTTGTTTTCCCTTTTTATAGATTTTAGAAACATTAGGTGACCGTTTGTGTTTTAATGGTAAAACTATTTTGTAATAGTTCCGTATACCATGTATTGTGATTATTTTTAATCATAAAAGATATAAAATAATTATAAATACTCTAAATATTTTTTTAGTAACACAAGTTTTACGGAAGTTAAGAGTTTTAAATATTTGAAAATAAGATTTTAGTTATATGTTTTCATAAAAACATAAAAATTTGAAAGAATATTTTTCTATGAATATTTATCTATCCTCATGATAAAAATGAGATCTGAAAGATTATTTTATGAATAAATATATATATATCAAATTATTTATAATATTTTAAAGTCATAACATATGGTAAACACTAAAATCCTTTAAAATTATGTGAGTCCCTTATTATAAACAACTTTACCCTTGTTTAGTATCTTAAGCTGAATAAAATCAATGAAGTTGTAATAAAGTTTAAAATAAATTTAAAATCATGTTTTCAAATACTATTGAGGATATAAAGGTTAAGCTTTTAGCAATGAAATTGTATAGTTAATATTATGGTTTTTGAATTGTAATGTTTTAAATAATAAAAAGGGATGAAATAATCTTTTAATAAAAAATTAAGGACATTGATATGGTTTCAATGAAAATAATTTTTTATTATTTTTAGCTCTATTGAAGATTATAGTATATTTTTATGTTAAATAGTATATTTTGATAAAAAATTATCTACAACCCTTTATGGCCAGCTCATAAACCGGCCAAAGGAGGCAGGTTGCACCATCTCCATTAGGATTGGGTGGCCGAGCCAGAGCCCCTCTTCCAGCTCGGGCCATCCATAATGGGGAACTCACTCACATGTTCATGAGAGATCTGATCACTAGATAAATATTGTTAGACAAGAGTGTACTATTTTTGTGGGGTGGCACGACATATGGGTGGGTGTAGGGAGCGCCTGCAATTAATATGTACGAGGCGGTACTGGGGGGAAGAGTAATCTGGATAGTGTCTGTGAGCTTGAGTCATATATGATGGGATCAAAACCCTTTCCATTTTGATGTGGGATGTGTTTCTTCAAGGGATATTGAATCTCAGCTGCTGGATCTCACCTTGCAAGATCTCAACTATCCAGACTGGTCTCGAGTTCAAACTCTTTCACCGTAGAATTAACACTGTGTTTCTTTGGACCGTCTAATCGTAGGTGCGATTAATATCAACCCTTCATCTATTTTAAAATCCATTATTCCTCCATATAAATCCATTCAAAATAGTTTTATAATATCAATCGATCATCTATTTTAAAATCATGAGTTCCCCTAAGCAGTCCGATCAAATATTGGATTAATTGGGACCGTCTATTCTTTTCAACATATTTTTATTTGTCGTGTCTTATTCCTCGCGTCGTACAACACTGCATGAGTCATCATAAAATACCTCATGTTCTCCTCAGTCTATGACTCCACCTTTCTACACCCACAACCCCTCCTCTCTTATTTTCCACCGACTCGACACCATCGGTTTAATTTAAGCCGAACCTCTTTGGACCCCATGTAAGTTTTCCATGTTATATATATCTATAATTATACTTTATCAAACAAACTATATGCTTAGGATTCACTTGATTAGAGTAATTTTTTCTTTTGTGTGAGTCTCCTATCATGTATTGGTTTATCACTTCATCATTAATTCCTCAGGTCAATAAAAATAAACATACACAGTTTATTTACACACACACTTTGCACCCTTAAGACTTGCCGGTTTTCTCATCTCAGGTACCTTTTAACCCTCTGCTCGGCCCTACCTTCCCCTTGAATACTGGTAGGGACTATTACTATTTTTTTACCTTGTGATAATTAGATTATACATGTTGTATATCAGGTATATATATATACATTCTCATACAGGTTATATATATATATATATATTTGCTTATCTAACTGACTTTAATTCTTCTAAGGGTTTATTATCAAATAATAAATGGTGTTTTGAAAAAAAAAGTTTTTATTAAGGGTACCTAAATTTTGGGTTTCAAAACATATATATAGGTGCATATATATATATATATACACCAAATGGTGTTAACCATAAACCGAATTAATTTCTCAAAAAATAAATTTATGTTTATTCAATTATGTTCCATGGGTGTGAAATATCTATAATGTTATATCAAACCTTGTTTTGGATGTGATAACCCGTGGTTACACATTGTCTTTACATCGTTTTATATGAATTTTAAAATCACACATATATGTATAAGAACCAAAATAATACAAAGTATTATCTTGATTTATAAACTTTCTATTCACATGGTTTTAAATAGTTCTATACAATACACACGATGTATTTTTATGCTGGAAAGCAATAAAAAAACCATGGTTTGATAGTGTGTGCCTAAAAAATTTAAGGGAAGACATCACCTTGTTAGTAAAATTTACTTTACACGTATTTTTTATTTTTTTATAGTTAAAAAGTCTTTTGATTATACACAAACACATATACATGCTTAATCACATGTAGAGCAATGTATTTAATTATAATCTCATGCATGTATACATCCCATGAAATAATTGTTTTCTTTATAAACAAGTTCTCTTGAATCTTCCACAATTAATGTTTGTAATTATTATTGTATATTTTTCCTAGACATTCCCATATATCAGCATATGTTTTAAATGTAAATGAAAACTGTCTTAATTTCAAAATTATGCATTTTGGAATATAAAATATTTATTTTCATAAAATAAGGGATTATAATTTAAGGGTTATCATTCTATGTGACGAAACATGGATAATAATTTATTTTATATGCATTGGCTAAAATCACAAGGGATATGTATGCCTATCCAGACATGTCATTGATTAAGTTGTTATAGTATTACAGTTGTCAGTATTGACCATAAATGAATGGTTAACCATATATATGTAATTTCTAAATAATTGAATTTAAATCTTATGAAATTTTGTGGATTAAGAACTAAATTATTCAAAGTGGTATGGGAATATTTGAATAATAAGAATTGAGAAATTAAATATTCAATGTGGCATGAGACACTTTGAATATACGACCTATCATAGGAATATGTGGAATGAATTGGAATCAGTATATAATGGGTTTGGTACTGGTTAATGCAAGCCCTATAGATTGGGGACTGGTTAGTGAAATCCCCACGATGCATCAGTAGTTCTCATGAGACAAATTAGGTCATGATATGAGGCCTTGACACAGTCTAGCATTATAAATTCCCTCATTATGTTTATAGTATTTAATTTAACTAGTGTGTATTCAGCTTGAGAATATTCTTGGTTAAGTTCTTTATTGTATTGAAAAACAACAACAGTCTATTGAACTAGAGAATATGATAGGATAAGAAAATGTACTTATGAGTATTAGAATAAGTAAATGCACATGGCCTGATGTTTATTGGAACCTATATCATGAATGTTAATACAACTGATGGTAGTTTACCTGTTTTTTTTGTTATTCATTTTATGTGATAAATTAATTGTGAATTTTTTTATGCATAACTAGGATCATGTACTATTTACAGTTTTATATTCTATACCTGCACCCTTGCAAGATTCCCTTAGCATTGTTTAATTAACTCTTGGATAATAGGCAGCACACTATGCATTTTTTATAAGCATTCTTATGATTGAAACTTATTTTATTATAGACATATTAATGTTCCATAAATTGTTCACAAGTAAATAATTGAAAACAATTATGTTATGCTTCATGTATTGAAGTTTTCATTAAGAAAATGTTTTATGATTTTTAAAGGGATTTTTTAAAGAGTTTTATTTGAAACATTATTTTTTAAAAACCCCCTTACTGGGAATTCATATGTTAATCATTAATTTAAATTTATTTTTATAGGCTTTGAGTTACACTAAAGGGTGGATTCTTTGGGACATAGACTAAGTTTATTATTAAAGGATTGAAATATTTGAATCTTGTTTTCTATAACCTAAACCGCAATGATCCTCTGTATAGAACATGATGTGTAATTATTTATCATTTCTTTTATAATAATATTACACACTATTTTTATTAACGTACCTACTCCAGGGTTTCTAGGGTTAGGTGTGACACTCGTTTCACCTAGAGAATGTTGAAGGATTCAAAAGAAGATATGATTTTATCTTTATAATGTCAATATCCTAAATCTATAGGTAAACCTATTTCGAAGTCCATTAAATATGAACCACGATCAAGACCACATAGTTTAGGATTAAAAGCAAGATTCATATTTTTTAATATAAATACTATTTGAAATGGCCGAAAAACATATTACATATGGAATATAACTCATTTATTATCAAAGAAAGCATCAATAGTGAAAAACTAGAAAAACTAGGAAAAAATGTAAATGAATCATCGATGGTTGATTCACTGATTCTAGTCAAAGATAGATGTTCCTCTGACACTGAGCCACTGACTGATAAGCCATTGACACAAACCCACCGACGTTGTAACGCCCCGACCCTAGTTACCCATAGTCGGTGCATTAATACATAATATTGGCATGATCACAAAAGATCAAGTATCGATGGACCGATTAGTTTAGTAGCCTTGAAAACAGTAGATACATTCATAAGTCTTACATTACATCACAAAGTGAAAAACAAAAACAACATAGTCTTTATTGTTCACACTCATATCCCCTCAGTCTATCCCTATAGGTCAGCCATAAAATACTTTTCACATCCTGGGAAAAATAAAACAAAGAAAGGGGTGAGCTCAGATGCTTAGTAAGGATAAAAATATAGCAGAAACATTCATAAATAAGCATAAACATTTAAGGCAATGTAAAACTAAAACAAAAGACTTTTAAGAGTGAACATTAGCATAAAATGGAAAAAAATAAAATGAAATAATTCCATTTATTTATTCACATGGATATTTTATTATTCGAATAATCACCTGCAATATCAATAACCACATTCATAATAGAGGAATGCATAATTCCAGACTATCATATCCACATAGACAAGGCCTTGTGCGAAGACTATAAATAAGATTTTGTCAAGGCCTTGTCCCAAAACACTAGTTTGTCTCATGAGACCGACTGATCCTTCGAAGAGCTATAGCGGGCTCCACCCGTCACTTATTATGTCCAATGCATTCCTCATATGAACAGGTTTAAACATAACATAAAAATTCATATTTAAACTAGGATATGAAATGTCAATACATTATCTATAAACCATGAATGGTATACAAATAACACATCCATAGTAAATCATATCACAAAATCTTCAATACCAAATGGAATTTTTGTATCCTAATAAATCAACTTTAAATAATCTTAAAATCCATCACAGGATGTTGACATAGATGAAATCAAATCTATTTGAGAGAAATATCTATTTTTTATAAATCATTTATAATTCACATAATTATAAATGAAAACATTTACATTGAAAATATTCTTATAATCTTGTAAAGGAATCTTCAACTATTTTATAATGGAGGAAAATATCCACACGCCCCGTAGAAGTTAAAAAGACATTCCTACCTTAATCTTGTCGAAACTGTTAAAAAGGACCTTGTTTGGAAAATGATGGAAAACTTTATTTATATAAATCGTATAAAAATTGAAAAATGGGTATAAATGAATTAACACATATTCTAAAAAATAGTATGAATTTTTGGAAATACAATTTTATAAATCATGGATGTGGATGATAAAGAGGTCCCAGTAGATAATTACTTATAAACAACCTCAGATAATAAAGAGATTGTGAAATAAAACCTTACCTTGTAATTTTCCTTGGTAGAGGGTTGGTTAACCTCTTATATAATGGTGAAATAATTGTTATTAAATTTTACAAGAATCATATACATTAATATGATATCATATATGATCTTTTAATGTTGCATTGTTAATAATATTTTAGTATTATCGTTGTTTCAGGTGTTCACTTACTCATTTTATTTTATACGTTTTGTTACATAAACAGTGTTTGTTATCCATAGGTTGTATCATATTTGTATACCGAATGATATCGAGTCCTTAAACATTATTTTTAATCATCAAATGAAAATTAGTCTTGAATGGATACGATGGGGAATGAATCTTATCACATTCACGGAGATGGTAGTCCGTACGTACGCACGATCGACAATATCATTATTTTGATATTAAAATCATTTAGAATTGGAAATTATATCATATATACTGAATAATTATAATGTTATATTTATTATTTACTTCAATTACACATCAGTTTCATACCCATCCAAATAATAATGTTTTGAATAACAATTACACCACGACGTGGAGACAGTAAGCCGTATATACGCACGTACGATGAAATGTCATTAAAAGGGTGGATCAAATAATTAATTTGGTTGTAACATATTTATAATAACATCACAGTATATAGAAAATACTGGATTTATTTTTTTAAAATAGAAATAAAAATTAAAGAAGAAGTGGAAGAAGAAAAGAAAATTAAAGTGGGTGGTGAAAACATTACATCTTCTTCGGGTTCTTCCTTTTGATTTGATCCAAAGGGCTCCTTAGGATGGATTTCTGATCCAAATACGGCCTATAGGTTGAATTTTGGGAAGTTGAAAGAATATTTGGGAAGGGTTTGGTAGAGATAAAAGGCTTTGAAGGTACTAATTTGAGAGAAGGGGGAGTGACATTTTATAAGAGGGGTGAGGGGCACCTTAGGAAAAATATAAAATATTATTATATAATAAATTCCTATTCAGATTATAGTGGCTCAAAAGTAAATTATTACGAGGATAAGGTTGGTATGGGTCGAAATACTTTCAACCAATATATTTTAGATAGGTTTGGGTCACTATATTAACCTTATCATCTATATTTACCTCTTAGTTAAATAGTTTACCATTTACCATGTCTCTTTGAATTTTTATATTATATGGTTAATATGCATACTATATACATAAAATCGAACTCGAAGTGGTTAATTTATGATAAAATATCATTATATAAGTCAATTGTCCAAACCTTATATTTTTATGAATAGAATATCAATTAATAATATAATATTTGTTTTAAAAACTCTTTTATGACATTTTTGACACTATTTGGTATTTTGTTTTTTCTATGTTCATAAAAGAATTATTACTTCGAAAAAAATAATCTAAACTACACTAATATTTAATATTAACCTATTAAATTAGTTTAATTCATAAAAATATTCAAATTACTTTAATTTAAAAATTTATAATATAAATTATTTTAATATTTCATTAATTAGGTAATTACTACATCACTATTGTGTCATAAATAAATTAAAATATTTAATGTCTAAAAATTATTAATAAAATTCCCTTATGTATTAAATCATTTTAGCTTTCTAATGAATATTTATAATCTAATTTATCTTTTGTATAACCCTATATTAAAAATGTCTTATTTATTAAATTTGATTTTAACTCATTTTACTCTTCTTGGAATTAAATAATAATAAACATCCTAATCTAATCCAAGTGTACCAAAGAGGTTCATATTTTATTCCTAAGGTTTATTTGGTCGACCTATACTTAGCCAATAGAATTAGGACATGTGTTAGGGTAATAATAATATCTTTTTTACCCTTAATTGCCCTATTTACTTTTAACCGTGGTGAATAAAAGTAAAAAGTTACATTGACCAAAAATTATTTTTATCTTACTGAACATCATTGTACTCCTTGATAATAACATCACCTTTTGGATTTTAGAAATTCCACTCACAAAAGAGGTAATGTTATGTTTTCTGTGAATTTTCAAATTCTCCTAGGATGTGGTTAAAAGATGGTGAATATTTCAATAAAATTATTATATATCAATAATTATTATAAATTGACTTCACTGACTTGCATTGAAATTATATAGGTATTACGTATCTATTTTGACCAAAAATAAATTCAAATAAAATAAATAATTATTTAAATAAAAATTCTGTTTTAAACTATAACTCAGAGTTTTTCACTATTAATTAAAAATTGAATGTTTTCAGAAAAATACCAAAAATTTACAATAAGCTAATTTCGAAATTCTGAATCCCAATATGAGGTCCATTATGAAAGATAAAATTTATAAAATTTCAAAATTTGGTTATTACTAATAATTAAGGATAGTTTGATTGGTTTTGGTGCGTGTTAGAACTCGAAGTTGAGTAAAACACATGCTATTGTATTATTCGAAGAGAAGCATACCGTGGAAGCATGGGGTGTTACATTCTCCCCCCCTTTAAATAATTTTTTCCCCAGAATTTCTATAATATTACTACATAAAAAGACTCTGGTGGTTCTTCATCATAAGTTCCTCGGGTGCCCATGTTGCCTCTTCCATCTTATGGTTTCTCCATATAACTTTTACGAGACGAGTCGTTCGGTTTCTCAAAACTTGTTCTCTCATATCATGAATCCTGACAGGCTCTTTGCAATATGATAGATCATGTTCCAGTTCTAATTCCTCATAAGTGAGTACATGCGTTGGGTCATGCATGTATTTTATCAACAGTGATATGTGGAATACATCGTGAACATTGGAAAGATATGGTGACATTTCAAAAACGTTAAGTTACATCCCCAATTCGTTCTAGTATTTTGAAAGCTCCGATGTAGCTGGGAATCAATTTAACTTTGTTACCAAAATGTATAACTCCCTTCCATGGATATACCTTCAAGATAACATTATCTCTTACCTGAAATTACAAATCCTTCTTTTGGTTATCAGCTTAGCTATTCTTCCTACTTTGAGCTTATTTGATCTGGTTTTGGATTAACTTAACCTTTTACAACGTTTCCTTCACCAGTTCTGGGCCTACTAGTATTCTTTCACCAATGTCGTCCCAATAGGTTGGTGTGAGACATATCTATCCGTATAATGCTTCATATGGTTCCATCATAGGACTGAAATGGAAACTATTCTTGTAGGAAAATTATACCACAGTTAAATAATGATCTCACATACCCTGAAAGTCAAGTGAGAAAGATCTGAACATGTCTTCTAAGGTTTGAATAGTTTGTTCTGATTGTCCATCTATTTGAGGGTGGTAGGCAGTGCACAAACAATGTTCAGTATCCAGTACTTTCTAAAGACTTTTAGAGAATCATGAAGTAAAATGGGGATCACAATCAGAAACAATCGTTATGGGTACTCCATGAAGTCTCACAACATCATTCATATATAGTTTTGCTTGATGTTCATGTGGTAGATCTTCTCTTATAGCAAGAAAATGTGCGGACATGGTAAGATGATCAACAATGACCCATATTGCATCGTTCCTTTGAGGATTCATCGGTATCCCCATGACAAAGTCCATCTTAATATTATCCAATTTCCACTCAGGTATGGGAAGAGGTTTCATGACTCCTACAGGCTGCTACCTTCCATCTTTCAGTTGTTGAAAAACCATACATCTTGACCCAAAATCAACAATAGCCCTCTTCATGTTGTCCCACCAAAAATTTTCCTTAAAATCTGTCTACATTTTGGTGCTGCCAAGGTGTATAGATAAATTGGATCTATGAGAATCATCCATCAATTCCCTTTTTAGATCAGATATATCGGGAACACAATGTCTCTAACAAAATTTCAAAATTCCATCTTCATACACAAAGTCACTGAATCTCCCATCATTCACAGGTTTAATATTCTTTTAAAAATATTCATCATCTGTATAAAAACACTTAATCATTTCTAGTATAGTTGGTTTGGAATCCATTTGAAAAACTATCGATGTTTCACCTTACATGGTTATTCCCATATCCAGCTTTACTCGATCCAGGAAAATTGGATCCCTTTCAACTGTCATTTTGTTCAAATCTTCATGATCATTTCTGCTCAAAGCATCTTCCACCTTATTTTCCTTTCCCGGGGGGTAGTGTATCGTGCAATCATAATCGTTGAGTAGTTCAAGCCATCACCTTTGCCTCATGTTGAGTTCTTTCTATGAGAAAATATACTTCAAACTCTTGTCATTGGTATATATCTCTCATTTTTCACCATAGAGATAATGTCTTCATATCTTCAAAGTAATGATTACAACTGCTAAATCAAGATCATGAGTAGTATAATTTTTCTAAAGAATTTTCAACTGTCGTGATGCATAGGAAATAACCCTATCATTCTGCATAAGGATACAACTAATTCCTTTATATGAAGCATCACTATAAATAACAAACCCATCATTCCCCGATGGTAGATTCAAGATAGGACCATTGACTAATTTTCTCTTCAATTCTTCAAAACATTTTTCACACTCTTACGTCCAATCAAATATAACCCCTTTATGTGTGAGCATCGTTAATGGGTTAGCCAATTGGAAAAAATTCTAGACGAACGTCGATAATAACCTGCTATTGAGTCACTTTTCTTAGTTCCACACGATCTCATGTCCTTAATGAAATAGTAATGCAGTAGAATCCTTATATAGTCAATAATTACAATAACCAGTACAGTGTTGATACAACAGTAAAATGACATAAGTCTTTAATAAAAACATAAAAACTCTAGTCATTCCTCCTCATCTGTGGTAGTATCATAACATGATTATTATCCAATAACATCATTTGGGAAATACTATGATGATTTGAACACTGGTTTGCATAGTGTCCCAACTCCTTGAAGATGAAGCATTGAACTTTTGAAAACTTTTTCATACCCTTGCAGTCACATAATTGGTGACTTTTTTCTCCACACATATAACAAACTCCCATTCCCTTCAGGAAAGTTCCAGGGCGTTTCTTCCCACAGTTATCACATATGAAAAAATTCTTCGTTTCCCTCTTCCCTTTATCCATCCTTCCCTCTTCCATCCTTTTCTTCACATACATCCCTTCAAAGCCATAGGAATCAGAGAACTATTTACATATCTTATTAAAACATGATACTATTTCTTAATATGTAGATAATACATGAGATACTATTTCTCTTCTAAATATTGGCTTAATACTGAGAAAGATATGATCATTCTTACTCCGTGGATCATACGTACTGTTGGAGGTTACATTCCTTCTACTGTGCACCATTCTTATACAATGGCATACACTAGATTAGTTTATAAATCTAAATACATAATTCCAAACTTCTAAAACACATAACAAAAATAGAATAGTTTGTGGATATAATCCATAATCATAAAAATTTTTTCTTTCAAAAAATATATACTCATAAACCCTTCAAAATGGGTTTTAAGGAAAATGAGAATTTTTCTAAGCATATCCCCTTGGAGTGTTCTAACCAAGATTGAAGAAAGGCCCGTTGTCGTGCACGAGTTCCAGTTTGAGTCCAGCTCAAAATGGTGTTTTTGGGTTTTACCCCAAGGTACATATGTGCCAGAGCTACCTATACCGAATCGTATCCTGTTAGGGATGTATTGCTTGGAAAACTCACTAAATATCTACAATACTGAAATTCTAGGATGTTCTTCTATACTAATCCTCAAAGTCCATTTAGGTCTATGTGCTCTAATCAGTGTTTATCTAAATCAATCTTCCACAGTTTGTATTAAGCTTCCTCTGATACCAACTATAATGCCCCGACCCCAGTTACCCATAGTCAGTGCATTATTACATAATATTGGCATGATCACAAATGATCATGTCTCGAAAGACCGATTAGTTTAGTATCCTTGGAAACACTAGATACATTCATAAGTATAAATTACATCATAAAGTTAAAAAGTAAAACAACACAGTCTCCAGAGTCCACACTCATATCCCCTCAGACTATCCCTGTAGGTCAGTCATAAAATACTTCTTCACATCCTGGGAAAAATAAAACATGCAAAGGGGTGAGCTCAGATGCTCAGTAAGGATAACAATATATCAGAAACATTCATAAATAATCAAAAACATTTAAGGAAATGTATAACTAATACAGAAGCCTTTTAAACATGAACTTCAGCATAATATGGAAAAAATAAAATGAAATAATGTCATTTACTTATTCACATGGATATTCTACTATTCGAATAATCACATGCATTAACAATAACCACTTTCATAATGATTTAATTCATAATGCCATGCTATCATAACAACATTGTCAAGGCATTGTTCTAAGACTACAAATAAGATTTTCCCAAGGCCTTGTACCAATACACTAGTTTGTCTCATGAGAACTAATGATGCATCGAGGATCTATAGCAGGCTCCACTCGTGACTTATTAAGTCCAATGCACTCCTCATATGAACAGGTTGAAACATAACATAAACATTCGTATTAAAAAGAGCATAAAAATGTCAATACATTATCCATAACCCATGAATGGTATAAAAATAACACATCCATAGTCTATCATATCACAAAACATTCAATAACATATAAAAGTTTTGTATCATAATAAATCAACATCAAATAAGCTTAAAATCCATCAAAGGATGTTGACATAGATGAAATCAAAACAATTTGAGAGAAATATCTCTTTTTTTGAAATCAGTTTAAAAGGCGTATAATTAAAAAATAAAACATTTAAATTGAAAATATTCATATAATCTTGTATGGGAATCTTCGACGATTTTATAATGGTGTAAAATAGTCGCACCCATTGTATATGTTATAAAAGACATTCTTAACTTAATTTTGTCGAAAAGGATAAAAAGGACTTTGTTTAGAAAATTACGGAAATATTCATTTATAAAAATATTATAAAAAGTAAATTAATTATTTAAATGACATTAACCCATATTCTATAAAATATTAAGAATGTTTTGAAATACATTTTTAAGAAACATGTATGTGGATGATAAAGAGGTCCCAGTAGATAATTATGTATAAACAACCTCAATATTGAAGAGATTGTGAAATAAACCTTTACGTTGTACTTTTCTTGGTAGAGGGTTTGTTAACCTATTATATTATGGTAAAATAATTGTTATTAAATTATAAAATAATCATATACATTAATATGATATCATATATGATCTGTTAACATTTCTTTGTTAATAATATTTTAGTATTATCGTTGTTTCGGGTGTTCACTTACTCGTTTTCATTTAAATGTTTTGTTACATAAGCCATGTTTGTTATCCATAGGTTGTATAATATTCATATCCATAATGATATTAAGTCCTTAAAAATTATTTTTAATCATCAAATGAAAATTATTCATCAATGGACACGATGGGGAATGAATCTTATCACATTCTTGGAGATGGTAGTCCGTACATAAGCACGAGCTAAAATATCATTCTTTTGATATTAAAATCATTAATAATTGGATGGTATATCATATATTCCGATTAATTATAATGATATATTTAGAATTTACTTCAATTACACATCATTATAATACCCATCTAAATAATAATGTTATGAATAATAATTACACCACGACGTGGAGACGGTAATCCATACATACGCACGTATGGTGAAATGTCATTCAAAGGATGGATAGCATAATTAATTTGGCTGTAACATATTTATAATAATATCATATTATATAGAATATAATGGAGTTATTATTTTAGAATGGAAATAACAATGAAAGATGAAGTGGAAGAAGAAAATAACTTGAAAGAGGGTGGAGAAAACATTACCTCTTCTTCGGGTTCTTCCTTTTGATTTGATCAAAAGGGCTCCTTAGGTTGGCTATCTTATAAAACTAATTCCTATAGGTTGAAGTGAGGGCAATGGAGAGAATATTTAGGCAGGGGTTTTTTGAGACAAAAGGTTTTGACGGTATGAATATGAGAGAAGGGGGAGTTCTATTTTATAATAGGGGTGAGGGGAACCTTAGGAAAAACATAAAATATTATTTTAAAATAAATTCATATTCGGTTTATAATGGCTCCAAAGTGACGTTTTTCAAGTAAAAGGTGGGGATGGGTCTAAATAAATTCAACCAATAGATTTTAGATAGGTTTGGGTCACTATATTAACCCTATCAATTATATTTAACTCTTAGTTAAATAGTATAACATTTACCATATCTCTTTGTATTTTTATATTTTATGGTTAATAAACACTCTATATACATCCAAGAGAACCCCAAGTGGTTCATTAATGAAACACATATCATTATATAAGTCTTTTGGGCGAACCATAGATTTTTACTAGTAGAATATCATTTAATAATATATTATTTTTTTAAAACAATCTTTTATGTCAATTTTGATAATATTTATTATTTTGTTTATGCTAAATTTTTAACAGCATTATTACTTCGATGAAAATTAATCTAACCAACAATAATTTGTAATAGTAACCTAAAAAATTAGTGTAATTCATAAAAAGTCTAAATTAGATATATATGGATATTTATAATATCAATTATATTAATATTTCAATAATTAGGTAATTAATGCATCACCATTGTGTCATAAATGAATTAAATTATTTTATGTCTAATAATTTAAATAAAATAAAATTATGTAGAAAATTTATTTATCTTTATACTTAATATTTATAATCAAATTTATCTTCTGTATAACCCAATATTAAAAATGTTTTAGTTATTAAACATTGATTTTAGCTCTTTTAACTCTTCTTTGAATTAAATAATAATAAATGTCCTAATCTAATCCAAGTGGACAATAGAGGTTCATATTTTATTCATGAGGTTGTTTTTGGTCGAATTATACTTATTCAATATAATTAGGACATGTGTTAGGGTAATAATAATATCATTTTTACCCTTAATTACCATATTTACTTTTAACCGTGATAAATAAAATTAAAAAGTTAATATTCACCAAAAATTATTTTTATCTTATTGAACCACATTTTACTCCTTGATATTAATCACGTCTCTAAGATTTTTGAAATTACACTCACAAAATCGGTAAAATAATGTTTTATTTGAGTTTACAAATTCTTGTAGGAGATGGGTAAAAGACGGTGAAAAGATCAAAAAAAATTTACATATCGAAAATTATTATAAACGGACTCAAATGAATTGTATTAAACTTATATAGGTATTAAAAATCTCTTTTTACCTAAAATTTATTTAAATAATATAAATAATTATTTAAATAAAAATTCAGTTTTTAAATATAACTCTGTATTTTTCACTATTCATCAAAAATTGAAAGTTTTCACAAAAATACCATAAATACACCCTAAGATAATTTCGATATTCCGAATAAATAAATGAAGTCCATTTTGAAAGATAAAATTTTTAAAATTTTAAAAATTGGGTATTACGATTTATAACAGCTAGTTTGATTGGTTGTGGTGTGTGTTAGAACTCGATGTTATGTACAACACACTCCACTGTATTATTCGAAGAGAAACATACCGTGGAAGCTTGGGGTGTTACACACATGAATCTCCGATAGTGAGTCATCGATGCGACTCACCGATGCCTGACCTATCGACACCTTGAACTGTTGAAACCTCAACCTATCGATGCCCAGACTCCCTGATGCCTTGACTTACAAACACATCGAGTCACCAACGCCAACCTATAGATTCTTACCTACCAATGCGACTCACCGATGCCAGACTCATAGATGAAAAAACTGGAAATTTTGACAAACTTATAAAATGAGCCATAGTTGCCTCCCAGAACAACACGAACAGTGGATTTTGACAACATAATAGACCATGGAGGTCCATGACATTATAGTATGTCACTATGGAATTTTTCACAAGTCTCCTGAATACATAAAAATAAAATAATGTGGTATGGGTTGTGGTGGAATAACTCTCCATTACTGTCCACTTTATCACTTTTAGTAAAGATATCTTGATTGGAAAAAATGCAATGATATATATACATGATGACATTAGACTACATGTGGTTCCACTATCCATTGTATCTAATCAAGATCCCATGTTAACATCAACATTAGGGAGGAGTATTTAATATTCTTTGAGTACATAAATAAATTCTTCCCATCCTATCACCACTAAACTAGTGGAAAATCTGAAAGGAATATTCATATGATCAAAGATGTTATTAGCGAATTGTATACAGAATTAAAAAGTGTATGGGATAAACAAATCTCGTTGGTTGAGTTATCATAAACCAATAACTTCCACTCGAGTATTCAAATTGCTCCATATTAATATCTGTATGGAAAGAGATGTAGAACTCCAACCTCTTGGGATGATGTTGGTTAATGAAAGCTATATGGACCTGATCTTGTGCAAGAGAGGACAAATAAGATTCATGACATAATGAAACATATCTAATCTTCTCATAGTTGAAATAATGACAATGTTGACAATCATCAAATGTTCATGGAGTTCGATGTTGGAGAAAATGTCTTTCATCAAATATAACCATGGAAGAGAGTCACGTAGTTTGGAAGGAAAGGGAAGCTAATCCCAAGGTACATTGTCCCCATTGATATCCTTGATTGAATAAAAAATGTGGCATATCGGATTTCACTTCCACAGAATATGGCTCAGGTTTATGATGTGTTATATTTATCACTATTGAATAATTACACACCAGATCCCTTATATGTACTGATATAAGAGGTGGTGCAGTAGGATGATGATCTCTCATATGAAGAGTAGCCAATAAAGATTATGGATTGGAGAGATATGGATATACGCAACAGGACAACCCATCTTACTAAAGTGTTGTGAAGGAACCATATGTATGATGATGCAACATGGGAACTAGAGGAGGCAATCAAGAAGATGTACCATCACCTGTTTATGTAAATCAGACTTTTGAGGGAGAAATTTTAAATGGGGGAGGTATGTAATGACCCAAACATTTACCAAAGTGATTTTTCCTTTATTATTGTAATTTCACATATTATAAATCTCATAAAATCACATATTTATACTAATACAATATTTATAAAGCAATAATTATTTAAATAAAAATTATTTCAGGAAGTTAAGGATCCAATAATAATGAAATAGTAACTTTACTATAGGAACAATAATATAACACTTATGAATAGTAATCCATCCAAATGAATTGTATGATCACCCATGAAATTATAATTAAAATTTAGGGGTCTTATAAATCAAAATATGATATAATTATATCATAGAATAAGTAAGAAAACATTTTATAATGTATTATTAAGTTTTTTTTATGTCATAAATATTAAATTGAAATATTATGAAAAAATAAATAATTAAAAACTAAATTTATTATTAAAATATTTATTCATAAATATATATTGTTATTTACTATCATTATAATAAAATTTTATGAGACCATATGTAAATTTTCAAAGTGTTATATAACCAGTTAAAATTTTAAAATATGTAATTTCCATGTAAATTGTGATTTTAAATAAAAATTAAATTAACAAAATTTAAACCATTATTTTCTAAAAATTGAGATATATTTTTAATTATAAATGTTGATAAATTGTTTGGGATGATTTTTGGGATTTTTTGAAATAGTTGAATTTTTGATGAATAGTAAAATACAAAAAATTTCAATAAATGTTAAATACAAGAATTTTTTAGTCATTATTGATGTAAGCTTGATGTAAGAAACATAATCTCTAAATACCCTTCATAATTTAAAGATTCTATGATGTAATTGTAAAATAATTCATAAACACGAGCCAAAATAAAAATATACTGAATAAAATATTGAGAAAACGCCCATCCCCTCCTCTAAAAATACTACCACTCACACACTCTATTCCTTGGACATCTAAAACATTTATCCTTGTGAAAATTCTTATCAAACCTCTACAAATGTCCATATCCCATGTCATGGATATTTTGGTCTTATCAAAAGAGAAAAAAAATTTACCCATGGAGATTCTATACGAGGTGATATTTTAGAGGTAAAATCCAATTAACTTTTATTTTTAATTATTGTCAACTTCAACTCTATTATTATCTTCTCCTAAAATTATCATATAAAAATAGAATGACGATAAAAATATTTTTATATACATGTATTCTTTCATGCTAATGTATGATCCAACATGAATATCTTCTCTCACCCTCTTGTATTCTAAAAATGAAATCTTCCCACGTGATGTGTCAATTTTTTTACATCATGGGTGATACACATTAATTTTACATTAATTCCTTCAAGTATGTTAATAAGAAAATTATAATGGTTGAAAAAAATTAACTTTTTTATTTTACATCCCTTGTAATTTTTATTAACTAACATATATTGATAACACTAAATGATAAAACAAAATGATTTCATAGTATTTGAAAAACTGATAAAAATAACCTCAAACGATTATCATTAACTTTTATATAATTATTCACCCCCTACAATAAAAAAATTATTTATAAGATCATTCAATATTATGGAACATCAATAATGACATATAATAACAATTATGTATATTTATCATCATTTTTCATTAACATCCATTAAATAATATAAGTGAACTAATCTTGAAAACTAAGAAAACAAATGCTCCCGCATGAAGAAATTAAACTCAGTTACCCATATGAATGCCAATAAATGAACCTAATATAACTATAATGAATAAAATACATTTATGAATGGTTTTCTATTTTTCATTAATTCATATAATCTAATTATATAAGATATTAACATGAAGAAATCTTTTAGACAAAAGGTAAGTGGAATTCTCAAACCCAAATCTCATTATAAGGGTATTCCGTCTTTCATATCTTCTTCAGAATGGAAATTCCATAAATATAATTTATTAATCACTATATTACCTATTTTGGATAAAAACATTATACTTGAGTTTGGGATAAACTGTAACAGCCCGAGATTTTATGAAAAATATTTTTTTTAATTTCACTAATGTCTTGTGTTGTACGCTGCACCAAAAGGAGCTTGCACAACACGCATCCTTGACTTGCCTTGCATTACACGCAATCACGACCTTCCTCGATAGCGTGTGTAGTATGTAATACTGAGTTTCACTAAATAATGATATGCTGTTAAAATATTATTAAAACTAGCCGTTATGAATAGTAATAACCACCTTTTAAAATTATAGAAATTTTAGCTCTCAAAATGGACTTTATTTTTGGATTTGGAGTATCGAATTTAGCCTAAGGTGAAATTTTGGTGATTTTCGGATAACTTTCATATTTTGATGAATAGTGAAAATTACTAAATTTTAGTTAAAAACAACTTTTTCAATCGAAATAATTAATAGTGATAAATTATTAATTTGAGTGGTTTTAATGTATATTTAGAATATATTTTTACAATTTAATACAATGTTGGTCATTGGATGTAATTTCACATTTAAACTAGACATAAACAAGTGTCACTCTTTTGATAGATATTGTTTCTTAAAAACACGATCTTTGTTTTAACAGCGGGATTTAATTATAAAATTAATTAATGAAACTTATATGATATGAATTTGGTAAAATAGACTTCATTTTTGAATTTGGAATATGAAATATAGCTTAGGATAAAATTTTGGCATTGTTCTGAAAAACATCAATTTTTGATGAATAGTGAAACTACTAAGTGGTAGTTAAAAAAATTAATTTCTTCATAAATCGTAATTTTACTGCTTCTGTGAATGAAATTTCAAAAATCCGAGAGATACGGTTGATGTCAGTAAGTAAAATGTGGTTCAATGAGATGAAAATAATTTTTGGTGAATAGTAACTTTTTTACTTTTATTTACCACGGTTAAAAGTAAATAGGGTAATTAAGGGTAAAAATGATATTATTATTACCCTAACACATGTCCTAATTCTATTGGACAAGTTTAATTCGACCAAAAACAAGCTTAGAAATAAAATATTACCATTTAGGCCCACTTGGATTATATTAGGACATTTATTATTATTTAATTCAAAGAAGAGTTAAAAGAGTTAAAATCAAAGTATATTTACTAAAAAAATTTAATATAGGGTTTTACATAAGATAAATTCGACAATAAATATTCATTAAAAAGTTAAAAAGATTTACTACATAATTGTATTTTATTTATAATTTTTAGACATCAAATAATTTAATTTATTTATGACACAGAGATGATGCAGTAATTATCTTATTAATGAAATATTGACATAATTGATATTATAAATACCAAAATAAATTTAATTTGAGACTTTTTATGAATTCCACTAATTTTATAGGTTACTATGATATATTAGTGTTGATTTAATGAACTTGTTTCTAACATATAATTCTGTTATGACTTTCACAAAAATCATGTATCAAATAGTGTCAAAATTGACACAAAATAGTTTTTAAATAAAATATTATATTATTAATTGTTATTTTATTCCTAAAAATATAAGGTTCGGACAAATGACTTAGATAAGGATATATGTATTAATAATATACAATTTGGGGTTCGTTTGGCATGTTATAGTAAGTGTATTAACCATATAGTGAAAGAAAACAAAAAGACACGGTAAAAGTTAAATTATTTATCTTAGAGTTAAATCTAATTGATAAGGTTAAAATAATACCCTAAACTTGTCTAAATCCTATTGGATGATAGGATTTCGACCCATCACCACTTTAGCTTCGAAATAAGACCCTTTGGAACCATTATAAACCGATTTTGACTTTAATATAAAATAATATTTTGAGATATTCCTAAGGTGCCCCTCTCCTCCCTTATAAAAGGACACCTCCTCCCCCTCCTCCTCACACTAATTTGAGCACTCAGGCTCGGCCAAACCCTGCCATTTTATCTTATCCACTTCCCTAGAATAATCCTAGAGGTCCTGGTCTTCTTCAAAGACCAATCATAGTTCCCTAAGTGGAGGATTCAAAGAGGCGTTCCAAAGAAGAGGTAATATCCATTACCGATCTTTTCAATTTCTTTCTTCTTCAACTTCTTCTTCTTTATTTGTTTCATTATAAAGTAATAACATAAGTATTACTTACATAGTGATATGTTATTATAAATATGAAACAACTCTAATTAACCTTCTATCCATCCTACGGAGAAAGGAAATCACCGTGCGTGCGTACGTACGGAATACCGTCTCCACGCTGTGGTGTAATCTATTTTCCGTCACCACCTTAATTGAAAGTGTATAATGATGTAATGAGTAACTATACATGATTATTATAAAGTTATATTGATACTGAAATAGTATACATACACTTAAACACAATTCCACGACCATGGGAACGATATCATCGCTCGTGCGTACGTACGGACTACCGTCTCCACGACGCGATGAGATTCATTCTCCATGTTAACCATTTAAGAATGATTATAAAGTATATATAAGAAATAATAATGAAATATATGACATTATAAAGCTACTGGATTTATTTATATATATATATGTATGTCATCTACTTACTTCCATTCACGACAATAAGGAATGGAAAACAGCGTTCATGCGTACGTACGGACTACCGTCTCCATGAACGGTGTTTTTCATTCCATTTATCTATCTATTATATATATATATATATATACTGAATATATATGATATATATATCATATTTTATATTCTTGAAGTAAGTAAATCATGATATAAGTAATAATAATGTCAAAAACAACAAGTCAAAACACCTACGATAAATGAAACGATTTTACCCAAAACGCTTCTTTAACATGGAATTTACAAAATAACGGGTAATATAATGTCATAATTGAACCATATATGATATCATCACAATGAATATTAATATTTAATAAGTCAATGACATTATTTAAATCATTATACAGGAGGTTCGGACACTTACGAAGCAAATCGGACCTAAGGTAAGGGAAATATCACAATCTCATTTTTATCCGAGATTGTTTATTCGTAAGTATTTACTGGGGTGTATTTTATCATCCACATCCATTTTTCATAAATATGTAATATTATTTCCATCCACATACAATTGTTTAAATCCATTTTTACCCTTCGGTGAGTTTTTAGTAATATGTATGAAAGGAATCTTTTGTCGTTTTTCGTACGAGGTACTTTTTGACTTTTCCGACAAAAGTACGAAGAATGTTTTTTTAGGGCATGAATGGATTTATAAAACATTATTTCCAAGAAGATTCCTTTACAAGTTTTCATGTTTATTTTTAATCAACTTCTTTTATTTTAAGGTCGTATGACATGTTATGAAAGGAAAAATGATTTTTGAAGAAGAAAGGATATTTTCCTCAAGAATGGAGTTCAAGTGTTTTATCAAAATTATTTTCCATCTAAGATAATAAAGGGTTCTGTTTTTATCCCTATTATTACATTTATTTGATCATGTTGTGATTGAATTATTTTTATGAATTCCTTTGTCTTGTATGAATTGTTTTATGATGTCATGATGTTTAAGATTCCAATTTGTATTACATGGGTTATGAAATGATGTATGATTTATGATTATGTGGAACACATAAGAAAGGATTCATTATAAGATGGGTGGGACCTATATCTCCCTCCAATGAATTGGGTAAAGATTTTATATCTCATGATATAGACAGGGCTGGAACGGTAGGTTATACCGGTTCAGTGAAACAGGACTGAAACGAGGGTTACTCGATTCAGAAAGGGACTTTGTCCACAAAGATAGTCTTGGCAATGAGTCCTGACTAACAAGAAATGATTCTCTATGATTATGTGTGAATGCCACAAAGTTTCATTTTTTAAGTTATGATTATTGTGATTACATTTCACTGCCATGATTTACCCCATGTTATGAAATTATGATCTCTTTTGCAGGTTAAGATTTCCAAAAGTTATGTGCTTATGTATGTGATGTGATTGATATTTCTTTTGTTTACCCTTACTGAGCATTTGACTCACCCTTTTATGTTTCCTTTTCCCCAGGATATAAAGAAAGGTTTTAGGTAAAAAAAGAAGATCTTTATGGGAGATGTTGAAGATCTTTCACCACGATTAGAAGATTTTATTCTGAGTTTCCAAAGACACTAAACTGTTACGATCCTTGTGTGTGTTTTTTTTGTTATGTAATAAGTATTCCGAAAATGTAATGTAATGTCCATGTACGTTAAGCTTTGGGTCTCTACAGTTGGTATCAGAGGAAAGGTTTATTCAACCTTTGGAAACTAGGATGCGAAAACCTTAGTGATATCCCTAGAGATATTTCAAAGGTATGTCTAGGGATGCCCCTAAGGATAAGTATACGTATAGGATATAGTCCTAGAACTATGGTAACGATATAATATTAAACCAAAGATGTTACATATTTAAGATACTCCCCCTTTATTATTATTTTTGCCTCTCACACTATCCTTTTTCGGTTTTAGAAAATGGCTGGAAACAAGGTGATTCACGATAATGGAGGATATGATGGACAATGGAATGATATTTTTCAAGAGAAACCAAATGAAATGGGATTTGGAAGTCCAAACATCATTATTATGCCGAATCAGCATTCTCATAATATGATCAATAAAGTAAAATTTGGTAAGATTCCTGACTCGGCTAATAAGAGAAAGATGGAGTTTCATGATGATCATAGAGGAAAGAAAGTTCAATTTCCCCTATGTAAATCATGTGGGAAGAGGCATCAAGGAGAATGTTTCAAAGGAACTGGAAGATGCTTTGGGTGTGGAAAAGTAGGACACAAAGCAAGTAAGTGCAAAGGAAAAGGTTCAGTTAACACCATGGATGAGGATAATGGTATTGCTACGACATCAACAATGGTTAAATGTTTTAAATGTGGAATGTACGGGCATTATGAAAACCAATGCCCTAAGTGAAAGTCTCATGAAGATAATCAGTATGGTCGTATGGGAAGTATTTATGTTGATGATGATGAAGAGACTACAAATGATATGTGAAATGAAAGAATTGTTGAAGCTCGGTCAATGGTTTAAGAATGTAGTGGAATGATTACATGTTTATCATGTCTAATGTTGTATAAGAAATCTCATGGTACTATGGAATTAAGAGACATCTAAGGATTGTTACACTGTTGCCTCTCCTTGAGTTTTGAAAGTGTATAATTAATGTTACCAGTATCCATGAAAGGTTATTCAGATATTTTTGGAATTTAGATGATATGTGCATAATGGAGGGATAAGGAGAAAATTAAATTTTTAACAGTATTCATGAGCTCATGATTGATATAAGGACTAAGTGATATCATGGTTTGAGTATATAGAATTTTGAGGATTTTGGTATGTGGAAAGTGTTAACTTTAAACTGCATTCATGTTTTCACTAAGATATTCAAGAGAATACATGATTATGGACTTTGAATGTTTAGAATGTGACCAACAAGACATATCTTATGGGGATCAACGATGGTATTAAATCTCTGGTAATTGTTTTCACTATATTATGAGAGTGGACTGCAGTATTATGGGTAAGCCGAAAGATTGGAATGGATTATGTTGGAATAAGTTAGTATTGTTTAAGGATAGAAGTTTTTTTCAATATTATTGATGGGATGTTATAGTAATATAGTTTTAGAAAAAGGACAACCTGCAGGACGGGCGACAGCCCATCGCGTCGGACAAGGATGTGGGAATCGAACCCACAACCGAAATGCGACTGGCCTTTATCGTCTACCACTGGCCTACAGGAAGTCCATGTTTAGTAGAAACTAGTTTTATTATATTAAGAAGTATGATATATGAAGTATAAGTCCATTTTAGGAACCATATATGATTAATCTCACTATAGACCGACTTATGTATATAATTTTTTCTAACCTTTTGTTTGAGACAGATGGAATGACCCGTCATTCTGTCACATAATCTGCTAACACTTCACGAATAACAAATTCAACTTCATTTATTTAAGAGATGAAGTGGAAATTGTTCAAGGCACGAAAAACAGTGAGATTGTACCAAAATAAAGAAAGTATTTATTCTAATTCAAATTTTCATCTTTAGGGAAATGATCTTGAAAACCAAAAATGTTGTCCTAGTGATCTTATACCTGATGAATCAAATGGTACCTTAGATCATCACAAATTTATGGATTTGTGATTACTGGATTTTCCATAGACATGTTCTCTACCACTCTCCATCAGAACATGATGGTTAGATTTCTCTTCCATATCCATATTTTCACCTATGTGGAAACCCAATGATTAGTTTATTTGGGTAACCGTTACGTTTCATACTTTTGTTTTTAAAGATTGGTTTTGATATTCCTTTTTACGATGTGGGGTTCTATTAAATAAACTTTCGAATAGTAAACCATTTATAACCCCGACGAATTTCGAGGGCGAAATTCATTTTAAGGGGGGTAGAATGTAACAGCCCGATATTTTATGAAAAATATTCTTTTTAATTTCACTAATGTATTGTGTTGTATGCTGCACCAAAAGGAGCTTGCACAACACGCATCCTTAACTTGCCTTGCATTACATGCAATCGCGACCTTCCTCGATAGCGTGTGTAGTATGTAATACTGAGTTTCACTAAACAATGATATGCTGTTAAAATATTATTAAAACTAGCCATTATGAATAGTAATAACCACCTTTTAAAATTTTAGAAATTTTAGCTCTCAAAATGGACTTTATTTTTGGATTCGGAGTATCGAATTTAGCCTAAGGTGAAATTTCGGTGATTTTCGGATAACTTTCATATTTTGATGAATAGTGAAAATTACTAAATTTTAGTTAAAAACAAATTTTTCAATCGAAATAATTAATAGTGATAAATTATTAATTTGAGTGGTTTTAAAGTATATTTACAATATATTTTTACAATTTAATACAATGTTGGTCATTGGATGTAATTTCACATTTAAACTAGACATAAACAAGTGTCAATCTTTTGATAGATATTGTTTCTTAAAAACACGCTCTTTGTTTTAACAGCGGGATTTAATTATAAAATTAATTAATGCAACTTCTATGATATGAATTTGTTAAAATAGACTTCATTTTTGAATTCGGAATATGAAATATAGCTTAGGATGAAATTTTGGCATTGTTCTGAAAAACATCAATTTTTGATGAATAGTGAAACTACTAAGTGGTAGTTAAAAAAATTAATTTCTTCATAAATCATAATTTTACCGCTTCTGTGAATGGAATTTCAAAAATCCGAGAGACACGGTTGATGTCAGTAAGTAAAATGTGGTTCAATGAGATGAAAATAATTTTTGGCGAATAGTAACTTTTTACTTTTATTTACCACGGTTAAAAGTAAATATGGTAATTAAGGGTAAAAATGATATTATTATTACCCTAACACATGTCCTAATTCTATTGGACAAGTTTAACTCGACCAAAAACAATCTTACGAATAAAATATGACCATTTAGGCCCACTTGGATTAGATTAGGACATTTATTATTATTTAAGTCAAAGAAGAGTTAAAAGAGTTAAAATCAAAGTATATTTACTAAAACATTTTTAATATAGGTTTGTACATAATATAAATTCGACAATAAATATTCATTGGAAAGATAAAAATATTTCCTACATAATGGTATTTTATTTATAATTTTTAGACATCATATAATTTAATTTATTTATGACACAGAGATGATGCAGTAATTATCTTATTAATGAAATATTGACATAATTGATATTATAAATACCAAAATAAATGTAATTTGAGACTTTTTATGAATTCCACTAATTTTCTAGGTTACTATGATATATTAGTGTTGATTTAATCAACTTTTTTCGAACATATAATTCTGTTATGACTTTCACAAAAATCATGTATCAAATAGTGTCAAAATTGACACAAAATAGTTTTTAAATCAAATATTATATTATTAATTGTTATTTTATTCCTAAAAAACTAAGGATCGGACAAATGACTTAGATAAGGATATATGTATTAATAATATACAATTTGGGGTTCTTTTGGCATGTTATAGTAAGTGTATTAACCATATAGTGAAAGAAAACAAAAAGACACGGTAAAAGTTAAATTATTTAACTTAGAGTTAAATCTAATTGATAAGGTTAAAATAATACCCTAAACTTGTCTAAATCCTATTGGATGATAGGATTTCGACCCATCCCCACTTTAGCTTCGAAATAAGACCCTTTGGAACCATTATAAACCGATTTTGACATTAATATAAAATAATATTTTGAGATATTCCTAAGGTGCCCCTCTCCTCCCTTATAAAAAGACACCTCCTCCCCTCCTCCTCACACTAATTTGAGCAATCAGGCTCGGCCAACCCCTGCCATTTTATCTTATCCACTTCCCTAGAATAATCCTAGGGGTCCTGGTCTTCTTCAAAGACCAATCATAGTTCCCTAAGTGGAGGATTCAAAGAGGCGTTCCAAAGAAGAGGTAATATCCATTACCGATCTTTTCAATTTCTTTCTTCTTCAACTTCTTCTTCTTTAGTTGTTTCATTATAAAGTAATAACATCAGTATTACTTACATACTGATATGTTATTATAAATATGAAACAACTCTAATTAACCTTCTATCCATCCTACAGAGAAAGGAAATCACCGCGCGTGCGTACGTACGGAATACCGTCTCCACGCCGTGGTGTAATCTATTTTCTGTCACCACCTTAATTGGAAGGGTATAATGATGTAATGAGTAACTATACATGATTATTATAAAGTTATATTGATACTGAAATAGTATACATACACTTCAACACAATTCCACGACCATGGGAACGATATCATCGCTCGTGCGTACGTACGGACTACCGTCTCCACGACGCGATGAGATTCATTCTCCATGTTAACCATTTAAGAATGATTATAAAGTATATATAAGAAATAATAATGAAATATATGACATTATAAAGCTAATGGATTAATGTATAATTATATATGTATTTCATCTACTTACTTCCATTCAAGACAATAAGGAAAGGAAAACAGCGTTCATGCGTACGTACGGACTACCGTCTCCATGAACGGTGTTTTTCATTTCATTTATCTATCTATTATATATATATATATATACTGAATATATATGATATATATATATCATATTTTATATTCTGGATGTAAGTAAATCACGATATAAGTAATAATAATGTCAAGAACAACAAGTCAAAACACCTACGATAAATGAAACGATTTTACCCAAAACGCTTCTTTAACATGGAATTTACAAAAGAATGGGTAATATAATGTCATAAGTGAACCATATATGATATCATAACAATGAATATGATTCTGTAATAAGTCAATGACATTATTTAAATCATTATACAGTAGGTTCGGACACTTACGAAGCAAATCGGACCTAAGGTAAGGGAAATATCACAATCTCATTTTTATCCGAGATTGTTTATTCGTAAGTATTTACTGGGGTGTATTTTATCTTCCACATCCATGTTTCATCAATATGTAATATTATTTCCATCCACCTACAATTGTTTAAATCCATTTTTACCCTTCGGTGAGTTTTTAGTAATATGTATGAAATGAATCTTTTGTCGTTTTTCGTACGAGGTACTTTTTGACTTTTCCGACAAAAGTACGAAGAATGTTTTTTTACGGAATGAATGGATTTATAAAACATTATTTACAAGAAGATTCATTTACAAGTTTTCAAGTTTATTTTTAATCAACTTCTTTTATTTTAAAGTCGTATGACATGTTATGAAAGGAAAAATGTTTTTTGAAGAAGAAAGGATATTTTCCTCAAGAATGGAGTTCAAGTGTTTTATCAAAACTATTTTCCATATAAGATAATAAAGGGTTCTATTTTTATCCCTATTATTACATTGATTTGATCATGTTGTGATTGAATTATTTTTATGAATTCATTTGTCTTGTATGAATTGTTTTTTGATGTCATGATGTTTAAGATTCCAATTTCTATTACATGGGTTATTCAATGATGTATGATTTATGATTATGTGTCACACATAAGAAAGGATTCATTATAAGATGGGTGGGACCTATATCTCCCTATAATGCATTGGGTAAAGATTTTATATCTCATGAGATAGACAGGGCTGGAACGGTAGGTTATACTGGTTCAGTGAAACAGGACTGAAACGAGGGTTACTCGATTCAGAAAGGCACTTTGTCCACTAAGATAGTCTTGGCAATGAGTCTTGACTAACAAGAAATGATTCTATATGATTATGTGTGAATTCCACAATGTTTCATGGTTTATGTTATGATTATTGTGATTACATTTCACTGCCATGATTTACCCCATGTTTTGAAATTATGATCTCTTTTGCAGGTTAAGATTTCCAAAAGTTATGTGCTTATGTATGTGATGTGATTGATATTTATTTTGTTTACCCTTATTGAGAATTTGAGCTCACCCTTTTATGTTTTCTTTTCCCCAGGATATAAAGAAAGGTTTTAGGTAAAAAAAAAGAAGATCTTTATGGGAGATGTTGAAGATCTTTCACCACGATTAGAAGATTTTATTCCGAGTTTCCAAAGACACTAAACTATTACGATCCTTGTGTGTGTGTTTTTTGTTGTGTACTAAGTATTCCGAAAATGTAATGTAATGTCCATGTACGTTAAGCTTCGGGTCTCTACATAAACACAATATTTTCCAAATGTATGCTTCTTTCAACAAAACCCACCATTTACTTCTCGAGATCGTTTCTTCTTATCTAAAGGTTTCTGATTCAAGTATGTTATTCCTTATTTCATTTGGGAACCCATATTATATGAATTTATTACTATTAAATGAATTACATTCCTTTATAGGGGTTAGTTTATGTTTTTGATTGATATATTTTCTATTTGTTGTGCATGATAATGTAAATGTTATGATGTTTTGGGTGTGACTAGAATTATATAGTGCTCCAATGAATTGGATAATTTGATATATATCATCTGAAAAGTGAAATATATATTAACATTATGGTGTATTTTTTAACAAATATTTGTAGTAGTTCACCACTAAGACTTAATTTTTCATATTTATGCATTTACACATTCCATGGCTTTTCAAAATTCATCCTATGATAATTATAATCCTATAGTTATGTAATGATTGTGGATCGCCCAATGTAATAATGAAACATGTTATTATTTATACACTTTATAGGATTTTAGATATCCTATTTTTTGATGTATATCCTTAGGTGAATAATTTAACTACAGATAATGAGAAGACCTCTAAGAAGCTATAGAATAAATAATTGAATAAGATTTTATGTTTTAACTTATTAATGTTATGTATATTCCTAATATTTGAAAGAAACTAAAGCTTTAGATCTTGGTTATGTAATGTTTTTATGTCATTATCCTTAAAATTATGAAATAGTAATTTATGAAAAAGCATAGTTGTTGTAGTGGTTCACCTTAGCTCCAAAAAATGCTTTTCAATATGATGCATATTTTTTGGTTCCTATGTATGTAATAATAACTTATTAACTTCATTTTTCATTATTATATTGTTCAGTAAATTATTTTTGATAAATATAATCCTTCATGCCTTATTCATTCTCTTTCAATTATATCATGTAAGTGGGTGATAAAATTGACTCTAACTATTCCCATCCAAGATATGATCCAAGTTAATGACATGGAAAATAAATATATCTATTAGATAATAATTCATCATGGGTTTTCATCTTCCATTGTTTTTTAAATGGGATCCCATATTTACATATCATTTTGTGAGAGACATATAATAGGTTATTTGGTCCCAATTAATTAAGAGCATAGAAAATAATCCATATATATATATTTATATGGTTACATGGTATGTTTTCACCTCCTCATTTTATTGTCTACAAGATCATGATTATAATTATACTAATGAATTTTATTTTCTCTAAAAGTATATCATGCTCTAATATAGGTGATGAAACTAACAAAGATTGAGTCACCTATAGTCACTAAAAAGTATGAGTCCCTATTGAGGATAACTCACCATCAAGACAAACTCACTGTTGAACTAACACACTTCTAGGCATGTCACCACCAGGATTTTTTTTAAAAATCTAAGTCACCATCATCCCAGTACTGTTATCTTATGACACCATTAGAATGGAAATCCCATGATGTCTTAGACACTATAAGATGAAACACCACCAGAGTATAAAATAAATAATATATGAGGTACCGATAAAATATCTCATCTCCTTGATTTCATACCTCCAAATTCTATAGTTAGATAAGTATGTGAAACTACTAGCTGAGACACCATCACCCACACACTGCCAAACATGAATGTTGGAAGGGTTTGAGTCACCACAACAAAGAGACACTTTCTATGACATACTAACAAAACAAGACACACCAAGACCCTAATATATTGCCATACAAAGCTACTAACATTGTTTTCATTAAACAATATCATTTATACTATTCTAATAGTTATATAATTGATGTTAACCAATAATGTTATTTTAGTTATTTTCTCCTAAATGATCGAAAAAATTCATTGAAGATGATTTCATATGTGATGTAAGAAGAAGAATAATTTCTTGATGTAGGTGGATAATATCTATGTTGTCACTATTATGAAAGGAAACAATCTCCCTCATGCGTATGAAATGCAATATATTCATAAATCATAATGTTAGAATGAAGATATATCACTCTTAATGAACAAACATAGATCTGTACTACAACATTCACATGATAATGAGGATGCCAAAGATTATAAGAATTAGATTCTTTACTCCTGTGAAGAATATGAGTCTATGATACTCAGTTCTTCCAAATTATTCAATAGAAATCAACTCAAGATGAATTGAAAATCAAATCATGAGTCACGATCAACATTTCAATAGACTAAACATTTCTAAACTATATTCTATAACTTTTCTTAGTTATGTTTATTTATTTTTACATATTGAGTAGTGTGTGTGCATGATATATTTTATCAAAAAAAACAATGTATCTTATGATGAGATAGAAGGTAATTGATATTTTATTTTCTCTTAATTTATACTCCATTGTATAACTATGGTAGAGGTCCTTGTGTGGAATGTATTTCTGATACCCCTACGTATAACTATGGGAGAAGTTGTGTGGGACCTAGAATGTTGTAAACTATTGTAAAACCAGGCCTAGTTTTTGGATCAATTTGTTTATTTTATATAAACAGTTTGGTGGTGGGTGATCACTAAGTGGAGAATACTATGTCTCATCTTGTTACTAAAACTGTTGTTTCTGATTTACACTCTAGGTTTTATTTTATTTTATTTAAACTTCTAAAACTAATTTTTTTTAATAAAATAAAAAACTAATACTTTAATTGTTTATCATTATTAATATTTTTATAAACTTTTAGTTAAATAAATGGTTTTCAATGGACTATGTAATAATTTGTATTTCTTACTTGAGGACTAATAAATATTTAAGGATCATTTTGAAAGATTATAACATATATCTATGTTCAATATTTATTAATATGTCCATTTCAAATTAACTAGGGGGAGATTTCATATTCATCCATTTTAAACACATATTTTTATCTGAAAATTAATTCAAACTCATCTCGAGATACTAACTCCAAAGATCATTTGCTATAAAAGGTATCTTAATATGTAAATAATGTTTTCAAAATAATTTTAAAAATGATTTTAATTAGTGTTGATAGATAATAAATTTATCTAATTTTTCAATTAAATTCATTAAAGGTTAATTAAAAACAATTATGCTACAAATGGACCTCCATTATTTAATGGGAACAACTATGCTCAACAAAAATTTAAGATGATAATGAAAATAAAAAGCATGTTTTTTTGATATTTTATCTAAAAATGGAGATGAACATGTTGTACATAATTCTGATAAAATTACATGGGATGTTGAAAAAAATAGCATAAAAAATAATTGTAAAGAATATAATTCCCAATCTTGTTCGCTAGGTGATAAAGAGTATAATAGATTTTTTTCATGAAAAACTGCATATGAAATTTGGGACACATTGTATGATTCCCATGTGGGAAATTCAAATGTAATAGTTAAATGTAATAATACATTCACTAATAAATATTGTAAGTTTAAAATGAAACCTGAAATACCTATTTCTAATAGGTACATCAGGATCAAAAAACTATAAATACCATGAGCTCTCATAGAAGACAAGTTTCTAATAAAGACCAAATTATGATATTTTTGAGATGTATAAATGAAATATAGGAAAGTACATCTGTCTCAATTAAAGATTATTGTGAGTTCTTAAATATGTCAGTCAAAGAGACACTACTATAAAAAACACTTATACCCATGGTATGGAACCATGCATCAATCCCCTAAAATTGCGGGTAAATGTTATACCCATGGATCTATAAAATGTTAGCTACTGAGGTGTCAATATTGATATATACCAACGAGTTTATAGAAACCATGGGTATAACCCTGGAAATTAGTGAAATCATCATATAATAATGGGATTTCATTGAAAAGAGGTCAAATAAAATGGATGATTATTATGGTAAGAAAAAGTTTGGGAGTATCAAGAAAATTTTCATAGAGGATATGCTGGAGAAATTGAATTAGTTTAGAAATCGTGATTCCATGGATACATGAACATGATAGAATTATAGAAAAAGTGAACTAGATACTAGTAGAGAAGGAAATAAGACTGAGTATTCAAGAGGTGGTCTACACGTTGTTTTTGGTTGAGTAGTGAACTGTAGGATTTACATAATCCATAAGACTCTATCATCACAAATTGGTAGTGAAATTATCTGAACGGTATCACTAGAAAGAAGATTTACATAACTTATATAAATATTTCTATAACATTTACCTATGTATATAATTATTCCATGGAGAGATACAAAAATTAATTATATGTTTTGGTCATATTACATTTTTAAATACAATGAAAAAAAATTTTATTTTGACTCTAGGAAAACAACTTTCATAAGGTCATCAAAATTCAAAATTCAGAATTCAGAATTTAATGAAAAAATCTTATAAATGGACTATATCCATGAGGAAACGTTGTTTGAAAAATAAGTATAATAGAAGGATATGATATAACCAGATATGCATGTCGATATTATTGATGTTCCATATGTTCTAATGACCACATTGTACTGGATGTGATGATATATTTAGAGTAATTACTAGAAGGTTGAAAATATCTAAAAGTGTTTTGGGGCCTAATGTTTGATTACTATCACAGAATATAGAATCATGATATAAATATTTGAGGATATGAAACTAATATTATACTATCGGAAGGATCCAAACCAAATGAGAAATTATTAAATTTTACTTGGTGGATGAAATGAGTGGTGGTTTGAAATAGATTTTCACTATTTTCTTTAATATACAATGTAAATCCCAAAAAATTAACATCATTAAGAAGACTAAAATTCATGGGTTTTAACTGTGAGTGATGTAATAGATTCAATTATTGTGTCTGAATTAAGTGATCTGAAATGGAGACATTTTTTGAAATAATACCATATAAGGAAAATGGGTTTATCAGATCATGAATGAATTAGAAGATAAATAAAGGTTCAATGAATAGCTAGTTGTAAAATATTTTCAACTGATGGAAAGTGTATATTTCTAAGAACTAATTTCTCAAGTCATAAAACATAGGACTATTTAGAAATTTCTATGTTCGATTGAATTATAAGGAAATCATCTTGAGAAGTTGGATGAGCACAAAATATCATCAAAGAGACCGAAATGATGAAAATTACATGGAGTAACCAAAAAATTTTATGGATCATTTTAAAAAGGATTCTATCTGTAGGATCAACTATAGCTATCATGGTCCAACAAATTTTCAAAGAGAGTGGACTAAAAATTGAAATTATTTAATGAAGTAGACAAAGTTTTTCCCTACAAATTATTAACATTTATTATACAATAATTTATTTCATTAGGGGTTTTTCACTATACTTATATTATACATTGATGATATACTAGTCAATAGTATGATAATTTAAATAAGCAGTGATTTGATGCCTAATATTTTTTGATCATTTTAGGGGAATTATCTCAACTAGATGAAGTTGATATTTGGGATGTGGATAGTGGGAGACTTATGTCTCGGCAAATTTTACCTAATCCAATGAAAATAAATATATATGGAAGATGATTACACAGACATGGGTGAATAGAAACTAGTTAATTTTTCAATATAAAGCTTTAAATTCTTTGAATTAATTTTTGGGACTCTCTTTTTTTATCCTATAAATATGAAGAACTCCATTACTCAAATTTGGATCCAAAATAGGGGACTATATTATTTCTTTTGGCATCACAAAATTGTGAGGAAAATTTCCCTAGTTGATAAGGGGGGAGATTTATTCTCTATGCTTGATTCTCCTAGTGTCACTGAAAAAATGTGGAAAATGTAATGCAAGTGTCTACTTATAATGACACTACAATGAAAATTTTAAAGAGGATAATGCCGCACAATGGGGGACTATGTTGTCATCTATACCTTAATGATGGTTTTATAATTTAGTTAAAAATTACTGAAAGGTTTTTGGGTCCACCATTGAATTTGGTTGATGGTTTGATCATTCATGGTCGATTTTATTTTGGAATTTATAATGATCTCTATTTTGGGAATGACCTCTTAGGAATGATTTCTCCCACAATCAATTAATTAAAACAAAAATGTAATATAAATAAACAATCAGCTTGACCCATCCATATATCAGATGTCCATTCTGAAGGAAATGAAATTAGATATATGTTAATGAGGCATTATCTATTAATCCAATACAAAATCATATGTACTAGAAGATAAGCTATCCAAATAAGAGTCCTTTAAAATATCATGTGATAATCTAGTGGCATTTATAATTCCCACGCTACCTTCAATGCATAAAAAACACATTAATGTTAATTTTCAATTCCTTTGGGAGCATTATGAGATGAACATTACTCTTGGACATGTTCACTATATATATCAACTAGAACATAATTTCTACAAGTGGATTCTTGATTCTCATATTCAATTCTTACAGATAATGCTAGGAATGATTAATATATATGTTTTGATTGAGGAGTGATCTGGAAGATATTATGAGTCATATTAGGTTTATCATGTCTAATGTGTGTGACATTATGATTATCCTACATTTATTTTTAGACTAATACTTATAGTCAAATCAAAAGATTTTAGATATTATTATTAAAAATAATAATTCTTGTTGTGTTTCTACCAATGAGTTTATACATATCACTATTGTAACATCCTTGACTTAACCCATAAAACGTGGCCTATATAAACCTCTAAATAGACACAATAATTGATCATTTAAATTATTAGATCCCTATAAAACTAAACAAGACTTATTTTAGTGGTCAAAAATAATAATTCATGACAAAAAACAACATACCACACAATAAGATCTTTTACTCATGGATTATTTCTCAATACCAATAGTTAGGAAATGTTTGGCATACAATTTAACCTAATGATGAATGCTTCATATCACAGAAAGTATGTGAGAAAAATTCTGTATTGCCACTAAAAAATCCTTTAGTTGTGTCCCTTACATACATAAATACAATATAAACGAAAAAAATACAAACTCCTTAAACTAATGTCTGTTGCATATATGAATAAAATATTGAACTAAAATGGCTTTAATGACCTTTATCTTCAGCCTTGATGTTCATAGTGAGCTTTATAGAAGGATCGAATTATTCTAATACATTAATAAAATCATCCTCAATAAAACCCATATAGGAATTATATGGGGTTCCGGAAGAATACATTTACATGAATTTAATTATGTGGATATGAAATATGAAAGAATAATGTGAGAAAGGAGAAGTTATAAACCCATCCTGATATGGCTAGGAACCATGGTAAACACATCATCAAGAAAAGTGTTTTTACTACTATATGAATATATTCCAATTCCTTCACAACTCTGGATCTATCAATTCCATTAAAATGCATAAATAAGTTATTAGATTAGAAAAAGACAACACAATCTATGAATATTCACGTTATTATTCGTTTTATACATTATTTATCAAATTCAACAAAACTGATTGGGTCTCGACTCCCCTAGAATCAAGTTCAGATCCATTTTCTAATAGTTCCAGCACAATTGGTTTGAAGATAGATTTCATGGATTTAATGAGGTATCATTAAATTTAATGTTAAAACCATTGAAATTGATGGATTTAACCTATGAAAACATATAAGAATTACTTAAAACCTATTCTTGATAAAATTTGTACTCTGGAGTCCTGGCTAGCATTTTTAGAATAAAAACTAATTTTTTTATACATTTGTAGAGAAACTTCAATAAAACATAATAGAATAGATAATATAACCATGAAACACAGACCTAGAACAAATGTACCCTAGAAATATATGGATAAGAGTGATGAATATATACATATGGATCCTTTATATCTAGATCTAATGGGGCGGATGTGGAGGTATATGTGACCGGGTGGAGGTAGAGGTGGAGACTATCACAGAGGAACAGGTGAGAGCTGGCAGGTTGAGGAAGTGGCAGCCATGGATGAGAGGAGGTGGAGGTGTAGGTAAAGGTTCCTGTGGATGTATAAGTGATGGCCATGAGTAAGAGATGTGTCTAGGAGTTAGAGGTGTATGCTGGAATAGATGCAATAAGGTAGAGGGAGGGAGGCAGGGGGCAGAGGTGATGGTGGAAGGTCAAGGTCGAGGAGGGGAGGAGTGGGTGGAGATGTCAGGGATCAGGGGAGATTGTATGGAGATGTGGTGGATGAAACAAGAAATTTGGGGGAGGTTGCTGACAAAAAGTTCAGATCGGTGTTATTATACCCATAATTTTAACAAAAACATTTGTATAGGACCAGAACATATCATCTATAACCACATTATTTTTAATCCGTCGGTATAGATGAATGGCTATAGACCCATTTTATAATATTATGATTTTTGTAATCCTAATGATGTATTATTAACACCTAAATTTAATATATGAAGAAGATGAAGAGCCAAAGATAATATCAAAATCTTTCAAGACTAAAACAACCAAAATAGAAGGAAAAAGTGAAATAAAATGAAAATGTTCAAGTTAATAAATTCATATGATAGTGATGGACCTTCTTATAGTGATAAATATATGGATAAATTATCCATAAGGTTTAACAATATTAATCGAATGAAAATGATCTTCAGAAAATATAACTATAAAATAATTCATGGAAATATATGAAACTGGATCAAAGATGATGATCCACAAAAGATGTCTCCTATATATTTAAGAGGATAGTACTAATAAAATCAGACTGAAAAAATCTCAAATGAAATAATAAATATAATGAAAATGATATATGATATAACAAGGATTTTAAATCAACCTTGAATTATTTAGAAGATATATTTAATTATTAGGATTATTCACATGAGGAGAAAACATAATGTGAAAACATGTGTTTCCTGACTAATGTCGGAGAGGTACCTACATTACCCACTATTTCTAATTTTATTCAAGTGCATAATTATTAATATATTTACAATAATATTAATAATGATGATTATTTGTCAAATGAGTAATTGTATTAAAATTTCTACATGTAAGAAGATACTTCTAATGAAAAAAATGAAATGTATAAAACACTCAGAAAGAAAGCACAATCAAACTATTTGTAGAAAATATGAACTGTCTATTGAAAAAAGAGAAAAATGATAATAATATTAAGGTGAGTACTGATCTATGCCTTTTTAAATGAGAAATTTAAAAAAGGTCTAGAAAATTTTATTAATGGTAGAAAAATAATACTCAGATTTTAAGTAACCATGTTTCACCTAGGAATGCCACAAGAATTGGATATCAACCTGGAAGGAGGAAAATAAAAAAACATACATTATTCATAATTCCAATAAAGAATGAACTTCAAAAAATTAATTATCTATGAGACCTAATAATATAAATATTTATAAAATCCTTCATTCTGTCTATTAAAATCCCATCAAGAAATTATGGGTTCCCAAAGCTTTGATTACTAAAATTTATATAACCAATAATATATGGGTACCAAAATAATTTCTTGTAGAAATTTTATATTGTAGCATATCCTTGTACTGAACCCCTACATTAGTATGTGGTTCTTGGAAAATGGTTGTTCAAGGCATATGACATGATATTATTCATGTTTCAAGAGATTTATTACGGTTGATGTTGTTAAATTCACCATTGGTGGCAACAAAAAAAGGAAAAATCAACAGCCTTTTCCAAATCAGTAAAGAGATTTCTGTTTTAAATTCTAACGTTTTATACATTTTGGGTTTAATGTATAACCTAATTAGTATTTATCTATAATGTGATGATTTATTTTTGTGTGAAATTTGAAAATGATGTTTTGAGAATTTATTATACCAAAATTAATTTATTTTTTATTTCTTTGAGAAATGATAATGTATATTCTATTTATTTAAATTCATTAAATATTCAAAATGTTTCACGCTTAAGTGTATTTCACAAAGAATATTTTAATTGGATTATGATATTAGGTCATTGCATCATCCACTAAATTAGGATGCTAACAAGAAATGGGTTAGTTGGGGGTTATCCTAAGCATTACTTCCCAACTATTAAATTATGTATCCCCTATCAAAATGGGATGCAACAAAAACATTATTTCAAATCAAATAAATATATGTCAACTTCTCAAAATATCTATTTGGATCAGATGGATTTCTTTGTACCTTCTATATTTTCATTATTAAATTGGAATTATTATGTTTATTTTCATGTAGATGATTTATCTAGGTATACTTGGGCATAATTTCTTGGTCAAAAAAGTGAATCGTACTCTTAATTAAGGAAGTATTATATATATGAGAAAAATATTAGTAGAAATAAAATTAATACCTAATGTTTTGTCCATGGCTGTGAGTTTAAAAATAATAATTTTGAATCTTTTTTTATCCAATAATGGTTATAATCGTAAATTATCCACTCCTAGGACCCCTCAGTAAATGGAGTTGTAAAAAGGGAAAATAGAACATTAAATGATATTCTGTGAACTATATAGAATGAGTATGACCGGCCTATATATTTTTGGACAGAAGATTTCAATAAATCCTACTACATAATAAATATAGTTTTGATCAGTCATATCCTTAAAAAGACCCCTTATGAACTATTTAACATTAGGAAACATACATTTAATTACATTAGATTTTTTTAAATTCATTATTCGTAATACGTCGGATAATTACGACAAATATTCTTCCAAAAGTGATGAACAAGCTCTCATTGTTTATTCAATATCTAGAAAATCTTATATTGTTTTGAATAATAATTCCTATATTATGGAACAATTAGTCAATATAATTTCTAATGAATCTGATCCACATGATTCTATGATCGACACATAATACATTAATGATGATTTGTCATCTGTAAACATAAATTCAAGAACCATTATATTTTCCACATAAATGATTAGAAAAATCATCCAATAATGAATAATTTCATGAACATCATGAACATGAATCTTTAGAAAATGATGTGACCAGTCCCTCTTTTTAATGAGAAGTTATAAATAATATGTACCATCCTTTAGAAGGTTTTTTAGGAGACCCAAATATAGGAACACAACATAGATATTCTCTTAAAAATATGGATGATAATAATGATTTCTTGTCTAATAAAGGACCTAATAAAATCAATGAATCCATTAATACTAATTTTTTTGTAATAAATATACAAGAAGAATTAAATAAATTTGAATTAAATAATGTGTGGGAACATATATATATATATATATAATAAACGAAAGCTTCACTACTAGCACTAAATTCGTGTTTAGAAACAAGGTTTATGAGTCATAAACTATAGTTAGAATCATGTATAGAATTTTTTCAAAACAATGTAGTCAAGAAGAAGGGATAGAGTACAAGGAAACCTTTGTACAAATATCCAACCTTAATTTTATTAGAGTCCTTTTTTTCTTATGCAACTCATTTAGACTTAAATATTTATCAAATGGATGTCAAGAGTGAATTTTTTGAATAATTTTACTTTTGAGGACGTTTTTCTGAACAACCCCATGGATTTCAAAATCCACATTTCTATATGATGTCTTTAAAACAATAAAAAATTTATATAGTTTCGAATTGGTTCATAAAGCATGGTATGATAGGATCTATAATTTTTTATTTCAAAAGTATTTTTAAAAGGTATTTATGAACCTAATATTTTCATAAAATTAATTTCAAAATATTTTTTAGTATTAAAAATATATTATGATGATATTGTTCTTGGATCATTAAGAAATTCACTTCGTATTGATTTTTGTAAATTGATGAAAAATTAATTTGAATTGAGTTTAATGCATGATATCAAATTCTTTGTCATATTTTAAATATTTCAAAATAATTATGGAATTATTTTAATTATTATAAAATATAAAAAATACTTTTAAATACAATTTCATTTGGATTCACTAAGAGTAGTTATACTCATTTTTGTACCACTTGTAAATTAGACCTTGATGAATATAGGAAACCAATGGATAATGTAATGCCCCGACCCCAGCTACCCAGAGGTGGTGCATTATTGCATAATATTGGCATGATCACAAAAAACCAAGTCTCAAAAGACTGATTATTTTAGTACCCTTGGAAACACTAGATACATTCATAAACGATACATTTCATTATAAAGTGAAAAACTATAATAACAAAGTCTCCATAGTCCACACTCATATCCTCTTCTGACTATCCCTACAGGTCATTCATAAAATACTTCTTCACATCCTGGAAAATATTAAAACATTGAAAGGGGTGTGCTCAGATGTTCAGTAAGGATAACAATATAGTGGAAGCTTTAAAAAATAAACATAAACATTTAAGGCAATGTAAAACTAAAACAAAAGAATTTTAAACATGAACTTCAACATAATATGGAAAAAGTAAAATGAAATAATTCCATTTACTTATTCACATGGATATTCTACTGGTCGAATAATCACATGCAATACCAATAACAACTTTCATAATGATGGAATGCATAATGCCAGACTATCATAACCACGTATCCAAGGCCTCGTGCTAAGACCACAAATAAGATTTTTTCAAGGCCTCGTGCCAAGACACTAGTTTGTCTCATGAGACCTGCCGATGCATCGAGGAGCTATTGTGGGCTCCACCCGTCACTTATTAAGTCCAATGCATTACTCATATGAACAGGTTTAAACATATCATAAACCATAACATAATTGTATCACATAAAACATGTATAAAGGAAACATAAGATTTGCACCCTTCAATCACAAGATATCAATACAACACATTGATATAATAAAAAAATTATCAAAACCATTTTCAATACCAAAATAAAAGAAGAGTAAAACATGGTATTTGTTTTACTTTTTTTAAAAAAAGTTATGGCTTATAGAGGAAGCCGAAACTCAAATAATAGTCATGATAGCCGAGAAGTAGTTGTCACCGCATACGTAAGAAAAAACATTCCTTTTGTCGTTTAGTAAAAACGCTTCGTATAAAAAGATTACTTTTGAAAAAAAGTACAAGTCAAAGGGTTTTATACACCATATAAAAGAAATTTGTGCATAAAACAAAATATGCCTCAATGAATGGAGATTGAGAAAAATTAACTTAAAAAGATCATTTTTTAAATAAAATATATCTATTATGTGTATTAACTATAAGTACACATAAATAAAGTATAAATAAAATATAGGACATAATAATATCATGACATAATTTGAAAGTAGAAGATTAACCCAAAGAATGGAAATTGGGTTAAGAAGTTCCCTTACCTCGTGTCCAAATTCACTCGACCGCTCTTTAACCTCCTGAATAATAAACTAGAGATAATATCTATCTATTTAAGAACCTTTTTCAAGTTCATTATTCCTTTTATATCACTTATTACCATGCTATGAACATTATGTTATTATTTAAGTTAATAACAGTCGTTTTGTCGATCTTAGGTACTTGAGTCAAAAATAAACTTCTTATAATTACACTTTGTTCATGTGGTAAAATATCCATTATCTCCAGAATCATATTAATGATGTAGATAACATATATATCATATATATCTAGTATATATTTTCATTTTTAATATTACATAACATTTATAGGTAAGAAATGAAATGCACCGTTCATGGAGACGGTAAGCCATACGCACCCATGAATGCAAATTTCATTTCAATTTTGTATTTAATGGAATGAATTTATAATTATATAAAGGTATAATATAATTCCAGTATAATATAATGTATAATAACATTTACTCCATCCTTTATACATCCCACATATGGCATTAATGATTCAAATCACTTTGAGGGGGCGGTAGTCCGCACTTCCTAAAATGAAAATATCGCATTTACCCATAATGGAAATCATAAATTATGCCACAAATGAGAAATAAAGAAGAATAAGGAAAACATCAACATAATATATATATCATATATGAAAATATTTTTATCAAAATGGCCACCATTAGAGTTGTTAAAAGAATATTGAACAATCATCGTTTCGTGAGGCAGTATTTCGCCACCCACAGAAACAGTATGTTCTTTGACCATTAGAAGAAGGTGTGTGTAATTTTATACCAAATAATTATCATAAAAACATCCTAGTATATTTTAGATACTGCTGTTGTTACAAAAGAAAGGAATAAAAAGAGGTTAAGGGGTTGGAGAAGCAAAATAAAACAAAACAACATTAGAGAATACATTACCTTAAAATCGAGTAACTCTTTTTGATTTGAGCCAAAGGCTTCTTTGGGAAGAATTATGCCCAAGGTGAGGATTCTAGGAGTAATATAGGGAAGTTGGGAGTGTATTTGGGAAGTGGTTGGCTGAGCCAAATGGCTTGATAGTGTGAATGTGGTGGTAGAGTTTGGGGCCTTTTATAAGAGGAGAGGAGGGGCACTCTTGAAATGATTGAAATGTTACTTTATTATAAAATGATTATTTGGATTCTAAAGGTCCTACACTTATATAATTCGAGGTTAAGGTGATAAGGGTTCTAAATCTACTAATCCAATAGGTTTTTGAAAAGTTTATGTCGAAGAGTTTATATTATCTTTTTATTTTATTTAAATCGTTAATTAATTAGGTAACTGTTGCATCATCACGGTGTCATAAATAATTTAATTTATTTAATTTCTAAAATTAAAAAAAAACTATCCTGATGTAGGAAATCATTTTATCTTTATAATGAATATTTATAGTAAAAAATATGACTTTTATAACCCTATTTAAAAATTGTTTCAGTAAAACGACTCATTTTTGTGACATTTTTATTTAAACATTAAATAAAAAGTTTTTAATGTCATTTTCCTACCAAAGTGGCTCCATGGGGTCCCCATGTTGACCCATGGGTTTTCTTGGTTGGCCATGACTCGTCCAATAGGGTTATGACAATTTTAATGGTCATTTCATATTTTTATAATACCATTTTTACCTTAAATTTCACTAATTACCTTTAATCGCGATTAATTAAACTTAAAAGTTACTATTTACCAAAAAATTATTTTCATCCCATTGAACCACATTTTACTTTATAATGACAACCATGTATGTTGGCTTTTTTAAAATCAAATCACAGAAGTGGTAATATTTCATTTAAATGAAAAATCAGTTATTTAACTACCACTTACTGGTTTTACTATTCATCAAAAATTGAAGTTTTTCAGAACAATGCCAAAATTTCACCCTATGCTATAATTGATATTCCGAATTCAAAAATGATGTCTATTTAAAAAAATTTCAAAAATATAAGTTTCATTAATTAATTTTATAATTAATTCCTGCTGTCACAACAAATAGCGTGTTTTTAAGAAACAACATATATCAAAAGATTGACAATTGTTTATGTCTAATTTCAAAGTGAAATTAATTATAATGAACACCATTGGATAAAATGGTAAAAATATATTCTAATTATAATTTAAAACCACTCAATAGTATAATTTATCACTATATATTATTTTTATTGAAAATTTGTTTTTAACTATTCTTCACCATCATAAAAAATTGGAAGTTCTCAGAAAATTACAAAAAATTCAACTTAGAATAATTTCGATATTATGAATACAAAACTGAAGCCCATTTTGAAATATAAAATTTATATAATTTCAAAAAGTGGTTATTACTATTCATAACTGCTACTTTGATTGGTCACGGTGTGTTAGAATCTCGAACTTGCATACAATACAAGCTATTAAATTGTTGAAAGAGAAGCGTATCGTGAATGCTCGGGGTGTTACATTCTCCACTCCTTCAATAAATTGCATCCACGGAACTTGATATTTTTCATTGAAAATAAAATGATTAAAATAGTAAATACATTTGTAGAAAACCCACATCAGAAATAAGGTTAATAAAATTTAGCCATAATAAGAGGGAAAGGGAAATGAAAAAGTCACCACCAATTTATGATCTCGATAAGGAGAACATTGGAGGAAATTAGAGACATATAATTGGAGGAAAAATGTAAATATTTGTAGGGAGTGATTGAGGTCATCAATCACAATCAAGTGTAAAATTGGGGGCCTCAAAGCCATCAATCTATGTTGATTTAAAATATTATCTGTTCAACAAGACATAAGGTATTAGGATAACACATTTTTTATATTAATATCCCTTTACTAAAGTCTAAGAATTAAATTATTCATATAATAAGATATAGGTATATATATATTTATTCTTGACAAGTAGAGTTTCAACTTTCACCTAATTTCTACCACAAACTCATATTTCACTCAAAAAGATAATGGAACTCAAAAATATTATAATTATCCTAATCGTACAAGGTTCAAAGTATTAACACATACCATTTAGATTAGGAAAACTATTTTGTAATAACCAGTAACTTCATGTAGGCTAGTGGTAGGTAATAAAGGGTTGTTGTACTATGGTTGTGGGTTCGATTCCTGTAGCTTTTTCCGACGCGATGGGTTATGCCCCACCATGCAGGTTGTCCTTTTCCTAAAACTATAGTATTATAATATTTCAAAAATAATCTTCAGAAATGTTTTAACCATAAACAATACTATCCAAAGATCAACTTAATCCATTCCAACCTTTATAGTTATCCAAAATACTTCTTTCCAACTCATAGTCCAAATTTTATAAGGAAGGTAAACATAATGAATATCCTTTTTTCCACATAACAACATGTGAACACCTCCATCATGTATTTTTTTAAAACAATGCAACATACTGAATTAACATAAATCCTTATTGATTACATTCATGATCCATTATTCCTTATAAAATACTAGATATACTCCTTCTATCCCAAAATTTATACAAATCATTAATCAGTTTCAAGGAAGTTAAGAATATCCAATATAATTTATCCAAATCAATCATTTATTATTCCAAAATCACTATATCGGTATCAGAACCATAATATGGTTTATCATTCTCTCAAGCATATATTTTACAAAAATTTAACCTACTGTGGAGTCACTTTTCTTGGTTCCACACAATCTCAAGTCCTTGATGGAATAGTACTACATTACAATCCTTATATACTCTATAATTATTATAACCAGTACATCATTGATACAACACTCAAATGACAAAATTATTTAATAACAACATAAGAACTCTAATCATTCCACCTCATATGTAGTAGTATCATAACTTGATTATTATCCAATAACATCATTTGGGGAAAACTCTGATGAATTGGTCATTGGTTTGCGTAGTGTCCCCACTATTTGCAGATGAATCATTGTACATTTGAAACCTTTTTCTTACCCTTGCAGTCACGCACTTGGTTTCCTTTTTCTCCACACTTATAACAAACTCACATTCCCTTCAGGCAAGTTCCAAGGTGTTTCTTCCCACAATTATCACATATTGGAAAATTCTTCTTTTCCCTCATCCCTTTATCCATCATTCTCTCCTCCATCCTTTTCTTCTCTTTCATCCCTTTAAATCCATAAGACTCAAAGAATTCTCTACTTATCTTATTAACACATGATACTATTTCATCATATGTTGAGAACACATGGGAGACTATTTCCCTTCTAAATGTTGTCTTAATACCATGAAAGATTTGATCCTTCTTACTCTTTGATTCATACGTATTGATGGAGTTCACATTCCTTCTACTGGGCACCATTTCTATAAAATGGCATAAACTTGGTTAGTTTATTAATCGAAATACATAATAACAAACTTGAAAAACACTTAAAATAAATTGAACTATTTATGTATATAATCCATAATCATAAAAATGTTTTCTTTGAGGAAGTATATATTTATAAGCCCTTCATAATGGTTTTTAAAGGAAATGATAATTATCCTAAGCATATTCCCCGGGAGTGTCGTAACCAAGAGTGCAGCAGGGCCCATTGTTGTGCACCAGTTCCCGTTCGAGTCTATCTCAAAGCGGTGTTTTCGGGTTTTACCCCTAGGTACATCTGTGCTAGAGCAACCTCTACCTGATCGTATCCAGAAAGGGATGTATTTCTCGGAAAAAACTCATAAATTCTCTATAATACCAAAATTTTAGGAAGTTCTTCTATACTAATCTTCAAAGTCTATCTTAGGGCTATGTGCTCTAATCAGAGTTTATCTAAATCTAGTTTCCAAGGTTAGTACTAAACTGCCTCAGATACCAACTGTAACGCCCCATCCCCAGCTACCCAGAGTCGGTGCATTATTGAGTAACATTGGCATGATCACAAAATATCAAGTCTCGAAAGGCCGATTAGTTTAGTAGACTTGGAAACACTAGATACATTCATAAACGTTACATTACATCATAAAGTGAAAAAATACAATAAAAAATTCTCCATAGTCCACACTCATATCCTCTTATGACTATCCCTGCAGGTCATTCATAAAATACTTCTTCACATCCTGGAAAATATAAAAACAGTGAAAGGGGTGAGCTCAGATGCTCAGTAAGGATAACAATACAGCAGAAGCTTTCATAAATAAACATAAACATTTAAGGCAATGTATAACTAAAACAAAAGCCTTTTAAACATGAACTTAAACATAATATGGAAAATGTAAAATGAAATAATTCCATTTACATATTCACATGGATATTCTACTGGTCGAATAATCACATGCAATATCAATAACCACTTTCATAATGATGGAATGCATAATTCCAGACTATCATAACCACGTACCCAAGGCTTCGTGCCAAGACCACATATAAGATTTTGTCAAGGCCTCGTGCCAAGACAGTAGTTTGTCTCACGAGACCTGCCGATGCATCGAGGAGCTATAGGGGGCTCCACCCATCACTTATTAAGTCCAATGAATTCCTCATATGAACATGTTTAAACATATCATAAACCATAACATAATTTTATCACATAAAACATTTATAAAGGAAATATAAGATTTCCACCCTTCAATCACAAGATATCAATACAACACATTGATATAATAAAAACTTTATCTAAACCATTTCCAATACCAAAATTAATGAAGATTAAAACATTGTATTTGTTTTTCTTTTTTTAAAAAAGTTATGGCTTATAGAGGAAGCGGAAACTCAAATAATAGTCACGACGGCGGAGAAGCCATTATCGCCGCATACGTAAGAAAAAAATTCCTTTTTTTGTTTTACAAAAATGCATTGTATAAAAAGATTCCTTTTGAATAAAAGTAAAAGTCAAAGGGGTTTATACACTGTATAAAAGAAATTTGTGTATAAAACAAAATATTTCTCAATGAATGAAGATTGAGACAAAGTACCTTACAAAAATCATTTTTTAAATAAAATAGTTCTATTATGTGTATTAACTATAAGTACACATAAAGAAAGTATAAATAAAATATAGGACATAATAATATCATGACATAATTTGAAAGTATAAGATTAACCCAAAGAATGGAAATTGGGGTATGAAGTTCCCTTACCTCGTGTCCGAATTCACTCGACCGCTCTTTAACCTCTTGAATAATAAACTAGAGTTAATCTCTACCTGTTTAAGAAACTTTTTCAAGTTCATTATTCCTTTTATATCACTTATTATCATGTTATGAACATTATGTAATTATTTAAGTTAATAATGGTCGTTTTGTCGATCTTAGGTACTTGAATCAAAAATAAACTTCTTATAATTACACTTTGTTCATGTGGTAAAATATCCATTATCTCCAGAATTATATTAATAATTTAGATATCATATATATAATATATATCTAGTATATACATTCATTTATAATATTACATAACATTTAGAGGTAAGAAATGAAATGCACCATTCATGGAGACGGTAAGCCGTACGTACGGATGAACACTACATTAATTTCTATTTTGTATTTAATGGAATGAATTATAATTATATAAAGGTATAACATAATTCCATTATAATATAATGTATAATACAATTTACTTCATCCTTTATACATTCCACATATGGCATTAACGATTCAAATCACTTTGAGGGGGTGGTAGTCCGCACTTCCTAAAATGAAATTATCGCGTTTACCCATAATGGAAATAATAACTTTTGTCACAAATTAAAAATACAGAAGCATAAGGAAAACATAAACATAATATATATATCATATATGAAAATATTTTCATCAGAATGGCCACCATTAGAGGTGTTAGAAGAATATTGAATAATCATCGTTTCGTGAGGCAGTATTTCGCCACCCACAGAAACAGTATGTTCTTTAACCATTAGACGAAGGTTTGTGTAAGTGTAAACCAAATCCTTATCATAAAAACATACTACTATATTTTAGATTCTGGTTTTTTTACAAAACAAAGGTATAAAAATAGTTTAATGGGTTGGAGAATCAAAATAAAACAAAACAACATTTCAGAAGACATTACCTTAAAATCGGGTAACTCTTTTTGATTTGACCCAAAGGATTCCTTGGGAATAATTATGACAAAGTGAGGATTCTAGGAGTAATATATTGAAGTTGGGAGAGTATTTGGTAATATTTTTTCCAAGTAAAATGGCTTGAATGTGTGAATGAGGTGGTAGATGTGGGGGCCTTTTTTAAGAGGAGAGGAGGGGCACTCTTGGAATGATTGAAATGTCACTTTATTATGAAATGATTTTCCGGATTTTAAAGGTCCCACATTTATATATTTCTAGGATATGGTGATAAGGGTATTAAATAAACTCATCCAATAGGTTTTTGACAAGTTTAAGTCTTAGATTTTATATTATCTATTCTTTTTATTTAAATCGTTAATTAATGAGGTAATCACTGCATCATGATGGTGTCACAAATAATTTAATTTATTTAATGTCTCAAAATTATAAAAAATATATATCATGATGTATGAAATCTTTTTATATTTCTAATGAATATTTATAGTCAAAAAGATGACTTGTATAACCCCATTTAAAAATTGTTTTAGTAAAATGACTCATGTTTGTGACATTTTTATTTTAACATTAAATAAAAAGTTTTTAAAGACATTTTCCAACCAAAGTGGCTCCATGGGGTCCCCATGTTAACCCATGGGTTTTCTTGGTCGTCCATGACTCATTAAATAGGGGTAGGACAAGTGTAAGGGTCATTTCATATATTTATAATACCATTTTTACCTTAAATTCCACTAACTACCTTTAATCGCGATTAATTAATCTTAAAAATTACTATTCACCAAAAAAATTATTTTAATTCCATTGAACCACATTTTACTTCCTAATGACAACCATGCATTTTGGATTCTTGAAAATCAAATCACAGAAGTGGTAATATTTCATTTAAATGAAAAATTAGTTGTTTAACTACCACTTAGTGGTTTCACTATTAATCAAAAATTGAAGTTTTTCAAAACAATGTCAAAATTTCACCCTAAGCTATAATTGATATTCTGAATTCAAAAATGATGTCTATTTTACAAAATTCCAAACATATAAGTTGCATTAATCAATTTTATAATTAATTCCCGCTGTCACAACAAGTAGCGTGTTTTTAAGAAACAATATATATCAAAAGATTGACAATTGTTAATGTCTAATTTCAAAGTTAAATTAATTATAATGAAAACCATTGGATAAAATGGTAAAAATATATTCTAGTTATACTTTAAAACCACTAAATAGTATTATTTATCACTATAAATTATTTTGATTAAAAAAGTTGTTTTTAAGTATTCTTCACTATTCATAAAAAATTGGAAGTTCTCAGAAAATTACAAAAAATTCAACTTAGGATAATTTCGATATTACGAATACAAAATTAAATTCCATTATGATGTATAAAATTTATATAATTTAAAAAATGGGTATTAGTATTCATAACTGATACTTTGATTGGTCGTGGTGTGTTATAATCTCGGACTTGCGTACAATTCAAGCTATTAAATTATTTAAAGAGAAGCGTATCGTGAAAGCTCGGTGTGTTACAGATAAAACAAATTATGAAGGTATAGATAGAATAATATTATATATTACTAATATTTGACCTAATATAATATTTGGTGAGTGTATGTCTTCTTTCTTTGAATCTATTCTTGAAGAGTGAAACTTAAATGTTGTTAATATTTTTTTTCAAATACTTCAAATATATAACAAATTTCATATTTTTTTACCCTAGAAGAAAATTATTTTTTCTAGTTAGTTTTTATGATGATAATTTTGGTGAATGGATGTTATATAGAAAAAATAAAATTCGGAAGAAGTTATTTTTTTAAGCTGTCTAGTTTCATGATTTAATAAAATGAAAAATTTTGTTGCATTTTCCACTGCCGAATTTGAATGCATTACTGTTGGTAGTTTCTATGCACTAATTTTGAGGATATAAAACACTTTAGTAGAGTATGGAAAACAATTACATCAATTATCCATAAACAATGATAACACAAGGGATATTAAAATTTCAAATATTATAGTTTCACATTCTAGGAAAAAGAACATTAATATATGACATCACTTTTTGAGAAATCATTTTCAAAATTTTTATTCCACTCTTCAGTTTATTGTCACAAAATGTTATTTAGCTATTATATTTACTAGTCCATTGAATTATGACAGAGAAAAATTTATCAATTATGAGATAGAAATGATTAATTTTGGTATTGTTTAATTTTTTGGTGACACGTCATAGACCCAAAACACTGTTGGTATGGCACATTATTAGTATGATACAAATTTTGTATGAAAGACCGTTGGAATGAAACACCATTGGAATGACACACCAGTGGTATGAGACACCATTGGTATGATATATCATTGTTATGAATCACAGATTGTATGAGACACCATTTGTCTGACAAAATGTTGGTCTGACAAACCATTGGTATGAAATACCACTTGTATGACACACCATTTGTATGACACATCATTGGAATAAAACACCATTGGTATGGCGCACCATTTGTGTGACACAACATTGATTTGGATCATTATTGGTATGATAAACCATTTGGTGACACAGAGTTTTATGTTCATGATTTTGAAAATTTCACTGCTTTTAATATTTCTAATCATTGAAATATTTTTATCTTGATTATATTATTTTCACAAACGATATATATATCTTCTCATATTATAATTTTTGGTTTTCATTACTATTTTGATTTAAATTTTTTAATATTCATAAATCCCCAATGATATGAAAAAAACCTATGCTTATTTCCATAAAACCATGATCTTAGTGTGATACACTCAAGCCCCTGGAAACCTCTATTCTAACAACATTCTAACATGAACCATTTCTCTTAGTGTTTTAATGAGCTTTCAAAATTGATCTACATTCCAAGGATGAAGCTCCTATATTAGTCTTCTTAAGGCGAGTCAAGACAAGATAAGAATAAAAAGGGAAAGGAATTTTTTTGTATGATTTAGAATATATGCATCCCGAGCATTCTATTAGAGTTGAAATAGAGGAAAGGGAAGTAGAATCAAAATGGATGATTACAATAATGTATCAAGTGATGAATTGTATTGAAGAACTAGGATGGATGAATTTATTTTCATTGATGAAAGGTTGTTTATCCTTATATTTATCATTATTTTTCAATAGGTTGAGTTCTGATTCAATGATGAAGAATAATAATGAATGAGAGAATTAATTAAAGTTCATACAGTAATATTTTCCTCAAAATAGTGTGCCAGATTCTTGGGAGTTTCTCATAATGTAATTTAGGATGATTATCAAGGATATATTCCTAAGAACAATGAATTCTTTATATATGAATATTATTTGATAGAAATAACAGGGGATTCTATAATATTTAAAACAATGTATACTAAATTAAATGGGTAGTGTTGGAAGCTCTTCAAATTTATTCATCATATTATCGGCCTAATGAATGGTTATTTTTCACATTATGTTATCAATAACTCTATTTGAAAATTATTATAAATGGAGGACTGAATATCAATTTGTGTTTATATTTAATTGTTCATAATTAAAATTTGATAAAAACCCTTTTCAAGTTAAAATTACTTGATTTATCCCAAGATGGTTCCAGACAAGCTAAAGGAAAAATGCTCTGACTCAATGACAAATAAATAGATGTTGACTCTGGTGGTTTCTGTATTTCATCTTCTACAAATTTAGGAATGATAACATGTTTGAAACCATGTAAGAGACGATGATTTGGACATAATGAGAGTCTATATGTAGATTTTAACCTAGAGGCTCATTCTACGAGACAAAGGGACATTGTTTAACAAGGTTTGGAGCCTGATAATGTTTTGGATTACTATGATGATGATGAAGAGCCTAATAAATAAATAGTATAAGAGAAAGGGACTTATCTTGATGATGTGAGTGATATATACATTTCTCCTCAAAAACCACATATCACATTTGGTTATCATAGTGTACCTTGGAAAATTTCAAAGAAAAAAGTAAAGTTAAAAGTGATGATGTGGAAACAAATTTTATTGGTGGGGATCAAATTAAGAGTAGTTCAAAAACATATGAAGATGAACAGAAAGATGACAAAAATCTGGAAAAATGTTCAAGGAATGGAATGGTTAGTGATTATGATGATGATGATTTTGAACTAGGTGGTTCACCTAGAAAAACTAGATGGAATTTGGATGATATGCCTATAATAATTCTTGCATCACCTGATGAATCTTCATAGATGCCACACCTGACTAATGATGTGAAATCAATTCTTAAAAAAATATATGTTTTAGGATGTGGTGTAATCTCTATCATTTGAGATCATTTATTCTAGTAGTATGTGGTGTTGAGGAATTTTTTTTCCAATAGTGAGACAATTTCTGAATCGACTATGTTGGAATAAATAAGTGTTACTGACTTTATTGAACAACATATGGTTGATCAAGATAAAAGTGATATTATTTCTTCAATGGAAGGACGTGGTGAAATGTTTTGTATTTTGGATTCTTATGAGCCTCCAATTGACAATCACTAAGAGGTTGAAACTATTGTTTGGAATAAAGTTGATGTACAGATTTCATGTGTTCAAATAGAGGATGTTCATATGGCTAATGTGCCTGATGTCAGAGAGCAGAATAGTGCTACTTGGAGTTTTGAGACTATTGTAATTGCACCTATAGTTGTGGTAACTATAATTTTTTAAATTATAAGTTTGGTACATTATATTTATGGATTGAAGCTATGTTTTAAGAGAGTAATGAATTCAATTAGGGTCCACCAATGGATGGTGGACCTCAGGTTAGAAAATAAGGATATCTAAAGGAATCTACGGTTGATCATGTAGATTTGGATGTTTATTTTATTAGTTTTCTATTGTGTTACCTACTGTATATGGGCCTCCTTCTCAAGATCCTCCTTATATTCCATTGGATAATTTCTTAAGAACTAACTTGAATTAATTTCATGAAAGGATAACTTCAGAATTCAAAAAGATGTTTAGAAGTTATTCTCTTATTCTGACTAATAATTATGAAAAATGATTCTTGATATTTGTTTGAATTCTTTATTCAACACAAATAACCTATGATGGTACATCACATTCATGAAGTCATGATAGAGAATAATAGTATATGTATTGAACTGTAATCTTTAATGAAATTGATTACAATGTATAAATCCTCTATTACTACCTCTTTGGAAGGTAGTTTTAAATGTCTGGAAGAGACCACTTCAGAAACCTCCACAACACCTCCAGCAGTTGATGTTGATCAGATTCAAATAGTTTCCATGGAGAATTTTGTAGTTGTTTCCAGTGGAAAAACAAGTGGAGAACCTATGATTCCATTGTAAATTCTATGGAATGTTGAATAGATCACTCAACATGATCATATTATTATTGGATCATATACCAAGTATATGAATACTTGTTGAGATATGGGTGAATTATTTAGTGAAATTGGATCATATACCCTTATAACTCAATCTCTCAAGGAGACAGTTTCCAAGGTGAATGAAATTACTCATGTATTGAGTTAGTTTATGGAAGATAAGGGTGAATTCTGTAGTGAAATTGAATGCATGACTACATTATTATGGACTTTATCAATCTATTAAATCCATTTCATAGAATTCATGACACGAAATTTTTCATAAATAATCCATTCCTGCTACTCTTGAATTATCATTCAGACCAAAAGTGACTTCAGATCCTCCTAAACCTTTTTCTAAACAAATTCAAACCATTTATTGTGCCTCTTATAGAAGCTTTACATGGTCTTTTAAGTTCATATGTTCACCTTATCTACCACCCTCACTACACTTGATCCATAGTCCTTTACTCCCTTCTAGTTCGGTCGGGTGGGTTAGGTACTGAGGGAGATTTTGGATGTGTTTGGGAGTGGTAAGAGTTATCGAGTCGCATGATATGTTTAGGATATCTCCAGTTACTATGTTATTTCATATTTTTGTTTTCATGAAGGATATGGTTCCCTTTGGCAGTCATTTGTGTTATTTTAATTGGTGATGTTCTTGTGCTTTATGTGTTTTGGGTATGAGGGTTATGAACAAGACTCTCTGTTTAACAACGGATTAGTGGACTTTGACATTATCTGATAGACATGTGTGTTGTTTGGACAATGATGATAACAATGGAAGTGTATGGGTGACAATATTAGTGATGATGACAATGAGGAACCTTGTGAGATGGTGGGGAAGATTCTGGTCGGTCTCTCTAGCATTGTGATGAAGGGGAAGCCAAAGGATAGGGTGTTTGATGTGATGTGTGTGTGAATCAAGGAAGATGCATGAATCAAGATGACACATGAACTGATATGGGTAATGATGACTTTTGAGATTCAAAATATGATTTTTCTATGTGGACATTTTTTTGTACTGTCCTATTGAAAAGTAAGGTTACCACTAATCCTTAAAGAGTAATTTTTATAACATAAAGAAACAAATTTTTCTTGTAAAATTGACATCATCTATAAATAGAAAAAATATATTACTGTGAGGGTGAAACAAATGCTATTACTACAATATTTCAGTTTTTTGAAATAGTATCATTAATTACAATGGTTTCCCTATATTAAGACATATCTATTATTTTTAACTATTAGAGGAGTATAGGTTTCTGATAATATTATGGTTGTAATTATTTATTTGGTCATATAATAATTTATCATGAATATTATGGATTTCATAGATAAATATATACATCAGCCGTGTTATAATTGGAAATTTAACTGATAAGTCTTCTGATTCACATAAATGTTTATATTTAAATAATACTTTAGAATAAGTCTTTAAAATAATCAGAACACTTTTTATTATTCATATGAAATTATCTAATTCTAATAATTATTATTCGAAAATATTTCCTTCCATTCAAATATATTCATTCTTAAACAACATGAGACATTTTATCGAAACAAAATATGATTATGTCATTTACTAGATGTACGTATTCCAGACCTTGTGAAAATACCATAATCAATGTGTGATTATGTATTTCGTATAGAACATAATTCTTGAACTTATGTTTTTAACCATACTAAAAATGTAACAATAATAATTTAAAAATCATATAAAAATATATTCTGAACAAGAAAAATGTTGATCTACACACTTTAGGAAAAAATATTAGAATTAAAGTTAGTAGATTTAATAGAAATTAAAATGTAGGATTAAATGGAATATGTTGAAAAAACATTACTATGTTTATCCCAATAAATCATCCAAAAGGTATCCTAACCATAACATATCTCACAATTACATTATTCACATTGGAAAATCCCTAATACACCATGATTAAGGGGGCCACCATGATAGAAAGACAAAAATCTCCCTGATTCATAGATGGACCAGTACAAAAAAAGTACATTTGAGGGGTTATTTATAGGGGGTTACACACAACCCCCTCTGATTTCATTTCCTGTGTAATTAGAGAGGGTTCTGAACAACCCCCTCTATATTAATTTTCTATAAAAAATTAATTGGGATTATATATATCCTTGGATAATTGTCAAATTTAGAGGGGGTTATGGAACCACTTATTTTCAGAAATCAGAGTGGTTTTTGACCCACATCTAAATTAATTAACATTATTTTCTTAATATGCAGTTGGATTTTTAAGGGGGTTAAAAACAACCTCTAATATCACAAATTTTATGTGGTTGAAAACCCCCTCTAATGTCTTAAATTATAGGGGGTTCAAAACCCCCTCTAATGTCTTTAAATTACAAGGGGTTCCAAACCCGCTGTAATGTCATAAAATTAGAGTGGGTTAAAAACACCCTATAATATAATAACATAGAGGGGGTTCAAAACTCCCCTCTAACTTATTATATTATGTGGGTTCAAGACCCCCTTTAATTTCTTTAAATTAGAGGGGGTTCAAAACCCACTCTAAAGTCATTAAATTAAAGGGGGCTCAACCCCCCCCTCTAAGGTCTTTAAATTAAATGGTGTTCAAAAACCCCCTCTAATGTATTTAATTTAGTGGGGGTTAAAAAACCCCTCTAATTTAAGAGATTATAGGGGTTTTTAATCCTCACTATTTAAAAAAAGGCACTTACATAGTATATATATATATAATTATAACATGATATATAAATATATTTTAATACATTATATGAACATAATATGTAAATTATTTATATGATTTTATTTAATTGTACATATTTGTATACATAAATAAAATTGTATAATATTATGTACATTAATATATATATATATATATATATTTATAAGTAATATTTTATATAATATTAATTATTTATTTGGTAAAAGAACAAACATATTATATAAATATATACATAAATATAACTTTTTTTAAAAATATCATATAAAAACCATTTTTGTAGTTTTTATATATTATATTATAATAATGATAAATATATTTTTATATAATAGGTTTCTGCCTTTATATCATATATAATTAATAGCATTTGAAATAAAATTTTTACAAATATATTTATGTTAATGTATATTTATTGAAATACTAATATATATTGATGTAGATATTAAAAAATATATATATTGAAATACATTATATAAAAATATTTATAAATTTTATTTCATGAAATGTTATTTAAATATAACATTAAATTGTATTTCACTTAATATTATGAATATTTTTGTATAAATTGTAATTTATATAATATTAATTATATATCATATAAATATTAATTATATATAATATAAAATATTATTTCATATAATTTGATTTTATAGAATATACATATTAATTATATATAATATAATATTAATTATATTTTATATTATATTAAACTTATATAATATAATATTAATTACATATAATATAATACTAAATATATATAAAATAATATTAATTATATATAATATAATATTTAATACATTTTCTATTAATATTTGTATAAATTCCATTCCATATAAAAATATTAATAATATATTAATTTTATATAATATTATACAGTTTCGACAAATATATATATTTATTACAATAAATAATAATAAATAAATGTAACGAAAGATATTATAAAAAGGTACTTTTAACGACCTTATAAAAATATATTAGGTAAATACTTATATATAAAGATATATATTCTTTAAGTAACTCAATATGTATATATATAATATAAATATGTATATAGGTATATAAATAATTTACATAAATAATTAATGCAAATGTATTTAATATTATATATGTTTGTTATAAATCATAAAATAAATGTATAATATTTATAAATCTAACATATAATTTATATAGATTAAAAAATATTTGTAATAAGAATAATAATAATTAAAAATATTAATTTTATCACACGAACACAAACAAACAAACTTATATAATTACAGTATATACAAATATATTTGTGTAATATATTTAGTTGATATATAAATATATAATATATAAAATATATTTAATTGAATAAATATATAAATATAGTAAATAATTTATATTTTATAATTTAAATATATTTAAATACATTATTCTAGTAATATTTATTATAATATCAGTCAAATATATATAAATACAATAATGTCTAATTTGTATTTCAAAAATTATTTCCTTAGTTTTTTTCTAGAGGTTGTCTGGTGGTTGTTAATTATGGCATTCCAGGGTTTTATTCTCTAGGGATTTTATATTTATATAGATGGAATGGTAAATGGAGGATGGGGGTTGGGGGTTGGATACCAGGCTGGGGATTGGATTAGAATGGTGCTGGGGGGATGAGACGGGATGAGAAAAATGCTGTGGGATGGGAAAATGTAAGGCAAAAGGGGTGGGAAAAGGCGGTGGGGGCTTGATAGGAAGAGCGGGTGAAGGGTACATGAGGCACATGGGTGGGAACATGAGGGGAAGAGAACTGGGATTAGGTGGCGCTGGGGGTGGGCGGAAATGTAATGGGTGAGAGAGAACCAGGGTTGGGTCTAAAAAAATTAAATAGCTTTTGTGGTGGTTGTGAAAACTACCACTAAGTAACACTCTTATTAGGGTAAATTTAAAACTATACCTAAATCCTTTAAGTTAGTGGATGTTCTGGCATCAGTCATTAATTGAATTCAATATTAGAGGGGGTTTAAACATCCTCTAATGTATCCACCATTAGTGTCACCATGAAATTACCATCGCTTACTCAAAACCTCTCTTAATGGAAGTAGGCGACCACATTAACAGTGGTTCCTCAGAACCGCCTCTAATGTATTTAAAAGGGGTTATAACCCCTTCTAATGTCAAAAATAACCACTATAATGTGAATTTTTTTGTAGTGTCTCCATCAAGGTCTTACTAGGAACTATAATCTTCCAAATAAGATACACCATGGTTTCATGAACTATTCCTACATTAACTGAATAAATGGGTATTTCAAGAAATAAACTATAAGGGATCCCTAAACTATATGATTAATATATTTTTGTCAACAGAATGAGTTATTTAAAAGGACCATATTATTTCAAACCCTTCCAAATAATTATTAGTTTCTTTACATGATTGAACAACATTCATAAAAAAAATTCAATAGACACAAATTCCTTATTGGATAGGCCACATCCAACACCACAGATAGTACAATGGGGGTTTGGAGCCCAAATATCCAAAAAATAAACTATAGAAAATAATAAAAACTCCAAAACCCTCTTAAATCATCCATGTTGGAAAAAATTATGTAATGGTCGATGAAATCATATAACATTAAGTAAAATTTTTCTTAATTTATTCTGATCTCAATGGAATGAACTTATTCATAAAAAATTGAAACTACATCCATCAAACCAAACACTTCCTTGGATATAACTCTCAATAGGATAAAATAAATTTATACAAGAACTGTAATTACCTCCAATTTATAATATCATATAATTAATCATATCAACATAATGTATATCAATGCCCAAATATTATTAAAATATATTCTCTTTGATAAGGACCACTGAATTGGTATGAAACTAACTAATAAAACAATCCCCTAATTATGGAAGGTAAAAATCACTCGAAAAACTACTTCATAGTCTCCATGAATCAGTATGCCGAATTGAAAAAAATATTATTCACTCACCATTGATGAATCAATAATTATACTATAACACCAACCATTAACTATTTTATAATGTCTAAACATATATAAAAATAACATTCTAATTCCACTTCATCTCATAATTATGATTTTTTTATATTGTTAAATCATTTATATTAAAAATATAAATGATTATGTATTACCTTTTAAAATAAATCAGAAAAATTTAAGAGAAATTATATACGATTTTCATTTATATAATGAGACACACTGAGAAGTGGGTGAATCCTTATTGAAATACTCTAATTTTAATTAATTAGAAATTATTCCATGTAACTTGTTAGAGTTATTTTCTCAATCATATTTATGTAACCTCACATTTTTAGAATTAAAATAATGTATATAAATGGACACATGATTTAAATAGTTTCCCCAAGTGCGGGTAACTACATTCTTTCCTAGGATACATTCGTTGGTCCAAGGATTTCACTATTTTATAATAGTGAATTAGAATGAGTGATATCCTATGAGACTCTATCAATATATTAATATGAATTATTGTACTTATAACCATCAATTAAATAGTTTTTTTAGATTAAAGTAAAATCAATACTAAAAATGTTTTTTCACATTCCATTGAAATTTCCTTTGGAAATTTGTAAGTACCCGACCCCAGAAACCCCGAATCTATTCTGATACCATCGCATTAGCATGATTATAATGAATAAAATATTGATATACTAAAGAGTTTATTAGTATTGGTAAACTAGTTATACACATTAGGATTGTCTTAAAAATAAATACATCAATTATAATATAATTTTTTTCATTCAATTTTAACTTTATTCCATCCATTATATCCCAACATATCTTTCATATTAATATTCATTGATTCATGTGGAATGGTTTCAAAATAATGGTGAGGTCAAAATCATAGTAATGGTAAAGTATAGAAGAATTAATGGTTATGCACTTAAATTAATAATTATGGCATGTTAAAAAACTAAACCCATATACCATGCAATAAATAAATATAGAAGGAAGTAAATGAACTATATGGGATGGTAATAAGTAGAAACAAAATACATTCAAATAAATAGATGTTGAAAAATTTGTATAGAAAGGAAAAACACCGAAACACAAGAAATTTAATCAATGAACTACGAATAAAATGTATCAATATATATCGATGGAAAATATTCTGGATAAATAACAACTGATTCAAAATGAAAGAAAGTATTAATTATTGGATGTTATGTGTCATGAACATGAAAACCTATACTATCAGTATCCACAATCTGGATAGTTTAAAACTATAGGTAAAAACCCATTTAATTTTCATAAAATAAATTTCTCATGAGATCAGGTCGATTAATCGAGGGGATATATAATGTCTAGGAACCACCAGTCATTTCTAATATAAATCATTCATTATATTAAATAATCGGATAAAATAATATGCACTACCATGTATCTATATGGAATAAAGAATACATGATTATCAATTTTTCCCCAAATAAACAAATAACTATCAATGTAAATACCATATGTAAAAATGAAATATGAATTAGGTAATAAACATATCCATGATAAATGATATGGATAATTAGGGTAATTTCAATGTCTAAATATTGAGGTAAATTGGGTTATTCAATAGGACTAACAAAGGAATCATTCATGTTAGTGTTTGTACCACCCATATACCAAAAAATTAAAAAACAATATCATGGAAAAATAAGGATGGTATCAATAAAACATAACCCAAGTGATTTGGAAATAATGGGTATTTTCATTAATGAATAGAAATACTCAGAAAAAGTTATTTTAAAATAATTCTCGAGTAAAACATATTTTTTTAAATATATCTTAAAAAACCTTTTCTATGTAAATCGATGTTGAAATCATTTGCATTAAAAATTATCCTTTAAACATGCAATGGTAGATTTAATGAAATGATGTCAGGTAAATCCATACACTTTGTACAAGGTAAAAATAACATTTGTTCATCATGGTAACATGTTTTGAAAATTACCTTATTCAGAAAGCGATAAAAATATTCCTTTGAAAACATTGGTTAACAGAAAAAGGGTAAAAATGCCTTTAATAAATCATTTTTTGATGGGTAGAAACATTTTCTAAACCCTTTTTAGAAAACATGGTTTTTAGAAGGAAACAGGTTCTCCAACCAATGAGAAACATTAAGTACGATGTTCTTATAAGTATTTTCTAAAGCATTATATGTACCAAAAAGAGAAAAAAAAATAAAATTATTTGATAAAGTTCATGAATAACTAGTGGATAAGAAAAATAAAGGTTGTATTTTCAAATGATAAATAATTTCATTTTTATGAAGATATAGGACAAACAATCCAGAGCACAATGATATTGTAAGGAAACACTTGAAATTTTTTTAATGTTAAAGTGATAATCAAACAATGTGTATTTTAAGTGTATCAACTATAAATCCACATAAAGAAGTGGAAATACATAAATATATTGTGAAATTAATTTTACACATAATAATAAAATATTAATGAATTTTTGGATTTAAAATGACCCAATGAAAATAAATTTTGTTATTAAATTCATTTCCACTTGGTAACTTTTTACTCAAATTCCCTTAAATTAAATAATTAAAACTGAAACACTTAAAATCATAAAGAGTGAATAAATCATGCTATTATATAAAAATATGATATTATTGAAACCAAATATAAGAAATTAGCTGAAAAATAATAATGTGATTGTTTCAAGAGAATGTCAATAATCCCAAAATGATGTGACATTTTAGGTTCAGTCATTAAAATCATTCATGAGGAGAATAATAATTATTCATTCAAAATTAACACATACCACTTTGGAAAATTTCAATCATAATATACATGAAGTAATAAAATTAAATTAAAAATTTAATATATTGATAATAAAGATATTTAGGGTATAACATGTCAATGGTCAGCATATAAACCATATAAATGAAACTAGGTGCATGACAATAAATAAATCCAAATGGTTTGTAAATTGATAAAGAATACAATGCCTTATGTTTCCATATTTTGGGTAAACTCCATTTAATATAAACTATAATGATTTTAAACAGGTAAATGACTAATAAATATCCAAAATAATATTTATAATATCATATATTTCTTCTTAAAATATATTATTAACTTTTTATTATTAATCATTCATTACATTCACTATTTCAGGAGTTAATTTCCTATTATTTGGAGTATGTTTTCACTTATTTCATATTGTTGTTATTATGTATATAATGATTTCATAATTTCCATGATTTAATGAATTTGTTAATTATATACATTGTCTTTTAATTTGTTTAGAATAATCTCTAATATATGGAGATATGAAATGAAATGCATTATTCATGGAGATGGTAGGGCGTTCATATGAATGAACGCTACATTATTTCTTAGTAATATTAGAAGAATGAAAATAAAATAATATTTATTTATATAATAATTCCAAAATCATATATATTTCATTTGTTTTACATATATTTATTAAAACCACCTTTTATACATTCAATGAATAGTGTGAAAGAATCATGTCTCTTTGATGGGGTTATAGTCCATATTTCCACAAACAATGATATCATATTCCAAAAAATCAGAGTATATAAAATATGGGTTATAAAATAATTAAATAAGTTTAAATTAATTTTTAATATAAGACACAACATATATAAATAGAGTTTCCATCGTAATTCCCATCTTAGAGAGGAGGTAATAAAAAATTGAACAACTATGTTTCATGGGATGGTAGTTCTCTGTACACATAAATAGTATGTTTTATATCCAATATATGGAAGTGTTTGATTATTAAGTTATAAATAAAACAATAAAATCAAATATTAACATTTATTATAAATTTTTTATTATATAATCATTTAATAATATTAGTTGGGGGATCTTGTAATTAAAATAACACTACAGAGCTTGAGGGAGGAGGTTACAACATATTCTGTTAACACCTTTTCTTTTTCATTAAAGGGATTTCATTGATGGAATTATTTTAAAAATGAGGATTATAGGTTTAGGATAGGGATTATTAGGATCAATTTTGTTAGGTATTGGTCATGTGGATTTTTCTTGAGTGGTGTGGGGATGTGGGAGGCTTGAGTGCCATTTTATAATGGAGAGGGAGTGACACTATAGAAAATATTGGTAAATGGGAATTCCATACATGAATTTTTCATTGAATGTGACTCCCATAATATACTGATTTAGATAAATGGGAATATATTTTCTAAATATTCCCATCCAATGTATTTTTATAATGTTTTTGGGTCATTTCATCCAACAAGAGTAAGGTTTAGTCCCTTGTTATGCTAATTTTTCTCTTCATCGTTATAATTAATTTTAATCCATTTCATGAATAATTAATCTAAAAAATAAGATTAATATATTATAAATTATAATTTTTTATGTTTAAAAATATATAATCTATTATTCCAAATTCAAATCATAGAACTATAAAAACATAATTTAAATTTAATCCTACAGACGAGATGAAAATGTGGGGTTTCAATGTAAAAACATTCAGAAGTTTTCTATGTTTTCATTTTTATTTTCTATGTGAAATTGATTCAAATTACCAATATTAGATTACATAAATAAAAATTTATTCTAATTAAATATGAAAAATAATTAAAATTATAGTTTTACTTTATAAATAAATTACAGAAAAACACATATGTGAATTAAAATTCATTATTTTTCACCATTCATAAAAACTAAAACATCATAGAAAACAAAATGAATTAACCCTCATATAATTTTAATTATTCTTTAAAATATTAAATTATTATCTATATAATTTTTTTAAAACTTCCTCAAATCGAATTTAAAATCGGATCTCTTTTAAAATATGGATAAAGGGCCTTTAAAAAAATATTTAATTTTATTCCAAATATTATGTTTGTTCTTATATTTTTCATATCAAATATATTGGATGAGTTTTAAATTTTTTAGATTGAATATATAACATATATATTTCATTAATATAATTAAAAATGTATCATTAATTAAATTTATTAGGGTAGAACAATTTTTTGACCATAAGAATAGTTTTCAATAGAAATATTCCCTTTATATTAAATTGGTACTTATATGCATTTATAATTAATTAGTAACCAAGGAATTAATTTTATATTTTTTTAAACCCCATATTTTTATAATTCAGTTAATACTATTCATAACAACTATTTTAACATCAAGGTTATATACTATTAAATTAAATTATAATCTTTTAATAATACATTATTGTTTGGTAGAACATGGTTTTATGTGTAATATTTGCTTCCAAATAAATTAGTTGCTCTGTGTGATGAAAAATTACTCAATGTTGCCTGCATTTTAAAATATCGAATATATTAAATCTATTATAAATATTAAATATGATCAGAAGTGTCTTAATTAAGTTACATTCTCTAAATTTATACATGACTAGGGGAATAGATTGTTTAATATTTCCTATTTTTTAAATACGACATCATGAGAATGGTTCGTAATAAGTCTTCTAGAAAATAGATAATGAAATGTAAAATGGTTTAATGGAATAACATATAACTATGTCTCAGAGTAGGTGAAAAATAGTATAAATGTTAGATACATACATAGAGGAAAATAAGGAATATTTAAATTTAGTGATCGAGGCCATCATTCAAAAACAAGAGAATGAAAAATGAATATTTAGGACCTCATATATATAAATTTGTAGAGATTTATAAGACCATTTGTACAATAAATATTTAGTTATTAATAAAAAATTGTTTTATGATTCTTTTCCCCATGTTGAGAAATTTATTTTCTCTCAATGTATATAATGAAATATACTTACATCAAACATTTTAATTTCATATCAACAATTCAATCTTTTGGTTGTGCTTCAATTATATTCTATTCCAACCCTTACATAATGAAAATAATATCCAAAAATAATCATTGAATCTAGAAAATCAAAAATACACTCTTATAGAATCATAAATAACATAAATTTGTGACAAGTCTATATATTTTATATAACTATTCTCCAAATCTAGTATTGTCAATACATTAACTGACAAAACATTAAAGTAACCCCTTTAGTTCATAATAAATATTTATTTATCAAATATTTTGAATAAAATCAATGAAATATTAATAGGGAAATTTCATAGGTAAGTGGTTGGCATGAAACCCTATTAATCCATAGTTTATGGGTTCAAGAACTGGTACTCTAGCAGACATGAATGGATGTCACCCATCATACTGGTTTTCATTTTATAAAAAAACTAATATAATTTTTAAAACATGTATCATTGACATATTGTAAATAATGGTAGTCACTAAATATCCTTTTAACTATGGTTTTCAGTACTACACTAATACATAAATACTTTATCCACTTATTTCAATATAGATCATTCTTTGGTCTAGAATATATCCTCTAGAAGAGGGAATAGACTTGGGTAATTTCTAGGTTCCACACACACATGGAAACGAAATACAAATGGATCATTGTGATGAGTTTTTGTCATTATATCATACTCTCCATCTCTCCTCAACAATTATTCTATTTATTTTCTTCTTTCCAACAAATAAATAATTTCACTATTCCATTAATACACTTTCCAATGTGTCTCATTATATATTTCATGCATTGGGGAAGTCAAGCCTTCTTCTCTTCATGGTCTCCACCACTTGAACTCTTAGAAAACTCAATCCTTATCTTATTTATAGAGTTAGGTAGTTAGTTAATGGATATGTTGTTAATCATATTTTTTTAAAACTATTTGGAATAAACAAAACATCATTCACCCATGTGAACAAATAAGTTGGTTTCTCATCATCACCACCATATCCTTCATGTTAAATTTGAACTTGAATCCTTTTAGTATGAGCCATTGACTTCATCCAAAAAGCAGAGTGTGAGTAAAAGTATTCATAGAAAAACCTATAATCATTTATAGGATATCAAAATCACGAAATATTATATTCAACAAAAAATATAGGTTCAACCAAGGTTATTCATTTTCAAAATCCATTGTATTAGTTTGTAATGAAAATGTGAATTATCTTAAGAAAATATCAATGGAGTGTCAAACCCGGTGTAGAGTAAGGCACCTATAGTGTAATAGGATAAACCGATTCATGCCTGATGTAGCTTATCAGAGTTATTACTCCAAGTTACATCTGTGTCAAAACCACTTCCACTTATAATTTCCAGATAGGGATGTATTTCTATGAATAACCACATAATATCTATGTTACAATAATTCTAGGGTGGTCCACTAAACCTATGATAAAATTTTTCCATATGGTTATGTTCCCAAATAATATTTATCCTTAATATAGTTCCCAAGGATCTATTAAAAATCCTATAATAACAACAGTAGTGACCCAACCCTATAAATGTCAAATTCGGTGTCTTGTATCATACATTTACATTATTACAAGTAATAAAATTCCCAATTAAATAACAGTATAATAGTATTGGTCATCCAAATACATACACGAGTCTTGTATTTAAAATTAATACACTAATTAGAATATAATTTTCATTTTTCATGGTTATATTTATTATGACTATTGTATCTCTATATATCATTCAAAATATTATTCTTGGATTTATAAGGAATTGAAAAAAATAACGGTGAGTTCAATTGATCCGAAATGAGATATTATAGTTGAACAAATAATGAATCAATTAGAATAATAATTACGGAATGTTAAATATCTGAACACATATTCCTTAAAATAAACAAACTAAAAAGTAAGTACATAAACACTATGGGAAGGTAATATGAAACACATTCCATTCAAATAAATAGATAAGGCAAAATCGATATATAAATGTAATAAACTGAAACATAACTATTTGATCTATGAACTAAGAATGAAAATAAAGCATATATACGTCCATGAAAAATCTAATGGATAAATAATAACTAAATAAAACTGAATAAAATCATAACTATAGGTTGTTGGGTCCAAGAAAACGATTTCATATACTACAAATATACACCCACTAGATATATTAAAACCATATGTAGAAACTTATTTAATTTTTGAAACATATTCCTCTCATTAAAAATTATTGATGCATCAAGGGGATATATAATTTCTGGGCCCCACCACTCATTTCCTATCCAAATCCTCCCTTATATTAAATAATTGTAATAAATAATTTTCCACATCAAATATCCCTATGGAATAATGAATACAAATTTATCAATATTTCCCTAGATAATCAAAAAATTATTAAAGTATCCAGCATATATAAAAATGATATCAGTTTTCAGAGAGAAACATTTCCTTGATGCATGATATGAATAATTACGACAAATTTAATGTCTAATGATCATCATAAGTAAATATTTCAAGGGGTCTAAAAAAGAAACCATAGAAGTGAATTTCAATACTATCACTAATCCAAAACAATTATAAACCATCTTGAGGAAGAATAAGTATAGTATCAATACAAAATATCCCATGTAGAGTGAAAATAATAGGTTTTTATGAATATTAATACTATAAAAATATATTTTAAAATCATTATTGAGGAAAATATTATACTGATTTGAAAACACATTGGAAAACCCTTTTTTTTTAAATCACTTATGAAACATTTTATATAAAATATAAAATTTTAACATTAAAATTAATATATAACGAAATTAAGGTGGATAAATATGTATAAGACATACATGGTAGAAGATATTCATTTTTCATGGTAAAAAGGTTAGAAAAATTCCTTGTTCAGAAAGAGATAAAGTGTTTCCATTGAAAACATTGGTTAATGAAAAATCGTTAAAATGTTACTAATGAATAATTTTGTTATGTGTAGAATCATTTTAGATATATTTCTTTTAAATGTAATTTATATGAAAAAGTTTCTTAGACCATATAGAGATATGATGTGGGGTTTTCATAAAAACATTTTCTAAAACATTTTATGTAACAAATGGTGGGAATTTAGTACTATTATTTAATAGTGGTCATTAGTAACTAGAGTAGAAGAAAATGAATGGGTTTATTATAAAATGATAAAATAATTTATTCTTATATATTTTTATGAGTAAATAATCCTGAAAAAAATTTGATTTTTAAAGTAAAACATTGTGAAGTTCATAATGCTGATGTGAGAATCAGTTAATGAGTAAATCATGACTATCACCTGTAAATCAATATAAAGAAGTGGAAATAAATCAATACATATTCAATTTAATTATACACATAATTATAGAATATTATTGACAATGTGGAATTAATATAAATCTATGAACATAAATTAGGGTATGAAATTGTTTTCCACTTAGTAACTTTTAACTAAAATCCCCTTTGATGAAATAATTCATATTAAAACTAAAAATATCATGAAGAATAAATGAATTAGTATATTATATAAATCATTGGAAGTATTTAAACCATATATATGATATTAGGTTCACACCAATAATTTTATTAATTCAAAATACTATCTACAATTTAAAAAGTATGTGAGATTACTAATATAATCATTAAACATTCCACAGTGTCCCATAACACTTTGAAAAAATAGAATCATAATATCCATGAAGTGATAACATACAATTAAACATACAAAATAATTAAAATTAGGATATTGATGATATAACATGTAAAAGGGGGGTATATACACCATATAAAAGAAACCATGTTCATACAAAAAATAAGTCTCAATGAAATGTAAATTGAGGTGAAACCCCTTGCTTTGTTTTTCCTTTTTTCGTGAAAATACATTGAATTATTTTATAAGGGTTTTAATCAGAACACTAGATAATAAAATAACAATTTTTTTTTATAATTTCATATATTATCTTCTTGTAATTTCTTATTACTCGTCTGTTTACAATTATTCATTATTTTCACTATTTCTGGTGTTAATTTCATAGTCTTTCGAATATGTTTGGGATTGTTACAAGTTTTTTTTATTATTTTGATAAATATTTAATCATATAAAAGATTTAAAATATCATGTAATTATATATATTACTTATATATGTATTTGCAATAATATATAATATTTGGAGATATGAAATCAAATTCACTATTCACGGAGACAGTAGGTGGTATGTATGCATGAATGCTACATTCATTTCTTGTTCATATTAAAAGAAAAAATATAAACTATATATATATTTATTATAATGACATTACCATATCTATGTATAATATTATGCATTTTTAATTAAAATCTCTTCTATATATTCCCTTTACAGTGTGAATGAATAACATCACTTTGAGCAGTCAGTAGTCCATACTTCCACAAACGATGTTATCATATTCCCAAAATATAGGGTTACTTGACTTGTGTGTCATTAAAGAATTAAAGATGTATAAATACATTATAAATATCATATATACAATATATATATATTTTTGTCATAATTCCCAACAAGGAGTGGTGGTAAATGAAAAATGAACAACATCGTTTCGTGAGGTGGTAGATCGCGGCACCCAAAATAGTATTTTCATTACCCGTTAGATGAAAGTGATGTAAAAAATTATATTAAAAAAATATAATTATATTTAGGAAAATATTTTCATTATATAATATTTTAATTATAATAGTTTAGCGTGTGGATAATAAAAATAAAATGAATGATGTTGAGGGGTGAAGTTATCACTTATTCAGGTAACAACATTTGGTTTTCACCCAAGGGATTCAATAGATAGATTTATGTACAAGGAAAGGCTTACAAATTGAGGGGAGTTATTTTTAGGATATATATTATTAGAATGTGGTTGTGCTTGTGTGTCTTGAGAGGTTGGAATAAGTGGGATACTTGAGTGTCTTTTTATAGGGGATGATGAGTTATACTCTTGAATATTTAGTAAATGTAAATTCAAATCACATTTTTTCAATCGACATTGCTCCTGAGATGATCATAATATGATCCAAAGTTTGGTAGGGTCTAAATATTTTCAGAACATGGAATTCATACAAGTATCTAGGTCATTTTTACCCTATTTTTTTGGTTTAGTTCCATATTAAGATCATTTTTCATTTAATCATTGTAAATAATTTTAATCAATTTCAGTAACATTTTTTTCAAAACAAATATTAACATTATCAAAAATTATAAATTATATTGATTAAAAATTATTAAGGAATTTTAAAAATCCCTATCATATAAGTGGAAAAAATTAATTTTAATTTAATTCTCGTACAAGGGATGACAACACTAGTTTTATAAAGATTCAGTATATTGTATTCCCTTACATGATGGGTGTTTCGTATCATACATGATATCTTATACAATGTTATTATTTTATAATTTAGGGTGTTAAATTATTTTATCCTTTTATATCTATATGGTAAAATACTATGTACTCTAATATACCTTCATTCGTTAATCTATATCTGCTGCACCTCATTGAAAATGTGCATGATTTTCTATCCAGGGTTCTATTAGATGAGAAAAAACTATTTGGAATCATGGAATTAATGTAATACCTATCCGTGACATTATACTCCCAAGCCCTGATTGACACATATGACCAATTTGTATTCTGAATCATTGTTCAATAACTCATTTTTGAATCATGGACCTATTAATCTGACAAGATCCACTAATATTCATCCAAGTCATTTTAAAACTCGTGATGATCAAAGAATCAGAGTTTCATCATTTTCACATCGATGAATAATGTTATGTATGGTTTTATATTTTCCATATTTATAGTGATGCACTCTAAAAAAGATAATATAGGAACCCAATTTATTATTCTACTCATTGAAAACTCAAAAAAGAAAAACTACCCCTCAATTAAAATCTATTATACTCTTTGGAAGCATTCTTGGATATTTGAGAATATTCTAAAAACCTCATGAAAACCTAGTGTCTCTATCCTTCCCCAAACATGATTAACCACATTGTTATGAAAGATATTCAATCATTATTTCTCATAAATATATGTAATGGTTGATAGATCATAATTTTATCATCAATTTTAATGGGATTTACAATGTTATTTGAAGATACTAGAAAAACTATCTGATCTATGGGTTTCTGATCTCTTCATTAAGAACATTTTATCTGAATAGTCCATTTCCTACTTTATTCAAACAATTCTTCCAAAAATGAAATTCTTCTGAAAATGAACATCACTGAATCATATATCTAATGACATCGTTAATTTTTGGATGATGGTCATCAGTTAGATAAATGTTACTTAGATGGATCCTCGTATGATGGACTCAAACTAATGGCCTTAAAATAATAGTTTTCTTCATTAATATTCATCCTCAAACATCATCTAGCCAATAAAAAAATTACCACTAGATTAAAATATAAAAATCTATTTGAAAACTTCATCAGCTTCTTTTTGGTAAACTAATGTTCTTTGTGATATTTGAATGTATTTTTTAACTTCTAATGACTTTTATAACAAAATATTTTCCCATATATTTATATCGACAAAAGGCATTTTTTTTCTCTCCATTTATGTTTTCATTTTTAAAAACTCATATTCTATATTATCATTTTGTAATTACACATATGTTTACATCCTTTATATGAATTGAACATATTATATTATTTGTATATTCCTATAAAAAATAAATTTGAGGACTTCATACAATCTCTAATAATGTAACATATAATACCCTTACACAACAAAGAGATACCCTTCTACAATGTGGTTTTCTATTTTCCATATAGTGATCTATATATGGAAACATGTGTCTGGTGGCCTATGTTTGATGATATTCATCTAGAAACCGGTGTCTAGTGGTCTAGTGCAATATTCGTTTAAATCATTTCTGAAAACCATAAACCCTCTGTTTAAAAATTTACAAACATATTCTTGGATAAATATATGATTTATGATATTAGTAATATGATGAATAAATTACCATCATTGTACTTAATAAATGTTTTCTTATCAATGTTAGGATAAACACCCTCAAGAACTATATAATGTAATTTTTTAACTATTCTAGCAACACTTACTCAACACACTAAAAAAGTTTATAATATAATATGTCATCCAAAAAAAACATGTTATAAAAAATATACCAAAGGATATTAAATCCCCCCCATTCAATTTGTTAGAAATAGTTTAAAACAACATGTAACAAGTCATAATTTTTCGTAACTCATTATTTTTTGAGAAATTCTCCAACATTAATCAAACCAAGACCTTTATCATAGATTATCTTCTAAAAACACAATTCTATATAAATAAATGTTATTAATTAATTATATCCCTTAAAGGAAATAACTTTTATAGAAATGTTACGATAAGACCCCCATAAATTTTATATTCTCTCTATAATTGAATGATAAAAACATCCTTGGTTTGAAAAAATATTTTTTTGATTATAATTTTTAATACCAATTAAAAATAGAACCCAACTGATCATATAGGTATTCATTATAAATAATATTATGCCTTGTAATGTGTGTGAAAATGTAGTTTTATCAGAAATTTCTCAAATATTTCCCTTCTCATTTTTTTGGACAACAAATTACTATTTTGATACATTTTTTGAAATGTATTCATGTATAAAATCATCACCCAAAATATCCTTCTTAATAAAGTGATACACAATGTCAATGTGATTTGATATTGAATGGTTTAAATATTTTTTATAAATATAAATAGAACTTTTATTATCACTTTGGATCTTCATTGGGTTTCAATAATTTATTCTGAAATCATATAAGTAAAATTTTATTCAAAAAATTTGAGTGTAGGATTTTGTGGAAGAAACATATCATTCATCTCTTATTCTTAGAATAATATAACTTTGTTTGTTATTATACTAATTCCCAAAGAATTCCACCCAAAAGGATCCTCATTATATTAAATTTCAATAATTATACCACTATCCCAGTCAAAATTAATGTATCCATGAATTTCAATTTAAAAAAAACATTAATAAGGTAGTTCATAGGAATATGTTCCTTAAAATACTAAATAATTACTTTATCTATCTGTATATGTAATTACATTAGATATATTTTATATACATAACATAATTTTTTAACATTAATAATGTGTGACCATGAATATATAAGATAGATAATTCTCCCTATAGAAATTCATATTTCATTTTTATTCTCACTTTTATCATATTCATATTTAATAATATTCATTCCAAAAAATATAGGAGTAGAATATTTACAAGAATGTCAAATTTCAAAATAGTGTGTTAGCTCCTTGGAATACATTTTTCTGATATATGGATTTGTGTTTCCTTCTATTTAAAATTTAATCCTAAAAGGAAATTAAAATATATGAATTTTGATATTTCAATATTTTTCTTCATTTTTTTAGTAAAATATTCTATATATTTTTCAATGGCACCAGAAAAAATTATTAAATCTATATAGAAGCAACAAATAAAGATAAAATTTCATTTTTCCTTAACATTTAGATATTTATAAAATTTTATTTTTAAGTGTTCAATTTATCATGAAACTATACTATTTAGAATACCCTAATTGTGGATCCTGTTTCAACCCATGCAGTTATTTCTCCAGTTTACACCCTGTGGTTAAATATTTATCAAGTAAGAAACCAATAGGATCCTCGAAATATTCTTATTATTAAATTTATCTATTTCTGAAATATTACATAACATAAATAATATAATCATTTTGAAATTGTGTGAAACAACTTCTAGAAACATTATTACTGTTTGAAATCTCAAAAAGGGAAATTTTTCATCTAAATCAACCCCTTTCTTTAGTGAGTAACCTCTAAAATAAAGTCTAGCGTTATATATCAAAATTTCTCTATGTGTATAGATTGTATTGCTAAATAAAAACTTTTTTTATATTACATTCATTCTTGATGGTGATAAAACAGCATCCCTTATTTGATATTTCTCAACATGATCTAACTCTCAATTTATAGAATCTAACAATTCATTATGTTCAACTACCTAGGAAATATGGACTATTTTCATCTATGAAATAAGTGGTTTCTACTTCTCACTAATAAATATTATTCTAGAAAAAACAAGATGAATATGATTTACAATGATATAATCTAATAAATCATGTTTCTTTAAATTATGATATTTTATATATAATCATCATTTAATGCATTCCTCATTTAATGAATGATCTTATAATCTTTTTAAAAAATTTGGATCGCATTCCTCTATATATATACTATTATCACTATAGGTGTTCACTCAGTCATTCTTAACATCTTTGATAACTAGAGTTAATGATACTGTATTTTTAATAACATTCACTTCATAGGAGTCAACCAACATATGAATATTTCTATTCCATCATAGGTAAATTATTATGTTAGTAGAATATACTTGGAACATGTCTTCTTTCTCTTTCCCATAAATATTTTTAATAAATATATTTTTTTATAATGTAAGGAATCAAAAAAACCATGAAGTATAGCACTATAGGTTTTCCATATAACAAATATCAAAGGGTTTCATTTTTTATTCTATCAATAAAAAACATATTTTTATAATTGAATAACAACACAAAAATATTTATTGAAGAAAATAATTTGTTGATAATATTTAATCCGAAAATGTCATCCCATTTCCACTAATCTTCTATTTTTATTATATGATATTCTATTTTTAGGGGGTATGGATTTCAATATTGATGTTTCCTTACTTGATTTTTAAGATAAATTTTCAAATCATTTATTTTATACTTATTTTCATTTTGAGTTGTTAGATTTAGTATATTAACAAACATATCTCTCTCAACTTCACTTAAGAAGAATATAAACATATCCATATGTAGTAATTTATTCTATATAATCATTATATTCCTCATCAATGTGAATTCATTTATAAAGCTGATAACGTGAAAAAATGATTTTGTAGAATTATGTATCATATTTCCAAAATTACAATAGTGAAAAATCTAAAGAGTTATATTGAATTTGATTCTCAACATAATTATGTATTTCAATAAACAATCTTCCTTTAATGAAATTTTTAAAAATGGAATCATTTTTCAACTCACATATTTTATTATAAATCACCTTCTTTTTATTTTTTCTCATAAAATTCAAGACATGATGACCATTTCATCTTTTCCAGAACTTATTTTCACGCTCAAAATTATATATAACATGAGTTAAAAAGTTTTACGATTTTAAAAATATTACCACTAGTTCATTATCTGTTAGTAATAAATTTTCTATATTAAAATATTATGATGATGGATGAATCTTTAACAAATATAACTTATTTACCATCATCATATTGTAGGATAATACATAGTCTCATATGCTTGAAGACATCAAAATGTAAGTCTTTTTGGAGTTTTAGTATCCAAGCATCATCATAAATTTTTCATATTCCCATAATTTTTATATAACGATAATTTTAAAATGTAACAACTCCAAATTTATGTTTTACAAAAATATTCAAGGTTTTCATAACACGTGTCATATGTGGGAAGAAACCAATTTCAACAATCCAAGGGTTGTTCCTTTTTATATATTTTATTGAATTATCAAAAATAAATTCTCTTTCTTACACTATATTCTTTCTAACATCTATTTCACTCCTTGATATGTTGTCTTGTGCAGAAAGTGATTTCATAAATTCTTACCCAATGTGACCTCATTTTTTACATCATTCTAAAAATTCATCCATTAAATCAATTTTTTTCTTTCATAGGAAACATTCTATTATCATATTTTTTTTTATTTAATTGTTCTTATATCTTATGAATGTTTCTATCTTTTTTTACACCTTTTGTCCTCATTAGTTTATACGAATTCCCATAGAGATAAATGTTGATAATAAAAGATATAATATATTTTTCCAAAAAATTAAAAAGAAAAAAAATCCCCATTGAATCATAGTAATTTATAGGATAATTATTTTTCTCTATATAATGTAAACTAAGGTTCAAAACAAACTTCTATAATTACTTCTCCCCATCATTAAGAAGCATTTATATAGAGTTTAATTACAATCTGTTTACTGTGTTGTGTTATGCACATATTTTTTCAACCCAATTTTTCCAAATATTTATTATAACAGGTTCAGTGATTAAATATAGAAAATTTCTTTTACATTTAGCAATTGAATTTTCAATCCAATTCTAAAAATTATTTTTCTCAAACCAATTATATGGTTTAGATTTACATCAGAAGATTTTATGAAATTTTCATTCATCTAGATTATGGAAACTTAAACCTCAATAGTATTATATTATTTTTTAATAACCTCGTTATATTTAGTAAAATTTTATATACTATAATATTCCTCTATCATTATTGCTCTACAATATTCAATTTCAGGATCCCAATTAAATTAAATTACACAACATACTTTTAAAAAATTTAATCCTTTCAAATATTCTTTTTTCATTTTATTTATTCGTCAGTCTTATTTATTTATTTAGTTTTTTTTTCTCAAGACATTAAATGAGTTTTGATCCTAGTATATATTATTTTTTGATATTTTCAACAATTTCATCTTTCAAATTTAGTGAATCTTATTTCCTCTTAGTAATTAAAAATAATGTTCTAAACTTTTCAAGAATTGTGGCTTATGAATAATTATTTCCATTCATAAGAAAATTTCATAGTCAATATTCCTTTTTTTAAAATGTTTTCATAACTATATTAGATTTTATATCTTCCTTGGATTTTTCCAAACTTCTTTTAAATACAGATTTTCAAAAAAATCATCTTTATATTCTCTAACATTATTCTTTGTAAAATTTATTGTAAATGACCAATTCATAAACACATATAATGCTTATAAGGGAGTTTCACTTCATATTTTATTCTACCTCCCTATAAATTTTTTGAGATAAGAAACATGATTGTTTCATTCATTTCATCATGTTTTTTTTATTCCAAATAAATGAGGCTTAAAATATCATCATCATGAAATTTCCATATTTTAATAGCTTCAAAATTAAATCAATATTTTATATTAATTTTTAATGTGGGATATTTCTTCATTTAATAAGAAATAATATTTTTTGGTAATTCTTCAAGATATAAATCAAACTAATCTTATAATACAATGATATTAAAATCAAACCTATCAAAAATAGTTATAAAGAGTATCATATTAATTCTCAAAAATTACATGATATCTCTTATTCCACTGAATATATAAAAAAATTTATTTACCATAGTGATGTATTCATAAATAGCTTTATCACCTGCATTATGATATCTTTAATCCTTTATAACAGTTTATTGGAATTAAATCTCTTATTTTATTTCCTTTGAATATATATTCATGATTTTACCAGGATTCATTATCCATTTTAAGATCTATCGCTTTCATGTAGAAATTTCAGATATAGAAATTAGAATATAATTTCTTCCATTCCGATCTACACCAATATTTATTTTTTCAAAAAACATCACAGGTGAATTTTTGTCTATTAGTGTAGATCCCACTATAGATGAATCAACTTACTATAGGCAAATACATGGATGATAGGGTATCATTATATCTTTAAATAATGATAATTTTCCCCATTATATGTGATAATACGTCTACTATTGCCTAAATTTATATTTTCAATGATAAGGATATAACTTGGATCCTTTACCCTGATACTAATTAATGGACATTAGGATCATGAGTCCTGTTAAGAAGTGTGAGAGGGGAAAAATACGTGGTAAAATATTAAAATTTACATTCATTATAAATTAACTACTGAAAATTGTTAGAGTTTTTTTTCTAAATAACATTTATGTGACCTCAAAAAATGACATAAAAATGATTTAAAACATGAAATGAAATATTTATAATGTTTTACTGAGTGTGGAGAGCTAAATTCATTCTCTGAAAACTATTTTTGGTATATGTAATTAATAATATTCTAAAAATAAATTTGAATGATTCAACTCCCTTTATAATTCTTTCATATCATGTAATGAATGATTATTAAAAATACCATTTGTTCCAAAGTTATTCATTAGATTCAATCGAAAACTCGATAGAAAACATTTCTAATTTTTCCACTAAATGTTTGTCTAAAAATTTTTAGTCAATGTTTTACCATATGGAGAATTTCTATCTCATTAACTCTACTTTTATATGGTATTCTATATCCATTTTGTATCATTTAATATAATATTTTTTATAACAAATTTTCGTTTTTATTATAAAAGTACTACTCTTTAAGATATTCTCATAAACACTTTCCAATATAATATTTATAGTATCTTCGATATAATCTCCAATCTGATGGTTTAACTGAAAATATTTCTTGTAAACCATATTAGATATTTATAAAATTATTCAGACCTATTACAATCAACTTCAATGAATTTAGTTAGAAACTAGTTTAATAAAAACACCTCAATAAGTCAAATTATATTCATGGATGAGAAATGTTGTGTACTGTTGTAATTGAACCATTTTTATATTGGTGGTTTTAATGTAGAAAAAAATGAAGCCAATCTATATCACTCTTCATAAAATACACAAATTTCAAAAACATTATATCGGCATAAATTTAGTATTCTCGTATCAATAATTTAATATTCATCTAGAATATTATCTATGCTTCATTAAAACTAAATTTCCTTAACCATCCTAATACTTCTTCATCCCCATTTTTAGGGAACTTAATGAATATTACTTTTCTGAACTATATAAGAATACATTAATAAATATACTTTGAATCATCAGAGTTAATGTGAATTATGGAGACATTAATACCTACTAAGAACCATTGTCTTGTATATGTTTTACTAATGAATTTAGGAAGAACATTCCATTAGGCATAGCCATGTCTTCCTTTTGTCCAATCAATATAACTCAAACAAAAATACGAATAAAAACATTACAAAATCAATGATTTTATGAAGCTGATAAATTCTAATTTACGATCTTCCATCAGATGACTGTTCATATGAATTATTATTTTCCAATGGACTTGATCTGACTACCTTCCTTTATCAGCGCTCTTTATAACTTTTCCACATCCAAATTCAAGTAGTATGAAACATAAAATTATATAAATGAATGATATTCAAACAATCTATCCCACATATTAGACACATTTTTTATGGTAAACATGATTTGATAAAAATAATTTACTACATTCTTGATACATTTATATACTTGTTTAATATAATATTTCTTCCTCTATTTATATAGTCATAAAAATTTGATTTCTCTAATTTTTTTTAGTCAATGATAAAAAATCATATTTGACAATATCATATTTTGACTAGTCCCCATTTTTACTTCTTTATTTATAATTGAACACATTATACTATTGTATATTCTCATAAAAGACATAGTTAGAATTCATATTCACATCCATCATCTAGTCACATATAATACCCATACATAGTTAAGGTAATCCCTTCCACAATGTGTTTAGTGATTGTCAATTTAGTGATTAGGGTTTTTTTAGTAATCAGCATAAAAAAAGCTACATATGGAAACCATGGTTAGGTGGTCTATTTGAATTTTATTACAATTAATCCCCATGAAATTTCACCCATATTAAAAATGTGTATTAACATTAAGTTGTATGTTGATAATATAATTATGTTAGGATCATGATTACTATGTTTGAGTCCACTAAATTACGTATTGTTTTCCTAATAATTTTATCAAAATGTATCTTATAATCCTCATTAACTCTATAAAAAAAATCTTAACACTTACAAAAACTCTTCGTCACCTAAACAACACAAACATTGATAATAATATGTGTTGTAAAAAATTTAAAAACATTTTATCAATAATTTTCCAATTGATAGTTATGAACAATGAATTTTTTGCAATTTCAGAAATTAATTTTTTAAGGATCATTTTAAAAGTGTTAATTTTAAAATAAAAATTAGTTCATTTACAAAATACCCAGTTTCTCCTTGAATCATAATCAATAATATATTCCTTCTAAAAAGTTACCAATAACTATAAAAACATTTCATTGATGAATCCATAAATACAAATTTCCCTATTAAGTCAATCAATCATAAAAAACCAGAACTATCCATTACTTACAACATAACATCTAAAAACTGGACTACCAAGCTTAGGAAGCCGATAAACACTCAAACTGATTGCTTGAATCCATTATAATATCTATATATAATTCTTCAGCTCTATCCTTTATTTTTTTCATTTTTCACAACATGAGGTTTCCACATACACCTTCACATTATCCTAAAGTAGTCTCTTCTAAATAACCTCCTCAAAACCCCTTACATTAATGTAGGATATGAAATTCATGATTTCAAACATTAATAAAACATCCTATATAATGAAGAAAAAAAATGATAGGATACATTTCATTGTCCACTAGGAGATAAATATTTTATTAAACCAATACATAAATTAAAATATAGAGATAAAACACATTGAACTCTCCATTTTAGAACATCTATAGAGCCTCCTATATTTTTTCCACTAAGCATGTGCAACAAACTCATCTATATGAAAGATAATAATTTCATCCAATGAAACCACAACTAGATAACCATGATTTCTCATCCACAAGATTCAATCCACCCCTCAGAGAAAACCCAAGGATAGGGAGACCTGTTATTGTCTTAGAGTCCTATCCCAAATGAATGAAGCTGAAAGCTCTTCTATCCACATCTCATATTTGAGGCTTAAAACACTTCCATGGAACATCAGTAAAATATTACATTTAAATATAGGAGACATAAGTTTTTATGACTCCTTCAACATCCCATTTCAAAGGCCATATTGATATTTCACCAACATCTCATTACAAAAAGTTTGAAAATAATTATCTTAGTTAAAAAAATAAGTCACAAACTAATAGATATCAAAACATAACAACTCTATAAAAACACATTTAACAATAAATTATGATTCTAAATAATTATTTTAAAAAAATAAAAACCTTACTTTCTACTAATAAAATAATAGAAAAATTAACTGATGTTCCTCATATATAAAATCATCAAAAAATCAAACAAACAATAATTCGTCTGTCCATTCAATCCTACCCTACAACGAGGCCGAAAATATTTACTAATGAAAATATAACTATAATACCTCTAAAAGAATAAAAATGTGGGTTTTCAATAGTTTATCAACATGAAAAATCCTTGATACAATCTTAAAACAGTAAATCAGTTCTAAAAAAATCATTCCATATAACCCATTATTTAAAATCATTTCTAATAAATCTTGAATTTTTTCATAACGAAATCTCATTTAACCAAAAAAAAATTACTTTAGAAACTTTTAATCATTCTTTGATACAAGATATCAACCAAACCGCCTTTCATACACTTTTAATCCATTTTATATGGACTATTTTAAATATTTTCACAATATTTTTTATTTAATAAAATTTCATCCATTTACTATAGAAAATATATCAGCGATGAACGGAATAATCCCATTAAAATTTTTAGTCGATATTATTTAACAATATGAAAAGAATTATGAAAATCATGAAAATGGTTCTCAATATTACCATGCCCAAATGTAAACAATTTTTCGGGAAACATATCATTATCTATAAAATAGACTAATGAAATAAAAAAAATTCCAATGAAAATTATTATTCCTAGAAGTATATTAACTCTTCATCGATTTCGGTAATGCAAAAGAAACATTATTCATATTAAAAAAACATATCTTAAAAGTATAATGAATTATAACAGTTCAACTTTTACATAGATATCCTATTGTATCCCAAACATACTCTTGAAATAATAGGTATAAACGCATTAAAATTAATCTAGGATATGTAGACTAACATGTATTATGTTTTCTAAAACAAGATTTCAAAATTGATCAAATTATCAAATCAAAATGAAAATTAATGTACTAGAATACAAAAATCCACAAAAATACACCAATATAATTACAAAAAATTTCAAATCACAAGGGTGGATTTTAACATTAACATGGTTTCCATTGTCAATTTATAGATGGTGAATTTCATTACATATTTTTGTTTCAAATTAAATAAAAAATCCATTATATTAAAAATCATAAGTATATAAAATCATAAATACTAGCACATATAAAACTTAATTTCAAAAAAACACAACATAGAAATGAATTAAATCAAAATTTAGGGAGGAAATGCATTTTAATCCCATTGATATGGTAGGTGGAATATTAATGAAAACTCTGATAACCCGCATTCATATACATTATACACCAATAATTTATACTAACATAACCCAAATTCTTAAACCTAGAACATGGAATTATTAAATCATATTTGGATAAAATCATTACAATTCATTACTTTTATTTTCCTTGGTCGTAAACACTATAAATAATTATGATTAATTTACCATCACTAAGTCTTCACCTCATTATCATTGTTATCATGCCTAGTGTGTTTAGAAATCTTTAAAACATTGTATCAAAATATATGGATACCTAAACCAATGGTCCCTAGCTTAACTTCCTTGACACATTATATAGTATGCTTGACCTATGTTGTTCCCAACCAAACTCACACATTAATCACAAATTTCTACCTAGAGTGTCTATCCTTGAAATGATCCACTTCTTTCATAGAACCCATTGATTCCAACCCTTGGAGGGAACCCCTTCTGTAATTATAGTAATAAGAAATGATACCCTCAAAGTCTTTATCAAATATACAGTTAAATTGATACTAGAACTAATGGATTAAAACAAAAAAAATGGGATGAATTTCTCTAATAGATTAGATGAAGATATAGAAAATCATTCAATTAATTATATAGCACAAAATATAAACCAATATCCCTTTATATGTTTATATTTCATACACAAATGACTGTCTAAAAATTGAAACCCCAAAAATAAACTCCAAGAAAAACTGTTCAACAATAGCCCTAAGCTCAAATATATAATTCTATTGATAAATAATTGTATACATCATATAAAACAAAAATATAAAGTTATATTGAGGTGATAATACAGGTATAATTTTCAGGAACCTTCTTGAGATCACTTATAAATATATATATAAATCATACTAATGATTCGGTGAATAAACTAAAGAACAAAATTTGAAATGAAATGGGTCATCTGTCATTAAATGCCACCAAGGACCATTCTCCTGATATGGTATAGAAAACTACAATAGAATATAAAATGAAGAAATATTGAATGAACCCTTTATCCACTTTACCATTAGTTTGTATCTATTACTCCCTATAATCAAATAAAATGTATAAAAATCTCTTTAACACCCTTTAATTACAATAATAAATATATAAAATATCAAATAAATGTGGGGAGGAAGAAAAAACTACCGTATCCAAACCCAATATTGTCCAATGTTCCCACTTTCACCATAAAAATACTCATTCCATTATTGATGTGGGATAAAATAAACCACTAGCAAGGCCTACCCATGTATGGTATAACATTATAATTTGCACCAGTCTATAAGGATTATATCATAACCAGAACAATATACTTATTATAACCACAAATCACATTACAATAATATTAGGGTATTATGAACCTTATTTACATCAAACTAATTCTATAATATTACCATGAAACTCTCTAACTATAAATCATCACATCACAACCACATATACATATAATATAATGGTGTCATCAACATGATAGACTACATCCCCATTCTCACCATTAACATGAATGAACCTCCCCATAGTATATAAATTTCAGTGTATATTTAATTCTATAACATTATGATGTTATAATATGTTTGTATACAACTAATATTAGCCATTACATCATATATTATATCAAAATGACGAAGATGACATATATACTACGAAGTCATCAATTCCTTCAAAAACTATGTGTTCATGTAAATAAATCAAGGCCAAAAAACTTAAAAATTAAAAATAATCCAACATGGTTATGGTGCTTCAGAAAACATATGAAAAATATAATCTATACCCAACCAAGAGTTCATGAAAAAATATAATAGATCATTAAAACATGTTTTTGCATCTCCACTAACTGAGTCAATCTATCACGGTTAACACTACTCCAAAATGTATTCGTTATAAATTGATTATAACTATGTCAAAAAACTATTTATGTCACATTAATTTATATCCATTATACATGAATTGATTTTTAAATTACCAGTGACAATATTTTCATTTTATATTTAATTTCAATATTTAATGTCAAACCATTAGTCAAATTATCCCATGATTAAATCCATTAATTGATTCGTATACAACCTTTATATGAGAAATTACTTCTATTAAATCAAAATTATTTCTTCTTATTTGGAATTATCAATTCATTTTTATTAAAACCACCTTTTATTCCACAATAAATATAGAACACAACCCCATGACTATAATGAAACCATCACTTCAACATCCAACATTAATTTCCAATCCATTAATAACAACACCCCTATCACCATTTCAAGATAAATCACATGAAACCAAAAAATATATCATTATTATAATCAAAATATAGTTCAATTTACGATCATAATTACTATAAATACTATCATTCTACATAAAAATTCATTTCTAACATTAAACTGTTTTACTAATTACGATGGTGAGATTATTAATAGATTTATTTTATAATGTTATCACATCAAAACATCATTAAAGAATATATTAATAGTAATTAAAAAATAAAAATATAGAAATAAAATCATATTTAACAGAATGAAATCCTTCCACTAACATTCTTCAATGATAATTTTTTTCCATCATTAACTTTAAAAATTAAATTCATTTATTATGATGCCTTATAATTATTAGGATTGTTCATACCATCCATCATAATAATGAAAAAACAATTAAGTTTCAAATTATAATGACAAATAAATGAGTCTTCTTGAACTCCATATATTGATATGAATATTGAAATTAAAAAAACACAATAATTCAAGAATTAATGGTTTTCTAACATGCAAAATTAAAAAATAAATCTACAAAAATTATCAATGATGAACTGACATCGATGCATACTTTGATATCAACCAAAACTTGGGAAAAATCACTAATATATCAACTTTAATGAAACAAATAAAATAAAATAGAGAAATTTGAGTTGAGGGATATGTTAAATAAAGAGAAATCTATCCAATGAATATCAGGTTGTATCCATTAAAAAATGTAACTAGGCAATATGAAATGTCTTAGTGTCTTATAGGGTTAGAAATAAAGGTTTACTAGAAAATATAAGGAAGACCAACCCATATTTATAGTGAATACCAAATAGTCCCTCACTATTTTATGGAAACCCAAAAAATGGTCATGGTAAATTTTTCAAATACAAATCTAAATCATAGTAATTAAAATAGATTCAATCCATTGACCACTACAATAGCTTTATAAACTTAAAAATAGGCCCAACCATCACCATGAATTCCATTAAAATTGAAATCACATCATGGAGACATTATCCTCATCATAATCTAAAATTTATTACTTATAAAATCACATTAATGAGGAATACTCATAACTTCAAGGAAAATTGCACATGATTGATCATGCCACAACTTAACAGAGCCATTTGGACTTACCTTATACCAAATAGAAATCCTATATACATCACAATTGTGGTGGATATAATCATCGGATGCACCAAAAGTTTCTATTTTCATAGGGAAATCCTTGGGATATTGATCCCACATATAACATGACAAAAATATTAAAAACGAATCATATTTTAATAAAACTAAACACTAAATACCATTATACAACCTAAAACCTTAAAAATACGACACAAGATAGTGTGTTGACATTTATAGAGAACAATAAAAATAATAATAGAGCATAAATACCTATTCTATGGCCACTATATTCAAGTGTAATAATATACATCATAAAAATAATACAACTATTTAATTTTTAAAACTCAATATTATGAGAAACTCATATAACCGGTCAATTTTCCCTTCATCAGATTCATTGATAACAACAATATCTTAATTCAATGAAAAAAATTTACAATAATATGAACCATAACCTTGAACAAGGCAAGTAAAAAGTCAATTTTATCTCAATAGTGTCATTACCCACCTCAATATAGCCTAGATATGGTGGTTAAATTAATACATTATAACTAGTTCTAGGTGATTTAATCATAAGGACCAAATAGTATATATTTATTTTGTAAAACTAATTCATACCTAGATAATACGTTAAATTTTAAATAAAAAACTAAAAAACATAGAAAATGTCAATATTATTCTTCATAAAACTCATTCAATGATCCCTTCTTTATATCATTAGAAAGGTAAAATAAATCCAAGTGAACATAGATTCTCATTTTAGATTACATATAGTGGAATATAGAATGACTAAGTAATTAATATTCAATATTTTAAGGTATTAAGTTGAAAAAAATACATCAAATAAATTACTTGAGATAAATAAACTCATCCATGGATAATATGAATCCAATAATCTTATGGATAATTATAACTAAATTCATGAAAAATAAAAATTTTAATATAGAACATCATGATCTGAGACATTACGACATCAATTTTATAAAGACTATTTGACAAGATAGTTTAGTCAATTGGTTGGTATACCACAAATACCTATTTAATTTGGCCAACTGATTTCTCTCATAATTCATATTGATGCATTGTGGTTCAATCTATAATCATCCCCCACCCATCACATCATATCCAATGTATTCCTATAATATTCAATGATCAACTAAATTTATAATCAATAATCCTTATCAATCAATATCAATATTTAGTTAATAATAAATAATACAAATATTTCTCTATTTAATAAAATACCATTAAAATTGAACACCATATATATAAATTGTATAATATTTATAAAATAATAATATCCATGATATAAATAATATGTATATATTAGTGAAATGTAATGCCCAATAGTCATTAGAATGTGAATTATTCAAGATAAATCTAATGACCACAACACAAATAAGAGATTATTTATGTTTTATGATACATTAATATCTTCTGAAGGATATAGAAATTATAGCAATTACATTAAAATTATTTTTCTTTAATTAGTTTTCTATATAAGGTATTTTTATCCTATTGAAAATGATAAATATTATAGAACATTTATAGCAGTGGGAAAGTCCATTAACCCCATATTTGTTGAAAACCAGTCCATAAAAATTATTCAAGAAGAATGGTGAAAAAAATCAGAAAACATTTGAAAGATTCTTTTAAACCCATTTAAACATTCACATATAACATAAAATTTCCTTAGAAAATAATTTGAGTATTTAAAAGGAAATATATCAATTTTTGATGACTATAGACACATATATAAAATATTATTAGTCAAAATAAAAATAAAAGAAAATATTTTAAAAAATTATTTGTTAGATTCAAGTGATATAGAAGAAAAGATGGAAGAAAATATATAAAATATATAAAATACATAAATATAAAGATGTTAATAAAATAGAAAATTTTTATGAAGGATGGATTATATTACTCCATCAATGAAATTTAAGGTAGTCCCAAAAAAATTTATACTATAAAATGAATCCTTCTAATTTAGAAACATTAAAATTGTAACCCCTTGAAAGAATAAAATTTAATTGAAATAATAATCATCATGAATTAATAATTTTTAATATAAAATATATAAATAAGTATGTTTATAGAAAACATCAAATTGAATAGTAATATAATAAAAAAAATATCTTAATTGATTTTAAATTGACACAAAATCAAATAAAAATATCATAATTTAAAGTGATATTTAATAAATGTATTTGTTTTTGTGTATAAAATGTTAGTAAATTAGTTTTAATAAAAAAGTAAAATAATTTAATTCATTACACACATAATATTATAACATTACTAACCAATTATGATGTAACATAACCCTATGACAAGAAATTGAGTTATAAAACAATAAACACTTGGTAAAATTAATATAAAATGGAAATTGAAAGAATTATTTGAATTGAAACATCAAATAACATGAAGTGATAATAAATAATTATATAAAATGTAAAAGGGATTTTTTTACAACATATAAAATAAATTGGTTCATAACATTAACATATACCATAATGAAATGAAGTTGAGAAAAAATAACTTACGACATGATAAATTTTTTGTCAAGGCCCTTAAATTAAAATAAAATGAATTAAAACATTATGTACCATGAGATATTAAGGATTCATGATATGATATGTAAAATGGAATATTATACACTATATAAATGAATTTGGTTATATAAAAAAAAATATACATCAATAAAAGGAAGTTCAAATGAAATTCCACACAATAATTCTTCCATTAAAGTAAGATTTAGTTAACGAATTAATTATCAGTATCAAATGTAAATAATCATAAAACAAGTTTAGGTACAATAAAGTACAATTACATGTCATTTAATAAGTAATCATGGATGAAAAAAGTTCATGAGGACGTATTATAACACAATGAATTGAAATTGAGTTAGGAAGATCTTACATTAGGTTCGACTCATGATACCTGTCCATTATCTTCCTCGATAAAAAAAATATATTAATTATTTACATTAATAAGAATATTATTTATGTTTTTTATTAATTTTATTTATATAAAACATGTCAATTTTAATTACCAATTCAATTAATTTTATTTCATACATTTTGATGATATTCAGTTCATATTTCCAAAATAACTTTGGTAGTTTAACAATTGTTAATGATGTCATTATTTCGGCATATAAGGAATAATAACAATGAAATAATAATAATTTATATATATCAATAATAATTTTTAATCCTTGATTGGGATATTGGTATGGAAAATGAATTATGTTACAATCATGGATTTGGTAGTCCATACTTACGCATGAGTAAAATTTCCAGTGTTCAAATGATATGATAGAAGAAAAAAAATCATTTTTAAATTTAAAAAATTATAATTATAATTTTGATATAATATTATTTTTTATATATTAAATTATAAATATATATTTCATATGATGTGGTTATGAAAAATTAATCTCATCTCATCATGGTGGTGGTAATCCACACATACGCACAAATGACATTCTCATTTTTAAATGATATGAAATATAAGAAATTATATTATATATTTTGTTTCCAAAGTGATAAAAATTTCATTAATATCATATATACATATATATCTTCAATCCAAAATAAAATCTATTCATCAATAGTGGTGATGAAAAAAAAATTGTATTTATTTGCATGGTGGTATTCTTTCGTTCCCAAGATTGATAGTTTCATTTCCCATTTGATGGAAGAGGAGATTGATATATGGTATTCCACTCTGTCAAATGTATATTAATATATATTTACATATTAATTTTATTATATAATCATGGTTGAACAACATTTAAAGGATGGGGTAGAAGAGATAAAATATGATCTGTTAATAATGAAGCCTTTTCTTTCGGACAACCACATTATGTTTACCACAATATACATCCTATGAGTGTTATATAATTCATTAGAGGCATCTAAGATGTGTTTTGGTGAGTATGTAATTTATATCGGAAGGAATTTGATGAATAAAAATTCATTGCAAGTGTGAAGATAAATGGATAAATGGTTTACTATTATAAGTGAGGGAAGGTCTGCTCTTTCAATCTTTGAAAGTATTAAATTAATATAATATAATTTTCATGGGAAAAAAGCCACAAAACTGATATAATTTTCAGATTGAATAATATGGGGCGAAATAATACAATTCAATTTTTTTTATATTTACATTATTTTTCTACATTTATATTACTTTTTAATCGACATTAATCATTTTGACAATTACTCAGATAATGACATTTTTACTCATTTACGATCTAGATTATTACTATAGAGGTAAAATATGGCTATAAATAGACCATATATAATATTTATAACATAAAACCAATCACATGGATGAATATTGGAAATTAGTAATTTTGAATTATTTAATAAAATATTATTTACTACAAAATAACAATAATGTCATTTTTTGGAAATATTCATTCAATTTGAATATAAATACATAATGATAAATGTTAATTAGAATATATAATATTCCAACCACACTAATATGTTTTATTCAATTATAAAAATAATTAATAACTATAACTAACTAAAATTATATTTCATTTAATTTTTTTAAAATAATTATTTATTTTATTTTTCTATTAATTATTGAAATACATTATGGGCATTGCGTAAGAATATAAGGTAATTATATTGTCACTAAATGTTAGAAATAAAATTATCATCATGAAAAAATTTCATTATAAAATAAATAAAAAATAAAATTCCTTGAAAGAATTATTTTTCTATATGTGAACACTTACGAGATAATTAAATCTAAGAAAGTGACATTTTGTATTTGTCATTAAATAAAATATAATATACATTAATTTCATGTAAAAGTGTCCCATAAATATATAAATAAAAATAATAAGATGATATAGTTATAAATTATTATATTCCTTAATAATAAAGATGAAAAATTCTATTATTGTCACATATTGTTTACCTAGGATTACTTAATTTACCCTTTAACTATGGTGATGAATTTTCACTGTGGTTACTATTCATTATATACAAAAACTATTTTATGCATTTTAAATAATATTAATTGTGATGATTCAAAATATGGAATTTATTTTTCCAAATTCAAACACTATTTGTGGTATAAATATTGATTATAAGTTTCAAATTAATTGTGATAAAAGTTGGTGTTTTCATGAAAATTCATTTTTCATGGAAAATATGATTTTACCTTAACTCAATAAATAATCAATTTCATTAAATTTATTTCAATTCATATAGATAGATAAAAAATAAAAAAAATTCTTTAAATAATTACTGATTATGTGATATATTGATCAATTAATATGGAAAAAACATTCTGCACAAAAAAAACTATTTTTAGAAAAATTTTGTTTTAAACAAAAAAAAAATTATAACAATGTAATTAGAATTTATGATTCAAATGATTTTAAATAAATTATTTAATCTAAATTTTATCAAATTTAAATTTAATACAAAATCAACAAAATATGACATTTAATTATTTTATTTATTGAAAATAAATGGTGGTTTTACAAAAAAATATATATTTAACTATTCACTCAAAAAAACATTTTTTGAGAAATATGAAAATTTCACCTGAGGATTATTTTCACTTTATTATTTCAAAATTTATAATATATTTATTAAATTACAATACTAATGATTGAAATAATTTTTTACATTATCCATGCATAAAAATAAATAGAAATCATTTTTGAAAAAAAGTATTTTTCATGTATAAAAAATTAGAGAAAATTGAGAAATTAATTATTATTAATTAATAAATAATTTAGAAAATACAAAACATTTATGTATTTTTTATATTCTTGTTATTACTATTCATACCACAAATTTTACATTTCATGTTTAAATGATAATATTTTAATTGTATATAGTAGGTCGTTTAAACTCTATGTTTTATGTGACACAAGTTATTGAACATATTTATATTTTTTTAAATATTAATTGGTTACAACAATAGATTTAAAAACATAACTCTCACATATAAAACACCTCCCAATTCAATATTGAATATTCTATAACAAATTTCACCATGTATATTTTGTGTGGAAAATTGAATATATATTCTAAAATAGATTCCAATATATAATATTAAAGACATTTATAATATTTTTCGAATTAGTAAACTAATAAATTACATATAAATAAAAATAAAACATAAATTATCTATGACCATGAAAATAGATAATTAGAAGAATAAAAATAATGGTTCACATAGTGATGAAATGCATAATTAATGAAATCACAAACATACAGTTTTTTCATTATAAAAAGATGTCATTAAAAAATTGGAATGCATACACCTTAAGTACACATATTTTTTTCATAGGAAACCTATTAATTAATTGAGGATTTATATTATTCAATAGTTCACTAATAAAAATTAAAATTTCTATTCCTTTATCATATTAAAATATTTAATAAAAAATAAAATAAGTAATATTATATAACAGGATTTGTACATCAAGAATTATTTTTTATAAAAAAATATCTATATTTAAATGATAGGTACGTCGATTAATAATATTACTTATATTAATAAGTTGAATAAAATTCATGGTAAACTCCCTACAATTAGGATTATTAGATATATGGTCATCATAATGCATAGAGTAAAGTGAAAATTAACATGTTGAAATAAGATGAATAATTCATAAATAAAGAAACCTATATATAATACATCCTTGTGATAAAAACTAAGGACATAAATAAAATCCATAATATCCGTATAAAAATGTGGTTTGGTAGAGAACCTAATAAATATAATGGAAAAAAATAGAGGGAGAATCCCATTTCAAAAAAATTATGTATGAATTTAATTACAGCATTAGAATGATAATTATTTCCACTATTATAAATTGAAAATATGTTAGATATTCATTTAGAACATTATATTTTACATATAAAGGGTGGTAATTTTTATAAATAATAATTACATGGAATAAATAAGAATATTTAAGAAAACTGTTATCCTCAATCATGAGTCACTTTAGATTCACCTACACATTCTATAGTAGTAAATCCATAGTTTTTTATTGCATAGAATAAAAAAACTATATTTATTTCACCCATTATAATACATTTATTATGTTTTTTTATTAAATTTAAATTGTCTCTATAGACCATTTTTAGGTTTCTTGGATAACCATTCCAAAACCTCTTCATTGTGCTTGTATTGATTCCTGTTCATTTTAAAAAAATTCAATAATATCTACATGTGTTATTTTATATGTTTTATTCTATTATAAATGAATTATATATATTTATATAAATATATATTAATAATTAAGATATTATTCATCGTTATGCTTCTCATATATGTTTATAATGAATAATATTATTTAGTTTTAAAATAATTAATTTAAAATTTATTTTATCATTCCTGAATTCTAAAAATAGAATGAATTTTTAATAATATTTTATTAAATAGATAAATAAAATTATAATAATTTTCAAACTAAATTATTTTAGAAATAAAACATCATTATTTATATAGGTAGCATAAAACCAAAAGAGTAGAATTTTTAATTTTTAGAATTTATTAAAAGAACTAAAAAAGTAATAAATATATGATTTTTATAAAAACATCATGGGATTAAAACTAATATAATTAATTGTTTTAAATATTAATGATCCATTCAATTATAGAACTAGTAAGAGTTAAAGAAATATAAAAATACAAATGTTTTGAGACCTGAATTTAAATATTGTAAATTATTATGAAAACATGTTTTTATAGGACGGAATGGGTAATATATCATCAAAAAATATATTATATTTGGTTAATAATATTTATAATAACTAATATGAAAAAATTATGGGTAGTTTTAAAATATATTTATGATAAAAATATTATATAATAAAGGAATGGGTGACTTGTCAACCCTTGCCATAATTTTTCAATTTCCTCATTTTGATTTAGCCTATATCCTTTGTGGGAGGAAATTTTTTTGACACCATATACCTAATAAATTTTTTAAAAGAATAGGTTATAGATTTTAAAATTTAATATGTTTCTAAAGACAATGGTAATGGGTGGTGTCGGGTTGTTAATATCGGTAAGGGGGTCGGGCATTACAAAATAAAATAATTATTGCATTATTTTTTAGGCTCAATACCATGAGAGTGGTCCCTTGTTGTGATTTTGTAATATTATAAATATAAAATATTTTATTATTTGACATACGAATACAAAAATTATCAAAGAAATATTAGGAATATTCAATATAGAATATTTGAAGAAATTTGTATATTGAAATAAAATAATGGTTTCAATATTTGTTTTTCAGTTTTGAATAATAACCACAATATTTTTAAGAAAATATTTTAATAATTAATTATAGTTTCCTTAAAGGATTTATATTAAAATTTTTTAATTATTTATATGAGTGTGGTTTTATAACAAAAATGTAGTATACATCAAAATGGTTGGTTTCCCTATGAACCAAAAAATATATTTTTTAAGAAAAATATTACAATTCTATTAAAAGATAATTCGAATATGGCGATTTAAAAACAGAATTTTAATATAAATAATGAATATATTATATATTAGATTTTTAAATTTTAAATAAATTATTCTACTACCATTAAAAAGTATCGTTAATAAATATTAATTTACTGTTTGAGGGGTTTTGGTTTATTAATTTTTATTACAAAATAATTTTGTTTGTGATACAAAAATATTATAACATCATAGAACATATATTTACAATAGATAGTATGTCTTTAAATAATAATATTTTTATAAATTTTTTGTAATTTGAGTATTTATGTTTTAAAATAAAAATTAATATCTCCAAAAAGTAGTCCAAACAAGCCTCATTAAAATGTATGCTTATACGTAATTTATGTTTAATGATTTAGGAAATAATTTAACAATGTTTTAAAAAATATATGTATTTATATATTAATAATTTAAAAACATTTATATTTTGGGAGATTATGTATTATATAATTTTCATTGGTCTGGTTCCTATTAATATAGTCAGTTATTACATTAATGGCTAGTTACTATTCCAGTTGTCATTTATTCATTATTATTTTTTAAAATATCTTATATTTTCTTCAGAAAACATTCGGTAAATATTTTTCATGATTCTATATTCTTTATTTGTACGATTTAATTCATATTTCTATCTTTTTATTTGGGTTTTATAATATTAATAATAGTTAATATATTTCTAGTGGATCACTACCGTATAGAATTTTAAATATTACATTTGTTTGATGTTTATTTTATTTTCCCATATTCAATTTTTCATTTTTTACTAATCTAATATTTTTAATCATTATGATGATTAAATACATATTGTCTCATTTTTTTATATCTTCCATTAATCAACAGTATTTAAATATATGTTAATTAAAATTTAATAAAAAATTGTTATTTAACTGTGGAAACAAATTAAATGAAAAAATGTATAAATTATACATTCATATCTGTTTATAATAATGATTATATATGAAATGTAAATTTATATAAATTTTTTAAGGTAAATGTTTTATGAAAATATAGAATGAAATTTTGGAATGTTATAATACCAATTCATTTTAAAAAAAAATTTTATTCATGAAACATAATATTTTTACAAAACAATCATTACAATGACCATTGAACCTTTCATTAATCAAAAAATTGTAGAACAAGGTTATAACTTTTCATGTTCCCTATATAAATGTGTATAAAATACCTTTTACAATTTAATGTATAAGTTAAAATTATTGATAAAATAAATATGACAGTCTTCTTCAAAAAAAATTCTATATAAGACCAAATGGTAAACATTGAATGTATTATATTATTAAAATATATTAAATGGAATATTTTGTTTTTAATGAAAAATAAAACAACCTAACAACATAATTACTTGAAATCATGTAATGAAATGTTTTTGTAAAAACATTTCTTATGTCTATCAAATTGTGGAGAAACTACAAAAAATACACAAAAAAACATTTACTAATTAATATATAGTAAATTTAGTGTATTTTTTTACATTTACAAATAAAGAAAACATAATACAAAAGTAATGGTTACTATAATTCACTATTGTAAAATATCATAAAATGTTCTTTATTACTTCTAAAAATTCAATCTAAATTGACAAATAATTAAAAATAATTATTTTCTGTAAATAATGTTTTATTAAAACGTCCATTTTGTTATTTGGGACATTTTGAAATGAAAAATATTTAATTAAAAAAATGTTATTCTAATTAGTGAATGTAAAATTAAATGAATGATTTCATTTTATGAGATTATTTTTGTTTAAAATGATTAAAATGAACAATCATGTTCAACTTTTTAAAAAATATTTTCATGGAGACCGCTGAGTTTATTTTTGAATGATTTTAGGGGAAAAATTAATTCCCATAAAAAAATTCATTTGATTATAAAAAAATTATTATTAAAAGGGTTCAATTAAATTTTCATTTAAATAAGAGAAAATCAATAAAATCTATTAAATTTCAAATTATTTAAAATTTACTGACATGTATATTTCCATATATAAAAGAAACATGAATGAATATTACACATCAATATATTATATTCATGAATAATATATTATAATAATTTTTATTAATTAATAACCATAAAATTATGAGAAAAATGAGACATTAAAAAAATAAAATTTCATATTTAAATGATCTATAAAAATAAAAAATAGTTGATTTATGTTTTTGTGGAATATAGAAGAAATGATAAAATATTTGAGGTACATGTTATCATAAAATGTATAATATTATATAATATAGAATAAAATTATGTTTCTTCATTTTTAATTTAAGTTAACATGGAAAAAAATAAAAAAATAAAAAAATAAAATTTTTATCACTCTCCACCATAAAAATAAAAATTTACACAAATTTAATTGATGATAATTCATAATAAACAACTTTAACACCCTTAATGGTCATAATATTTAAAAATAATTAAAGAGAATTTTTTAAAAAAGTGTTTTATTTTATGAATAAATGATAAAAATGAGCAATCAATTAATATTTGAGAACAAGTAGTGTAATGAAACTACTAGATTTTTCATTTATATATATGAATCAAAATAATTAGACTGAAATATTATAATATGTTAATTTTAATAAAATAGATTGTGTATAATTATCAATTTATTATAGAATAATAAATTCAAAAACAAGTGTTCATTGATTTATCTATTTTAGATTAATTAATTCTAGGTCAACATTGAATTTTTGAAATTTATTGTATAGAAATATGAATCCATATGTGAGATCACGCACTAGATGTTTTTTTATTATTATCTTTAAAAACAAAAATTTCATTCTAAATTGACAATGAATAACTACTTGAACATAGATATAATTAAATATATTTAACAATTTGACAAGGTAATTTAAATTTTAAATTGAATTAAATAATAATATAAAACTATATATAAATAAATCCTAAAAATTATTATGTAATGAAGACACATTGTTCTATATTATCCAAAAAATGTGAAGAAATGAAGAATGAAATATGTGTTATGATCTTTTTTGAAAATAATTTCAATAATACTGGGTTCATTATTCACTTGTTCAAAAAAACCAAACATAATTTTTTCATATATTATATTCATAATCAATGAAATTATATTTTATAAAAAAATCATTTTAAAATATTAAATTTTCTATAAAGTGAACAAAATTTATCAAAAAGATAGAATTATTGGAAATAATTATTATAATGACCCTTATTTAATTTTCAATATTCTAGAATGGAAGTCATATGAATTTGATACATGGGATACCCTAAATCATTGAAAATAAATTATAGCAAATATTTATGTTTTATTTGTAATAATTAATTATAAAAATGATATGATTTGAAAAACATGTTTGTATCATTTATAGAATCAGTTCAATGATGGTTAGATAATTTTTTTAATCATAAGAAAAATAATATTTAAATCATATAGATATAGTGATTTTAATCTATTAAAAATTTAATTTGGTAAAAATATTCTTTAAGAGATAATATATATATATATATTATAGCATGATAAATAAAACATGAATCAAGATGTTGAATTTTTAAATATTTCTTAAAAAACATTATAATTGACATCAAAACCGAGTTATGGATTACAATTGTTTACTGAAGGTGTTGAATAATTTCATTTAAAGTTTCATTTACTTATGTTTTAGATGAAAGTATGTTTTTTGTTATTTTAAAATTTTTATTCAATATATATATTCAAAATGTTGATGTATTTAGTAAAAAATATTTACAATTTATTTGGTCTATAAAATGGTCATATAATATCAATATAAGAATTTAGAAAAGGGTTTTTAAACAATTATACTTGGAAGTCACAGAAATCAGTATTTTTTGTAATAATTCGACAAAAAAATATTTAATTAAAGAGGAATATATATATATAATAATAATATTGGAATAACGTTTTAAAATGAAACATTGATTATATCAATAGATGTCATTTATTAAATATTTCAACTCTATTTTTTTCAAAAAATCTTATTATTTTGACAAAAACAATTTAGCCAACACACCGAGCATCTACGGTTTAAATAAATTAATATAAAGAAGTTATTATTTTTATTATTTAAAATTAATTAATGTATCGAAATATTACTTTGATATAAAAATATTAAAACATATTTTATGAAAATTAGTTAGTTAAAAATATTAAAATATATATCATGACATTGTATGAATTAACTAAATCTTCATTATAGATAATTATCCTATCATTATTTAATATAATTACCATGACTTATTTGCTAAGATGATTTTAAAAAATATTCTAGAAAACAAAAATTAAAAATATCATGAAATCTTTTTTAAAATTTAATTTCATTTGATTATTCTATTAAAGTGAATATAAATCAATTATTAATTTAATTAAATATTACATATAAATATTTTTTTTTGGAATTAAAAATACATAGAAATCATTAGTGGGAGGGAAAATAAGGGTGTAATTTATTTTGAGATAGTAAAAGAATCAATGTTATCATTTTTGGATTGATACATAGAGTTCAATGAAATATTTCTAGAAAAATTTGAAATGTTAATATACCTAGAGAAATTGTGGGAGAGGGAGTTAAAAACGTGAATTATTCTATCTAAGGGATAAAATGTTATTTATTTTCATTGTCAATTATTAATTCTTATTATTGATTGGTGACTAATATCATCATTTCAGATTGTTTAGTTTTATCTTGTCATGAAAATAAAAATATATTAATGTACGATTATAAAAAAGATAAATTTTATGCAAAATATAAGAAATGAATAAAGGAATGATATGAAGTATAGATGAAAATTTATGATGTAAAAAATATTCAACAATAATTTCCATGAAATTTATCAAAAAAATATCAATTGGTAAGGTATTTGAAAATGAATATCGATGTATTTTGTCTAATCCCCCAAAATTCAAAATTATTTTAAATTTAATTTTAATAAAAAATATTCATTTCAACTAAATATTTGGACTTGTTCGTACTTCGTAGGGTTAATATGATAAAAATAAAAAAAATGTCTAATTTATTTTGGGTTAATTATCATAAATTACAATAAAAAAATTTCATTAGTGTTACATTACATTGAATGATGTTTTTATTATTATAAATTTGTATTAATGTTGTCAAATATGAAAAAAATATTGACAAAAATTGTCATAAATTGAAATATAAAGGATGACTTTTAATAAATAAATAATGTATATGAAAGATTTTTTTTTGTGGTATATAAAATATATAATAAAATAAATGATATTTGATACCAAAAATGATATCCTATATGTAAGAGGTATTCATATAATACTATTCAAAATTTCTTAGCATGTTTTTAGGAACTCAATATCAAAACAATCTCAATTTTTCAAATTAAAACAAAAAAAATGAAATAGAAAATAATCACATATCAGTTATAAAAATATTGTTTTCCCCAAACATATAAATTTTTTGTCATATTACATAAAACCTAAAAACATTCAATGAAGATTCAAGGAATATCTGTTAGAAGTAAAACATTTTTTATCCCACTTTTCATTTTTTGGATTTATGAAATGACACTTTTATGGGATTAGGTGAACCCTACAAATGAATATACAATATAAAAACCCCAAAATAAAAAATGGAAACTAATTATTAAACCAAAATCAAATTACTAAAATTCTTGATCTAGGATGATCAAAATAATATTTATTTTAAGGGTCCCTAATATCCATCTCTATGTAAATCCACAAATCCTTATTAATGATATATTTTTTGAAGTCCATGACTAAAAGTTAGTCATATATAATTTTCATTGCAATGGAATTAATTTTCATTAGTTGTCTACATTTATAATAAATTTTTCACAAACAAAGAGTAGTATAATATAATACAACTAATTTCTTGTTGACCAATTAAAAATATTATTTTAACTTAATAAATAAACTCAATATTATTTCACAAGGTTGAGAACATATCAAAATTATTTTCTAATACATGACCAATAATCCTTTAATAAATAAATTATCAACATCTTAATACGCATTCATTGATTTTGAAAGACATTTAATATTTTTCAAATTAAATATTTAAGGACTTGGACCTCTTTTTATTATCAGTGGAAGTATTCCAACTAATTAATAAATATTAAAATATCTTCATTATTCCAAACAATACTTATTTCGACTAAAATTATAATATTTTTTACTAATTGGTTTAATTTTTTTTTTGTTGGAGATATTTAATTTATTTAATCTTATGAATATTTTAAATTAAAAAATATAAAAAAATTTCAACATATAAAATTATTATTGTAAAATTGTTTAGCACTATTTATATATATATTACGATTTTATGATACCATATATAATAAAATAAAGTATAAAAACACAATAAATTTCTGACCATGTATTGTGAAATTTTTATGCCTAAAAAATAATTAATAAAGAAAATTAATCAATAATACTATTTACATGGTTAAATTATTAAAAATCAACCACTATCAAGTAAATTTTTTATAACTAACAATTACAAAAATATACATGACATATACCTATATGAAATAATCTATAAAATATTGATTTAATGGTTAGATATTCTACCCAATGAGTGTGATATCATATAATGATCTTCGTAGCACAAAATTTTAACATATTTCATTCACAAGTTAGTAAAATAATGATTTATTTTAAATAACATAGTTATAAATGATAATATATCAATGTGAATATATCTAGTGATGACCAATCACATGATAGAATATATATTACAGTTATTCATAAGTTCTCTATAAAATATAGGTTAATGCATAGTCTTCCTAATATATGTACCCATATATTGGTTATGTTCCATGATATGAAAAGTTAAACATATCATATGTAAGATATTGTAAATTTATTTTCATAAATTAAGAATTGTAATAGTTATAAAAGGATTAAAATAGTAAATATTTGTTTCTACACATGATTTGTTGTATATAGAGTAATATTTTACGAATGATGTATTCAATCATAAAAAACTTGAGTGGGTAGTTTCAGTCTGTCATAAACATAACTTCTGATCAATAACATTACATAATTATCTATTCAATAATCCATTACAAATTTTTTATCTTTTTTTACAATAATTAATGTATTTGTAAATAGTTTTGAAAAAAATTTATTGAAATTTTTTAATTCTATTATTAATTTTAATAGTTAGTTATCCCTCAATATATGTTTTTTTAAATAATTATTAAAATTCTTGTGTGGATTTTAATTTAATAAAAATGGGTTGAAAAAAATGTAGAAAAATATGAGATTTTTGTTGATATGTTAATCAATGATGGAAATTGAGATTAAAAACTAGAGGAAGTAAAAATAATAATACTGTATTTCAATGATGTGAATGAAAAGTATTCATAGAAGTTATATCATCTAATGATTATATAAATAAAAACACACTTTAGTAATTTAATGATTAAATCATTATTTTGTTTATGATTATCATAATATGTCTATTTTACATTCATTTATTTTTAGATATTCAAAAAATATGGTCTTTTAATCATAAATGAATATATTTGCCCTTATGTTATGAAATAAAAATGTTTAATTATGTTAATTTATTCATTAATATTGTTATTATTTTCTATAAAACTATGTTTAAATAATTTAAGACTATTACATAAAATTTTCATTCTTTTATAAAATATCAAATGATTTTATGTTTTACATGTATGTAATGTTTTTATTAATTTAAAAAACAAATAATATATTATAATAGATCCTTGTTATTAAATTAACATTTTAATTCATTTATTTTTATCATCCCCCCCCCCATTAGGATGGATTTCTAGTCACCAGGGGATTATTTTTATTTTAGTATAAATTTCTTTGTACTTAAATTTTTAAATCATCACATATCATTTTAATAGATCTTTTACATGTCATGAGGGTGTTTAATGGAGTCAAGGAAGTTAAAACTAAGTTATGTCCTTTTTATATTTCTTTATTCTATGGAGGTAATTATGGTACTGATTGTTTTGAATCCTATATAGAATCTTGAGTGTGGTGAGAAATGTTTTGGTCTTGGGTGTTTGATGATTGGCATCGACGATTCTCGTTTGGTGTTAGAGTACACAACATTGAGTGAAATTTATTTTCTATATAATATATAATGGGGGTTTCATTGTATTTTCTCTTATGATAAAAACATATTGGAAAATTTGTTAGAAATATATTTTTATGACGGCATGATTGGTGTGGTAAGTCCCAGTTTTGAAAATATATTGATTCAAGATCGTGATGGAAAAGTGTTAGTTATTGTAAAAAACATTGATTTAGTCCTATAAAATAGTTGATTTGTGGTGGAAGTAAAAGATGTTTCTAGAGGGTTTTATGGGAACATGATACTCGCGTTAATATTCATTGAAAACTAGATTTTTCTTTCATTGGAAGAACCAAATTCATTTTGGGAGTTCACTATTATAGGGTGATGGAATTTTGGAATTTCATATATATAGATGTTATGACCTACCTTGGTTCATATTTTCCCTCATTCTCTCGAACCTCATCTGATATCTATACCTCTCAGTACCCTATAAGAATTCATTTAATGATCTAAACCCCTTGTATTTATTGGTTTAGGTCTCAGATTAATTTATCTACATTTGTATTCCTTTATCAATTTACCCATAGTCTTCTTTATAATAATATATCTTTTTATAATTTATTTTTTTACATGGGGATTTGAGCTGATGTTCATGGTGGTTTCCTGATTTTGTTTTCAGTTCTATTGTCATCAATTTTTCTAGTTTTTTTGGGGTGGTTTTTACTTGATTGATTTTTCCTAATTAATGAATTGTTAGTTTTTAATAATGATATAAGATATATTAAGTCTCTTATCAATATGTCAATTTTTGAATTAATTATAAATAATATCCTTATTCATAATAGTTTGATTAACCTTTACATTATATTAATCATTAAATATAATGACTTATTTATCTCTAAATCAATAATATGTAAATTGATTGAAGGGAAAAAGCTCCCTCTGTTTTTTTACTTTGAAAGTTGAAATTAATTATATTCCATGAAAATTATATTTTCATTAATTGATTAATGTAATTATAACATTAATTAATTTCTATATATTAAAGGGATGTGAAACTATAAATCAGTAAATAAAAATAACAAATATGTTATTTGATAATGCAATTTTATCGTCTTTTTGTTACATTATAATAAATTTTTAAAAATCTGGCGGTTAATGAATTGATATGGTAATTGTGTAATTTTTAATATAATTAAGTACATTATATAGTGAATTAAATGTGTATGTACATTTTGAGATCTCCCATGTATTCTAGTTTTATGCTTTCTATTGATGATTAACAATATAATGTGATATATATTTGGTATTGTTATGTTTTTTTAATCAAGGTTAATTTCTTGAAACCATAACAATATAAATCTAATTTATGATAATTAATAGAATTCGATTGGGAAAAGTGAATAATACTCATCATGGATTTCAATTAACATTTCCAATAATCCCAAATGCATGTCTAGTTTTATGTTTATCTATGGTTATATATTCCCTTATATTTCCTTCTGTTGATATCCTATAAGTAAGATACCGGTTAATAAAAGAATGAAAAATAACTCGTATTCGACATATAGATAAAATTTATGAGTTGAATGAGATTATTTATAATTAGAAGAGTCTTGAATGACAAAATACATAAGACAAAGTGAATTTTCCATATTTTGGAAAATGAATTTTAAATGTATGTGTGGTCAAGTGTTTTAGGGTATTTTTTGAATCTTTGTTAACATTGTTGTGTTTGCGAACCATGGAAGGAAATTGAATCAGGGACTGAAGATATGTGGTTTTATTTTCAATTTAATAATTGATTGTGTGGGATCTTTAGCTATATTGATGGTAGATATCAATTATTACATGATAGATACTGTTAAGTGTAATGGTGTGTAACAGGTAGTGGTCATAAAGAATATAGTGTGGGTCTTTACCAATAGCATGTTTGATCTTTATTAATGACTGATTGATTTCTTAATGGTTTTAGGAAATTTAATTTATCAGTATACAACTAAATCACAGTGTATATTTTAATTCACTATAATTTCATTTTTCTAGAGTTACCTATCACTGTATATGGTTACCACAAACATTCATGGATTAGAAACTTACCTCATGAATGAATGATAATGGCTCATGGTTTTAAAAAATGATAACGACATACTTTTTAATATATGAGATGGGATTAATAGTTTTATTAGTAAGTGGATATAAAGATTGATGTTTTTCTACTTGGAATTGAATAAGGGATACTATTAATCAATGGTATATAAATTCCTTTATAATGATCTTAATGCTTTTATGCTTGTTTGGTATCTCTTCCACAATAGTTATAGCTTGGGTTCTAGAGAAATGATTCCAGAAGAAGAGTTTAAATCTTGGTAGTTTTCCTTATTTTGTATTTTGATGATATTAATTTATATTTTCTGAATTTAATATGCTACACCACCCAAATAAATATGGAATCTGATATCTTAATATTGGGGTGTTTTCTCCAAAATCAATGATGGTTATGGAATGTATGGATAAAATATACATCTCCCTAATATACCTCTAGATATATATAACAGATGGTATATCCCATGCTATAATGTGTTGTGGAATAGGGTTCACTTCTACCAGGGTTTTGAGGGCTCACAGTTGACTATAGATTTGGGTTTGATCCATAACAGATTAAGGTATAACACATTCATATATCTCGAAGTAGAGGTTTTGGTTTCCTAGGAGAATTAATTAATGGGATATAATTGATTGGTATATAATGAATTTAAACATTCCATATTGGTTTCTTCAAAAAAATATTCTAAATAATGGGATATGATTATGAAAGGATGTCATGATACAAGTGATTTTGTAATATTGGTGATGCTTATGAATGTAATGAAATATGAAATTTTGGAAGGATGAGATAATGAAAAAGATATTTGTGTATTAGAGTGAAAAAATAATGTAGATGTGGATGTGGGATTTCATAATATATATATATTACTTTGATATTTAATGGTTTACTTGTATGAGTTATCGGATTGGTGAGCTAGTGTGTGGATGGAAAATTATTGTTTCTTATTAGGTTGTGGGCAATATTTTATTGTTTATTTCTACGGATTTTGTATAATTAGTTCATATTTTTCATGTGCAGTTTCAAGGAGAATCCTATTGACTATATATGTTAGGGTCAAACTACATATATATACACTATTTTATGTAGAAATGAGAAGGTTTAAGATTGGTATATATGTTTCTTATCATAAAAAAGTTATTGAGTAGCTTTCAAGAGTTCTTAGAGTCCATAGTAACTACCTTGACTTATTGTTAGTAAATATAGTTTAATATTCTATTCATGTATCAAATTTAAAATATATGGATATTTATTTTATTTACACATTGTTTTAGTTAGTGATTCGTCACATCATATATCATACTAATTAAAATTATAGTGGTTCATTCCTCACAAGTGTTTAACCAGTATACCCATAGTACTAGTCACCCACTTGTGGCCTATTGAAGGTGGATTGAGGTCAAAATTTAAAATTTTCATTATTATAATTCTAGTAAAGGTACCTTCTGTGCGAGAATGCCTCAATCTAGTGGGAACAATGGTGCCAGTTGACATATAGTATGGAGTTTAGATTTTCCATTAGTTTTAATGCATTGGTCAGCTGGGGAACAATAAAAACTGGTCTTAGTTGGCACTATAAAAAAGTGGGTACAAATAAGAAATTTTATTCTATAGACACCTATGATATAATTCAGGAAAAATAATCTTTTTTGAAAATACTAAATAAAGTGATATTTCTTGTTCTGTCTATATATACCACCCTATGATTTTAAAGATTGAATCCTCTTTAATAAATTCAATTTATTCAATAGCTTACATATAAGGAAACACTAAATATAAAAGATCCACAATATAACATAAAATATTTACCTGAATGTTAAGAATAGTAATTTATCCATTAGAACTATAACATCATCTATGGAAGTGAAAATACAATAAACTATATAATAAATGAAAATATGATATATTAATTTGTTGAAATAAGTAAATAAATTTTTTAAAAATGATAAATAACGTGTTGGTGTTTTGCAAAAACATAAATGTTAATTTAAAATATTACAAACAATATAATGATTTAAAAGAAAATTAACTTTCATAAATATAGTCATGAATAAATCATTTGTTTTATTATAAGTATAATATAATTTTGAGAGACCATAATTAATTTTTCGAAGTGTCATAAAATTAGTTGTAATATTAAAATCTTTGTTTTTCGAATAAATTAGGATTTTATATAGATATTAAAATTCACATATTTATATTTTTTTATATAAAATGGAATTTATTGTTTAAATCTAATCATTGAAAAATTGATGTGGTTAAATGTTGTGATTTTTAAGAAATATTTGAATTTATAGTAAATAGTGAGATACAATAGTTTACGGCATTTATCCTTATAAGAAAATAAATGAATAATTGAGCCATGGATGGTATATAGATATGGTTAGAACTTGTTAGTTTGATATCACATGAAATAGTTGTTGTATTATGTAATTGGAATCAACACTAATGACAGTATTAAGGAATATTAATAATAAAAAAATTGAATAAAATAATAATAATAAACCCCATCTCCTCCCACTATAAATATCACCGCTCACCACCCCTTCTCCTCACACATTATAAGCCTTGAATCTTGACTAAATTATTAAAAAATCCTATTAAAAGACTCTTCCCCAAATCCGAGACCTACTGGTCATTCTAAAATTCAAAATTTAAGTATGTTCACAAGGTTCCCATGGCGGCGATATTGAAGAGGTAAAATCATCCTTTGTTCTCTTATAATTACTTTTCATTACTTATCATCTTATCACCTCCCTTATCCAAAGTGTCATGGTATCTTTAGTATGATATATATATACTGTAATGTTATCATCTTAATGGAATATTCATCACAAAATATCTTCTCCTATGATTTTTTTTCTAAAAATGATAACATCATCTATTAGGTGTCAATTCACCACCATTGGGGGTGAAAAGTGTTCGTTATTCATTACCACTATCAAGTCTGCTCATAAAACAATATCTACATTTTAAATGGAATAAAAAATGTTTATAAGATGTTTTTAGTGTTCTATAACTAGTATATAAACATTATATTAAATATATTGATACTAGTTCACGATATTCATAAAAACCACCAAAATAAACTAATCATTTTTTTGACATTTTATCTAATGAATACTGTTCATACAATATGACCAAATGAAATATAAGGAACATTCAAAATCCTAGATGTATTTAAATATCATTACATTCCACATTTGGAGTTTTTCATTCATTTTACAATAACTCCATAATTATATTCAAGATAACTGACCATAAAACCATGAAATAAACGCCCCTAGAACAACGAAATTAGACACTACAACTCATAGTAATGGATAATAGTTAACATAATAAAAATAAAATAAAATATATATATTTTGAAGAGGTGTATATTAAGTACATGTGCATAACTCTTTTAGACATAAGGTAAGGTGCTTATCATCACACTTTTACTCATGTAATATATGCCTTATTTGAAACTTATTTCTTGTATATGGTGTATGTATATTGCCCCTTCTATTTTTGATAACTAAAAGATGGATAATTCATCAAATACCCATATTTACTTTATACTGGATAAGATTCACGTCTTATCCTTATAGTGTTTTTACATATTATGTATACATTGAACGTTGTTTTAACTAGGGTATCAATGAAAATTTTGTATCCTCTACTAAATATTGATATTTCTATATAGTATATTTTTATTAAAAAAAATCTAAATATGAAGAATTATTTGGATTTTTAGTTAAATTTGGGTCTTGGAATTATATATTCCATTGATTCATCAACATGTCTCATGACACAAAATAGATGATGACAAACCCTGTTTATTTTTTTCCATGAAGAACCAGACAATTTTGTACTGATATAAATAAAATGTATTATTAAATTTCTTGATAGTTTTGGTTCATCTACTAAATATATGAAGTCCAATAATTAATAATTTCCTTGAACAAGATTCCATTCATTACTATACATGATATTTTCCCTATGGAAGTACTTGTGGATGAATTTTCATTATCAGTTTATTGATTAAATAGAATTTTATTTTCAGTTATTTATCATTTTATTTTGATTATTCATTCTTGATTATACTTCAATTATTCTTTATTCATGTTTATAAAACATGTTACTATTAATGATGATTTGATCTCACAATTTTATTTCTATTCCTTCCCCATGTTAAGTTGCTGGAATATTTGAATAATTGTTAACAAAGTCGTGTATTTTCCTTTTTAATGTTTTATGAATAATATATAATATATTATGGGATCCATGTATTTATCTAGTTCATAAAGACTACTAAAATAATTGAACTTCGGTTATATGATACCTTGAATATATGTAATTTTAAGAAAATATCAACTACTTCTAGGATGCTTGGGTTGGGCTTGTTATATATTTTATTAGAGTGGGATTAGTATAATTCTATGGAAGTAGATGTTAAATATACATGATAACTATAATAATTTTATACAGTGTATTTTTTTCTCAATATTTATGATTATTTTGATCTAACTCATTTTTTTCCATTATTTAGAGATAGCGACTAATGAAATAAATGGAATCAATACCCACTAACAAAGTATGGATTTCCCCAATATGTATGTCCACATAGTTGATGTTGGAGCATAGCAGATCATGACCAAATTAGGAAAACATACCCCGATTATGAATAAGAACCATACTCCACAAATGTTTTATCATTTAATATAGATGACGTCCCCAATGTTTTGTGGGACTAATAATCCATTGGTTGTTGAAAAATGGATAAAGAACAATGAAAATATATTTATGGCATTATATTTTGATGAAGGGGAAATGGTAGTACTACCAATATAAATATTCCAGTGAAATTACGATCAATAGTGGATGTTGATCAAGAATACTAAGGTAGAATATGAAATAAAAGAAATAAAAAAAGTACTTTTAAAGAAAAATTAATTGAAAATTATTTCCCTCATGATCATGAAATGAAACTCAGATAAATTTCCTTACAATAATTAAACTAGAAAAGGATATTTCTGTAGTGTATGAGTTAATCTTAACAATATCATCCTTATATTCTAAATATTAAATTTGTGATTTACAAAAAAGATTGAACATTTTGTAGAAGGTCATAATCCACATTGCTAAAGGAAATTAGCTTTTCAAACATTTTAATCATGTGATGAAATAGTGTTATGTTCTATCAAAACATTGAATGAATTTATATATCCTATATGTTCAAGGTAAATCAATAAAATAATTGGTATTATGTTAACCATGGAAAATGTAATGAATCACAGAAAAATTAGAAAAAAAGAAATTCCCATTCTGTGAAAATTGGGGAATGAAGCAACCTTGGAACTACTTTAGTGTAGTGGAAGATTATTATAAGTGCATAAAAAATGGTCATCAAGCTAATAAATGAATGGTGGAGAAATAGAACATTGATTTTGGATGATTCAACGATAATAAAATAGAGAATTATTCATACCAATGTCTCCTGAATTGATGGAATATACCATAGAAGATTCCAAGGGATGATGGCTAAGTTAACGTGATCACCAAAACTAAAGTAAAAGTAACTAATGATGTGGATTCATGTACATTAATTGTATCTTAAAATTTATCCAATGCATTATTTTTTTCTATATCATCGCATTCTTTTATATCTAACATATTTTCCAGTAAAATTTGGTATTTTCATTTTAATTTAATATGGAATTTGTCTGTGAAAATTCACAAGGGATGTATCATTGTAAAAATGAAGGGACAAGAGGTCCTCATTACGGCTTAAAAACATGATTTATTTTATAACATTATCATAATACCTATGTTGTACATTGATATCTTCCATGGTATAGATTGGATTTAAAAATATTATGTGAATATTTAATGAAATAATAAGTATATTATAATTTTTTAGAATGATGTAAAATTATATATCATTAGAGAATAAAATTTTTCATAAGATTATAATCATGATCCACCACTTCATAGCTTTACTAAATGAAATTCTTGGGCAGGAAGATAAAACATCCTCTAGGATTGAAGTAAGAAATATCTAAATTGAGGATGTACCTATTGTAACTGAATACAATGATTTATTTCATGAGGAATAATCTATACACCCCGATTGGGTAAGGTTGATTTTTATAGTGATTTAATCCATGACGGAAACCCAATATAAATGAGTCTTAATATAATGTCCACTATGAAATTAGTGGAGATGAAGAAACAACTAGATATGTTGATTAAAAAGGGATTTATTCTCCCCATTGTTTCTCAACATGGTCCCATTTTCTCTTCTCTATGAATAAATATGGATCCATGTAATTGTGTTTTTATTACATGGAAATCCATGAATGATGATAAAGAAAAAGTATCCACTACCTCACATTGATAATTTAATTGATATGTTCAACGATCTCAATATTTATTATTGATTGACCTTCATAATGTATTTTATCAATTTTGAGTAATGCATGAAGACATTTAAAAGTTATTTTTTTGGAATAGGTATGGAAAATATAAGCTTACAATAATACAATTTTGATTGACTAATATACCCATAGTTTTTATGAATCTAGTGAAAGAGTATTAAAATAATATATTGATGATTTTTTTATAATTCATTGAATATATTCTAGTGTATTCTAAAAGCTATGACGACCATGTGAATAACTTATTGATCATTCATGAGAGTCTCAGGAGAAAAGGGTTATATATTAATCTTAGAAAGTGTGAATTATTGCTTTCAGAAATTACTTTTCCTGTACATATTGTCTCTGTGGATTGAATATAAATTTATCTAAAAATGAAAAATACAGTAAAATAATTTCTTACAAGCACAAACATAACCGAGGTACATAGTTTTATTAGTACAGGAGGTTATATCTCTATTTGTTTTATAATATTTTCTTAATTTGATAACTCATTAACCGAGATCACTTGTAAAGGGTTTATGTTTATATGAAAAAATTATTTTGAATAATGTTTTGAATAAGTGATGTTAAAATTAGTAAATGCTCTTATTTTGACTCTAGCATCATGAAGTTATGGGGTTTTGAAATACAGTGATGCATCAAACAATGGAATGAGATGCTTCATTATGTAAAATGAAAACGTTTTTTAATTTTAATCAAGAACATTGAGATTTATTGTAAAAAAATATCTATATTTTGTAATTTAGTAATTAGTAATGATATTTTCTTAGAATATATGGAGAAATTAACTCTATGGTGAATGGTTTGTGATATATACTGGTCAAAAGAGTTTGAAATACATATTTACATAGAAAAACTCAATGTGAAGTAATCACGATGGCTCATGTTATGCAATGAATTTGATTTCTCAATACACTATAACATAGTATAAGAAAATAATATATGTGATTCATTGAGTAGAAAAGATCATGAATTTGTGACCAAGATGAGTATTGATAGCGATAAAATGATTATGGATTTGGTAAATTTGGATTTGGGAGATATTTGAGAAAGAGAAACATCACTCCTTTACGAAATGATTGGTAAAACACATGTACTTGAGAAGAAAAAATGTTATCATCATGATGATGATAATTTTAAATAAAACAATAAATCAATTAATGATGGAAATATAGTAGGCATCATGTGGGAAAGTGGAATTCTGAAATTTTGGAAAGAGGATGCATCTTTATAAATAACTCATAAAAAAGGGAACAATTAAATGATTCCCAAAAATAATATTTTTATATACACCCTAGTAGTACTATGATAAATGGAAATATGAAGAAACATTTTTTGGAGATAATATGAAGCATAAAATTGAAATAAGTAATGATTCTTACACTTTTAGAAAGTGATGTTTGATGGACAATATCTTAGAAGATTTACGAAGCCACTAACAATTCAAATGAAGAAGTGGGTTGACATTACAATGAAGATTGAAAATTTTCTATAAAGTAAATCAAAAAAATGATAGAAATGGGTTATTATGGATTTCCTATTCAAAATAAGAAAATATTTATATTAGAAGATTATATTTACCTCTTAATCTACTAGAAAGTCTTTATATTTATGATGTTTTAGACATCATAGTTCAACTCTGTTGATCATGTATGATCATGATCCCTATTATACATTAAATTATAGAAGTGTCTTAATAGGTATATGGATATTGAACTTCATTTGAGTATTTCTTATCACCCTCAAATTGAAGGACATGCTAAAAGAACTATTTAAACATTATAAGTTAAATTGAAATCAATCTAACCCAACCTTCAAGGTATGTGGGATCAATATTTATCATTGTTGTTGTTTTCCAACAATATTAGTCTATTTTATAGAATTCAAATGTCTCTTCATGAAGAATTATATTAAACGATTTGTTGAATTCAAACGTGTTGGGAAAATTTGATGAATGGAAACTTATGGGAAAAGAATATATTTAAGAAAAATGAAAAATATAATCACTTTTCAAGATTATACAATATTATCTAAAAGTAGAAAAAAGAGTTATGTTTCTAACCGAAGAAATGATTTATAATTTCATGTGTGATACATTGTCTTTATGAAATTATTTCCATCAACGATTTTAATAATGTTCTGTAAGATATGGAAACAGATATCTAGGTAAATAAGGCAATTAAGTATTCTTGATATATTGGAGATGTATCTTACTAAGTATATATTCCACCATGTCTTTTCAAATTTCACGATGTACTCCACATAACATTTTAAAATAAGAACATACGAGACCAACACATGTACTCCCCTATGAGGAATTAGAACTCGAACCTGATTTATTTTAATTTGAAGATTCTATAAATACTTTTAACAATAGAGAGAAATTATTGATAAATCAGACTACTGATATGGTAAATGTTATTTGGACAAACCATAAAATGGACGAATGAAAATTGGAACTATACGATGTTATTAAGAATAACCATCCTCATCTATTTAAATAGAAATATAAATGAAAAACTATGAGGAAAATATTATTTAATGGGGGAATAATATACCCCCAAAAGAGTTCATGGTATGTAGATTATTAAATATATTCAATTCGTTATATCGCTTACATAGCACATCACGTCGAACATAAACGAACAATGACATTCTATTAAATATTAAAGGTACTGTTATGAATAGTAATATGGACATTATAAAAATATACTAAACTATTAATATATAAAAAATATAGGTTTCTCATAGATTAAAATACGATACATTAATGTCATGTAATTAGAAAATAAATGTTTTTAAAATGATAAATTTTGTGTTCATATTTTTGTGAAAGATATTTTTTATTTCTACTTTATAATTAATATGACAATTTAAAAGAAAATTTAGTATCATAACATATACTTATGAAATAATATTTGGAAGTATTATAATTATAATATTATTTTTTGAGACCATTATTAATTTTCCAATGTTTCATAAAATCAGTTATAATATTAAAATCGGTATTTTTTAAATAAATGATGAAATTATTTAGATATTAATTTTATCAATTTTAAACAAAATTTTTACAAAAAATGTTGTCCATTATTGAAATATAAATGTCTCTAAATGGTTAAGGTTATTTTTTAGGGTTATTTCTAAATTAGTTCAATATTTTTTTCAATAGTGAAATACAGTAGTTTACGTTTTTTAACATTATATATAAATAAATGAATTCTTGAGACATGGATGATGTGTGGATGAGGTAGGAAATCTTTACTTTGAACACTCATGTTCTATTTACAGTATCTTTTCATGGGAGTCAGCATTATTGATAGTCTTTACTAGAATAATAAAAATTGAATAAAACATTCCAAGAAAACATTATCCTCCCACTATAAATACCACCCCTCACTACACTTTATCCTCAATCCTTATAAGCCTTTAATCATGCCGAAATTCTTCTAAGATACCATTTTATTCCTCTTTCTAACATCTAGGACCTACACGTATTTCCAAAATAATAAATCCTTGTGTCTTAATAAGGTTTCCCATGAGATGATATTCAAGAGTTAAAATACTCCTTCTTTCCTGTTTCCTTCTAAACTAATCCTCACCTAAACTATCTAAAGTGGAATGGTAAATTTTATTTGATATATAAAGATATAAACATGATTTTGTTTTTGTATTATTTATCACCAAATTTCAACTCATCTCATTTTTTTCTTAAAATTAAAACATATTCAATGAGGTGTTGATTCATCAACTTCATGGATGAAGAGTTTTCTTTTTTCATTACTGCCTTCATGGATGGTCATAAAAAATATTTTTTATTTAAAAAATTAATATGTATATAATAACTTATTTAATGCGTTATAGCTAGAATATAAACAGAATAATAAATAAAAGGATACCGCTTCATGATTTTAATAAAAAAACATAATTAAGTAATGATTTTCCATTAGTGGTTTATATTATCATTCATCCTCATACCATATAACAAAATGATATATTAGTGGAATTTAAAATCATGTAAGTATAGTAATATTATTTCCTTCCACTTATGCAGTATTAATTTTTTTATACGAACACCAATAATTATATATATGGGAACTGGAAAAAAAGACCATGAAACATATTCTCAAGGAACAACAAAATTAATATCTAACTCATAAAAATGACCAAAAATGAAATTAATAAAATAAAAATAAATCATATATATATTTAAGTGAATTTTTATTAAACAAAAAGTTAATATAATTTGATTATTCACCATATTTTGTACAAGTGTAGAATGATTTTAGGAATTATAGGTAAGTGGTTTCTCATCTCCCTTTTATTTCATTGAGATATTCATTATCCACAACTTATTTCGAATTTTTAGTGTATGTATACTGACACTTTTATTTATGGTCATTAATCATTGATTATTTCATTAATTCTATATATTAATTTTATTATGTATATGATTATTTACTTCGTCGTATACCATTTTTACATACTATGATAACTTTGAATGTTATTTTAAATAGTGAAATATTGATAAATATGTGCCTTATACTCAATAAAGATATTTTAATATGGAATATTGGTAATGAATTAAGTATTTAGATGAATAATATTTTATATTGTCAATGATTTTTTGGGTTTCATTATATAGCCCCTCGATCCATTGACAAGTCCCATGAGAGAAAACAATTGGGAACAAACCCTTCGTGTTTGTTTCTAAGAGTAATATGATGGGTTTCTACCCATAGACATAAGCCTTTTTATGAAATGACTTTATAGTAGTGGTTTTTATGTCAGATACCAGAAATACACTAATTAGTTACTTCAATCATTAATATTTTTGTTATTACTATGAATAATATTTTCAGTGTGAAATAATATGTAGATGCTTTTTCATTACCAATTTATTGATTAAATAGAATCAATTTTTATATTAATTACCATTCCATTTGGATTATTCCTTATTTATTATTCGTTAATTATAATTGATTCTTATTTCTACTATATTTATCCTTAGAATTGAATTTGAGTTCACCCTTTTGTTTTATTTTTTCCCCCAAATTATGATCATAAAATCATTAAATAAGTGACAAATAAGTATTTTGTTTTCCTTTTTTATGATTTGTTATTATTTATTGACGTAATAAGAGAACTATTTATGTATCTAGTTCTTAAATGATACTAAAATGATCTATCATTGGTGTTTGGATATATTTTGTGTATTCTATTTTAATGAAATATATGCTCACATTGGGCTATTAATGTCGAGATTGTTATAGTTGGTATCATAGAATGTTTTGTAGAAACCATGGGTACTAGATGTCAAAGAAACATGTGAATTATAATAGTTTCCCATAATTATTTTTTTTCTGAAAAATCATGATTATTTTGAGCTCACTGAGTGTGTGAAATTATATAATGATTGTGGATAATATATGAAATGGAATCAATGCCTACAGATAATGTAGGAATTTACTTATGAAGCTATTAAACATATTTGGTGTTGTATATGAGCAGATCTTGGCCATACTTGGACAAAATAGTTAGGTAATGATGGATAACTGTGAAACACCAATATTTGATCATGTCTAGTGGAATAATCCAGCATGTTTTAGTTGGACTACTATTCTATTGGTTGATGAGAAATGTATCAAGTCCCTTGAAGATATATTTATGGAATTAGTATGTGATGAAAAGGAAATGGTAGTACTAGAAGTATGATATATCAATGGTTATTCTGATCAATGGTAGATGTTTATCCAAAATAATATTGCGGAAAATAATATGGGTTACATGTATTGTAAAATATTTAATAATACATTATTTGACAAATATTTCCCTCCTTATAAATTAATTTAAATGAATAGAAAATTCCTTAGCTAATGAAAAAGGAGGTTGAGAGTGTTTATGTATATGAACCAACCTTTACCATACTATCCACGTGTGCTATAAATTACATTCATGATTCTGGAAAAAAATGTTTATCATTTATTTGAAAGTCGTAATACATGTATTTTAAGGGAATTGGATTCTCAATCATTTTTATCATATGATAAGTAGTGCTACGTTATTTCAAAATTGAGAATGAATTTATAGATACTAAATTTTCAATGTAATCCAACATGAAATGTTTTATTTTGATAACCATGAAAAAAATAATGAATCTATAGAGAATAGGGGAGTATTGAAATTCCTATTATGAATAACTTTTTGAATTAATAATCCCTCTATGATGCTTTAAAAGAATGGGAGTTTGTTATAATTTCATAAAAAGGGGTCATAAAGCTAATGAATGTATGGGGAAGGAAGATATTAATGTGGTTAAATGATTCATATATAATGAAATGGGGTTTTATTCAAACAAATGTCTCAATAATCAATGGAATCTATCATAGAAGAGGCATAGGGGAAATGGTAATTTTTATGCGATCACCACAGTAGAAATAAAATTACCCAATGATGTGCATTATATAAATTAACAATATGTTCTAACTTATCCAATTATTTATTTTATTATTTATCATCAGACTCTTTTATAACATCCCAATTTTTCATGAACATTACTTACATCTCGTTTCATTAAATAAGGGAGTTGTAATTAAAAACTCCAACGGGAAGTGTCATTGAAAAAATTCTATGTTGAGAAGCCCCAATATACAATATATAAGTTTATTATTTGATGAACTTATCATCATAACTATTTGGAAAATTGATATAATACTTGTTGTGGAATGGATTCCAAAATATGATGCAAAAATATTTTGAAATAAGAAGAAAATTACAATTTTTTAGGATGATTTAGAATTCCATATATTTAGGGAAGAAACATCATCATCTAATAATTACAAAGATCCACCCCCAGTATCTCTACATAGTGAAATTCTTGTGGAGGAAGAGAAATCAACATCTATGGATAAAGACAGTAATCACAAAATTGATGATGTATATAATTTACAATAATATATTGATGTATTTTTTATGGAATTACATGGACAACCACAAGAGTGTTTGGATTTGTTTTTTTAATTTATTTAATCCTTGAAGGAAAACCAATATAAAATATTTATAATATAATAGACAGTATAGAGTGAGTTTAGATAATGAAATAACTCTCTAGGTCAAGTAATAAGAGAGTTATTCTTCCTAGTGTTTCTCTATGGGGAGCCTATGTTCTCGATGTTAAAAAGAATTATAGATCCATGATTTTTTTTTTATTATAAAAAAATCAATGAAATTATGATAAAAAATTTCCCACTACCTTGAAATGTCGATTTATTTGATCAAATTCAATGATCTAAAAAAACATTAAGATTTATATTCATCCTGGATAACATAAATTGCGAGTGATGTAGAGAAAAATTTCTAATAAATCATTTTTAATGAGGATTGATGAATATGAATTGACATTAATTCTATTTGGATTGATTAATGTACCATTAGTTTATATATGTTTGGCGAATAGTGTATTGAGTGAATATATTGATCATTTTTAGTATTCATTGATGATATTCTAGTCTATTATATAATATATAACGACCCTAAAAATCACATGCATTTCATTCATGAGACACTGAAGAGACAATAGTCATTTGGTATATTTGTCTTGTGTGAATTATGGATTTAAAAATTTTATTTTCCAGACCACACTATCTATAAGGATGGAATCTCAGTTGATCCTGAAAATATAGTGGCAATCCAAGAATGGCATATGCCAATGAACATAACTGAAGTATTTAGTTGTGTTGTTATAGTGGATTATTTTAGGCGTTTTGTTCAAAATTTTCCAGATTGTATAATATGTTTTCAATGGTCACACATGAAGGGGTTAAGTTCATATAGACAAAATAATGTGCATATTGTATTGAATAAGTGAGTTTAAGATCATTTAATGATCTGATTTTGAATCAACCATCAATAAATAATGGGTTTTTAATATACGGAGATGCATTAAATAATGGAATGGGTTTTTCCCATAGAAAAATTGTTAAATTTATTTATTATGCATCATGGTAGTGTATAAATAAAGAAAACAATTATCCAACTAGTGATCTAGAGTTAGGAGTCATGATAATTTCTATAAATATATAAATACAATATCTTATTAATGAAATATTTACGATATATAAATATCACAAAGTTTTTAATTACATCTTTAGATAGAATGGAATCAATATGAGGAAAATATGATTCCTCAAGTTACTAAAATATTATTATTCATCAATACATTACCACCAAAAAAAGATAAAGTCAGTCGATGCATTGTGTTGGAAAGATCATGGAGTTCTGATAAATATGATTATTGATCAAGATCTAATGATCATATATTTAGTATAAACGTACATGGGAATTGATAATTAAGTAGAAAAAACACTCTGTTTCCAAATTATTGTTAATATATCATTACTGAATAATAAAAAATGTTCTCAATCAGATGATGATAATTTTAAATGGAAAATTAGAGCAGTTAAGGATGGAAAATTGGCAGACTTTTTTTATGAGGATGGAATTCTGAAATTTTGAAAGTGGTTATTCGTTGCATCAAAACCTTTGCTAAAGGGAAAAACTAAATTTTCTTCCTAGCTCAAATTTCATTAGACACCTTAGTATTACCATGATATATCTAGATACGAATAAATTCATTTGGTGGGGTAATATGAAGCAGAAAATTGAATACTATGTTACAAGATACGTAGTTTGACAACAGGTGATGGGTGAGAGGAAACATCCTATAGGATTAATGAAATATCAACCTATTCCTATGTGGAAGTGGAATTAAATTACAGTAGAATTTGTCACAGGAATACCATGTACACTTAGATACGTGTCATTATTGATCTCTTTAATAAATTTCCACATTTTAATTGTATAAGATAAGATTTAAATCTTGAGATTCTTGTAAGAATCTATATTAATGAACCTGTAAGAATTCATGGAGCACCTCCATTGATTGTGTCTCGTCAATATCCACATTTTAAATCAAAATGACATACGAGTTTTCAAGACTCTTTTTATACTAAAATTCATTTGAGTACATATTATCACCCTCAAATGGACAAACAGAATAGAGGGACTCGACAAACATTGTAAGACATATTTAGATCATGCGCATTTGACATTCAAGGTTGATATGACCAGAATTTACATTTGGTATAGTTTTCCAAAAAAAATATTTTTCATTCTAATATTCAAATGGAGGATTATAAAGAATTCTATAGAATGATATGATGCACACTATCTTATTGGGATGAAGTTGGTGAGAGGAAAATTATGTGGCTAGAACTTATTAATAAAACAATTAAAAAATTAAAGTATGTTCAAGATCATCATGGAGTATCTTAAAGTAGAAAAAAGTGTTATTATGCCAACAGAAGAAAGGATTTATAATTTCAATTAGGAGATTATTGCATTCGGAAATTATCACTATGGAAGGGTGTCATTTGGTTTGGTAAGAAAAGGAAATGTATCCCCAGGTATATTGGACCATTCAATATTTGAGAACAAATTAGATCTGTAGCTTACCAATAAGGACCCGACCTTAAAACATTACATTATCTTGAATAAAATGAATAATTCACATTGAGGATATTTTCAGGTTTTGAGTTTTAGAGAGTTATATCATTACTATTAAATTATATCTCAAAAATTACAAAGTATACACTTCTACTCATTTTCAATTCTTTTCATAAGTAAAAACTATTAAAGAAAAGAGACATTTCTAGTTCCATGTTTTTGACTGCATGACTTTTCCTTAATCTCATCCCTAACCCCATTCCACTTTATGTCCAATGAAAAAAATTTCAAAAACATGGGATGAGCCCAAAAATCTCAGTAAGGGATACAAAAAGAAGGAAAACTGTTAGTCTATCTAAACAACAACTAAACCATGAATACTTTATCATAAGTATTACTTTTCATCTTTATTAGGTAGTAAATAATCTTCACTGAATAAAAGATCATTACATGCCATTTTTTTGACCAAAATATTACCTTAAAACCCATATAAAGAACAAATAACATATAAAGTTATCTTTGGACATAAAAATACATAAATGGAATAACAATATAGTCAACTTCCACACATATTAATAAATTGAATATCCATACAGCCGACTTCTATACCCAATGCATTGGTGGTTATAACGTAACCACCAATACAGATTTATCATGACACCACCTCTCATTTGGTTTATCATGTAACAACCCGTCAAACGTCCAAGTACCATTATAATGTCATAACGCATAAAAATATATAGAGGAAAGATAAAATTTCACCATTTCAATCACAAAATTTCACTTAAATATATTGACAATTAAAATCCATTATCAAATCCATTTTCAAAACCCTTTAAAACATTCAATATAAAGATTTTTGAATCAAAGTGTCCCATAAAAATTTTTATATTTTAATGGAATTATAATTTAAAAACACTAATGTCCATGTTAATATATCCATAAAACCATTTTTAAAACATGTTCATTAATGATAATGATTTAGAATAATAAATCATTAAAATGATATTTTAGTAAAAGAGTTCTTAACCAAATAGGGGATTCTTGAATAAAAATAATTGGGGAATAAAATTTAATGAAAATTTTAAAATATCATGACAATAAAGGTATTCATGATATAATATGACAAAGGATATTATATAAAACATATAAAATTGAATAGGCGCATAACAACAATGAATTCTTAATGGAATGTAAATTGAGACGAAATCCCTTATAAGGATGGTATCCTTATATTAATGATAAATCAATTACATAATTACATGTGATAATGACAAATACACTCAATATGATTGTATATTCAGTGTAAAAAAATTAAAGTTTATTCACACATATTCATAGCACGACATAATCAACAAGTAGGATTTTTTCACAAAAAATAGAAATTGGGTTCAGCAGTTTCCTTACAAAAATTTGGCAGCCTAACTGCTTCACATGAAATTTCAGAAAAATATTTTATGAGAGAAAAAATGGTATCTCATCACATGGAAATAAAATTTACATAAATAAATAAATATAAGAACATATCCCAACATAGTAAAATGTGCATTAAAAGACATATCCAAATGAAGTCTTTTAAAATGAGGAGGGTGAAAGGTTCCCTTACTGATTTGGGAACTTACGAAACATACACCCCATGAAACAAAGACCATACAATGGAAGTTTAAATACCGATAAATGAAATTATATTAAACATAGAGTATAATCATTGGTAGTACATACACCACTCAATGTAAATAGTTTTAAATATAGCATGAATCTCACGGGAGTAAAATGTGATATAAAACCCCTTACCTCGTTGCAATCAATCGAGTCGTATAACCAAAAGATAATGACCAGAAAATTAAATACATAATTATATGAATATAAATGGAATCATGATAATACATATCAAATGGAATTTCACAATAAACAACATTCCAGAAATAAGTTGTGAACAATGGAAATCCCACTGAATTAAATGTATGACAAGAAACCCCTTACCACGCGTCTGACTTGACTTGCTCGTATGATCCTTGTTCTTCCTGAATGATAAATGTAAGTAAATTTCTAATTTATTAAGAATATTTATCACATTAATTATTCCTTTTATATCACGGATTACCATGAAATAACAATTAGTTAATTTTTTGTGTTTATATCGATTATTTTGTCGATGTTCGTAACACGAGAAAAAAATGAACGTGTTATAATTATAAATTGTCCATGTGGTCAAAATTCCATTATCTACAGAATTATATTCAACATTTAGATGTCATATATATCATATATATACATTATATATATATATTTATTTATTTATAATATTACATAACATTTGGTGATAATAAGTAAAATGAACCGTTCATAGAGACGGTAAGTCGTATGTACGCATGAAGGCTAATTTTATTTCTATTTCATATTTTAATGGAATGAAAACAAAATGATACATATTATATTATAATTCTAGTATAATATATATGTTATATATGTTACATAAGTTCATAAATATTATCCTCTATACGTTCCACATATCGCATGAACGAGTCATATCATTTTGAGGTGGCGTTTGTCTGCACTTCCTCAAATGAAATTATCGTGATTTCCCAATATGGGAACCATATAAGTATGATATAAAAAGAAAATATAGAAGAATAAAGAAAAAATAAATATTATATATATCATATATAGATACAGTTCCATCATAATGTCCACCATGATAGGTGGTTGGAGATAATTGAACAATCATCGTTTCGTGAGGCAGAAGTTTGACGTCCACCGAAACAATATGTTCTCTTCCCATTAGATGGATATGTGAGTACTTTTATACCTACTACCCCTCATTAAAAACATCCTAGTATATTGAGGATACTATTGTTGTTATAAAATAAATGAATAAAAAAGATATTAGGTTGTTGGAGGTGTAAAATAAAACAAAATAACTTAAGAGAAGATGTTACCTTTAAATCAGGTAACTCCCTTTGGTTTGAACCAAAAGGGTTTCTTGAAGTGATTTATGCCAAAGGTAATTCTTATAGGATTAAGATATTGATATTGGAAGCTTATTTGAGTATATTTTGGACGTTCTAAGGGTTTGATAAGTGTGAGAAATTGGTAACAAGTGAGGGCTTTTTAGAAGGGATATGAGGGGCTCTTTAGGAATGTTTGAAAATTTTATTTTATTATTCAATGATATTCACTTTCAAAAGGTCCAAAAATAAAAAATCATTAAATTAGAATATAAGGTGGCCCATGATCAAAATAAAATCATCCTATAATAATTGGACATGTTTTGGATATTGTTTTAATTTTTATCTTCTTATATTCTTAAATCATTCATTAATGATGTAAACATTGCATCATCATTGTGTAATAAATAATTTTATTTATATGATGTATAAAAATTATAAAGAAATAACTGGATTTAGGAAATCATTTTATCATTAAAATTAATTTTTATCATCAAATATATCAATTATATAACCCCACATTAAAATTGTTTTAGAAAAACAATACATGTTTATGATATATATATTTTTTACATTAAATAAAAAGTTATTGATGACATTATCATACCCAAGTGGCAACATGGGGTCCCGAAATTGACCCAATGTTTTCCTAGGTCGGCCATGACACATCCAATGAGGTTAGGACAAGTTTCAACGTAATTTTCAATTATTATAATATTATTTTACCTTAAATTACCGTTATTATCATTAATCGTCGTTAATAAAGTCAAAATTTACTATACATAAAAAATTATTTTCATACCATTGAACAAAATTATACTTACTAATTACAACCATGTATGTTGGAATATTGAAATTCAGTTCACAGAAGAGGTTAAATTGTGTTTTATGCAAATTTAGAAAGTCACTAAGAATGTGGGTAAATAGACGTTTACAAGTTCAATATAATTTTATATATATAATCTTATAATAAAATAATTTCAATGAATTAAATTCTATTAATATTTGTATTATGTAAAAATTCAAATTTAAAATAATTATTTAAATAAAAAGTTTGTTATAAACAATAACATACTGTTTTACACTATTCATAAAAAATTGACAGTTTTCAGAAAAATTTCAAAAATTCACCCCAAGTAAAATTTGATATTCACAGTTGAAAAATTATGTCTAATTTACAAAGTTCAAAACATAAAAGTTTATTTAATTAATTTTATAAATAATTCACACCGTCAAAACAAAAAAGTGTGTTTTGATGAAATAATAACTATCAAAAGATTGATACTTATTGATGTTCAATTTTAAAGTGAAATTACTTCCAAAGTCCAAAATTGGATTAAATGGTAAATATATAATCAGTTTAAACATTATGACCAATAAAAAAGATAATCTATCCATATAAATAAATTATATTAAAATGTAGGTTTGAATTAAAATACATCATTTTTTCATTAAAAATGAACATTACCATAAAAATAACAAAATTTAATTAAAAGTAAATTTTGATGTCCTGATTCTAAAGATGAAAACTATTTTGTCAAATAGAACATATAAAAGTGACAAAAACAATATATAAAAAATGATCTCCAACAAAAGACCGTAAATCAACCATTTAAAGAATATTAGAGTATTTATGCTTAAAATCAGATTCATTCACATTTTAAACCTCTAACTTTTATTGGGTAAATGTAAAAACATTTAACAAACATGTATAATCATATTGTAGTTAGTTCTATTCAATCTCGCCAATACAACATCTTAGAATTAACTACTATATAAAATAAAAATATTATATTGTTAGTATGCAACCTAATATTTCAAAGAAACCCATTGTTATGTATCATGTATGCCATCATATAGAGTGCCCCATTTAAAGTAAAACTAATATTTAATTCAAAAATATTTATAAATATGAAAATTTATTTTTATTTATTTACTTGGGATGTTACATCATTCACCCCCTTTAGGGAATTTTTTCCCTGCAATTTAATAAAAAAATGGGCTCAGAAACTTCATTGGAAGTCCCACATCGGTAAAAGAGTCAATAAAACTATCACATTAAAAGAAAAAAAATATGTAAAAAGGTTACAATAGATAACCCATACTAGGATTACATGTAAGAAAACATGGATATGGAAGAGAAAAAAACCATCATGTTCTGATGGATGGTGATAGAAAACGTTATTAAGAGAAAGTTAACAATCTGAAAACCATAAACTTGTTGAGGGTTAAACAGTATTTGATTCAACAGTAGGAAAAGTTGAAAAACAACATTTTTGTTTTAAGTTACTTTTCATAATACTGAGGAATTTATTTATGAGATTAAATAAAAACATAAGGGAACCTACTTTCTTGTCATGTAGAATTTCATACTTTACTAAATTTCTACCACAAACTCATCTTTCCCTCAGATGATGAGTATTGAAGATAACTTGGTCAAATAAAAATCTCTATAATCAACATCTAAAAAACACATAATCCAAAATGATGAACTATATATTTCCCTCATCTTTTGATATTATCCAATACCAAAATGGTTAGTACATGATCAGATAGTCCCCAAATAGTATAAAACATTATAAAATGAGTACTACACTTAATGTCAATAAATCATAAACAAATACCCAATAGTTAACAAATACCATTCAATAAAAAATTTCCCTTAAAATTATTCAAAATAAACCAAGATAAGGTTGACTCCCAGAACTCATATAAATTTTATCACAAGTCTTCGACATTATATCTTAATATTTATCTTCAAATAACATAAATTACTCTAAAAGTATCATACTAGAAAGTAATTAACCTAATCCCATATTATCCATGATAAGTTAATCAATTTCATGTATAACCCAAAATCAACTTATTCTTGATTCATAAAATCATTTAACTAAAAACTAATAATTCAAACTAACTAGAGACTTCACATAGTCCAACGGCAGGCGATAAAACCAAGTAGCACTTTGGTTGTGGGTTTGATTCCCGTAGCTTTGTCCGACACGACGGGTTGTCAAGCCGTCTACATGTTGTCCTTTTTCAAAAACTATATAATTTTATAAATTTCCTAAAAAGAGATAAATTCATCAAAAATCTCCATAATATATTTTAACCATGAAGGTTATCTAATAACATTAATTTTTCATCCCAAAATGTATTGACCTATAATTGACTCAAATAAAAGGATCATATAAACCCAAATGGTGCTTTATAACAATATCCACAATAGAAAAGATAATTATTACTTGAATAAAATTTTCATATATCAAACATCAGGGTTACACATATTATAAAGGTCTTCTAATGTAATCCATTCATCAAAAGAGCCTTAATCCTTTTAATAATTTCACCATTGTAAATTCAACTATACCTATTGAATATCTTATATGTTTACTTCTCACTCATTCAAAATTATTCATGATCCATTAACCATTCCTTTACAGCATATTCTAAAATACTTATTTCTTATGAAAAAAAATCATGAATTATATCCTACAATTCAATAATATCAAAACATATTTTAAGAAACAATCCATACTTTTCATTGGCCATTGTTAGATTCATCATCCTCAACTGGTATCGAATTAGGTATTGTTAAAATAATATTTGTATGATCTTGATGATCACATTCATAAAACATCTTCGTAGGACATCTGTTTTCATAATGACAATGAACACCACATTTAAAACATACAATTGATCCCTCAGAAATAATTTATTTCCCATTCCTAGAGTCAACTGGATGCTTCCTCTTTCCATGGCAGGTTCTTGCATTACGAACATCATTTCCACATATATAGAATCTTCTCATCCCTTTGAAACATTTTCCAAGGTGTTTATTTCCACATCCAGGACCCATAGGTTTTTTAACAAAGTTACCTTTATGATTATTACTTGAACTTCTGTTAGGGATACGTTTCTCTCATATACATTTCATAATAATAATCACTATGGTTCAGGTGGTCAATCATGACTCCATATATATGTTTAGAATAACCAAAAGAGTTCTCATTGCAGCTCAAATTTCATTTAGTTGCTCGTTCAGAAAACCGTCACATTTTTCTTCATATCCACTGTTATTTGGTTGCCTGTGAGATCCAACCATTTACATAATCTGAAATGGTCAGTGTGAGTATATCAGTAAAATCATCATATATTATCTTATGAGGAGGTTATATACTAAGATATACATATTAATGTAATCTTAAACAGATTCACTTTATTTAAAAAACTATGACTATTTCTGAAATCCTAAACATTGTGGTAATGTCACTTAATCTTAAAGAATACCCTAACCTCTAAAGTTATCTAAACTGACCATTGATACTAACTATAAGGACCCAACCTTAAAACAATACATAATGTGGAATTAAATGAATAATTCACATTGAGGATCCTTTCATGTTTATAGTTTTAGAGAGTTAGGTCATTACTATTACATTACATCTCAAAAATTACAAAGTCGACACTTCTACTCAGTTCCCATTTTTTTCATAAATAAAAACTATTGATGAAAAGAGATATGTTAGGTTCCTTGTTTTAGATAGCATGAATTTTCCAGGATCCCATCCTTGACCCTATTCCACATTATGTCCTGTGAAAATCATTTTGAAAATGTTGGATGAGCCCAAAAAGCTCAGTCAGGGATACACAAACAAGGAAAACTGTTAGTTTTTAAAAACAAGAAGTAAACCAAGAATAATTTATCATAAGTAATACTTTTTAACATTATTAAGTATTAAATACTCCTCAATGCATAAAAGATCATTTATTACCCTTTTGGAAACAAAATATTACCATAAAACCCATATAAAAAACATATAACATATAAAGGTAACTTTGGACATAAAAATACTTAAATTGAATAAGCATACAGTTGAATTCCACACATATCACTTAATGGAATAGCCATACGGCCAACATCCATACCCAATGCATTAGAGGTTATAACGTAACCACCCATCTTTGTTTATCACAACACCACCAATCATATGGTTTATCACTTAACACCCCTTAAAATGTGCAAGTGCCATTATAAAATCAAAACAAATTCAAAAAATTTAGAGTAAAGATAGCATTTCCCCATTTCAATCACAATATTTCCTTTAATATATTTACCAAACAAATCCATTATCAAATCCATTTTCAATACCATTTTAAAAATTTAATAATGAGATTTCTATATCTAAGTTTCCCATACAACTTTAAATATTTTAAAGGAATTATCATTTCAATACAGTAAGTTCCATATATATAAATCCATATAAACCATTTTTGAAACATGGACATTAATGAGAATGATTTAGAATAATAAATATTTAAAACAGTATTTTAGCTAAGAAGTTCTTAACAAACTAGTGGATGCTTGAATACAAATAATTTAGGAATAACATGTAATAAAAAGTTTATAATATCATGAGAATAAAGGTATTCATGATATAATATGCTAAAGGATAGTATATACACCATATAAAAGTGAATTGGTTCATAACAATAATGAAGTCTCAATGTAATGTAAATTGAGACGAACTCCCTTATAAGGATGGTATCCTTAGATTAAGGACAAATCAATTACATAATTATGTGAGACAAATATAAATACACTAAATATGATTGGATATTTAGTGTAAAATTATAAAAGGTTATTCACTCATATTCATAACACGACATAAATCAACAAGTAGAAGTCTTACCCAAAAGAATTGAAATTGGATTAAGATGTTCCCTTACAAAAATTTAGCAGCCTAATAACATCACATAAAATTTTAGAAAAAGGAGTATTTGAGGGAAAAAAGGGTATCTTATCAAATGGACATAAAATATATAGAAATAAAGATATATAAGAACATATACAAACATATTAATATGTAAATTAAACTACATAGAAAAAATACGTCTTTTAAAAAGAGGAGGGTGAAATGTTCCTTTACCGATTTGGTGACATACAAAACATACACCCCATCAAATAATGACCATACAATGAATATTTAAATATCCATAAATGAAATTATATTAATGAAAGATTATAATCATTGGAATTACATACACCACTCAAATGAAATAGTTACAAATATAACATGAATCTCATGGGAATAAAAAGTGAGATAAAACCTCTTACCTCGTTGTAATCAATCGAGTCATATTACAAAAAGATAATAACAACAAATTTTATAAAATAATTACATGAATCTAAATGGAATAATGATAATATATACCAAATGGTGGTACAAAATACCCCACATTCAATAAATAAGTGGTGAGCAATGGAAATCCCACTGAATTAAATGTGAGATAAGAAACCCCTTACCACAAGGCCGACATGACTCGCTCGTATGTTCCATTTTCTTACTGAATGATAATATTAAGTTAATTTCTACTTGATTAAGAATATTTTTCAAGTTTATTAATAATTTTATATCACTTATTACCCATATATAACAATTTGTTAATTGTTTCAGTTCATATCGTATATTTTGTCGATGTTCGGAACTTGAGTCAAAAATTAACTTGTTATAATTATAAATAGTCCATGTGGTCATGATTCCTTTATCTCCAAAATTATATTCATCATTTAGATTTCATATTTATCATATTTATCCACTATATATATGTATTTATAATAATACACAACATTTGGAGTTAATAAATGAAATTCACCGTTCATGGAGACTATAATCCATATGTATGCATGAACGCTACTTTCATTTCTATATCATATTTTAATTGAATGAAAAAATAATGATACATAGGTATATTATAATTTAAGAATAATATATATGTTATATATGTTACATATTTTCATAAAATCAATACTTCATATGTTCCACATAGGGCATGAACGAGTCATATCATTTTGAGAGGGCGGTAATCCGTACTTCCTCAAATTAAATTTTCATGTTTACCCATTATGGGATCCATAATGGTATTCTATAAAAAGGAAATAAGGAAGCATAATGAAAACATAAATATAATATATATAATATATAGATACAGATCCATCATAAGGGCCACCATGAGAGGCTGTATGGGATAATTGAACAATCATCGTTTCGTGAGGCAGTTGTCCGATGTCTACAGAAACATTATTTTCTTTACGCATTAGAGAGAGGTGTGTGTAACTATAACTCGAATACGTCACATAAAAACATCCTAGTATATTTAATATACTGGTTCTATTATAAAATAAAGTAATAAAAATAGTTTAGGGGGTTGGAGAAATAAAATAAAACAAAATAACTTAAGAGAATATGTTACCTTTAAGTCAGGTAACACCCTTTGGTTTGAACCAAAATGGTATCGTGATGTTATTTATGCCTAACATAAGGCTTCTAGGATGAAGAGAGGGATCTTTGGTTATTACTAGAGTAGAGGTTGGATGATCGAGGAGCTTGAGATATGTGAAAAATGGGTAAGAAGTGACAGAATATTATAAGGGAGAGGAGGGGCTATTTTAAAATGTTTGAAAATATTATTTTATTATATAATGATTTATGGATTCTAAAAAGAAAAAAATAATTATTGTATAAGATAAGGTGTCCCATGTTCAAAATAAAATCATCCAATAATAATTGGACAATTTTTGGATATTTTTTAATTTTTATGTTCTTATTTATTTAAATCATTCATTAATGATGTGAACACTTAAGCATCATTGTGTAATAAATAATTTTATTTATTTCATGACTAAAAATGATTTAAAAAATAAAATGATATAGGAAATATTTTTATATTTATAATGAATATTTATAGTCAAATATATCAATTATAGAACCCCATATTAAAATTGATTTAGTAAAACAATACATGTTTATGACATTTTTATTTTTACATTAAATAAAATGTTTTTAATATCATTATCTTACCCAAGTGGATCCACGGGGTCCCAAAATTGACCCATGGATTGCCTTGGTAGGCCATGACTCATCCAAAAAGGTTAGGACAAGTTTCATGGTAATTTTATATTATAATAACATTATTTTTATCTTAAATTATGCTAATTAACATTAATCGTGGTTAATAAAAGTCAAAAATTACTATTTACAAAAAATTAATTTCATCCCATGGAACTACAGTTTACTTACTAATGAGAACCATGTATATCGGGTTTTTTAAATTCAATTCACAGAAGTGGTAAAATTATGTTTTACGCAAATTAGGAAAAGCACATAGAAGGTGGGTAAAAAGACGTTAAAAATTTCAATATATTTTTATATATCTAATCATATTATAAAATTACTCAAATGAATTACATTGTATTAATATATGTATTTTATAAAAATTTAAATTTACAAATAATTATTTAAATAAAAAGTTTGTTTTAAATAATAACTCGATGATTTTCAATATTAATCAAAAACTGAAAGTTTTCAGAAAAATACCAAAAAATCACTCTAAGCAAAATTTGACCTTCAGAAATAAGAAATTATTTTTATTTTACAAAATTATTTCTATTTTAAAAAACTCTAATCATAAGTGTTTTATTAATTAATTTTATAATTAATCCCCATTGTCAAAACAAAAAGCGTGTTATTAAGAAATAATAACCATCAAAAGATTGATACTTATTAATGTCCAATTTAAAATTGAAATTACATACAATTGCCTACATAGGATTAAATTGTAAAAATATAATCTATTTATACATTAATACCAATTAAAAAGATAATTTAACCATATAAATAAATCAAATTAAAAGGAAGTTTTGAATTAAAACACAACATTTTTTCATTATGAAATGAACATTATCAGAAAAATATCAAAATTTCATCCAAATAAAACTTAGATGTCCCGATTCTAAAGATGAAAATTATTTTGTAAAATAAAGCATATAAAAGTGACAAAAACTATATTTAAAACGAGTTCTCCATTAAAAGATGGAAAATCGACCCTTTAATGAATATTACAGTATTTATGCTTAAAATTACATTCATTCACATTTTAAGCCCCTAAAATTTATTGGGTAAATTTAAACACATTTAACTATCATGTATAATCATATTGTATTTAGTTATATTCATTCCTTCTAATACAACAGATAGTCATTAACTACCTTTTAAAATAATAATATTATATTGTTAGTGTGAAATGTGAGATTTCAAAGAAACCTGTCGCTGCGTATCGGTAAGCCATCAAGCATAGAGCCCCCATTGAAGTAAAATTAATATTTAATTCATATATATTAATAAATTTGAAAATTTATTATTATTTATTTACCTATGATGTTAAATTACCTATTAGTAATAACACCATGTCTCTCCAAAGTTCATGATGTGTTCTATATTTCATTGTTACAAAAGTACATGCCATTCATAAAATATGTACTCACATATGATGCAATATAACTAGAACCTGATTTGTATTACAATGAAGAGCCTATTGGGATAAATAATACGAGAGAAAAATTATTGGGAAAATAATACTCGACTAGTAAACTTTATTTAGAAGAACCATAAAATGAAAGAAATAGTGTAGGAACCCGACGGTGTTATTACAAAGATCCAACCTCATATACTAATAAACTAATATTAATGAAACATTTCTAGGAAGAAATTTTTGATTGAGTGAATAATATAAAACCATATGATTTTTTTGTATTTATCTTCATAAATAAATTCAATATATTTAATTGATTACACGACACACAATACCAAACATAAATGAACCATGATTTTAAATTATGTATGTACATAACCATTAGGAATAGTAATGTGTCCATTAAAATAATAAACTCACCTATTAAAGTATAAAATAATTTATCTATCTCCTAAATTATAAATATTCTATATTTATATCATGAAATAAGTAAATAATTGTTTTAAAAATCATAAATTATATGACGTTTTTTTGTGAAATTTAAATGGTTATTTATAATATTTAAATTAGGTAAATGATTTAAAATAAAAATTATTTTCATTAAATAAATTACTAAACTAATATTTTTTTGAATTATAATTATAAGATAGTTTTATGACACCATAATTAATTTTTTCAACCAGTCGTAAAATGAGTTATAAAATTATAATCAATATTTTTTGAATAAATTACGACTTGAAGTAGATATTAAATTTCCCATATTTATTAAATTACTGTGAAAAAATTGAATCCATTTTTAAAATATAAAAATAAAAAAACATTATGGTATAATTTTTATATATTTTTATGAAATAGTTGAATTCTTTGTGATGAGAGAAATATAGTAATTTAAAACATTTGACACTATAGGTAAATAAAAAAATTATTAACTCACAAATGTTGTATGGATGAGGTAATCACTAATTAATACTCACATTATTTATTTAATATAATTTTCATGGGATGAAACATTGTTTATAGTCTAGAACCAAAATGATAAATAGATAAATGAATAAAATAAACAAAAAACAACCCTATCCTCTACCTATAAAGGCTACCCTTAACTCCCCATACACCGCACAAATTTTAAGCAGTATATGTTATCTAAATTTCTCCCAAATAAATTCCAAGCACTCATTACCATGTGAACTGCCTTTTATAATTACCAAAAGACCAAATCCATATTTCTTAATAATTTTCTTAAGGATATGATATTCAAAAGGTCAAATCCTTATTCATTATCTTTTATTTTATTATCTTTTATTATCACATCCTCACCTCCAATATCATAAGAGTCATGGAAACTAATGGATGATATATTTATATGTGTGTTGAAATATTATTTTTGAAAAAGTAATATTCATCATAAAATATCATATCCTCTCATTCTTATTCTAATAATGAAAACATCGCCCTTGAGGGGTCGATTCACTACCTTCGTGGATGACAATTTTTCATTTTTCAGTAAAACCTTCAATCATGGTCATTAAACCATTTTTATGGTTGAACTAGATTATAATTTTTTTATTAAAATTAATTTAATGGTATTTAACATGCATATAAGATAATAATAAATAGAATTATACTAGTTATTTATGGACATAAAATCTAAAAAAACTATTCATTTTTCATTAACATTTTTCCTAAAATAATTTTCACACCGTATTATAAAATGATATATAAGTACCATTTAATATTTTTTATGTTTATTAAAATCATTATATTATAATTAATAGTTTTCGTTCTTTTTTACAAGAAATAGCACAATCATATACAAGAGATCTGACACTAAAACAATGAAATGAACACTACCGAAACAATAAAATTAATCATTATAACTCTTTGGAATTAAAATAAATGGAAAAAAATATTATAAATTATATTTATATAATAGGTTATATTTTTATTAATTAATGTATGTAATATGATTATTTGGTTTATTATATACAAGTGAGAAATATTTTCAAGAATTAGGTATGGTGTTTCTCACCTCGCTTTTATTTCAGTGAGATATACCTTATTCATATATTTTTTTGATATATATATACTACCAATTTTATTTATGATCATTAGTCATTGAATATTTTATATATATCCATATTTCATATATTAGGTATATGATTATATTTGTATTCGTATTCCATTTCAAAATATAGTGTTTACATTGAATGCTATATTAATTACTTAAATATTAATAATTTTTTATCTTCTAATCAATTCTAATATCTTGATAAATAAATTTTATTCATGAATTAAATACAATAATGAATAGTGATTTATATTTTTATTGAATATTGGGGCCATAAATTATTTATCTCCCTAATTAATAGATATGTTTTAGGAGACAAAGTGGTTGGAGAAAACCCCATCATTATTGTTTCCAAGAAGAATGAGAGGCATCTCTATCCACAATATAATACATCTTTGTGAAATGACTTTATTGTAGTAGTTTTATTCAGATACATGACTTCTAATAATAATTTTTTTCCTTCATTAATATTTTAGGAATTACAATCCTTGACATTTTTCCAATGACAAAATCTATGGATTATCTTTCAATATAATTTTATTGATTAAATGAGATGAGTTTCTCAGTTATTTACAATTCCATTTTCATTATTTGATACTGATTATGATTCAATTATTATTGATTAATGCTTCTAATATATGTTACCCTTACCTAGGATTTGATCTCAACCATTTTTTCCTTCCCTGGGTTATGAAGATGAAATCTATGAATAATTGTCAAGTAAGTGGTATATTTTACATTTTTATGTTCAATGTTTAATTAATAATGTAATAAGGGATCCATGTATGTATGATGTTCATCAAAAATACTAAACTGTTCGATCCATAGTTATGTGATCTCTTCTATCTATGTCATTTTAAAAAAATTACCACTCACTCTTGGATAAATGCGTCAAGGTTATTATAATATATCTAAGAGAGTATCAAGAACCGCAATGTTCTTTTCTAATGATTAAATCTTTTATATAGTGTGAAATAGTTGAAAATAAATTTATTAACTAATTATTTGTCCTTAATGTTCTGTTATGGTTTTATGAGTCAGTGATAATTTTTTATTTATATATATTGTACCAGGTTTTTGTCCAAATCAAGTTCAAGAATATTACATTGAGAATGATGTTTTAGAATATTCATTTAGAGTGAAGGATTATGATTATGAAAATTTATGGAGGAAACTGTTAGAGTTCCAAAATATGGGTCTTTATAAGAATAAGGGAACTATTTTCAAATCAAGTTATATTGGATTGTCTCGAGTGGTTGAGATAGCTTTCATATAAATTCTAGATTGGAAGAATCACTGAGTTTCAATTGTTTTTATGATTCCAAAAGAGATATATCTATATTTGTGGGTTTTTATTTGGTATTAGTGTGATTTGGTAGTTTTAGGGGAATAATGTAAGTATCAGTTTCATGTTGAATTCATATCATCAACCGCTATGGTTTCTTATTGGTAAGTGATAATTACCCTCTGATAGGGGATTTATAGTGTTCAATAGTATAATATTCATTGAAATAAACACATTGAATATAATTTCAACCATCTACTAACTAAGAAGCCCAATTAAAGGTATTTCAAGGAGGATTTTTCACCAATGAATTAAATCTATGTTACCCAGTTTAGGTTAAATACATATGGTGAGTTGCTATCAATGATAGTTTCCATTGATATGATGTTTTATTGGACTTGGATTCCATGATATGGGTGTTAAAGTGACCTCTTACAGAGTAGATATATGACCAGAAGGTCTCAATTTTCTATCTAGAAGAAAAATATTATTTCAATTATGAGTATTTTTCTACCCTTTATCATATTTTTCAATTAATACAGTAGTTCTCATACCCATTAAATTATTATTGGAATTGTTTTTTTATATTTTAGACGTCATGGAAATCAAATACATTAGTTATTGACCTATCATAGTGGTCAACATGTTACTTGGTTCATATTTCATGCACTAATTTTTTAGAAATTCCATCCAATACAATAATAACCGAAGGGAATTATTGACCATTAACAGAAGAAAGTGGATTGGGAAGATATAGGAAAACCCTGTGATGTCACCCATATCCAAGGATCACTGGGATATATCCACCTTATATGTGATCATTATTAGGGCTAGCAAGTCTACGAATAAATACATGATCAGATGTATATTGAAGTGTTGCCTGCCCCATGCGAGAGTCATATTATGAGGAAAAATACATATATTATTATTTTGAATATAAATTATTTTATTTAGGATGTACATATTCCTTATATCACCCACTAGAGTACATTATTCATAACATGATATGGAGGGGCTTCCAATCCCCCCAAGCATTGACTATGCCCAGTGTAGTTCGAGCTAGCACATTTGATGTGTGAAGATTCTATTAGAAGGTCATCAGGGAGAATCACCCTTTAGGATACTTTTTATGATTATTTATATAACTATAAATCATGATCCTCATCATTTATTGGCTATATATTTTGTCATATATTTTTTATTTCATTAATAGAAACATTATATTCTACGACGCTGTAGGGAACTAGGAACTATTTTCTAGTGAGAGAATCATCAAATGGGTAAGAGTCATATTGAGAATATATCATTGATTATGGATGAGCTCATGATTGATTCTATGGGGGTTACCCAATTGTGTTTCCCTAATATGTTGAAGATTTCCCCAGAGATTTCCCAAAAAATAGGTTGTGAAACCACCCCATTGAGAGAGATTTAGATTTCGATAAACATATAACTAACTGTTTATATGTTATAGATGTCTCCATATAAAATGGAACCTTATAATATAAATGATAAGTTTATTCTGGTAGATTTACTATAAAAAATATGATTAATTTGACTAAGCATGTGACAGAGGGGAGATCCATCATTGATTGAAATGATTGAAGATGATAGTATATGTTTATTAATAGATTCTATCCCTTTTATTTAGGTAATTATGATGAATTTATCTTCCCATATATGGATAATATGTTAATATATTTTGGTGAAGGGATATATATTGTTTTCAAATATGAACTTGTTATCAGGAAACATTATATTCTTTTGAAGGATTAGGTTATCCTATAAAATACATTCTAATTTAATTATGGGAATTTTAAATTAATAATTATTCCATTTGGTGTTATGAATAATCAATGTTTGTTCATGGGGATGATGAATTATATGTTCTGTGAAATTCTATACCATTTTTTGGTGGGATTCCTTGATGAAATCCTTTAGTTTTTAGCGTATGATGATGTAAAACAATGAGAATTTAGAAAAACTAATTGTTTTCCATATATATCCTATATTATTTTGAATGATTTAAAATTTTGTGTTCATGGATTGAGAAAAATGAAATCATTATCCATGTCATATATCATTTTATGGTTTTGTTTGGATCCATTGAAGTTTGATCATTTTTTCACTTGTGTCAACAATAAATATTGCAAATATGATTCTTTTTTCTTGTTCATGTGGGTTATTATAGGTATTTTATTTTCAAATAATCTCTGATTATGATTCTAATGATATATTTGTATAGAATGGATCATGTATTAATATCAAAAATGTATTTTAAATCTATATTATTATTTTTAATGTAATATTTGTTGAGTTCTCTATTTTATCCTTTGTTAAAGGATGGTGTTGAATTATAGGGTTTTTTCAATGCTTTTCCTCTTAGTTTTGGTTGAATGATTATGTATTAGTGGAAGGTTATCTCTTATGGGTCATGGACTTTATATACTCATATATATAACTATTCATACCATGATATTAATAATTATAAAATAGTGTTTTCATTGCTTTTTTGTGGAATGAGTTTATTAGTGAACTTTTGGTGGTCTTCATGGTTCATAAAATCATGAATTATGTCACCTTCTAGTGTGAAATGAATTTTTGGAAACAATTGTTTATGGATTAATGAAAATATTATAACATTGATATTTTATTTATCATTGAGTAGTATTTCTCGTGGTGGTAATGTGTGTGATTATTGAGACTCCTATAGAGATATGTATGATATTTCATCCATAATCCTTTATATTAGATAAGTTGATAGAAGTGGATTTCATTACAATAAATTATTTTAGTCATAATTAGTTAAATAGTTTGAGAAATTATATCTTGGGGATTCCAAGGTATACATTTATCATAAACATGTTATTTATGGTGATTCTCCTAATGTTTTGTTTTCAATATGTAAAACATAATATATTAATATAACGTATGCTTTTTATTCCATTAATGACATGTGAGGTGGTTCTCCATGAGTTAAATATTTCTTCCCTGATATTACAGCATTGTTATAAAAACATGGACCATTCACGGAGAGGAAATTTTTTGAGTTCTGTTAAAAAATTACATTCAGAGTTTGGGTTTCACTGTTTGGTCATCCAAAATGTTAAGTCTGAGCTCTTTATTCCTAGTGGTTTTCTTTTGATGTTTGGGTTTTCCGATTGAAATAAGGAATAAATTTTATTGAAATTATTCTATAATATTCTATAGGAGTGGGGTAGTTAGATTCCAAATGGGATATCATGGACATGTTAATGATCCCATATAACTTCTTTGTGTTCATAAATTTCATTTTGGTTGAGATTATTTTAAAGTGGTATCTGGTTTAAATTTTTAGTCCACATGGTGGTATTATGTTGATATTCTCTTATCATGTTACATATTTTTATGTATAGGGGTAAAGAAACCAATAGTGTTCTTTTGGATCTCAGTTATTCCTTAACACCATTTTTTATGAGAAGAAAAATCGTTAGATATATTTGACAATAATGAACATACAGGACATATCATATGCATGTATTATAGAATTTGGGGGATTTTGGGAGAAAATCCTAACCATAGTGTCATTTAATAAAAATATCTATTTGTACATGATTTTATTGGATCTGTTTGACAAATAATATGGGTGGAATTTTCGTTCTCCATTGTAATAGATTATGGTAAGGGATTTAGTTGATCTTATAAACAACATGAATTATAGTATGATGAAAATGGTATAGTTAATCTCTAAGAGAATGATTTTGTTTCATGATAATCTTAATTCCTATACTAATCAATTATAGAGGCCTCTGGAGTTTTGAAATTAGAGATCATGTGTTCTTCAAGGGTTTTCCATGTTATATGTGTTATGGTTTTGGTCGTGTTAGTAATATTTATCCTAGATTTTTTGGAACATTAAATATTTTATCTCATATTAGAGCCATGGTTTATTTTTTTTCACTACCACTATAGATGATCCATCTTAATGGGTTACTCCAAGTATTAGAGAATTTCTGATATCATTGTGATGATTCTCAAAGAATCGATTGGTGTGAGATGGATGTTGATTATATTTTAACAGACATGGAATGACCTATATAGATCTGATATCATCCTAAGATGGTATCTTAGAATCTTGAAATATAATTATTTTATTACCTACAGAGACAAAGTATCTTGAAAGAGAAAAATTGGGAGAATCAGTTATAGATTTTTACTCAATAGTTGAATTTTTTCAAGTAAATTATCCATTAGTTCTTAGTATTAAGATTATGTGTTATGATATTGTGCCAATATTTATTATATTTTTTTCATCCTTATTTGATGTTTTATTCTTATTCACTCATTCCATAATTTTTTTTTGGTTGTGTTCCTAATGTAGTGAAATCCTCGAGAGGTATCGTGTGGAATTGTTTTTAGTCCCCATTAAATATCATCATTATAAGTTGTTCTAAATTATTTATGATGAGAATTGGATTATAGGTATTTTATTTATTTTCCAATATTTATAAATCTATCTCATTTCCACTATATGATTACTTGGAACTTTTGTGAAGGAGTTCATAGCAGTAATGTAGGTTAAAAGAGTGATTGTCCTTTTTGTTGGTGATTATTACATTGTGGTAAGTGTGGTGTTGGTTTTCATAAACTCATAATGAGTATTGGGTGTGGGGTAGGATTTTTTGGGATTCAGTGTTCGATGTATTTTCATGGTGTTAGACATTTGGTGCTATCATACACCATATATCCATAAAAGAACATTTTTTGGGAATATTATAAGGATTTTTCTTTTGGAATTTGACCAGTGAGATACATGGACAACATAGAATTTTAGAAATCCATCTTGAGGATGAAATAATGGACACACAACATGGTGAGTCATGTTTTTGAAAAAAATCATTATAGATCCCAACACACCATTTTGATGAGTTATGTTTAGGAGAATAAAATTTGGTTTTAGAGGTACGCTATAGTGGAGGTTTTATTGATGGTCTATGAGGTTTATTGGGGTGGGGGTGTTGGACAATATATATGGATATAGAAGCCTTAAAAATGGATCATACTATGGCTAGAAGAATCTTCTGTGTTTTTGGGGTTCACCACACAATAGTAATTTTTATGGGATTCCCCAATAAATATAAGTCTGAAAATCTGCTCGATTTAAATTTCACTCCTTCTCTCAAACCCCAACTAAACCCTACTCTTCTCACCCCAACCATCCACACAATGAATAGTATAAATCACTTTATTAAATAGAGAAATGTGTTGGAAAAATTTATTTTCACTATTCTACATTCATCCTAGTTTCACATATTCTTTTTTTGGTAAATCCATTTTGGGAGGATCTTTATTCTCAGGGATGTGGTTTTTCACTAGTGATTATGGGTTTTCCTTGTATAGGTTTTGGTGGTATATCCTCTAGGGTTTCATATAATTCCCATTAATGGTGATTGTTTCTCAATTTCTCAAACATTCATAGAGATTTTTGATATTCTAATAAATATATTGGATCAATTTTTTCTCATTTTATTATGTGTAAGTGTGAGTTATTAAAAACTTATATCATTATCTAATTTTTTGGGATTTTACATGACGTGCTACTAATCCCAAAAGGGAATCAAATGAGGAATGATAAATCAATAATTATAAAATTGATACAATAAAAAAATTATTTCAATCATTTTTAACCTATTTTTTGGAATTACTCACATGACGTGGAATAATATTGATACCCTTAATTCAAAAATTAAACTAAAACATGAATCACATGGTGTTTAATAATTGGATAATTTTATTTAAATCTAAGAATCAAAACAATATATATGTTAACACGTGTTGGTCAGTAAACTTATTTTTGTAATATAATGAATTTATTTCACAATTCATGGTATTAATTAATTCAAATGGGTGTTTTCTCATGTGTAAGATAATAAAATTATTTATGTGGTTAATTAAATAAATGTTTCCTTTTTATGATCTCTTATTGTTATTGATTTTAAGTTGACTCCTTTTGTTAACTATAATATTTTGACATATGTTTGTTAGTGTTTTTTTATGGTGGTATAATTCATGAAACTATAAAAACATAAATATTAATTATGATAATTAAAATATGTATAATTAAATGTGGGAGTAATGATCTTTATGGATTTTAATAAATATTTAAAATCACAATTTAATTTATTTTTACTCTTTTGGTTCGTTGTGATTAACTATTACCTTATGATTCCATTTGTTAAAAACCAATTCATAGTGAATGATATAATTAAATAAGGAATTGAAATGTTTTTTTCATAAGAATAAAGGTTTAGTAATGAATTATCACATACCATTGATAGATAGTCTTTAATAAATTAATTAAATTTACTTAGTAAATTCTGCTATGTTTGGAAATTAATATTAAAATATATGTCTAATCTAGTTATATAAATATTTTATGATTTATTGATTATATTATTATTGTTGGGAACCATTGTGAGTAATGGAAAAGAGACCTATAGGATATTTTTTATTCTTAATTTAATATTAAATGTGTTAAGATATTTGGATTCAGTGATAGTAGATGATGATGATGGTGAGATTGATTATCTTACACATACTTGTGTTTGAATGTAGCTAAACATGACATGTTCGTAAGAGGTCCTAGTTTCAAATATGTTTGATCTTCATGAGTCATGGTTATGGAAATATGTTCATATGAGGTCTATATGATTTTAATGATGACTTTTGTTTAAAAAACTGTGATTTAATTTTGGAAGAGGTATATTACGCTATCCTAGATTACTGTGTTGATAAATGGAATTATAGATAAACAAATAAATCAATGGATTTTAAGTATATTTTTATAAAATTATGATGATATAAACAATAATATGTGTAATTTAATTTATTGTTCCATCAGAACATGTATATATTGATTTAATTATTATTCAGAGGAATTGAATAAGGGATATGATTAATTAATGATTAAATAATTAATATATAATGAACATGATCTTTCTAATATTTTCTAGTGTTTATTCCTTACCAGTGGCAACTAGAGGTCCACTTCAATGGTGGAAATCATTGAGTTTATTTATTGGATGAATTATTTAATGTGAATGTGGAAGATATTATGATATATACTCTGGATTTCATACAATACCCAAACCACATAGGTAGGGAAACTGACAAAAATTGTTTTGGGTGTGTTTTTTTAATATTCATGTCCTGTATAATATTATTCTATATATCCACGAACTCTTATGCAATATTGACTCATCACTTATGAAATCATTTTTAAATAGGTAAATTATTATAAATATAGTAATATTAATATGATTTTGATACATTATAATATTGTAATAATGTTTTAGAAGAATATAATTTATAATAACGGTGTAAGAGTTCAAATTATTATTCCGTAATATTCAGAATTTCATAAAAGTGTAGGTTTAGGAATAATCATGACAATGAATTCAAATGGTATTTAATTTTTGAAAACTATTTTTACAACATTGGATATTAGAAAACTTATATTAACTCAAATATATAAGAAATTATTGAGAATATTTTTATTGGTTCAATTAAATTCAACTTATATTATAAAAATATTAATTAATGGCCATTAAATATTGAAAACAATTTATAATGGTTCTGGTAATATATGGGTAATTAAGGGTTAACCCAAAAGAAAATTTTTAAGATTGAACATAGACATTTCCAAATTTTACTAGTTGAATTTATTTAAATATTATTGCCATTAGCATTGATTCTATGAGACACTGGATCCCTTTTAAATGATTTCATAACATATTATATATTAATATTTCATGTGTTTAAAAGATTTCCACCCACCTCACATATAAAAGGGTACCTAACATCATTTATAGAACACAACTCATAAGACATTTAGTTTATCTAATATCATCCCAAACACCTTAGGGGTCAGGATATTTTCTAATACCATCATAAGAATGTATAACTTCTAAGAAAATGGGAAATTTAACAATAATACTGATGCTATTAATATTTTCATGACATATTATATAATTCTGTTACTGATTTTATATGAAATGTGCATAATTTTTGTGAAATATTAATGTTTTAATACTAAGTATAATTTTTGAGCATTTTTAGTAGTCGAATTTAGTGACTATACTATTTTATTTATAACTATCAACATACTGATCCAAATTGTATGGTTCTTGTTTTTTAGGATTTCTAATTCAATATAAAACATTTCACTAGAAGGGATCATGGGACAATTCTGCCATTTGAAGGCTCATATGGACCACTCAAGAAGGCCCACCGAATTTGTGTGGAAACTGTACCAGCCATTAATATTGAATTATTGAGCTCAGTCTAGAAGTTAAATTTTTTTCATTCTCCTCAACGGTTTTGGGGACAATGTAAGGAGGCTTGGATAAAAATTTCAAGGCCCAAATCCAAATACAAGGGGCCCAACTGATACATTTCAACTCAACATACCATTTTGGCTGGAAGATAAAATTTGTACAGTATTCATGACATGTATCCTGATATATTCCTCAAATCAAGCTGATATTTTTCAGTTTGAAAGAGGATATATAGACGGAAGACTTTTATGAGGAAATCATTTGCATTTGAAGGCATATTCCTATTCCAAAATCCATTCAAATTTTGGCCATCGGAAAAAGCATGGATTGAAATGGACAGTTTAACATTCTTTAATCAAACCACCATAACTATGGCTATATAGGTTCAAATGACGCCACATTTTAATAGAGGTTGGCCAAAATTACTATATACAACATTGAAGAAGGACATATCTCGAGATTCATGTGTCTTCAGGTCCAAATCATTGGGCAATTGGAGGGATATATTGGGAAGGCCAACAGTCCACAAAATTATGCTATATTTTCATCCCCCTCCTCTCCTTCAAAGGGGTTGGAATTTCAGAATATAGTAGTACATATTGGAACCATCAAAGAATTTCCAAGGGTTTATGAGGACATACCATACTCATGAATTCACTTTAGTGACCTTTTCTCCTCCCTTTGTTTTCATTTACTTTTGTGTTCTTCATTTTTGTAATCTTGTACGTCTCATTCTTTGTAATTATGTTTTAATGAAAGTTTTTTCTTTAATATCTCTTATTCTCATCCAACTTCTTTAGTTTAATATTAATGTTCATAAAATTGTTTAAATACATTTGAATCCTCTACCCTTATTTGTCTTTCTCATTCAATCTAATGTTCATTTTTAATTCTCTTTATCGTTTGTCTGTGTGTTCGACGCACCACTCTTTTCATATCCCATTGTTTTTCTTATATTAATAATTTATCATCATAATATTTATAACCAGATTACTCATTATATAAATGGAGGAATAAATGTAACATTGGGTTGAGTTATAATTTGGGGATATTAATTGATTGAGAGACTTTTCTGGATGAGTGTTCTTTGAGATAATATTATGTATGTTGAACTTTATATGTCAGGGATTAATGACATGTTTTGTTTAATATGTAGATTCCATGGATTATTGGAACAAAAAATTCACTATTATAAGAATGTAATCGTAATTATTAGAACCCTAAGTTATGTTAAAGATTGGATTAAAGCTTTAACACTTGGGAATTACAATCAAAATCATCTTGTGAAGTGGGTATTAATTTAATGCAATATATTGCAAAGCTCTAGGATTTCCCAAGCATAAATCCCAAAAAATGTACTCACCCCAATATTTATTAATTTTTTAAATAAATAATAATAATTAAATCATTTTATAAGCTCTTCAAACAAACACCCCTCCAATCATAATAAAATCAACTAAAAACAAACGACTATAAAAAGTATCATCATTAAGGAGTCAACCCAAGTGCTGCTATACACATTTGTAGAGCATCAAAACATTGACCGATCAATATGCGATAATTGGTTGTGTGTTTCATATGGTGATGTTGCTATGGATGGTGCTTTTTTTAGTCATTAGTTTCTTTTTATGGTAAAAAAACTTCAAAAAACAAAAAAAAAATTGAAAAAATACACAAAGAAAAATCTGCTTTCTATATTCTTCAAAAATCTATCTGAATTCCCCGTAGCCTCCCAAACAATCCCACAGATTTTTTTGACCGTAAAATTTAGCGAACACTTCTCCAACGTTGGAGGAACATAATAGATAATAAAATAATTCATGAATTAGTCCATGTCCAACCAGTTGAATTATCAATGGTGAATCATAAGGAACAAACACTTAAAGACCTCGCTACCCCTGATACGAATTACCAACCTCTTGGTATTGAATATCCAATAATAGAGGAAGACATTGAACTCACATCATATTTGATTCATCTTCTCCCTCATTTCCATGGGCTGGCCGGTGATGATCCGCATCTCTGCCTTAAAGTGTTCCAAGTAGTGTTCTCTACCATTAAACCTCAAAGGGTTTCTGAGGAAAAAATAAAACATCAAGAATTCCCTTTCTCCCTAGATGACACTACTAAGACATTGCTCTACTAAATTTCTCCTAGTTCCATAACCACATGTAATGACATGAAGGTACAATTCGTAGAGATATTCATTCCTGATTCTCGTACTGCTTCAATTCGAAATGAAATAAGTGGAATTCATTAATTCCCAAGTGAATCGCTCGATGAGTACTGGGAGAGGTTCAAAAAGCTTGTTCAACATGCCTACACCAGAAAATCCTTGAACAAATCTTGATCTAATACTTTTATGAGGGGTAATTTTCTATGGAGATAACTCTCATTGATGCTGAAAGTGGTGGTTCTCTTGTTGATAAAACTCCTATAGCTGCTACAGATCTTAAAAGAAACATGGCTGAAAACACACAATAATTACATACTCTATCACATGATCAAGTAAAACAATACCAAGTCAATCAATCAATAGAGGCGAACAAGATGATAGAGTGGATTAGTGAACTTACAGGTCTTGTGAAACAACTAGCTCTAGAAAAAAAAATCCCCACCCTCATCTTCTCTGCAATCAATGTTTCTTGGACCTATCAAAAACTATGGAATCTGCAACTCTTTATCTAATCGAAAAGAAACATTTACACTAACACAAGAGGATCAATATAAATCATGGTCCAATGGATCATAATGCAGCATATTATTAGTGGAACCACAACCCTCAACGATTAGGTCAGTTCATTAGAAACCTCAACCAACCTCAATCTGAGCCCCTCTCTTCTTAATATAACCAAGGCATGAGGTATGGTAATCCCGTATCTTATCCCCATAAATTCCCTCATCAAAACCCAAACCAATTCCAATACGGCCAAAGGGCTGGTAACTTCCAAAAACCATACCCTTTTGTTCCTCAACCTCAAAGGATCAATCCTCCTCTTCCTCCTCCAAGATTCCACTATCCTAGTGAGCTTTCCCGATTCCAAAACCAATAAATTATCTTTCCCAAGAACTAAAACCAAGGTAATCCCAATCCTGGACAACCATATTACTCTAAGATACCATGGGAATTTGAAGTGGAAGATCTCGCCACATTAACCCGTTCCAGCCTCAAAAACATTGTAACCCAAATTGGTCAACTTACATCCTACATGACCCAACAACAACAATCAAATTCTTCCCAACTCCCAGCTCAAACATTACCCAACACCAACGGTAATGTATGTGCAATTGCACTTAGATAGGGAAATAATATATTTTTTCCTCATGTTGAGCCCTCCAAAAATCCTTTCAATATTTACCTTGAAAATGAAAGCAAAAAGAAACATGAAAAGGAATCTGAAACCATTCCCTCACCTCCTTCTATTCCACATAGGGGCCTAATTCCTTTTCCTCAAGCTATTTCTAAGACAAAGATGTCATTTGAACACGATCATCAAATGGTCAACATGTTTAGATGTGTTGAAGTGAACATTCCCCCCTTAGATGCCATTAAAAAAACTCCTATGTATTCCAAGATTCACAGGGTGTAGTGTACCCATAAGAGGAAACAAAGACCTTTGAAAATGTTTCAACCCATGAGTCCAAAGCCATTATGTTCATGGATCCAGGGACCTTTATAGTTCCATAACAAATTGGAAGTTCCAAATTTGATGATGCACTCATAGACCAAGGAGCCTCAATAAATGTCATTCCCAAATCCATCTTCTCCAACCTTGGCCTAGGTCCCTTACACCCAACAGGTGTTGTCATACTATTATCCAATCAAAGCATAGCCATTAATAAGTGAATAATTGAGGATTTCCTTGTTCGTGTCAATGATATTTTCTTCCCAGCTGACGTATATTTCATTGACATGGAAGGTGAGACAACTTCTTGCCATTCTGTTCAGATTTTAGGAAGACCATTCTTCTTGACATTGAAAAACAAAATTGATGCCCATGTTGGCATCCTATCCATGGAATTTGGTGAAGAAATGGTCATGTACAATATTTTTCAATCTATGTGATACCCATCAGAGAAAGAATCTTCATTCTCTAACCATTCTTCTGAAACTCTCTCTAAGTGTGTATTGAATCCCAATCCATCATGTCCTTCTTATTATACTGATAGAAGAATTTTTGAATATTTCATTCTCCTTAACCAAGTAATAAATGTTGAAGTTGATGTTTACATTACAAATGAAAACTCCATTGATCTAAGGGATCTTGAAAAATCATCAGAATATCATCTTACCTCTGACATCCACTTCTCTAGCATGGATAATAATGAGAAAAATGAACTAAAATTCTCATTTGTTGATTCGTATCAGTTTATCCTACATTAGTCTTTTCCTATATGTGATTCAGAAAATTTTGTTATATATTAGGTTAACCCTAAACAAATGGGTTTATCTTGTCCCAATGAGAGTGAATGTTGTGATATTTATTCCCTAATTAACAAAGTGATCACTGGTGATGTTGAAAATGAAAACTATTTAACGAAAAACATTGATATAAAGGATATTAAATATTTTATTCAGTCTTATCACTCCACTGGTCATCATTAATCTACATCGATATGTGATGAAATAAATGAGTCAAAAACAATTGTGATCCCATACCATGGTTTTGAGTTATCTGATCCATACATAAATGATCCATCAAAATTGAGACATACTCCAAAATTTCCAAACATAGAAAACCATCACATTTTGGATATAATAATTCCACACATTGGAGTCCAATGGGATGATATTCATATTCTCTTTCCACCTCTATTTAATTGCAAGCACACAATTAAATAAGTGGATAAATTATTGAATGAACAATCAGGCATCCCAAAGGATAAGTTTTTATGGATGCACTCTTGTGTTGAAAAAATACAGTGGCCATCGTCAGACTATGGGTAGCCCACTACAACTGTCTAATGGTAGACAAATAAATACAGTGCTTCTTGGGAGGCAACCCATTTTTTCTTTTACTTTTGTGAAATTCTAATTTTTTTAGTTTTTCATTATATGAATAATGATTTTTATTTTTTAGGTAACAGCCCACATAAGGATACACAACTTCCACCGACCCACCACTGGATGGAGATGGCAACCCACCAAATCAAAACTATGGGGCACCTCTTTCCCTTTGACTCTCTCTCTAAATCTCCCTTTCTATACCTATTTCTTCATTATCCCATATCGTTAATTTTTTACCACTTTCCTCATCCCATTTTTTATTTTATCTTATTTTGGTGTTTATTTATAATAAAAAAACCTAAAAAAATAAAACACAATAAAAAATCATTTAATGAAAATATGAAAAATCAAGAGTCATACTTACTCACCTTCAATTTTTCAAATTTTCCCAACCCTTTTGAGTAGCCAAAAGACATATTTTCATTTCAAAAATTTTGTATTTTCATTATTACATTGGATAAAGAATTTTGATTCAAAACCAACAAATTCTAAATGTTAAATTTATGATTTGAAAAATGATTTTACCAACCTATGAGAAACAACATTAGCTTTCACGCCAAGGCCACATAGGGCCATATTTTCAAATTGTGTGTTTTTACCCCCATATGTGAGTCTTGAGTTTGTGGAACTTCGATATGAAATTACTAATTTAGTGTGTATTAATATTATTGAGGCATTTTCTAAACTACATGAGAATCACAATATCCAAAAAGCCTCCCATTTTTCTTATATTAATCCTCCTTTTGAAATCCCTTTTGAGAATATAAAAAAAATTCTTTGATAGCTACATTACAATACCAATACCTTTTCCCTCCCAATATCAACATCAATTTTCATTGCATAATTTCTTGAAATATAAGTGTGGGGGGTTGGATTTCATTTTGGGTTTACCATTGTTGATTTCATCATGTTATCATTTTCATGAAGGAAAGTATCCATTTCAGTGTGGGGGAGTGGTTGTATATCATTGGGGTTTGGGAATGTGTATATTTTTATCTTGTATAATTGAAAAGTCTTTAGAAAATCTAAAAATATATCAAAAAAATCAAATAAAAAAACAATAAAATGAAAATAATAATGGGATGGGTATTTTTTAGGTCAAAATTCACTATTCTTAACCTTTAATCTCGTTCTAAATATTACAATTAGTTTCGTGGGATGATCAATCATGGGTTGGGATATGATTTTGAGATCTGTTTCCAGTTCAACATTCATAAAAAAGAAAAAAAAGAAAAAAAATAACACTTCTATTATATTATTATGTCATTGGGAGAAGTTTTTTGTTTTGTAAATATTATATCTTCTCATTCCCTTGACATTTACATCCACTTGTGAGTCTTAATTCAAATTTTTGTTTTCTTGTAAATATGGGTTTCCATTTCCTTTCATGTTTCACTTCAAAAAAAATGTGCATTGCTTTTTCAATGTTGGTGTTTTACCCCTCTTCTTCTCTCGATTGGACATTATATTCCTACCGTCCCATAGCCTTAGAAAAACCCCTAAGAAGACCCTTTGATTTTTGAGTACTTTAGGTTCAGGATTGGAATCTGAGAGCTCTTAAAAGCTCTATTATTTTCACTTTTGTTTGTTGAATGAGAGAAGATCCATAAATTAATTTTATCATCTTGAGAGGAGTATGTTTTGTGTGCCACCATTTTCCATTTCTAAATTTGAGCATGAAAAAATAGTTTTTTTTTGAATTTTTTTTTCTGAAACATCTTGTTGTGGAATTCAATATGGATGATGGAAATTGGCATAACCTCCCCTAATTAGGGAAAAAATTAATATTAGATGGTGAGTGAAAATTATTTTTTCATCTTTTTATATTTGTTTCACATGAATACATGCACAAGACTATGTGTGGGAGAGTTGATGTTATTAATATTTTCACGACTTATTATATACTCCCTTTACTGATTTTATAATAAATGTGCATATTTGTGTGAAATATTAGTGTTTCAATACAAAGTATACTTTTTAGCATTTTTTAAAGTAGTTCAATTGATCTAGTTTACTATTTTATTTATAACTATCCCCCTACTAATCCAAAATGGTTGGTTCTTAGTTTGTATGATTTCTAATCCAATATATAACATTTTATTAGAAGAGATCATGGGAAAATTCTTCCATTTGAAGGCTCATATATACCACACAAGATGGCCCACAGAATCTTTGTGGAAACTGGAATAGCAATGAAGATTGGGTTACTGGGCTCAATCTATAAGTTAAAATTCATTCATTCTCCTCAACAGTTCTAGGGAAAATGTAAGGAGACTTGGATAAACATTTCAATGCCGAAATCGAAATACAATTGTCCCAACTGATTCATTTATTCTCAACCCACCATTCAGGCTTGGAATTAATCCTTGTACAGTATTCACGACATGTCACTTGATTTTTTTATCCAATAATGTTGATATTTTCCTGTGTGAAAGAGGAGATATCGGCTACAGAATTTTTTGAATATAGAATTTGGATTTTAAGGCATATTAATATTTCCAAATACATTCAAATTTTCTCCGTCGAAAAAATAATGGATTGAAATGGACAGTTTATCATTATTTAATCAAACCACCATAACTCAAGATCCATGTGTCTAAATGACTCCAAATATTTTAGAGAGATCGTCCAACATTATTATCTACAACATTGAAGAAGAAGATATCTCACGATTCTGCTGTCTGGATGTCAAAATTGTTGAGCCAACTGGAGGGACATATTTGGAATGCCAACAGTCCACAACATTGGGCTATAAATACACCCCCCTCCACTCCTTCAAAGGGGGTGGCATTTCAGAGGAGAGGAGCACATATTGGCACTACTAAATCCTTTCCATTGTAATGGGAGGACCTTCAATACTCATGTTTTTACTTGAGACCCCATTCCTCCTCTCTTTGTTTTCATTTACTTTTGTGTTCTTTATTTTTGTAATCTTCTAAGTCAATTTCTTTTTAATTCAGTATTCATGCAAGTTTATTCATTAATATCCCTTATTCTCATCCACATTCTAGATCTTAATATTAATATTCTTAAATTAGTTTAAATACAGTTGAATCCCCTTCCATTCTTTCACTTTCTCATTCAATCGACAGTTTATTTTTAATTATCTTCATCATTTGTGTGTTTGTTCGACGCACCACTGTTTATTTATCCGTTTCTTTTTATTATCTTCTTAATTTATCATAATAATAATTATAACCAGATTAATAATTATTTAAATGGATGAGTAAATCTACTATTTGGGTGATTTATAATTTGGGGATATTAATTGATTGAGATCCTTTTCTCGATGAGTATTCTTTGAGTTGATATTGTGTATGTTGAACTTTAGATGTCATTGATTAATGACATGTTTCATTTAATATGTGGATTTCATGGATTATTGTAACAAAAAATACACTACCATAAACAAGTGATTGTAATTATTACAACCATAAGTGAATTTACGGATTTTATTAAATCTTTAACACTTGGGAATTCTGATCAAACTCATCTTGTGAAGTGGGTATTAATTGAATACAATAGAAACCAAATCTCAAGGACATCATAAGCTTAAATCCCCAATAATGAACTCACACCAATCATTATAAATTTGTTAAATAAATCTTAATCAATCAATCATTTCATAATCTCTACAAACAAATCCCCCATTTAGAATACAATAATCTAAAAACAAATGACTATTAAAAAGAATCATCGCCGAGGATTTGACCCGAGTGTTTCAATACTCATTGGCAGAGCATCGGAACTTTGACCCATCGATAGGCGACAATCGACCGCGTGTTTCAAATACGTATAACGACTAAATGAGTTATTTCATTTTATTTATTTATCTCCATCATTCAATTATATCATAAAGAGATAAATATAATAACATCAGTATCATCCATATGTTAAAACGTTAATATGATGATGGAAAAAACATATTAAATACGGTTTCCATCCTATTGGATAATGAAAATATTTATTGTTAGTATGTGTGGAATACCACGTGTAGAAAGTCTTTTGTTTAATTTTTTATCTTCTCCTCAAAAATATAATTATTATGACTAGTTTATTAATAAAATATGACACTCAGTACATAGTTATGATTATTTAATGATAACTTATTTCTTCATTACTTTCCCTTCCACCTGACAGAAAATTATAAATATTCTATTGTATATGTGGGGACTACCACATATATGTAGTGTTATGATTCATATTTTCATATCCCCCATTAATTTATTATTATTAAATTGTTTATATATTAGAAACATTATAACTATGTACTGATTAATATTATAGAAGTAATAAAACCAAAAAACACTTTGACCATCATTAACCTATCGATGTTCTTTATTTATTATGAACATAACAACCAAAACAATCAATGTAAAAAACTAATTTAGTAAATAAATATGTTTGGTTATTAATTAAAAAATAAAATAAATAATGATACTGAAATGAACATGGAAAATGTCATAATGATTTTTCAAACTGAATAGTATTTTATTATTAATGAGTTAGTGAATGTACACATTGGTTTGGTATTTGAGGAATGTGATTTTATATTTCAAAAATTGTCTTTAGGTTTTCATTTAAAAAGAATTATTATACATTTTCATGGATATTAAATGTTTAAAAAATATGTTTATTTATGTTATAATATGATTAATTCTAATTTTTGACATATTTTTAATTTCATCATGTATGATTAAATGGAATCGCTTCAATATGAATAATGTACGACACAATTTGACCATTTTACCCAAGTATGAAAAGAATTTTCTATTTTATTGTGAATGACATGAATTGATTTTCCAATAGTCATGAACATTTCTATTTTGTAAAAATCCATTACTTGTTTCCATGTTTATATTCAATGGAAGTTATTTTTCCAATATTCATGAAATTTTTAATTAATATGTTAACAAAAGTAATTGATATTTTCTTATGTTTTAAATGGAATGTTTGAAGGATATTCTAAATTTATTTTAATATATATAAATATATGTTAATGGTTTTTGTAATTTACTAGGGATAAAATCTAAATATAACATCCACCATACATTTATTCATGTCTTATGATTTCATTGTTATATTTCTTGGTTTTGTAAAATATTGACATTTTGTATGTAGATATTTCAATAAAAGTATTTGTATTGATCATGTATTGTATTTTTATTATTTTATATAATAAATGTATTATGTATAGTGAAATATGAAGGAGTCACGTTATGTCTCCTTGATGAATTGGTAGATCTCATTAGACAAGTTAGATTAGGTATTTGGTGTATACCTAGAAGTTATTTTGGATGTCTTGGAATGGGGTCTTGATGGTATGTTTTTGATTTATTAACACTATCCCTTCACAGTAAGATTATGATTTATAATATTATTTATTCCATCCTTATGATGCAATTTGTTTTTTTCCTTGTTATTATATAATTTTTTCCCTTGGATATATTTTATTTTTTATTATTGATATTTTTCTAGAAATATTTTTATTTAATTATGTATGTAATTGAAAATTGTTTTAAAATACAATTTTTGAAACCCTATGGATAAATTTTTTTAAGGGAATCACTTCAAGTTATTTTAGAAAAAATCATGAATTTTTTTTAACAGTACGAATTTTTTTGATTTGTTTTTGAAAAACATCGGGATAAATATTGAATTCAAGAGTAATTAAGTCATTATTTTAACACAAATTTAATTCTATGAATATGGAAAGAGTCCTATGGGTTTTTATAAATTTAAAATGGAAAAAATAGATTCAGTTTTGTCATAACCCTTAACTATATTTTTCTCATCCCAATATTCAAATGTTTTTAATAGGGCTTAAGGATGAGTATGAACTAAATAAGAAAAGATCAATATTTCATATGGTTCTATTTTAAATGATCATACATATTTTTATTGAAATATTAGTATAAATTTAATAATCCATTCTTTTAGAAAAAATTAAATTATATATAATTTTTAATAATGTATTATAAGTGTTTTTTATGGGTGGGTTTTTTTAATTCAATAAAACTATAAACAAAAAATATCCTCAAAAAGTAAGACTAGGAATCACTTTTTAAAAATCCTACAATTATGGGTTGTTTATGTTATGGGGTGTAATAGTTAGAACTAGAGGAATGTATTATGTGTCTTTAGTGGTTTGGTTTATTTGGATGATGATATATTAAGATATTTAGATACTATAATGTATTAATAGTTATAAGGTTGATAAAATGTTTAATATATTAGATTCCCATTGTTAGTTATATGGGATGGGATTTTAGGATTATTATGGATAATTTGGGTGATATTTATAGAAATAAAACCCTTGTGTTTATTATTACATAGTGAGATGGATACTATAAAAACATTATATTATTAATTTGATCATATGTTTAATGGTTTTTAAAAAAATTGGGTTGATATGAACATTTATATTAAGGAATTTACAGTTAATATGAAAAAAGGGTTATAAATATTTTTTGGAAATATTTTTTATCATATATAAACACTATGGATTAAATATTTATTTGGTGAAAAAGTGATTTTTTTATGAAGATCACTATTTTCAAAATAATATATGATAATGATAAATTGAAAAATATTTGTATATGATAGAATTGAATTTTATGAATAAAGTTCCAATTACATTTTGGAATCATATATGATTTTATTTTTGATTTATAGTGAATTACCATGTTAAATTTTAGAATATTTTATAGATTATATTATTAGGGAATGTACAATTTTTATGTGCATTTATGGGTGATCAATTTTTGTTTTAGATAATGTTAAAATTATTATAGATGAATATGTGATATTATTTTTGGATTTTGGGATTTTCAACATGTTGGAAAATATGATGTAGGATTTTAAAGGATAGACATGTATTGAATGGTTTTTGTTAATCCCTGATATTTCATGACGAGGTTTTTAAGAATAATTTAGAATATCACTATATAATTGTTTATTCCAATGGTATGTTATCTTAAAATTTTCAATCCATTGATAATTTTGATAATATATATGAATAATAGAAATAAGATTTTATCCTTTTATTGATATTTGGTGCCATTAGATGTTTAATATATTGATTCATGCATGATTTATTAAACATGGTCATGAAAATGCACTAACATAATTGAAATCTTAATTTTGTAATGAGTATAAATCAAATGCATACTATTCATTGTATTTTCTATCCCAATGGTACAATAATTTCTCTAAATAAAGAAAATTGTTGAAAATTATATTGAGTCTTATGTTTATAGTTACTATATAATCTATGATATTTTCCATATATTACTTAAGAATAATATATGGAATTTTGGCGCCAATTATTGAAAAAACGTGATATTCTGAGGGCTGGTGAGCCTAAAATTAGTTTTCAAAAATATAAAAAAATTAATATCATGCATGAATTATTTTACTAAAATAATGGATATATAACTAAATAGAGACTCATATAAAAATTCCTAGGGTTTGATTATGATCAGAGCATGGACGTCACCCTAGGCATGCAAAATCCATGTTGGCATCAATTGTCGGACATGTGCACCATCATGGGAGAATAATTAAATAGATTTAAATATATTTATTTAATTATTTAATTAAAAAACATAATAATATCATATCAATAAGAAACTATAGATAATTTCTATGTTCAACTACCTAACACTGATTATTGGGACACAGAGAATGGCAGAGAGTGAGTGTGTGTCTATTGGTGGGGATCTTAATAGATGACATCAGATTGGATTGAGATTGAGGATAGTTGTGCCATTAGAGTTCATGTATCATGAAAACAATTAAAATTCAAGATGTTTCTTATTTAGTGATTGATAAAAATACAATGTTGGGTGTTTGATTTATCTGATTTTATCATGTTTTTTTATCCTCATAGAATGTGTGTGATTTCCATGAACAATAATTAACCCACACATTGTCTGTTGATTTATTTATCGTTGATTTATTTTCTCATTGATGATTATATCCCTCTTTGTTCTTATAATTCATCAACGATGGATTAATATTGAATGAAAAATGGATAAGGTTCTTTCCTTATGTTTTTGGATTATATTTTTCTCCCATGTTTCTTTAATCATTTAGAATTGGAAATTTCATTGGTTCACGGTTCAATGAATACCCAGAATTTGATCATTAAACTATTATTCTTCATCATAATAGATTGTTACCATGGGTAAAACAGACAATTGAGGTTGTAGTTTGGTATCTATTGTTATGGTGACTGATTCAAGGATGCACGTGACCGGATGGGAGTTTACACATTTTCTAGGAGATGCACGTGATGACCATGGATGATTCGTATTATGTTTTGATAAAAAAATATTGAAATCATTCAATGGAGGGATCTAGTTAGACCATATATAAAATTATTAGGTATGATTGGTGGTAAATGTGGAAGATCTAGGAGTCTTGTGAAGTAGTCCTAAGATCTAGAAAATATTATGTTACATGACCTGTAATCTGGGAACATAAAATATGTTGGATCCTCGATACGAAAATATGGATTATGTGATGAAGATAATATGAATCATCCTGTAACCCATGTCTGAGGTTCATCATGTATCTTAGTTGATACACATACATGATAAGTCTAGGTTACACAGTCTTGGCCAGAGTAAATGGGACGAGATGTGTACCTAGACAAGGCCCAATGTATACAGATAGAATCGGTTGTACATATATTAGTGCATGGGAATGGCCAGATGTATGTGGGAATAGATATATGACATTGTATGGGGCCTTTAAAGATCATCATTCCATATATACTCAATTATAAATGATTTATTTTGAGGGTTACATGTTGTGTGAGTTAAAAACACATGGTTAGACCAAGATTTCATTAGACACCTCATGTACTCTCTAATAGATGATATGTACACCCTTTGTTGGTGTTTTGAGACCTTCATTTACTTATTTTTACAGGTATCAGATGATTTTGTTCCCATGGTACATCCCATGTTGGATATAGTGTGGGGTTTTGTAATTATATATATATTGTGATCCCCTATGGGGGATAAGTCTCCAATAGTGTTTATGTTTACCCCATGTGAGATCAAAGTGTGATCTTCAATCAATCCTTCTTATACTCATGTAATTTTTAATAAAATCAGTCTGAACACCTTGAGTAGGGTGTGGATCACCCATCTTGTGGATTTTTTTATTATGGTTTCTTGTATTATCAGAAAATGATCCCTAACAAAGAATATTGATCCATATTGAGTTTATAGTGTCCCCAAGATGTCTTTGGTGTGATCCCATATATGAGTATTGAGGTCTTAATATACCAATGATATTTTTTATATGGTGCCCAATAATCATGACCTATTGAATGAGTGTCTACATTGATAGCCTGGATTATGGAGTGGGTTCACCTAGAACGAGCAAGTCCTAGAATCTTTGAGATGAATCTTGTGGCTGGATGTGTGGTTAAGAACACATGGATGCTTCTTTTCTCTGGAGTATATTTTGGTTGTTACTTTAATTTATATATCATTTCTTATGAGAAATATAATTTTGATGCTTTGGGTTTAGTGTTTTTGGGATGTCATACTAGGTATTTTAATCCTCATCCCTAAATGTGTTCCTCCTGCACGTTTCATGTATTATGAAGACAACATCCCTTTTGACGGTGTATTGGGAGGGAAGGGATCAAGTAGATTAAATATTAACCTAGAATTATCAAGTTGTTTTTGTGGTGGTTACATCTGATAGTATTCCACAACATCTAAGTAAATTGGATTTGTTACTTTTTGGTTGGGATAATATTTTATCCATTCAACACTCTCAGTGCATTATTATCTTACTATGATTATTGGATTATAAATGTATGAATTATTTGGTTTCAGTTTTTACATCTTCATTTCATGATCTTTGAAATGGGACTGTGTGTATTAGAACGTTAGGGATATTTCTCACAATTGTGTGAGATGCCTACTCCGTGCTAGTCACAATCCCCCGGACTACTAGAGGTGGTCTTGGGGTAGTCGCGATATAGTATCCATCAAGAATTCCATGAATGAGTGCATAAAATGATCTAGTTATTCCTTAGTATTTGATTATGTGATATTTGATTGAGTTTTGTGTAAGTTGTGTAAATGTGTTTAATATTGGGATTTCTGGATAGGGACTACATTGTTGGTCAAATAACTATGATATCCAAGCATAATGAATCTAATCATCAATCTTCCAAATCGGTAAATATAGATATTGGTTTTAGGAAAAACATTGGTATTTGAATCATATGTGTATTTAGTGTGGTTTCTATTTCCTTTTTCTGGAAACTCCCCTTATACACACTTTTTCCATGGTACGTCTAGATTATTTCTAGATTCCACCAATATTTTAGCTATCCTAGATTTCACTGTATCATTGTGAGGATGATCCTATATGTAAAAAGACATTAGTACTACTTCTTGTATAATGTATTATACCTCTATGAGGTTTACCGGCTATATCACAACTTATTTAGTAGTAGTTAGTGAAGTTTATTAAGGCTACAGATGCAAATAGGATTAATTATTTATATCAGTTAAGCATGTAGTGACCTCCCATGTTTCAAGATGATCTAGACCCCCAGGAAGATGAGGAATAGATTGAGGAATTAAATAACGTTTTACACCATGTGATGATGAATTTATATTAGATAGAATTCCTCACATCGAGTCTCATTTATGGATCCACTAAGAGATAATCGATACTACTGAATCAGTCATAGGATGTTACAAAAATATGGTATCCATACTTTGGTTATATATTTAGGGATGATTTTTATGTGTCACCTTGTGATTAGTACACATCCATGATTTTTTGTGTTTAAAATTTGGAAGTATGAACATGGTAAATTATACATAAGGGGCTAATTATATATCATAGTACTCCAACGATATAGTTTAAGATCATTTCCTCATAGCTCAAAACATTGAGTTGGGAATATACTGATATATCATAGATTCAGTGTTATATCATTACATTACCATATATGATAGAGTTATTTAAAGGGTCTTACTAGTGGTGAGAATCCTTGAATAGAAGATGAAGAAAACAGTTCTAGTAGTGGGCACTCAAGAGTAGATACCTCAACATTAGTAAACTAACATCTATTTTAGGGGAATGGGAATTTCAACATCATCATGATACAAAATAAGAACAGAGTTTCAAGGTTAAACAACACTCAGGATGGCTCTATTTTCGAGGGAGAGGTGGTGTTTCTCCCAAAATGGTGACAGAATGTTTTCAAGGGTTTTTTCTACCCATCATACAAAAGATTGGGAGATGGTCGATGGACCGGTACAGTAGAGATAGAGGATGTTGTATGGAGTTCTATAGGTTAGTGGATGTATTAGAGGGGATGGTAGAGTGGTTGGAGATGTTCAGTGGATTGACCTGTTTCCACCAAAACAACCATGTGTCCCACACCATCCTCATTGAGCTAAGGGTTTCGGAGGGGTATCTATAGGTTGTAGAGGCCATTGACCCTAATGCTTTTTGTATGATATGTGGTATGATCTGTTTCTTTTCTCCCTTATCTATATTACATAGAGAGACCGGTGAAAGTCATTTATTTTTATCCAGTTATTTGTTTAGGTTTATATATATAAAAAATTATTGACTGTTTGGATCAGCGACTTCATGTAGACACTCCAACATGACAATAATTTATGATTTAAAACTTCTATCTATATTATGATCAAATATATGGAGGACACATCTTTATATGGGACCTCTTTGTTTAAACGATGATTTCTTAAGATTCCATCATATCAGTTGAATGGCTGTCCACAGTTCATGCGTATTATCACCATTTTAAATTTAGGATTTTGTGTGTCCACAAGGATGGGTGGGTTTTGTTTTCTATTTTTGGTGAAAAATATTCCCTAGTGGAGTGGGATGAGATTGGGAATAAGATAGAGTAGCTGGTTAATCGCCAGTTGGTTTTCTTGAGTCTTTAATAGTGGATTATATGGGATACCATTTCACTATGGTGATGGAATAATATAATGATTCCATTCATGAGTTCATGTCAAGATTATATCCCCACCGAGAGTTGTAAACATTCATTAACTCACACCCTGGTATGTACATGATAATTTATCCATCATATCGTATTACTCCAATAGAGCTTCGTGAGATAGGGATGCAATTTAATGACTTGTAGTGGAAGAGAATCCTAAGACCCATTATTCCACTTGGAAAGCCCCATTTAATTCTCAATATGAAAGATTATATATTGAGGTTATTTTTCGATTATCAGTGATTGATCATGGTGACTATGATGAATATATATATATATATTGTCAAGGATGAAAGACCTGCTATATCTGTTGGGAGGGGAACTATGCTTCTTGATGATTGACCCAAGATCAGGTCATCACTAGTTGTGAGTATGGGTTTTGGATTTTTGAAATATGACATTAAGATGTCCCTACGGTCACTATGACTACATGGTGATGCCTTTCAGCATGAATAATTGACCATAAATGTTCATTGGACTCATAAACTAGATATTTTATCCTCTTATAAACTGGTTTGTGGTGGTATTCCTCAGTGATATCTATGTGTACTCATTATTTTATGAGTATAAGGTGAAACACTTGATGATGATCCTAGACACACTTTCAGAGAACTATATTTATGGAAAGCTCTTGAAGATTAATTTTTGGTTTTATGATGTCCGCTTCTTGGGACACATCATCCAAGAGGAAGGAGTAGAAGTGGAACTTTCCTTGGTTTGGGTAGTTCTAGATTGAGATCCACCCAAGAGAGTTATCATAATGTAGAGAATACTTCAGTTAAAATGGTATTATCGGATCATGATACATGATTTATTCCTATTTGCAGCATCCTTTAATGCTGACCAAAAAGGAATATAATTTTTTATTAATAAAAAGTTCCAACACATTTTTAAGGAATTCAGGTAGTGTCTGATGAGTTCTTCCACCATGAGAATATTAAAGGATGGTGTTTATTATGTAGTGATCTACGATACCTCAAGGCGAAAATGGTTGTATTTTGATGCTGATATAGGAAGTGATTTCCTTTTGTTCTAGGAACTTGAGAGCACTTGATTATAAGTACACAACCCACAACCATTAGAAAGTATTGACAGTCATTCTAGGAAGATTTGGAAACACTACCTTATAAGAATGTAATGTATCATCAACTATGACCACAATAGTATCATTTTTATATTCATATAGAGTGTTCTTAACATGGGTAATTGGTTATTAATAGTGTTCCTACAAGACTACAACAATAATAATTTTCATACAAGAAGTAAGGGCAACATGGTGGATGATTCTCTTAGCAAGAGACCTTGTTCTCACTTATTTGATAAGGCATTAGTAAATCGACTATATCCTTTTACACATTACATTACATTATTTTAAAAATAATTATACATCGGAAAACAAGACAAGGATTGTGAAGTATAGTGTTTTTAAAGACTAGCTATATAAAACAGAAAACATCGGACTAAAAAACCATCATTATTTAATCTTTCTAAAGAGCTCTTAACATCCTTTATGTCCTTACATATGAAAAGGGTACACATGGGATCAATGTAATGAAATTATGTTCTCAAAGCATTGTAATGGAAAAAAGCATAGTAAAAAACATTAACACATGGGATTGACAGAATGGAATAATTAAAATAAATGGAATGGAACACATGTAATCATAACACATAAATATGGTATTGTATAAACATGAAATCATAGTAATGTTGTAGAAAGTTAAATTATGACCTTAGTACAAGTCAAGGATCATTGCACATAGAGGATCTCAGGTCATGGTTAACCACCAAGGCTGTTGAACATGGTAGTATGAGTCTTGGCTAACTGCCAAAACGGATTCACATAACGTCTTAGGATACTAAACATTACACATTTCATTAGAGAACTATCTATATGCACCCATCTTAACACGTTCATGAGTATTATTTTCACATATTAAATCATAAATAATTAATCATAAACATAAGAGAACCCATTGAATGAAATGGGTAACATAATCATGTCATAAAGCATTGTGAATGGGAATATAATAAAAGTGTCCATGAAAGAAATTAATTAGAACAAACTTGTACATTAATAACGTAAAATCAGAATTTATCATGGTAACTGATGTCAAATATAATTTAAATCATGTGAAAAATTATTTAATAATATTTAAAATTTATATATTTTACTGCGGTTTTTAGGAAAACACTAAAAAGCATTTAAAATTGAAAAGGAAAAAATATTTTGTACAATACCATAAGTTCTCTGACAAGGATTTCATAATAATAAAACTGGTTTTGTAAAAATAATGGTTGTTTAAATCATATGGTAGAGTACACTTGAATGTTGATATGGATTCAAGAAGTTCCTTCAAAACTGGTTTTCTTATCGGGAAGTATTGGGGAGGGAATCATTTAAAAACTTGTATATTAGAAAAAGACAATTATGAATGTATCATGATACATGTTTTTGGAAAGTATAAAAAGAATTTATATTATGTACATAAAAAGATTAAATATCTTTATTTGGGTATAACGAAAAATAGAGAAATCTAGATGTCTAATGGTGGTTTGGGTAGAATCCATTACGGATTATCGGCATGGTATCAGATGTGCATAAAAGGGATTAATGAGAGAGAAAATGGATTTATCAACATTTATAAATCATGAGGTATGTAAAGGTAAGGTACAAAATGGTATCCCGACATTAGGATTTATTCATAAAATTGCATTCCATATAGTACATTCTTAAAAAATAGCTAGACAGACAGGATCCCTTACCTTAAGACCGAGGGTGTTCTTTGCATGATATTAATGAACTGAATAATCAAATTAGGTTATCTAATTAATAATTTCAGAACCTCCAATACATGTTATTGATTTTTTATAACCTTATAATGTTCATCCACACACTGTTTTTATGAGTTAAGAGGTTAAATTTCATTGTTTGGTAGCATTTACTTTCGTGGTTTTAAGGATCAGTTCACTTATATTCATGTTCAGATAAACATGTATGATGAGAGTGGTTGTCAAGATTTTATGTTATATAAAATTAGTGAACATCTATAATATTTCATGGTTGTAAAATTCATTTGGTTATTTGAAGTGAAGGTGAATCATTGTATAAATCAATAATGATAAATGCTTTGATTAAATTGGTGATTTTGTTCGTAACTAACTTGTTTTGTATTATCATATGAGAAAAAGGATTAAAGAACATCGCATAGGATAAAATAAATATTTAATATTCTCTTTAAACCATAAATATGGTTTCATGGTATGAATTTAATATGGTAATAGAAATTTATAACCTGTTGTCCTTGAATGTGATAAATTAACACATCTCGGTTTTGTTTTTGATTCTTTCGTATAAATGAAGGGGATGGGAGAGGTGACAATGAATAAACCCATTAGCATAAATAATTTCAAGTACATGTATGGTACTATATTTTCATACCATTTGGATGATTAGATTTTAGGAATGAAAATAGAATAAAATAACATGAAAATAAAATTAAAGAAAAGAAATGAGAATTTTCCTCTTAATTTAATCATCCTTGAAAGCCTCTTAAGGAGAAAGGATTTTGTATTTTGAAGATACCAATGGCTTCAAGACGTGGTGGAGGATCTTGGGGAGAGATTTTGGAATATTTTATAGAAGACACAAAGATTGATAGGAGTAGAGAAAAGAGGGGATGTGGGTGGTTTTTATAGTGGAAGGGAAGAGGGTTTTCTTAATTTTTTAATCATTAGTTTATTATTTTTCCACCAGAAAAGAAATGGTGATGATTATATGTCCAAAAATATCACTAAGTGGATGTGAGTTCATACCGAAGGTGATTACATCAGTATAACATAACCCATGACTCAATAATTAATGTATTTAGCTTATTATGTAAATTATTGTATTCCACTATTCATAAATAATTCATGTATTTGAGAAAAATTGAAAAAATTCACCTTGACGATTTTATGAAATTTAGAATCATAAAACGAAATACATTTATAAAATTTAATTTTCTAAATAAGATTAATTTAATTTTTAATTAAAATCATAACTTAATTGATAAATGCATATTTTAAAATAATAACAGATTTTATAGTGCATTCCAAAATTACATAAGGTCATATAAAATTATATTAATACTAGAAGACATGAAAATGTGATTTTATTTACACATTTTTGGAAAATAATTATTTTAAAAATTAATTAATTATTATTAATTAATTTTTTATGACGTACAAAAATACCAATACTTTTACTTTAGACATAATATCACTTATAAGATGTCTAATTTATTTTCATAAATTCAAGGGTGAGGTTTCAATGACATTAGATTGTGTAATATTCATAATTTTAATATTACTATTCAAGAGGTTATGTTACTATTCATAAGGTTCGTTTACAATTCACCAAAAAATTATGTTTGTCTTATCGGACTCCAAACATATAACTAATCACAAACGTGCATGTCAGATTTTCAAAATTAAAATCACAGAAGTGAAAAATATAATTTTTAATGGTCACATAGTACTATTTACTTTCTAATGTTTTAATTTCATGTGATGGCCTATTTATCAGAATGGAATTTCCATTGATAAAACATTGTATTGTTACATTATTCACCCAATATGAAATCTCTCCCCCTAAATTTTATTTTACATTATATGCCAAAAACATGTGTGGGTACTTTTCCTTCATTACCTCCTCTGGTCCCTCTATTTCCTCTTTGTATTTATGGTACTAGCATAATACTTTAAACAGGTGAGTAGTCTTGTTACATAGAACATTATCTCTATATTCCAAATCTACAATGGATACTGCTCATAAGAAAGATCATTTTTCAATAGTACCAACTATAAATAGATTATATTTGAATGGTCTGGTATGTATTTCCTTATGAGGTATACATGATAGAAATCATGTACTATTGACATGGTAGGCGGAAGGGCTAGTGGATGGGTCACAACTGCCAAACGATCTAGAATCTTGATGGGGGTGATGTATCTAGGACCTAGCTTTCTATTCTTCCCAAACCTAATGACCATATTCTATGAAGATATGTGCAGAAATATCCTGTTGTCGACTTTAAAATCAAGGTCTCATCGATAATTGATTATATAATGCTTTTTTTGACTTTGGGCTGCCTTGATGTGTTGTTGAATGGTGTTCACCTTCCCTGCCATTTCATTGACCATTTCAGTTCCTATGACACTTACGTTCACAGACATCATCCTGAAATGTTAGTGTTCTATGAATTTTCCATAAAGGGATTTTTATGGGGCCATTCGGATTCTGGAGTGGAAACTATTGTAATAGAATAATTCAAAGAGTGGAAGATGTTGGCCAAATCCTCCTTTTAAGTCCATAGAACATTATCTCAACATATCTTTCAATGTATGAATAATTCTCTCATATTGGCCACCAGTTTGAGGATGATTGGACATACATAATTTTATTTCAGTTCTTAAAGAATGTTTAATAATTTTCTAGAACATCAAAGTGAATATTGGAACTGGATTGGATAAAATAGTTAGTGGTAATCCATGCAAACATACCACTTCTTTGATATATATCTATGCATGTTGATCCAATGAGAAGTCCTCTTGAATCATGATCAAGTGAGCTGTCTTTGCTACACAATACACAATGACCCATATATCATGGTTTCCTCAAGATGATAGTAGAATTCAGTGACAAAGTCCATGGTGATGCTCTCGCACTTCCATGTTTGTATAGGTAGTTGTAGCATCATACCCTCAATCATCTATCTTTCAGCCTTCACATGTTGACATACCAGGAACATTGGTGTATACCACGTAATCTCCTTCTTCATATTGTCCCACAAAAAGTTATCTCATAGATCTCGATACATCTTTGTTCTCCCTGGGTGAATATAAGATGTTGAGCTATGTGCATCATTCAAAGTCTCATTTTTATATCTAGATCAAATGGTTCACATAATCATGACCAAAATCATAAAATCCTTCATCATCAATCATGAAATCATAGGATTCACCATTTTTAATGATTTCACCCTTTTCGAAATTTCAACATATTTTCATTGAGAATCCTTTATTTTCTCCATGAGGTATTATTGAGTATTCATTTGATAATGAAATAGTTATGTTCTTCCCTTAATGATTCTCACATCCATCCTCTTCAAATCTAAGTTGATTGGATCCTTTTCAATTCTCATCATTGATAATGATTCCTGATACTTTCTATTCAGAGCATCTTCCACCATATTCTCCTTACTAGGATAGTAGTGGATGGAGAAATTATAATCCTTGATGAGATCTACCCATCTTTGTTGGGGAATATATATCATTTTTGAGTGAATATATAGTTGAGACTCTTGTGATTATTATATATATCACACATCTCCCCATACAAATAATACTTCTAGATTTTTAACCAAAATGTCACAGATACCAACTCTAAATCAAGCGTAGGATAGTTTTTCTCATGTATTTTTAGCTTCCTTGATGTGTAGGCTACAACATTATCATTTTTTCTTCAGAACACAGCCTAATGCATTCATTGAATCATCAAAAGACACCACAAAGAGTTCACTACTTGTTGGGAGTGGGAGTATTGGAATAGTTATTAGCCTTTTTTTCAACTCCTTAAAGAATAATTAACATTATTGAGTCTAGAAAAACATTAGTCCCTTCCATGTCAGTTTGTCCATTGGATTTTACAATCATCTAAAGTTCTTCCAAAATTGTCAATAATACCCAGATAGACCCAGAAATCTATTGATCTCAGTTGCAGAAGATGGCCTAGTCCACTCATCAATTTCCTTAGTCTTAAAAGGGTCAACAAATATCCCATTGCATGTGATAACGTGCCCCAAAAATGATAATCCCTCTATCAAAAACTCACATTTACTATATTTTCATACAGTTTATCCCTTCTCAAAATCATTAATACTATATTCAATTTCTCCTCATGTTCCTCCTTACAATTTGAGTATATAAAAATATCATCAATAAAGACTACCACAAATGTGTCAAGGTAATATCTAAAGGATCTATTCAAAAATTCAATGAAAATTGTTGGGGAAATAGTGAGTCTGATAACCATCACTATGAACTCATAGTGTCCATGCCTTTTTCAAAAGGTAGTTTTGGGAATATATTAATTCCTCACCTTTAATTGGTCATATCCAGACCCAAGGTCCACATTAGATAAATAATTATCCCCATGAAGCTAATAAAACAAGTCATCTATCTGTGGAAGGGGATAATTGTACATTATCTTGATTTAATTGTTCTCATGATAATCAATGAAGAGGTTCATTAATACATCCTTCTAATTGATGAAGCGGACTAGAAGACCCCATGGTGAAGCACATGAGCCTATAAAACCATTATCCATATCTTCCTGTAATGACTTCTTCAGCTCTTACAGCTCTATAGTGGCCATTCTATAAGGGGTCATTGATATTGGTAGGTATCCAAGAATAATTTCAATTTAGAACTCAGCCTCTCTATCATATGTTAGACCAAGAAAATCTTTAGGGAAAACATTAGTGTAATCCCTCATGATGGGAGTATCTTCAAGAGAGATACTCTCCAATGTCTCAATCATTTGGGGTAGACATTATTTCTCAAAAGGAATCAATATCCACACATGAGACAATGATTCTAAAATAGATTAATCTTCCTCCTTACACATTTAATGAATTATATGATGATTTGGGATGTGAATATTGACCTCCCTTTCCCAATAGTTGATATAGGATTTGTATAATAATAGCCAATCCATACCTAAGATAACATCGAACTCCAATAAAGAAAGTATGACAAGATTTTATGTGTGGTTCAATCCACAAACATTTATTTGGGAGGAGTTATAAACCTTGGATGAAATAATTTCTACATTATATTTTCTCACATATAACATATCCACCAAATTTTTAGGTGGTGTTTCAATAGTTATGAAAAACATGAATGATTTGAAAGAATGTGTAGTACTAGGATAAAATAGTATGTTAACTATTCTTGAATAAATGACTAGCATACATGTCGTCAAATCATTGTCTGGCTCCACCTCAGCAGTAGTGATAGCATAATACCTTAGTTTTTTCCTTGGAGGTTATTGATGATTTCCTCCAACAAACCTTGGCTTAGGGAAATTGTTCGCATAATTCCCATGCTCCTTCAAGTTGTAACTCTATACTACTGGCTGAGTGTTTATCTAAACCATCCTTTTTATTCCACATTCATGGTATTATTTTTTAACTCTTTGGAGTTTTGTAGCCAGATGTCTCGACATTCCACATTTGAATCAATTCCTGAATCCGTTTAAATATTTCCCAGGATGCTTCTTCCCATAATTTTTACATGTGGGATGACCAGTCTTCTTTCCAACATGGAATATATCTATGGAACCACCCACAATAGATTTCAATTTATACTTTTTTTCGATGATACCATGTTACCATTGAGAGTATCCGATCAAGATTTCAACCTTAGGGGCCCAACAGACAGTCTCCTCATAACTGTCAAAGTATCAAATCACCAACACTTTTCATAGACTACTATTTTGTTTTTTAAAGAAGTTTTCCACCTTTATTTTGATATTCCTGAAAAATCCAGAGGCCTAACTTGAAATCCTTGTAATTTATTCTCTATACGCCCTTATTTACTCATCTTCAATCTTCTTGATTCCACAAAACTCTTTTTCCATCTCGATATGGAGGGTTCAGGTAAAATATTTATTGAAAAAAATCTATGGAATTTATCACAATCCATGGAATCAATTTCTTCATGGGGGTTCGGTTTCATGATCAGTATCCACCACTAATCAGCTTACCCATCAAAATTAATGTCAACTAGCACAACGTTATCTTCTTCATAGCACTGGAGGAAAAATAAAATCTTTTCAACGGAGTTATTCCACTATTCCTTCGTTATCTTCTTCATAGCACTGGAGGACAAATAAAATCTTTTCAATGGAGTAAATCCATTATTCCTCAAGGAGTGGATCATAAGTTCCACTAAAAATTGGAGTCCTTTTACACCTAAAGTATTCTATATATACATTCTCATTTCTTTAGAGATGATGTAGTTCCATGTGATTCAAGTTATTATTCATAATATCATCCTTATATGATAGTATAGTCATGATGTTTTGAGCACATGTTCTCATCATATCAGGCATATCATTTTTGAAATCATTGAATTCACTGTAACATTGATTGTTTTCACACATTCTTATATTTACCTCTATTAAAAATGAAAAGTATTGTGCAATTAGAGGTCCTGAATACTTAGCTATTGACCATAAAAAGGAAACATTGAACATAAAATGATAATCTTGTAAAGGATAGGTATTTCCTATCTTGTGATTCCAAAGGATTAAATCAAGGTAATCCTCGATCTTTTTCATAACATATATTCTTATAGCCTATTTTAATTCCCTTAATAAGGGTTTGTACCGAGCTCATGAATTTACAAAAGCATATCCCCCTGGAGTGTCAAACCAAGAGTGTAGTAATGTATATTGTCGTGCACCGGTTCCCATTTGAGTCTATCATGAAGTGGTTTTTTCAGGTTTTACCCATAGATACATCTGTTCTAGAGCCACCTCTTCCTGTTTGTATCCAAATAGGTATGTATTTTTTTTGATAAACCAGTTACTCTTTATTTAACAAGATTTTGGGGTGTTTTCTTATACTTAGTCTCATACTTAGGGTCCTTACTAAAGATCCCTATTCCTAATTTTGAAAAGTATCTATCTCATCCTATGATACCAGCTAATGTGACCCTATCATTTTACACATAACAATAAATTATTTAAAGAATAATTAAACATCAGAAAACATTCCATGTATCGTGTACTCTAGTGTCGTTGAAGAATGTTTAAATAAAACTAAAAACATGGGACTAAGAAAACTTATTTATTTAATCTTCATAAATAGATCCTATCTTCATTTGAGCCCTTACATCTGCAAAGGGTACCCTGGGGATCACATGAACGAATGGATGAGATAAAATACTTTTATGTGAAGAATAATTGTAATAAAACATTAACACATGGGTTAGAAGGAATGGAATAATGAAAATAAAAGGCATGGAACACATGGAATCATAACACATAAACATGGGATCATATATACATGAATTCATTGTAATGTGGATGCAACATTAATCATTACTATATTAGGAATAAATTCTTTTTCTTACCTATAAGAGCACAAGTCAATGTTAACCACCAAGAACGTTGCACATGATTGCACGAGTAATGGCTAACCACAAAGACCATTGCACATAATGTCTCTTGAGAATAATCATTAACCAATGAATTAGAGTTGTATCTAGGAAAAACCATATTAAGATGTTCATGATTATTATTTCCACATATATAATCATACAAAAACAATCAAATATATAAGGGAACCCATTGATAGAAATGGATATCATAATCATGTAATAAGCGTAATGAATGGACATATCAAAAACGTTTCCATGAAATAAAAGAATTAGAATATAAAAGGACATTAATATTGTAAAATAGGAATATATCATGGTGTGTTATGTCAAATATAAGTGAAAACATGTGAAAAGAGTATTTAATAATTTTTAGCATTAAAACTTATTTGTGTGGTTTAAAAGAAAAGACTAACTGGAATTTAAGATAGAAAATAGAATAATCCTATGTAAAAACTAGATGTGATCTAAGAATGTTTTCCTAATAAAAACCTTGGTTTTATAAAGACTATGGTGGCTTAAAACATATGGAATTGTTACATAAAATTGGGTACACATTCAAGGAGTTCCCCAAAAACAGGTTTTTTTATTGGGATGTATTGAGGAGGGAATCATTTAAAAACATTTATATCCCAAAAGAGAACGATGAATGGATCATGATGAGAGATTTTTGGTACTATACAAAAAATTTATAAGAATTACAAAAACATAATAGAAAACTTTATTTCGGTAGAATGAAAGGTAGGTCAACCTGATGGAATAAAAGTGGTTCAGGTACAATCCCTTACGGAGTATCGACATGGCATCAGGTGTACATAGGAGGGATTTATGAGAGAGAAAAGGGTTTTCTCATATTTTATAAATTGTGAGGGTAGTACAAGAAAGGTATGAAATGATACCCCAAAATTATTAATTACACAAAACATGGCATTGCATAGAAAACATTCTGAAATAATTGTGAGATAGAGGGGACCCCTTACCTTAATTATGAAGGTTTTTGTCAATTGATTTTAATGACCTGAATAATATAATTTGGTTCATTAATTCAAACATAATGAACATAAACGACATGATATTGATTTATTATAACCTTATAATGTTTATCCAAGTCTTTTTTGTGATTTAAGAGGGTCAATTTCATGGGTTGGTGTTGTTTTCTTCCTTGGTTTTAATGATCGGTTCACTTATAGTCTTGTTTGGAAAAACACGTATGACGAGGTTAGCTATAGAGAATTGAAGTTATATGACATTAGTGAACATCAAGAATATTACGTGGTTATAAATTTAATTTTTTTAATTGGAGTGAAGGTGAATCATTATATAAAACATTAATGATAAAGGCTTGGATTAATTTGGAGATTTAGTTCATAATTAACTTGTTTTGTATTATCATTTGTGAAAAAGGATTACAGAAGATCACAGAGTGTAAAATTAATTTTAAATAGTTTGGTTCAACCAAAAAAATGGTTTCATGACTAGAAATTGAAGATGGTAATAGAAACTGATAACCTCTCATCCTCGAATGTGATAAATTAACACATCTTGGACTGTGTTTTTGTTTCTTCCATATAAAGGACGTGGAAGGGGAAGATGGTAATGAATTATTCCCTTAGAATAGAAATTTCATGTACATGTATGGTATTATAAGTTTCATACCATTTGGATGAGGATAGGTTAACAGAGAAAAGAAAAGTGAAATTTGCCTATGGATTTAGTCTTCCTTAAGAGCCTCTCAAAGGGAGAGGATTTGGTATTTTGAGGAGGCCAAGTGCTGAGGGACGTGGGGTTGAATCTTGGGGAGATACTTGGGAATATGTTATGGAAGTAACAGCGCTTGAGAGGAGTGAATAGGAGACGGGAGTCTGGGTGGCTTTTATAGTGGAGTGGATGAGAGTTTTCTGAAAATTTAAAACATTTTTTTATTATTTATCTACAATATAAGAAATAGTGATGATTCCGTGACCAAAAATAGTACTATATGCATGTGAGTTCTAACCAAAGGTTATTAAATCAGCATAAAAACACCCATTACTCAATAATTAATGTATTTAGCATATTTTGTAAATTATTGTATTTCACTATTCATAAATAATCATGTATTTCAGAAAAAAAATCCCAAAACTTCACCGTATCCATTTTTTGAAGCGTATGATACAAAAATGAAATCCATTTTTCAAAAATAATTTTCTATAAATAAATATATTAATTTTTAATTAAATCCATAATTTACATGAAAAATACAAATTTTAAAACTATAACCGATTTTTTAATGATTTCAAAAATTACATAAGGTCTTATAAAATTATCTTCAAACTTGATGACATAAAATTTTTAATTTATGAACACATTTGGGGAAAATTAATTTTTGAAAAATTAATTAATTGTTATTTATTATTTATGGCCAATAAAAATAGAAATACTTTTACTATGGTCATATTATCACTTATAAGATGCCTAAATTTCATTTATAAATTCAAGGGTTAGTTTACAATACTTTTGTTTGATTTATAATTCATAAGGGTCATATTAATATTCAAAAGGGTAGGTTACTATTCATAAGGATATGTTACTATTCATAAGTGTAGATTATTATTCACCAAAAATTTTAAATTGTCTTATCGGACTCCAAACATCTTACTGATCGCAACCGTGGATGTCAAATTTTTGAAATCCAAATCAAATAAATGAAAACATTATGATTAAACATCACATAGTATATAGTAGTTCATTGTGTTGTAATATCAGTTGATGGAATAATTATAAGAAATAATTTTCCATTAATACAACATTGGGTCGTTACAATTAGAGGAGTTACCCTCATTGCAGTTTTCCATATTTCACAATGAGGGTGCATGGAATCTTCAGTTGATGGTTATTATCCCACAGATTTTATATCATGTTCTATAATATCAGTATATAGATACTACCTATGAGACCTTACATGTTAATATATCCATTGAAAATTATCCAGATGGATTTTATAATGGCGGGGAGTATATTAATTGATAGAGGATAAATGATTGTACCAGTTATGTTGTGGGATCAGGTGATGCAAGAGTTTCATACATTCTATTTTTAGGTACATCCAGTTGTGGAAATGATATTCCAGGACCCCAAAAATTTGTTTTTGTGGTTAGGAATGAAGAACTTTTTCCAAGATTATTTTTTTATTCCTCACTTATCTGCAAGTGAAGGCTGAGTAGTAGATTCTAGTGGGTTTAGATCAACACCATGAGGTGATAAAGTGTTAGTAGGATGGTATATCCATGAAATTTGTAAAATGGGAACCACATACATCTAGGTGACATGATTCCAACTAAGGGATCCTTGAAAACCCCACCAAGTCATCCCACATTCTTGCTATTTGAGAGTAGAATTATATATAGATCATAGTAGGCTTCTACATGCAGGATACAGTTCTGAAAAATGATGTTCCCCCAATGATATTTTTCGTACATGATTATTGTTTCATGTCTTGATTATTGAGAAGATTTTAAGAGATCTTTGAAAATAACATATGTTTGAGTGTGGTGTGTCATCCCAAGATTGATTTCCTAACTATGAATAAAATTTAGTTTACAGAGGTTATGTTTTATGATTTCATTATGATTTATGGATATATTTGGTAGGATCACCTACCCGTAATGATGTTTATGTGTAACAAAAGTTATAATTCTAGCATTAGAATGTCACCTTTCAAGGCATTTTAGGGGTGACCCCAAAAGTAACCACATTGTTTGAATAATCTAGGTGAGTTAGAACTCATGGACCTCGATTTGGTAGAAGCTATGATAGAGAATGTATAGATCATCCATGAGAGTATAAGGACTACACAAACCCGTCAAATTTCAATTATGGACTGAAGAAGGATGCCTATGGTGTTTGATTATGGAGATCATGTATTCCCGAGGGTCTCACCTCGATGTGAATTGTGGAGATTCTATTAGGGTGGAATGCTTAATCAAAGATTCATTAGACCATTTAAAATAATTAATATTATTGGGAAGGTATCATAATGCGTATATCTACCTTCACAACTAGGATAAGTACAAATCTACTTCAAGAAGTCGTAGTTGAGGAGGTAGGATCATGACCCATCACATGTTACTAACTAGGGTGAGCTAGGAATTAATCTTGTGGATACCTTTTCTGTGTATGTATTGGAGAATATGAATCATCAAGATAGATTATTTTCTAGGTAATAGATTCCAGTACGGTGTATCTTGTGGATGTATGAGTATCTTTAGGAGGGCACATTGGAGTGGGAGACCCATAATAAATCTTTGTAGCCTCATGCTTCTTAGTAGGTTTTTATCTTATAGGGACAAAAATCCCTATAGTATAGAGAATTTAATGGCCATGATTTTTTCATATAGAAATTCATAATATTATATGGATTATTTTTAGATCTTGGCACTTCGACCGCATTAGATTCCACACCCCGATGAGCCTAGAATTACTATTTGAAAAATGTTAAAAAAATCAAGCTTGTGATGGTTTCATGAAAATGAAATAACACAAATATAGGGGATCTTGGTGAAATTATAAGGCCACAGTTGGGATTATAATTCGAACAATACACTAGGGGTGACATAATCTACGTTAGCTTCCCTCTTTAGTTGTGACCACCTTCGTGAAAAAATATAGAACCAATATTTATTATATTTATTTAATTGTTTAATTAAAATACTATGCTTAATGATATATATTAAATATTATAATATGAAAAAATTTCATGGTAAGTTTCATAACCATACAAATTGAGAGAGAGAGAGAGGGAGAAAATGTTGGAGGAGATCTGGGTACTTGACATTATATCAGATCATTATTGAGGATCGTTGCTCCATCAGAGTTTATGGATCTCACTATTGACAATAATACAAGACCACCCCTCATTAGAAATCTATCCAAGCTCTTGGATGAGTGTTTGATTTGTGAGATTCCATATTTTTCTTTTATATCATTCATTCAATGATAAATTCTTTGAATAATAACTGATTCAAACATCTATATTTGATTTATATATGGTTGATTTATGTGTTTTTTGATGATTATTTCCCCTTATATTCGTCTAATTATAAACCAATGGATCAATCCTAATGAATAAAGTCCTATGTTTTTCCCATTTTCAGGGTTCATGGATTTCTATAATGTTTATTTTCATGTTCATCAAGTTTGTTTTCATTAGCCCATGGTTTAATGAATATCCAATATTTGATCATTGTTCCATCAATATTTTTCAATATGGATCATTAAAATTGAGAAGAAATGTGATTGAGACTACTATTTGAGGTTTGATGATGAATATTTTAATTCATAGTGGAATGATAATGGATTAATTGTTCCTAGTTTTCCTGGTGTAGAAGGAAATAATAAGGATGACATAGGTTGATTCCCGGTCTATTTTGGGTTTCAGAATCCAATGATCTATCAACAATGGGACTGAGTTTGACCATATGTGAGGTATATGGTCACGATTGGTTGTGGAGTTGGTAGTTTCAGGTGTCATGTGAAGAATAAATGAGATTTAGAAAATCTAGCATTGCACGACATGTCATCTGGGATCTGCCAATGTTTGGGACCCTCTATCTAGCTCTAGAGTTTCCACTATGAATAAGATATCCAACATCATGTTTAAATGTCACATGCCATATGACCTGGGATGGTTTCCAGGAATTAATTTTAGAGGATACATGGGAAATATCATGAAAATGTACAAAAACATGGTCAAAGTACATGGGAAGAGACATGTACATACGCATGACCTAGTTACATGGAAACGGATAGGTGTAAAATGGTAGGTATATGTACATGGCTATAAGTATGTGGGAATATATATATGTAATGGTCTTTATTCCTAAATACCTCTATAAACCATATATATCTACATACATACTATGTATTTTTAGGTTTATATATAATTTAATTCACTGAAACATAGGAATAGATTGGTAGGTTAGACACACCGTGTAATCCCAAGTACATATTATGTAACCAATTTGTGGGTTCATAGAGACATTGTTTTTTTATTTTGGAACAATATCAAGATATTATGTTCCCTTTTTCCATCCCATTGATTTTATAGTTTGTAATTAGATCTACATATCTGGATTGTGATCCCGTCTATAGGATATGCTTTATATAATGTTTGTAGTTTCCCTCCATGAAACCAGAGACTGGTCCTCTAACATTCCTTCTTATACCATTGGTGGGGTTTATGAAATAAGAATGAAACCCATAAGAATGTTGTTGATCCCCACATATAGAAGTTCATTTCAGTTGGGTTTGTGGGGTCATCAGAATATGATCCTCAACATTGTTGGTAAATCCAGATCAGAGTTGTGGTGTCCTCTAGTGGTACCGGGATTGATCCCCTATCTATGTATTGAGTTATTCAAAGACTAGATAGATTTATTGGGTAAGGACTAGTGATCATGACCTATTTTTTGAGTGTTTCTGATGATATTTTTTCTTGTGAAGTTGTTTCTCCCAAATTGAGAATGTACTATAATCTTTGATTAAATTCTATGAATAGAAGTTTAGTTCAGACCACCTAGAGGAACAATTTTTTATAGGGTATATCATGGTTTTTCCTTTAATTTATCTATCTTTTTAGCAGCAGGATATTACTGATTATTTGTGTTTAGTGTCTTCATTATTTCTTTCTGGGTATTTTTATACTCACCTCATCATTGTTTCTACCCACATGTGTGATGTCTTATGCATACAATGACCATTTTTAGGGTTTCATGGTTGATAAAGATCTGGGGTATCATAGATTTAGATGGATTGAAGACAATGTTTTACACGTGGTTAATGTAAGAACCCATATCTTCTTTCCGGTATGTTTTTCTATTCTAGTGGCTTTTGATAAAAATAGGAATTTTTTGAAATTTCATAAGTACACATTGTGTGCTAATATGTATATGTCGTGTACTCAGTTTCCACGGGTGATTGTCCATATGCTGTGTAACGGACAACTACATGGACGTGTGGGGTAGCCTCGAGGCTGCCTAAAGCGGGGCTCGATAAAGGCAGGTGCACACCGTGAACTTTTAAAATACATGTCGTGTACTTTCATTCTATTTTATTAAACAGACCAGGGTCCTGTCTAATCAACAGAACACCCTCCTTTAAGTTCTGTCTCATACAGGAGCATCCATACGGAGATGAATCTTCTCAAAGCCCCGACTCGTTGTCCGTTCTCCGAATTGAACTTTTTATGTCGCATTGGAATCTAATCAGTGAGTTCTCTCTTCTTCATGAACATCATCACTTGATTTACCCTCTTTCTCAAGTTATCCTCAGTTGAGAGTTTTAATCATTTATATATATCTACAGTGTTATAAGGTGATTCAAGGTCTTTGATTCATGTAAATTGATCTCACGATGTTGAGGTAGGTGGTTTGTGGCATTTGGTAGATAGTCTTTGAGTTATATTTTCAAAAGTTCGAAATATCGTTGTTTGGGGTATTGATTGTTTATGGTTTTTAGACTTATTATTACTTTCTATGCATTTTTGGTTTGGATAGAGGTTAATAGTTGTGAATAGGGTTAACTTTGACATGCTATAGATGTTTTACCCATGTTTACTTGTTGTTGGCCATTTGGTCCAGCCTCGTATGTTAGGTGTTTTACTTTCCATTCCTAGTATTGTTAGGATGAACTGAATATTTATTTGATATGTTCTTCCATTCCTTGTAGCCTTTTAGAAAAGTAGTTCTTCAAGGTTTAAATTGGATACTGATTATCGTTTTTGTATGATTTCTTTACATTGGGTTGCGGGGACCTAGTGTAGTGAGACCATAGGTGAAATTGATGTTGAGGGATTTCCCAAAGTGTCTGTTATAATTATCACACTATGATACTATAGGGTGGATTGACATTGACTGCTCCCATAGAGTGTCTTTAGATACGTTACAAGACCACATGGGTAATTGACATTGAGTGCTTTCTCAGAGTTTCTATATTTTACCGTTAAAAGAATATAGGGGGAATTAATGGTGGGTGATTCCTCAGAGATTCTTTTATTATATGATACTATAGGGGGAATTGATGATGAGTGCTTCCTCAGAGAGTCTTCATTATATTTTTCTTGTAAATTGAACCATAGTGGTTAGACTGTTAGTACTACCCGGAGGTTTACTTGAGATTGTTGGATGAACCATAGGGGATAGGATATGAGAACATTCTGAGAGGGTTTCTTGTATTTTTTTGGTTGGTTGAATTTTTAAATATAACAATACTAGAAAATAAGGTTATACCAATGGTTTTAAACCATTGGTATAGGCTGAAAAAACGTTGGTATAGATTATACCAACGGTTTTCCAAACTGTAGGGTAGTAAGTCGTGAAGAAAGCCCTATACCAATGGTTTGATCAAAACCATGGGTATATCCCACTGTATTTATTGATATATCAACAGTTGTAGGATAACCATTTGTATATTTTTGTATAACTTTTTTACCAATGCTTTCAACAATCCGTAGGTATATATTGAATACTAAACACTATACCAACGGTTTAAAACCATTGGTATATTAAATTTCTCTCAAAGTATAACAAAAGATTAATACCGTTGGTATTGTGTTTTACAAGAACTGTTATACCAGCAGTTTTAAAACAGTTGGTATTGTGTTTTTCCAGAACTGCTACATAGTAGTCCTCCAGTAGCCCCTCCAGTATACACCTGCCTATAAAATATCACAAAAACCCCATACAAATGTAAAACAGCAAAAAAACACCTAAAATAGCACAAAAAACACATTAAACCATCAAACTCTTCCAACCGTGTCATGTACTACAATTCTCTATTTCAATCTTCATATGACAACAATAATCCAGTAGAGTTAAAAACAGTTTCAATAACTCAAACATTATTTACACCCATTTCAATAATCATATGACAACCACTCTTCCAGTAGTAATTCACCTCACCCCTACAGAACCCCCCCCCCACCCCATCAAATTCTAATATGCAGAATGGTCTAAGACATACTTATTAGAGATGAATAAGAGTTTGAAATTGGCTCAAATCCCATTTTTTTGATCCTAGATTTGGGTATGTAATGATTTGTGATGCATTTTGAATTGAACATGTATTTTTGATAATATATGGTGAAAATTTATTTTCTTAAGAGTCTCTTCACTTATAACCCCATTAGTGAAACTACCCAAATGATGAAAAATAGTTTGTGACTATCGTTGATGAGTATAAATTTCAGTTGTTGTATTCACTTAAAATGATGTCCTTTTTGAAACAAAAGAGAGACACTTTGAGTGGTGCCGGCAACACTGCACCTGGGATTGAGGCGGGCCTGACTCATAAATGTCAAAAATGTCAGATGGATCATTTTCCTAAAGTATCAACACAATACGATTGTATTTGGTCATTTTTCCATATGCTGATTCTTTTTACTTAAAAGTGTATCCATTTTAAACAAAAGAAAGACACTTTGAGTGGCACCAGCCACACCATGCATTGGATTGAGGCAAGGTAGACTCATACACATCACAAATGTCATGTGAATCATTTTCATAAAGTATCAACTAAATTAGAATGTGTTTAGTCCATTTTCGTAATGTTAGTTGTTGTTTTCAATTAAAATGTTGTCCATTTCCACGTAAAGTGAGACACTTTGAGTGGTGCGGGCCACACCACACCTCAGATTGAGGTAGGGTAGAATCGTACATGTCAAAAATGACACATGGATTTTTTTACTAAATATTCAACAGAATCCAAATTCATTTGGTCGGTTTTCCTTATATCAGTTGTTGTTTTCACATAAAATGATGTCCATTTTAAACAAAAGAGAGACATTTTGAGTGGTGTTGGCCACATCGTGCCTCATATTGAGCCAGTGTTGACTCTTACACGTCACAAATGACCCATGGAACTTTTTCCTAAAATATAAACACAATCAAAATGTGTTTGGTAAGTTTTAGTTATGCCAGTTGTTGTTTTCACTTAAAATCATGTCCATTTCAAACAAAAGATAAACACATTGAGTGGTTCTATCCACACCAGCCCTCGGAGTGAGGTGGGGTTGACTCATACATGTCACATATGTCCCATGAATCATTTCCCTAATGTTGTAATAGAATCCAAATTCCTTTTGTCGGCTTTCGGTATGTCAGTTGTTGTATTAACTTAAAATGATGTCATTTTGAAACAATAGAAAGACACTTTGAGTTGTACTGGCCACACCGCACCATAGATAGAGGTGGGATTGACTCATACACATCACAAATGACCCATGGATCATTTTTAAAATGTATCAACCTAATCTGAATGTGTTTGGTTAGTTTTCCGTAAATCAGTTGTTTTTTCATAAAAGCATATCCACTTTAAATAAAAGAAAGACACTTTTAGTGGTACCTGACTCATTGTGCCTTATATTGACGTGGGGTTGACTCTTAAACGTCACATATGACCCGTGGATCGTTTTTCAAAAGTTTCAATAGAATCCGAATACATTTGGTTGGTTTTCTGTATGCCAGTTGTTGTTTTCACTTAAAATATTGTCCATATCAAATAAAAGTGAGACACTTCGAGTGATACCGGCCGCACTATGAATTGGAATGAAGCAGGGATGACTCTTACATGTCACATATGACCCATGAATATTTTTTGTAATGTTTCAACTAAATTAGAATGCCTTTTTTTGTTTTCCGTATGTCCGTTATAGTATTCACTTAAAATGATGTCATTTTGAAACAAAAGAGATACACTTTGAGTGGTGTCAACCACACTATGACTTGGATTGAGGTGGGGTTGAATAATACATGTCACAAATGGACCATGGATCATTCTACTAAAATAACAATACAATTATAATGTGTCTGGTCAGTTTTATGTATGCCAGTTTTTTTTCCCTTAAAATCTTGTCCATCTAAAACAAAAGATAAACACTATGATTTGTATCACCCACAACGGCCCTTGAATTGAGGTGGGGTTGACTCTTACATGTCACATGTTACACATAGATTGTTTTCCTAATGTTTCAACAGAATCCGAATGCCATTGATCAATTTTTCAAATGTCAATTGTTGTATTCACATAAAATGATGTCCTTTTGAAACAAAAGGGAGACAATTTGAGTGGTGTCATCCAAACCACAACTCGGATTAAAGTGGGGTTGACTCTTACCCATCAAAAATGACCCATATATCATTTTACTAAAGTATCAACACAATCCGAATGCATTTGGTCATTTTTCTGTATGTCGGTTGTTTTCACATAAAAGCGTATCCATTTTAAACATAAAAAGAAACTTTGAGTGGTACCGGCCACACCATGGATCGGGTTGAGGCGGGGTTGACTCTTACACATCGGAAATGGAAAGTGGATAATTTTCCTAAAGTATTAAAATAATATGAATAGTTTGGTCAGTTTTCGGAATGCTAGTTGTTGTTTTCACTTAAAATGCAGTCCATTTCAAGGAAAAGTGATACACTTTGAGTGGTGTCACCCACACCGCGCCTCGTATTGAGGCGAGGTTTACACTTACACATTAAAAATGACACATGGATCATTTTTTTATAGTATCAAAACTATCTGAATTCGATTGGTCAGTTTTCTATATGTGAGTTGTTGTTTTCACTTAAAATTATATCCATTTCAAATAAAAGTGAGACACTTATAGTGATACCGGCCACAATGTACCTAGGATTGAGGAGAGGATGACTCTTACACATCACATATGACCCATGAATCCTTTCCCTAAATTATCAATAGAATCCGAATGCGTTTGGTTGGTTTTCGGTATTTCAGTTGTTGTTTTCACTTAAAATGCGGTCTATTTCAAAGAAAAGTGAAACACATTGAGTGGTGTTGGCCACACCGCACCTCAGATTGAGGCGAGGTTGAATCATGTACATCACAAATGACCCATGGATCGTTGTTTTTTAGTATCAACACAATCCGAATGAATTTGGTCAGTTTTCTATATGCAAGTTGTTGTTTTCACTTAAAATCTTGTACATTCCAAAATAAAAGTGAGACATTTCCTGTGGTGCCGGCCACACCGGCCCTTGTATTGAGGCGGGGTTGACTCGTACACGTCACATATGACCCATGGATCGTTTTATTAAATTATCAATTGAATCTGAATGCGTTTGGTCAGTTTTCCATATCCATGTTTTTGTGTTCACTTAAAATCATGTCCATTTCAAATAAAAGTGATACACTTCGAGTGATACTGGCCACATCATGCCTTGGATTGAGGCAGGGTTGAATAGTACATATCACATATGACCCATGGATTCTTTTCATAATGTATTAATGGAATCCGATTGCGTTTGGTCTATTTTCTGTATTTCAGTTGTTGTTTTCACTTAAAATGATGTCCATTTCAAAGAAAAGTGAGACACTTTGAGTGGTGTCGTCCAGACTGTGCCATGTATTGAGGCGAGGTTGACTCATAAATATCCAAAATTACCCATGGATTGTTTTGTTGCTATATCAACACAATTAAAATGAATTTGGTCTATTTTTCATATGCCAGTTTTTGTTTTCACTTAAAATCTTGTCCATTTCAAATAAAAGTGAGAAATTTCGAGTGGTGCTAGCCACATCGGCCCTCAGATTGAGGTGGGGATGACTCATACACGTCACATATGACCCAGGGATCTTTTTCTAACCGTATCAACGGAATCCGAATGCTCTTGGTTAGTTTTCAATATGATAGTTGTTGTTTTCACTTAAAATCCGGTCCATTTCAAATAAAACTGAGACACTTCGAGTGATACTATCCACACCATGCCTCAGATTGAGGCAGGTATGACTAGTACATGTCACATTTGACCCATAGATCTTATTACTAATGTTTCAACATAATTTGAATGTCTTTGTTCAGTTTTCCGTATGTCAGTTGTTGTTTTCACTTAAAATGATGTCCTTTTGAAACAAAAGAGAGGCTCTTTGAGTATTGTCGGCCACACCGCACCTCAGATTGAGGTAGGGTTAACATGTACCTGTAACACATGACCCATGGATAGTTGTCCTCAAATATCGATATAGTATGAATTCGTTTGTTTGGTTTTACATAAGCCGGTTGTTTTTACTTAAATGTGTATCCATTTTAAACCAATGTAAGACACTTTGAGTGGTACCTGCCACACCGTGCCTTGGATTGAGGCAGGGTTGACCCGTACACGTCATAAATGATTCATGGATCCTTATCCTAAAGTATCAACAGAATAAGAATGAGTTTGTTATGTTTTCAGTAAATCATTTGTTGTTTTCAATTAAATTGTTGTCCATTTCAACGAAAAGTTAGACAGTTTTAGTGATACCGGCCACACCGCTCCTCAGATTGAGGAGGGGTTGACTTGTACACGTCACTTTGGGGTTTTGAGTGTCGTCAAGTGAGGATTGAAGATCCTGTGTGTCTAATCCTCTCCTTTCTTCCCCTATTCGATAAGGGTTTGCAATCTTCTCTCATCTTCTTCTTAAGCTCTAAAGCCCTCTTTTCCATTTGGATGTAGGCTGAATATTGAAGAGAGATTAGATTGGGATTTGAGTTCTAGGGAGGAGGTTTGGGGGGGGGGGGATGTCAGGGGGCCTATCCAGGGTCTAGGGAGGATGGTGGGGGGGCTGCCCGGGGGGCTATCTGGGGTCAAGGGAGGAGGGTGGGGGGGGGGATTTCCGTGGGGCTGTTCGGGGGGTTGTTCGGTGTTCAGGGAGGAGGGTTGGGGGCTGTCTGGGGGTCTGTTAGGGGTCCAGGGAGGAGGGTGGGGGTGGCTGTACGGGGTCCAGGGATGAGGGTGGGTAATGTATCTAAAAATCTATCTAGGTATCAAACATCGAATTCTGACATGAATTAGAACCGCCGCACGATGTCATCCAGGAGTAGGGCCAAATCAAGCCGTGATCGCGGCGTGACCGTGGCGTGACCACAGAGTGACCACGGCATCACCGCAGCGTGACCGCGGCGTGACCGTGGCATGACCGCGGCATGACTGCTGTGTGTTTTCCTCGTCCAGCGACATCCATGAGGCATAATCTTCCAGCCAGGATTCCAAATAAATCATATGTAGTTGTCCTTCCCATTGTAGAAACTGATATTATGTTATAAAAAATAGAATCATGATTCGGGATTGTGTTAGGAGAAAAATATATATTTTATATTCGTTGTTTTTAAATGTGGTACTAGGTAGTTGAAACTACTGATTGAGAGTCCAATTTTCACACCCTAAACTATCACTTTAAGTTTTCGTAGACAGCGCACCTCTGTTTGAGGGGTTTTATTATAAAAACATGACTTTATTTATCAAATGAAACAATTATATTAAATAAAACGTATTCAATATATGCAATTCAATACAATTAAGAAGAATTGAAAAAAAAAACTAAACTCAATTTAAAGTATTCTTAAATTTAAAGAGGCTACGAGAGGGACTCTGCCTCAAGAGGGGTCTCCCATGGGTGTCCTGTGGTTTGTAGTGTCTCTCTTTGATTTTTGTGGTGCTTTTGTATTGTGGGAAAAGTGTATTTCATGGTTAGTTTAACAAATACATTACTCAATTAGAAAATACACCCATAGTCAATAGAGATATACCCACTTCTGATAGATAATATCATCCAAATAACCAACTCGAAAATCCGAGACCAGCATTTTACATTACCAATTCCCATTACATAATATATGCAGCACCAACATATTTTTTATGAACCAATCAATTAAAGGGAAATAAACTCTCCACAACAACCCATAAAACATCATATAGCATCACTCACCTCTAAACCATTATAACATCACTAGTCTTCCATATTTGGTCGAAAATAAAGACTTATACCGAATTCAAAAATATTGATACTAGAGTGAAAAACCAGGTTCAAAAATAAAGAGTTATACAGAATTCAAAAATGTAATGCATCAATCTTCCCCTGATCACCATCACCATCACCACTATCATCATCGACCTCATCCTCACCGCCATCTCTGTCCTCATCATCGTCCTCATCAGCATCCCCTTTATAGAGACCCCAAAGCTGACGTACATGGACATTACATTACTTTTTCGAAATACTTAATACATAACAAAAACCAACACTCAAGGATCGTAATAGTATAATTTCTTTGGAAACTCAGAACACAATCATCTAATTATGGTGAAAGATCTTCAACATCTCCCATAAAGATCTTCCCCTTTTGTTTTCTTACCTAAAACCTTTCATTATATCCTGGGGAAAGAAAACATAAAAAGGGTGTGCTCAAGTGCTCTGTAAGGGTAAGCATGGTGAAAATAAAACAAACCATATACATTTTAACTTAAAAACATGAACATAATGTTTAAACATCAAAATATTGAGCAATGACATAAAACATGGAAGTACGAAAGGCATATATCATAATGAAACATCAATCATGATAAAATAGCAAGGGAATAACACATTTAATTTCGGAAAACCATTAAGAACATGATATGATTTCCATAGTAGCCAAGGTATTGCTTCCATGACAATCTTAGTGGACAATGTCCCTCACTGAACTAGGGTTACTTGCCGTTCCAGCCCTATATTACTGAACCCTATTTGCTTTTCATTCCAACCATGTCTATCTCATCAGATATAAATCTTTACCCAATGCATTGTAGGGAGATATAGCTCCCACCCATCACATAATGAAATAATTATTACCTGTGCCACAACATAAACATAAATCATTCATCATAACCCAAAGAATAAAAATGGGTTTCATAAACATCATCACATCATAAAATAATCCATAAAAAAATTGATATCATATCATCATAAGAAAAGTGAGACCATGTAAATAATAGATATATTATACTTAAAACATAAACATATGAAATAATTCTATTTTATATGGAAACTGGTTTTGATAAAACACTTGAAATGAATTCTTGAGGAAAATATCCTTTCTTCTTTAAAATCATTTTCTTTTCTAAAAATCCCAAACAATTTTAAAAGAAAAGGATCTTGTGGAAAATAGTCATGAAATATTGTAGAGTAAGCTTCATTAATATAAGGTGTTATAAAACTGTAAAAATCCATTCATGCCATATAAGTTAAAAAAACATTCTCTACATACTTCTAACGGAAATGTTAAAAAGTACCACGTATGGTAAACCAAAGAAAGATTCCTTTCAAAACACAAAGTAAAAGTCAAAGAGGAGTAAACATGACTTTAAAAATACATGGCAGAATATTAATAACTTTATAAAAAACATTTTCTGGACATGGTTGAAAAATATAACCCCATTAAATACTTACGTATAAGCAATCTCAGATAAAAATGAGATTGCAAAATTATCTCTTTCCTTAGGACTTATATGCTTCATACATATCTGAACCTCTTGTATATTGATTTAAATAAATTCATTAACTTATTATATAATCATATTTATTGTTATGATATCATATTTGATTCACTTATGACATTATGTTACCCGTTCTTTTGTAAATTCCATGTTAAAGAAGCGTTTTGAGTAAAATCGTTTTATTTATCGTATGTGTTTGGACTTGTTGTTCTAGATATTATTATTACTTATGTCATGATTTACTTACATCCAGAATGTAAGTCATGTTTTATATATCATATATATTCATTATATATATACATAATATATAGATAAATGAAATGAAATACACCGTTTATCGAGACGGTAGGCCGTACGTACACATGAACGCTGTTTTCATTTCCTTATTGACTTGAATAGAAGTAAGTATATGACACATATATATATATGTATACATAAATCCAGTAGCTTTATTATGTCATATGTTTCATTATTATTAATTATATATAGTTTATAATCATTCTTGAATGATTATCATGGACAATGAATCTCATCGCTTGGTGGAGATTGTAATCTGTACGTATGCACGAGCGATGATATCATTCCCATAATTATTGAATGGAATTGGAGTGGATGATATACTATTTCAGAATCAGTATGATATTATAATAACAATATATAGTAATTATTTACACCATTATACCCATCCACGTAAGGTGGTGGTGGAAAATAGATTACACCACGGCTTGAAGACGGTATTCTGTACGTACGCAGGACCAGTGATTTCATTTTCTATAGGATGGATAGAAGATTAAATAGGGTTGTTTCATATTTATAATAACATATCACTGTATGAGTGATATTGATGTTATTAATTTATGATGAAACAAATAAAGAAGAAGAAGTAGAAGACGAAATAAATTGGAAAGAATCGGTAAAGGATTTTACCTCTTCTTTGACGATCCTCTTCTTAACCTACTCTTAAGGCACAAGAGTTGGTCTTCCGAGGAGACCAGAACCTCTATAATGATTCTATGGAGGTTTATATGGGAAATTCTCAGGGGTGTTTTGAGCATGAAGGCTCAAAATTGTGTAAAGAGAAGAGGGAGGAGGTTCCTTTTTATAAGGGATGAGAGGGGCACCTTTGGAATCCTCAAAAATATTAATTTATAATAAATTCATACCCCACTTAATAACATCCAAAATGACTCAAATACGAACTCATATAAGATAGGGTGGTAATCTCATCAACCAATAAAATTTATTCATGTTTTTAATTTATTTCAAACATTATCAGCTTGATTTATCCTTATTTAATCTATTAAATTTTATTTGTGGTTATAAGATTCTAAATTTTAAATTTTTATGAATAATTACTTCTATGTTGTGAATTGTCGATAATTGAATTATTTATGAAATTTTCGACCATATAAATTTTAATTTATAATTTTTAACTATTTTTATGATTTTTAAACAATTTTTTATTATATTATTCTTATAAAATAACAATTTTGTCAATTTTGACACTATTCAATTATTTGAATTTAAATTAAATCCACACAAGAAGATATGTTCGATCAAAAATATTTAACAGATTTATAACATGTAATATTTATCTAGAAAATTAGTGGAGCACATTAAATATTTCATATATATTTAGTTCATTATTTTTGAAACCATTTATTTGATATTTAAATCAATATAATAATTTCAACATCACTATTGTGTCACCGTTAATGATAATTATTTAATCCCAAAAAATTATAAATAATTTCACATAATGTAGAAAATATTATTGTATTCATGTAGTATATTCATGTTTGATGTTTCATGAAGTTTATCACTAAATTAAAATTATTATTCGTATAATATTTAACAGAGTGACATGTTGTCACTTTCTTTGTTTTTAGTAATAATTAAATTATTTTCATTTTCAAAAGTCCATAAAATGAATGTATTCCGACAATTAGGTGATATGGGTCAACTTTTAGTCATCTAGTTGAATTTTGGCAGGTTTTAGTGTAATTTTATAATCTTATTTTTACCCTTAATTACCCGATTTACCTTTAATTATAGTAAATAAAAATTATCGTAGTTACTATTTATAATATCGAAAAAATAAAATTATCCTATTAACATAATTTAGACCCACTGAATTAAAATATGGAATACATTTTTCAAAATTCAAAATGTAACACCCAAAGCTTCTACGGTATGCTTCTCTTTGAATAATGTCATAGCGTGTGTTGTACGTAATACCGAGTTCTAACATACCATAACCAATCAAACAAGCCATTATGAATAGTAATAACTACTTTTTGAAATTATATATTTTTTATATTTCAAAATGGAATTCATTTTTGTATTCGGATCACGAATTTCGCCTAAGGTGAAATTCTGGTACATTTCGGATAACATTAATATTTTGATGAATAGTGAAAATTAATAAATTTTAATTAAAAACAACTTTTTTAATCGAAATAATTTATATTGATAAATTATGAATTTGAGTGGTTTTAAAGTATATTTAGAATATATTTTTACCATTTAATACAATGTTGGTCATTGGACATAATTTCACAATTAAACTGAACATAAACAAGTATCAATCTTTTGATAGTTATTATATCATAAAAACACGCTTTTTGTTTTGATTGCGGGAATTAATTTTAAATTAATTTCTGCCACTTCTGTGTTTTGAATTTAGAAAAATTTATTCCATATTTGGAATCAATATGTTCAAATTGTGTAAATAGGTAACTTTTATTTTTAGACATTTTGAATAATTACTTCGGTAAATATTTTATTTTCCATGGTTAAAGGGTAAATCCGTTTATTAAGGGTTAAACAATAATAATTTAATAATAGAAAAATTACCCTAAAACGTGTAATAACCTTATTTGTTGATACATGTTCGACCATGGGCAATTTTGGGTCAATTTGGGGACCCCATGGTGCCACATGTAAGTGATAGGGACACTTTATTTTAATTAAGTTAAAATGAATACAAAAATGACACAAGCATATATCTTTTAGAAAAACAATTTTTACATAGGGTTATATATGTTGGATATTTGACTATAAATATTAATTATAAAGATAAAAATATTTTCTATATAATGGTATTTTATTTATAATTTTTAGATATTAAATAATATAATTTATTTATGACACAATGATGATGCAATAATTACCATAATAGTGAAAAATTAAAATAATTGATATTATAAATACCCAAATAAATATAATTTGAGACTTTTAATGAATTAAAATAATTTTCCAATATGATATGAAATATTAGGATTGATTTAATTGACTTTGTTCGAAGTAATCATTCTGCTAGGATTTTTACAAAAATGAATTATTGAATAGTGTCGAAATTGACATTAAATAGTTTTTAAAAAAATATTATATTATTAATCGATATAAAATTCCTAAAAATCTATGGTTCGGCAAGGAGATTTATATCAAGATATATGTATCATTAATGGACCAATTGGGGGGTCTCTTGGAGGTATATAGTAGGTTTATTAACTATATAATATAAAAATACAAAGTGACATGGTAAGTGTCAAACTATTTTACTAAGAGTGAAAACTAAAAGATAAGGTTAATATAGTAACCCAAACCTGTATAAATTCTATTTTTGAGTGTTTTTCGACCTATAACCACCTTAAACATTAAATAATCCACTTTTGAGCCATTATAAACCGAATATGAATTTATTATAAAATAATATTTCTAGATTTTCCAAAGGTTCCCCTCACCCCTCTTATAAAAGGGCACTCTCTCTTCTCATTAACTCACACCTTAAAAGCCTTTTGGTTCGGCCAAACTCTACCCAAATATTCTCTCAACTTCCCTCAATTCATCCTAGAGGAATTCCTTTAGTCATAAAACCATATTAAGGGGCCCTTTTGATCAAATCAAATGGTTGAACCCAAAGAAGAGGTAATGATTTCACCACCCTTTTTCAAGTTCCATTCTTCTTCCACTTTTCTTCATTTATTGTTACCATTCTAATATAATAACTCCAGTATCATATATATACTATGATGTTATTATAAATATGGTACAACCATATTCAGTATTCTATCCACCCTTTAAATAAAATTTCACCATACGTGCGTACATACGACTTACCGTCTCCACGTCGTGGTGTAATTGTTATTCAATAAATTATTATTTGGATGGGTATAATAATGATGTGTAATTCATGTAAATGATAAATATAAATGATAATTATTCTTTAATATGATATAGAATCAATTATATATTATTTTAATATAAAAAGAATGATATTGTCGCTCGTGCGTACGTACGGACTACCGTCTCCACGAACGCGATGAGATTCATTCTCTATCGTATCCATTCAAGTATAATTACAATTTGATGATTTAAAAATAATGTTTAAGGACTTGATATCATTCTGGATATGAATAATATACAACTTATCCATGAAAAAGATTGTTTAAATAAGAAAACATATAAAATAAAATGAGTTAGTTAACACCCGAAACAATGATAAAACTAAGATATTAATAACAAATCAATGTTAAAAGATCATATATGATATCTTATAATTGTATATGATTATTTTATAATTTAATAACAATTATTTCACCATTATACAAGAGGTTAACCTACCCCCAACCATGAAAAAGTACAAGGTAAGGGTTATTTTACAATCTCTTCATTATTCGAGGTTGTTTATACGTAATAATCTACTGGGATCTCTTTATCATCCACATCTATGTTTCTTAAAAATGTATTTCAAAACATTTTCACTATTTAAAATAATATGGGTAAAATTCATTTATACCCTTGTTTGAATTTTTATAAGAGTTTTATAAAGGAATATTTCCGTCGTTTTCCAAACAAGTTGCTTTTTAACCTTTTTGACATAATTAAGGTAAGAATGTTTTTTTTACTTATACAGCAAGTGTGGCTGTTTTCCGCCATTATAAAATCGTCAAAGCTTCCCTTACAAGCTTATAAGAATATTTTCAAAAAACATGTTTTATTTTATAAATATATGACTCATAAATGATTTCAAAATATATAGGGATATTTCTCTAAAAAGAGTTTTGATTTCTTCGATGTCAACATCCTTGGATGGATTTTACGCTTATTTGAAGTCGATTTATTATGATACAAATCTCCTATATTATATTGAAGGTTTTGTGATATGTTGTCCGTAGATGTGCTATTTTTATTCCATCCATTGTTTATGGTGAAAGTATTGACATTTCATATGCTAGTTTTAATACGAATGTTTATGTTATGTTTAAACCTGTTCATATGGGAATGCATTGGACTAAATATGTGACGGGTGGAGCCTGCTATAGCTCTTTGATGCATCGGTAGGTCTCATGAGAAAAACTAGTGTCTTGGAACAAGGCCTTGACAAAATCTTATTTGTAGTCTTGGCATGAGGCCTTGGCTATGTGGTTATGATAGTTTGGCATTATGCATTCCATCATTTTGAAAGTGGTTATTGATATTGCGTGTGATTATTCGATTAGTAGAATATCCATGGGAATAAGTAAATGGGATTATTTCAATTTATTTTTGTCATACTATGTATTTATTCAAGTTTAAAAGGCTTTTGTTTTAGTTAGACATTTGCTTAAATGTTTATTCTTATTTATGAAAGTTTCCGCTATATTTTTATCCTTACTGTGCATTTGAGGTCACCTGTTTTCTATGTTTTATTTTTCCAAGGATGTGAAGAAGTAAATTATGAATGACCTATAGGGATATTATGAGGGGATAATACTATGGACTATGGAGACAATATGTTGTTGTAGTAGTTTTTCACTTTATGATGTAATGTAAACCTTTATGAATATATCCAGTGTTTCCAAGGCTACTAAACCAATGGGTCATTCGGGATTTGATCTTTCTTGTGATCATGCCAATGTTATGTAATAATGCACTGACTCTGGGTAACCGGGGTCGGGGCGTTATAGTTGGTATCAGAGAAATTTTAGTACAAACCTTGGAAGATAGATTTAGATAAACTCTGAATAGAGCACGTAGACCGAAGATGAACTTTGAGGATTAGTATAGAATAACTTCCTAGAATTTTGGTATTGTAGAGATTTTATGAGTTTTCTGAGCAATACATCCTTGTTTTGATACGAGCAGGTAGAGGTGGCTCTGGAACAGATGTACCTAGGGGTAAAACCCAAAAACACCGCTTTGAGCTAGACTCGAATGGGAACGGGTGCACGAAAACGGGCATTGCTACACTCTTGGTTACAACACTCCTGGGGGATATGCTTAGGATAACACTCATTTTCATTACAAATCATTATGAAGGGTTTATGAGTATATACTTCCTCAAAGAAAATGTTTTTTTGATTATGGATTATATCCATAAATAGTTCAATTTATGTTAAGTGTTTTATAAGTTTGGGATTATGTATTTTGATTCATAAACTGATCTAGTTTATGCTATTATTTAGAAATGGCACATAGTGGAAGAAATGAAAACCGTATCAATGCACACACTCTATGTAGGCATATACCTCCTACTGAAGATAATTATAGTGGAGCTGGTGATGCAACTGGTGCTGATCAGCTAATCACCATACTGGGACAACTCACTCAGGTTACGAATAATAACCTTACCCGTATAGAGCACCTGATCCGTAGCGTGGAGGATCAATGTTAGATCGATTCATGAGGTAACAACCAACAACATTCAATGTGAGTAAAAATCCCTTAGTAGCTGAGAAATGGATAAATTCCCTAGAGAAAATATTTCAGGCTTTGGGGTGTACTGAAAGGGAAAAAGTTATCATGGATGTTTATGGCCTCAATAGAGATGCTGATCAATAGTTTAAATTGATTCAAAACACGAAGGAAGATTATGAGGTATCAAATATGGAATGGAGGGAGTTCAAAGATCTGTTTTTAGAAAAATACTTACTCGTGACAATCGAGCAGATATGGAAAGGCAATTTCTGAGTCTGAGAAAAAAGGAGGATGAGAATGCCGCAAAGTATGAGGCTAACATTACAAGGTTAGCAAGGTATGCTGGAGATTATATAAGTAACCGAAGAAGTAAGATTGATCGTTTCTTTGATGGGTTAAAACCATTTTTCCATCGAGCATAAGTCTCAAAATCCTTCTCTTCATACGAAGACATTGTCTCATGAGCTATCAAAATAGAAAAGGAATTCTCCAAGTCTTATGAAATTAAAGAAAATCAAGAGAAGAAGAGATCTTCTGGTCAATATGGGAATGGAAATAATGGGATGAAGGGAAAGGTTGAATATCCATCCTGTGGTAAATGTGTGAAGAAACACCCTGGTACTTGCTTGAAAGAAATGGGTGTCTGTTACAAGTGTGGTGAAAAAAGGCCACCAAGCTCGTGATTGAAAAGGGAAGAAGGAAGCTACCAATGTTAAGTGCTACAATTGTAGGGAGATGGGGAATTATGAAAATGAATGTCTTAATCGTCAGGAGAACATACCACAGAAAATGCCAAGGGATCAAGGCCAAGCTTATGCTATCACTACTACTAAGGTAGATGCTCCGAAAGACGTGGTGGCATGTAATTTAATAGATTCCTCAAGTTTATCAAATGCATAATTTGATTCTAGATCATCACATTGTTTCATATATTCCCAGTTTGATAAGAAAATTAGATACTTACAATTTGATTTAACAAGGGAGTTGTCAATTAAAACTCATAAGGGAAGTATCATTGCAACAAAGTTTTTTGAATCAGTCCCCATTAGAGCACATAAATGTTCTTTATCTGCTGATCTCATCATCATACCTATGATTGAGTTTGATATAATCCATGGTATGGATTGGCTTTCGGACTATGATGAGAAGATTTATTGTAAGAATAAAGTGGTTACGATTCTTGAGGATGATGATAAGGAACACCTTATGTTTAGAGTACAATCGTCACCACCTAATTCGTATCTAGATCCACCCCCAGTAGCTCAACTAAATTCAATTATTGGGGAGGAAGAGGATGAAAATACAGTGGGTGAGGAAAGGAATGTTCAAATAGAGGATATATCTGTTGTTAAAGAATATGTAGATGTGTTTCCGGACGATTTACCTGGACATCCTCCAAAACGAGAAGTTGAATTTTCCATTGATTTAATTCCTGGATCAAGGCCTATATCTAAGACCCCTTATAGAATGGCCAGTGTAGAATTAGTTGAACTAAATAAAAAACTATAGGAATTGTGTAATAAGGGATTTATTCACCCTAGTGTTTCTCTATGGGGAGCCCCTGTTCTTTTTGTTAAAAAGAAAGATGGATCTATGAGGTTATGTATCGACTATAGGGAGATCAATGCTATAACAATAAATAACAAGTATCCCCTACCTCGCATTGACGATTTATTTGACCAACTTCACGGAGCTAAATTCTATTCAAATATTGACCTTCGATCTGGATACCATCCATTGTGTGTGATGAACAAATACATTATGAAGACATCACTTCGAACCAGGTATGGGCATTACGAGTTTACACTAATGCCTTTTGGATTGACTAATGCACCATCTGTATTCATGGATCTGATGAATAGAGTTTTCAAGGAGTATCTCGATGAATTTTTGGTGGTATTTATTTATGATATCTTGGTATACTCCAAATGCTACTAAGATCATGAAATTCACTAGCGCATTATCTGGAAGACTCTAAGAAGACATGAATTATATGGGAAGTTTAGCAAGTGTGAATTATGGATTGAAGAGATTTCTTTTCTTGGCCATATTGTCTCTAAGGATGGAATCTATGTTGATCCTTCTAAGACAAAGGCAATCCATGAATGTCCAACACCAACGAGTATAATTGAGGTACGTAGCTTTATTGGTTTAGCAGGTTATTATCAATGGTTCGTCCAGAAATTTTCCCGGTTGGCTAACCCATTAACGAAGCTCACATGTAAATGGGTTAAATTTTTTTGGACAAAATAGTGTGAAGAATGTTTCGATGAACTGAAGAGAATATTAGTCAATTATTCTATATTGACTCTACCATCGTGGAATGATGGGTTTGTTGTTTATAGTGATTCATCAAAGAAAGGACTTGGTTGTGTCCTTATGCTGAAAGATAGGGTTATTTCCTATGCATCACAACAGTTGGAAATTCATGAGCAAAACTATCCTACTCATGATCTGGAGTTAGCAGATGTGATCTTTGCTTTGAATATATGGAGGCACTACCTCTATGGTGAAAAATGTGAGATTTATACTGATCACTGGAGTTTGAAGTATATTTTCTCACAAAAAGAACTCAATATGAGGCAAAGGAGATGTCTTGAATTACTCATGTATTATGATTGTACGATACACTACCACCCGGGGAAAGCAAACAAGGTGGCATATGCTTTGAGAAGAAAATACCATGGATTTTTGAACAATATGAGAATTGAAAGGGATCCAATTTTCAAGGTGTAACAGCCCGAGATTTCATGAAAAATATTCTTTTTAATTTAACTAATGTCTTTTGTTGTACGCTGCACCAAAAGGAGCTTGCACAACACGCATCCTTGACTTTCCTTGCATTACACGCAATCGCGACCTTCCTCGATAGCGTGTGTAGTATGTATTACTGAGTTTCACTAAACAATGATATGATGTTAAAATATTATTAAAACTAGCCGTTATGAATAGTAATAACCACCTTTTAAAATTTTAGAAATTTTAGCTCTCAAAATGGACTTTATTTTTGGATTCGTAGTATCGAATTTATCCTAAGATGAAATTTTGGTGATTTTCGGATAACTTTCATATTTTGATGAATAGTGAAAATTACTAAATTTTAGTTAAAAACAACTTTTTCAATCGAAATAATTAATAGTGATAAATTATTAATTTGAGTGGTTTTAAAGTATATTTAGAATATATTTTTACAATTTAATACAATGTTGGTCATTGGATGTAATTTCACATTTAAACTAGACATAAACAAGTGTCAATCTTTTGATAGATATTGTTTCTTAAAAACACGCTCTTTGTTTTAACAGCGGGATTTAAATATAAAATTAATTAATGCAACTTATATGATATGAATTTTTTAAAATAGACTTCATTTTTGAATTCTGAATATGAAATATAGCTTCGGATGAAATTTTGGCATTGTTCTGAAAAACATCAATTTTTGATGAATAGTGAAACTACTAAGTGGTAGTTAAAAAAATTAATTTCTTCATAAATCTTAATTTTACCGCTTCTGTGAATGGAATTTCAAAAAATCCGAGAGACACGGTTGATTTCAGTAAGTAAAATGTGGTTCAATGAGATGAAAATAATGTTTGGTGAATAGTAACTTTTTACTTTTATTTACCACGGTTAAAAGTAAATAGGGTAATTAAGGGTAAAAATGATATTACTATTACCCTAACACATGTCCTAATTCTATTGGACAAGTTTAATTCGATCAAAAACAAGCTTAGGAATAAAATATGACCATTTAGGCCCACTTGGATTAGATTAGGACATTTATTATTATTTAATTCAAAGAAGAGTTAAAAGAGTTAAAATCAAAGTATATTTACTAAAACATTTTCAATATAGGGTTGTACATAAGATAAATTCGACAATAAATATTCATTAGAAAGATAAAAAGATTTCCTACATAATGGTATTTTATTTATAATTTTTAGACATCAAATAATTTAATTTATTTATGACACAGAGATGATGCAGTAATTATCTTATTAATGAAATATTGACATAATTGATATTATAAATACCAAAATAAATGTAATTTGAGACATTTTATGAATTCCACTAATTTTATAGGTTACTATGATATATTAGTGTTGATTTAATTAGCTTGTTTCTAACATATAATTCTGTTATGACTTTCACAAAAATCATGTATCAAATAGTGTCAAAATTGACACAAAATAGTTTTTAAATAAAATATTATATTATTAATTGTTATTTTATTCCTAAAAATCTAAGGTTCGGCCAAATGACTTATTTAAGGATATATGTATTAATAATATACAATTTGGGGTTCGTTTGGCATATTATAGTAAGTGTATTAACCATATAGTGAAAGAAAACAAAAAGACACGGTAAAAGTTAAATTATTTAACATAGAGTTAAATCTAATTGATAAGGTTAAAATAATACCCTAAACTTGTCTAAATCCAATTGTATTATAGTATTTCGACCCATCCCCACTTGAGCTTCGAAATATGACCCTTTGGAACCATTATAAACTGATTTTGACTTTAATATAAAATAATATTTTGAGATATTCCTAAGGTGCCCTGCTCCTCCCTTATAAAAGGACACCTCCTCCCCCTCCTCCTCACACTAATTTGAGCACTCCGGCTCGGAAGACCCCTGACATTTTCTCTTCTCCACTTCCCTAGAATAATCCTAGAGGTCCTGGTCTTCTTCAAAGACCAATCGTAGTTCCCTAAGTGGAGGATTCAAAGAGGCGTTCCAAAGAAGAGGTAATATCCATTACCGATCTTTTCAATTTCTTTCTTCTTCAACTTCTTCTTCTTTAGTTGGTTCATTATAAAGTAATAACATCAGTATTACTTACATACTGATATGTTATTATAAATATGAAACAACTCTAATTAACCTTCTATCCATCCGATGGAGAAAGGAAATCACCGCGCGTGCGTACGTACGGAATACCGTCTCCACGACGCGATGAGATTCATTCTACATGTTAACCATTTAAGAATGATTATAAAGTATATATAAGAAGTAATAATGAAATATATGACATTATAAAGCTACTGGATTTATGTATATATATATTTATGTCATCTACTTACTTTCATTCAAGATAATAAGGAAATGAAAACAGCGTTCATGCGTACGTACGAACTACCGTCTCCATGAACGGTGTTTTTCATTTCATTTATCTATCTATTATATATATATATATATACTGAATATATTATATATATATATATCATATTTTATATTCTTTAAGTAAGTAAATCATGATATAAGTAATAAAAATGTCAAGAACAACAAGTCAAAACATCTACGATAAATGAAACGATTTTACCCAAAACGCTTCTTTAACATGGAATTTACAAAAGAACGGGTAATATAATGTCATAAGTGAACCATATATGATATCATAACAATGAATATGATTCTGTAATAAGTCAATTACATTATTTAAATCATTATACAGGAGGTTCGGACACTTACGAAGCAAATCAGACCTAAGGTAAGGGAAATATCACAATCTCATTTTTATCCGTGATTGTTTATTCGTAAGTATTTACTGGGGTGTATTTTATCATCCACATCCATGTTTCATCAATATGTAATATTATTTCCATCCACCTACAATTGATTAAATCCATTTTTACCCTTCGGTGAGTTTTTAGTAATATGTATGAAAGGAATCTTTTGTCGTTTTTCGTACGAGGTACTTTTTGACTTTTCTGACAAAAGTACGAAGAATGTTTTTTTTTCGGCATGAATGGATTTATAAAACATTATTTCCAAGATGATTCCTTTAAAAGTTTTCAAGTTTATTTTTAATCAACTTCTTTTATTTTAAAGTCGTATGACATGTTATGAAAGGAAAAATGTTTTCTGAAGAAGAAAGGATATTTTTCTCAAGAATGGAGTTCATGTGTTTTATCAAAATTATTTCCCATCTAAGATAATAAAGGGTTCTGTTTTTATCCCTATTATTACATTTATTTGATCATGTTGTGATTGAATTATTTTTATGAATTCCTTTGTCTTGAATGAATTGTTTTATGATATCATGATGTTTATGATTCCAATTTGTATTAGATGGGTTATGCAATGATGTATGATTTATGATTATGTGGCACACATAATAAAGGATTCATTATAAGATGGGTGGGACCTATATCTCCCTCCAATGCATTGGGTAAAGATTTTATATCTCATGAGATAGACAGGGCTGGAACGGTAGGTTATACCGGTTCAGTGAAACAGGACTGAAACGAGGGTTACTCGATTCAGAAAGGGACTTTGTACACTAAGATAGTCTTGGAAATGAGTCTTTTCTAACAGGAAATGATTCTCTATGATTATGTGTGAATGCCACAGAGTTTCATGTTTTAAGTTATGATTATTGTGATTACATTTCACTGCCATTATTTACCCCATGTTATGAAATTATGATCTCTTTTGCAGGTTAAGATTTCCAAAAGTTATGTGCTTATGTATGTGATGTGATTGATATTTCTTTTGTTTACCCTTACTGAGCATTTGAGCTCACCCTTTTATGTTTTCTTTTCCCCAGGATATAAAGAAAGGTTTTAGGTAAAAAAAAAGAAGATCTTTATGGGAGATGTTGAAGATCTTTCACCACGATTAGAAGATTTTATTCCGAGTTTCCAAAGACACTAAACTATTATGATCCTTGTGTGTGTTTTTTTTGTTATGTACTAAGTATTCCGCAAATGTAATGTAATGTCCATGTACGTTAAGCTTCGGGTCTCTACAGTTGGTATTAGAGTAAAGGTTTAGTCAAACTTTGGAAACTAGGATGCGAAAACGTTAGTGAGATCCCTAGAGATATTTCTAAGGTATGTCTAGGGATGCCCCTAAGGATAAGTATACATATAGTATATAGTCCTAGAACTATGGTAACGATATTAGATTAAACCAAAGATGTTAGATATTTAAGTTACTCCCCCTTTATTATGATTTTTGCCTCTCACACTATCATTTTTGGGTTTTAGAAAATGGCTGGTAACAAGGTGATTCACGATAATGGAGGATATGATGGACAATGGAATGATATTCTTCATGATCAACCAAATGAAATGGGATTTGGAAGTCCAAACATCATTATTATGCTGAATCAGCAATCTCATAATATGATCAATAAAGTAAAATTTGGTAAGTTTCCTGACTCGGCTAATAAGAGATAGATGGAGTTTCATGATGATCATAGAGGAAAGAAAGATCAATTTTTCCTATGTAAATCATGTGGGAAGAGGCATCAAGGAGAATGTTTCAGAGGAACTGGAAGATGCTTTGGGTGTGGAAAAGAAGGACACAAAGAAAGTAAGTGCAAAGGAAAAGGTTCAGTTAACACCATGGATGAGGATAATGGTATTGCTACGACATCAACAATGGTTAAATGTTTTAAATGTGGAATGTACGGGAATTATGCAAACCAATGCCCTAAGGGAAAGTCTCATGAAGATAATCAGTATGGGCGTATGGGAAGTATTTATGTTGATGATGATGAAGAGACTACAAATGATATGTGAGATGAAATAATTGTTGAAGCTCGGTCAATGGTTTAAGAATGTAGTGGAATGATTACATGTTTATCATGTCTAATGTTGTATAAGAAATCTCATGGTACTATGGAATAAAGAGACATCTAAGGATTGTTAGACTGTTGCCTCTCCTTGAGTTTTGAAAGTGTATGATTAATGTTACCAGTATCCATGAAAGGTTATTCAGATATTTTTGAAATTTAGATGATATGTGCATAATGGAGGATAAGGAGAAATTAAATGTTTAACAGTATTCATGAGCTCATGATTGATATAAGGACTAAGTGATATCATGGTTTGAGTATATAGAATTTTGAGGATTTTGGTATGTGGAAAGTGTTAACTTTAAACTGCATTCATGTTTCCACTAAGGTATTCAAGAGAATACATGATTATGGACTTTGAATGTTTAGAATGTGACCAACAAGACATATCTTATGGGGATCAACGATGGTATTAAATCTCTGGTAATTGTTTTCACTATATTATGAGAGCGTACTGCAGTATTATAGGTAAGCCTAAAGATTGTAATGGATTATGTGGGAATAAGTTAGTATTGTTTAAGGATAGAAGTTTTTTTCGATATTATTGATGGGATGTTATAGTAATATAGTTTTAGAAAAAGGACAACCTGCAGGACGGGCGACAGCCCATCGCGTCGGACAAGGCTGTGGAAATCGAACCAACAACCGAAATGCGACTGGCCTTTATCGCCTACCACTGGCCTACAGGAAGTCCCTGTTTAGTAGAAACTAGTTTTATTATATTAATCAGTATGATATATGAAGTATAAGTCCATTTTAGGAACCATATATGATTAATCTCACTATAGACCGACTTATGTATATAATTTTTGCTACCCTTTTGTTTGAGACAGATGGAATGACCCGTCATTCTATCACATAATCTGCTAACACTTCACGAATAACAAATTCAACTTCATTTGTTTAAGAGATGAAGTGGAAATTGTTCAAGGCACGAACAACAGTGAGATTGTACCAAAATAAAGGAAGTATTTATTCTAATTCAAATTTTCAACTTTAGGGAAATGATCTTGAAAACCAAAAATGTTGTCCTAGTGATCTTATACCTGATGAATCAAATGGTACCTTAGATCATCACAAATTTATGGATTTGTGATTACTGGATTTTCCATAGCCATGTTCTCTACCACTCTCCATCAGAACATGATGGTTAGATTTCTCTTCCATATCCATATTTTCACCTATGTGGAAACCAAGTGATTAGTTTATTTGGGTAATCGTTACGTTTCATACTTTTGTTTTTAATGATTGGTTTTGATATTCCTTTTTACGATGTGGGTTTCTATTAAATAATCTTTTGAATAGTATACCATTTATAACCCCGACGAATTTCGAGGGCAAAATTCATTTTAAGGGGGGTAGAATGTAACAGCCCGAGTTTTTATGAAAAATATTCTTTTTAATTTCACTAATGTCTTGTGTTGTACGCTGCACCAAAAGGAGCTTGCACAACACACATCCTTGACTTGCCTTGCATTACACGCAATCGCGAACTTCCTCGATAGCGTGTGTAGTATGTAATACTGAGTTTCACTAAACAATGATATGCTGTTAAAATATGATTAAAACTAGCCATTATGAATAGTACTAACCACCTTTTAAAATTTTAGAAATTTTAGCTCTCAAAATGGTCTTTATTTTTGGATTCGGAGTATCGAATTTAGCCTAAGGTGAAATTTTGGTGATTTTCGGATAACTTTCATATTTTGATGAATAGTGAAAATTACTAAATTTTAGTTAAAAACAACTTTTTCAATCGAAATAATTAATAGTGATAAATTATTAATTTGAGTGGTTTTAAAGTATATTTAGAATATATTTTTACAATTTAATACAATGTTGGTCATTGGATGTAATTTCACATTTAAACTAGACATAAGCAAGTGTCAATCATTTGATAGATATTGTTTCTTAAAAACACGCTCTTTGTTTTAACAGCGGGATTTAATTATAAAATTAATTAATGCAACTTCTATGATATGAATTTGGTAAAATAGACTTCATTTTTGAATTCGGAATATGAAATATAGCTTAGGATGAAATTTTGGCATTGTTCTGAAAAACATCAATTTTTGATGAATAGTGAAACTACTAAGTGGTAGTTAAAAAATTTAATTTCTTCATAAATCTTAATTTTACCGCTTCTGAGAATGGAATTTCAAAAATCCGAGATACACGGTTGATGTCAGTAAGTAAAATGTGGTTCAATGAGATGAAAATAATTTTTGGTGAATAATAACTTTTTACTTTTATTTACCACGGTTAAAAGTAAATAGGGTAATTAAGGGTAAAAATGATATTATTATTACCCTAACACATGTCCTAATTCTATTGGACAAGTTTAATTCGACCAAAAACAATCTTAGGAATAAAATATGACCATTTAGGCCCTCTTGGATTAGATTAGGACATTTATTATTATTTAATTCAAAGAAGAGTAAAAAGAGTTAAAATCAAAGTATATTTACTAAAACATTTTTAATATAGGGTTTTACATAAGATAAATTCGACAATAAATATTCATTAGAAAGATAAAAAGATTTCCTACATAATGGTATTTTATTTCTAATTTTTAGACATCAAATAATTTAATCTATTTATGACACAGAGATGATGCGGTAATTATCATATTAATGAAATATTGACATAATTCATATTATAAATACCAAAATAAATGTAATTTGAGACTTTTTATGAATTCCACTAATTTTCTAGTTTACTATGATATATTATTGTTGATTTTATCAACTTTTTTCGAACATATAATTCTGTTATGACTTTTAAAAAAATCATGTATCAAATAGTGTCAAAATTGACACAAAATAGTTTTTAAATCAAATATTCTATTATTAATTGTTATTTTATTACTAAAAATCTAAGGTTCGGCCAAATGACTTAGATAAGGATATATGTATTAATAATATACAATTTGGGGTTCGGTTGGCATGTTATAGTAAGTGTATTAACCATATAGTGAAAGAAAACAAAAAGACACGGTAAAAGTTAAATTATATAACTTAGAGTTAAATCTAATTGATAAGTTTACAATAATACCCTAAACTTGTCTAAATCCTATTGGATGATAGGATTTCGACCCATCCCCACTTTAGCTTCGAAATAAGACCCTTTGGAACCATTATAACCCGATTTTGACTTTAATATAAAATAATATTTTGAGATATTCCTAAGGTGCCCCTCTCCTCCCTTATAAAAGGACACCTCCTCCCCCTCCTCCTCACACTAATTTGAGCACTCAGGCTTGGCCAAACCCTGCCATTTTCTCTTCTCCACTTCCCTATAATAATCCTAGAGGTTCTGGTCTTCTTAAAAGACCAATCATAGTTCCCTAAGTGGAGGATTCAAAGAGGCGTTCCAAAGAAGAGGTAATATCCATTACCGATCATTTCAATTTCATTCTTCTTCAACTTCTTCTTCTTTAGTTGTTTCATTATAAAGTAATAACATAAGAATTACTTACATACTGATATGTTATTATAAATATGAAAAAACTATAATTAACCTTCTATCCATCCTACGGAGAATGGAAATCACCGAGCGTGCGTACGTACGGAATACCGTCTCCATGACGCGATGAGATTCATTCTCCATGTTAACCATTTAAGAATGATTATAAAGTAAATATATGAAATAATAATGAAATATATGACATTATAATGCTACTGGATTTATGTATATATATATATGTATGTCATCTACTTACTTCCATTCAAGACAATAAGGAAAGGAAAACAGCGTTCATGCGTACGTACGGACTACCGTCTCCATGAACGGTGTTTTTCATTTCATTTATCTATCTATTATATATATATATATATAATGAATATATATGATATATATATCATATTTTATATTCTGGAAGTATGTAAATCATGATATAAGTAATAATAATGTCAAGAACAACAAGTCAAAACACCTACGATAAATGAAACGATTTTACCCAAAACGCTTCTTTACCATGGAATTTACAAAAGAACGGGTAATATAATGTCATAAGTGAACCATATATGATATCATAACAATGAATATGATTCTGTAATAAGTCAATGACATTATTTAAATCATTATACAGGAGGTTCGGATACTTACGAAGCAAATCGGACCTAAGGTAAGGGAAATATCACAAATCTCATTTTTATCAGAGATTGTTTATTCGTAAGTATTTACTGGGGTGTATTTTATCATCCACATCCATGTTTCATCAATATGTAATATTATTTCCATCCACCTACAATTTTTTAAATCCATTTTTACCCTTCGGTGAGTTTTTAGTAATATGTATGAAAGGAATCTTTTGTCGTTTTTCGTACGAGGTACTTTTTGACTTTTCCGACAAAAGTACGAAGAATGTTTTTTTACGGCATGAATGGATTTCTAAAACATTATTTCCAAGAAGATTACTTTACATGTTTTCAAGTTTATTTTTAATCAACTTCTTTTATTTTAAAGTCGTATGACATGTTATGAAAGGAAAAATGTTTTTTGAAGAAGAAAGGATATTTTCCTCAAGAATGGAGTTCATGTGTTTTATCAAAATTATTTTCCATCTAAGATAATAAAGGGTTCTGTTTTTATCCCTATTATTACATTGATTTGATCATGTTGTGATTGAATTATTTTTATGAATTCCTTTGTCTTGTATGAATTGTTTTATGATATCATGATGTTTAAGATTCCAATTTGTATTACATGGGTTATGCAATGATGTATGATTTATGATTATGTGGCACACATAAGAAAGGATTCATTATAAGATGGGTGGGACCTATATATCCCTCCAATGCATTGGGTAAAGATTTTATATCTCATGAGATAGACAGGGCTGGAACGGTAGGTTATACCGGTTCAGTGAAACAAGACTGAAATGAGGGTTACTCGATTCAGAAAGGGAATTTGTCCACTAAGATAGTCTTGTCAATGAGTCTTGACTAACAAGAAATGATTCTCTATGATTATGTGTGAATGCCACAAAGTTTCATGTTTTAAGTTATGATTATTGTGATTACATTTCACTGCCATGATTTACCCCATGTTATGAAATTATGATCTCTTTTGCAGGTTAAGATTTCCAAAAGTTATGTGCTTATGTATGTGATGTGATTGATATTTCTTTTGTTTACCCTTACTAATAATTTGAGCTCACCCTTTTATGTTTTCTTTTCCCCAGGATATAAAGAAAGGTTTTAGGTAAAAAAAAGAAGATCTTAATGGGAGATGTTGAAGATCTTTCACCACGATTAGAATATTTTATTCCGAGTTTCCAAAGACACTAAACTATTACGATCCTTGTGTGTGTGTTTTTTGTTATGTACTAAGTATTCCGCAAATGTAATGTAATGTCCATGTACGTTAAGCTTCGGGTCTCTACACAAGGATCTAGTGAAGATGGACATGGGAATAACCATGGAAGGTGAAACATCAATTCTTTTTCAAATGGTTTCCAAACCATATTTACTAGAAAAAATTAAGAGTTCTCAGACCGATGATAAAGAATTTAAAAAGAAGATTAAAGCTATGAATGATGGGAGATTGAGAGACTTTGTGTATGAAGATGGATTTTTGAAATTCAGGAAGAGACATTGTGTTCTCAATATACCTGATCTAAAAAGGGAATTACTGGATGATGCTCATAGTTCCAATTTCTCTATACACCCTGGGAGCACCAAAATGTATAGATATTTGAAAGAACATTTCTGGTGGGACAATATGAAGAGTGAGATTGCTGATTTTGTGTCATGATGTATGGTTTTTCAACAAGTGAAAGCTGGAAGGAAACACCCTAGAGGAGTCATGAAACCTTTTCCCATACCGGTGTGGAAATGGGACAATATTAAGATAGACATTGCCATGGGGCTACCAAAGACTCCTAGAAGGAACGATGCAATATGTGTTATTGTGGATCATCTTACCAAGTCAGCACATTTTCTTTCTATAAGAGAAGATCTACCACTGGAACGTCTAGAAAGACTATATATTAATGATGTTGTGAGACTTCATGGAGTACCCCTATCGATTTTTTCTGATTGTGATCCTCATTTTACTTCAAGATTCTGGAAGAGTCTTCAGAAATCCATGGATACTGAACTTCATTTGAGCACTGCCTACCAACCTCAGACAGACGGATAATCAGAACGGACTATTCAATCCTTAGAAGACTTGTTGAGATCTTGCTCACTTCACTTTCAGGGTATGTGGGATCAGTATTTACCTTTGGTAGATTTTTCTTATAACAATAGATTCCATTTGAGTATTCAGATGGAACCATATGAAGCGTTATACGAAAAGAGATGTCGCTCACCAATCTGTTGGGATGACGTTGGTGAAAGAAAACTTGTAGGTCCAGAACTGGTGGAGGAAACGATGGAAAAGGTGAAGGTAATCCAAAATTCCATCAAAGCAGCTCAAATTAGGCAGAAGACCTATGACGATAATCGAAGGGAGGATTTGGAATTTCAAGTCAGTGATTATGTTTTCCTAAATGTATCTCCATGGAAGAGAGTCATACATTTTGGTAAAGAAAGGTAAATTGTGTCCCAGGTACATCGGACCTTTCGAAATTCTATAACGAATCGGGGCTATAGCTTACCGATTGGCAATGCCGCCAAGTCTCTCCAAAGTTCACGAAGTGTTCCACGTAACTCTATTGAGGAAATACATGAATGACCCAACACATGTACTCACCTATGTGGAATTATAACTAGAACTCGATCTGTCTTATTGAGAAGAGCCCGTCAGGATTCTTGATACGAGAGAACAAGTACTAAGAAACCGGACGACGTGTCTGGAAAAAGTTTTGTGGAGAAACCATAAGATGGAAGAGGCAATGTGGGAACCCGAGGAACTTATGATGAAGATCCACACAAGTATTTTCATGATATAATATTATAGAAATTTCGACGATGAAATTATTTAAAGGAGGGGAGAATGTAACACCCCAATCTTCTACGGTACGCTTTTCTTTGAATAATGTGATAGCGTGTGTTGTACGTAACACCGAGTTCTAACACACCATAACCGATCAAACTAGCATTTATGAATAGTAATATCTAATTATTGAAATTATATATATTTTATATTTCAAAATGGACTTAATTTTTGGATTCGGAATATCGAATTTAGCCTAAGGTGAAATTTTGGTACTTTTCGGATAACTTTAATATTTTGATGAATAGTGGAAATTATTAAATTTTATTTGAAAACAACTTTTTAATCGAAATAATTTATATTTATAAATTCTGAATTTTAGTGGTTTTAAAGTATATTTAGAATATATTTTTACCATTTAATAAAATTTTGGTCATTGGACATAATTTCACAATTAAACTGAACATAAACAAGTATCAATCTTTTGATAGTTATTATATCTTAAAAACACGCTTTTTGTTTTGACAGCGGGAAATAATTTGAAATTAATTTCAGCCACTTCTGTGTTTTGAATTTGGAAGAAATGGATTCCATATTTGAAATCAGGATGTTCAGATTGTGTAAATAGGTAACTTTTATTTTTAGACATTTTGAATAATTACTTCGGTAAATATTTTATTTACCATGGTTAAAGGTTAAATTCGGTAAATAAGGGTTAATAAATAAAATTATAATAATAAAAAATTACCCTAAAACGTGTTATAACCTTATTGGTTTATACATGTTCGACCATGAAAATATTTGGGTCAATTTTGGGACCCCATGGTGCCACTTGTAAGTGATAGGGACACTTTATTTTAATTAAGTTAAAATGAATACAAAAATGACACAAGCATATATCGTTTAGAAAAAAAAATTTACATAAGGTTATATATGTTTTATTTTTGACTATAAATATTAATCAGAAAGATAAAAATATTTCCTACATACTTATATTTTATTTATAATATTTAGATATTATATAATTTAATTTATTTATGACACAATGATGATGCAGTAATTACCATAATAGTGAAAAATTAAAATAATTGATATTATAAATACAAAAATAAATATAATTTGAGACTTTTAATGAATTAAAATAATTTTCTAGGATAATATTCTATATTAGGAGTGATTTAATTTACTTTCTTTGAAGTAATCATTCTGTTATGATTTTTACAAAAATCAATTATTGAATAGTGTCAAAATTGACATAAAAGAGTTCTTAAAACAAATATTATATTATTAATTGATATAAAATTCCTAAAAATCTAACGGTCAGACAAGAGAATTATATCATGATATTTGTATCATTAATGGACAACTTGGGGGTCGCTTGGAGGTATATAGTAAGTTTATTAACTCTATTATATAAAAATACAAAGTGACATGGTAAGTGTCAAACTCATTAACTAAGAGTTAAAACTAAAAGATAAGGTTAATATAGAAACCCAAACCTGTCTAAATTCTATTGGTTGAGTGTTTTTCGACATATCCCCACCTTAACCTTTAAATTATATACTTTGGAGCCATTAGAAACTAAATATGAATTTATTATAAAATAATATTTCTAGATTTTCCAAAGGTGCCCCTCACCCCTCTTATAAAAGGGCACACTCCCTTCTCATTAACTCACACCATCAAAGAATTTTGGTTCGACCAAACTCTGCCCAAATACTCTCTCAACATCCCTCAATTCGTCCTAGAGGACTTACTTTAGTCATAAATCCAACTTAAGGAGCCCTTTTGATCAAATCAAAAGGAATAACCCAAAGAAGAGGTAATGATTTCACTACCCTTTTTCAAGTTCCTTTCTTCTTCCACTTCTTCTTCCTTTGTTGTTACCATTATAAAATAATAACTCCAGTGTCATATATATACTGCAAGGTTATTATAAATATGGTACAACCATATTCAGTATTCTATCCACCCTTTGAATAGCATGTTACCATACCTGCGTACATACAGCTTACCGTCTCCACGCCGTGGTGTAAGTGTTATTCAATAAATTATTATTTGGATGGGTATAATAATGAGGTGTAATTCATGTAAATAATAAATATAACATGATAATTATTCTGTATATATGATATACCATCAAATTATATATTATTTTAATATCAAAAGAATGATATTGTCGCTCGTGCGTACGTACGGACTGCCATCTCCACGAACGCGATGAGATTCATTCTCTATCGTATCCATTCAAATATAATTATCATTTGATGATTTAAAAACAATGTTTAAGGACTTGATATCATTCTGGATATGAATAATATACAACCTATCCCTGAAAATCATGGATTATGTAACAAAACATATAAAATAAAATGAGTCAGATAATACCCGAAACAATGATAATACTAAGATATTATTAACAAATCAATGTTAAAAGATCATATATGATATCGTATTAATGTATATGATTCTTGTATAATTTAATAACAATTATTTCACCATTATACAGGATTTTAACCTACCCCTAACCAAGGAAAAGTACAAGGTAAGGGTTATTTCACAATCTCTTCATTATCCGAGGTTGTTTATACGTAATTATCTATTGGGATCTATTTATCATCCACATCCATGATTCTTAAAAATGTATTTCAAAACATTTTTACTATTTAAAATAATATGGGTAAAAGTCATTTAAGCCCTTTATTTACATTTTATAAGAGTTTTATATAGGTATCTTTCCGTCATTTTCTAAATAGGTTGCTTTTTACCCTTTTTGACATAATTAAGGTAAGAATGTTTTTTTACTTATACGGAAAGTGAAGCAATTTTCCGTGGTTATAAAATCATCGAAGCATCCCTTAGAAGATTATAAGAATATTTTAAAAGACAATTTTTTATTTTATAAATATATAACTCTTAAATGATTTCAAAATAGAATGATATATTTCTCTAAAAAGAGTTTTGATTTCATCTATATCACCATCCTTTGATGAATTTTACGCTTATTTGAAGTTGGTTTATTGTATACAAAACTTATATATTTTATGGAAGGTTTTGTGATATGTTTGACTGTGGATGTGCTATTTTTATACCATTCATAGTTTATGGTGAATGTATTGACATTTCATATGCTAGTTTTAGTACGAATGTTTATGTTATGTTTAGACCTTTTCATATGGGTATGCATTGGACTTAAGATGTGACGGGTGGAGCCCGCTATAGCTCCTCAATGCATCGGTAGGTCTCATGAGGCAAACTAGTGTCTTGTCAGAAGTCCTTGACAAAATCTTATTTGTAGTCTTGGCACGAGGCCTTGGCTATATGGTTATGATAGTCTGGCATTATGCATTCCACATTATGAAAGTGGGTATTGATATTGCATGTGATTATTCGATTAGTAGAATATCCATGTGAATAAGTAAATGGAATTATTTCATTTTATTTTTGCCAAACTATGTTGAAGATCAAGTTTAAAAGGCTTTTGTTTTAGTTATACATTGTCTTAAATGTTTATTCTTATTTATGAAAGTTTCCGCTATATTGTTATCCTTACTGGGCATTTCAGCTCACCCCATTCCTATGTTTTAATTTTCCCAGGATGTGAAGAAGTAAATTATGAATGACCTGCAGGGATATTATGAGGGGATAATTGTGTGGACTATGGATACAATATGTTGTTGTTGTAGTTTTTCACTTTATGATGTATTGTAAAACATTATGAATATATCTAGTGTTTCCAAGGCTACTAAACCAATCAGTCTTTCGAGATTTGATCTTTCTTGTGATCATGACAATGTTATGTAATAATGCACTGACTCTGGGTAACTGGGGTCGGGGTGTTACATGAAACATAGAAGCTTCAGTAATTAATTTAAAAATAATCCCATTGTTATGAAAACAGGTTTTAAAAGTTAAAACATTGCCAAAGATTGAAATGATTTTACCTATGAAATCAACGTAAAATTAATGGTAATGACATATATTATATTAAATGGTAAAAATATATTATATTTATATTTTAAAAGAATAAAATATTATAATTTAACCATATAAAATATTGTGATGCAAAATGTTGTTTTTAATTAAAATATAACCTGTTTTTACTATTCATTAAAATATGAATCTTATCAGAATAATATGAAACATTTATCCAAAGTTAATTTTTATATCCTGATTCCAAAGAAGAATTATGTTTTTTCAAATTGAACTTACTAACATGTCAAAAACTAAATTTAATGTGGGTGCGCCATCGAAAGGCGACAAAACAGGCATTTTTTTAAAAATAATTATTTTACCCGAAAAATTTATTTTGTTCTCATACAATGTTATATAAAATGTTTAAGATGAATTATAATGTCATAAATTTAGAAATTTAGATACTATTATTCATAACGTCTATTTCATAAAAATATTATAACAATATATCTTTGTTTAGTGAATCCCGGTATTGCGTACTACACATGCTAGCGAGGAAGGTCGTGATTGCGTGTAATGCAAGCCAAGTAAAGGTTGTGTGTAGTAAAAGCTCCCTTTGTTGTTTCATATAACATAATCAAAACATATTTTACTTATACATTAAAAAATATATATATACATAAAGTTTCAAAGAATAATTTCTACAAAACGAACTTGAAATTGTGTGTAACACGAGCCAAGAATAGTGTTGCGTATACTGCAAGCTAATATGGTGTTGCATATAGCACATGGTATTTTTGGTGTAGCGTACAACAGAAGACATAAATGAAATTAAAATTTATAATTCTCATAAAATCTCGTATTGTTACATTCTACCCCCCGTAAAATGAATTTCTCTCTTGAAATTCGTCGGGGTTATAAATGATTTACTACATGAAAGTTTCTATCATAGAAACCCACATCGAAAAATAGAATACTAAAAGATAAATTTAAAATAATGGAACGTTAGAAAAAAAAACGGATACCCAATGTAACTCATCACTTGGGTTCCCACATAAGAGAACAAAGGTGAAAATATGGATGTGGAAGAGAAATCTAACCGTCATGTTCTGATGGAGAGTGGTAGAGAACAGGGCTATGAAAAAATCTAACTGTCACAATGCCATAAATTTGTGATGATCTAAGGTACCATCTGATTAATTAGATATTAGAGCACTAGGACAACACTTTTGGGTTTCAAGATCATTTCCCAAATAATGATGAATTTTTGAATTAAAAGAAATACTTACTTGATTTTGGTAGAATCTCAACGTTGCTCGTGCCTTGAAAAATTTCCACTTCATCTCTTAAAGAAATGATGTTGAATTTGTCTTTTGCGAAGTTTTTGAAGATCATGCGTTAGAATGGCAAGTCATTCTATGTATCTCAATCATAATTTAGCAAAATTTATATACATAAGTCCATCTATGGTGAGATTAATCGGATATGGTTCCAAAATGGACATATACTTCATCTATCATCCTTATTAATAGAATAAAAGTAGTTTATACTAACTAGGGTCTTCCTATAGGCCAGTGGTAGGCGATAAAGGCCTGTCACATTTTGGTCATGGGTTCAATTCCTGCAACCATGTCTGACATGATGGGTTGTCGCCCTTCCTATGGGTTGTCCATTTTTTAAAACAATACTATTTTAACATAACAAAATGTTCTAGCCTTAAACAATACTGTCTGATGTCGAACAAAATCTATTCTAATCTTTATGTTTATCCAAAATACTTATGTCCAATCTCATAGTATAAATAAAATGATTACCAGAAAGGTCATCTACCAAGAATTGAATACAATCATTTATCACCTGTATATCATAAGATATATGTATCTTGCTGGTCACATTCCAACCATGTGAAACCCATTAATAATTTATTCTCTTGAAAAATGAATATCCATTGAACCTCAGTGAAAACATGAATGTTGTCAAATGTTAACCCTTTCCACATACCAAAATCCCAACAATTTATATACTCAAACCAATATATCACATTGTCCTTATACCATTCATGAGCTCATTAATAATATCAAACATCTAATTATCTCATTATTATTTCATTACGCACATATCATCTACCTTCCAAAAATATTTGAATAACCTTTCATGGTTACCAGTACCATACATCATATACATTAAAAACTCAAGGAAAGACAACAGTGTAAAAATCCTTAGATTTTTTTTATTCCATAGTACCAAACATTATTCTTGATAAACATAAAATCATTACACTACCTTCTTAAACCACTGACTGAGCTTCATCACTTCTTTCATCTCATATATCATTTGTAGTCACTTCATCATCATCCAAATAAATACTACCCATATGACCATGTTGATTCCCTTCCTGATATTTTCCCTTAGAGAATTCGTTTTGATAATGCCCGTACATTCCACATTTAAAACATTTAATCGTTGTTGATGTCTTAGCAATTCCATTATCCTTGTCCATGGTGTTAAATGAACCTTTTCCTTTACAATTACTGGCTTTGTATCCTTCATTTCCACACCCAAAGCATCTTCCAGTTCTTTTGAAACATTCTCCCTGATGCCTCTTACCCCACGATTTACATGATGGAAATTAAACTTTCTTTCCACTATGATCATCATGAAAACCCATTTTCTTATATTAGCTAAGTAAGGAAACATACCAAAGTTTAGATTATTGATTATATTATGAGATTGTTCATTATGTATAATAATGATGTTTGGACTTCCAAATCCTGTTTCATTTGGTTTCTCATTAAGAATATCACTCCATTGTCCATCATATCCTCCATTATCATGAATCTTCCTATTTCCATCCATTTTCTAAAACCCAAAAATAATTGTCTGAGAGGTAAAAATCATACTAGGAAAACAACATAATCAAGGAGAGTAATTCCAATATATAATATCATAGGTTTTATAATAGGTTATTAATTATTGTTATCATAATTCAAGGATTGTAACCTATACTTATAAATAACCTTGGGAACATCCCTAGACATACCTTAGAAATAACTTCTAGGGATCTCACTAGGGTTTTCGCGTCTTAGTTTCTAAAGGCTAACTAAACCATTCCTCTGATACCAACTGTTGAGACCCCAAACCTGACATACATAGACATTACATTACTTTTGAGGAATACTTAATACATAAAAATACCAACACTCAAGGATAGTAATAGTTTAGTGTCTTTGGAAACTTGGAACACAATCCTCTAATCATGGTGAAAGATCCTCAACATCTCTTATAAAGATATTCCCCTTCTATTTTCTTACCAAAAACCTTTTTTATATCCTATGGAAAAGAAAACATAAAAAGGGGGATCCCAAGTGCTCAGTAAGGGTAATTATGGAGAAAATAAAACAAACCATATACATTTGAACTAAAAAACATGAACATAATGTTTAAACATCAAAATATTGAGGAATGACATAAAACATGGCAGTACGTGAGGCATAGATCATAATTGAACATCAATCATGATAAAATATCGTGGGAATAAAACATTTAATTGTGGAAAACCATTATTCACATGATATGATTTCCATAGTAGCCAAGGCATTGCTACCAAAACCATATTATTGGACAAAGTCCCTTACTGAACTGGGTTTACATGCAGTTCCAACCCTATATTACTGAACCTGATTTACTTATCGTTCCAGCCATGTCAATATCATGAGATATAAATCTTTACCTAATGCATTGGAGGGAAATATTGGTCCCACCCATCTCATAATGAAATCATTCTTACTTGTTCCGGAACATAAACATAAATCATTTATCATAACCCAATGAATAAAAATGGGTTTCATAAACATCATCCCATCATAACAATATCCATAAAAAAATGGATATCATATCATAATAAGAAAAGTAAAACCATGTAAATCATGGATACATTATACTTGAAACATACACATATGAAATAATGATATCTCATATGGAAAATAGTTTTGATAAAACATTTTAAATGAATTCTTGGGGAAAATATTCTTTCTTCTTCAAAATCATTTTCTGTTAACAAAATACCATGAAATTTTAAAAGAAAAGGATTTTGTTAAAAATATTTATGAAATCTTGTAGATTAAGCTTCTAAAAAAAGTTTTTATGAAACCATAAAAATCCGCTCATGCTGTATAAGTTAAAAAAACATTCTCCTCTTACTTTTAACAGAAAAGTAAAAAAGTACCACTTATGGTAAACAAAAGAAAGATTCCTTCCATAACACAATGTAAAAGTAAAAGTGGGGTAAAAATGACATTAAACATAAATGGAAAAATATTAAACCCTTTCTAAAAAACATTTTATGGACATGGATGAAAAATATAACCCCAGTTAATACTTACGTATAAGCAATCTCAGATAAAAATGAGATTGAAAAATTATCCCTTACTATAGGTCCGATATGATTCGTACGTATCCGAACCTCCTCTATAATGATTTAAATAATGTAATTTAATTATTAAAGAATCATATTTATTGTATAATATCATATATGGTTCAATTATGACTTTATATTACCTGTTCTTTTGTAAATTTCATGTTAAAGCAACGTTTTGGGTAATATAATTTTATTTATCGTACATTTTTTGACTTGTTGTTCATGATATTATAATTAATTATATCACTATTTAATTACTTCCATAATTTAAATCATGATTTATGTATCATATATATTAATTATATATATATATATAAAAGATAGATAAATGAAATGAAATACACCGTTCATGGATATGGTAGGCCATACGTACGCATGAACCCTATTTTCATTTCCTTGTTGACTTGAATGGAAGTAAGTAGAGGACATATATATATATATACATAAATAAAGTAGATTAATTATGTCATATATTTCATAATTATTCATTATATATACCTTATAATCATTCATTAATGGTTATCATAGAGAATGAATCTCATCTCTTCGTGGAGACAGTAATCCGTACGTACGTACAATCGATGATGTTGTTACCATAATAATTGAATGGAATTGGAGTGGATGATATAATATTTCAGAATCAGTATGATGTTACAATAACCATATATAGTTATTCATTACACCATGATATCCATCCAAGTAAGGTGGTGGTGGAAAACGGATTACACCACAGCGTGGAGATGGTATCTTGTACGTACGCACGCGTGGTGATTTCATTTTCCATAGGATGTATAGAAGATGAAATATGGTTGTTTAATAGTTATAATAACATATCAGTATATGAGTGATACTAATGTTTTTAATTTATGATGAAACAAATAATGAATAAGAACTATAAGAAGAAATAAATTGGAAAGAATCGGTAAATGATATTACATCTTCTTTGACGCACCTCTTTTTAACCTCCTCTTAAGGCACTAGAGTTGGCCTTTTGAGGAGACCAGAACCACTACAATGTTTCTGGGGAAGTTGAGAAGGGAAATGGGAAGGGTTTGGTCATGCGTCAAGTCTAAAAATTTTGAAAAAAGAAGAGGGTGGAGGTTCCCTTTATAAGGGAGGAGAGGGGAACCTTAGGAAACCTAAAAAATAATAATTTATAATAAATTCATTCCCCACATAAAAATTTACAAAATGACTCAAATCCAAAAATATATGAGATATGGTTGTAATAGAATCAATCAATAAAATTTATACATGATGGTAATTTATTTTAAACATTATCACCTTGATTTATCCTTATTTAATCTATTTAATTTCATTTGTGGGTATAAGATTCTAAATTTTAAATTGTTATAAATAATTACATATGTGTTAAGAATTGTCCAAAATAGAATTATTTATTTCATTTTAGACCATATAATTTTTTATTTATAATTGTTTATTATTTTTGTGATTTTTAAACAATTTTATATTATGTTATTCTTATAAAATAACAATTGTGTCAATTTTGACAGTATTCATTTATATGAATTTATATAAAATTTACACAGAAAATATGTTCGAACTGAAAGCATTAATAGATTTATGAAATTTTATATTTATCAAGAAAATTAGTGGATCACAATAAATATTTCATATAATATTTATTTCAATATTTTTAGAACAATTTATTTGATATTTCAATCAAAAAAATAATTTCAACATCACTATTGTGTCACCGTTAATAATAAATATTTAATCCCTAGAAATACTAAATAAATTCAAATGATGTAGAATATTGTATTAGATTTCTTTATACTATTAATGTTCTAGGTTTCATGATGTTTATCACTAAATTAAAATTCTTATACTTATAAGATTCAAGAGAGTGACATGTTGTCACTTTCTTTGGTTTTAATAATAATTAAATTATTTTCATTTTCAAAAGACCATAAAATAAATCTATTTTGACCCTTAGGTTATATGGGTCGACTTTATGTCTTCCAATAGAATTTTAGAATGTTTTAGAGTAATTTTCTAATCTTATTATTACCATTAATTAACTGATTTACGTTCAACTATTGTAAATAAAAATTACCATAGTTACTATTCATAATATCAAAAAAATAAAAGTAACCTATTTAAATAATTTGGACCCACAGAATTCAAATATGGAATCCATTTCTAAAAATTCAAAACACATTTGTTTACGTAATTAATTTAATAATAATCCCATTGTTAAGAAAATGGGTTTTAATAGTTAAAACATTACTAAAGATTGAAAAGTTTTTACCTATGAATTTAATGAAAAATTAATGGTAATGACATACATGATATTAAATGATAAGAATATATTATATTTATACTTTAAAACCATTCAATTTTATAATTTAACCATATGAATTATTGCAATGAAAATAGATGTTTTTAATTAAAATATAGCGTTTTTTTACTATTCATTAAAATATGAATGTTATCAGAATAATAGGAAAAAATTATCCAAAGTAAATTTTTATATTCTGATTTCAAAGAAGATTTATATTTTGTCAAATTTAACTTATAAAAATGTCAAAAACTAAATTAAATGTGGGTGCTCTATGAAAAGGCGGTAAAACTGCATTTTTTGAAAAATACTTATTTTACCCGAAATATTTATTTTGTTCCCATACTATGTCATATAAAATGTGTATGATGAATTATAATGTCATAAAATAAAAAATTTAGATACTGCTATTCATAATGGCTAGTTCATTATAATATTATAACAATATATCGTTGTAGAGTGAAACCCTGTATTACGTACTACACACGCTATCGAGGAAGGTCGTGATTGCTTGTAATGCAAGCCAAGTCAAGGTTGCGTGTAGTGAAATCTCCATTTCTTTTGCATATAACATAATCAAAACTCATTTATACATTAAACAAAATCTATACATAAAGTTGGATAGAATAATTTCTACAAAACGAACTTGAAATTGTGCGTAACATGATCAAAGAATAGTGTTCCGTATACTACAAGCTAATACAGTGTTGCGTATAACACATGTTAATTTTGGTTTAGTGTACAACAGAAGACATCAATGAAATTAAAAAGAATAATACTCATTAAATCTCGGGTTTTTACACCCTTGATCATTGTTGGCCCCATCCTCACCCTCGGCCCCATCCTCACCCTCGCCCTCTTCCTCTTCAGCATCCTCGTCATCACCAGGAACATCAGCATCTCGACCGCCACTAGAACATCCACCTGGTGCATTGGATAATTCACCCATCGACGATATAAATGTTCGACAAGCCACGTTCGCCTCTGGTGGAAGTGATGAAGATAAAGCTTTCATCAGTTTCATAAATTCGTTGTCCCACTTTTCAAGTTGTACTTCCGACTTTGTGAACCTTTTATCAAGCTATCTTGAAAACTCCTTGACATGTTAAAACTCGGTGGTACTGGAATGGATACCTGGAGAGGACCAATACCTCGTCGGGACTATATTCTTACCAAGTCAGCGGCGTGCTGGACCAGAGTGTTCATCTTCCAATACCTGATATAAATGATCGTGTGGCCCAAAATTTTCAGGCACCTGGGCATCAAGGGCCTCTAAAGCAGCCACTTAAAAATATTAATAGATTATTAAATTTCAAAATAGATATTAAAATTTGAAATAAACAAATTAATACATACAATATTTTCTTGTATCAGTTCATTAACCACAGTTCAATATTTTTTCCTTCTACTCGAGCAAAATAAATTTTCTCGAGCGATACGTACTTCAATATTCAATTTGTTCTTCTATAATGACATTGAAAAAATATAAAGTGCAATTATAATCATATTTTCAATATTAAATCAATCACATAATATAAGTATGAAATAATACAATGGGAAAGTCCTAAAGAAAAATTATAAACAACTAGATCATACCAGCTACCTCTCATGATCTGACATAGTCCTATGCCCCAAAGTGTGGAGGTATTTCTTTGAATCAATGTATTTTTTTTTTAAAATATCCCTGAATAATATTTAATAATAAATTAGATAATATTAAGGAAAAATATTAAAACTATCATTTAAATACCACAAATGGGATTAATACCTTAAATTTGGTAGTCTCTCAATGGGTAATCATTTGGAGATATTTCTCTATCGGGCAGTCATCCACGATAGGTAATGTCTCCAACTCTGTGACCAATCTACCGTAATAGACAACATACAGATCATTATTATAAGCTCTCCAAATCTCTCCTAGTTCCTTTAAAGGCACCAGTCGTGCACCATCGCCATCAGGGAAGTTATACAGATGCTGACACCAAATAGATTAATTCATATAAATAACAGAAAATACTACATAAAATCAAATATATTTTTACCCATATTAGTGCCCACACATTATCCTTGACTTCATTTGGATGATGTATCCTAGAGAGAGGGTTGACCGGAATGATGTCGGAGTATTTGGCTAGTGTCGCCAAAAAACCCTGACATTCAGTCCCCGATTTTTCAATCATTTTTCCATTATCATTGTATTCAACCATCAACTGTGTTCGGTGATTCCATACCACACGCAAGAGAGTACAACCCCTCCCCCACCTCATATCGGTAGATGGATCTGTTATTAAATAAAAAAAATAACATTACAAGTTATAATAAAAATAAATTTTGGTATAAAAATTTGTTAGAGTTATATAAATATTCATGGTGTTCACAGATCAATGGGTGTCACTGGATGTGTAAAAGCTGAAGGAATATCATGTACAAGTGGTGTGTCCGTTAGTGTAAACTCCTTAGCCACATACTGTGTCAGAGCAGGAGTCATAGAAAGTGGAATATAATAGCCAGGATAAAATAAACCAGGAGCAAAAGATGATGGGACAGACGTCTGGCATACTGGTTGTGTAAAAATTGGAGGCCCACATATCCTATTTGTCCCTAAAGACACACCATGTTCAAAATGGGGTATAGAAGATAAATCTTTGGTAGGGGCATGATCCAATTCGGTACAGACAATGGATCGTCTAACTCTCTCACCATGAGACCTCGTACCACCAGCCTCAGTACCGGGACCCCCAAATGGTCATCTAACTCTGACACCACCCCCTCCCACCACCAGCCTCTTTACTGGGAGAAATATTAGGCTCCTCGTCGGATATCTCTTGTCTAGGGGTGGATCCTGAATAAAATTATAACACAAAAGTAAACACATGATATTATTTTTTATTGGAATATATAAATTTGAAATAAAAAACTCACAACAGGGATGAGTGGAGGAATGACCATCTGTGTCATGCGACGATTATTTTCTGTCATCTTTTTCTGCCGCCACTCTTCAATGGGTGTCATTTCCTATAACAAAAACAAATATGGAAGTAATTAGAAATAGATAAATAATGTGTAACTGAAAAAACAAAATATAGAAATGCAATTCTGATAAAGAAAACATAATGAAATAGAAGATTTATGGTGGTTTGAAGGTAAGTAAAAGGATAGACACTCTGAATGATGTAGGTGAAACATGTAGGTGAGAACATGACTGTATGATTCTTTATATTTCCCAACACAACTTCAGGATTACAATCAACTCTGAAAATTTATTTATTGGAGTCATCATAAGTAATAAACGGATTACTTCCAATTGTAGTAGGGATAATGTCAAATTCATAATCACCATCATCAAAAACATGTCTTATATTTATTTCAATAATTACACGAAATTTAGGATAACAATTATCTTTGACATAAAAACTTGTTTCCCCAGTGATTCCCATACATATGGTTCATCGGTAGTAATACTGTGAGTAATGTCAATAACTCGAAATCCACAATCATCAATAAAGGTTCCTTGCCTCATCGTTGAGTCAAACCATTGACATTTCATCATCATTACTCGATCATGCGAGTAATAATCCAAAATTATAATTTTCTCATTGACTCAATAATAAGCATCATTTTTAGAATGAGATCTATTATCCGATGAACCGACATAACAGTATTTTTTGGCAGTTAGCATAACACCATCAGGTTGTGTTCTCATGTTTCTTGCTTGTTCAGTGATTGTAAATTTGTATCCATTGATCACAAGTGATTTACAAGCACAAACCATGGTATTAGGACCAAATGCCAAAGTTCTTATTTCCTTAGAAACAGATTTCACTAAAAAAATCAATACCTGAAATATAATCAAAAAGTAAACTTAATTAAATATTAGTTTTATTTAGTTATTATAGAAATATGTTTACCTTCAATTTCAACCAAGAAGAACACACTTTGCTATGAATAGTCTCTTTCCTTCTCAAAGATACAGAAACATTCTTTCTATATATCAATTCTTTATGATCCCTATAAATAAAAATAATAATTTCTTAACAAATATTTAAAATTACAAGAGATAATATAGGAGATACATGTACAATTTACGTACTTGATATACTCATCGAACAAATCACAATTGAATAACAATGTGCGATGTGACATATCTCACTCTTCAAGGCTTAATTTAATCAATATATATGATCCGGGAATTCCTCATGTCTAAGGAAGAGATGGAAAACTGGGTTCAATTTTCCCATACTATTACACTTCATTTATCATTGGTCTGTTTATTCTCGTAGTAAGATCATACAAATACATTGAGAATAAATCCATACATTATTTAGACAAGTAATCATTCACAACAGAACCTTCATGATAATTCCTATTCTGATCATATTATTTCGATGTGAAGATGTTTCTTTTAGTTGGAAACATCCAATAGAAAGAAATAGGTCCACCAAGAATTATTTCAGTCGGATGATGGATCGTCAAATACAACATGCATGTAAAAAATGATGGAGGGAATGTTTTATCTAACTCAAAAAAAATTAACGGTTTCTCAGCCAAAAGTTTTTGCAAGAATGATTTCGAAAACCTTTTAGCACAAAGATCTCTAAGCAAATAACACAACTGAATAACTGAGACTCTAACATTATTGGACAAGAGATGAAAAATTGTTATTTGAATGAACTCATGCAAAAGAATATGATAATCATGAGTCTTCAAAGATTTCAGCTTCAAATCTTTTCTATTGACCCATTTTGATATATTACTTAAATAGCCATCATGAACATTAATAGTTTCTAGCACTTCGAGAAATTGATTTTTTTCAGCAGGTGTCATCACAGAAGAAGCACATGGAACTTGCCATTTATTTTCACTGATACAGACAGGATTCAATTATGGTCTGATCCCCCACTCTACCAAGTCACTCCAAGATCGTAAATCATATTTTGTCTTCCCCTTGACATTTAGAAGAATAGAAAGAAACATTTCAAATATATTATATTCAATGTGAATTACGTCTATGAAATGATGTAACAAGTTGGTTGACCAATACAAAAACTCAAAGAATATACTCTTCTTCATCCAATTGCAACAGGTATCATTGGAAACATTTTTCCTTTTTCTAGATTTCATTACACCATTCTCAAATGAATAGCTGAAATCTTTCAATCCATTAAGCACATCAGTTCCAGACATACACTGATGTGGATCCACAGTCTCCATGGTATTGTCAAATCTTCGACGATTGTTTCTATATGGATGATTCATAGGAAAGAATCATCGATGTCCCATAAAACTAAAACTATGGAGATATTTAAGTCTTCACGATTGAGTATTCTTCATACAAACATCACATGCCAATTTTCCTTTTTTTCTCTATCAAGACATCATTGCATAAGCAGGAAAATCATTGATCGTCCACATAAGCACAACACAAATATGAAATATGTCTTTCGAACATGCATCGTATGTGGGCACACCCACATCCCAAAGTAGTTTCCACTCTTTTATTAAAGGTTGCATGTATTCATCTATATCATTTCTGGGATCAGAAGGGCCATATATCAGTATACTAAAGAAAGTGTAATGCTTTTTCATACACTACCATGGGGTAAGGTTATAAATGTGTATGAAAACCGGCCATGTGCTTTTCAAAGTAAGAATCTACACAAATGGATTAAAACCATCACATGAAAGACTCAGTCTCACATTACGCACATCGACTGCAAATTCAGGATATCAAGCATCAAATCTCTTCCATGAAAATCCATCTGCAGGTTGAACCAACTCTTCATTATTCTTTTTTCCCGTGGTGTTATGTAATCGCATATTTACTGATATTTCATCAGACATGAAAATGTCATGTAATTTTTTGATCAATTTAAAGTGACACATTAATTTTTTGGTTCACATGAGATGGTGTTCCATAATCTTTTGGCATCCATCGGGAGGTTCCACAATTGATACAATCATTTCATTCAGTAGTTTCCTCACAAAATAAGCATAAATCATTCAGGAAAGCATGATTTTTTTGATAATCCATGTTCATGAACTAACATCCATGACATATAGTGGTTTGAGGGAATATATTCATCATATAATGGTAAGACTTTCAAGAAGGTAAAAATGTAATCAATTACAGTATTTGAAATCCCATACATAGTTTTCCCATGAAACAATCAGATTAAAAATTCCATCATTTTCTTTTTATCACATTGCTAATATACTGGAGTCATCACATCATCATTAAATTTCTCCACCTTATAAAAATCATCATTTTCATTGGATTCATCATGTGTGTTTGTATAGAAATCTTTTGGTTGGACATCCTTTCCGTCTCATGATACCGAATAAATGGAAACTGATCATATATCAAACTCTCCAATTCATTCATATCATTTGGATCATCAACATTTTGAGATTACATTTTCTCTCTATTGTGATACCACACAAAATATATTGTTTGGAAATCATATTTGGTTATATTTTTGCTAACTTCTTCATGACTCAACCATGGTGTTCTAACACAATTAGAACATTGGCAATGTATGTGACCACTATCTAAAGCCTTGTCAAAAGAAAAATATAGTAATTTGTGCAAATTATTTTGGAAATAGTTTGAAATCCAATCAGTTCCATACATCAAAATTCTATCCATTCTGTAAAAAAATTGAAATAAGTCATTTCAAAGAAATTCAATAATATTGAACTTCAATAAAAAAAATTATTTAGGTAACTGAAAATTGTTTACTTTAAATAAAAGCATAACAGACAGATTACTCTATATGAGAATCCTATTATGAAATACAATAAAATACAGTGTATATAAGAAAATAAGATACATAAATTATAATGCATATATTCAAGGATTTCCCAATAAGATATTCGAGGTGGATCAAGGAATACATAATCCTTAAGGGTCTTGTTGGGAGTACATGAGTTTTATACTTTAGCTTCTTTAGGGAGAACAGGATGAGGAGTATAATGAGGATCAGGGGAGCGGAGAGGCTGTCCAAGGTGGTGCGGGGTGTCCAGAGGGTGCGGGGTGTCCAGGGGGGTGTTGGGGCCATCCGGGGGGTCGGAGGTGTCTAGGGGGTGGGGGCTATCTAGGCAGGTCGGGGTGTCTAAGTGGGTGTGCTATCTATGGGGTTTTGTCAGGATGTCTAGGGGGTAGTGGGAGTCCAAGTGGGTGGGCGGGCTGTACAAGGAGGTGAGCGGGGTGTCCAGGGGGTCTGGGGTGTCCAGGGGGTGGGCGAGCTGTCTAGGGGGTGGGAGGGCTGTCCACGGGGGGTGGTCAGGCTGTCCATGGGGCTGGCGGTGCTGTCTAGTGGGGTTGGGGATGTCAAGGGGGTGGGGGGATTTCCAGGGGTGGGGGCATCCGGGGGGATGGAGGTGTCCATGGGGTGGTGGGCAAGTGTCCGGGGGTGGGGTGCGCGGGTTTTCAACAAGGCTGGGGATGGGGGGCTGTCTAGGGGACACAGTATTCACTAAGTATAAGTATGTTTAATGAGATTTTAGAATACAATAAAATGGGATATGTCTTTGAACATTTCTAAATAAAACACATAGAAAACATTTTACATATATTATAAACATATATTTAAAAACCACTCATTTATATCATTAAAATATAAATAAGATTCATTATTAAAAAAATCAAACGTTGGCATCACAAAAACATAACAACATTTTCACTCAGGGAGTCGACACCACCTACAAAAAAATTAGGCACACTTTATGAATATAATGATCTCTAAGAAGAAATTAATAATAACTCACCCGAAATTAATGACCAAAGGAACCTAATACATAATCACTAAAAATCCATAAGAAAATAAAATACATTAAAAACCAACACTACAAACTCTATAAAACAAAATAAGAGGAAGCCCCATGATCTGTGGAATCACCATATTAGTGGTTGTATGTTGTATGTTTAGTTGCAAATGATATATGTAACCAAAGTAAACCATAGTCACATACATCTACCAATCATGTTTTAGTCATTGATTCAATATTAAATATTGTGAATCGTAAAATTTTCCAAAATCCATAAAATAGGAAAAAATGACGTGATCTTGGTAGATAATGAAATAAATGTAGAAATATGAGGAATATGGATTCTATGATTGTATTTGGGAAGAGGTTTAAAGAGTCTAACCTGGATGGGGGAGTTACAGCTGATCGGATGGAAGAACTCAGGTTAGGGTTTACTACACGCTGGGGATTCTAGAAATTAGGGGAAACTATTTCTCTACTGTGCTATAGGAGCTTCTGGAAATTGAGTATTTGAGGATCCCTTTCCCAATGGTCTGTAAAAACGGTTGTGAGATCATGACTTTTCCCAATGGATTGTAAAAACTATTGGGTAAAATAGTATTTACCAACGGTTTTCTACAATCTATTGGTAAAGGGTGGAAACATTTTAGATTTCCTAACGGTTTCTTCAAACTGTTGGGAAAGCCTTCACGAAACCAATATTTACTAACTGTTTGTATAAATCGTTGGTAAGAAAACTTATACCAACGGTTCTCCAGAACCGTTGGTATACAAGTGTTGGTAAAAACAAACTTTTCAGTAGTGTAAATTGAATGCATTGAAACCGTATAATTGTTTATTTTTGAGTAATTTCTTGTTTATTGATTCTTTTTCTTATTTTCTACCATATATATTCACTGAATATTAGGCACTGATCATTGGGTGGTTTCCTACTAGGGATAGTCTCACACCCTGATTGGGTCAAACTTTTGGGCCGAAACTGATTATATTATTGCATGTATTTATAATTTCATGCACCCATCTACTTTAGGTACTTGATTTTTGTAGAGCTGGGGAGCATGGGACCAAGATCAGGATTGTGATGCTACTGGAGTGTATATGTTTTGTTTTGTACTTTTTTTATTACTGTATTCCAGCATTGTGACTTGTTTGGCATCTTTATTAGACATATGTATCATGCATAATTTTATATATGTGCTCTATTTTATTCCTCCAATCTTTTGTTGTTTATTATTGAATGGTATTAATACTGATTCCACTATTCTTATCTTCTTACTTATGTTGTGATAGTCTTCCAAGGAGGTCATAGTTTCCCCAATATCACACCCATGTCCCTCGTAGTTAGTTGGCATCCTCTGGAATTTGGGGAAATGTGCTTGAGGACATTTTTTTCCTATGGGGCAGTCATTAGTCTTATTACCTGTTCCGGCAAGTGGGTGGGGCCTATGGTGGGGACCACGTTTTTGTGGGAAACTGGTGGTACCTGGCATGCCAAGACCCCAACGACCATGCTAATGTCAAGGTGTTTTTGCTATCATCGGGACGCAATTTTTACATTTGGTATCAAAGGAGAAACCCAGCCTTTAGTTTGGTGCACTACTTGGGTTGAGTTGTAGGGCCCACAATTAGGAGGTTGTGCTCTATGGGGGGTGGGGTGATTGTAACACCCATATAATATAACGGGTTAAATGACTAAATGATAGTACTCATGTCAACAAGGCGCACCTTCCTTTTTGGAAGACTACATGATTAGAACTCCACAAGTAAGCGTTCTTGGCTTGGAGTTGTGATTAGGATGGGTGGCCTTCATAGAATATTCCTAGGGTATGTGTCAGTGAGGATAATGAACACTTGAAAGGATAGGTATTGGCCTGTGGGGATAGTCATTAGATTGATAACATGTGCGGGCACGTGATGGGCCCCAGGGTGGGGACCACGGGTCTGCAGGGCAACTAGTGGTACCTGGTAGGCCAGAACCCAATGACCATGTTAAAGGCGAGGTGTTTGTGTTGTCACTGGGACCTAGTTGTCTTCTCTGAGCCCCTAAATCATTGTCCATTATACAAATCAAACTATGTTAGTTGTGTTGGAATGGCATCGGTGAGTCCAATATTCTTCTTGAAACTCATCCCCTCATTTATCCTCTTTATCAAGTTATCCTCGACTGATAATTTTAAGTATTTATGTATATCTATGGAGTTTTATAGTGATTAAAGGCTTGATATTCGCATATATCGATCTCACGATGCCTGGTTTGGTGGTTTGTGCGTTTTTGTAGATAGTCTTTGATTTAAATGTGAAAAAGTGCCCAATACCCTTGTTCGGTGTATTGCATGTTTATTGTTTTTAGCCTTACTATTTCCTGGTATGCCTTGTATGTTTGGATAGAGGTTAATTGTTATGAATCTGGTTACATTTTCTATGCTATGGATATTTTGACTATGTATGCTTGTTGCTGGTCGTTTGGTCTAGCCTTTCTTATTAAGCTGTTTTATATTCCAATCCTAGTATTGTTTGGATGGGGTGATTATTTATCTGCTATGTGGTGCCATGCCTTGTAGATTTTTACCCAAGCAGTATATTGAGGATTAAATTGGCTGCTGATTATTGTTTGCGTACAATTTCTTTACTATATTCTATCATTGTGACTTGATTGCCTACTTTCCTAGACATATGTATCATGAATCAATTAATATATGTGCTCCAGTTTATTCTTCCATTCATCTATTGTTTACTATTGTATGGTATTATTACTGCTTCTGGTATTGTTATATGTTTACTTCTAGTGCATTACTCTGCCAATGAGGGAGTTGTTTCCCCACTCTCACACTCAAGGACCTCACTACTAGTCAGTATCCTCTTGCATTTGGGGAAATTCACTTGAGTCCATATGACCAACTGGGTACGGGGCTTCTCTGGATGGCACCCAAAACCGAGACATTACACTGTGGTATCAGAGTAGTTTCTTTTCTTCTTGACTTACTATTTGGAGCCTATAGTCACACATGGGACGAAATATGTACTTGGTAATAAGTTGTGTCTTGGAGTAGCTAACCCATGTATAGGGAAAATCCAATCTACCTCCTTTATTGTGACTCTTTTTGTTTTGCAATTTTATAGTTGATTGATTAACCCATTGGGTGATTCACAGGTTTTGTGATTTTATCATTGACATTATTGGGGTTATATTTCTATTTCAACCCAATGATATGAAGGTATTACATCTCATGAATCATATATGCACTTTCTAGAGGTCACATGTCATGAATGTTTTTCAATCCATTTAGGGTGCATTATTGATTGCATGTTGTTGCGATAGGCGTTGTGGTAGATATGCATGCTATTAAAATATTTGACTTGATATTATACCTTATTTTTTATAGGGTATTGGTTTTTTTGGTTTTGTTTAAATGAACACCAAACTTTGGTTCTTGAGGTGTTATGGTCCCATGTGGATCCGAATTTGGTGGATCAATAATTTGTTATGGTTTCTTATGACATGTAAAAGATTCCAAACTTAGATTCATGGGATGTATGGGACCTCATAGATTGTAATTTGGTGCTTTAATGTTTTTTTAAATGTTATTGGGCTTCCAGAGTAGTTTCTAAGGCTTACTTTCTGGAATAACCTCTAATACATGGAGTGTAGTGACGAATACATGCCATGTGTCATTCTGTTTGGGAAGGAATTGTTTTTCTTAAGTACATGTTGTATACTATAGGAACATTCCATGTAGTCTCCAACTATGTCACTAGTTGTGTTGGCAGAGACATGGGGGTGAGAAATATTTGGTAGGACACTCTGTGTACCTGATGTACACACCTTGTTATACAACTGTGTAACCTACCGTGTGACTAACAACACGGGTCATTGGAGTCCTTCTTGGACACGTCGTGTCCATCTGGAACAGGCCATATATGGTCATCCATGTAATTGGTCATGTGTCGAACAACACTGGTCGGTGAATATCTTTCTAGAACATTCCGTTTTAGGAACAAACATGTCGTGTAGTGTCAACCATTTCTCCGACCATGTTTCTAACGACTCTGGATGTAGAAACATAAGTGGTACACATTATGTTTAGGAATAATTCACTATGTAGTCATGTTCTAGGATAACCGTGTGGCTTAGCCATATAAGGGATATCAGGTAGGGGAAAATTATTCTAGTACACATCATGTTTTCGGACAACTTGCCACATGTTTTGGGTGTCACACGACCTAGTTTGGTAGTATTACATGCCCATGTGAAGGGTTAAGGGAACACACCATGTAGGGGTATTACATGTCGCGTATCCATGTTTTTAAAAACAAGAATTTTTTATTTATCCTGTTCCCTTCATACACATCTTGTTTTTAGTCTATGTTAATGTAGACCAATGGTTTATGCTTGACCTTACTGAGTCATGCCACTGAGACGTCGTACAGTTGTACGCCAGTTATAGGGCAGTGATCAGACACCAGTCATATCTGATCAGGGACCACTAGCAGATCCTCCAGTCATGTCCGTCATGGCACGAGCCATTATACCTGATACATGTGTCGATGCACAGTTCATAGAGGGATATATAAGGACGATACAAGAACTTTTAGGGAGCATATCCTTCTTCCCCATCGATGGAAAAATTGATGCAGGTATTTTAATGGCAGCATCCTCCTACTTTCTTAGGGGATGGAGGACCCGAGGTTGCAGAGTCATGGCAAGAAGCCATGCTGACGATCTTTGGGCTTATGGAGATGCCTTCGGAAAGGAGGGTAAAGATCTCTATGTATATTATTTGGGATTCCTCAAAGATATGGGGTTATGTGATCTCACAGGTGAGACACCAGCATGATATGATTTTGGGGGAGTTTTACCGTACCTACTAAGATTATATCTACTAGGAGATGTTGAGGTGAAATCAAAACTAAGAGTTCTTGAGTCTAGAGTAGGATACTCTTTCAGTCATGGAGTATTCTTATTGCTTCACAGAGCTGCAGCGCTTTACCCCCATTCTAGGGGGAGATGAATTGTTCTTAGAAAGGAAGTTTGACGATAGTCTTAGGCAGGACATTCAGGCTCAAGTGAACATCTTCAGGTTGACTTCAATATCTTCTTTAGTCAATGAGGACCTGATCACAGAGATTAATCTAAGTGAATCTGGACTTCTGAGCCAGGGAGTTTCTCCATATAGAGTTAGTTCATCTTTGGCTGATAGCAAGAAGCCTCTTAGGGAGTCTACACATAGATATTTGAGTTGGCGGGATGAACCTTCAGGTATCCATGTGGTATGCTACCAGTATGGGAGGGTTGGGCATTCGAGGCCACATTGCCTGATAGACCGAGTGGAGTGATGATCATGTGAATAGATAGGCCATATTTAGATCTTCTCTCAGATCTTCTTGCATGTAGGTGGGGACAGGGGTTCTTTGACGACTCCTCATTCGGGAGCAGAACTATCACATTCATAGTAGTATGGGAACTGGAGTTCTTCTGGCCATTCAGGCCGAGGTGGAGGTCATGTCTATGGTAGCCTGTCACGAAGATATCAGCAACAGTAGGGTGGATCATATCAGGGTGGTCAGGACGGGTCATAGGGTTTTGGTGTAGGCCATAATTTTGCAGTGGAGCAGACCCAACAAGATTAGGATCCCGAAACCTCTATAGTTCAAGTTACGATCCTAGTTTCCTCGATTTTAGCTTCTTCTCTTTCTGATATAGGTTCTTCCCATATATTTATATATGTTTCTATTGTGGATATAATTAAGATCTATATATTTTATTCTGATGATATCTTGACTCTAGACACTCCGTTCGGGACAAGAACAGCTAGTGTACGTTAGTGCAAGGAGTTCCCTCTTGAGGCTGGTTGGTCTCACTTCCTATGGGACCTCTATTTCTTAGAGATGATAGGAAATGAATTCATTGTTGGAATAGACTGGTCAGTTCTATTAAAGTATTTTGTTGACTTCTATCGTTGTAGGGTGAGTTTTATATCCCCAGAGGGTAGATCGTTTCTTCATAAGGGCCAATGGGATGTCTAGGAAAGCAGAGAAAGACCCGAGCATCATGGGTTGGGAGGAGTTACAACCCATATTTCTTGTCTATATCGGGATGTCTAGGGGCCTTCATAGATATACTTTCATCTATTGGTGGATCATTTTAGGGACATCTTTCCAGAATAATTTTTAGGTATGCCTCCGGAGTGAGAGGTGGAATTCTCTATTGATCTTGTTCCAAGAGTGGCAGCAGGGTACATTCTTCCTTATTGGATGGATACACCTGAGGTACATGTGCTCAAGAATAATTTGGAGGAGTCGCATGAATAGGATTTTATCCAACCCAGTACTACTCAATGGGGTTCTTCTGTCCTGTTTTCGATGAAGGTGTACGGTTCCCTCAGACAATGTGTCGATTATCTGAAGTTGAACTAGTTAAAGATCAAGAATTGATATCTCCTATAGAGGATTGATGATCTCTTTGAAAAGCTTTGCAGAGCCTAGGTGTTCTCAAAGATTGACTTCTGGTCCGGTTATCATCAGTTGCACGTTAGACCATTTTATATACCTCTTACAGCCTTTTGGAGTAGGTATTTTCCATATGAGTATATGGTTATTTCGTTCTGTCTCACGAACGCGCATGGAGTCTTCATGGAATAGATTAACCGAGTGTTCCATCCATACATGGATTATTTCATGGCAGTACTCGTGAATGGCATCTTGGTGTACTCTCATACTCGACATGACTATGCCACACATCTTGATATCATTATGAGTACCCTGAGAGAGCATCAATTAAATGCTAAGATATGAAAATTCCACTTTTGGATTGACCAGATTCACTTCTTAGGTCATGTTATATCAAAGAAAAGAATATTAGTAGACCCATAAATGGTTAGAGCAATAGTTTCTTGGGAGTATCTGAAGAACGTCTTTGAGTTAAAATGTTTTATAGGGATGGATGGAAACTGTAGATGTTTCATACTATAATTCTCACACATAGCAACACCATTGACGATCCTGACTAATAATGGTGAGAAGTATGTGTGGCTAGATTCTTGTGAGTTATCCTTTCCAGAGCCAAAAGAGAGGTTGAAATTAGAAATGATTCTAGTATTTCAAGAGCTGGTAAAGAGCTATAATGTTTACTGTGATGCTTCAGTTATCGGGCCAGGAGCTGTGCTTATGCATGGATAAGGAGTCGTTTCGTACAGGTATCGGTAGTTAAGTCCACATGAGTGAAATTACATGATGCATGATATCGATTTGGTTTTAATTGTTCAAGATTTATGGTGTTGGATACATTATTTTTTGGGAGAGTATTTTGTGGGTTTCACAGACCATAGAAGTCTCAAGTACATCTACACTCAGCGTGACCTAAATTTGAGATAATGAAGCTGGGTTGAGTACCTTCTTTCTTTTGACGTTGAGCATGACTATATTCCTAGGAAAGGGAACACAGTGGCTGATGCACTATGTAGGCGGAATTAGATACAGAATGTTCAGGAGGCCAGTAGTGAGGGGAAGCTTACGGCTCTGTTATCTGAGATGCATTTGGAGGTGCACGATAGACTGTGGAAGACATGTCATACTACTGTAGCTATTAAATCTAGTCTTCTTAATCGAGTATGAATCTGGAAGCTATAAGAATATGAAGGCCTAGTACTATAAGAGAGCATGTTAGGTGATGACCCTATTCCTAGCTTAGCCATAAGTGAGTATGAGATCTTACGTTTTCATGGGAATGTATGGGTTGTTAGCATAGATACACGAGGTGATGAATTGGGACATTCATTCCTCAGTTTGGGAAGATAATCTTGGGGTCTCCAAGATGTATTGCGATCTTCCCTATCAATATTGGAGGCCACGTATAAAGATATATGTTGATCATTTTGTCATGAGGTGTTCCACCTCTCAGCAGGTGAAGGTGGAGAATCACCAACAAGTATGGATTTTGCAGCAGTTACCCTTCCCAAGTGAAAATGGAATGATGTAATGATGGATTTCATGATAGGTTTTCTAAGATTCTCTCCAGGGAATGATGTTGTATTGGTTTTCATTCAAATACTCCTGAAGTTTTCTCATTATTTTTCGATCAATGAGACCTATAGTGTTGATGAGATGGGAAGATTGTACATCCGAGAGATTGTATGTCTAATGGTGTTCCGCGATCCATTATATCAGACAAGGACAGAAGTTTTACTTCTCGGATCTGGCAGGGACTTCAATGGGTTTTGGGTACATAGTTAGTTTTGAGTATAGCTTACCAACCCCAGACAGATGGCCAGTACGAGCGTACAATTCCGGTGCACGATGACATGCTTCGAGCATGGATCCTGAGTTTTGGAGGTTTCGAGGAGAATAAAATACCTCTTTTTGATTTTTCATACAACAATAGTTTTCAATAAACTATTTAGATAGAACCCTATGAGGCTTTGTATGGTAGGTCATTTCAATCACCATTATCCTAGCTAGAGGCAGGATAGAAATCTATGTTGGGAGCTCGTCTTGTCTAGGAGACCACTGAGCATATAGAGTTGATTTGGAAGAGGATGGATACTACACAATATTGAAAGAAGACAGATGTTTATTGATGAAGACGACCTCTAGAATTCGAGGTTAGAGATTATGTTTTTCTGCATGTCACCATAATGTTGGGACACAGGAGGATTATGAGAAAGTATAAGCTTTCACCGAGATACGTCAGGCGATTTGAGGAGTTAGAGAGAGTTGGTCTGGTTTCCTTTCAGTTAATGTTGCCTTAGTGATATTCTAATATAAATGATGTCTTCCATGTTTCTCAGCTATGAAATTACCTCTCAGACCCATCTCATGTTTTCCAACCCGAGGAGGTTGAGTTAGAGGTGGACGCCTCGTTCGAGGAGCATCATATTAGGATTTTTGATCAAAGTGTGAAGGTTATTTGTGGCCCATTTTTTCTTCTTGTATGAGTGATATGGAAGAATATCTGAGTACAAGATGAGACTTGGGAGAGGGAGACCAATGTACGATCGTAGTGGTGGGAGCTATTCGAGGATCCTTCATCTATGCCACCTTTTTAGGGAAATTCCGGAATGAATTTATTTATGGGGGTGATTTATGTATGAACCCGGATAATCTTTCAGGTATTTTTTTCATTTCTTGTGGTTTTTGTGAAAAATAGGTCTTTCTAGAAATTTTATAAGTACACGTCGTGTACTTATATGTACACGCCGTGTACTCAGTTTCCACGGGTGACTGTGTACAGGTCATGTAACGACTGACTACATGGCCTTGTGGGGTGACCTGGAGGCCACCAAAATCGGGGCCTTATAAAGGAAAGTACACACCATGAACTTTTAAAATACATGTCGTGTATGTTTTTTTATTTCATTAAATAGACTAGGGTAGCGTCTAATCGACATAACACCCTCATTCTAGGTTTTTCTCATCCAGGAGTGTATGTACGATGACGAATATATTATGAGCCCCCAACATGCTGTATGTTCTCCGAATAAAACTCTGTTTGTTGCATTGGAATTTCATCGATGAGTTCTCCCTTTTTATTCAACCTCATCACATTATTTCTCCTCTTTCTCAAGTTATCCCCATTTGAGCATTTTAAGAGTTTTTATTGATCTATGGCATTATAAGGTGATTTAAATCTAGAGATTCATGTATATCGATCTAACAAAGTTGGCGTAGGTGGTTTGTTCCTTTCCCTATATTTTATTTGAGTTATATGTGTAAAAGTTCCCAATAAAATTGTTCGGGGTATTGTGTTTTTATGGTTTTTATCCCTGATATATCTTGCATTGACTGGTTTGTGTATGATTGATTTACATTAAGCTATGGGAACTGGGTGTAGTGAGACCGTAGGTGAAATTAAAATTTAAGTCTTTCCAAGAGTGTCTATTATAATAATCATGCTATGAGACCATAGGGGGGATTGATGTTGAGTTATCCATATGAGTGTCTCTAGATATGTTACGATACCACATGATGAATTGACGTTGAGTGCTTACTCCGAGTATCTATATTTTACCATTACGAAACTATATGAGGAATTGATGGTGAGTGATTACTCATAGAGTCTTTGATTATATGATACTATAGGGGGGAATTGACGATGAGTGCTTCCTCATAGAGTTATTGTTTTATTCTTCATGTAAATTGAACAAGAGGGGTTAGGCTCTAAGAACAACCCTGATGGTTACTTGAGATTGTTGGATGAACCAGAGGGGATATGTAGAGAGAACATTTCTAGAGGGTTTCATGTATTTGTTTTTGGTTGTATTATTTTATAAATGTAAATTGAATGCATTGAAATCGTAGGATTGTTTAATTTTGAGTACATCCCTTTTTACTAATTCTTTTCCTTATTTTCGGACATATATATTCATAGACTATTAGGAACACTTCATTGGGTGGTTGCCTAATGGGATTAGTCTCACACCCTATTTGGGACATGCTTTTGGGCCAAAACAGATTATATTGCTACAGGTATTGATAAGTAAAGAGCCCTTCTCCTTCATGTACATGATTGATTATGATTTGGAGGGCATGAGACTAAGATGAGGATTGAAATGCTATTGGAGTTTATATGTTTTCTATTGTACATTGATTTATTAATGTATTCCAATATTGTGAATTGTTTGGTTGATTTCCTAGACATATGTATCATGCATCATTATATATATGTTATCCAGTTTATTCATCCTAGCTTCCACTATTTACTATTGTATGGTATTATTACTGCTTCTGATATTGCTATATGCTTACTTATGATGTGTTACTCAACCAATGAAGGAATAGTTTTCCCACTATCACACCTAAGGCCCACGCTGCTAGTCATCTGCCTCTGGAGTTTGGGGAAAAGCGCTTGAGGCCATGTGACCAACCGGGTACGGGGCACCTTTGTGCGGCACCTAGAACCAGGACATTATAGTTCCAATTGATATTATTCCCCTCCTTTTGAAAATAAATACTCTATTGTTTATTTTTTGTCTTGATTTTGGAACCTTTACCACATTTAGTATTTTATTAACTTACCCTAATTGTGATTTTATAGATGTCTGCATGCATTGTTTTCATTTTTTGTACATTTTACCATTTTATGGTCATATAGATTTGTGAATATATATACAAACATTATAATAATTCTTACAAGGTGTGTGACATGACTACTCATAACTTCACCCATGCCCTTATCCTATTTGAGTTGGCCATAGGGTTGTTGTGCTTCAGGCCTCATCAGGCCTAGTCGGGACAATAACACTCATCTAACACGGTATATTTTCAAAAAGTCATTTCAAATAAGTGTCCTATATAGGTTTCTCTATAATATGTTTCCTATTATTGACCATGAAATTAAAGTTCATGTTAACATGTTTATATTATTCTATTACTATCTTATGATAAATTCAAAAAGAAAAGATAAGAATAAAATTACGATGATAAAATTCCTATAATAGGGGGAGAATATGACACCCCTAAATCTGTATATATAATTATCCTATAATGAATAATATGTTTAATAGTATATACCACATGAAACACTTAGCTTATATGAACTGTATTATACAATTGAAGAATTGTTATTTCAATATTTTGTTTATAACTTAGTCATTAGATTAGTGAGGTGTATGAAAAATGACCATATTTTGAAATATATATATATATATAATATTTTTTGAATAGAATTATACCAATTAGTTTTTAGTAAATAATAATTCTATTTTAAATTAAATAAAAAAAGAATAAATGATATATTTTTTTAAAAAACATATTATATGTATAAATTATATTTTTATCCAAATAAATTTTCTTAATCCCTAAATATGAATGTTTATTTCTGAAATGTATGTATCATATATTCAATTATGTAAATAAACATTCAGGTAATGTAGTATACTAGATATGGAATGATTATAATATTATTTGTTACATTAAAAATAAATTGTAATAAAATATGGGTTTATTACATTCAATGCATAGATATCAAGATTTATTTATACAAATTTTATAAATTTTATTTTAATAAAATGGATTAAATTTATAAATCAACATATACAATTAATCTTATGATACATATTTGTAAAAACTTTTGTGAACCGATATCAAACATCCATGAACCAAACACACAAGTTAGCCTTAGGTATGGCCTGAGTAGCATTCTTGATCACTAATGGGTTAGTGAATGAAATATGAGAATCAATAAATATCATCGATGATGAGTTTTTCAGAAAAAACTAACCATTTTAAACTATAATGTATTATATAAAATAGATTAAAAATTAAAAAAATGAGTCATAAATCTTAAGGCAAAATTATAAAAGTAAAAATAGTTCGCCAAATAAAATGTATGAAAACAAAAGCCCTAAATATTTACTAAGAACAAATATCCATGTCATATATGGGTCATCGACTCACCATATCACCACCAACCTCCCACACCATGCTAGCAACTATACCCACCACCAGCATCTAATTCCTTGAACATTCTAATGTCGGATAATATAAGATCGACACACAACCAAATGAATGAGTAGGGTTTGATAAAACAAGACGAATAGGATCCCAAAATATTTTTCATTATGAATTATTTATAATGTAAATTAAATATTATAATTAAAAGAAATGTATGGCATGAAATATATATTTTCATAATATAAATAAAAATAAAAATTCACCCCTTTAAATGGTTTATAAATCCATTCTAGATGATCCAATTATCAAAAAACATCTTATAAAATCATTAAATTACAATGAATTAAAAGAAGTAAACACAGTTTCAAACTTTTCAAAAATCTAAATAATAAATATAAAACCATTAAATGAATAGTAGAAACATGGAATGATAATACTATGTTACAATAAGTTTGAGTTTGATGGCATACTCACATCATATATATATGATCAAATGACTCGTACCTTGTAAATTTACCTATAAAAATATTACTTTGTTTAGGAGTCCAATAAAATCATGTAACCATTATAAAAATTCATATATTTTCTTTACAAATTGTACCCCATGCTATGTACCCAAATATTCATTATTCCACAGCTCACACATCTTGCATTAAATTTTTTATTTCAAAAAAATTCAATCTACATACTTCCTACTACATATGGAATTCCTATCTCCAAATACAAACCAATTTCTTTATTTTAAATCATTTGGTATAAAGAAAAGGGTTATTTAATACCAAAAATTCCTTTACAAAGAAATGGAGAAAACATGTTTTTCAAATTTTACCCAAATTTCTAACATGTTGGGAATTCTTAATCGTGTCATTCAACAATTTACAAAACCAATTTAAAATGAAAAATCATGCATATTACATAAAAAAATTACTATATGAAACCAATAAGTTTAACTATTGTTATTTCCAATAATTGAATGAAATATAATATTTATTAGGCAGGGAACTCCACAACAATGAAGGAATTCCCTAAACAAGGGACTAAGCATGATGAATTCTAAATTCAACTATACCTTAAATCAATAAGAATGTGGAAACATAGACTATTATGATTCCAAATAAATGAAAATGGTAATCGATGAAAAAATATCTAAATCCCATATACCAATCTATTATAATGGATGAATGGAAATATGACATAATGGGTTAAGATATCTAAATGAAAAATCATAAACTAAGATATGGTGATCATTACTATCCCTAGAATTAGAAAAAAATAACCCTATAAAATAAATTAATTGTTTAAGAGTGTGAAACCAAGTAAAAAATCATTAAAATATATCCAATAATGAACTTATGAACCCCCATAAATGGGAATATGATCCTTTGGAAGACAATGTTGCTAATTTGGTTTTCCAACTTTTTAAATTATGTGACACAAAAAATTGGTGGGTGTTCACAAAACTCGGAGAGATCTTGATCATGCCCCCTTGAGTACCTATGACCATTGGCTAATTATGTTGTGATGTAGATTGTATTACTATTTTTGTACCACCATTTCATGCACCACTATGTGGTGGATACCCAGACAGTTGTGAAACAATCATGGACATCCAATTCTTCTTACTCAAGAATATACATTGTGATTTGTGTGTTGGTCCCCCATGGTAAACATGGGATTCCCAATCACGCACCAACTATTACCATGATGTAGAAAAATCTATTTTTCAAAAATAAATTCGAATACCCATTATTAATACATTATAGAAAAAATAAAAACATTACAAACAAATGAATAACTATCCAATGTTATAGAAAGAATCATAACTAAAAATTGGACTTAAAAATCACACCACTATAGTAGTTTATAACCCATGAATGTTAGGTAGAATAAGGTTGTTCCATAAAGTTATTATGCAATTACTCCCTTATCATTAATTATTATTCCCATGTTTCAAGAGAACCCATATTTTTCGCTAGTAACAAATAGAATAATAAAATATACACCCACAAAAATATAATATCTAATGAATCAATAATGAGAATAAGGAGTTTTACTACAGACACATATATTCAAAATGAAAGCTCTTCCAAGATTTGAACATGAGATGTATTAAAATGATACTTTTCAAACTGAGATATGAGCAATATTTATTTCATAATTTATATCAACATATGACATTGTATATACAACTTATTCATATACCATACCTCTTTAAATGTATTATCATTCATTAATATTTTGAAATTTATTAAAATGAAGATTTTAAATTTATTCATTACATAAAACTGTTTTCTACTGTATTTGTGGATGTAAAATTTTGAAATTAATCAAGTTGAAATGAATACATATATTTATCATCATGTGCGTGATTATTTTAGTAAAAGATATATTTAATTATTTAATGGATCATATTTACGGTCATTAATCCTTCTATAGTTTCCCAATTACTACCAATTATGTAGAAAATATTCTGTACAATAATAATAAAATCATTTTCTATTTATGTATTAATAAAAAAAATTAATAAATTTTAAATCTCATATATGATCTTTTCATTCTTTTTGCTGAACATTCCATTCATGAATATTTTTTATCCAAAATTTTATTCAATAAATTATTAAATAAAATAATCATAAAACATTCCATTTAATAAGGAAATATGATTACACTCCATGAGAATAAGGGAGCAGGGAACCCCACACACAAACCTACTGAGACTCAAAATTCCTATTTCCACACAATCATATGATACAACTTGTCATCAATAACCTAAGATCAAACTGGATACTTTGGATATGATAAAATTTATACTAAACGAAAATTAAATGGCATACCTTGAAACCATGGGAGGATCAATTCCATGTTTGAAGAGAATTCTTATTCCCCACAGTCTAGTAAATTGTATCTACGTTTCTTGAATTTTCCATTTGGAATGGATTCAACCAAAAATTAAAATATAAATAAGGAGAAGAATCTACCATGAATAAAAAATGAGATATGTATTTAATATATATCCACACATATTAAAAAATATGAAAAATATTGTACATAACAAACATTGTAAAATAAAAAAATTAAAATCGAATAAAATAATGAAAAAATCACCATATATATAATAATGATAGAATAAAATGGGTCCATTAAAAAATAAAACATAAAGCCAAAATGATTGAAATTAACCCGAACAAAAAGAACATGATCTATCATTCGAAATTCAACATGTTCCCAAAAATAACTCAATATAACCATAAGCCCTGCATCAGAATAGAAGTAAATTAAAAACTAAATTCCATACATTGGTTCTAATAGAAATAATAGATATATAGAAACACACAATGGTTATATGTGGGATATTAGAGAATCCATACTATTTGGGTTACACTATTGTGTTTATAAAATTAATTTCATATAAATTGTTATAATTTATTAATAGATCATAATTTTTTTTAAACGATGATGCATAAATAGAAAAGAAATATAAATTAAAAACTTCCATTTAAAATATAATTAATGAATCCTTTCTAAAAACTAGGATTATCTATTATAAAATTCATAGTTTACAACCCAAATGTTTAAAAAAATATTAAAATAAAAATTTTCATCAAACCATGAAAAATGACTTCTAAAATACATAAAAAACACAAACTCCTTTTCCCTTTTCCAATATTAATTTTTAAATAAAATTTATAAATATATTACCCCGTCATTCTACAAATCACATTCTCAAACAAAATTTAGAGGCAATTTGAATATTAATAGAAATTCAGATGATTATTGAAAAAAATATTTACATTAAAGAATACATATATATGGGATAAAAAAACATATATTCCCATAATTTTATTCTATTTGAGAAAATAATATTGTTTCGATATATATATATATATTGGAATGGTGTTGCAAGAAAAACACAAATAACATTAAAAAATCATGGAAAATACCAAGGATCTAATATTAATTTTATATAAAGGAGCATAATGATTCACTCATTGAGAAACTATTGGAATTCATATTTTCTTATGGAAACCCCTTACAAAATTTTCGAGATATATAATAGTAACACCTAAGAGGGTGTAACATATCTAGGATACTAGAATGTGTGCTGACATAGATCAACTATATCATCAATCCAATACTTCGATATAGAAAAATATGTTCCTATGATATTAATCAACCATTCCCTCACATGAAACGATTCATTTCATTTCATTCATTCTAGTGCATCGCATAATATTAGAACTTTATGAAACATCTCATAAATAAGATAAATTTCCATCATAACCACAAATATGTTACTAAATATTAGGCCCCACAGTCAAAAAATAATTCCCTAAAAAAATTAAAAATATTATTTTCTAATCAAACATGGATTTTGATGACATTTTTTTATCTTTAATATTTTACAATAAAAGGTTCTATTAAATAAAAACATGAAAATATTCTTAGATATCCATTTAGAAATTTACTGTTTTTCAATTGTAAAATTAATATAACCATACAGGATAACAACCCATAAAACCACTTCATATGGTCTTGAAACATCCCATTTGGTATCGGTGAATGTTATGGTCAATGATTTTCTACTTTGTATATAAATAAATTACAATAATTCCATTAAAATATAAATTTCATTCTAAATATCCACATATACATTATATAATATAGCTTCATTAAAACAAACATTCATGGTATAAAACATATTAATAAAAACAAATGAATTCTATTTTTGAAATGTATGACAACCAATCAACACTGACTGTAAGACCTATATGGGTATAACATTTTCCTTGAATTTTTTAAAATTATAAAAAAATGTGTATATAATTAAATTTAATATGAATGAATTATAAATATGAATTTACCATATTAATGTAGAAAAAATGGAGATAAATAGATACCAAAATTATAATTTTATTGGAATTGATGAAGAAGATATTAGAATCATATAACAAGGAGAAATTTACCGTCCATGAGAACTAAATGAACAATTTTTGTTGAGGATGTTGGAGAAAAGGAACCTAAATACCTAAGAACTCAATAGGTGAAAAAATGTTAAAGTGGAAAAATTAAATGTGAAGATATGATAATGTAATAATAAATATATATTAAAATTTTAATTAATATGGTTAATAATATTGTTTGTAATATCAATAGATACGGTGAAACTACTACAGAATCGATAGTAGTGATATAACGTAAGATGTTTATTGGAAAAATATTTTATTCAAAATATATTATCTTCATAATAAATATATTTATTATACCATAATTAATTAGTTACATATAAATCCATGTAATGTTTTGATGATAAGAGAACCTTATCCTAGAATAAATTCCATGGTGGACAAATCCATTTAATTTATTATTGTAAAAAATATAAAAAAGTCATGTTACCATACTTCAATATATAAATAATATAATATATAAGCTCACAATGATGTCCTCTATAATTGATAAGAAACAGTTATATCGGGAATGATATGTATCAAGGTGAAATAAATTTTTAATATTTCAATTATTATAAAATTAGTCACTTATAAATAAATTATCTTTTTTGATTTTAAAATGATCAAGGGGATGGAGAAGATACTATGAGATCCGTCATGAAAAGATATTTCATTAGGGGAAACAAATTTCAATCAAAATTAAAAAATATAGATTTTATATTTAATTATCATAAAACCAATATTATAGATAATTAATTAGGAATTTTATAATTTTATGAATGTAGTGGTGATGAGGAAAATCCTAAATAGTCTTGAAATTATTCCTCATGGATCATGAACCTTAAGAGTTAACATCCATAGTGAATTGTAGAAAAAATGGTGTAAAAATTAATATTTATTGAAATTAAATGGGTTTAACATAATATAGATAATCAGACTAATATATTCATAAAGGAAATGAAAGGATTATTAAAATACAATACAATTTAAATAAAAACCATTATTTTTTAATTGGGATTAATATTGAGAAGTTATGTCTCATCCTGGACATTTTAATGTAAAAAAATATAGAATTTTTATGAATGTAATATAATTGATGATAATACATCCTTTATCATTATTTAGGATAATGTGTTTGAAAAATCATTGATTTTAATTTACAGATATATGAAGAAAACTATAAAATATATTCATAATACAAATTTTTTAGCCTTGGTGTTACATAATATCTAAATATGTTTCTACTGTAACGATAATAAACAACTATTTACACAAAAAATCACATAGATGATAAATGGATGTCAACTAATGCAACTCCATAAGATATAACCAATATTTTTTTCATTTAACAAAATAATATTAATTATTATTAGTTCTGATGTATGTACAAAATATATAATTTATTCATAAATTTATGGAATAAAATTACAAAAAACATACTCACATTCCCATAATGTCTATTCTTGTTATAAATAACAGTTTTTAGGTAAATCAATGCATTAGAGGTTTGAAAATGTTTATGGATAAAAAGACATTCCATAATACAGTATTTATTTTCAAAATAATATTTAGGGACACTGATAGTATTCTAGAGTGTCATTATATAACACATAATATTTCATATAAAATATGGTTATAACATGAAATTTAATTAACAATGAACCAAAGGGGATATATGATTAATTTTCAAAATACATATATTTTCACAGAAATAGAGAAATATATTGAAGTGAAAAAATAATTTTCAAAGTTTATTAGATATTCAATGAAGAGGTGATCCATAAAAAATCAAATGAATTATTTATAATAATAAATATACTAATGAATCAAATATGAGATATTGAAATATCCCATTAATGAATCATTACAAAATGTAAGATTAGTTCAGTGAAATGTCATTCAAATATATCATGACTATCGCCCAAAGAATATACGATATTTTCCTTTTATATTAAATATTATTTTTTTGTTATAATTCTTTATACATAAAGTTAAGGTTAATCTACACCCAGCACATAATTACCTTGTGTTACACACATGACTACGTTTTCCCACTTTTAACACATCACGTATTTTAAAGTTTAATTATTAGCATTTTAAATTTTATTTCCCAAAATAAACTACATTTTGAATTAATAATTTGTAAATTATATTATTGTTAATTATTTGTATTTTTATGAGAAGCATAATTGATTTATGAATACTGTAAAATACTGTTTTTTTGTTCAAAATTACATTATATTCTAATTAATTAATAAATTTATATTATGATTTTATATTGTTTTATTTTTTAATTAGACCAATTTTATACTATATAAAAAAATTTCTTTAATTTCAAAAGATTTTAAATAAAATTTATATAAAAACAAACATACATTTTTATCTTTTTCTTATAAAATATGGTTTGTCATCTCATTTGATGGATTATAATTAATCTATATATTTCAAAATATATTAATTTACTTTTTAAAAAATGACATAAAATTTTATAATCATTGTGATATTTATATTCCAATAATATCAAATTAGTTTTTTTTTAAAAAAATATTTATAAAAGTAATTAATATAAATTTGAGAGATTAAGGGAAAACTTGGTAATTAAGGGTCAAAATACATGTATAGGAATTATTAAATTACCCTAAAATTTGTCTAAAATTATTTATGAGTTAATTTAGACCAATATCAACAGTGGTCCTATTTTATGGTGTTTTGTAAAAACATATATGACATTGATTTTATAGTATTTTATTTCAAGAAAGTTCAATATTCCTTACTGAGGTTTCTAATAAATATTACTTTTTTCATATATTATCATTAATAAGATATATTCAACTAATAGATTAAATAATTTTTTTTTTCTTAAATGTGATAATTTATTTATAATTTTTTGAGAAGGAATTATTAAATTAAATGCTAGCACAATGATGATGCAATGAATGATTAATTAATGGAAATATCTAATAATATTTATTTAAAATAACAAAATAAATATAATTTGATATCATGAATATCATACACAAATTTTATAGATGTCCTAATTATATTACGTATGTATTAACTATTTGTTGTTGTTATATTGTGTATTTATATTTTTTAAATGGACATGTATTGAATAGATTCAAAAATGGAATTAATGATATTTTAAATTAAATAATATTTTATAAAATAATATAAAGTTCATAATTATATAATATTCGGTCCACATATTTTAATATAGTTTAAAATGTTATAGATGGTCCATTTATTTTTCTTTTCTCATTTTATAGTAACAATATTAACATTTAATCTATAAATACATATTTTGTCAAGGTAAGAATTAAATTGATTAAGAAAATATTAAAGCCAACAGATAAATGTAAGAATGTGACAAAACGTGTCTAAAAATTATTGGATGAATATTATTATTCCTTTATCAACTTATCTTCTAATTGGATTTTTTAATGGACACTTATGTATGAAAATATCTATATATTTTTTAAATCAAATATAGTTACAAAATGATACTATCATTGTATTTAATATATTTTATGAGTTCACATAGGGAGAAAATAATTATATGATTGAACTTAAATTTATATATTTATCATAATGAAATTATTTTCGTTATAGAAGTTTATTTTGAATAGTTAGAAATTATATAATTATCTGAAATGGTTTTCTAATGATAAAAAATTATTTATTTGATTAACATAATAACAATGTAATTAATTGTAAAAGTATTAACTTTGATATATTATGTACAAGATAATGTGTAAAATTATTTCTATAGACTTATAGAATATTATATAGATGTGTTAAAGAATTAAATTATAATTCCAAATTTTAATTGATTTATGTGATGTCAAATTATGTGAATACTATCAAATTTGACAATGATGATATTTAATTGAATTCATATTTAATTAAATTAATTAAATATTAATAAACGTTAAATAATAAAAAATAAGATATGATATTGTGTAAAATATCTTGCCTTATTAAATTATTGCCCATTTGAATTTCTTTTTCTCTAGAATAGCCCGAATTTATTTTAATATTTTGAGTGTTCCCAAAAGTACCCCTTACCTCAATTATAAATTGGAACCCCATCCCTCACTTCCTCACAACACATTGAGCCATGTATGATGACCGAAGCCTACCAAATAAGCTCTCAAATTCCCTCAGCTTATCATATAAGTATTAATTTTTGAGGAAATCCAACAAAATAAGTCCTTTTGTGAAAATCAATAGGAGATACCCAAAATAGTGGTAACATTCTTCAAGGATCACATTCAATTTATTTCATTCAATACCCATTCAATTATTCTTATTCTATAATTATATAATAAAATAAATATCCAAAATATAAAGACATTTTATTACTCTAGGGTTTCTAAAAAAACTTACACACACTTAAATATAATGGAAAATGAAATTAATGTTCATGTTAGAGAAATACCAGTTTACGGAATGATATAGTTCGTTTTCCCTTACCAACCTCTCATGGTTGAGAATTATTGTAGAAAAAATATTATTTTAATATATATATATGATATATATATATTATTAATTTCATTATTATTATGGAATTATTTTATAACATATACCCTTATAGTTTCATTTTTTTAGATATGATAACATCTTTTGTGGAATTATGGACTACCACCTTTTCAAAGCGACGCGATTCGTTTAAAAAAACATGATACATATAAATAATGGTTTTAATAACAATATTTGATATATATGACATATATATATATATATAACTATTATTATAATACACATATGTCATTTACTTTACTTTCTTTTAATATGAAAATGAAATGGAAGAAGTGTTCATGTGTACATACAACATTCCCTCTCCATGAACCCTTATAGTTATTTATCCTAGAATGAGGAATTTAAAATATGTCTATTTTATTTATGCTATTTTTATATACTATTATAATTCATAAGTCATATTATTTATCACTATTATTCAATATGAGGAATGGTTTGGACTGACAACAATAGGTGGGTCCTTGAATTTTGTAGCTACTTGCTCATCAAAATGTTCCCATGAGACAAAATATTTGGGGAAATAATAATTGTTTAAACTCTATTATGAAAGGTTTTGATGGTATAGGTATTCTTGTTTCACAAACATTACATCAAATAACCAATAATTTCTGTCAATTAGAGTATGTTTTTATTTATCCACGATAGTTTTTATCAATATATCTATTGATGATTTCAATTCATAGATAACTGATTAAATTGAATGTGTTTCAATTTTTTAATTTTCATAGAGATTATGAATCATTTTGTTTTTTTAATGTCATCGGTTATCTATTATTTACCTTTCCATATATATTTTTCATGTTGATTCATTATTTATTCAATTGTACATAACCTTTCTAATAATTTGAGCTCACCATCATTATGTTACTTTCTTCGAGATATGATGAATTTCTTTAATGAGCTTCATGTATGGGAAGATTTTTATAATTTTATGCTTTATTTAATTTATCACATATATTATAGGTATCATGAACAAAATATGGATTCTCAAAAATAAATACAATGATCATTTATTTTGGATTTGATTCCTTGTAATCATGACAATGTAAAAAAATAATGAACCATCTCTTGGATTTTAGGGTTGAGGCCTTAAAGTTGTTATAAAATTTTATTGAGCATTAACCTTGGAAACTACATTTAAAAAAATATTGTTTTGGGAACATAACCCTAATGAATACATTGAAGATAAATATAGAATAAAATTATATAAATTTTGTATGGAGGAGATTATATAGGTATTCATATAAAATGAATCGCTATCTTGATACTAAAAGTGTATTTTGTTCTGAAACATATGTTATGAGTGGTAGAAACTATGAAAATTCATGTCAAGGATATACTAATATTAATTCAAAATTTCATTACAAACTATTATGAAGGATGTGAAAGTAATGATATTCGAAATGAAATAATTTTTAAGATTAGGATATTATCTTTGAAGAAAATATTAAATGTTTGTTATGTATTTGAATAGTTTTTAGATTATACATGATAAGATATAATATAGTCTATATAATCATTTATAAATGGTTCCTAGAAGAAGTAATGTGAACCCCCACCGAATCACATGATCCAATGAGTAATAATGATAACTTCATTTATCATCATAACCCAATATATCAAAGGAATTAGTCTCCCAAAAATTTTAATAATATGAGAAAATATTATCATGTGCTAACAAGGAAGAGAAATAATTCATTAATTATAATGCCCTCATATGTAAAGAAAAAAACAAGATGATATCTCGAAAAAATGATGGGTTAAGGGAACAAAGAAAATAACAATTTTTATACATGTAATAATTTTGGAAATAATCACCTAACTACATTATTAAACGGATTGGGAGTGTGATTCAAGTGTGTTAAGAAAGTCCAAAAAGTTCTTGGTTGTATATAAAATAATAAAAATCAAAGGTAAAATACTTTCACTATAATGTCATGGGACACCACAAAAATCAATGTATTATGCATCAATGGAATATACCCCAAAGAGGATATTGGCCCATGGTAAAGATTATGATTGTACCATAGTAAAATATTATTGATAACATTTTTATTATTGGATTTAAGAATTATATAATTTATTATTTTATCAATGGTATACTATATGTATGAATTATAGAATATATGATTATTGTATTGTCGTAGTTTTCCATTAAGGATTTTAGATCATATATATAATGATACCTAATTTTTTTTAAATATAATGTAAGATATTTTGGAAACCTAATGGATTAATAAAATATAATCCTTAATATGTTCCTATTGTTTAGACAATGTTGTTATGATAAATATATGATATGGATAAAGTAAATTGGATATTACTGACTACCTTTAGACAGATTATTGATTTTTTGAAAAATAGTATTATTCTATCTCTAATGTAGTCTAAAAAACTTTTGGATTTATTTAATATATCAAATAATATTTTTTTACATAAATAATAATTAGTAATTCATGTTTTAAAAAAATCTGGTAATTCAATTTACTATCATATTTCCATGCTTGGAATGTGATAATTTAGAGATGTTTCATGTTGATTAAAGGCTAATGATATGTTTATTTTGGGATTCCGTGACATTCTATTTAATGATTCTTATTTTAATATTTTTCTTAGGTTAACCGTTAATGAAATGGTTAGAGTTTTAATGTGGATGTGGTTTTAGAGATTTATATATTACATAACCCTATGATGCAACTTTGTCTAATAGATTAAATATCAATAGTTCAAGGAACCATCAAAGGAAAAGATTTTGTTTATCGAAATGGTAATATATTTATATTATTCGAGAGTGAAAGATTTTATAAACTCTATGAAACGGTTTTAAAAAAAATTATATTTTCACCATTTATTACGATATCAATTACATTTATTCACACCTCTAGTTTATGGTTTTGTGGTCAAAGATTTTCTCATGCACATTTTTTTATCACTCTACATCAGAACATTATGGTCACCTTTCTCTTTCATATCATTGTTTTCACTGACGTTATCCTGTTGGAAAGCCTTTTTTTGGTTGACCTAATCATGTTGTTTTCCCTCTTTTTCAATATGTGTTATTGACCCTATTTACCCTGTGGGGATTTCAATAATTTTGTATTTTTAAATATCAATCCCTTGATTACTGATATCACGAATAAATTGTGTGGACACAATTTAATAATGGTGAAGTGAATTTATCACCCCAAGGAATATATTTTACTTTTATAATAAATTTAATTATTTGTTAAAATAATTTATACACAATGTTAAAGTTATGCTACACAAAACACTAAGTTATGTTTCATTACATACAAGACTGAGGTTTACTTTCTTTTATTAGAACAACTTTTTTAACGATTAATTTTGAAATTTTCATTAATTATATATGTTGAAAATGAACTTCATTTTTGAATTCAGAATGTCTAAATTTGAATATGGTTATTTTATTCTATGAAGTTTCATTTTTTGATGAATAGTTAAAACACTGCATTTTGGTTCAAAACTACATTTTCATCTAATTTATTTATAAAGTAAATATATCATTATATTTGGTTTGAAAGTAAAATTTAAAAAAATTTAAACTACTTAAACTAATTCAGGTTATTGCAAATTATTTCACATTAAATTTAGATACTATAACTTTGAAAATTATTTGATGTTTCTACTTTAAAACCCACTTTTCATTCTTTGTACAAGATTATCAGTAAATATAATTTTTTCACATCTATGAATTGAATTTTTAAAAAATAAAATACTTGGTTGTAATAAGTTTTATATTTTTAGTCTAATAATATCTACTTCATTTTTCACCTAAATTATTAGTAAATGTAATTAAAAATAGTTACAAAAGTTAAGGGTATATCCTGTAATTAAAGGTAAAAATAATAATATAAGAATTATAATATTATCCAAACACTTTTCCAAAATTTATTAGATGAATTAGGGTCAACCAAAATTATATATTTCATATTTATGGAATCTTGGAGGAACATTTAAGAATTTATGGCTTTTATAATATTGTTTTCAATGGAAAGTCCATTATGCCTTACTCATGCTTCTGTTATGTTTTATATTTTTAATATGTGGTCATTATGAAAATATCATCATCTTAATTTATTAATTACAAATATAAAATTATTTTATTAATCATGATATTTAAATTTAAATATTATGGAACAAATAATTTAATTAGCTTCAAGCACAATGATGATGTAGTAATTGATTAATTATGATTCATATTGAATAAATTTTATTACATATATTAAAATAAATATGATTTAATTTTATTAATGGAATAAACAATGTTTATAGATTACCTAGATATATTAGACAATTAGTAAACGTTTTGGTTAAATGTTTTATTATGTATTGTTATTTTTTAAAATGTGAATTAATGAATAGTTTCTAACTTGACATTAATGATATTTTTAAGTAAATAATAATTTATTAAATTGTTTAATGTTTATAAAATATGAAATTAATTCAAATGATATTTATAATGTTAAAAATTTCATCAATTATCCAATAATGGTTATTTTAGAATTTTATAATAAATATATTACCCCTGAAGAAAGGAAAATACATGTTTCCATGATAAGAGTTAAAGGGATTAAATAATGAATAATTCCAAAAGTTATGGGTATGAATATGATTTTAACAAGTTTAATAATTAATGCATGAAATGCATTAATCCCTTACTACATTAATATATAATTTTAGTTGTTTTATGGATGATTTTATATGAAAATAACTTCTAGATTATTTAAATAAAAGTTAGTTACAAAATGTCTCCCTCGTTGTATTAAATATATTTTATCTTTTAATATATGAACAAATCATGATATGAATGAACCTAGATGTGAATTTTGATTTAATTAAAATATTTTCATTAAATAATTTTATTTTCAATTTATAAAAATTATATAATTACCTAATTTTTTTTTAATGACTGAAAAATATTTTTTAAATTTATAGAAAAATATAATAAATTTTAAATGTATTAATTTTCATATATTTTTTATGAGTTAATGTGTAAAATTAATTTTATCGAAAATAAGGTATTATAATGATGTTTTAGAACATAATTTTCCACTTCCAACTTTGTATTGATGTATTTGAAGTCAAATTAAATGTATAGTGTCATATTCGACAATAATGATATTTTATTGAATTAAAATTTTACTAAATTAAATATAAACTAAAAATGTTAAATAATCAGAAAGAGGACATGATATGGTTAAATAATTAATACCCTGTTCATTTGAAGTCCATTTGAAATTATTTTCCTCTACAATATACTTATTGTATTTTAATATTTTGATAGTTCCCAAAAGTACAGCTCACCTTAATTATAAAAGGGAACCTCATCCCCCACTTCCTCACACCACATTGATGATTCTAGATTGACCAATAACATAACGAATAAAATCCAAACATGCCTTACCTACTCATAGAAGCTTTACATCAGTAATAAATTCATAAAACATATTCATTTTGTGAAAATAAAAATGAGATGCCAAAAAAAGAGGCAACATTCTACCATGATCACATTCATTTTATTTCATTCTATTCCAAATAAATTGTTATTATTAAATAATTATATAATTAAATTATTATACTCAATATATTGAGGTGTAATTATTATATTTATGTGACCTACACTCCCAGAAACATCAATCTTGTGGGAAATAAAGACACAGTTCATATACGACGAAATATAGCCTCATGGAATGATGTTGTTGTTTTTAAATTACCACCTCTAATGGTTGTTAATTATGATGGATTCAATATTTTATGATAAATATGTATATTATATTTATTTATTTGTTATTCTGTAATTATTTTATAACACATACCTTTATACTTTTTATTTTGTTTAAATGCAAGAACTTCGTTTGTGGAATTGTGGACTACTCTCTCCTAAACGCATCGTGATTTTCTCACATTATACATAAAATTTATATAATATGGTTTCAAGAAACATGTGAGATATATATCAAATGTATATGATTCTAGAATTATAATATACATATATATAATTTAATTTTCATTCTTTTGAAACGAAAAAAGTAATGGAAGTAGCATTAATGCATACGTAAAACCTACCATTACCCAGAACAGTATATTTCATTTCTTATATCCATTATTCCTGGATCATTATAAATACATATATTATAAATATTTTACATTTAAATCGTGATTTAAATTCTAGTGGTGATAAAATCAAAATATGTTATGTAGTATCAACAGGTAACAAGTCAAAACATACTCAAAAAACTAAGCTATTAACAAACAAATTAGTGAAAATAATTAAATATTATTAAAAAAATACATAATGGGGTATTATTATAATTTAACATAGGATATTATAATTATAATTATGATTAGGTTATAATTCAATAACATTATTAAGCTCATTATACAAGACTATCAAATATTTTCACCCAAAAATTGCAAGGTAAGGGATTTCATCTCAATTTACATTCTATTGTGACTTATTTGTTCTTATGCACCAATTCACATTTACATGACATTTTATATCATAGATATCTATATTCTCATGATATTATATGTTTCATTTAATGATATTACTTATTTTTTATTATGATTTAAATTTTTGAACGTGATATGGGACACTTTGGAATGTTTAATGATTATTTTCCTAAAAAATCATGTACTGATCTTTCAATGGTGTTTCCTTTTATCAACATCAACAACCATTGATTTATATTTTCCACCATTATGTTATTATTTATCAATATATAATATTTAAGAAAATATTTTATTTTATGATAAGGCATATTTTTTATAATTTAACATAATTATTCTTTATCAGCAATTCATTGGATTGGAAATGACAGGTTGGCCCTAGACTTTATATAACCCCTCATTAGATCGACAGGTTCCCCTGAGGAAAAATGGTTTGCCAAATCAGAATAGGTTAAACCACATTTTTAAAATTCTTTATAGTATATGATTTCATGTGATTTAGGATTGACATCAAATAATTAATCATTTCGTTCATTTAGAATTAGTTTTTATCTATCTATGAGATTTTGTGTCTACATATCTATAAATGCATTTCATCCCCAATTAATTGATTAAAAGGAATGTTTTAAATTTTTTTACCTGTATATAGTGATTATTCCCTATTTATGTATTGTAGTGGAATATGTTATTTGTTATTTACCTTTATATAATGATTAATTTTAATGGATTCAAGTGAATATAGATAAAAAAACTATAAATTATGGTTCACTGTGTCGTTTTTTGACACATGATCCCATTACCAACAAATAGTATTAATTACTTCATCAAATTATTTAATCACATTAGAGGAATGAAATTTTTTGTGCTTATTCATCCAAAATATAATTAAATTTTCATGTTTCAATCTTTTATAATATTATTTTAGATTAAAATTTGTTTTACATTAAAGAGTTTATGATCTAATAATGGAAGTTAATATTGGAAACAATATATGTAGAATATCATTATAAATATTCTATATGCCAATAAAATATGTCAAGTCTTAGACCCTAGTAGCACACATTGATACCTTACTTTATAACATTGTTATAAAAAATAAGGAAGTTGTATATCGAAGGATACAATAGTTTAGTATATTTGTAAAACCATGAAAAACATAAGTAGTATATTACAACATAAACTGGAAATATAACATAGAAAATATAATAGATACATCCAAAAAATCTATATTATCCATGAAACTCATTCATAATATAAATCTTCACAACTTAGGGAAAAATAAAACATAATAAATATTTGAGACCAAATTCTTTGAAAACATAAAAATAGTGGAAGATAACAGAAAAAATGAAAATAATAAGGAATTGTTAATAACTAAAATAACATCAAATTAAAACCAAATCATGCACACAATATGGAATAAATAAATGATAATTAAATAATTCTATAAATAATCACAAGAGAAATAAACCAAACCATGGATATTATACTATTCTAATAATCACATGGAGTGTTTTCTAATTATATCATGATGAGGGAATACATATTTTCGGAAATCATCAATATAATATCAAGGCTTTAATTAGGACCGTACACATAAATGCGTAAAAACGTGGTCTAAAATGTCTCATGAGACCTACAGAGGCATTGGGGGGATATATCAGGCCCCAACCGTCACATACTATGGACAATTAATTCACAATATAAAAAATGTGAATAATTATTAACATGTACATTCATATTTAAATTATCATAAGAAATATTAATAACATTCCATGATGAATAGATATAATCATAAACCCTCTATAGTAGTATAGGGAATGATCACTAGATAGTACAACCCCAGTCAAAATAATCATAAAACATTCAATAAAATATGGTATATGGTAATATAAGTGAAAAAAAATCAATAAATACTATGATCTATCATATAGTTTTGAAACAAATATATATACTCTGATAAAATGATTGATGAATTTTTGAGATAAATACTTTATTTAATTTTTATATGAAGTGTTTTTTTGGAAAATAATTTGTGATTTTTCATAAAATTTGATAATAAACATGTGTATCCATGAAAAGAAACATAGAGGAAAATTAAATAATGTTTTAGGATTAAATTATATCCATCTTAAGTGAACACATGTAAATAGTTTTTTTTAATCTAAAGAAATGGGCCACTTCATTGTGGTTTGAGGTAAAATATAAGTGATTTTTTAAAGTAGAAAATGTTTACTTTTTTAAATAAAACCAAAAAATATCGTAGATAGATTATCATGTCAAGAAATGGTTATTTTATAAAAAAATGTATTTCTTAAAACAGTGTATCATGTTTACTTGAAAATTGGTAAGATATGAGGAATTTCCCTTTATTTGGGATTACATATCAGGGTGAATTGAAAAGGGAACCTTATAAAACATGTATTTCTCCATTAAATATTCATTAAGTGATCTTGATACATGATTTTGGAACATATATAAACAAATTATTGTAATTATATTGGGGTAATGGGAGAGAATACATAACCCAAATGAAAAAAGGAGGTTCAAAGAGTATCACATTCCTTATGTATGAAAGTATCTTGTGATTTTACATAACATCTTGGATATTGAAATTAGACTGATTAAAAATTTAATTATAAATCTATTAGGAATTAATTTGATTGATTATAAATTTTTTATGTGCATTTATAGTCTATTTGATGAGTTATAATAATCAAATTCATCATTCGAAAGAGTTCTTTTCCAGGGTTTTCATGACTGGTTCACTTTTATACATGTATAAAATATCATGTGAAAAGATAATAGTTATCCTGAATTGAGATTATATGTTATTAATGAAATTACAAACAAATTAATATAACAATATATAACTTTTTTCTTATATGATTATGTTTCCTTATATAAAACTTCAATGACAACTCATTCAGATTATATTTGTGTTTTTTCGATCAACAGACACTAGTTTTTTTATTAACTAATATTATGTATACATACTACTTCTGAAATATCAAATAATACGTAATAATTATATTATATTCTAGTTTAACCGTAATTTTTTTTGAGCATCCTTGAAGGCATAATGGAAAAATGAAATTTCATCATCTATGAAGATGATAAATCAGAACCTCATAGATGATTTTTTCATTTTTTGTAAAAATAAAAGGGAAGATATCAAAATTAATGGTCGATATCCAATTATAATAATAAAATTACATTATATATAACATACTAGAGTTGATTTATTTTTTTTTAAATAGATGTTATTTAATGGATATGAAAAGAAAATAAATTTTAAAAAATAAATAGTCAAAATTGGAATTTACCGCTTGAATTCCTCTCCTTGAGAAGCTCCTTAATGATCCTTTAAATGGTCGTCTGGTGAAAAAATAAATACCAAAACATGGGGTAGTGTTTTAAAAGAGGTATTTGAGCATAAATAGAATATGATTCAAGGGTTATGAGGTGTGAGGAGAAGAGGTGGAAAGGGATGTCATTCATAGTGGAGGAGAGTGGTGTTTTTTATTTTATTTACTAGTATATTATTTTCTATCAAGACTATCAGTAGAATATAAATTAGAACAAAATAAACTAAAATAATGAAGGTTATTTAAATATTAGGGGATTATATCTTCCATACATCATCTATGACTCAATATTTCTTATATTTGTTAAGTACCGAAAATTACTTTCTCATTATTCACAAACTAATCAACCATTTCAAAAAAATGTAAATTAAATCTAACAATATAATGATGTGTATAATTAAAAAATTGACCAAATTTTATGAAAATAATATTCTTATTGTGAGATTTTTCTTTTTTAAATAAAATTTTCATTTACTAAATAAATACTGATTTTAATATTATAACAGCGTTTATAAAACATTGATTTATTTATTAAGGTATCATATAATTATACTATAATCATAAGATAATCAAATATTTATATATGAATCTATTTATGAAAAAAAACATTAAAACCAATATATTAATTTGTGATTATACTATACTATTGGACATATTACTAAACATAATGGTCACATAACTATTCGAACAATCATATTTAATAGTATATTACTATTTTAAACTCAGTTTTGTGTGAAACATAAACTATACAAGTGTAATATTTTAAAAGAGCCATACCATTAAATTGTGGGGTGGTACATTAAATACTCCATTAAAAAATATAAACCAAAAAATTTCCAAATGACAACTCATATAATGATTTCGGTTGTTCTTCATCATAAATTCCTTTAATTCCTACATCACCTATTTAATTTTCAATTTTCCCAATTACCTTTTCCAGCTAAGTCATATAATTCCTAAACACTTTATATATAATTTTTATAATATTGATAATATATTAATATTAATATAAATAATGTTCCAAAGCTATTTCATTAGAAGTGAGGCCATGCATTGGGTATGGAATGCAGTTCCTAAACAATAACATGTTGAACACATTGTGTACTTTAGATTGAAAAACTAGTATATCCAAATTATATGTAAACTATCAAATTCTATTTAGGATTTCAAAAAGTCTAATGTACCAAGAGATAAATTTCCATTTCTTTTCAAATCATAAAACACCCTTTCATTGATATAATTTCAAGAAAACATGATCTCCCAGTTTATATTCAAAATCCTTATTTCAATTATTGGTATGTCTCTTTTTTCTTCTTTGGTCTTCTTTTTCCTTGTGTCTAATAGTCATTTCCTTCTCTGCTTTTCCTCCACACATTCTAGTAATAAAACCTTCCTTTGACAAAATTCATCCAAATATGTTGGTCTACAAAATCTCCTTCAATAAAATGCATAATATGGTTCCATTTGAATAAATGGATAAAAACTATTATTATAGGAAAACCGTAAAAAAGGAAAATTTTGATCCAAAATTCCATTAAAGTTATGTGATAATTATCTTGACATGTATTCTAATGTTGGATTGGTCCTTTCGTATTTTCCATTAGATTGATGGTGACTATATGTACTCAAAAGAATCTCTGTGTCTAAATAATTCTGAAGACTTCTCAAAATTTTTGATGTAAATCAGGGATAAATATAAAAAACAATTTGAAAAGGTTCTCCATTAGAACTTTAAATATAAATAATATAGGGTCATTTAAGGTTCCCCAGTGGAATATTCTCCCTTATAGTGATGAAGAATGCTGATTTGGTGAGTTGATTAGCAATTACACTAAATCCGTCATAATATCATTGAGTTTTTGGTAATACAATGAAAATATCCATAGAAATTTAATCCTATTTCCAGGTAGTAATAGGCATAGGTTACCTAAATCTTCAAGGATGTTTTCTTTTTTTCCTTATCTTATTAATATATGAAATATCATAATACATAATGATCAATTTACCACTTCATATTATCCCACCATAAATTTTCCTTCAAATATTTATTCATCATCTTTATAGCATGATTTATATAAAAATATGCTCTAAGGGAATCATCTAATAACACCATTTTTAGATAGGTTATGGATGGAAAACAAACCATCTTCCAAAATTTATGAATTCCAACCTTATACATGATGGTTCCAAAGATCCCATCATTCCAAGCATTATTTTTTCATTGAAAATTACCACCATCTGACTAAGAACTTTTAATCCTCTCTAAAATGTATGGATGGGAATCCAATTAAAAAAGTAATGATGATTCACCATCGATGATAATTCCCAAATCAACCCTTGAATATCCATATACATAGGATCCATGTTAGTCCTCATTTCATTTTAACTTTATGATTCTTCTTTCTCAGTGTATCATCGACCATATTCACATTCTATCAGTGGCAGTGTATAGAAAAATAATAATCCTTTAGTAGCTCAAACCATTATCTTTTCTCATGTTGAGTTCATTCTACTAGAATATATATTTCAATATCTTCTGTTCATTATATATCTGATATATTTCACCACATAAATAGTCTTTCCATAAGGAAAAAATAATGTCCTTTATTCAATGGATCACAATAAATAAAAAATTCACCATTTATTGATAGTAGATTAAATATTAGATCATTAAACAATATCCTCTAGAATTCATCAAAACATTATTCACCATGTTTTTTCCATATGAAATTATCCCCATTACGAGTAAGCTTAGCTAATGGATGATATAATAAGTACTATTTCTATAAAAAACTATAATAGTAACCCACTAATCCAAAGAAAATACATCTATTGGTTATGTTCATTGGTGTAGGCCATTAATAAGTTTACATCTCATTCAATGGATCAACTGTGATTCCATGCATAGAGATAATAGGTTGAATGTGTGAAATTATTTAAATCTAGAGCTCACACATTCTAAAAATACCATATAACTATTTTATTCTTATATTATCTAGAAAAATATGATAGTAGTTATCATTATCAAAATATTTTTTGAAATATATAATGATATTATTAATAAATAAAACAAATGAATCATAAAGATGTTCTTTGAACACTTTGTTCAATATATCCATAAAAACAGAGTGTCCATTTGTCAGTTCAAATGGCATTACTATAAACTAATAATGTACACAAAATGTGAAAAATTATTTCTTTTTAATATATTCACTCTTAACACAAAATTAATAATATCTATAATGTAGATGAATATTTTAAAAAAACATTGCATCGTAAATTTGGTAATTAAAGTCCTCAATGTGAGGGATATAATACTTGTTCTTTATCGTAAAATAATTGATCTTCTTATAGTAGATTCACATCCATATAGATCCATATTTTTTCTTAACATAAATGAGAATTATCTACCCATGATGAAACCCTAGGGTTCAAAAATATGTTATCAACCAATTCCCATATTTTTTTTCAGATATACTAATTCCATAGTGTCCATTCTATATGGAGTCTTTGATACAGCTCTTGCATCATGGATTATATCAATATAAAAATCATTTTATTACTCTAGATGATATCCAAGTGAATCCCTTGGAAATTTATCAATTTATTCCTCCATAATAGATAAAAACTCATTTTTAATATCACAATTTTCATCAGTATATTTTATCTCCACTTTTTCTCTAAGAATCTAATATACAAGTGCTATTGGGGGTGGATTTGGATATGTCTCAGATGATGAACTCTAACCTCTATGGATAAATATTTTTATATATTTTTCACTAATAATTATTTCATTCTCTTTGAAATAAATTATTTCATAATATTTAAAAATTGATCAACATGAAGGATTATGTAACTCTCTGACCCCAGTTACCCAGAGTTGGTGCATTATTACATATCATTGGCATGATCACAAAAGATCAAGTCTTGAAAGGCTGATTAGTTTAGTAGCCTTGGAAACACTATATACATTCGTAAATGTTACATTACATAATATAGTGAAAAACTAAAATAACATATTATCCATAGTCCACACCCATATCCCCTTGATACTATCCTTGTAGGTCAGTCATAAAATATTTCTTCACATACTGTGAAAAATAAAACATAGAAAGGGGTGAGCTCAGATGCTCAGTAAGGATAACAATATAGCGGAATCATTTATAAATAAACATAAACATTTAAGGCAATGTATAACTAAAAGAAATTCTTTTAAACATTAAATTCATGATAATATGGAAATAGTAACATAAAATAATGCCATTTAATTATTCACATGTATATTCAACTAGTTTAATAATCACATGAAATATCAATACCCAATTTCATAATGATTGAATGCATAATGCCAGACTATCATAACCACGTAGACAAGGCCTCGTCCCAAGTCTACAAAGATTATTTTGTCAAGGCCACGTGCCAAGACACTAGTTTGTCTCATGAGACCTACCGATGCATCGAGGAGCTATAGCGGGCTCTATCCATCACTTATTTAGTCCAATTCATTCCTCATTAGAACATTTTTAAACATATCATAAACCATAACATAATTGTTTCACATAAAACATGCATAAAGGAAACATAATATTTCCACATTTCAATCAAAAGATATCAATACAACACATTGATATAATAAAAACATTATCAAAACCATTTTAAATACCAAAATAAAAGAAAATTAAAACATGGTATTTATTTTTCATTTAAAAAAAGTTATGGCTTATTGAGGAAGCTGAAACTCAAATAATGGTCACGGCGGCAGAGAAGTTGTTGTCGTTGTGTACATAAGACAAAACATTCCATTTTTCATTTATTAAAAATCCCTCAAAAAAATATTCATTTTGAAAAAACCTAAAAGTCAAAGGGTTTTATACAACGTATAAAATAAAGTTGTGTATAAAAAAAATATCCCTCAATGAAAGCAGATTGAGACGAAGTCCCTTAGAGAGTGCCCAAATTGACTCGATCATTATTTAATATCCTGAATAATAAACTATTGTTAATATATACTTTATTAATAACCTTTTTCAAGTTCATTATCCCTTTTATATACCTTATTACCATGTTATGAAAATAATGTAGCCATTTAAGTTAATAACTATCGTTTTGTCGATCTTTGGTACTTGAGTCAACAATAAACTTATTATAACTACAAGTAGTTTATGTGGTAGAATATCCATTATCTCCAAAATTATATTCATGAGGTAGATATCATATATATCATATATATCCAGTAGATAGATGCATTTATAATATTACATAACATTTAGATGTAAGAAATGAAATGCACTATTTATGGAGACGGTAAGTCGTACATACGCATGAACGCTACTTTAATTTCTATTTCGTATTTAATGGAATGAAATCATAATGATATAAAGGTATATTATAATTCTAGTATAATATCATATATAATATCATTAAATCCATCCTTTATAGGTCCCACATATGGCATTAACGATTCAAATCACTTTGATGGGGCGGTAGTCCGCACTTCCTTAAATGAAATTATCACGTTTACCCATAATGGAAATCATAAATTTATTCCATAAATGAAAAATAAAGAATCATAAAGAAAACACAAACATAATATATATCATATATAAAAATAATGTTATCATAATGGCCACCATGAGAGCTGTTAAAAGATGATTGAACAATCATCGTTTGTGAGGCAGTAATTAACCAACCACAGAAACATTATGTTCTTTAACCATGAGACAGAGGTGTGTGTAATTTTAAATCAAATCCATATCATAACAACATCCTAGTATATTGATGTTACTGGTGTTATTACAAAAGATAGGAATAAAAAGAGGTTAAGGGGCTGGAGAAGAAAAATAATACAAAAGAACATAAGAGAGGACATTACCAAAAAATCGCGTAACTCATTTTGATTTTATCCAAATGCTTCTTTGGAATGAGTTCTGCCCAAATTGAGGCTCCTAGGAGTAAGATATGGAAGTTTAGAGAGTAATTGGTCAGATTTCGGCCGAGCCAAATGGCTTTGAATTTGTGAATAAGGTGGTAGGGGTGGGGGCCTTTTATAAGAGGAGAGGAGGGGCACTCTTGGAAAGTCATGAAATGTGACATTATTACGAAGTGATTTTTGGATTTCAAAGGTACCACAATTATATAATTTGTGGATAAGGTGATAAGGGTTCTAAATATACTCATATAATATGGTTCTGAAAAGTTTATGTCTTAGATTTTACAAAATATTTTTATTTTATTTAAATCGTTAATTAATGAGGTAATCGCTGCATCTCCATGGTGTCATAAAAAAATTAATTTATTTAATGTCATAAAATTATAAAAAAAATACCATGATGTAGGAAATCTTTTTATGTTTCCATTTACTATTTATAGTCAAACATATGACTTGTATAACCCCATGTAATAATTGTTTTAGTAAAATAATACATGTTTGTGAATCTTTTATTTTTACATTAAATAAAATGTTATTAATGTCATTTTCGTACCCATGCGGCTACATGGGGCCCCCAAGTTGACCCATGGATTTTATTGGTCGGAAATGACTCATACAATAAGTTTAGGATAAGTGTAAATGTAATTTCATATTATTATATCATTATATTTACCTCAAATTACACTAATTACCTTTAATCGCGATTAATAAAACTTAAAGTTACTATTCACGAAAAATTATTATAATCCCATTTACCCACATTTTACTTCCTAATGACAATGTTGTATGTCTGATTTTTGAAATTCAAACCACAGAGGTGGTAAAATTTCATTTAAACGAAAAATCAGTTTCTTAACTACCACTTGGTGGTTTCACTATTCATCAAAAATCGATGTTTTTCCGAAAAATACCAAAAATTCACCCTAATATATATTTCATATTACAAATTCAAAGATGATGTCCATTTTAACAAATTCAAAACATAAAAGTTGCATGAATTATTTTTATAATTAATTTCCGTTGTCAAAACAAATATCTTGTTTTTAAGAAAAAATACCATATCAAATGATTGACAATTGTTTAGGCCCATTTTCAAAGTGAAATTAATTCTAATGACCACCATTAGATAAAATGGGAAAATTATTTTATAATTATACTTTAAAATAACTAAATAGTATATTTTATAACTATAAATTATTTTTATTAAAAAAGATGTTTTTGAGAATTTTTCATTATTCATCTTAAATTGGATGTTCTCAGAATAATACCAAAACTTCAACATAGGCTAATTACAATATTCCGAATACAAAAATGAAGACCATTTTGAAATATAAAATTTAAATAATTTCAAAAAGTGGGTATTACTATTCAAAACTACAACTTTGATTGGTCGCGGTGTGTTTGAATATCAAACATGCGTACAATGTAAGCTATTGAATTATTGAAAGAGAAGCGTACCATGGAAGCTTGGGGTGTTACATTCTCCCCTCCTTCAATAAATTTCATCCTCACAATTTGAAAATGGTCTTTGAAAATAAATGGTTGAAAATAGAAAATATCTTTGTGGAAAACCCATATCAAAAAGAGGGTCAATAAAAATATAACATTAAAAGAAAGAAAGAGAAGTACAAAGGTCACCCATCATAGAAAATACTAGGATTCTCTGAAAATAAGGATATGGAGGAGAAAAAAACCATCAAGGTCTGATGGAGTGTTGTAGAAAACATGATTAAGAGAAATTTAACTACATGAAAATCACAGACTTGTGATTGGTTAAACGGTCATTGATTCCCAAATTGGAAAAGTTAACCGACACCATTTTTGTTTTAAATTACCTTTCATAATGTTGAGGAATTTATTTAGTAGATTTAAAAAGAATGTAAGGAAATATACATACGTGTCTTGTAGACTTTCATTCGTTAATAAATTTTTTCCACAAACCCATCTTTCACTCCAAAAGGTAATAGAACTCAAAAATATTATATTTATCATATTTGTTTGAGGTTTCAAATATTAAAAAATACCATTTACATTAGGAAATCTATTTTTTAATAACCAGGGACTTCCTGTAGGCTATTGGTAGGTAATAAAGGCCTTATGCACTATGGTTGTGTGTTTGATTCCTGCAACTTTGTCCGATGTGACATGTTATCCCCCGACCTTCAGTTTGTCCTTTTTCTAAAACTATAGTATTATAATATTCCAAAAATAATCTTCTGAAATATTTTAACCTTAAACAATACTATCCAATGTTAAACTTAGTTTATTCCAACCTTTATAGTTATCCAAAATACCTTTGTCTAGACTTTCTCTAAAAGGTCTCTAAATTCCAAAATCAATTCTAACATAAGATTCCCCAAACAAAGTAATGTTTCTCTTATTGTCACATACTAAAAATATTATTACCTCCATCATATTAAAACCTTAATGAAAACAACAAGTACTGAAGTACAATCCTTATATATATCAATTTATTCTTATAACCATAATATAGTTCTTGAGTTCAAAAACATAAATACAATAATTATTCCACTTCAACTATAGTAACATCATAATATTGGCCTTTATACCTTGGCCATTTCTGAGGTAAATTTCCAAGGCGCTTAGGACATTCATTTTCATAATGCCCCGTTTCCCTACAATTGTAGCATTCAGCATTGATAGCCTCTTTCTTTCCCTTGCAATCAAAAGCCTAGTGACCTTGTTATCCACATTTACAACAAACTCCCATTCCATTTAGGAAAGTATCGGGGTGATTCTTTAAAAAATTATCGCATAATGGAAAGTCCTTCTTTCCCTTTTTCCCATTATCTATCTCTTGTTCCACCGTTCTCTTCTTTTCTTGTTTTACTTTATTGTCATAAGATTTACTGAAGTCCTTTTCTGTCTTGATAGAACACGAGACTATATCATGGTACGTTGAGAAAGATTCTTATACTAAAGCTTGACAGAGAAATGGTTTAACCCATAAAAGAAACAATCAATCATACTTCTTGGGAAACATATATAATCTGCAGCTTGCCTCACTATCCTTGTAAAGTTAGACTCATACTTTGCAACATTCTCATCCTCATTTTTCCTCAGACTCAGAAATTGCCTTTATATATATGCTCAATGGTCACGAGGAAATTATTTTTCTAAGAAAATATCTTTGAACTCCCTCCATTCCATATTTGATACTTCATCATCTTCCTTCTTGTTTTTTATCAATTCCAACTGTTGATAAGCATCTCCAATGACGTGGTAAACTGCCATGATAACCTTCTCCCTTTCACTACTCCCCAAGGCATGGAATATTTTCTCTAAGAAATTTATACATTGCTCAACTTCTTAGGGATTTGTAATCCCATTAAATGTTGGTGGTTATTTCCTCATGATGTATTCTAACATTGATCCTCCACATTGCGGATTAGGGTGCTCTATACGAGTAAGGTTATTATTCATAAACTGAGTGAGTTGTCCCAGTATAGTGATAAGCTGATCAGCACCAGTTGTATCACCAGATCCATTATAATTATCATGAGTAGGAGAACAATATCTAAATGGATTGCATGCATTGATACAGTTTCCAATCCTTCCACTAGGCGCCATTTCTAAACATTTTCATAAACTAGATTATTTTATGAATCGAGATACATAATAACAAACTTGCAAAACACTTACCATAAATGGAACTATTTATGGATATAATCCATAATCATAAAAATTATTTCTTTTAAGAAGTATATACTCATAAACCCTTCATAATAGTTTGTAATGAAAATGAGAATTATCCTAAGAATATCCCATGGGAGTGTCGTAACCCAGAGTGAAGCAAGTCCCGGTGTCGTTCCCCAGTTCCCGTACGGGTCTAGTTCAATGCAATGTTTTCGGGTTTTACCACTACGTACATCTGTTCCAGAGCCACCTCTTCCTTCTCGTATCCATAGTCCACACCAATATCCCCTTCAGACTATCCATGCAGGTCAGTCATAAAATATTTTTCTTCACATCCTGAGAAAAATGAAACATAGAAAGGGGTGATCTCAGATGCTCAATAAGGATAACAACATAGCGTACGCTTCTATAAATAAACGTAAACATTAAAGGCAATGTATAACTAAAAAAATCTTTTAAACATGAACTTCAGCATAATATAGAAATAGTAAAATGAAATAATGCCATTCACTTATTGAAATGGATATTATACTAGTATAATAATCACATGCAATATCAATAACCAATTTCATAATGATGGAATTCATAATTACAGACTATCATAACCATGTAGCCAAGGCCTCATGCCAAGACTACAAAAATGATTTTGTCAAGGACTCATTCCAAGACACTAGTTTGTCTCATGAGACCTACCGATGAATTGAGGAGCTATATCAGGCTCCACCCATCACTTATTATGTCCAATGCATTCCTCAAATGAACAGGTTTAAACATATCATAAACCATAACATAATCGTATCACATATAACATGCATAAAGGAAAAATAACATTTCAACATTTCTATCACAATATATCAATACAAAACATTGATATAATAAAAAGTTTATCAAATCCATTTTCAATACTGAAATAAAAGAAAAGTAAAACATGGTATTTATTTTTCATTTAATAAAAGTTGTGGCTTGTAGTGGAAGCTAAAACTCAAATAATGGTCACCGCGGCAGAGAAGTCGTTGTCGCCGTGTACGTAAGAAAAAACATTCCTTTTTTCGTTTAGTAAAAATGATTCATATAAAAGATTCCTTTTGAATAAATGTAAAATTCAAAGGGGTTTATACACCATATAAAATAAAGTTGTGTATAATACAAAATATTCTTCAATAAAAGGAGATTGAGACGAAGTCCCTTACCTTGTGTCCAACTTGACTCGATCGTTCTTTAATATCCAGAATAATAAACTAGAGTTAATCTATACTTTCTTAATAACGTTTTTCAAGTTAATTATCCCTTTTATATCACTTAATACAATGTTATGAAATTTATTTAGTCATTTAAGTTAATAAAAGTTATTTTTTCGATCTTTTGTACATGAGTCAACAATAAACATCTTAAAATTACAAGTTGATTGTGTGGTAGAATATAAATTATCTCCAAAATTATATTCATGATTTATATATCATATATATCATATATATCCAGTAGATACATGCATTTATAATATTACATAACATTTAGAGATAAGAAATGAAATTCACCGTTCATAGAGATAGTAAGTCGTACGTACACATGAACGCTACTTTCATTTCTATTTGGTATTTAATGGAATGAAATCATAATGATATAAACGTATATTATAATTCTAGTATAATATCATATATAATATCATTAATTCCATCTTTTATATGTCCCATATATGGCATTAACGATTCAAATCACTTTGAGGGGGCGGTAGTCTGCACTTCCTAAAATGAAATTATCACGTTTACCCATTATCGAAATCATAAAGGTATTCCGTAAATAAAAAATACATAATCATAAAGAAAACATAAAAATAATATATATCATATATATAAATAGTTTTATAATAATGGCCACCATGATAGGTGTTAAAAGAAGATTGAACAATCATCGTTTCTTGATGTAGTACTTCGCCAACCACAGAAACAATATGTTCTATAACAATTAGACAGAGGTGTGTGTAATTTTAAATCAAATACATCTCATAAAAACATCCTACTATATTTAATATAGTGTTGTTGTTACAAAATAAAGGAATAAAAAGAGTTTAAGGGGTTGTAGAAGCAAAATAATACAAAATAACTTAAGATAAGACATTACTTTAAAATCGTGTAACTCTTTTTGGTTTGAACCAAAGGCTTCTTTGGGAAGACTTATGCCCAACGTGAGGCTTCTAAGAGTAAGAGAGGGAAGTTGAGAGAGTATTTTTGAAAATATTGGCCCAGCCAAATGGATTTGAACGTGTGAATAACGTGGTAGGGGTGGGGGCATTTTATAAGAGGAGAGGAGGGGCACTCATGGAAAGTCATTAAATGTTACATTATTATGATGTGCTTTTTGGATTTCAAAGTTCCAAAAATTATATAATTCAATGATACACTGATATGTTTTTTAAATCAACTCATTTAATTGGCTTTTGACAAGTGTATGTCTTAGATTTTACATTATCTTTTCATTTTATTTAAATCGTTAATTAATGAGGTAATCGCTGCATCACCATGGTGTCATAAAACATTTAATTTATTTAATTTTTACAAATTTTAAAAAAGATACCATGATGTAGGAAATATTTATCAATTTCCAATGACTATTTATAGTCAAAAATATGACTTGTATAACCCCACTGTAAAAATTATTTTAGTAAAACAATACATGTTTGTGAGACTTTTATTTTTTACTTTAAATAAAATGTTATCAATGTCATTTTCTTAGCCAAGTAGCTCCATGGGGCCCCCAAGTTGACCCATGGATTGTCTGTGTCGGCCATGACTGATAAAATAAGTGTAGGACAAGTGTTAATTTAATTTCATATTATTATATAATTATATTTACTTTAAATTACAGTAATTACCTTTTATCGCGATTAAAAAAACATAAAAGTTAATATTCACCAAAAAATATTTTAATCCCATTAAACCACATTTTACTTCCTAATAAAAATGATGTATGTCGGATTTTTGAAATTGAAATCACCGAGTTGGTAAATTTTCATTTAAATGGAAAATCAGTTTTTTAACTACCACTTAGTGGTTTCATAATTCATAAAAATCGATGTTTTTCAAAAAAATACCGAAAATTATCTCTAAGCTATATTTGATATTACAAATTCAAAAATTATTTCCATTTTATGAAATTAAATACATAAAATTTTCATTAATTATTTTTTTAATTAATTCCCATTGTCAAAACAAATAGCGTGTTTTTAAGAAAGAATGTCAATCAAAAGATTGACAATTGTCTATGTGCAATTTCAAAGTTAAAATAATTCTAATGACCACCATTGGATAAAATGGTAAAATTATATTATAATTATACGTTAAAATCACTCAATATTATATTTTTTCACTATAAATTATTTTTATTAAAAAAGTTGTTTTTATGAATTTTCATTATTCATCGAAAATTGGAAGTTCTTGGAAAAATTCCAAAAAAATCAACATAGGCTAATTACGATATTCCGAATCCAAAAATGAAGTCCATTTTGAAATATAAAATTTATATAATTTCAGAAAGTGGGTATTACTATTCACAATTTCTACGTTGATTGGTCACAGTGTGTTAGAATCTTAAACTTATGTACAATGCAAGCTATTGCATTATTGAAAGAGAAGCGTACCATGGAAGATTGGGGTGTTACAATTATATAAAAAATCCACCATAGTATTGATAAAAAAATTCAGTAATTATTTCACTTTTATTTGTCATAATTAGAACAGTTCGACACATCATTATTGAAATAATCTTTCCAAATTAATTATATTCTAAAAACTCTATTGTTAAGGTGAATTTGAAAAATTTTATAGAAAATAGTGAATATTTAAAAATAATGTGAGGATCATTATTATAATAAATCCTTATCTAAATTTAAGTATATGATAAAGTCCCTCCCACCACTTTATTAATAATGTCATCCTCACCTATTGTGACTTTATAAGCATGGCCTTGTTCCCTTATCCATTTCTATGGAATGTTTCCTTAATGATTAGTAAAATCATTTGTATTATTTCCCATTGAATTACAATCTAAGAATTGAAAATCAGTTCCCTTAATTATTCCCTTTCAATCATAATCATGGTTTCCCTTTTCACCACACTTATAACAAACTCTCATTCCCAATAGGCATGTCCCATGATTTTTTATTCCTTATTTATTTCATGAAGGAAAGTAAAATCAACCCTTATTCCCCTTTTATTTATTTCATTTTCTAGAGTGTTTAGAATATTCCTTACTCTCTTTCATTCCTTTAAATTAATAATACCTAGAGAATTATTTCTCTCTATTGACGGAACACGAGAATATATCCTCATATGATGAGAATGATTGGGAGACCAGTTCAATTTAGAGGAATGGTTCTAATCTATCTAAGGTTCATTCTGTATTTCACTTTGGAATTCATCCATAATTTGTAGAAATAATTTTTTCCTTATGATGTAGGCTTCATACATAAAAGAATTCTCATCATCTTTTTTAATGAAATTCAGGAATTTTCTCTCCATATCCACTCACTATTCATGATATCTGTTTTTTTCTAAATATAATTCTGTATGATACGTCCATTACATATTTAAAATTTCATCATCATTTTTTCTGTTTTGAATTAATGACCCATATTGATCTATATCTCTTGATAGATAATAAAATACCATGATAACCATTTCCATTTGTTTACTACCCAAAGAGGGAAATATCTTCTCTATGAAACTCATACACATAAAAGCTCAAATGGGTTTTTATTCCTACTAAATGATCAATGTTTTTATATCATGAAGATATCTATTATTTTTCCTCCACACTATGGATCAGAATGATCAATAAAAATAAGGCTATCGTGCATAACCTGAGTCAGATGTTTTAATATAGTTATATGTTACTCATCCCTAGTTGAATCGCCTACTCTATCATTATTATCAAGCATTGATGGGAAATCCCTATATATAATACATGAATTAATTTAGTTTCCATTAAATACACTATTCACCATTTATGATAATGTCATACAATAAATTTTATTATTTATCAAAATTCCTAATTTTAAACTAGTAGAACGTTACATAAATTGAAAAAATTATTCATAACTAATATCATATTCATAATCATGGTTTCATTTGGGTAATTTCTAAATTTAACTCCATAATAATTGTTTGTAGAGAAAATTTGATTTATCTTATGCATATCCAATAAAAGATTCAAATCAGGTTCACAATAACCACCATTTCCTTGTAATAGGTTATGATAATGAAGGACCAACTCACCATGGAAGAGTTGTTACGGCTTGGTAGATCATTCCAGAATCAAATCCACTAGTAGTAACCATATATGAATATATTTCTATGATGACACAGATAATATATACCTTACCAAAATTATAGGATTTTCTTATAATGTACTCTTCAATGCCTATCTTATTTTTATATTTCTTATTATTTTTATACAAACTATATTTTCTAGGGTTTCTACTAAACATCCACTACATGAATGTGTAAATACACTATCCCTAGAATCCCAAATATGGTATTTTACTTTATTAAATTATTATAATTATCAAGTCACAATACAATGGACTAAATAGTTAAGTGGCCTTAGAAAACTATATACAAATATAATTTTTTACATTATAACATTAATGGAAAAAACAAGATAGAGTCTCCATTAGAAACATACATAATCTCTTATATTATCCCAGAAAGTCATTCCGAATTTATATATTATCATTTTGAAGAGAAATACAAAATAATAAATGGGTGAAATCAGATGCCCAGAAAGGGTAAAAAATTCTGAAAAAGCTATCACAAATAAACATAAACAACAAGGATTCGTAAATAAATAAAATTGTATTCCAATAAAGCATAATATTTATCATAACATGTAAGGAATAAAATATGGTTAAATAATGCCATAAATAATCACATGAGAAAGAAACATAATCATGGATATTATAGTAGTTGACTTTTCAAATGGATTATCATTTAATAGTATCATAATGAGTAATTTCCTAAAGCCATACATCATAAACCTAATCTTAATGCGTTGGCCCAGATACAATATGAAAATAGGTAAAACCTTGTCTTGATTTTCTAATGATACCTATCGATGAATTGATAGGCTATAATGGGCCCCTCCCATCAATTAATAAGTATAATGCTTCCCTATTATCAAAGGGGTGAATCATAGTCAACCTATACATTTATATTGAAACTAGAATAGGAAATGTAATAACATTCCCTAGAGTATAAACATAATTATAAACCATCCATAATAATATGGATAAGGTTATCAAGATAGAACATCCATAATCAAAATAATCATAAATAATTCAATAAAATATGTTATATGGTAAGAGAAGAGATAAATTTATATAATAATTATATGTAACATATGGTGTATAAATAAATTTAAATACCTTAATAAAATGAATGTGGAATTCTTAAATGAAATATGCTTTTTACTGTTGGAAAGAAGAGTTATTTTTTGAAACACATTTTATTTGAAATTACGTTATATTAAAAACATCAATATTGAGGAAAATAAAATTGATTGACAATGATATTATGTTAAAGACATAAATTAGGTCCAAATGAGTGAAAAACATGTAAAAAGAGTTTTTAATAAATATTATAAATGATAATCTTCATCTTAGTATGAGGGAATATGTAAAAGAGTATTTAAAGTGGAAATAGTATTAATTATTTACATAAAAACATATAATTGATGAGATATATTTTCATTATAAAATGATATATTTTATATAAAATATTAGGGGCTTAAATATATTATTTATTGTTCATGAAAATCGGTAAGAAATTGGGAATTTCACTATAATCAAACTTGCTTATTGGGAGGAATTGATTAGAGAACCTTATAAAACATCTATTTCCAAACCAATGAATAATTAAATGATCTAGATACATTTTTTGGAAAATGTAACCCTAATTTAGGAGATTTATTGGAAAATAAATATGTTTTACATTGGGGTATAGGGAGAAAAAGTTTAACCTAATTGAGAAATTGAAGTTTGGGGAGAATATTGTACCTTGTGTGTGAAAGAATTACACAATTTAACTTAATTCCATAGATAATGAAATTATATTTTTTAATAGAATAATTATGAACATGATAAACATTTATTCTTATTATAATTTTACAATGTTTCATTCTTGTCTTTTCTAGGAGTTATAATATTCAATTTCATTATTAAGAAGTGTTTGTTTACTTGGATTTCATTGTTCATCCACTTGTATAGATTTATGAAAGATCATGTGAAATTGGAATACTTATCCAAAATTGAAAATATACATTATTAATGAAATTATAAGTGATTTATTGGACTTATATTTCATTTTTCCATATGTGAGGATTATTCATTGGATAATACCTTAATGATTATTGTTTATATAATTTATGTGTTTTTTCAACCATCACACTGTAGTTTTGTTTTATTAAATAATTTTATGTATATATACTGGTTATATAACATTAAATAAAATTTAACGAATATATAATATAATTTTATAACCTTATAAAGTGTTTTATGACCACCATTAAAGATGTAATTTAAAAAAGAAAACTTGTCATTCATGAAGGTGGTAAATCAGAACATAATAGATAATGCTTCTTTAAAATAAAAAGGGAAACCTAATAGAATTGATGGTGGATATCCCATTATCATAATAAAATTATATTACATATAAGATACCGGGGTAATCACACATCTTCGGATAGATGATGTAAGGGAAGGATAAAAAAGAAGATAAATTTAACGAAAATTTTATAAAAGAAAAAGTTTTTTACTTCTTCAATTCACCTCATAGAGAAAATCATTAAGGAACATTTAAAAGGGATATTTATGATACCATAAATGCAATAATGTAGGGTATGTGTTTTGGGAAGGGGATTGGCCAGAAATTATACATGATTCAAGGATTTCAAATAGTGAAAAGAATATGTGACGAGAAGAGGTATTTTAATTGTTAGATTACATCTGACATAAATCATTTTTTACTCAATGATTTATGTATTTTTCTTAAACTATAAATTATTTAATTTCACTATTCAGAAAAAAAAATCAATATTTTATAAGAATGTCAAAAATTCACCCAAACAACCTTTTTATGTGTATAAATAAAAAATGGTCTCCATTTAAAAAAAATTCAAATAATGGGAAATTTAACATTTGCAAAAAATGATCATTTACTAAAAAAATAGAGATTTTAATATTTGAATGATTTTTTATGAAACCCTCAAAAATTAATTATGTTCTCATAAAATTATCACACAATCATTAAAAAAATAATTTCCCAATCTATTTTATGAATATATTTTTTAACCATTATAATATTTATTAAATTGAAAAACATGGTAACACAAAAATACATGATCATAATTAATCATTTTCATAACATTTATTTACAACTTTTGTGATATAAATATAACATATTTTATATACAAGATATCCAAATTTTATTAATAATTTTATAAGTTAATTTATTATTCCATTGGTCATATTATAATTAATAGGGGCCATATTACTATTCCAATGATCATATATAACAGTATATTATGTTTTTGAACTGATAATTGTGCGAAACATAAACTATTGATGATTTTAAATTTTAATAGAGACATACCATAAATTCTTTGGTTGTAAACTATAGTACATTTTACATTATAAAAAAAGTTATGTTTCAAATGAAAAAAATAGAACACTTTTTTCACATATGTAACTCTTCTTATAGAGAACGCAAATCACAGTTATTTCTTTTTGTAAGCCTGAACAACTACTAGAATAAAAAATATATGTAATTATGTATGAAAAAATATGATATGATGAAATATGATATGCCACTGAAATTTTTATCGAATATTAAGGATGTTACTCTATTATTTTATTTCATGACTCCTCAAGAAGAAAGGTAAAAGTGGTAGAGAAAATTATTTGAATGATACATGTTTAATGTTTTCTATTTTTCAAACCTAGTGTATTATCATACAGATTTCATAATAATAAATTTTAGAGGATAAATATAAATTATGATATGATAATATTTTTTCGATATACGTTCTTTCAAGAAATTATTCCTAAATTTTATTTGGGATGATGTTGTTGTTAGAAAAATCACTACACAACATTAGGAAAACACATACAATTGATATGGTGATGAAGATTAAAATTAATCACCTTTAAATGTTTATATTTGTAAAAAAATTAAAAAAAAAATTAAAAAAAAATTTCTTTATAATTAATTTCTTAGGAGATCATAACAAAGCATTAAAAAATAGAATATTGAACTTTTTGTCTTTTCAAACAAGACAGTTTTTAAATATTGAACCCTAAACTATGAAAGATGTATTTTAAGAAAAATTATTTATTCATGCAATAAATAATGAGTACATTTATATTTAAAAAAATGAGACATGGTCTCTTATGTCGGGGCATAACATGCAATATTATTTTCATAAAATTTGTTTGTAGTATTAAGAATAATGAAATAATGTAGAATTTGTATGGAATAAACAATGATTTATTTTCATTAGTTACTCACAAAAAGAAATAATTACATTTAATATAGGAATTTACCCCATATCAATATATGACACAATTAAAATATTTCTTTAAATTATTGAATAAAAATATTATAATGTCTACTTAATTTCTGTAAAGACTGTTTGTTAGAGTGAAATGATGATTGAAGATGTTTATATGGATAATCATGAAATATTAAGCACAATAAAGATGGGATGATTGGTTTTAGTTACTTATATATTTTAATGGATTAAAACATTCCCAAAGAGAATTTTATTTGAGGTTGTATGATTACTTTAGAATCATTGAATTTAATAAATTATATGTATCTTAAAACATGAAATCATACTATAGTAACAAAATATTTCATCACATAATTGTTACATATTTTAGATTCCACTATTAATTCATCATAGTAAAAAAATATACATAAATAATAGGAAACAATCCAATTAAATAATTAATTATATGTTAAAATAAACACAAAATACATCTAATAATATATAATGGCATTGGAATACTATATTTTTAGTTATCAAAATCAATGAATAATTTCAATTATATGATTTATATTATTATTAAAATGAAAATTATAAACATTGGAGAAGAATTTGTATGAAAAAAAATATGAATGAATGTTGATATTGGTATTTATATAAGGGGTAATATATTTTTTCAATATCAGTATTGGTTATTATACACATCCTTCAAAAATAAATATCATTCAATAAGGAAACTAGATAACATGACTATTAGGAATTATGACCAATGGTCATAATAAATATTGGAGGAATAGAAATCAACTACCAGTTGTTAGGATTATGGTATATTAAGGGAAATGATAAGAGTTAATAATAATATATGGATATAACCACTGAATCAGCTAGTAGAACATCCCTTATGATGTTCATTTATTATAGTTTCTTAAGGAGGTGTCATCATAGGGTTTCTCCCTTGTTTATCCAAAAGATTTACCTAAATAAATTATATTAGAGAATAATAGTATGTATAACATGTTTTTGTTAGTGTATAATTATTATCTGATCAGTTTTGGAGAAAACCCAATTTAATGTACTACTGAAATTTACCATATCCCAAGTGATTATGTTGTTTTGATAAGGATTTATCAATCTATAGTATAAATAGAAATAATGAGTATAATCTTTAAGAAATTTAATGATCTGTACTCTAATAAAAAAAATTCCGTATTAAATATTTCATCCTAATATAAAATAATATATATATATATAATTATATTATGAATTTGATAAAATAGATTGAATTTTTTAAATCCATATGTAGAAATGTTATAAATGGTCAAATTTGGTTATCTGTTATTAAAATGATAATATGGGTTAAAAATTGTAAAAATCCCATAAAATTTTGAAAATAAGACATCATCTATATGTATGTGTAGACACTCACCTACATAATTATTCTTTGTAACTTTTTTTAGGACTATTTAATATACTTGATTCGTAAAGGATGTAATGGGGAACTATAGTGGTTAGGGAAGATATTATGATAATGTGTTAAAAATTATCATAAATTTATTCAATGAATTTCATATCACCACTCCTATTAATACACACTCTTTATTATCATTCTCTCAGACCAAATTACATTTCATTACTTCATAGTTCTCTCAAGGATTCTCTCCCAAATCCATGTATTTATTATTGATGTTTTTTGTTTATTATATGGTTTTTCTCTAAGCATAGAATATCAAAAGAGGTAAGGGTTCCATTTTTTTTATTTTTAATTCATACATGAATTTCATTTTTTGTATCTTCTAAGAATTTTATATTATTATCCAAATATTTTTTTTGATATAATTATAATTACATTTCATAAGATATCATATCTATGTATGAAACTATTCAACTCTTATAACTGCCTATCTATAAGTCCTTACAATATCTAAACATTTTCATTAGAATGAAACATTATATAATTTGTCCTAAATTATAGAGTGTGTCATTTCCATGAAAATAAATTTATTATTAGATAAGAAAAATGAAGATGTAGGATCTGGAAGAGATGAACCTATGGGTCATAATTATAAAAAGTATGGTCGGGTATTAAATCAATAACTACCCAATGAAAAATAAATAATGTTATCTTCAAAAATGGATTGGCACTACTGAAAGATAAGATATAGATAATTTAAAATATGATTATGAACCATTTAAAATGATTTAATTATATTTATATGGGTGAATATACACAATTACTGTGGTATACCTCAATTGTAAATACATTCATTTAAATTAAAAAACTCACTGATAATATTATTATATTTTTACTCTGAAACTAGCATCAATACAGTCCTGAAATTATATGCAAGTTACTATAGATATATTTTCAGGAATTCTTTATTTTTTGAGTATACAATAATTGGGGGTTTCTACGGGTTTGTTTAGATTAAAACATGACATTTTGAAAGAGGGGTGAAATGTGCTCAAGGGGCGCACAATTATTCCGAATTGTGTGACCAGGACTAGAAAACTGATCTACCCCAGACCAAGAGGGTTTACACGGATATTGAATGGTTTTCCAAACTATTCCCTACAAAAAGGTTTAAAATTTCACCCCTAGAAGAGGAACTAGTTTAAGAAGCATGGTTAGGTGAAATTGTGTTCCTCTTCCCATAAAACAATGCATGGGGTTTAAACTAACCTATATTTAAAAAAAATCAGTTCCTCATTTTTTCAAAATAATGACCTCCATTCGACCCTAACATCTCTATAATGATTTATGAGGATCCTGGGATTTTTTCAAGCCTTTCCAACCTCTATTCCTGGCGAATATAAGTTTGGATAGATTATTTGGACCTCCACAGGTTTGTGATTTTTTTCCATTTAGATCCCACAGACTCTCTCTCTCACTCCATATTCTGGATAAAAGATTGATTATTATACACTTCTTTCTCTAGATATATATATAGAATTATTATATCTTGATAATTTTAATCACTACTAGAAATATGATCTTTCCCAACACTTCTATACCAATGGTTTGTAAAAACCGCTGGTATAGCTACCATTTCCCAACGGTTCACCAATACCGTTGGGAAAGCCATAGATTTCCCCACCTTTCCCAACGATTTGGCAAACAGTTGGGAAAGGGTCACTCTTTCCCAACGGTTTATGCCAAACCGTTGGGAAAGGGAGTGTTTTGAGCCTCTTTCCCAACGGTTCACCAAAACCGTTGGGAAAGAGTCCTCCCTTTCCATCATCTTTCCCAACGGTTCAACAAAACCGTTGGGAAAGAGTCCTCTTTCCCAATGGTTAACCAAAACCGTTGGGAAAGGGTCCTCTTTCCCTCCTCATTCCCAACGGTTCACCAAAACCGTTGGGAAAGGGTCCTCTTTCCCAACGGTTCACCAAAACCGTTGGGAAAGAGGAGGGGAAATTTCAACCTTCGGCCTACATAGATTACACCCACCCAAACCTATCCCAACGGTTTTGAAAACCGTTGGGATAGGTTCTTTAATTTTTTTCCCAGATCTACTAACCGAGAACATTATATAAATCAAAATTTTAAATAATTATGATAATACATATATATATATTTATGAAATTATGTTTACAAAGTGATGTTAGCTTAGTGGTTAAGTCGTTCGATTATAAACGAGGGGTCCTGGGATCAAATCCCAGCGGGTGTTTTATTTTTGGAATTTATATACCAATGGTTCCATTATCGTTGGTATAGATTTCATATTACCTATACCAACGGTTTTGAAAAACCGTTTGGATAGGTCTATACCAACGGTTTTTGGAAAAGCGTTGGTATAGACCTATCCCAACGGCTTACTTGGCTACGGTTCTCCAAACCGTTGGTATAGGCTATACCAACGGTTTGGAGGCCTATACCAATGGTTCCAAACCGTTGGTAAAGGTTAGTTTTCCAGTAGTGAATTTTGGATATTGGATTTTTATCTAGATTGTGTTCTTCATTTAATTTTTATTAATCCATGTTAAATTAGGGATTCTTCCATTGACGATATTTCCCAAAAAAATTGGTAGGTGGCCTATTATAAAAATCCCACATTAATGGTTTCAATTACATGTATGAAATTTCTGATTTTATAGTGTTTGTTTAATAATTGAATTTCTAAATTGAATTAATTAATTTTATAAATTAAATAATTTTCTGACTATGGTATTGGGGATAATTAATTTTTAATTTAATCACATAATTATTGAATTTTGAATTACGAATAATTAATTTTTTAGATATTTATCATATTATTGAAATTTTGGGAATTGGGGAAAATTATTTGTTGAGTTGATAATTATGATATTGCAAATTCTGGAATATTTCAAAATTACATATTAAAATAACTATCGAAATACTTAAATTGTGTGAATTATGGATAAATAATCATGGTGTTCATTATCAGAACATCGAATTGGGAATTGGGGATAATTAATTTTTGTGTATGTTACGAGAATAACAAATTTTTTTATTTGAATAATTAATTGTTAAAATAATTATGGGATTATGATATTTTGATATGTAAATAATTAATTGTTGAAATAAGTATTGGATATTGAGATTGTAAATAGATTAATTAATTATTGAATTAAATAATGGAATTTATCTAATTGATTAGTTTTTAATTAATTATTTGACTGATAGGTATATTTAATTTTTTAATTTGATTATATAATTGGAGAATTAATTAATGTGATAATTGTGTGTGGGACAGAGTCTTCTGCCTCAAAATCCCATAGTGTGATAAGAAATGATGAATAGTAACAATGGAATTATCATGTGATAATTATGTGTGGGATATGGTATGATGTAACAAAATCACATAGTGTTGTATAAAATGATGAATCGTAGTAATGGAATTCACATGTGATAATTGTGTCTGGGATATGGTCTACTACATCAAAAGCCTATATGAAAATTGAAATGATAAATAGTTACAATGGAATTCATATAATATTTGAGATGAATAATTGTAACAAATGAATTATGAGATATGGTATTCATTGGTTATATGTCATACTCTGGACAGAGCCATTGGTGGTTTTGAGGGTTTGGGTTTCCTTGGGAACTGGGGTGTTATGTGGTTAAATAAAGAGTGACCCAATTACAGGATACTAGATAATTAATTTCCTTTATGTACTTTTTAGACAACTAAATACACTTTCTTTTTTACTTCATATTATTTTAGACTCCATTGGTGGTGGCTTAATGAGTTTTTATCATACCCTAATCAGGTTTCTTAATCATTACCTGAATAGATTTTCTGTTTGGATGAAATGATAAGGGAAAAGGCCCTTTGATTGATGGATTATTTGGGTTTGAGATGGGATGATGGAATCGGACGTGATTCTGGATGCTCTTTGGATTTTTTACGGTCTTTAATTTTGGGTTTTAATTTTGAAACATGGCATATATTCTAGAATGGAATATCTACTATCCGTTTTGATATTCTATTTCTTAATTTTGTCATATTGATATACTATTATCAATCTAGTTATGGTTATATTTAGTTGGTTATTGCTTATTTATTTCTGATTTGGTATTACTTTGATAAATATGTTATAGTGTCCATATCATCGACACCAGGTCCTCACTACATTTCAGAAACCTCTGGAATACGGTGAGGCATAATTGAGGTCACATAACCAATCATATTAGGGAACGGCTGTGTGGAACCCATTTTGGGACATTACAATGTTTTATCAAATTATTTTTCTTTTCTTTTTATTTTTTCATAATATTTGGGAATGTTATATATGCGAATTTGATGTGTTGGGATTTTTTATAAGCTTACGCAAGGGAGTTTCAAACCCATGTATGCCTGAAAACCAAAGTACCTAGGTTGGGATTGTTTTTATTGATGTGTGTTATTACATTTGGATGTTTTTTTCAACATGGTGATAAAATTATTCTGTGAGATTATAATTGCATTTGATATTTTATGCTATTTTTATCGTGGTCAGTTATTGAATGATATTTGAGTACCCATGAATCATTCTCGGAATTCATTATTATTTTGTGGCATGATTCAGTATAGAAACAAAAAGATAAATGTGTTTTGGGTAAGATATTTAACTTAAATTTTTTAATTGTGAAAATGATAATGAAAATTTCCTAACATGAAATTTTGAATAATAAAATGATATAAGTTGAGAATAAATATGTATTTAATGAGAAACATAAATAATTGAAATGGGTTTACTATTTTATAACCATGACCTATATGAAGGATGGTCATTGGTAGTGATTACACCTCAATTTTCACCCTATGGGTAGGGTCTTGGGGAATATGGATTTTTCCTTATTTTTATTTCCCCTTAGGTAATCATGATAAAAATGTGTTATGTTTCCTGATTCAAGTGTTTGAAATTATATATATATGCCTCCATGATGATTCATGTTGAGAAGAGGAAATGATAATATTTCTAGATATGATATAGTAATAGTTGAAGCTGAAGCACTTGTAGTGCTAGGTGATGATATATGAGAGAAGTTACATGAGAAAATTTATCCCTCCATGTAATACATGGAAAAAGACATGGAGTGATTTTTGAAGTGCATGTTTTACTAAACATGACATTTTTTGTTGCATCACCCTTATACTTTTACTGGATGATGTGTTTCTAAGGTAGTTTAATTCAATATTGAGTATATCTAGACAATACATGACTATTTGATAACTAGAGAAAATTATTTGGTCATATTTTATGCTTAGATTGTTTGAGGACCAAAAAAGCACTAGTGGGATTTTTAGGTTCGAACTAGATAGCCTTATAGTATGTTATGGACGGCCTTATTGAATAAGTTCTTAGAGAACATCTATCCAAATACAGGTAAGTAGGTGAGAGTATATGAGTTCATGGGGTTGACCATGGGAGTATTCCTATGATATACAATGTTGGATTATTTTCTGACCTATAACACTTTTCCATAATGTCAGCAGGGGATATGATAACTATAGATATATGTTTCTAGGATTAAGATAAATGTGAGATTATTTTCCATGAAACCGTATTTCTGTTAGATATGTTTGATGAAGTGGCGGTTAGGATCTCATAGTATAGGGGAATGTGAAAGTGGATTCCATTGAAATAAAGGTGGTCATTGATGGATGAATAATAGTTATGAATTCCAAGAGGAGGAATCATAGTTAGAACCATGTTATCTTTGGAAGTGGGAACCGGAGTACATAGAAAGAGGGTCTATTTTCTCATGATCGTACTCTAGTGATATTTTAGGTTTGTTATAGGTCTGTAAAATTCCCTATAAATTTATATCAACAACCAATAGAGTGATAATCTTGAGTAATTAATGTACAACTACCATGGTTCATCATGAACCCAATGTAGATGATTTGGGACAAATGGGATTGAATGAACTATGATGTGGCCATGGGATCTTCAACATTATATTAGTTTGGCAGGTGGGGTTTTACTCGATATTGTGGTAGAGGCAGTGGACTAGGTTCTACTAGGAAGGAGGTCACATATAAGAAGATTGGTGAAGCACAAGGGACTCATATGTCATCATTGGGAAAAGGGGAATGAGTGTTATATATTGTTCATCCAACACTTATGGATAGTGAGGTGAGGCACTTAATAATGAAAGGTAATGTTTATATAGCTTCTATATTATCTATAGACTTATTTAATACTGGTTCCTCTCATTCCATTATTTCTATGAAACTTGTGAATGGTTTGAGGGTGGAGATGGAGTTCATGAGCGGGGTGTTGACAAAATACACACCTTTGAAAGTATGTTCTAGAGGAATATTTTTATGCATGATATGTTTTCTCCAGTATGGTGAGTATCATTTTTAATAGAATCTCTATGTTTTTAACTTGTTAGGCTTTAACCTAAATTTGGGTATGGAATGTTTTATAGCATACAGAGCCCACACATATTTTCACTACAGGAGAGTGAGTTTTTCATCTTCTTTGGGGGACAAATATATTCACCATAAAGAGTGAGAAATCAAAGTGGGCCGAGCAGTGCCAATTACTAAACCACTTTGGGAGCTTACCGACTATGTTGGTAGTTAATTAATAGAAAACATATGATTAATGTTAGAAGACTTTCCTCCCATAGTTTACATGTTTCCATATGTGTTTCATAAATACATATTAATGTTTCCACTTGAGATAGTTGTGAAATTTACTATTGTGATCATTTGGGGGTTCAGATAATTTCTATTCCACAATACAAAATAGAACTGATAGAGCATGAAGGCCTCAAGACTCAACAATAAGAGCTAGAAGATAATGTATTTACCCATATAAGTATTTCCTTGTGGGATTTCCATGTTTTCTTTACAATGATATAAAAAATGAGTTTTAAATTATATGATTATTACTGGAAGTTGAACTAGATGAAAGTGAGGAATTAGTATCCTCTTCTTCATATTGATGATCTATTTGATGAGTTTAAAGAAGCACATTTCTTTTCATGTGTTTTCTTGAGTTCATGGTATCATTATTTGAGAGTTAAAGCATATAATATACCTTGGACTACATTAAAAATAAGATAAGTCATGTAAGAGCTCGCCGTGATGCCTTTTGGGCTAGTGAATGAACCCATAGTGTTTATAGACCTGGTGAATAGATTTTCAATTTGTACTTAAATATGTTTGTAGTAGTGTTTGTTGATGATATAATGGTGTATTCCAATACTAATTAAAATCATTAGGAAATGTTTTACATCAACCTATGTACATTGAGGGAGAATCGACTATACACCAAGATACCAAACTTTCATTTTTTAAATGATTGGATACACTTATTGGGTTACATCCTCTCAAAGGAAGGTCCATCAATTTACCTATATATGGTTTAAAAAGTGGTTTCATAGAAACATTCAATGAATGTTTTCAATATCCATATAATTCTAGGATTGGATGGATATTATAATAGATTCATCCAGGACTTTTCCAAATATGAATTGTTAATTTTGGAATTTCCCAATAAGTGAGTAATGTTTGATTGTTTGAATTAATGTGAGAATGAATTCCTAGTGTTGAAGAAGCTGATGTCCACACCAATCTTGACCCTACCCGAGCTAGGTTAGGAGTACACAGTTTTTTTGATGATTTTTGGATATGACATGGAGTAGTGTTGATGGATGGAGATCGATTTGTTGTTTATGGGTCTTAGAATTTTATTCAAGATGAATAGAGCTGCCCTACACATGAAATTGAGATAGTTGTAGTAGTTTATGATTTTATGTGTTGGAAAATTATATTTTTGGTGAAAAGTTCACTATTTATACATATCACATGAGTTAGAATAATATCCTTTCATAGTGAGATTTTATTCTCAAGTAGCATAGGAGGGCATCCTATAAGCAGTTTTATGATTATGTGCTAGCATATGCCCCAAAAAAGGGGAACAGTGTGGTTGGCTCATTAATCAGGTAAACATAGACTCATGTAGTTTAGGAGTCTAGTGTTTAGTGGATAATGATATCCTTGTTGGTTGAGATGTGTGTTTCAGTTTAAGGGAGTCACAGGAAGATAAATTTCATATAATTTTCAGTCAAGTATAAATTCATGATATGAATCCGAGAAATATAGTATAGGGATTTGGAGTTCTTAACCATGAGTAACAACCTGGAAGTATGGGATTCACCTTCTTATTGGAGAATAAATGAGGATGATACCATCTATGTCAACAATCAGTTTGTTGTTCTTAAGAGCATGCATTATGAGCTGATGCATGAGTTTTATACCTCTAACTGTGTGGTACATATACTTGTGGCCAAAATGTAATGTGACCTATGATAATATTTTTGGTGACTGGCAATGAAAAAGGAGATGTTAGGGTTCATTAAAGGATGATACACCTGTCATCATTTGGAGGCTAAGAATCCACAACCTGGTGTTCTGTTAAAGACCATTCTCATTCATGAGTGAATGTGGGATGCAGTTATTATGGATTTCTGGCTTGGTCTCTTGAGGATTCCTCAATATAATGATTTTATTTGGATTATTATGGACATAATGATTAAGGTATCACATTTCATCAATGTACAATGATCTTTCTTAGTGGATCAATAAAGATATTTTTTTGGGATATAGTTTTGCTACATGGGGGCCCATAGACTATTGTCTAAAAAAATGACTCACGATTTACTTTATTCAATTGTTAGGGTTTATAGAAGGTGATTTCTTAACTTGTTTCACTATGTATGATATTAAAACCACATATAGATGGGATGCAAGAGCGTACTATATAGGTTCATGAGGATATGATTTGGGTGTGTGTTCTAATCTTTGTTTGGTATTGGGAGAAACAACTAAGACTTTTTATCTATTCATATAAAAAATGTTATCACCAATCTAAGATATTGGAACAATAAATGGATCATTATTTTAGTCCATGATGATCAAATATATGGTGGATGGTGGAAGGTGAGTCGGAGTTATTGAGTCCAAGTCTCATATAAGAGATTTCGAAGTAGGATAAGCTAATTCAGAAACATTTGGATATGAATGAGAATGGAAACAATTCATATATTGTTAGATGTTGATGACTCCATGAGTTTAATGAGGTTTATCGTGTATTAATTTTTGATTCACCTATCATGGGTCACCACAAGATACATAGTAATTGAAATATGGCGTGAAGGTTTGTTTGACCATTTTAGGATGTGTATTGAATCGGGTTGGTGGAATACTCATTGTCTCTTACAAAAAGATATAGTGTTTACCATGATGTTTTCCATGTGTAAAAACATTGTCGGTATCACCCTGAGACTTCCAATTTAATATATGTAAATGGTGTTAATATTTATATAGATGGGTCCTTTGAAAAGATTCTGATATTTTAGTTGGATCATAGTGATAATGTGTTTTATGGATGAATCATGGAGATAGTTTATGTATTGTGGCATCATTGGCATGTGTACAAAGAAACATGGGAGAGATAAGTAGAGATGTGGGCTTAATGGACCGATTTTTTTACTCATAATCATAGAGATGCTTGGGAATATAGCTCGACGATGAGAACTTATTATGTGGAGAGATTTTAAGATCACTGAATTTTTTGGAGATGTATTGGGATTGTTATTAGGTATTATTTTTTATTTGTTTCATCATAATTTGATTGTTTTTTATTGGGTTTAGTTTTGTTGAAAATTAGAAATTTTAAAAGTATGAGGAAATGTGAACGGTGGGAGCATAGTTTTCCCAAAACATGTAACCTGGAATTGAAAAACATGAAACCTCAGACAAAGGGGGATTACACAGTTGGAAAAAAATTATCTAACTGTTAGCCTAAATAATAGAAACCATGCGTCCCCTCTTTAAGAGGCACAAGACGGAGGTGCACGGTTAGGGGAAATCATGCACCTTTTCATAGAAAACCATGTATAGGATTAACTTTAACAAGAAAATTTATTTTAAAATTTCCGAAGAACCCCTTTTAACCCTTAATCACCTCCATTCATCCCATACCTATCTTTATCAATTTGGGATGGTCCTAGGATTATTCTAAGACATCACAACATTTGTTCTTTGAGAATCTATTTATGGATTGATCTCCACCTCAACAATTTAATGATTTCATTCCATTTAGATCTCTCTCCCTCTCTCTCTCCATTGTTCCTCTTTATTGATAAAAGAGGTATGTTTATTCGTTGTTGGTTATAGATATATTGTATGATTTTTTAAATCTCATCCATTAAATTGTGGATTGTGGATTAATATCAATATCATGTTCTTCATCAAGTTCATAATTAATATACTTCAAATTAGAGATTCACTTATAAGAGAGTATTGTCATCAAATTGAGTTTTGTGGACCATTATTCAAATACCAAAGTTATTATTTCAATTATATTTAAGAAACTATAGAAATTGTAGAGATTTTTAACAAATTAATTACCAATAAAGAATTAAATAATTTCGTACATTAATTTCCAATGGTACTTTAAAATTGGGGACAATAAATAGTTGAGTTAATTTTAAAAAAATTTAATTTTGAATTATAAATATTTAATTATTGATTTAATAATAATACTGTTTATATTGTATGAATATGGGATAATTAATTTCTGATTTAATTAATAGGATATTGAAATTGAAGGAGTTGGAGATAATAGATTTTTTGTTAATTATAGAAATAATAAAACTGTGGGAATTAGGATAAATAATTGTTGGGTTAATTGTTGGAACATTGAAATGTTATTTGGCAATAATTAATTATTGAGTTAATTATCAGAATATTGAATTTTGATATATGATTAATTATTTTTTGAATTAATTATTGGATGTTGAGATTGTGATATATGAATAATTAATTGTTAAATTAATTATTAGATGTTGCAATTGTTAATTAAATAATTTATTGATGAATTAATTAATTAAATTGATAAGATTAATTAATAATTGAATTCATAATTTAATTATGGGTATATGAAATTGTTGAAATATTTTAATTAATTGGTGACTTAACTAATTTGGTAATCATGTGTGTGACATGGTTTTCTACCTAAAAATCCCATATTGTGATAAGAAAGGATGAATGGTAAAAATATCATTCTAATGTGATAATTTTATGTGGGATGTAGTCTGCTGCATCAAAAGCCCAGAGTGTGATAAGAAATGATGAATGATAATAATGGCAATCATATGTGATAATTTTTTAGGGGACATGGTCTGCAGCATCAAAATATCATAGTGTACATTGTAATGTGGAATGTGTGTAATGGAATTCATATATGATTTCAGAATAATAATGGTAAAAATGGAATTATAATATATGATATCCATTAGGGATAGTTCAGACTCCCGAAATAGTCCAAGAATCTATTAATAGTTCGAGTGTCCTCTAGAAACCATGTGTTATGTGGTTAAATAATGATTGATTGAATAAGTTCAAACTAGTTACTTTATTGGTTTTATGTATTCTTTATACAACTGAATAAACATATTTTAGACTGGATATTGTTTTAAACATTGTTAGTGTTTCTCTATTGAGTTTTAGTCATACCCAAATTGGGCTTTATGATTGGATCTTGAATAGATTTCCGGTTTCCATGATAGGATAAGGGGAAAGGCCCTGTGATAGATGGATGATTTTGGATAGATTCGGGATGGGGGAACTAAACGTGGTTTGAGGAAATCTTGGTAGTTTTCAGTTTCATTAATTTTGGGTTTTAATTTTGACACATTTAATGTATTCTAGAGAAGAATACATATTTTCAATTTTCTTATTCTATTTTAATTTTAATAATCATGTTATACTGGTATCATTCTGGTTATATTTATATATCATTTTGTTGTCAGTTATTTATTTCTACTATCGTATTATTCTAATAAATAGGTTATAGTCTAACCATAGATTATAGAAGTCCCTTAGTTCTAGTCGGTAGCATGTGGCATATAGGGAGGCATACACGAGGAAACAAATCTGACTAGATATGGGATCCGATGTGTGGAACCTAGGTTAGGATGTTACAAAATCCATATAATCACATGATAAGTGAAGTTATTTAAGCATAATAAATAACTAATTATTCACTATATGTGTTGTTGTAATTCAAATTGAACCCCTTATTTATTAACTTAATGGAAAAATATTTTGAAAATATGTATAGTAGATTGTTATATATATTAATTTCTTGAATGATATGTTCTATTATGAAAATATGAAATTTATTTATGATTTTTTAATAACAGAACATTGTTCATTATATATTCCATGTTTTGTTAGATTTTGAGGCAATGTTTTGGAATATTATCTGATGGATGGGGACCAAAATTAGATATCACTTTATTTCATAGCATGGTCTATTCATAATACTAAAATTGGGTAAATGGATAATCCTAATCATATGTGGATGATGTATTGTCACCAGGACATGATGATATAATTATAATATATAAAATTACATATTAAAATATTTACAATTATTAGATTATCTATGTGATTATCTATTTCAAGTTCATCCATGGAATATAGAATGTTGTTGACATTAAATGTTTTATTATTTCTGGTATATATCATATGCCATTATTATACCAATTTTATCTTCCAGTATATGATTACCCTTAGTGATCTATTTTTCAAACATGTTACTTTCATGTCTATTCTCCATTTTAATGAAGTGGAATACTATTTATGACTGGCTTTAGGAAAATAATTAAAAATATTAATCATATAGATTGTTTATGTATTTTAAGGTGACCCAATCAGTTCCTAAATAAATATTACATCATTTAAATTCAATAATACATACATATCATACTAATATTATTAAAATAACTTTAAATTTCTAGTTACATAATTGAATTGAGTCAGGATTATTAATTTCATGAATGATCTTAAACAAATCCTACAAATCACTTCTCATATATTATAATTATTTGACATACCCTACTTTAACAATTATCTATAATATTGGGAAACCAAAACATATATAGAGGTGATCTCAAATGATATATAATGGTAAATACATTATATTTCAATAGAAATTAGAAGAGTTCATATGTATAATTTTTTGATAAAATGATTCTGACTTAAGATTGTCATACCCAATCAATCCAATATCATTTATCATTAAAATGGAATTATAATCTGTTAATAGATATTTAATAAGTCATAAGAGTACATAATAATCAATAATCAATTACGAGATAAGGGAAAATATTATAATACTAAAAAATTTATTTCATACACATATGCAATTAAAATTAATTAATATAACATGGATCACTACTATATTTATCAAAATGGTTTGGGCTAACTCTTATATTAATTCATTAATATAGTTAGGGTTCACTCCAAAAAGTATCATATAGAAAAGAGTCACAACATGAAATGGTTTCACTCATCATTATAGTCTATAAGGTCTCATGAGATAACAATCATTTTCTCATACATTTAAGGTATAAAAATATTTGACCCCACCCTTCATATAGATAAAATCATACATATTTATTCCAAGAAATCATAATAATATTCAAAATATTTTCATATCATAATCATATAAGAAAAATGAGTACTAACAAAACTAATTATCACGTAATCATAATCGGTCCAAATGAAGGAATTCTGTGGTATCTTTAAAACAATCATTATCTAATAATATCCTAATAAACTCAAATCAGTTAAATCAGTTTCATGAAAATATCCAAAAAAAATTATCATCATAATTAATCAATAGATACTAATTTTAACATATGATTATTTTACATGTAACGTATAAGGAACATCAAATGATGTTAAAAATTATGAAAAATACATTTAAAATAATAGTCAATACATTCTTTGATAACATAGAAAAATATCAGTTCCATTTGATAGCATTTTTAATAAAAATACATTGATATAAATAATTTAATTGAAAATATCCCAGGAAAAACCAAAAAAAATATTCTAAAAAACAAATATTAATGATGGAATGAAAATCCATTCATGTAGTATATGTGAAAAGAGAACATTATTTTTATAGTTTTGTAAAAATTCAAAAGCCACTTGTTTGATAATAAATCAAATACATTTCATCCAAAACATTTTAAAAAATTATAAGGTATATAAAAAAATATTTTATAAATAATACATTTTTGGTAAAATTTTCTATAAAATTATTTTAATAACTTGGATATATAATGAAATATTTTTTGACCAATAATAAAATAAAGCCCACTTTTCAAAAAAAATTAAGTTATTCATATTATGATCCATTGTGAGGAAAAGGGTACTAATTCATGAATATTATAGTAATAACCATAGGATATTAATATAAATGCTATTTAAAGGATAATGATTGTATAATTTCAATCAGTGGAAATTTATCATACACAATCATAAAAATAATGAGATTGTAACAAAAAAGTCATTCGAAAAGTCCATTACTCAATCATATTCAATAAATCCGTCAATATAATTAATATAAATTTATTATGAATATACTATATAGCCATATTAATTTATAAAATTATTTTTATAATTGGATTATAATTTCCAATTATCCTTCAATTAACAATTTCATCATTAAAATCATCATTCTGATGTAAAATGGTCATTTTTCATTATAGATGTTAGTTTATTAGTTTTGTTCCATTGATATTTATTATAGTGACCTCATTTCCAGAATGGATGAAATATGTATCATATTTATTAATTAAAATAAATTTTATGAAAATTCATAAAAATTAGTAATGAAAAAATAATTACATCACTTCATTGAGGTGATAGTTCACACATAAGCATTGGTGACATGTTCACTTTTCTATCAATGGTGAATAAAATATTAATATATTAATTAATCATTATAAAATCATAATTATATCTTATATATCATATATATTCCTATGAACTAAAAAATACATGTATAAAAGAAATGAAGAAAAATCATATTTCTTCATGGAATTGGTAGTCAATACAAACAAATGATAGATAATTTAATTTAACAATAAATTAAAATGTGATTAAATATTGTTATACGGGTAGTGACCAAATATTTTAATACATGGATATTAAATCTTTCTATATGAATAATCAATACATTACAGAATCAAATGCATGAGGACCATAATAGTGTAGTATCTTTGGAGACAAGGTACATAATATAATAATTTGATTATGGACCTTCAAGGTATCCCATAATGATCCTGGCATTAATTATTCTTCGCAAACATACACTACGTAAAGAATTTATTCATAACATGGAATGTGTAATAATAAGAAATGATGAACTCAAATGCTTAATTAGTGTATCCAAGGGAGATACACGAGTATAACACAAAAAAGTGATTGAGGGGATGATCATAACATATGAAAACCATATCCTTCATTTCAAATATTAGAATTATGAGATGTGTCATGCAGATTTAGAGTTCAAGAGACATAAATTTTAAGGAAATGAAAGAACATGATTAATGAGACCATAAAATTGAAAAAATGAACAGTTTTTGGACATACAAAAAATCATCGAAATATATTTCTACATTAGTTAAGGCTCACTATTGAGGTTGTCAAAATGGAATGGGTTCCCTCCCCAAACCATCATAGTATCCATGGTTCACTCCCAAGGCCATTCGAGTGGACACAGTCTATTATCGAAATAGGTTCACTTTCGATTCTTATCCTATCGATGTAATGATATATAAATATTTACCAAATTATTTACAGGGATATTTATTTCCCACCTATCACATAATAAAAATCATACATATGTGTTCCAAAATATCAAAAAACATTCATCAAATCATAAAAAATAAAATTAAATGGGTTTCTTAATAATTTCATCATATTATAATAAGTTGAAATATGAATGTTTAACAATCATTTTTTCTTTTCATCATTGCATAACCTATGAAAAGAAGTTAGTTTTAAATGATTTCTATCCTGAAATAACACATAGATGTCTAAAAAGTTTCATATACATTATGTCATCATAATCAAAAACCATTTCAATAATGAATAATAATGGTATCCTTAGATCATATCCGATATAAACAATACATAACTTCAATGATATCATCAGTCATGGATATTTATTTTGAATTAAAAAAACACATGGTTGTTTTATAAAGAAAATAAACATTTTATGAAAATAAATTATTTAAACTAAAAAATATAATATATTTTAGAAATTATTTTCATTTAAGATAAACATTAAAACATATAAAAGAATATTTAAAAAAACGTAAAATTTTTTAATTTGAAAATATCATTTCCTTACATAAAAACACTTCCTAAAACATAAAATATTTTGAAACTCCTTTTTGTTAATTTAAACATTCAAAAAAATGATTAAATATTTGAATAAAATAAAGATTATGGCAACAAAAAATTACAATCATGTTTTACATGTTAAAAAAATATTTGTTACAAATTTTCATTAAAATCCTAGAATGAATCATTTATATATATATATGATGATTAATTTAATATTTTTGAAATATTAAAACTTGGGTAAAAAAATTAATTAATAATTTGGTGAATTTCAAGAACAATTTTTATTTTTTAGACATGGTTTTTAGTTGAAAATTTGTTTTTTGATTGAAGAGATAAATAATGATAATCAATTTCATAAAAATATTCTTTTTAAATAATTATTACATAATGATGGGTATGTAATATCACTCAATTAACTCTTTTCCATTATCTTATTAGTGCATCATTCCTCCTAGGGGTTTCATGGCACCTATACTATGTTGTCTTTTCCCCAAGGGTTTTTTCATCCCCCCACTCTCTGATGGGTCTCCCCATCTTCTCCTCACCCCTAAATTTCCTACATTTTTCTTCTCTTGGAAATTTCTTTAATATCGTTCATGTTGTTCTGGATTCATTCTTCTTCCCATTTTATCCATCCCACCATGATTGAACCCATTCATGTCCACACATTATGGTAAGAAGGAATGCTTTAGAGATGTTTTGGTAGCTCGCAATGGAATTCCATTGGGCCCTTGTTTACTAATCCATCCTTTATGATTTTGTTCATGACCTATGGATTGTTTTTATTTTCCTCTCCTTTACCCATTAACTCCTGTATTGGGCTAACACACTTTAACCCATCATGGTTGGGTGTGTTCGTATCTTAATGTGGGGTTGGGATTGTGGTTGTGGTAGTGGGGGTGATATGGGAATATTTTTGCGGAGGTTTCAACCCATGGTTTACCTTATTCATACTAATTCAACTCATTTTGTTTACTGGTTTCATTTTTGGTTCATTTATGATATTTTTTCTTCAACCCCAGATCTCATTTTCTCTTTTTCAATTAATGAATTTCTAATGGTTTTGTTTCATTTTTTGGTTCCCGTTATGACTTTTCTGGTTGGATGAATTTGTATTGTGTTTATTCTATGATGTTGAGGGCCGGTGATTTTTTTTTTGTGTTCTAGTCAATGGTTTCCCCTCATTTATTAGGCCTCACCTCTCCAAAATCTTTCATATCCTTCAGTTTCTTCCCGTGAAGTTGGGTCATCCTTGTCCACTGAATTATTTTGAGAATTTGGGATCATTATGTTTGAGTTTCGGTTGTCATATCATGATGGGTTCTCTGATGGTGGTCTGTTTGTTCAAAATAATGATATAAGATTATGGTTGATTCATTTCATTATGATCATGGTTCATAAGAGTGATGTAGCTATGCCTTTTTTGGTTCCTTGCAGATGATGGGATTTGATTAGCGATGATGGTTGTTGGTGTATAGGGTGTGCACCGCAAGGATTATTCCATTCTATGACAATGATGATGTGTAATTTTAATAGTTTATAAATTTGAGTATGTTTTTTTCTAGGAAATTTCCCTGTTATTTTTTAGTATGGTGTTTGTAACATTGGTATTATGAATGTTATATGGTTCCCTCTCAATCATAAAAGTTATTATTATTTAGAAAATAGAAAAAATAGATTTGAAGGAGTAAACAAAGAGAGTAAATTTAATGGGAATTTTGTTTCATTAAAACCCCATTGTATAAGAAAATTCATCTGTTTCATGATAAATGTATCATAGTATTTCATCATAGAAAACAAAATCATAAGAAATCTTAATAAATAATGTGATGGTAACATAAAATAATTACCACATTCGTAACAATGAATTGTCATCCCAATGAAAGATTAATAGTAAATGAAACTGAAAATATCATTATAATAAAGTATTTAATAATTTTACATGTATTTTTGTTCATATATACACATCATAAAAGAATATAGGTTCATAAGATTAAATATGATTCAAGGAATGATAGTTGATACAAAAATCAGTTGATACTTTGGTAACTATTTGGCCATAAACCCCACGAAATAGATATCATAAAATAGATATGTAAACCCCTAAAATTTTAAGGAATAAAATCATAATATAAATTAATGGGTAGTTTATATACAACATAAATGAAACATGTATTAATTATGGCTTGTCTGTTAAGGAAAATGAAAATGAGATGGAAATATCTTACCCCTTTAGTAATGTTGTGAATCTTAAGTACCAAAAAATAATAACATCAAAGGAAACTTTTTATATCAATAAAAGGATTATATTCTCTAAATAAAATATCAATGGTGAATTACGTACTCTACATAACTGAAATAAGTTATGAATATTAATATATCTCTTAAAAATAAAATAGATATTAGAAATATATGACCATATGTATCAAATTTCTTCATAAATGATTGAAAATAAAATATTATAAATATTAGTTTATCATATGTATATTATAGAATGATACATATATATATTATATAATATATTATTTACTTACAAACATTCATTACCTTTTATTACAAGTTCCCTATTAAAATTATGTGTCGTTTAATAACTGCATTTTTTTCATGTAGGTTCTTCTTTTTTTATTTCATATACTGTTAATTTTATAATTTTTAAATATTCTAAATAATAATAATATTGGAATAATTATATTATTTATAAAATTATTATAATTTTCATACCATCCAAGAATTATAATTTGAGAAATTAAGCACATTACGATCATGGAGATAGTAGGTCATATGTAAACATAAGTAATGTTTCCATTGATCAAATCTAATTATGGAAATAATATAATTAGAATTTTATCTTCCTAGAATGGGAATAAAAAATTATTATTTATTTATAAATTCTTATATAGATCATCTATATATTTAGGTGATGAGATGTGAGTCACATCACTGGGTGAAGGTGGAAGTTCACATGTACATGTACAATATTACAATCACTAACTGAGTGAAAAGGTAAGAATAAAAATGATATTATGTAATTTTATAATAATAAATATTTCATAAATTTTATAATTGTATCATATATATAAAAATTATTTATTAAAATTTTCCTTATTATCTTCTATGTAAAGGGTTAGTGACAAACAAATCACATTTTTTTGCGAGGGGGTAGTCCTCTATATAGTCAAGGGTAGTTATCATATCCCATGAAGAATTAATATTTAAAAGGTATATATGATATAATAACTAAAATTTTAAAATAATCTAATAAATATCATATAGTTACTTTATATCCATCGACATACCCAATCTTTAGAGGTGGTAATGTAAAAACTCAAGACAGTAAGTCATGAGGTTATAATCCTCTGTACACATGAATGATGAATTCATAACACATTTGATGAATATTGTTTATGTCATACTAATAAAATTAAAAAACATTATATTGAATATACTAATGTAACAATATCATCATGGTTTTATTATAAATGAATAAGCTTGAGAAAAAATAAATTAAAAATTCACATTGAAAAATAATGCCTCTTTTTTTGGGTGTCTGCCTTAGGGATTCAACAAAAGAATTATTAAGACAATTTCATTTAAATAAAATTATTCTATGATGATAAGAGGAATGATGGAAAGCGATTTAGTCTAGTATTATCTGAAATAAAATGTTTTTATAGTGTATGTAAGATAGGTTAGGGGTGGCCTCAGATAAGTGATGTGAGTGGACACTAATAATATTTTGATAAGAAAAAGGCATACCCTTGTTTTTCTCATGAATCAAGGATAATAAATGAAGTATTATGTCGAAATAGGTATTATAAGATTTAAATATGGATAAAAAATAGATTTATTCATTTTTTAAGGTTATTCTAACCATTTTCATTTTAGTTTAACCCCTCGTAGACCTATTTTTTCTTTAACAATGTTATTTAATATAAAATATTTTAAGTGTTATTTTTTTCTAAAATTACAATATTATATAATATAAATTTTTCTCATTACATGTATTTTATAAATTTTCCTAATTTTTTTCCTATAAGTGTAAAATTTATATTTAACATCAATCCTCTAGAAATGATGAGAATTTATGGTTTTAAAAAAAATTGCTCAAAATATTAAAAAGGTATTTTATCATAACTTAATAGTAAATATATTCTAATGAACAAAATTTTATTAATATACATTTAGTTTAATTATTTTTTATTTCAACCTGATTTAAAATATAACTTATATTTATAAATAATTTATTGTAAAAGGAGGTTTTCAATTAAAATTTAGTATTTTTATAGTATTCATAAAAAAGTTAGTCTTTTTTTAAGATTATATATAAATCACACTAATATTATTTTTAAATTATATATTTAAAAATTTTCTTTTTCAAATAAATTTTCTAAAAATTTTAGAAACTAATATTAATATAAGTGTTTCAGAATGTTACAATACATATTTTTAGAAAAATATAGTTTTTAGAGAATGTTTTTATTTATTCATATCTATTTCCTATAAAATAATTAAGATAAATGTCAAATACTTTTTTTAAAATATAGAATATTCCTTTAATTTAATAATTCACAATAATTTTCATTTTTAATTTATTGAGATAAAACATTTTGTTCATAAGAATATTTTTTCATAGAACAAATAATTTTTTTCAAAAAGTTATTTATTTTCATTTATAATTATTTAGATAAAAAATTAATTCTATTTATAAAAAAGTTTAAACCACATATTGTTATAATTTAGATAATAATATTGATACTATCCATTCCAATTGAAAAGTGATATTTATTATATAATAAACATTTTATAATATGAAATGTTCCATTTAAACTCTGGTTTTTGTGTAACATAAGATAAACATAGTGTTTCATGTAACTCAATTAAATTCATTTGAAAAAAACATCACAAAATCTTAGGGTTTCACATTATACCCCCATCAAATGAATTTCCCCCTAAAAATCATCTTGGTCATCACTAGTTTATCATTTAAAAATTTATTTATATAAACCCACATCATAAAATGTGATAATAAAAAATCATATTCATAAAATGAAAGATATTTCTTAATGGTAATATGAATAAAATATAATTGGTTTCAAAGTATTCTAAAAAAGGTGGTAAGTAAATCTAGGACATAAAATAGCAAACGTACACCGAAATATTGTTGGATAGTGATAGAGAACATGGTCAGGATAATGCTAACGACTATAAAGGTATAAAAAACATGGAGTGAAAATCTCATTAATATCATGATCATATTAGGATATTTTTTTCAATATAATTTTCCTAAAATTACATAATTCATTTTCCATCTAGACTGATAATACATGATAAGTTACATATATGATATGTTTTTATTTTATAAACAAAATTCCATTCTTTGGTTGTACCCCGATCAATTTACACTTCATAACTTACTCTAAGAGATGATATTTTTCATGTATGAAGCACTAAATAATATACATAATGAAATGATATTTCATTCCTTATATCTCTAGTGAATAACATATCAATGGATATCCAATATATATAAATATTTATATGGTGGGGTAAAACATTAATAATTAATACCTCATCCAATGATCACCATAAACCATTCCATAAATGGATTACTTTATACCTCTTAAACAATTCAACATTTATTAATAAGGTCAGAAAATTTCCCAAAATATGATATATAATAATCACCCATATATCAAAAAGTATATATTGATTATCACACACCGAACATGTGAATACCTTCATCATTTATACTTCTAAACATGATAAAAACATGAATTTGGAATAAAAATATATTTAAAACATAAATATTTACTTATTACAAAATTAAAAAAATATTTTATTAATTTCATACTTCTAAAATTGTTGTAAACACTTTCAATTAATGAATTAACAACTTTTTGAGTAAATAGTTAATTAGTGCCATGGGAATTATTACTATCAAATTTAATTATTATTTTCCAAAATAAATTTATCCCAAAATACTTATATCAACATAAAAAACATAATAATGGTTATATGTACAGATAAAAATATCACATTTCCAATAAATCACTTTTCTTGTCCATTAGTACCAATTAAAATATTTTTTTTCAAATCCTTAATGAAAAAACATATACTGAACAATAATTCTTTATTTCATGATTTATATAATAAAATATAAGAATTCAAATATTATTACACTTAAATTATCCAAAATCTTTTTTAAACCATTAATAAGCTTCAACATATTATTCAATGATACCTCTTTCCTTTCGAATGTCATTCGTAGTCTATTCATCATCAAAAACCAACCATTACACATATAAAATTTTTAATTATCTATATGAGTTTTTCTATTTGAAAATAAATTTACTTAATGACCATAAGTTACACATTTAAAACATCAAATATTCAATGATACATTAAAGAGAGACAATTATTCTCATCCATTTTGTAAACTGTAGATCTCATTTTTTCAATTTTTTTCTTGAATTGTGTCCATATTTTCCACACTAAAATAATCTTCTTCCCCATCTTATAAACTCTATTGAGTTTCAAATTCCCCATTCTAGACACATATAAAACTAAATATTCTGTCATTTATAGTAACCACTACCTTAAATTTTAGTAAACATATTCATTCTCTTATTATTTGATTCCATTTTTTGGTTAATGAGTTCATTATTAAGGATATTTCATGATATAGTTTTAGGAATAATTATAATATCATTCACTCTGATCCTCATAAAATTTTCCTACTCATCATATTCTTTTTCACATTTAATTTTAACACATATCCTTCTTGTTAACAAGATAGACTAAAACAAAGTAGCATATAATAATAAATAATAATCATAATTGGGAACCAAATAATCACGAATGTATCATATAGGATGTCTAAATAATAGAAACATATATTTAATCTATGACTATATAGATTAATGCTAAGTGAAAAATAATAATAACCTATTTAAATATATCAATATGGTTTGAATATAATTTATGAATTTCCAATGAATATCCCCAAGGAGTGTAAAACATGTGTTTATCAAGGACCATTTTCATGAACTAGGTCATGATCATGTCAATCTCAATGTGACGTTTTTTGAGTTATTACACCAAGATACCTCTTTTAAAGATCCACATTTACTTTTTGAATCAAGAAAGAGATATAATTGTTTGGAAACCACGTTTAGTATCATTAACAAAAAATCCATGACATTTTCCAATAATAATACTCAATATTAGAATTGTCCTTATATGTATCTGTAGAAATCTTTATAGATACATCCCTAGGGATCTCTCTAATATTTTATCATCATAGATTTCATAGGACAACAAAAACTTTCTTCTGATACCAATAATAGTGACCCAAGCTACTCAAAAATTAATATTACATCATTCTATTTAAATATTATAAAAATTTCGAAAACACGCTCATGAATAATGTAATTGTTTAGTGTAATTGGCGACTATATACCTAATATTATAATTTCTAAAAATATATTCAATATCTACAATAAAGATATTATCCATTATGACATTTCAGAAACACATCCTACATAAAAAAATTATTCACTACTTATATAAGGGAAATATTTAATCGATGAGATCAGATGCTCAGTTGGGGTAAATAAGGGATATAAATATGTATATCATGAACCTAAGGTTATGAGAACATGATAATAACATAAAAAAACCAAACCATTTACTTGAACGATAAATTTCTTGAGCCATGGAGTAATGATTGGAAATTCATATGACAAGGATCATAATGACATTAAATAACATGATCCCCGAGATAATAACAATAGAATAAGACATAGATTATATATATAAATAGTTATAGAAAATCATTTCCATATTATACAATGCTCATATCTAAGGATATCATAGTGGAATGGTTTTACAACTGAAACTATAATAGTGGTCATGGTTCACTCCTAGGACCATCATAGAGTAAAAAGTCCCTTACTGAATTGAACTCACTCCACATTAATGTACTAAAAATTTCATGATATATAAATCACCCCCTAATTCATTATAGGGATATATATATATATATATCCCTCCTTTAACATACCAAAAATCATTTGTATATGTGCAACAAGATCATAGTGAAATAATCATACCATTACCTATATAATGAAACAGGTTTCATGAAAATTTCAGCATATCATAAACATTTAAAAAAATATAAGATTAATAATAATTTCATCTTTTACTCATAGTATTAAATATTAATGAAATAGGGTTTATCAGGAGTCCTATTATGGTACAAATCTTGGTGGATAAATAGGGTTCACAAACATAATTCTATTAAAAACATAAAGCAACCATAGAATGAATAAGAATGGTATTTTTAGATTAAATACCATGTAATTCATAACTGACCTCAAGGTACTTCAACTTAAATAGATATTTATTTTTAATGATAAATAACTTGAAATGAATCTCTTTGAAAATAAGAATTCCTTTAAAATAAATTATTAAATCAATAATTTGTAAATTTTTTTGCAAATACATTTTATTGAAAAAAATTTAACTCCTATAATAAATGTTTTAAAACATATTTAAACCATTTAATTAGTAAAATGTCCACTAATGATTGTAAAAATAATTTTCAATCAAAAAATAGTTTGAAAATCAATTTTTTGAGAACAAACATGATAACATATAATTATAAGAAGCAATGAAAATTATTTTTCATAATATTTTATGTTTTAAAAGTATTATTTCAATCATGAAAGGATATTTTTCTCAAGAAATATTTATAATGGGTTTTAAAGCCTAATTTTTAATATTTAATTATTATTAATGAAACGTATATCCATAATATTTTATAACTTCTTGATCTAAAATTTTATTTTCCAAGAATATTTATTTTCATCTAGAAACATTCCAAATGAGTTTTCATTCAAAATCATTATTTATCTAAGATGTCATTCTTAGAGTTCAATTATTCAGTATTTTATATTTTTTCTAAAGATACCATTTTTATTCATTCTATGAATGTTTTATATACACCTCGTAGAATAATATAGGTTCATAACATTACATTTGTTTCGAGGAAGGAAAATTGTTACAAAAATCCCTTACCCCCTAGGAAAAAATTGAATCATAAAATCCTGAAATTGAGATCATAAAATGTATATGAAAGTAATCTAATTTAATATATAATAATCATAAAGTAAATTCATGGAAATTATATACATATTATAAAAGAACCACGTTGTTAATATGGCTTGTGCCTCACAAAAAATAACGTGAGACAGAAATCCCTTTCTGCATTAGTGATATATTGAATCATTAGACATAATAAAGATTAACATTAAAGGAATATTTTAATATTACATAAATTAGAATATTAATGATATAAAATATCAATGTGGTGGTTTATGAACCATAAATAATAAATGAGGGGTGATTTTTGATTTGTCTCACAGAAATAATGATGATGATAGAAAATAATTTCTTTAATATTCAGCATGTTTCCTACACATTAAAACCACATATATAATGAATATACAATTATTATAAACCAATTTTTGGAATATAAATATATATATCGTACTATATATCACTTACACATTACTATTCATAACTAGTTTTTCACTAATTTCTTATTAAAATCATTTTTGGGTAATAATAGATATGTTTTCTGTTTGTGTTTTAATATCCTATTTTTGGTACTCATACATAGATCATGGGTAAATAATCTATATTATATTAATCCATAAATAATTATAAATTCTATAAATATATTATACTTTTATTTCTAATCATTTATGTTTATTTGGATAAAAATGTATTATGTTGCGATTATGGAGATGGAAGGTTATACATCCAAATGAGTATCATTTCTATTTTCCTCTGATTGTTATGGATGAGAGTTGTAGAATATTTTATCTTTATATAATGAATATAATATCATATTATATCATTATATATACTTATACATGTCATTCATGTGTGTGGGGATTAAAAGAGAGTTCCATTACTACATGATGTATGTAGTAATAAAATACATAAACAACATTATCATCTTTCCATGAGAGAAAGGTAAGAAAAAATAATGATTTATCTTTCAAAAATGATAAATATTTAATTAAAATCATATTTATTTAATATTTATTCCACATATTAATGAACATTATCCTTACTATATTCCATGTAATGCATTAGAGAAATATTAATCACATCTCTTCATGAGTTGGTACTCTATTGTAAACATTAGTGACATTATCATATCCTCTATTGAATGGAATGTAAATATTAATATATTTTATAATGACTATGTTGATATAATTATTTTATAGATATGATATATTTAATTTATATCCATTATCATACTCAACCGTCAGAGGTGGTAATTTAAAAAACAATGACATCCGGGCATGAGGTGGTTGTATATTGTACACACAAATGATAATTTCAAAACCTATTTGATAAAGGTGCAATTTTTGTAGTTCATGACGTTAACATTATGAAATCTACCTATATTTTTGATACTGATGTTATTATATCACCATAATTTAATTATAATTGATGGAGGTTTAGAAATAAATCATATCAAAACACTAATTGAATAATCTTATCTCTTTATTGGGTATTTTATCACCAAGAGCCTTCATAGGTTGTATTTATACCCAAAATAATTCATTTAGGATGAGATTTGGGAAACTTTTTAGGGGGGTTTCACATCTATTTTCGAATCCAAAATGTTATTATGGTGTGAAGAATATATGGGAGGGGTGAACATTTATTAGTGAGGTGTGTGATATACTTTTAATTTAATGAAAATAAAAAGTTATAACCACATATGTCACAGGAAAAGAGATGAAAAATGTAGTATAATCAAGTTTAAGACATGACCGGGAATAAAAATAGTGATAAATTTGGTTTTATTAACGTTTTGTGTTCATTTAAATCCTTATCTTTCATGTTTAATCCTCAGTAACACCGTTTTTATTTTGACTTCGGTAATTTCTTATTTCGGGGATTAATATTTATTTTTGTAAAAACATAATTTCACCTAATTAGATAATAGAATTTTTTTCATCCAAATATGGAACTATTTTTTCAATATTTAATTCACATTATTAGAAAAATTAATTTAAAATAATCATGTAGATGCGATTTGAATATGGGGGTTTCAGAGGGAAAATGTCCATAACCAAACAATATAATTATATAAAAAATATATATGAAAATTTTTCCAATGACAAAATAAACATTAATTTATATATAATTAAACTAATTTTAATTTAAAATAAATTCAAGTTATAATTTATCTTTACAAATAATTTAAACGAAAATAAATTTTTCAATTAAAATTCATAAATTTTTACTATTCATCAACAAATTATGTTTTAATTTTTTTTCTAAAATTCACCCAAAGATAACTTTTATATTATCTTTAAAAAGAAGAAACATATTTTTTATGAAAAATTTATAATTTTTTTAAAAAATATTTCTAAAAAAAGTATGCAACAAAAGGAGATAAAACATCTTTCAAAAATTAAAATTTTAAGTGTAAAATTTGATTTCTTCTTATCTATTATCTTGAAAACCCATAAGATTAATGTTAAAAGGTTTTATTAATATAAAATATAAAAATTTAATTAAAATAATTCAAAAATAATTTTTTTAATATTAATTAATTTTAAATGTTTTTCATTTGTATAAAAATAATTTTTCATTGAAAGAGTTCATCTGTTATTAAATAGTTTTTAATTTAATTTTTTTTATTTTTTATATGAAATAATTAAGTTTATATATAAGGGTGACCCATATATTTTAATAATATAGATAATAATTTTAATATAAACCATTCCAATTGATAGGTGATAAATATCATAAAAATACCTTTTAATAATATGAAACATTTTTCATAAACTCATGGTTGTGTGTAACTCATGCTAAACACGTTGTTACGCATAACAAAAAATATTAAAAAATTAAATTCCATTGAAAACATTATTTAATTAAAAATTGGCCTATTAAATTTACATTTATGTAAAATCATCTCAATATAGTGTATATAAGGAACCAAAAATGTTATTATTGTTATAGAAAAACCTATGATGGTTTATAAAGGGATAAACACGAAAATGTTTCACAAGAACATACACTTCTTCTCTGGGTATCCTATATAGTTGTTCATAATTATTATTCATTGATCGATCTTTTAGATATACATAAACCTCAGGTTCATGGCTTAAAATGTAGGGAGTGTATTTTTATATATATTGTTATACCAAAAGGCCTCATGTGGTGTGGATAGTAGTGGAATGGGAATTCCAATCCTTAAATGAGGATGGTGGAAAACATATAAAACATGAATCATTATCAAATAATATACATCATTATAATGTAAGGTGGTTCCAAAAAGTAAAATAGTTTAAGAAAATAATTATATGTATGAAATTCCAATGTTAAATCAAAATTAGTAAATGGTTTTTCATATTTTATTCATTTTCTCTTAGGAAAGTACATCGTTTAACCCTTACAACCTTTATTTTGTTAACATGATTTTGACCTTGATAAATATATACAGTGGTTAAATATTATTTTGAAGATATTTAATTATATTATTTATACTATTTAAAAGTTTACAATACATTTTATGAGATTAAATTTCAATAAGTGGTGGTAAATATTTTTAATATAAGCATGTGAAGCACAAAATTCCATTTTTTTTTAAATTCATCTGTAAGAATAAAACTGATGTCATTCTTATTTTTTTCTATAAAAAAAATAATTATATGATTGATCAAATAGTTTATAAAATTTATTATCCTATGATTTATCTACTATTATTCATAAAAACATATTAAATTAATTTGTTAAGATAAAAATATGTTCTACACAATGATACATTTTTCCATTAAAATAATTCATTGGATGACCAAATGATTGTATTTTAATTTAAACTAAATTGATATGAAATTTATTGATTTTCTAAATTTATAAAACAAATTTTTAAAAATTTAATTGGTCTTATTAATACATATAAATCTAAATGCATATGTGGTAACTAATATATTAAATAATAATATTTTAGTTGTATATTATGGTTCATTTGAACTCAATGTTTATTGTAATGAATTCAATTAATGATGAAAAATTATTTTAAATATAAATATATCTCAAAATACCATGGTGTTATATTTCAACAATATTTATTAAGTTATTACTCTAAATTTATTTATTTTGATATAATAATCTAAGGATGCATCTTCCTCATAACATTCTCGATTTCCCATATAAAATCCTCAAATTTGTTATATTACTAAAGAACATAGAACATATGGATAGTCTTCTTCCAAAATAATTTCTCTATTCAATGGGAAATATACATCAATTATTCCCCAAATGATATATCATTATTCAGATTTATGAGCTCTTATTGTAGTACACAATAAGGATCTGGTATGTATATCGTCTACAGAGAAAAACTAAAAACATTATTAACATGGGTCACATTTGGTAGAAGCACTATATAATATCCAATCACTTTTATATTATAATGAATATTTAAAGGACTGATATATATATAAGTCTTATCATTACCATTATTCCATATAACATAACCTTAATCCAAGAATATATTCATAATAATATCATCTCACATGATATAAACTTTTGATCTCACTGATGATTTTCAACAGAACATTTTTTTCTTTTATATATATCCCAAATGTTATGTACAATGTTTCTAACCATATATTATATTTCCACATATAGAGAAACTCTTTATTTCATTAATTCTCAGAATTCATCCTAGGAAATTGGAATCTTTTACTTTCTTCCATTGATGCATTTATAAGGAACCACCAAAACACATGATTGAATGTTATTGTGGTATGAAAACTCATCTAGAAAATGTTTATGATACCATTGAAAATTATATTCTATAAAATATTTTCTCAATATTTACTACTATGTTTTAATTGTCCTCACTCACTTAATATTATTGTGAGGATGTGTTATGTATTTACATTAACAAAACATCTTACTCGGATATTAAAAGGACTGCAAAAAGGCATGAATGGTGTTCCTGATTCCCACGGGTTGATTACTAGAACCCGGGAACCCAACAACTAACTTAGGTAATGATTTTCTAAACATTAAAAAAGATTCCATTCAAAGACGATGAAATAAACATGAAATAAAACATGCTACATTCCATAATATTTAAAATTTTATTGATATAACCAAATGTATAAGGATAAAATCAAGGTTACATATTCAAAAAATATCCAAAATAACAAACATTCAAATCTATCCACGTCAAATCCATATTATAATGTAGGAAACCTCAGACTATATCACCCCATGATACTAACACCATGTTTAACCGAATTCTCAAATCCTTACTATGGTACCTTTCCATTTCCTGTTTCATGTAAAACATTGTCTTCACCCGTGAAGGAGTGTGTAGGTTGGGATATAAATTCGGTCAGTATGATCCCACCGTGTTTTTCAAAAACAAGTCTCTATAAACTAATCCAAATTATATCAATTTAGTATAAAAAGTGGTATAATAAGTTGTAGAAGAGTTATATATCAAAATCTTGGCAGAAATTCCACTATTTCTATATCTTTTACAAATATATCTAATACCATTTTAATAAACAATTTTTTCCAAACATTAAAATTTTCAATTCATGCATAATATCATATCAAATCTTAATACTAAATAGATAAAGGAAATTTTAATCACCCCTTTGATAATAATGTTTATTGAACCTAGGTACTCATTCCTCAATAAATATCACTTACTAGTTCACACTCATTCGATATTGTTAATGTATCTATAAATTAGGGATCAAGAAACACCCCAGAAAGTGAACCCTTACACTATTAAGATAATATTCTTCGTGTCAATGTATATATGATTTATGAATAGAATTAAACACCAAAAGGAGAACACCCATAAAATTTCCATATATATGGACCAATACATACCCTCAAGCATGGTATGTAGTGATCGCATGTGTAGAATATAGAAAATACATTTAAAATGGATTATCAAATTTCAAAAACCCTTCCAAAAAATCAATTATTCAAAAACAGTTTTGAAGAAAAATTTCCAAATCCATTTCAGAATGCATTTAAAATACAATTTTTTTACCATAATTTTAGAAAAAATACCTTTTATCAAAAAATCCTTTTATAGATGCATATAAAATATTATTGGATTATACAAAAAAAATTTTGTAAAACTATTTTGATAACCAAAATCTTTCATGGTTCATATAAAATATTAATGATAAGGAACCACCAACATCAAACTCAGGATTCATAAAACCCACAACATGATCCTGAAATAATATAGAATGTCAACATAAGATATTATGATAGGATTCCATAACTATTTTTCCCGTCAATTATAATGGTTCTTCTATAAAACAAAATGTGGGAAATAGGATATATTAACACATTACACATCAATCACACATGTCACATCGAAAACTTTAATGTGAAATTTCCATTATATGAAATTTACATGAGGGTTCTAGTAAGGCTTGGATTACCATTATAAAATACTTAGAAGATTCCAGAAATATAACTAGGAAATATTAATGATTCTAAGAGAAACTATTGAATTAATAAAGAATTGATAACACATTCCAAAAGAGGAGATCCCAACCAGTAAAAGATAAATGTGAAATGTGAAGGAGGTGTATGGATCCCTAATATTACCCAAGAGAGTCACAAGAATTTTACTACATGGATTATGGTTGATGTTAGGGATTAAGAGGGTTAATAAACTGTTTTGAGGGAATGAGTGACAATGAATCACCTAACTAACTCCACCTCAAAATTGACTATCAATATAAGAAAATAAGGGTATCAGTATAAATATATTGCCATGATTTTCCTAAGCTATTGATATTTGTATTTTTACTAGGCGATTGGAAATGTTTTGATAAAACCATGGATACATACAACTTATAGTGATTGATTTTTTTAACCATCGATATTGGTTTTTTAGTATATGATATAATCACAGTGTTTGAGAAGCATATCTCTAGGTTCTGGTCTATATCCACAGTTCATGAAAACTGTGTCTATAGGTTTCCAACACAATCACATAATAAATATTTTCTATCATGAAATTCATTGGGAGACATATATACATATTTTTCTACCAATCCCCAAGGTCACTATATATATATATATATTAAAAATATAAATATTAATAGAAAAAAGTCAATATAATGTAGTGTATAAGTTCACATTGTTTCATAAGGTCATTTGGGATTGAAATCTATCATATGAAATTTTATTTGGAAGTAATATCCATAGATTGGTTTGAAACTGTGGATATAAACCAATTGAAATGGCTTGAAATCGTTCTTATAGAGCTGCTCCCATGGTTTTAAACTATGGTTATAACCGTATATTGATTATTTAAAATTTTGGCTATAGGTCTGTTTCCGTGATTTCAAACAAAGATTGTAGTTTGATTAAATAAGAGTTCAAATATTTTAAAAAAAATGTGGGTATTTGTAATATCCATGGTTTTTTTTTGAAAATTCCAATATCAAATTTTTTTGTTGTGTAGTGTTTATATGTTGTGTACCCATTGATATCAAGTACTAGCTGATAGTAAGATAGAACTGTGGAAAATTTCTCCAAATGGCTGGTGGAATTCTTACTATAATTACATTCTTATTGGAAACCACCATGTTGATATTAGCACCCATTACATGGAAGGCGGCCTCTACAGCCACCTAATAGCCCACAAAAACCTCCCTACTAATATGAAAATGTAAAACATATTATTAGACCTTCACACACATTTCAAAACAACCTTATTTTTGTATAAAAAAAATTCAATTAATGATTATAATACATGAGGAAAGATGTAATGTTACAATATCCTCACCCTAGGACCTTTTTTCTATAGAATGTCACATTGATGGTGGAATCTTCAGAAAGAGGCAAGTTCAATTCTCCATCATCGATAATTCAGACACCAAAGTTTCAGGTAAATTTGATCTATTCCATCATGACACTTTTTAGATTAGAATATATCTTCGATACAAGACATTCCTCAAGAAATAAACAATATATTCTTGTTTCTATACATTAAAAAAAAATATTTCTACCACTCATTGTCTCCCAAACACAAAAATTGGAAGGATCTGTATTGTACATGTGGAGTGGATATATATTGAAATAAAACATGAATACCAATAATAATTGGTATTTCCAATCGAAATATAAAATGTATAACCTGTTCACTGTTTCTAAATGTTTTTAAATATCTCAAATCCAACATCCCATGTGCCTCAAGTCAACAGCGACCCCACTAAAGAGAACTATTCATTAAGAACAGTTCACCAAGGGAAATAGCCCATTGATAAAAATGATGATCTTCGAAGTAAATTTTTGAATACAAGTTGTAACCAAAATTCAACATGTATCGTGAATCCTTAACGATGAATCTTAAAAGATACATGATCTTATAAGAGAGGCATTAATTTCATCTCATTTAGTTTTAATCCTCAATAGTCGATACTCTTCTTAAAACATAGAAATTCAACCTTTATATTTATGTTAATTGAACCCAGCAATCATCTCCACTTCAATTTGATCTCATCTTGTTATACACCATAGCTATTAACCTCTTAGGTAACTGGTAATATTCCCTAGTTATCGTATCCTCCTTCATCTTGAAGTTGATCATATAGTAGAATGAACTCATCCTTATTTTGAGTGGTCTTCCTCTAAAATAATACTATATATTCTTCAATAATTTACAACACCATGCCTATACATCAAGTATATTTTACAACATGAAAGTATGACTTCTTAAACCACCTTTTTACCTTTAATTGCTTCATGGAATAATCCATCTGGTCTTGAAAATCATTCACACAATGTCATGCATGATTTAGTTCTTCTCATCTAAAAAGATACTAAGATATTAAATTCTTGTCCCATAATAATCTTCTAACATCAGCTTCTTATTAAATCTACATATATTGGTGTGTTAGAATACATAGTATTCCTCAACTCAAAAAACCCAGACAATCCATGAAATTAAATGAATTTATAAAAATCTAGACTAGTTCCCAATGAACTATTCATTTAAATATTCACTATATATTCCAAAAATAGTATTTGAAATGGATTTTATTTATATATCATTATAATATAATAGAATATATGTTAACACATATATTTATGGTTGAATTTATTTATAATTTTTGTATTGATTCCTTAAATAAGATGTTGATAATTATGAATCTAATACAAAGAAAATGAAACCCAATTATTGAAATTATAGTAACTTATAATTTAAATAAAATTTCAATAATGTTGTGAAATTATTTCATTGAAGGAAAAGTGAAGAAAAAGCATATGATGATGTCAAATACTCAGGATGAAGATGGAGAATTAAAACGTCTCAATCACAGTAGGAAAAGAAATAAAGAACATAATTATATAGCCACACAAAATCACATCATTTCATTATAATTACACCGTATTTATAGATTACAAAAGGGTTGATCTAATGGAAAAAATCAATTCCAATGAATCAAATCTAACAGTGGGAAACAATTGGTTTTTCCATTTGAAGAGACTTACTGGGTAATGAATATACCTCATTCATTATGATTTACGATATCCACATTATTAATGATAATTCATAACACTCCACCTTAGATGTCATGATCCCATGGAATATAATACAAATATTCACTTAAAAAACCCTGTGGAAAAAACTAGTGAAGCCAAATAAAAATGATTCCATCCTTTACAGCCTCATTAAAAACCTTATTAGAAAATCCTGTGGGAAAAACTTATTTAGGGAAACAGAGTACATCATTCCCAAATTCCCCTCATAAAATCACGATATATTTTTCAATCTTCACATTCCAATTTTATAAATAAATATCTCAAATGTTGAAATTGGAAATTACATTATGAAAAAATATGTGATATTTTCACAAGACTTTGTTTGTTAGACATCAATATCACTATTCATTTGAAGGTCATGGGTGAAAAATAATTTTGGTGATATATTCTTTGTTCTGTCACTTTTAATAAACCCACCTTTTAGTTTTGTTATGCATGAAGTATTATCTCAATATAATATAGTGGTAATATTATTATTCATATCTAATATATAGTAATATCTAATATGATTAATCACAGATCTCAACTAACACATTCTCGAATTTCTTCATGAATTGAAATCAACTTAGCATTGTTGGAAGAAGACACAATAATGGTTGGTTTTATAGAATGACATTAAATACCTATTTCACCATATGTAAACACAAATCAATTTTGAGATCATACTTTGTGTGGATCGGACATGTATCTGTCATCAGCATTACCAACCATGTTTGATATTATTTCAATGCTGAAGAGTAGGAGAAGAAATATAACTTGAGAATAAATTCATATAAAATGATATATCATGTCTTTTATTATTTTCAAGGTACATCAGTTCTCTTATAGCACTCAGATGTGGTACATCATGACCAATTAGTTCTTCATTATCCACTATTGGTTTAAATGTATCACTATTATGATCCAGACATTGTATAATCATTGGTGTACTTACTGGATGTAATTTATTCATGTTTAATCTTTGTAGGACATTGAATGTATTACATGATTTATGAACAAAATTTTCATTCTTAATATGCTTAATTTTTAATCCAAGGAAAAACATGGTCGTTCCAAAGTCTTTCATTAAAAATTCATTTTTCAGATATTCCTCTACCTTGGAAAGTTCATCATTAGACACAATTATCTTCAAATCATCAACGTATACTACAATGATCACAAATTCAGATCCAATCTTCGTAATGAAGACACATAGACAAATGAGATCATTTTTATCACCTTCATTCAACAAATATTTACTCAGATAGTAATACCAGATAAGCCTTGACTCCTTAAATCCATATAATGATTTGTTCAACTTAACTAAATAAAGATCTCAAGATCCTAGATATTTTTCTAGAAAATTGAATCCCTCATGTATTTTCATGTAAACATAATATGAATATAACATTGAAGATAAGCAGTAACTAAATTCATCAGGTGTAATTAATGTTTCACATGAACAAAAAACATCATAAGTTATCGAATGGTTATTGCATCCATTACAGGAGTATGTTTCATAATAATCCATTTCATGTTTTTTGTGATAATCCTTGTGAAACCAGTCATTCTTTATAACTAATGGCTTCAATATTTTCATTTCATTTTCTCACAAAAACCCATTTGAATCCAACGTGCTCAATCCATTCGGTGGTTTTCCTGATCGACCCCCAAACCTCACGTTTAGCAAGTGAGTCTTTCTCAGATTGGATTGCAACCTTCCTTTGATCCCAATCTGGCATTTCACGACATTTATTAAATATTTTATGTTCTTGATCCCCATCTATAATTTCAAGGGATACATTGTATGAAAACGTGTTATCAAAAATAGTCTCCACTTGGTTCCAACATCTTCGAATGTTGGTGGAATTTATTAAAATTCCATCTTGATCATGTTCATGTATTTTTGGTACATTTACATCATCTTAAAATTCATTCATATCTTCAAGAAACATAGTTTGATTCCCCTTTATTCGATGGGGTTTATTATCTTTTGAACTAAGTGGTCTCATGCTTGTGTCATGGGTTAGAAGTAATGTTGGTAATGTCATCACATTGTCCTTCTTGGACATCAATTATTACGGGTGCATTCACCACAGGTATATATGATTTTATAACCTATTTTTAATAATTGAATACATTAGGCAATTGAATTGATAAATTTTGAAAATTAATGATGTTTTTAACTTCAATTTCACACGTTTTTGTATGAGAATCAAGATGTAATAATGAATTTGATTTCCAAGATATTTATTTTGAAGTCGATTGATTTTCCCCTTTGAGTGTATGAAATAATTTTTCATCAAAATGACAATCTGTGAATCTTGCAGTGAATAAATTTACTATCATAATATCAAGCTATTTAATGATCGAGGGAGATTCAAAACCAACATATATCCAAAATCTCCTTTGGGCTCTCTGTTTTGTTCATTGTGGGGGTACAATTGGCACAAATACAGCAGTACCAAATATCCATAAGTGTGAAAGATTTTTTTCATGACCAGAATATAATTAAAAAGAGAAATAATCATGATCACTTGATGGACTTATTTGAAGTAGTGATGTTGCATGAAAATTTCATATCCCCATGCTGAAATGGGAAAAAAATTTCATAAGTAATGGTCTAGAGAAAAGATGTAATCTCTTTTTAAATTATTCAACTAGACCATTTTTTTATGCACATGAGCTACAGGATGTTCAACACTTATTCCCAATGACATGAAATTATTATTAAAAACATGTGATGAATATTCACCAGCATTATCAACCCTAATATGATTGATTGAAAAATCATTGAATTCCACCCTTATTCATATTATATGGGCTAGTAATTTTGCAAACGGATGGTTGCAAGTGGGTAATAAACACACATTGGACCATCGAGTTGAAGAAACAATCATGATAATGAAATAGCTGAATGGTCCACATGGTTGATGAATTGGTCCACATATATCGCCATAAATTATGTCAATGAACATTGGGGTTTCAGTCCCGATCATTGATGGTGATGGTTTTATGATTAATTTCCCTTGAGAACATGTTGCACATGATAAATTATGGGGTGTAAGAACCCTTTTATCAACCAATGGAAGTCCATGAGTACATTTAATTATTTTACACATCATTATTTATCTTGGATGACCCAAACAGTCATGTTAGAAAATACATGTACCATGGTTGCTAAAAATAGGGTTCACAATGTTTGATTCAATTATACAAATATTGATAATGAACTATCTAGACGGAAGTCAAAAAAGATTCTCTTGAATCAATTTGTGCTCATTTTTAATGCCTGTTATGTAGAGGTATTCAGAACCTCCTTCATCCATTGTCTCGATGTGATATCAATTGTTATGAATATCATTAAAACAAACCAAATTGTGTCAATACTTGGGAGAAAACAAATCATTGTTTATCATAATCTGGGTACCACCAGGTAGGTGTATTTTTTCACTTCTGTAGCCTTCTTTTAATTACACCCAATTGGTTAATGTACCCACATAAGCACTTCTCATTTTAATGGTGATAAAGTATTTCTCATGTTTGAGAGTTGTGTGTGTCGTTGCGTTCTCTATGATGAAAATATCTTCATCATGGAAATTATTCCCAACAGAATGATTTATATCATCCATTTCAAATAATGAAAATAAAAATCCATATAAATAAAAAAATAAAAGAAAACAAAATAAAAAATAAAATATATAAAAATATTAAAAATTCTAATAATAGTTGTTCATTTAAAACACAATCATACCAAAACCAAAAATAAAACTTTGATTCCATCATGAGCATTAATTTCTGATCAATATTCTCATAACCATCATGGTGTGAAAAATAGTATGAAATATCAATGTGTTATTATCATCATCATATTTCAATGCATGGTTAAAAAAATTCACATCAACATTCATTTCCTTTCCTTTTATAGATTGTTAATAAATATCCAAAAAATTCTTCGGTGTAAGTCAATTACACGACCAATTCCCCTTCATTCCACATAGAAAGTAGTTACATTCATCATTCTTCGCTTTCTTCATTTGGGGATGTTCGTTATTGGACCACTTAGAGTGGTGCCCCTTCCTCTTCTCATTTGTTGTATGAACACCTTGAAAAAATGACTTCACTCAGCCTCGATTACATCGATTCTTCCCATGAACATGATAAAAATAAATCTAATTCGCTTTAGGGAATGGAGTGGCACCAATAAGTCTTGATTCATGATTTCTTATTAGGTGTTTATTATTTTTTTTCAACAATAATAAGGAAAGAATATAATTTAGAGTATTTTGTAAAACCTTTCTCATGATATTGTTGTTGGAGAATGAAATTTGTGGGATGGAAAGTAATATATTTTCTTTCCAACATATCAGTATTAGTGATAGTATCTCCGCATAGTTTGAGTTGCGATGTCATTTTAAACATTTCTGAGTTGTATTCACTTATTAATTTATAATCTTGAAATCAAAAATTACTCCACTCAAACCTTTCTCTTGGGATTATTACAAGTCAAAGGTGAGAATACCACTCTTTGAGATTCTATTACAGCACCGAATGATCATCAACCAATAGGTATTCATTTTTCAGATGCTCATGGAGGTGATGGAGGGGGAATATTGGGGCTCAAGCATGGTCTTGAGCAGAAGCGTGATTTCTAACAATAATTTGTTCGCCGAGGCCGTTAGAATCAAGGTTCATCTCTAAATCCAGAATCCATGACAAGTAATTCTTCCCATAAATGTCAAGAGAGATAAAACCATGCTTTGGAATATTGATAATGCGAAAATTTATCTTACTGGGATTGCTAACCTTTTTACATCGTAGAGTAGTCATGCTGATAACGTGTTGCGAAAATTTTCGATTGAAGGTGATGCGAAGAAAAATCGTATAAAGATGTCGAATTCTCAGGATGACGATGGCGACGTAAAATGTCTAAATCAAAATAGAATAGGAATCAAAAAAATACATGTCTGTGGCCACACAAAAGTAAACCATTTAATTATCATGCAGCTATATTTATAGATTACAAAATGGTTGATCCAACAGAAAAATTTAATTCCAATGAATCATGTCTGACAGTGGGAAGACAAAATGTATGGCCATATGAATACACTTCATGGGTAATGAATAGACCTCATTCATTATGATTTATGAAATCCACTTAATTAATGATAATTCTTAACAAATAAAATATAAAAACCCTATATATATCATGTACTTCATTAAAACATTATACTTCTAAAGGAGATCATAATTTTCTTCCAAAACATTTTCCATCACAAAAACCACTGACTTCTTTACCGAACACATCTAACGAAAAAAATCGTACACACACATAAATTAATTCTACCAAAATACATGAAAGAAAATATAAAAATTCTAACCTATTATTTATAGTTCACTCAATATGTGTTTAACACATGATAATCATAAAAAAAATATGTTTACCCATATAACAATACGTGACGTGGAATAATACATCATTTCATATAGTAGACCTAGTTTTTAGATTTTTATTGTTATAAAATACTTATTATTAAAGGAACATATTAATATCATATAGGAAATTCAATGTATATCATGTTTATTGGAAATATTAGTGTTCATAAGAAATCATCCTATGTGGAATACCACTTATATTTACATGGAACTTTATATTGAAAATTAACAATAGAATATATTTTTTTCGTGTTTGGGAAAAAAATTGATGATATCTGGTGATCCATCGATCATATATTGATCTAAAATAGAACATGGGTTTATACATAGTCAATAAGAATGATAACCCTCATATAAAAAATATTTATAGTGATCATTGAGATGATGATCTACATCTCAATCACCCGAATTACAATGATTAGATTAGATGAATAATATTATATATGTATTTTTTTAATGTAGTAATAATGTAATGACTAGGGAACAATACACAAATATATATATATATATATATATTCCCTATAATATTTAACCAAATGCATTCTCATTGATTTATTTTTTATTGGAAATAATTCCCCTCATATATCTTCTAGAAAATTCCTATGCTGGTACCCTCTGAATCCCAAACTACCCACACACTGGCACTATCATTGGGCACTATGTAATCCATTAATTACATTCCACAAATGACTTTGTAGGTTTATGTAACACCCATGTGGTTGAACAATAGTCTCCTATGTGATTGAGGTGGGTCATTCATTGTCTATTAGATGCCTTATATTTTAACAACCACCAAAATACATACCATAAATAAAAACTGTTTTTTGGTTTTTTCATAAAATATTATTCATATTAAAAGAAAAAATATTTTATTTTACATGACCTTAAAATTTTTCTTTAAAATTATTTGAATTTATCATATTAAAAATTTATTGTTTTATTATTTAATTTTTATCATGCTTTAATATGGATATCTCATATAATACATGTTCGAAACATCTTCATGATAATAAATATTAATCTAATTTTTTATTTTATTAATGTTTTAGACAATGTGAAATATCCTTGTTAAATTGAAACATGGTTGATGGAATTAAATTTCAATTCACCCATTTTCAAAATTACAGTTCCTTTTTGTAAGTAATATTATCAATCGAAATTCTTTATTTTAGACTCCTCACATTAAATTTCCATAGATCATGGCAGTATCTCAAAAATATTATACACTTACTTGGATTCTTCACCAAGCATGACATCCAATTACCTATCATGATCATGTTTTCATATACATATTACTTATATGTTGACTATTTTTACAATACAATATGTCTATAATGAATTCAACTATCATACTTCATAATTTTATTTTTCACAATAATTATCATGTTGCTAATGAATATGAGGTACATACACATCCATATGGTCATTATTTATAGGAAATCACCCTGGTCCAACACTATAAGAATTATTGAATATCACATATCCCTAATAGGGTTCTGGAATGCTCAAAATATGAGATAATGTTAGAAGACATTTAAACTCCTCAAAAGTGTTCTAACACACTGCATACCAAATGAATTTAACCTTATCACTATATAAGCACACAATAGTGACTACAACATAGAGAAATCTAGATATATTGTAGAATATATGTATCTTGAAGATTCTATGTGGTTTATAAAAATAATTTCGCCATCAACAACTAAGGATCAACTAAAATTCCATGGTTTAAAATAACATATCCTATAAAATAAACTTATTATTTAATTTTTTTTTATAAATTACCATAAAAGAGATTAATCCTATATTTTTCTAGAATGAAATTCAATATGATATCATACTTACAATCAAATCTCAAATAACCCCATAAATCAACCTCAAATCCCATCCAAAAATGGGTTTAGATAATGATTCAATATATGGTTCATCAATTATAGAAAGTCTATAATAGTTTTGATTTAAAAAAATTAATTAAAATATGTTTATAATGTCCATACATATTTTTGAAAATTCTCATTAGGTTATTAGACTCAAAAAAAATAATATGATGACAACCAAACAGATGATTAGTTTTCAGAAACTAATTTATCACCATTAAATATCCAAATAATTCATTAACATGGTTACAATGCTATTTATTATTAATTGTTACTCATTTAAATATCAGATTGTATACACATATACTCAAAGAACTACTATCCTTCATGAAGAAGATCATGAGAGCCACCATTGGTGAAACACATAAGAAAACTAAATCATTCCCTATCAAGTTGTCTTGTGGATCATGATATATTTTATCTTAGTAGGTTTTATAGGATAAGTTTATATATAAATTAGACTTATAAATATAACAAGATGAATTATAAACTGTACCACCCTTTTAGGAGGAGAACTCAAAATGGACATTGGAAAAAATATAGGGAATTCATCCCAAGCAAAGTGAATATTATAATGTTTGGTGACATAACCAATTTCAACATTAACAGAAGAAAAAAATGATTGATATATATGTAAGATTATGTTTTATGACCAAACCATATGTATGAAACTCCTTAGAAAACCTTCTAATGTTCATTAGTGTTAATGAATGTGATGCCCCAATGACAATAATATCTCTTAGTGGGATGTGTAAAAACCCAATTCATCATGATGTTAGAAAAAAATATCATGGTAAAGAGGTAATAAATCTAGTAAATACCTCACATTACTTATCAATAAAGAAAACACAAGAAAATGAAACATATACCCTTTCCCCATAAAAAGTGGCAATTCTAGATCCACAAGAATTGGAATGGGCACTTTCAACAGTTTTTGAAGATCCAATAAATGGGAAGATATAAAAGAGTGTGAGTCACATATATAAAAAATAAAATTTTCCATATAATATGATATAAAAATTGTGCCTCTTTCAATTATTGTTCCCACTTTGTACAGTTATGTAAATTCCTCCGCTGAATGAAAATGTGTCTCTCCATAATCTTATGCCTAGATCCCTACTGAATTTCAAACATTTTATTTTTTTCATAGTAGAATATGGGCATAAAGATCCATATATATAATGGTTTGTTGACATATCTAGGTAGAACCTCGGTAAATTTCTACAAAGACAACAATTATAAAAACTATTCAAGGGTTTTGGACCTGACCATCAGGTTTCATCTTCATTTTCACATTGATCAAAAGTTATAGGCACACTACCAACTACTATTGGGGGTTCAGAGGAGGCCTACATCTAATAACTCCCAAAATCTCAACTATGATTACCATACAATTTCTTATTTATTCCATCCCCATCACTAAATATACCATTAGGTTGAAAAATGATCCAACCAATGAAATTATTCACAATATACTAATTTTTTTTATCATTATGCAATCGAACATGTCAAAATGGGTGAATTCATCAATATATAAACCATCAATCTGATTTCAGGATTCAAACCCTATATATATTTATAATCTGACACATGATTATTCTTCAACGCTATAATTGAAAATCATACCGTCCCCAAGAAATACTTGTTTACAGTGAAACAAAATTATATCACTTTTAGGAAGACAATAACTCATAATAAAATATTAATATCAAATATTTTATTGTTAACTATTGAAACAAGAAGACATGAATCCATTCCACTCGAAGCCCTCATTTAAATTTTCATAAACAATTGAATCCCACCTATAATTGATGTTACCCTCAATCATGATAATTGGTCAATTAATCTTGACAAAACCCATGTGAATCAAGAATATCAAATACCTAAAATATATTTTTCAGTTATCCATCAACATTATACATTTAATTTATACCCTTAGTAGATGGGGGATTCTAGCCTATAAACTCTCTTTCTTTACCAATTTCAACCATAACTTTTGATGCAGCTAAAAATTTTGATTCTAAATCGGTTGTACATTATAGTCTGTGGAAATATATTCCCATGTTATATCATCTAATAAAATATTATCAAGGGAATTATTTCTTTAACAAACATTATATTATATATCCTTCTAATAAAATCATTATAGGCATATCAATGGTATTTATATACAATGAAATTTATAATTAAATTAAAATACAATGAAATAATCTCATCTTAAACTAGATGAAAATAAGAAGAAACTGAGATCAATTTCATGACCCAACACATGGGATCCACATAACAACATCATGTGGTGACTTAAGGATCCTCACTACAAGAGATTCTCTAGATCTCACCTTATTCGACACCTGAAGTCTCAAAAATAATGTATCACATCAATAAACATATTAAGAATTAATATATCCCTATTTTAATACAAAATTATGAAATAATGGATTAGAAAACCCATTAAACTAGGCATCAAACATGATCATGGTATGACCTGAAGGGTGTAATTAATTCCTATGAGATGATTAATAACACCCACACATCGAAAAAACTAGAGGGTATTGTTTTCCGAATATTGATAATGATGAGTGGAATATATATATATATATATATATATATAAAATAAGAGCTGATATAAGTCATAAATACTAATATTTTAATTGGTTCAATATAACAAAACTAATCTTGATAAAATCTAGGGTACATGTCAAAATAATAGACACCCAAAACTAACCACTATAACTCTGTGGGACTTGTGGGTAATATATCATTGTCTCACGACATTATATTATATACTAGCTAATCAAAAACATTATCATATCATTATGGTACCTTTCGCTTACTTACATCAAATAAATCATAGTCTTTACAACATCAAGGAAGTGTACTGGGTGTGATCTAAATAGGATGAGTATGACCCCACCCAGGTTCTCTATAAAAATCCTGTATAAAATAATCACAATATACAATATTTTTAGTATAACAATTAATTACAAGAATTAAGAATGAATTATTAAAAAATTTTGACAACCAATTCTCCTTTTCCCAAATATTTCACAAAACAGTGTAGTATAATTTCAAATATTTATCTAATTTATAAATCAACATTTTTCACATAATCGATCATATCATGTAAAATAAAACTATTTAAAAAAAATACTTTGCCAATCACAATAATGATAATAATGTTCATCCTAGATAGGTTACTCATTCATATATTAAAATCATTCACATGTTTGAACTCACATGCCAATAATCATTGTATCAATAAAATAGGTATGGTAGATGAATCTAGAAATTAGACACCATAAAATTCCATCATCATGTTCCTAGATTAAATGTATCTATGATCTATGAATGTATAAACATCCATGAATTAAATTCCCATATATATTCAATGGACAAGCCCCGTAATAAATAATCACCCTAGGTAGACAAGGTCTACATGTGAGTTGTATATTAAATATATTTAAAAGTTATTATCAAATTTCATAAACCATTAAAAATAACACATTATTAAAAAAATCAATGAAAACAAATTTTATAATCCATTTCATAGTTATATGAACATAACAATCGCTAAACTAAATTAGGGGAAACAATATTTCTTCGGAAAACCCTTTTACCTATGAATATCATTCTATTCAGGGATTCATGAAATTATCAACTAGAAATTAATTTTGAAAACCAAGAGATGTCACATCTCATATAACATAGGATAGTATTGAAACCAACAACCTAAAACATATGTTCAACACCACCCACAATGGGATAAAAACAGCTAAAAGAAAGGAAATGCAGAAAAATGATATGAGACATTAAAAAATGGCTCACAAAACATAAAACCATGATTAAATATAAAAAATATAATTATAGAGTATAGATCAAAATTTACTTAAAAAATCACACAATATTCACCACAACGGACAAGTTAAATGTTATAAAAACGTTAATCACATGATATATCATGGATATACTAGATAAGGATTATAACATGATTAACATAGCCCTGAAATATAGTACAATACTATTCCAAATTATAAAAGAAATAATGGAATTTAGATGGAATTGGTCTCACATATGAAAATTGGAGAAACCAACCAAATATTTATCAAAGTGAAATGTGAATATTTGAATGAATCCCATACAAAAACTAGAGTGTCCCTAGATTACAAAAAGTTTGATTGCAGTGATACAAAGTGATTAATGGTTTCAGAAATGGGTCATGGGGAATTAAATGACTATGGTGACCCTAATTATCTTGTTCCAGCCTAGGGTTACTGGATAGCTGATGATATCATGGAGTAAGTATTAACCCAATGAAATTTCATCATCTTTCCATTTGAATTCTTATACGAATTTCCTTCCATGCTGATTCCATAAGCTTATTTCTGTACCTCTGTAGACACAACACCACAAAAAAAAAGAGTACCCACTCCATTTAATTCCTAATTCACATTCTCGAACATCATTGGAAGATTAAAAAACTATTAATATTCATAAATAGTATTTTAAAATAATCTTTTACCAAAGGAAAATGTAGATGATATAGGAAGATATAATGAAATGAGGATTACATTTTTATTCAATTATTTTTAATTTCACATTAAGAACAACATTTGTCCTGACCAAATACAATATAATTTTTTTCTATATTATAACTTACCACATACATAATGTATATCATGGAAAACCAATAAGGAGATAACTCTTCTCTAATTGAAATGAAATTTGATCCCTTCATAATGTGTGTTACTACAATCCAAATCGAAGTAAATAATTTGGATGTTTTTTGGGAGTTGAAAAATAGAATTCAAGTGATAATTTTCCCATTTTTATTTGGGTATGAGAACTACTTGAAACATACCAATATTTTTATATCTCTGATCTAAAAAATCCAAAGTAATAGGAATTGAGTATATATACTTTCATATACATTATAATTTTTTACAGTGAGGGATACTCAATCAAATATAAATACTTCTTCATAAATAGTATATGAATAGATATATATTACCTATGATATTCATAAAAAGGCATCATATTAAAATCAAGTATTTAAAGATGACATAATATATCAATATATATAATGAAAAAATTTCTATTAAATAGGCCAAAAATTTATTTCTGTAATTATACCCATGATTATTCAAAACGGAGTGTGGAAAATGGTGTCATTGTGTCATTATACATGATGAAGAATAAAACTAACATAATTAATGCATTACCATATATCACAAACTTGTCTCAACTATAAGTAATTATGGGAACTACTACTTTGATTACGATTCTCTTCATTTGCATGAAATTTTAAAAAAAATTAATTTGTTCAATGGAACCTACCTCCCTTTAGAGTAAATATTTTATTTGTTTTAGAATCCATGATATGTATCAAAATATTTCCATGTATTATAAATACATACCATGATAAATATTGATCTTAATCTTTGTGGTTGTAGAGGGCCAATACCTAACAACTTCCATCTTTTAAGGATATACCGATATAAGCGGGATTGAGTTTGTATTTCACATCAATGAAACATTTTTGATCCACAATTCAAAAATCATGATTTTTTATTGAAATTAAACTTTAAAAATTTATCCTATACAACAATCAAATTAAATTCATTATCTTCCTTTATTTTGGAATATATTACAATATAACTTAAAAAGACTACCAAAAACTGATCTCGGTATTCTAAAAAAAATTCTATTCGATAGATCAACAAATATTGATGGGAAATTTTTATATCCAAATGGTATAACTATAATTCATAATTACTATACCTCATATCAAAGGTTTTATTGTTTATATCCTATTTTTTTCTCAATTAATGATATCATAAATTATTTTTAGTCATCTTAATGTTTTGAGATCCATGAAGTTAGAGAAACCACTCGTCAATACATGGTATATGATATGTGTTATTGATAATGATCATACTCTATTTTGGACTATATATAAAAGGAAAATTTTAATCATAATTCATTATAAAAAAATAGGTTATGTCTATTGTGATTCAATTGGGTTTATGAATCCCATATCAATATTTTTCTTCAGTTTCTTTTAAAATTAATGTTACTCAATCCCTAAGTATGATCACTACTAAAAACTAATCTGAATGGTTCCGAAAAATACTAGAAATGTATTTAAGAAATGAATTATAATGATCATGATATATATGTATATCATTAATTCTATATTTCCTATTTATTATTTTAAAAAAAAATTACCTCATGGAAATATAAGAATTCCTAAACAATTGATGTAATTTCTTTTTTATGTTTTTATTTTTCATCACAATATTGGATGATAATGGGTTGATTTTTAATATCAAATGTAACTTAACATGCTCATTAATTTATATTTTCATTATATAAGAAGGTAATATCCATTACTATAAATTCATCAATATTAATTTGATGTTAAATAACATTATTTTTAATAATCACAGTCCCACAATTTAATTTGTAGGAGGAGGTATGTAATGGATGTGTGATAATCATACCATTAGGATTATTAACTAAAAATTCTTTACATAATTATTTATAAGATTATTTTATATCCATGGAAAATTATTTATATATAAATTATTATATAGATAAATAATAAAATAATAAATACATAACTCTACATGGGATAGTAGTGCATTTTTTTCCATGTTTTTCTATTGTCCCACTTTAGTTGTTGGGATCACATGAAAATTAAAATTATCACCCATATTAATAGGTATATGACTATGATTGTAATTATTAACCATCACATTCATTAACTAATTGTAGTAATATCCATACTTTTTGAAATTAGAGAATTGTATTTTGGGTGTCACATTTAGTTAATCATTTTCACCATCATTGACTATCCTGTCCACATGAAATCAATATTATTTTTCCCTATGGTTGAATTTCATACACATAAAATATTTATCATACTAATTTAGGAAATATACACTATTTTACTTCCCCACAAATTAGATTAATTGATGATTTAATATCATTCCACCATTGGATTTTTTATAATTTCTCTAAAAATAAATTATTTTATTTTTATCCCAAAAACCATGTGAACAATAGGAATCTATAATATACATATAAATTATTATAATAAATAAAAATATTTCTTAAAATATACATAATAATATTATAGATAATTAATTTTATAGATTTGGTCTCATGATACTAAATAAATAGTCAACATTTGTTTATGATCAATGTTAAAAACATAATATTACATTTCATGTCTAATGATATATACCCTATAAGTACTATACTATTTTTCCTCTATATTTTTAGTTATAGAAACTCTAATTACATTTTCATGGAAATAGATTGAGGAAAATATATATTAAAAAATACTATCACAAACACATCACAGGAAATAGAGTGAATCTCACCATATTTCCTCATATTCATTATAAGTTTCCACTATTAATCAATTTCACATTCTAAATGATACAAAAATAAAAAATAAGCAATAGTGAGTTTGACAATTAGAGAAAAGTTATTATACCTTCTGTTGAATTCTTAAATTTTTCTTCATTAACTAAATTACTGGAACCACATAAGGATGGATGAAATTTCTATGTGGTATTCTCTAGATTTAGTTGTTCATTCTATTATATTTTTGGATATTTAGTTTGATTAATTTTTCCATTAAATGCATTAGAATTTTGGTTAAAGATAGTTAAAAAATTTCTTATCCCTGTGCATTTTTAATTTGGATTCTTGTGAGTATAGTCATTTTATTTTTTCGCATTTATTTTTACTGTAATTCATCATTTTCCAATAATTGACTGAAACCAAAAATAATCATGTCAGTATAAAACATCAGAAACCAGTGTAAACATTCATAGGTTTATGAAAAAAATTCTTATGGTGTCCAATATAAAGAAATCTTATTTTAACCAATGAATCCTTCAGTTTATCTCATATCTTGAGGCATTATTATTTATTCTCATAGGTTTTATCCATTAATTTTTAATTAGGGTATATAAAAATAATTTTATTTAACCAAATTATATCTAATTACAGTATTTACCCCCATGTCTAATAACATGACCACTCATCATGCACCATGTGACAATTGAGTTGATACTCCCCAACCCTTTATTTGGTTGTTTACCTATATGCCGATATTTTTAGATATGTATCCACATTCTACTATATAGATAGGGATTAAATTTATTGGAATCCTCAAAATCACTACCTATAAAATTATTAGAATTTTTTCATATATTTAACATCATCCTGATGGTTTTTGTAATTTTCTATAGTCTTAATATCCAGAAATTAATAAACCATACTCTAATATAAAATAAGGAAAACAAACCATTTCATGCATAAATAATATATTTTTGTAGATGAATATTATGTAAACATCATTACAAAAAATGTACCAAAATCATAGTGGGAAAATGTCATCGTAGACTATATACATAGTCATAAAAGTAAATAATTCATCTTCAACATCTTGCATAATGTCTTTTTCCCATATTATAATCGTTAGGCATACCCTTCATAAAACCATTATTCATAACCATAAGAAATTTAAACAAATGAATGGTTGATATTATACTCATAATGAATAAAAATATGTGGTATATCAATCATTGATCAAAAGAGAGAAAAACATAATAGAATGAGAATATTATCATAATATAAGAATATCATAAACATTAATTTCGAAACATTTTGTCATGAATCATGGAATATAATCATGTTATAAAAAAATATGTCTTAAAAGTGGAGAATCTGAAATAAAAAATCCTGAGATTTCAAAACAAATGATTTTTGTAAGAGATATGTCTTTTTTCCTATACATAAGAATAGAAATTATTTTATTTTCCAAACTATGACAACAAAGACAAACATAGTGTATTAGGATCACTCTCTATTCTAGATTTTACAATGTATAACTAAAATTTCAAAACACAAAAATGGAAATAGAAAATTATTCAACTTAGATCAGTTCAAATTCTAGTCAATGGTATCCCAAGATATATCAATCTATAAACAAAGCATTAAAGGTAAATATAGTTCCAAGACCAACCATCACAAAATATAAATATCACTTAGGTGTGCCAAAATATCATAATATCATTCACCATATTATCATATAATAACCCATGAAAATTAAACACATTTCATCAACATATAATCATAATAAATATAATGAATGGATGATAATCGTATCATAAAATCAATTATTATATCATCAAAAATTAATTAACCTATGTAAAGAAAACGAGTTTCATGAAATCATCATAAGAATAACATCATCATATGTCTTCATGGGTTTTTATCTTCAAATATGTATATTTACCCATTTAATTATAAGAAGAATAAAATTATATCGAAATAAATAAAGCAAAAATTTTGAAAAAAATCATTGAAAGCATGAAAATAATATCCTTTTTCTTTTATAAAATTTAAAATGAAAATTTAATCAACATGGATAAAATTATTTTCATTTAATATGAATATAGAAATTTTTAATTTATTATTTAATTAAATGATTACTCAAGAATCCTTGAAAATTCATTCCTATTATATAAAGTAATAAATAAAATTATTTTCACACGTTTTTATAGATTAATACAATTTTTATTTAATTTATTTAAAAAGGATTATTTTTTATGCATTGAAAAAAATTCAATAGTAAATTAAAATAGAAATTGTAAACTTTTAAATTAATCTGTAATAACATCCAATTTTTTTTATAAACATGGATATAGAATATCATTATTCATGACCATAAAAGAAGAAATATTGTTGGATTCTCTCAAAAAACAATTCAATGATTATTAATGGTAAAAAAGATACGGAAATAATAATAATATATCAAAATAATATAAACAACCATATGAGGATAAAATATGTGGATTTTAAAGGATAATTTTCATATTATTTTTTAATGTAAATTTGGTATAGAAAATACCAAAACTAAAGAAGATGATAACATAAATCATAACAAAAAGTTTCATCCTTCATTATACATGTTAAAAACTAAAATATAGTGAAAATAAATTTCATATAAATATATCATAAAACTATATTCACAAATAAAATACTAATTTCCATTACTATATTATATAAAAATGTAATTTAATAAGCAATTCTGTCATTGAAATGATCATTTGGGTGAAAAATGTTGTGTTTTCAGGGCATGTTTTGGTTCAATTGTTATAGTACATGTACCATGGTCATGGTATCATCATACATAAAATCATATTAATTAAATAAGTATCATACCTATTCATTAAATATTCTTCGAAAAACATTACTATAAATTGGTGATGAAAAGTCATTCATATCACTTCGTGGAGGTGGTTGTCCAATTGTATGCACTGGTTCTATTTTATGTTTTTGATGGATGAAAAAAATAAATATATATAAGTTAAAAAAATATAATCATAATAATATCATAAATATCATATATTCAAATTAAATATATCCATATTAAAATATATAAAAAAAATTAATAAAGTATCACATCGCTTTGTGGATGTAGTAGTCTAGATATATGCACAAATGACATTATCATTTTGTAATGGATATGAATAAGACATAAAATGGATGTAAAATTAACAGAAAATCAAATATGTAATGTCTACATACCATTTTCATAATTTCAGGATGGTTATATAAAATATGGAAGTAGTTTAGATTTTGGTAACATGGAAATGATCAGTAAGAACATATTCCCCATGTCTATGTATCTTCCATTAAATGGAACCATAAGGATTACTGGATATGTATTTTCGGAAGTCAAAAACATAAGTAAATGGATAAATATTCTAGTATAGTATTTGGTATAATATTGATGTAGATAAAGGGGTCATCAGTTATAAATAATAGAGGATATAAGATTCCTATTTATTTGTGCAGTGAGTGGCCAGCAAATAAATACATGAAATATTATATAAAAATATATGTCTTAATCTAGTCCTATAGCTCCAAAATATCCATGCATAAAATATTGCAACGTTAATTTTTAAATAAAATAAATTAAATGAAATTATATATTTTTTTAATATTTCTATATTTCTTTTTTTGGTTAACAACTTTATATTAACTTTTAACACCTTTAATTATAAAAATATTTTCACTATATTAATTATTAATTATATAACTTATTATGTTGAAATTATTGTATTTTTTTATTTATGTTGATTAAAAATATCAAATCTATTTTATGAGATTAAATTTTTATTATTTTATTAAATTAGTTTTAATTTTTCATAAATCATAATAAGAATGTTTTTAGAAAAAATGATTCATCAGCTTAAAATTATTTTAATATTATTAATTTATTTAAAAATATAAAGAAATTCATGATAATATTTTTTACCAAAATGCTACCTAATAAAGTCAATTAATATATTTCTTCAATGAGGAGTAATATAATTTATTAATATAAAAACATTACGAGAATCAAAATAGGGGTTCAGAAGAAAATAACACTAATTGTTACCTTCAAAGGATTTAAATTTCATTTCTAATAAATTTATAACATATAAATCCACTTTATACATTTAAAAATAACATTTACTTTATATAGTGAGTCTTATTAGCACGTGAACATACAATGGAATGGATATACATGTCACATTAAATTAGAAAATTTAAATAGAATATCAAGGATTATTTGACCTCAGCGTTGTTTATAATGTGTACAATTAAATATATAAAATTTATTTAGAGATAAAAATGTCATTAAATCTCAAGGATTAACATATAGACTTTATTTAGGTCTACAATACCATGAAAAACTAAATTTAATCTTTGTATTTAAATTACCAGGTAATAAATAACCCATTTGTACAAAGAAAAAGATGATGTGGTTGTCATAGTTAGAATAAAGTCATTGATGGGGGAAACAATATAAACTATATTTAAAAGAACATAGGTAGAGAACATAACACTATAAAATTCAAGATATTGTTTTTCATTTTAATTGATATGTTTTATATGAATCAGTCAATATTTATGGAACACATGAAAAAAATAACTCATGGTTTATGAAATTATATCATATATTATTACAAATGATTTTATGACATTTATTATCCAACGTATCCAACTAGAAGGAATGAAAACCATGACCATAACCAAATATAATTTATTGATTGAATAAATGATCAACATAATAGAGACAACTTTGGGCATAAAAAATATTACAATATTTTTTAAATTTAATTAGGTTTTGAAAAATAAAATTTCACACCTGGAGAAACAATTTCCCCCTCGACAAGGATCAAACACCATAGATCAATTTCTGATTCAATAGCCTCCATTACATAGTTTTTCCATTAAATTAATATTATAATTAAAGTGGATAATTAATTAATAGAAGTTATTTAATGGATTGATTCACACTGTGGAGGACCAAATTATCATGATTGGATTTACTTTAATGGGGTATATTAACCAATGGCAGTCCTAGATTCCATATACCAATATTACTGATGATATAGAAAACATAAAGTGCTTTTAATTTTTGAGATATGTTTATTGAAAAATATTTTCCCCACAAGCATCATGATATGATGAAAATAATGTAATTAAATTTATGAAAACATTTATGAAGTGATTGTAGTTGAGTATGGGTATAATTTCATATCCATAGTGTGGATGGTTCAGTGTTATCTATGAAAGCAAAAAATAAATATTGATGTCTTTATTGGAGGACTTAAACATATTCATAATAAAAAATTATCCCCTCAAAATTATTATTTACATGATTACATTTTTACAAGTGATTTCCATAAAAACAATAATTTTTGTAAATATTTCATTTAGCAATCTAATCTTAAGAGGAAGTGGATTAATGATCACCATTAGGAATGAACTGCTATATTCAAAATGAATCTAATAATAGATTTTCCAATATTTATTAAATATGGGAATAAATATTTATGTCATTGCATAAGGGGATTGATTTTTTGGTTTATCTATGGAAAGATGGTTCATCAAAGTATTGAGATAAACAAATAATTCATTAATTTTTAATTTTTTATGTAGATTCCTACACGAGAATAAACTAAGTGGTTCCCCAAGACAGTTTTCCATGTGACCTAAAGCACACCTCCCCATATTCTAGAGGTTACAAACCAGAAGAAATGGTCTATCATGGTATTATTTGGAGGTGATTCAATCTTAGTCAGAGTGTATCACATTTGTAAATAATAAGTGTAAGTAGATGAGGTTGTAATAAATAGGTAGTAATTGAAGAATAAAAATAAACATTCTTGTATAACCAATAGGTATAAGCCTAATCAATATTATATAAAAAAATGATGATTGTGTCATGTAGCAGTTGAAACTAGTGTACACGGGATGATATGGAACATGAATATACAACTAGCTAAACAAAAAACAAAATGGAAAAAATATATCTCTAAAAGAATCACAAGAAAAGGCTCGATCCCCTTCTCCCATACTCTATCCTAACCTTGAAATTTAAACATGAAAATATGTATTATTCCAAATTACTATACCATTATTCATTAAGTCCAGTAATGTATCGTTGGTATCCTGAGAGGGGTGTGATATATGCCTTGCAGGCCACCGCTAATGGTGTCATGGAAAAACTAGTTTTTTAATATTAAATTACCTAAGAGAAATTAGATAATTAAGGTATGGTAATAATTAAATAAAGTCATAAGAATGGGTTCCTTAAGGGATACCTAACCAACACTTCCTTCTTCAGCAAAATCTAGATATCTCTGAATAGATTTCAACCTGTACACATATAATATATGGGTATCAATATTCTCTATAATACATAAAATGAAAAATAACTGATCTTTATTACATAGAATGTATCTGTCATAGGTCAAACCAAATAATGTTTTTTATCATATATAATTCACTATTTAATTTAGATAAATGTTAGTTATAGTAATAATATAGAATTAATATCAATAATTGAAATTATATGAATTCGGGACCAACCCTTGAATAATTATATTAGGGAAGCCAATATTCACTCCATGAATAGTAAAAGTAAAAAACACCATAATATTCTACCTAATGTGACCCATAAGGCATCCCAAACATCACAATAATCTTGGGGTAATGTGTAACCCTCTAATTCCGTCACATATAAGTCATGTAGGGCACTAATTATCACTTGTTGGATGGTATAACAATCCTTCCAATAAAACCCCACCCTGGTGACTCCCCTAGGGAACCAATGTCTCTCATGGGAAAGTAAGTAATTTTCCTTTTGAATAACATGTCCTATAACTTCTGTAATGAAAAATTTACAATATTGGAAATTTAATTGAATCAATAAATTTAAACAATGGAAAAAATCATAGGTGACTAACCACTAGGCCTATCATTTCTCTAATGAAAATCTCATTTAATTTCATTTATTAAAATGTAACAATCACACCCTTGTTAATAACAAATAACTCATCACATTATAATATATTTCATAAGAATTTTAAGAGGGAATCACCCATATGTGTGTCTCATGTCCAAATTAATACCCTAGGTGGTTATTTCATGTGTATCTAGCGTTCGATTACACATAATAATAACCATTATATAATTAATTAATCATTATAAAGGATATTTACTGATTTCAATATCATTTCACAATATATCTTCAATAAATATAAGAATACATTAAGGTAAATATCTATACTACATAGATTAAGACTAGAGTACCCCCCTCGTTCAATATCCGCCCATGAATCGAGGTAGAACTAGAGAAACTAGAAGAATATATGAAAAACCTAATAATTGGTAATATGATATATAACCAAAATTGAACACAAAAAAGAGATATATAAACTTTTTAATTATTGAATATGTGTTGATATATTACTAATATTAATCCAATGTGATGCACAGTGGTTGATTATGTTCTCTGATGGATGAGGAATGGTGAATACTAACTTAGGCTTCAGAGAGAGCGTCGTGCGGGAGAGAGCTTCATGTGGGAGAGCGTCTATCAACTATATGAGAAAATAATGGTGGGATATTTTTTATAATTTTATGGTAAATGGGTAATTTACCATTCATTACAATTTCAAATGGATTTCTGTATGGTTAGGAAAACCATTTTCCTACTGTGTGGCAACCACTGCCCAAGAACCCCCTAGAATTAGATAGGTTCACGGTTTGACTATCCCTATTTAGCATATGTGAAATGACTCATTAACTTGTCTGATAAAATATGAAGGTCCACGTGGCCAAGGTCTCGTGGTATAGTCAAACCATGTGCCCCCTACTATGCACTTCATACCTCACAAGGATGAGATTCAACATTATCACTAATAAGGTTCTAACCATATGACTCAATCCACCTATCCAAAATCTAGATCACCAAGCTCCGAGTGTTCCCCAGCCTCACTTGAGCCACTAAATATCAATTCAAACACATTATTAAAATAAAAGTGATCTTTTTTAAAGTATCAAATTTTTTATAACACTTTTCAATGTTTGGAAATTACAAACTCCCTTCCATCAAACATATTTTCCCCATTTATCCCTTAATATGGGTGTAAATCCATCGCCTAAAAAATGTTACATATAGTGACCATGTATGCTGGCTATTCAATCCCTAATTTTATCTTATACATAGTTGTGTTGTAATATCACCTAGACTATTGTTACTAAACTACATTTGAGATAAATTGTTAACTTATCATACATATTAGATTCTCCTATAATAGAACATCCACCACTACCTGAATATCCATTTGATGAAATGACTGAGATTGTTAGGATTAATATTGATGAAGATGTGATACATTGAAGACATTGTGCATGGCCCAATACCTCTTGGGTAAATTCAACAATTAGTCTATTGGAATGACTCTCTCTATGATCTCAAAAAACGTTATGTACTCTGTTGATAACATTCACTATATATGAATCCTTCTATGAAAAATTCATGGAGAATCATGAATAAAGTCCCGATATACCACATCAAACTCCAAAAGGTCAATAGTGATGATCACTATACGGATTATGACTAGATTAATTTGTAGCCAAAATTTTCTAAATCAATATTACTATTTCTAATGTATCCTGAAAATGATGAAGTCATTTATGGGTCCAGGAGAATCATTTTGTGAAGTCTATTATTATAGGAAAAATAAATAAGTGGTAGGTGATTCTCATAATATCCAAAGAAAACTATGATTCATTCCCTATTAATTACATCAAAAACATGAATCATTTGATTAGTCTACCCATTTTCTAATGATGATGTTTTGTACTGAAGAGTTCCTGTGATCCTAGCGCTTTATATAAACCCTTCTAAAACTATGAGGTAAACCAGCTATCTCATCCCGATTTGATAGAACGGGAAAAACTATGAATGAATAATATCTCCAGAATTTAAATCATCACAAGATAATTAAATGAGAATATCTCTCAAATGTGTAGGTTCTGTGTGCGATTGGTTTTCTTATCGATGATCACCAATACTACATCAGTTCCTCAAGTGGATCTCAACATACTCGTCATGAAATACATAGTGATTTTGTCTCAATTCCACTTAGGAATGGAAAAAGGCTATAAAATTCCATCAGGTCATTGGTTCCAAACATTCATTTGATGATAGGTGGAGCATCGAGTTATAAAACTGTTAATTTTTCTATTCATAACTAGCTAGAAATACTGATGACGTAGGTCTCAGTACATTTTGGTATGCGAAGGGTGAACTTCAGAAAGAGAGGCATGTGATTCCCACATCAACTCTTTATGTAGGTCTGTAGGAACCCGGATATGTCTGTGAAATTCATGAGTCTTATCCTCACCAATATCCCAATAGGTATCATGTTCTAACTTGAGACATTCCCCATCAGGACATGGGAATAATGATTATAAATCAATACAATCTTACTTAGTCTAATAGGGTGGATGTCACTATGAATGCTATAATAAAAAGATACCCATGATATTTATGTTCATCTAGAAGAATATTCTAAAATAGGGCCACCAACTATGACTCTGCACTGGCCAATCGAATAGCATGTGTCTAGGTCTTCTAGCTCATGGAATAATCCATAGGATTTACCTTTCTAGATGTATAAAAATGAATTGTTAAAAATTATTTTAGGTATTCTACACACCTATTCTACATAAGATTCATTTCAGGATATGTGGATATACATTTGAGACATTTTTTATCAAGGCAATCAAGAAATTATTCCACTAATATAGAATTCTTATAACAATTTAAATCATGGAAATTAGCTGTTAGATCTGTGTTATTCGTAGGGTAATTCCCCTCATGAGTTCTAAATTGGAGGGACCAAATGCTACATTGTGATCTAAATATATCCAAAATACTCCCATATCAGTCCCTAAATCCAAAAAATTAATTTTATAGAACTTACCTGTATGTGTAAGAATCAGGGATAGTGTTGATGTTAGTATCCATATATACTCCTAAATGTATTCCTCATAAGAATATAACAAAAAGACATTTATACCCTTTTTATTTAATATTGTGAGATGAAATCCTAGGTGTGAGATGTCACATGTAAAATTCTAAAATAACAATTTTTCCCAAGAAGCTTCATATGTCAAATAAATTCATAGAAAAATCCTATTAAACTATAGTTCTCTCTATTTCTTGGTCAATAATGACTCCAAGATCTATAATGATATGACTTAATAAGTATAACTTAAAGATCCAAAAGTTGCAATGGTGATAATAGCATACAGATGATTATCTCTTTTTTAATTCAACATAATATCAATATCTTTTTCATGGTAGTGCCATGTAAGAGAATACACCATTATATCATTCAAAAATACTAATTTAAATGAATCTTGATATGGTTTGAGAGCCCGATTCATCGAATTCATAATTAAAAATAACTATATTTTAAGATAAAATGAAATAACCAAATACATGTATAAGTTGTATCTTCTCTATAATTCTCTATGTGGTATCCCTAATAAAAACAGATGAATTTTATTATATCATATTATCAATTATTTAATTGAGATAGTTGTCACCCGTTAGATCTATTCAAAGTGGAATTCTATTTGTGGTAGTGGATAAATGTTCTTTACCATAAGATATATCATCCAATGGTAATTCATGGACGACAATAGGGTACCATCCACCATCTTATCAAAATGAAATAGTGAACCTTGTGGTGGTGTACCGTGACATATAAAACCCTTTTCATAAAATTCATACAAATGCATCATGAGTTGAAGAATCTGTTCTGGTGAAATACAATAGGGATGAATAGACACTTGTACCACTCCTAGAACTAGAATGAAAATGGACTCTACCTCTCTCACATGAGTTAAACAAGACATTTTTTTACAGAAGACATACATGAAATGATACCCATAGGTGGGAATTCCATACAATGTGTTCCTTGGTAAATTATAAAAATACCAGCTGTCTAGCCTATCAATCTTCCCATCCCATGATGATCAGGTTCATATTTACTCTTCGAGATGTCCCATTCGCCCATATGAATGCATTCACATCCCTTAGAAGTCTCTAGAGATAGAAATCAACATAGTTGTGGTATGGAACCAACCGTTCCATGAAAATAATGACATTATTGTTATTTGTCTCAAGTAAAAGGAAATTCTTCATGAATCATAACCAACCTATCTGAAAGTGATACTCCATTAACTATCATATATTGTCTGATACAACCCCTAACAGTGTTTAGAGAGTCATCACAGCACATAATTACTCTATTTATAGGCCCATATTATCCCTATTTTTCTTATAATTAATAGAGTGAGAACAAACTATATAAAATAACAAATAAACTAAAGTAGAGGATACTGGAATAGTACCTCATTTTTTATAATGTCTTGGTATATGGTCCTGGGGTGTAGGATACACTGCATTAATATGATCAAATCTTCAGGTGAGAGATGCAACCTAACTACCCTGGGAAGTTCAACTCTACTAGAGATGAACCTCTGATGTTTGACTACCTCATCCATTCCACCACCTCATCCATAATTGCTAGTGGTGAAAAAAAATAATAACCTAACATGCATCTACAAATTCTTTACATGATTGTGGTGTCCATATAGATTCCTTCTCACTGGGTACCCTAGTTAAATTTTAGCTTAAATTTTTTATGTGACACATCTTGTCACAAGATTGGAAATCGATTGGGGTCATTATACAATGGGGATTCTTATATAATTCCCTACGAAATTAGTGACACACAAGAAAGATCTCATTATTTTCTATCCGGATGGGGATTCCCCCTTGAAAAACCCCATAACTACATTTCCTACCATTAGAAACTTAACCGCTTTATCTTGATTTTGAACCACTTTAGCTCATATTTCCAGTTTCTCTCTGGCTATATTCCATGATTAGGTATTGGATCAAAATCTCTAAAATAGTTTACATTTAGAATCCATTCACCTATTATTTGATGAAATATTCAATACCATCTTCAAATAGTCCTTCAGAAGTCTAATCATCACCAGTTAGTGTCAGCATGGAACATGGATGCTTGGTGAATCAACATGACTAATCCATCATGGACATACTATTCTAATTTAGGTGTATAAACACCCTAATACAGTATTCTATCAATTTTTATGGAATAATGTATTTTTAAAATCATGTGTAGACATATTCCAACACCATAACCTATTAGAGATCAACCTATGAGATGACCTCCCACCAATGCTTGGCATAGTCACAGAGCACATAGGTTCAGATCTTAACCCTTCACTATAGAGGAATATCCTTATGATTGAATATCGAAAACAAAGCCTTTATAAAATACTCAATATCCTAATTACAGTCATCACCTAAAATGTTGGGAGGATGTTGTTGTAGGAATTCCGGCATCCACCCTACAATAGTAAGGGAAAGTCACATAGATCCTTGTATAGACTATATGAAGCACAAAAACATGTCTTGAAACATTAAATGTGTACATAATGTAGTATAAATGAGTGGTACCTCTAGTAGATCTAGATTTAGTAATACTAGTGGCTCTGGACCCACCTGGTCATAGGACAACCTTGTTTGAACCCAAAATGGTCACATGACCTGGCCCGTGATGAGGCCTGAGATGCATTACCATTCCTCCCAAGATGGTGAAAATCACTAAGGGAATCAATAGAGTAAAAAGGAATGATTTTCCCTAATATAAATAAAAAATAGAAAATTGGAAATAAAAATAGAAACCCACTATAGATATATCTCTATGTAACCATATTTTGTACAGAAATCTGAAAATAAAACGACTAGAAAACAGAACCCAATAAAACATTAAAACAACAGCATCTCCGTGTTACCCAGAGGGTAACTATCTAATAATGAAACAAAGAATCACCCTTGATGATCAAATCCAAGATATAACCTAAAACACAAACTAAAAACAATAAATAACTATATTTGTGAGTATTTAAACTCATTTTGAGTTCCAAAAAAGTCTATAACCAATGCACATCCATTATAAAAAAGAAACATAAACTCGATGTTTGAAATAAAATATATAAAATCAATATGTTTCACATGTTTTTTCAAAGGAAACCAAATTAGTTCCATTTTAATTCTATCCTTTTATAACCACATCCTTTTCCATGGATTAACCATATATATTTTAAAATATAATGGTTAAATTTCATTTATATATGAGAGGAAGTGTTTAAAAATTTTCAAATACCTTTAAAAAAAATAAATTGATCAGATTTAACATAAAGCCACACTACACAAGGAAGTCTGAAAATAATCATATAACAATAGAAAAGGGAAATATCACATAAGGTATTCTAACAAACAATTAATTGGAGACATTTTCCATAGACAACTAATTTCCAATAGACATGGGTGAACATATGAAATCAAGAATAATACAGAACATACTAATTCATGTTGATTCATCCTGGAAATATTGCCTCACTCAGTGACTTAAAAATTCTCTAACATGCTTGGACACACCACATATAGAGCAGATCAAGGGTACCAATCCCAAAAAATAAACAACATTATATCCCAATAATATGGGCCACTATCCAGGGCATAATCTATGTTATTTTTGTAATTTTTCATATCAATTTAGCTCACTATTCTATGTTCCTAGGTCAATAATGTAAATAGGGTAAGCCAACTGATAACATTTGAACATCTAATAAAAGGTACATAATAAATAATATTTCAGACAACATTAGTCACCCATGTCACCCCATGAAAAATTCTCTTTCTAAACAATGCATATGTCATAAAGGATCACATATTGAGGATATTACCTTCTACACAAAGTGAATGGGTCGTGAGGATTACCTAGAGATGACATCAAACCCATTTAATAATAATATAAAAAGGGAAAGGAATTTGTTCACTAATAGTTTTCTTGATAAAAACTATCATTATTTTCACACACAAAAATCTGCCTCACGAAAACTTCACAAAACATACAATTTTATAGAGTAAAATAAACATGTCAAAAAACATCCAAATACCCCATTTACCATTTCATGAACATTTTATTAAATCACCTTTTGAACAATAATGTAACATTTTCATGTCATGTCATTTTTACTATGGTTTAAAATGGTCCATTAACCACCACCACATGCCATACCAGTTTTCAAGAGCTAAATACACATTTCCATTCAATAAAAACCACCTTAAACCCCATTCAAGGAATCAAAATCAACATTTCTTATGTCAAAAATATATTTAAAAAGACAAACTTTTATTAATAATCCCCAAATCACAGAAAACGGATATCCTAAAAATTAATCTAACACTTTTTGGGAAGCATTTAATAAGAAAATTTCCATTTATCACACAACATAAAAGAAATCATCAATTTTCACACCGAAAAATTTTGAAATATCAAAAAACACTATTTGATAGAAAAAGAAGGTGTGGAAATCATGAAACTAATGATTCCTAAATTAAAAACGAATGTGAAAAGGGAAAACCACATCAATGTCATGGTTCCTCAACAACACACACCTGAAATTACACAACAAGGGTAACAAAACCCTAGATCTATGTAGAGGAACACTAAAAAACAAAAACCCAAACATAATCCATGGGAAACACAAACCATAGATTCAAATGACCAAGGAAGAAGAATATTTCATGAAGAAATATATGAAAGAGTAAGAGGGATAAGTGAAGATGATAATTACCTTGAAGATCTATCTTGGAAACATGAATAAATTGTAGATCTACACCACATGAGGGGGAGAATTCTGGAAGAACAAGGGGGAAGCACACCTAGGATCGCCCGAACTAGGGGAAGTAGAAATGAGTCATTTTAAATTAAAATACGAGAAGGGGTACAATTTGAATTTTAGAATTTTTTTGATATGGATAGCTTGTATGGTATGGCCACATGGTTTACCAATCTATGTGCCAACCGTACTCCCTATACTGGACATGCCTAATCACCTTCACATTTTGGCCAAATGGTTTTCAAAACATGCACCAACTATAGGAAATATTTTTATCCTAAGATAGTGGTTTCCCAAACACTTTAATCATAGTTTGACTAACCATGTCTGGCTCGTTCACCCTAAACCAGAAGCACCCTGAAGATTTCATGGCTTCTTGGAGAACGGTTTATAGTTTTCCCAAATCATGCATAGATTGTGTTCCTAGTGAAAACACCTCGAAATTGAAAATTTAAACCAGTCATACCCAAAAATATTTATAAAAACTAATGACCCAAAGATAAACAATAATATCTGTTAAAAATAATCATCTAGGGGTGGAAATTCTCCCCACAAATAATTATTTGATCTCCATAAATGGAACAGAAACTTCCCATTTATCGATCAAAGGCTAAGGATTTCCATTTCCTCGTGATCCATCCTCTCAAAAAAACATCTCAACCACCACCAAATATAACATATACCTGTTTCCCAAAACCAAAAAAACAGAACAATTCACTATGAAACATGAGGAACTTTATCCCCAATCTCTACAATCATTCCCAAAAAATATTTTTCAGAACACTACCAAAAACAAAACATTCTCCAAAATAAAGAGCTCAGAATCAAAGAAATTCATAAATAAACAAACTTCTTATAGGACCAACATATGAAACCAAACTGAATTCTCAACATAGAAGGCTGGAATGGACTCCACACCATTCGAAACCATATTTGATAAACCACCTCAAAAGAGTCCACAACAAGACCTTTGGTGGGTATCCCCACCATTATGAACCAACTTGTTTGAACTGATATAGAATAATTTCCATGGGATAACTTGGAAAATTTTGACACACTGACCCAAAAAACCCATGTAGGCCAACATACCCCCACAACAAGAAGGAATAACCATAGGAAATAATCATTAACCCATGCAATGGTCCAAACCAAAACAAAATAGAATCAGAAAATGTCTCTATTACCATAATATAGAATACTCTAATGGAAGGTCCTTCAAACCCATGGGTCCTCAACTATGTGTGAGCATCACTATAGGGCCTAAGACTGGAGCCGAAAAACATAAAGAATATCCTATGTAATATCCAGAAGTTTGAAATTTCTAATCACAATTACAAAAACTCAAAAGATGCCCATGGGAGACACCTCCAATTAGAATGGAGAATGATTTAGATTTAACAAAAGTAAAAAAAACATACATTAAAATACAAATTATTGGAGATTCACAACATACAATTACATAACAATTGAAAGAGAAAACCAATGGGAACAACTGACATATCATAAGTAAACATTTCAATAGAAAGGCCCTTTAATCTAATCCCAAACAATACTCTGCCCCTATGAACATTCTCTACATCTCCTTCTGGAAACACCCTGTCATAACAGTTGAAAGTGACCTAGGAACCCACAAGCATGGAAGGTCTATGAGGTGCTTATACATGATGAATTATTATGATCCTTATTTCCAAACTAAAGACACAACACATTTCCCTTCTTACAAGATGTTAATGAAATATATTGACGAATTTTAATTCCACGACCATCACTAATAGATTCCAGACACTTCCCAGCATTCATAAAAAAATTTCACTCATTGCATCCAAGATCGAAGGGAGTGATAAGTTCATCATGAACCATTATGATCACATATTCAACATGAACATATTTCCTCACTACATCTGTAATGGAAGTTAGATTGAACTCTAAAACCATCAACTAAAGAGAAGGATTAATCCTACACTCAAAATCTCGTGCCTTTGTGTAATTTTACACAATATACCTGAAATCATATGAAATTAGAGCCAAAAAGTGATGATAGAACTCCCACACTAAACCATTACCCTACTATAGATAACACTTCTCTATTCCATTATTTAACCTCATCATCTCTCAGATATATTGTTGGATTAATTTACCCATGAGGAACTCCCATGTTTGATCTTCCTGAGTCTTGTTCTAAGATACTTACTTACACCACATTTAGGGTAATCCTTCCAGAATAAAGGTAGAAAACAAAACCTTCAATGATTCAGGAAAATAAATTATGATAATGTTCCTTTAAATCTTCCACACCCAATCATCCACATTTATTGGATCCACTTCACCATAATATAGAGGTGGATTTAACATTAATTACTCAAAAATGAAATCCTTATATTGATCAACTGGAGATCCTACAAATAGGGAATCACAAATAGATGAACCACGAATATCCATTGAATATCTATCAGGGTAAACAGTTGGAAATAAGATAAAATGAACTCAATCCAAACCATCCCATTAACAAGATTTTTCCAACTCAAACTACATTCGGTAAAACACTACTGAATCATAAGAAAATCACTACATAACCAAATTTTTTAATGAATAACATCATTAATTATCCAAAATAAAATCTATTAAAAAAATGGTGGTTTTCACACTCACCAATTATATTCCATTGTGTCTCACTCGCATTCACATTCATGTGCCACCTCGGGCACCCATAAATCATGCCATACTGGGAACTCGTCTTTCTATATCTTCATCCATCCACATTCCCATAAAAATCCATTCCTGTTATTACCCAAATAAATACCAATGGTCAAAACAAATAATATTAAAATCAAAAATAATTTACTAAACCAAAAACTTTTACACTTTCAATCCATTTCCCATATAAAAAATCCTAAATCTTTTCAGAATCCCACTAGACACTGGTTCAAGATACATTCTAATATTACGCATTACAAACCATTTCCTCATGCTAAATAATTTATAACTTATGAAATTCAATACAAAAATTTATTTTCTGTTATTTAAAAACATTTTCAGCTACTCAAAAAACTTCTTTTCATAAATATAATTTTACAAAATCCACATTATCATCCTTTCATCAAAAAAATGAAAAATCATTCTCGATTTTCCCAAAATCAAAAAATTTTGATTTTTTATGTCTAGTTTTATCTATTCTAAACAATGAGTTCCAAAAATTTAGTTAAAAATCATTGGAAACACAAATAATCTCACAAGGGGAAACTAATTTAAATGGTTGAATTTCCCATGTTGTTGTTATTCATAAGCCTGACACACCACTGTCACCGATATTCTTCGAATACTATGTCCTCACCTCCACATGGATTACCAGGCCCTACGAGATCACTAATACCACCTTCCTAACTACTTTTATGTATCCCAAGAATAAAACAATACAATATAACCAAATAGAACAAATAAAACCCTACTTCACATGGAAAATCATGGTCTTGGTCTAGAGATTGTTGGACACCCACTCCCCTAGATCTACACACCAATGTTCTGATAATCCTACTCTATCTACCTTGATATCCACAAATAAAATAAAGCACTCTGAAATAATGGTATTCAAATGAATGACAATCTCTGATATTATTTTTTCATGAGTCAACCTGAGTTAACCTCAAGATGGTCACCCTATCTGGCCCAAGACAAGACCCGAGAGGCATTCCTGGTCCTCTCAGGTTTGTAACAAGCACCATGTGGATCAATAGAGTAATGAAATGAAAAAATTTAACAAAACATATATAAATTAACTAAAAATGAAAATAAACATAGTATCCCACTATAGATATATTTCCATGTAAAAATGTTTTATACATGTATATGAAGGAAAATTAATTGAAAAACATAAACCAATCGAACCTCATAATAAAAAAAATCCATGCGAGCTTGAGGACCACTCTCCAATTCAGAAAACAATCATCTCCCTTGGTGATTAAATTTTTTTTGAACATGTTGCACAATATAAAAATAAAAAACTACTGTTGGTGGGAGTATAAAAACTCATTAGGCATGCTCGAATAATAAATTCCTAATGAACATACATTAATATAAATGAATCTCCAACATCATGTTTAAAATAAAATATAATAAAGTATTATTTTGCAAATTTTTTTATAAAGGAATCTAAATATAGTTCATTTCTATCTTTTATATTTAAAATAGAACTCTTTTCAAATGAAAAACCATATATATTTTAAAATATAAACACGATATTTAATTTATAAAGGATGGAGAGGGTGTAAACCATTTGATTTTTTTTTTCAAAAAAAATACATTAGATCAATTCATTAATCTTATAAAGAAGCCCCAATACTCAAGAATGAAAGAAAATAGTCGCATACTATAGGAAATGTGGAATATCACGTAAGGTATTATCACCAAAATTTCAGCTCAATATTTATATCGGTAAAACTATGTACCAATAGACATATGTTAAACTAGGATCTCATCAATAATCTAGAACATTATAATATGTGTTCATTTCTCCTTCAAATAATACCTTAATCAATGACATCATAATTCCTTAACACACATGGCCACACCTATTATAGAACAGATCGAGGGGCCCAATACCATATAAAAGAAACAATATATATCCCCATTTTTTGGGAAACAAGACATTTCATAATATAAGCTAGTACAACAATTATTATAAGAATATTCACTCACTGTGCCATGTTCCCATTTCAAGTGTATAAACTGGGTGACTGAACTGATGTTATCCAAGCATCCAATCACGTTCACATAAATAAAAATATGTCATACAACATACATCACCCAACTCACCCAAAGGATTAGTCTATTTATTTAAAACTCCTAAGTCACAATAGAGACTACAATGAGGATATACCCATCCACGAAAAGTTATTTCGTCACAAGGACTCAATAATGAGTACATCTGAACCCTTCAATATTTATATAAACAAGGAAATACAATTTTTCAATGACAGTTTTCAGGAAAATTACAATAATTATTTCAACAAAATTTCAAATGGGCCTCAATCATTCTACATAAAACCATCATTTTTAAAATAGTAAAATCTATCTTTTCAAAAAAGATACAAATAAACCAGTTTCCATTTCACAAACATTTCATAAAATAATCTTTTTAACAATCATGTCACATTTTCATGAAAATCTAGTTCCACTAAGATGTAAAAATTTCTATTAACCACCACCACATTCCAAACCAATTTTCAAGAGATTATTATAGATTTCCTATAAATCCAAAACCACTTTAAAACCCATTCAATGAATCCAAATAATAATTCAATATATCAAAATAATATTTACAAAGAAAAACTATGCTTTAAAACACACACATAACATGAAATACCCAACCAGTCATTTAATCTAACACATGGTGTGAAACATTTAATAAAACATTTTCCATTTATCACATAGAAATGATAAAACAGCTACTTTTCACAAAAAAAATTTCATTTCAAACATAACAAGTCACTATCTGACATATAAGGAATGTTTAAAAATCCTAAAACTAAATAATATTTAATTAAAAATGGAAAGTGAAAAGGGAAACTGACCTCAATATCACAACCCATAATCAACGCACACCTAAAATCACAACATGAAGGTTCTAAAATCCAATATATATGAAGATGAACTCAAAACACACGAGACACTTAATATATACCATGAGAAACACAAACCCTAGATTAACAAGATTGAGGAAAAAAAGATATCAATAAGAAACGGAACAACGAGGAAGGTGGGAAGATAAGATAAATTTTTCCTTAAATATATAGCTCAAAACCATGACGAAATATTAGTTATATAACATATTAGGGAGTTGGAGGCATGATGGACAATGGGGAATCACCCCTAGGGTTTCACAAACCATGGGAATGAGAAATTTGGCATTTTGGGTTAAAATACAGAAAGGGGTGGGGTTGTAATTTCACAAATTTTTAGATCTGGGAATCTCACACAGTTTGGCCACATGGGTTAACAAAACATGTGACAACCATATACCCATTACTTGATACACATATCCACAAGAATGGTTTTTCCACACAGCTTGAAAATTGTGCACCAAGAGAGTGTAATTGTTCTATCATGAGATAGTAGCTTCCTGCACATGTTAAGCATGGTTTAATTAACCATGTTTTGATTGTGACACATCATTCATAAGAATCCCAAAGATTCAATGGTTTTATGGTCCATGGCACATGGTTTTCCTATACCATGAATAGATCGTGTGCAAGAGTAAAGTACATCGATACTCAAAATTTATACCCATCACACCTGAATCATGAGAGAAAAACCAATTACCCAAAGATAATCCAAAAGATTGGTCAAAAATAAATATATATGTGTGATACAACACCTCGTGAGTATATTTTTTTCAATCATAATTGTGAACTACTTATGTATTTGATGTTTTTATTTCCCTATTACTACCAAATGTAGACCTCAAATATGATTTTATAATATATATGATGATGTATCAAACAAATGGACAGGTACAAATCCTTATTATATAAGATTCACACCAATCTAACAACTCCTAAATATTGGTAAATTTGATTTGAACTATCAAAAATGAAAACAGGAGGCACTTCTTACGAAACTTTATTAAGGGTAGATCATGGTTAATATCTCGTATTAAATGTAACAGCCCGAGATTTTATGAAAAATATTCTTTTTAATTTCACTAATGTCTTGTGTTGTACGCTGCACCAAAAGGAGCTTGCACAACACGCGTCCTTGACTTGCCTTGCATTACACGCAATCGCGACCTTCCTCGATAGCGTGTGTAGTATGTAATACTGAGTTTCACTAAACAATGATATGCTGTTAAAATATTATTAAAACTAGCCGTTATGAATAGTAATAACCCCTTTTAAAATTTTAGAAATTTTAGCTCTCAAATGGACTTTATTTTTGGATTCGGAGTATCGAATTTAGCCTAAGGTGAAATTTTGGTGATTTTCGGATAACTTTCATATTTTGATGAATAGTGAAAATTACTAAATTTTAGTTAAAAACAACTTTTTCAATCGAAATAATTAATAGTGATAAATTATTAATTTGAGTGGTTTTAAATTATATTTAGAATATATTTTTACAATTTAATACAATGTTGGTCATTGGATGTAATTTCACATTTAAACTAGACAAAAACAAGTGCCAATCTTTTGATAGATATTGTTTCTTAAAAACACGCTCTTTGTTTTAACAGCGGGATTTAATTATAAAATTAATTAATGCAACTTCTATGATATGAATTTGGTAAAATAGACATCATTTTTGAATTCGGAATATGAAATATAGCTTAGGATGAAATTTTGGCATTGTTCTGAAAAACATCAATTTTTGATGAATAGTGAAACTAATAAGTGGTAGTTAAAAAAATTAATTTCTTCATAAATCTTAATTTTACCACTTCTGTGAATGGAATTTCAAAAATCTGAGAGACACGGTTGATGTCAGTAAGTAAAATGTGGTTCAATGAGATGAAAATAATTTTTGGTGAATAGTAACTTTTTACTTTTATTTACCACTGTTAAAAGTAAATAGGGTAATTAAGGGTAAAAATGATATTATTATTACCCTAACACATGTCCTAATTCTATTGGACAAGTTTAATTCGACCAAAAACATGATTAGGAATAAAATATGACCATTTAGGCCCACTTGGATTAGATTAGGACATTTATTATTATTTAATTCAAAGAAGAGTTAAAAGAGTTAAAATCAATGTATATTTACTAAAACATTTTTAATATAGGTTTGTACATAAGATAAATTCGATAATAAATATTCATTAGAAAGATAAAACGATTTAATACATAATGGTATTTTATTTATAATTTTTAGACATCAAATAATTTAATTTATTTATGACACAGGGATGATGCAGTAATTATCTTATTAATGAAATATTGACATAATTGATATTATAAATACCAAAATAAATGTAATTTGAGACTTTTTATGAATTCCACTAATTTTATAGGTTACTATGACATATTATTGTTGATTTAATCAACTTTTTTCAAACATATAATTCTGTTATGACTTTCACAAAAATCATGTATCAAATAGTGTCAAAATTGACACAAAATAGTTTTTAAATAAAATATTATATTATTAATTGTTATTTTATTCCTAAAAACCCATGGTTCGGCCAAATGACTTAGATAAGGATATATTTATTAATAATATACAATTTGGGGTTCGTTTGTCATGTTATAGTAAGTGTATTAACCATATAGTGAAAGAAAACAAAAAGACACGGTAAAAGTTGAATTATTTAACTTAGAGTTAAATCTAATTGATAAAGTTAAAATAATACCCTAAACTTGTCTAAATTATATTGGATGATAGGATTTCGACCCATCCCCACTTTATCTTCGAAATAAGACCCTTTGGAACCATTATAAACCGATTTTTACTTTAATATAAAATAATATTTTGAGATATTCCTAAGATGCCCCTCTCCTCCCTTATAAAAGGACACCTCCTCCCCCTCCTCCTCACACTAATTTGAGCACTCAGGCTCGGCCAACCCATGCCATTTTCTCTTCTCCATTTCCCTAGAATAATCCTAGAGGTCCTGGTCTCCTTCAAAGACCAATCATAGTTCCCTAAGTGGAGGATTCAAAGAGGCGTTCCAAAGAAGAGGTAATATCCATTACCGATCTTTTCAATTTCTTTCTTCTTCAACTTCTTCTTCTTTAGTTGTTTCATTATAAAGTAATAACATCAGTATTACTTACATACTGATATGTTATTATAAATATGAAACAACTCTAATTAAACTCTTATCCATCCTACGAAGAAAGGAAATCACCGCGCGTGCGTACGTACGGAATACCGTCTCCACGCCGTGGTGTAATCTATTTTCCGTCACCACCTTAATTGGAAGGGTATAATGATGTAATGAGTAACTATACATGATTATTATAAAGTTATATTGATACTGAAATATTATACATACACTTCAACACAATTCCACGACCATGGGAACGATATCATCGCTCGTGCGTACGTACGGACTACCGTCTCCACGACGCGATGAGATTCATTCTCAATGATTAACCATTCATGAATGATTATAAAGTATATATAATAAGAACTAATGAAATATATGACATAATAATGATACTGGATTTATGTAAATTTATATGTATGTAATCTACTTAATTCCATTCACTTCAATAAGGAAACGAAAACAGCGTTCATGCGTACGTACGGACTACCGTCTCCATGAACGGTGTATTTCATTCCATTTGTCGATATATATATATATATATTCTGAATATATATTATATATAAATCATGATTTACATTCTGGATATAAGTAATCATGATCCAGGTAATCATATTAATAATTACAAGTTAAAAACACGAACGACAAATGAGACGATTTTACCCAAAACGCTACTTTAACATGAATTTACAAAAGAACAGGTAATATAAAGTCATAAGTGGACCATATATGATATAATAACAATGAATATGATTCTGGAATAAGTCAATAACATGATTTAAATCATTATACAGGAGGTTCGGACACTTACAGAGCAAGTCGGACCTAAGGTAAGGGAAATATCACAATCTCACATTTATCCGAGATTGTTTTTACATTGGTAATTACTGGGGTGTATTTTATCATCCATATCCATGTTACCTCAATATGTAATATTGTTTCCATCCACTTACAATATTTTAAATCCAATTTTACCCTTCGGTGAGTTTTTAATAAAGAATATGATAGGAATCTTTTGTCGTTTTTTCGTATGAGGTAGTTTTTGACTTTTCCGACAAATGTACGAAGAATGTTTTATTTAACTTATACGGCATGAATGGATTTTTAAAACATTATTTCCAAGAATCTTCCTTTACAAGTTTTCAAGTTTATTTTTAATCAAAATCTTTTAGTTTAATGTTGTATGACATGTTAGGAAAAGAAAAGTGTTTTTGAAGTAGAAAGGATATTTTCCTCAAGAATGGAGTTCAAATGTTTTATCAAAATTATTTTCCATCTAAGATAATATAGGGTTCGGTGTTTATCCCTATAATTACATTGATTTGATTAGGTTTTGAGGAAATTATTTTTATGAAGTCATTTATCTTATATGATTTGTTTTATGATGTCATGATGTTTCAAGAATCCCATTTTTGTTACATGTGTTATGCGATGATATATGATTTATGTTTATGTGGCACACATAAGAAAGGATTCATTATAAGATGGGTGGGACCTATATCTCCTTCCAATGCATTGGGTAAAGATTTTATATCTCATGAGATAGACATGACTGGAATGGTAGGTTATACCGGTTCAGTGAAACAGGACTGAAACGAGGGTGACTCGATTCAGAAAGGGACTTTGTCCACTAAGATAGTCTTGGCAATGAGTCATGACTAACAAGAAATGATTCTTTATGATTATGTGTGTATGCCACAAAGTTTCATTTTTTAAGTTATGCTTATTGGGATTTCATTTCACTACTATGATTTCTCCCATGTTATGAAATTATGCTCTCTTTTGCAGGTTAAGATTTCCAAAAGTTATGTTATTATGAATATGATGTGATTGATTTTCTTTTGTTTACCCTTACTGAGCATTTGAGCTCACCCTTTTATGTTTTCTTTTCCCCAGGATATAAATAATGGTTTTAGGTAAAAAAAAAGAAGATCTTTATGGGAGATGTTGAAGATCTTTCACCACGATTAGAAGATTTTATTCCGAGTTTCCAAAGACACTAAACTATTATGATCCTTGTGTGTGTGTTTTTTGTTATGTACTAAGTATTCCGCAAAAGTAATGTAATGTCCATGTACGATAAGCTTCAGGTCTCTACAGTTGGTATCAGAGGAAAGGTTTAGTCAACCTTTGGAAACTAGGATGCGAAAACGTTAGTGAGATCCCTAGAGACATTTCTACGGTATGTCTAGGGATGTCCTTAAGGTTAAGTATACGTATAGGTTATAGTACTAGAACTACGCTAACGATCATAGAATTAAACCTAAGATGTTAAAGGTACTCCCCCTTTATTATGTTGTTTTCCCTAGCATTATTTTTGCCTCTCACACTATACTTTTTGGGTTTTAGACGATGGCTGGAACCCAAAGAAAACGTGTTGATCAATGCAATGGACAATGCAATGATTTTCCTCCTGAACAAACAAATGTTATGGGATATGGAGTGAAAAATCTTATTGCTATACTTACACAAGATATGAATCATTATGGACTTCCAAATGAGCAGAGAAGGGAACAATATTCTATTGAGTCCTTCATGAGGCAACGTCCACCTTCTTTCAGTGGGTCTTCTGATCCACTTGTTGCTGAACAATGGATCAGTACCACTGAAAAGATATTTTCAGTTCTTCAATGTTTTGACCATGATAAATTATCTTAGCAGTATATCGTTTGGAAGGTGAAGCTGATCAATGGTGGAATCTTATCAAGAATACAAGGCAAAGAGATGAAATTGAGTCCATGGAATGGGATGAGTTCAAGAACTTATTTTTCAATAAGTACTTCCCTCGTATTCTTCGAACAAAGATGGAGAAGGAGTTTCTTGAACTAAAGAAAAAGGATGATGAATTTGTTGGTATATACGAAGCGAATTTTACAAGACTTGCAAGGTATGCATCTGGCATTATCATCCAACCTGAAAGTAAAGTTGATCGATTTTTCAGTGGCTTAAAACCAAGTCTTTGAAGGGCATTAGCTATAAGAGACTTCAGTAGCTATGAAGAAATTGTGCGTTGTGCTATCAAGGTAGAAATGGAAGTTGGGGTTACATATCCATCTCATGGTTTTGACAAGAAACGAAAGATGGAGTTCAAGGAGAAATCTCAGAATAATGGTGAAAAGAAGATGAATGTTTCCTTATGCACAAAGTGTGGAAAGAAGCATGGTGGAGATTGTCTTAAAGGGACTAGAAAATGTTTTAAGTGTGGAAAATAAGGTCATCGAGCAGCTGAGTGTCGAAGTAATGGAAAAAGGGTTTCTAATGATGTGAATAAAGCAAACACAGCAGAGAACGCACCACCAACACTTCAATGCTTCAAGTGCAAGGAAATGGGGCATTATGCTAATAAATGCCCTAATCCAAGGGTTAGTGATGATCAACATGAGAAACCACTGAAGGCAAAGGACAAAGGAAAGTCACATGCGATCACTATTGGAAATGTTGAATATGACAACGATGTGGTGGAATGATTAAGTGTTTATGTAATGGGATTCCAAAATAATGTTGTATCATTGAGTATTGCAATATTTATTGTTGTGGTATTCAAAGTGATTGAGATATTTTTAGAAATAAGATGATATGCGCATAATGAAGGGAAAACGAGAAAATGAAATGTCTAATAGTATTCATGAGCTCATGATTGATATAAGGACTAAATGATATCATGGTTTGAGTATATAGAATTTTGAGGATTTTGGTATGTGGAAAGTGTTAACTTTAAACTGCATTCATGTTTTCACTAAGGTATTCAAGAGAATACATGATTATGGACTTTGAATGTTTAGAATGTGACCCACAAGACATATCTTATGGGGATCAACGATGGTATTAAATATCTGGTAATTGTTTTCACTATATTATGAGAGTGGACTGTAGTATAATGGGTAAGCCTAAAGATTGGAATGGATTATGTTGGACATAAGTGAGTATTGTTTAAGGATGGATGTTTTTTTCGATATTATTGATGGGATGTTATAGTAATGTAGTTTTAGAAAAAGGACAACCTGCAGGACGGGCGACCGCCCATCGCTTCGGACAATGCTGTGGGAATAGAACCCACAACCGAAGTGCGACTGGCCTTTATCGCCTACCACTGGCCTATAGGAAGTCCTTGTTTAGTAGAAACTAGTTTTTTTATATTAAGCAGTATGATATATGATGTATAAGTCCATTTTAGGAACCATATATGATTAATCTCACTATAGACCGACTTATGTATATAATTTTTGCTAACCTTTTGCTTGAGACAGATGGAATGACCCGTCATTCTATCACATAATCTGCTAACACTTCACGAATAACAAATTCAACTTCATTTATTTAAGAGATGAAGTGGGAATTGTTCAAGGCACAAACAACAGTGAGATTGTACCAAAATAAAGAAAGTATTTATTCTAATTCAAATTTTCAACTTTAGGAAATGATCTTGAAAACCAAAAATGTTGTCCCAGTGATCTTATACTTGATGAATCAAATGGTACCTTAGATCGTCACAAATTTAAGGATTTGTGATTACTGGATTTTCAATAGCCATGTTCTCTACCACTCTCCATCAGAACATGATGGTTAGATTTCTCTTCTATATCTATATTTTCACCTATGTGGAAACCCAATGATTAGTTTATTTGGGTAACCTTTACATTTCATACTTTTGTTTTTAAATATTGGTTTTGATATTCCTTTTTACAATGTGGGTTTCTATTAAATAAACTTTCGAATAGTAAACCATTTATAACCCCGACGAATTTCGAGGGCGAAATTCATTTCAAGGGGGGTAGAATGTAAAAGCCCGAGATTTTATGAAAAATATTCTTTTTAATTTCACTAATGTCTTGTGTTGTACGCTGCACCAAAAGGAGCTTGCACAACACGCATCCTTGACTTTCCTTGCATTACACGCAATCGCGACCTTCCTCGATAGCGTGTGTAGTATGTAATACTGAGTATCACTAAACAATGATATGCTGTTAAAATATTATTAAAACTAGCCGTTATGAATAGTAATAACCACCTTTTAAAATTTTAGAAATTTTAGCTCTCAAAATGGACTTTATTTTTGGATTCGGAGTATCGAATTTAGCCTAAGGTGAAATTTTGGTGATTTTCGGATAACTTTCATATTTTGATGAATAGTGAAAATTACTAAATTTTAGTTAAAAACAACTTTTTCAATCGAAATAATTAATAGTGATAAATTATTAATTTGAGTGGTTTTAAAGTATATTTAGAATATATTTTTACAATTTAATACAATGTTGGTCATTGGATTTAATTTCACATTTAAACTAGACATAAACAAGTGTCAATCTTTTGATAGATATTGTTTCTTAAAAACACGCTCTTTGTTTTAACAGCGGGATTTAATTATAAAATTAATTAATGCAACTTCTATGATATGAATTTGGTCAAATAGACTTCATTTTTGAATTCGGAATATGAAATATATCTTATGATGATATTTTGGCATTGTTCTGAAAAACATCAATTTTTGATGAATAGTGAAACTACTAAGTGGTAGTTAAAAAAATTAATTTCTTCATAAATCTTAATTTTACCGCTTCTGTGAATGGAATTTAAAAAATCTGAGAGACACGGTTGATGTCTATAAGTAAAATGTGGTTCAATGAGATGAAAATAATTTTTGGTGAATAGTAACTTTTTTACTTTTATTTACCACGGTTAAAAGTAAATAGAGTAATTAAGGGTAAAAATGATATTATTATTACCCTACACATGTCCTAATTCTATTAGACAAGTTTAATTCGACCACAAACAAGCTTAGGAATAAAATATGACCATTTAGGCCCACTTGGATTAGATTAGGACATTTATTATTATTTAATTCAAAGAAGAGTTAAAAGAGTTAAAATCAAAGTATATTTACTAAAACATTTTTAATATATGGTTTTACATAAGATAAATTCGACAATAAATATTCATTAGAAAGATAAAAATATTTCCTACATAATGGTATTTTATTTATAATTTTTAGACATCATATAATTTAATTTATTTATGACACAGAGATGATGCAGTAATTATCTTATTAATGAAATATTGACATAATTGATATTATAAATACCAAAATAAATGTAATTTGAGACTTTTTATGAATTCCACTAATTTTCTAGGTTACTATGATATATTATTGTTGATTTAAGCAACTTTTTTCGAACATATAATTCTGTTATGACATTCACAAAAATCATGTATCAAATTGTGTCAAAATTGACACAAAATAGTTTTTAAATCAAATATTATATTATTAATTGTTATTTTATTCCTAAAAATCTAAGGTTCGGCCAAATGACTTAGATAAGAATATATGTATTAATTATATACAATTTGGGGTTCTTTTTTCATGTTATAGTAAGTGTATTAACCATATAGTGAATGAAAACAAAAAGACACGGTAAAAGTTAAATTATTTAACTTAGAGTTAAATCTAATTGATAAGGTTAAAATAATATCCTAAACTTGTCTAAATTCTATTGGATGATAGGATTTCGACCCATCCCCACTTTATCTTCGAAATAAGACCCTTTGGAACCATTATAAACCGATTTTGACTTTAATATAAAATAATATTTTGAGATATTCCTAAGGTGCCCCTATCCTCCCTTATAAAAGGACACCTCCTCCCCCTCCTCCTCACACTAATTTGAGCACTCAGGCGCGTCCAACCCCTGCCATTTTCTCTTCTCCACTTCCCTAGAATAATCCTAGAGGTCCTGCTCTTCTTCAAAGACCAATCACAGTTCCCTAAGTGGAGGATTCAAAGAGGCGTTCCAAAGAAGAGGTAATATCCATTACCGATCTTTTCAATTTCTTTCTTATTCAACTTCTTATTCTTTAGTTGTTTCATTATAAAGTAATAACATCTGTATTACTTACATACTGATATGTTATTATAAATATGAAACAACTTTAATTAACCTTCTATCCATCTTACGGAGGAAGGAAATCACCACGCGTGCGTACGTACGGAATACCGTCTCCACGCCGTGGTGTAATCTATTTTCCGTCACCACCTTAATTGGAAGGGTATAATGATGTAATGAGTAACTATACATGATTATTATAAAGTTATATTGATACTGAAATAGTATACATACACTTCAACACAATTCCATGACCATGGGAACGATATCATCGCTCGTGCGTACGTACGGACTACCGTCTCCACGACGCGATGAGATTCATTCTCAATGATTAACCATTCATGAATGATTATAAAGTATATATAATAAGCACTAATGAAATATATGACATAATAATGATACTGGATTTATGTAAATTTATATCTATGTAATCTACTTAATTCCATTCACTTCAATAAGGAAACGAAAACAGCGTTCATGCGTACATACGGACTACCGTCTCCATGAACGGTGTATTTCATTCCATTTATCGATATATATATATATATATTCTGAATATATATTATATATAAATCATGATTCACATTCTGGATATAAGTAATCATGATCCAAGTATTCATATTAATAATTAGAAGTTAAAAACACGAACGACAAATGAGACGATTTTACCCAAAACGCTACTTTAACATGAATTTACAAAAGAACAGGTAATATAAAGTCATAAGTGGACGATATATGATATAATAACAATGAATATGATTCTGGGATAGGTCAATAACATGATTTAAATCATTATACAGGAGGTTCGGACACTTACAGAGCAAGTCGGACCTAAGTTAAGGGAAATATCACAATCTCACTTTTATCCGAGATTGTTTTTACTTTGGTAATTTCTGGGGTGTATTTTATCATCCATATCCATGTTCCCTCAATATGTAATATTGTTTCCATCCACTTAAAATAGTTTAAATCCAATTTTACCCTTCGGTGAGTTTTTAGTAATGAATATGATAGGAATCTTTTGTCGTTTTTTCGTATGAGGTACTTTTTGACTTTTCCGAAAAATGTACGAAGAATGTTTTATTGAACTTATACGGAATGAATGGATTTTTAAAAAATTATTTCCAAGAATCTTCCTTTACTAGTTTTCAAGTTTATTTTTAATAAAACTCTTTTAGTTTAAAGTTGTATGACATGTTAAGAAAAGAAAAGTGTTTTTGAAGTAGAAAGGATATTTTCCTCAAGAATGGAGTTCAAATGTTTTATCAAAATTATTTTCCATCTAAGATAATATAGGGTTCTGTTTTTATCCCTATTATTACATTGATTTGATTATTTTTAGAGGAAATTATTTTTATGAAGTCATTTACCTTATATGATTTGTTTTATGATGTCATGATGTTTCAAGAATCCCATTTTTGTTACATGTGTTATGCGATGATGTATGATTTCTGATTACGTGGCACACATAAGAAAGGATTCATTATAAGATGGGTGGGACCTATATCTCCCTCCAATGCATTGGGTAAAGATTATATATCTCATGAGATAGACATGGATGGAATGGTAGGTTATACCGGTTCAGTGAAACAGGACTGAAACGAGGGTGACTCAATTCAGAAAGGGACTTTGTCCACTAAGATAGTCTTGGAAATGAGTCATGACTAACAAGAAATGATTCTTTATGATTATGTGTGTATGACACAAAGTTTCATGTATTATTTTATGCTTATTGTGATTTCATTTCACTACTATGATTTATCCCATGTTATGAAATTATGCTCTCTTTTACTGGTTAAGATTTCCAAAAGATATGTTCTTATGAATATGATGTGATTGATTTTATTTTGTTTACCCTTACTGAGCATTTGAGCTCACCCTTTTATGTTTTCTTTTCCCCAGGATATAAAGAATGGTTTTAGGTATAATAAAAAGAAGGGAAGATCTTTATGGGAGATATTGAGGATCTTTCACCACGAGTAGAAGATTACGTTCCGAGTTTCCAAAGACACTAAACTATTACGGTCCTTGTGTGTGTGTTTTTGTTATGTACTAAGTATTCCACAAAAGTAATGTAATGTCCATGTATGATAAGCTTCGGGTCTCTACATTAAACAACATTGGTTCTGATATATAGAATTTTAGTTGCAAGTAATAGATTAAATCACTATTTAATTTTCAATTGTTTCCTCATCTATAGGTAACTATATTCAATAAATATTAAATATATTTTGGTTCAATATTTTTTATATGTAAAATGATATCACATTATAGTTAGACAAGCCACCATTCCCAATTTATAACGGCCCATAAGATTTATGAATAGAAAATGGTATGTCATGTAACAATGACTAGACCTTGAAATATAGTATCTAGATGTACGATGTCATATAAAATAATTAAATTAAATGGATTTTCATCCACATTTATATAAGTACTTGATTTATAAATTATATTTTTCATTCATGTAAAATTGATCATATAAATAATCAGCCCATATAACAGATGTTTCATCGCTAAAACTTGCAATAATTTATTAATTAATGTTTCATCATTATTAAACATAGGAATACCATATTTATTTATTTATTCACTATAATTAATCTAATTATGTTATCATTTAACTAATCATATATACATTTACAAATTTAATAATCTAGATACTCATTAAAATTATTGGACACACGTGTAATGAAAGTTGTAATATAAATTTGGCATAACATAATGCATGGATATGGAATCATAAAGTGCCTATATTGACCCTAGATATAATAACTTCATTCCATACTAATCCAAGGGAAAAATTTATATAGTAACAATGAAATTAAAATAATAATGTCAAAAAAAATGTGCATCACCAAACAGTCCAATGAGAACAAATTTAGTATCTACAATCCAATAAAAAAAATAATCCATCCTAGATACATTGGGATTCCCCAATATTTGGGTAAGCTAATACTTTAAAAATGATCATTATTAAATTATGAAAAATTTCTAATGTAATTTCTATAACCAATATAGTATGAAGAAATTAATAGAAACCTTTAAAGTTTTATTATAGAAACCTTCACCAAAATCTACTTAGTAGTGCCTCAAGAGGGTCAAGAACAAGACCACAAGCACACCTCGACATTATCCAAAGGCTTCTAATTTGAATCGAGGGTATTTGATGACACATTGGGAAGAACATTCACTATTTGTCGTAGTGTATCATAATGGAAAAAAATAATGGAATGTGGATGGAGTAGTCATATATAAGTAATAGCATAATTAGATTATAAAATATCAAGTGTAACTAACATGATGAAGCTAAATATATATCATATTCGAAAAATATTATCATTTGATTTAGATTTTCAAAATTTAATACATGGTACATATGGGAATATAAATATACAATAGGATAAAAAAAGACCAAATATTGGATCTACTAGTGTCACGCACATATGCTCAGTCCTATTCTCCCATACTGTATCCTAGCACTGAAAATAAAACACCGGAAGATGGGCAGTTTACTTTGTCTTTACATTCAATCATAAAGTGTAATTTGGTACAAAGGGATTCCAAATTTTCGAATGATATATACTTAGTAGGACACCAGAAACACTCACTAGACAAATCTAATCTATGTCTAATATTGTAAAAATACATATCAAATTCGATTTAATAATTAACTAAATACGTTAGAAGGATTTTATCCTAGGATACATGACCAAAACTAAATATATTTCTATAATATGGATATGTCTAAAGAGAAGTCAGTAGATATGTATATAATATGGGTGTATCAATGTTTTCCAACATATATGCAACAATTAATAATTTACCACATAGACAAGGCTTGTATAATGTATGGTCCAACCCCTAGCATGTTATTTGGATTGGTAGATGTATCAATTAATTAAAAAAGTTTTTATTAATTGAATTATATAGAAGGTGTCTATAGAGTTTAAATAAATGTAACACCAGGCTAATCCATGGTGAAACATATCGAGGAACCCAAGTATTGCAACAGGAGTACTAAAAATATCCAACACAATAATAGTCCACCCATGGATACCCATAACACTTACATTGTTTCAAAATCATCATTTTGTAAAGCATCAACCTTTGAGCACATCCCAAGTATCTCACATAGAAGAATGAGTAACATTGTGAAATGGGAATTCCATCATTATAATAATGTTTTCCTTAGTGACTCCCCTAGGGAATTATTATTTCTCATGGATTTGTAAGTGATCCATTTCATGAACCCATCCAAGGAATTATATAAAGCACCCAAGTATTATTCCAAGAATAAGGATAATATTTCCCATTTCTAATTGTGATGCATGATGATCTCATCAAATGAATCATGATGTCATGAAATGTTTATCACCAAAGGATTAAAGTGAATGGATGATCATGGTTATCACTAACTCAAGCAACACCCATAATCATTTTTGAAAGGTGTTCCAATTAATTTAGTTCAATAAATTAGAACATTTAGATAAATCATAGTGGCATAACCACATGGACTATAATTTATATGAGGAATTTATCATTTGATTTCAATTATTACAATGTAATTCTTACCCCCATTCAATATTAAAAAACTCATGACCAAATAAGAAGGTTGTTAATTCTTTTAATAGATGCACACCAAGAGGGTGGCTCATGTCTTGGTAAACAACTCATGGTATTAATTCTCTAGTAGCTAACATCCCATTAATCATAATAATAACCACTAATTTAATTAAATAAACATTATGAAGGAGATTTCAGGTTTTCAAAATCATAACATAATAGTGTATCATAAAATACGACTAGAAAATGAGGTAAATAAAAATAACAAACATCATAATCATGTATTATTCTCCTCATCCAGTATTAGACATTGAATTATGCTATAATTAGAAAAATTAGAATAATAGGGAAAAGGTGAAAAAATGGAATATGAGATCACACCTCAAATATTGTAGATGATATAAAGAAAAACTATATGAGGAAGGAAGATAATTGGAGATAATGTTTAGAGGAATTCAATGAAATAAATGGTGTTTGATTCCGAGAATAGATGTAGGAGAGAAGGTAGAGCCAATCAAAGGCTTCAGATAGAGCCTCATACGAGAGATATATTTTCTTCTAGAGGAGAAAATAAATGAGTGGGGTTTATATCATTTTATGGGTAAAATTTAATTTAAACATTATTATAGGGTCACAGGGTTTGGCCTCATGGTTATCCAAACTGTGTGCTAACCATGATGCAACTACTTACAATGACACCCCCTCACAATGGATAAGAGTACATTTTAAAAAATAGTTTGTAGCCCATTAAAAATTCCTATATCACTTTTATGAGACAAAATCTATGACTATACATCCCATGACACATAGTTTATTAAAACCCTGCTTCCTCCTACTATGAATTATATACCCCACACTGTTGAGTCGCACAGTTAGTACTAAAAATGTGGTAACTATGGGGATAAATCCACAAATTCAAAATATTGTTCTCAGGGTTTTGATTGAGCCTCATACTCTCTTGAACAACTTCATCATTTTTTGATCACAATATGAACATATAACTGCTGGTTTTGAAAAGTATCAAATGGGCGTACCTCTTGACAAATCATGGAATTTACTGTTTAGCTGCGTTGATATGGTTCATTAGTCAAATTCATTCCCCAAGTGCCAAGGGAATATTCTTCATATACATTTATTATATAAACTTATCTAATATGTTTTTTGATTCTAGTTTGATATAATCATTATACAAATCTATTTTCTAGACAATATTCAATAACCCTAATGCATTTGAGAATGATTAATTTATTTGAAAATAGGGTAATTTTATTATAATAATTTTTTCCAATGTTTTTCAAATTAAAACTCAATTTTTTTATTGGGTCAAATTATAATAATCATACCTATGGTGTATTTTTAAATAATCTTGTTGGAGGATTTTTTATATAAATAAAAAAATTATAATAGAGATAAAATAGTTCATGTATTTGAAGAATGTATAAAATTACATTTTCATAGAGGGGATATTTCATTACTTATGTTATTTTATATAAATCCCCATGTATCTCACCATAATGATATCACTAGGGGACACATGGACAAAATTCAATTGATAGTGGGTAATAATGTTTTGAGAATAGAAATAATATGCATTATGAAAGAATATATTTCTCTCTTGATTGATAAATTAGCCAGATTTCACAATGGCTCGGATGATAAAATCTATATTAATCATATACATTATGTAAAACATGTATCTATTCTAGAATTTCCAATGGAACAGTTTGATATAGTTGTGTTGAAATATTAATATAATTAATTATGTGGAGAATGTAAAATTTATACAAGTGTTTCAAAATATTTACGACCAGTTTTATTTTGGAAATAGAATAATTGTAAAAAAGGTAAGTCTTTGATTATATGCAATTCAATGGAATTTAGGATAACAAAATGTATCTCTTTTCATGTATTTATTAAAACATTGATCATGATCATGTGGATCAATTCTTCTAGAATATTTTTCTATATTATAGATATCCATAATTTTATCTTAAGAATGGGGATACACCCAAGAAATCTTTTCATCCATGATATAGCCATTCTGAGTTCACAATAATGAATACGGGTTGGGAAAATACACCTTATGTTTATATGATTTTAATTAATTTATTATTGAATGATTTTTTTGAAATACTTTTATTGTTATTCATTATTAAATTATTTTATACACTAAGAGTTCACAGGATCATAAAACTCACTTTAAATTCATTCTTGAGGTCAAGTAGAAAAAACTTCCATATGTGAAATGAAATAAATTTTATTTTTGATTCCAACTGATCATTTCCTTGATCATATTGTATTTTAGGATTTTATCTTTATTAAAACATAAAAAATGATAGATATCGAGTAATGACCAGAATTTAATGAAATAACAATAATGAATTGTCTTCACAGCTTTGTAGGATACATAAAATATTTTATCCAAATATAACTCAATTACATATTCGGTTATCTGGGCACACACATAAGGGGGTAAAATACAAATATACAATTAAAATTCAAGATAACATTGGGGAATTAAAAAGGATATTGGTGATTACACACATATTGACACTCCCATATTATAATAAATAATTATTATTTACCAATATGCAACATGGAATGGTCTTTGATATATTATTAGAAAAAAAAATCATAGAGGGGTATCTTTTGAATATCAAATTTTACAATGTCAAGGGACTAAATTTCAAATCATCACATTGAGTTAACAGTGATTATTTTTGTTAAAATGTTATAGATGAATATTCTCTATAGAGATGGTTGGTATATATACATTTACTGACTAAAAGAGATTGAAATACAATAATTTGTTAAAAAATTAATAATATAATTAAAATGAGATGTTTAAAACTAATAAATTTTTATGATCATTATTTTCATTATCATATAGAAAAAATATGGTATCATATCTATTTAGTAGATAACACCATGGTATCTTATCCATGAAGAGGTTGAAAGTAATCTAATTGTCTTGTATTTATTAATTTTTAACCAGAGTATTATAATTTAAGTGGATACACCAATATTTATTCCATTAAATTACTCATCCATTATTATATATTATTAAAAATGATCAATTTAATGAAAATTTCCTTATTATATAGATACAATATGTGAATAATGTCAACTTATTAGTGATTATCATTAGTGGTGAGGGAGTTGTGAGGTTTGTTAAGAAGTTTTCTAATCTCGGAATACTTATGGTAATGATTGATTTTTAATATTAGGATCATAGCTTAAACATCTCTATATATCCTATTAGAACAAAAACATATAGAGATTTCTGGAAGAATTTATTGTGGAAAACAAAAAGGTATAGATTGTGGAGTATGTTGCAAGATTTATAGAATACCGAAGTGTAAAAAAATTAAAGGAAACATTTTTAAGGGTTATGAATCATTTACATATATCATATTGGAAGTGGGATAATATTACTATGGATTTCATCAATGGAATTTCTAAAACATCCTTGATTCATAATTCAATATGGTTAATTTTTTATAGTATTGCATTGAAATCTCATTTACATATAACCCAATAATATTATCCAATAGATCTTATTTTAATGGTGTATATAAATTAACAATTACACATCATAAAACAACTATATTCATAGATCATCATTAAGACTTAAGGTTCACATTAAAATATTAGAGTAACATCTAAAAGGAATTAAATTATATTCTTAATCACAATAATTTCTACACCCTAAATTAGATAAATAGATTGAATGGAATATCAAAAAATTATAGGATATTCTATGTTCAATCCTTCACAACATCTAAGGAAGTTGGGATCTATTTTTACATCTGGAGGTATTTCAATATAATGAAATTTTCTAATATAAAAATAAAAATGACCCATACTAGACCATTTGTGTAAAGACCCGCAAATTTCAAGGAAATTTTTTTTCTTAATTTTCTTTGGAATTTTACAAGAGCGCAGCTTCAGACGGCACCTGATTCCGAGGCCCGGGGTGCCCGGAATCAATTTCCGAAGTTTGGCTCGGGTACGTTCAGTGAACGGACGAGCGGGTTTTTCTATCTTTTGAACCGGTGCCCGGAATCGGATTCTGAGGGCACCGATGAAATCGCAGCGCCGGTATTTGCTTAGAAACGCCTCTTCCGGAGTTGCGTTTGCTCAGACGTGGTTTTTAAATTTTGCGGCTTTAAGTCAGAAATAAAATAAAGTTTGTGCGACAACTTTATTTTATTTCACTTAAGCTGCTTGGAAGCCACTTGAAGTCACTTAAAGGCGGCTTGAGCTGAGTTGAACTGGATAGGATGCTATCCAGAAATATCCTACCCCTTGGTAGGATATTTGTGAGGCAGGGCCCGCACGAGCCCCGCCGTTTCTTTCGCTAAGTAACGCACCCGCGAAAACCCGTCAAAGTAACTGAAAAGTCAACCGACGCGTTTTCTTTAATTCTTAACAGACCATTTAATTGGGCGGTTTATTTCGTGAATTAAATGGGCTGTTTCTTTCGTGAATTAAATGGGTCGTTTCTTTCGAATTGATGGATCGTTTCTCAACCGGTTTCGTGTGTTGGCATGTTTATAAAATAAGACCAACCTAAAAATCCTTTGAAAGGATTTGAGAGAATCTTGTTTCTTCATCTCCCCGCGAAGAACGCGAAGAACGCGAAGAACGTGAAGAACGCGAAGAACGCCGGCGACCGGAATTCGACGACGCACGCCGAGATCTGCGACGTCGACGAGCTTTACCCGCGACGTTCTTCGGCGACGCCTCTTCTTCCGCGGCCGATCCTCGTTCGGCAACAAAGGTGAGAATCGAACCTTCTAATTCTTTTTTTTTATTCGATGACAACGGATTTAATTAATTAAATCCGTTTGCTCTTGATCCGGAGATTGGCGACGCGACGCCGGATACCGCGACGACGCGACGATCTCCTTCATCCGCGACGAGCGATCCCGCGACGACCTCTCGTCCGACGACGACGACAAGGTAGGGGTTTATTTCCTTGATGATTCATTCCCGTGTTCTTATTTCTTTTAAATAAAGAACCGGCATGAATAATTTCAATTAATTAAAAATTGAAATGCCGTTTAAAAGAAAAGAAGTGAACAATTTTTATCTTTGATTAAAAATTGTTGTAGCCTTTCCTCCCGTTGATTATGACTAACGCGGAGGGTGCGGGTCTAACGAACAAGACCCGGCAACCCTCCGCCGATCTCTTTTGTTGTGCGGATATGGCGGACGACGATGAACCGCGCGGAAGGGGCGATCCGTTGATCCCGCAGTGAAGATCGGCCCCCGGGAGGAGCATCGGCGCAGACGGGAGGCAAAACGGGCCACCGGAGCAACTCCGGCGGCCCGCGGAAGGTGGCGGCGGCGCGGGTCGCCGGCGCCCGGCGCGCCGCCGGAGGAGTCCGCCGCGGCCGAGCCGCGGCGGCGGCGAACCGCCGGACCGCGTCCGCGGTCCGGCCATCCAGCACGCGGCCCGCGCGGGCCGCGTTTCTCCAAAGCCGCGGGTTGGACCCGCGGCGGCTCACTCGGCCGCGCGGCCGAGGCCGAGCCGGCCGGTCCGGTCGGCCGGGCCGCGCCCAGGCCGGACCGGACCCGGCCTAGCCGGGTCGGGCCGGGTCGGGCCGACCCGGGGGGGGTTCGGGCCGGGTCGCCCCGGGCCCAGAACCCCCGTTTCGGGCCCTCTTCGGTCTGTCGCCCATAGCTTGGGCCTGGGACCTCCGATTGATGAACCGTCAGCGGCTACGCGATCCTTGGATCGAGACGGTCGTTTCGGTATATTATACTCAAGGTTTCGGGAGACTTTGGGTTCGTCCGGGTTGGTTCGTACACGAAACCAATCGGGCCCTCGGAGCGGAAACGCTCATAACTTGAGCTACGGACGTCCGATCGACGTACCGTCAGCTGTGGTAGTTTCCTCTAAGTGAGACGGAACTTTTGGCATACTCCGCCTGAGGATCGGATACAGACGGAGTACGGTCGGGTTGGTTTTGCCCTAAAAACCAACCGGGCCCCTGGGACGGAAATGCCAATAACTCTCAGACCGGACGTCCGATTGACGCGCCGTCTGTTGCGTTGAGATCCTATTGTCGATACGGAACTTTTGGATACATCAACTTCGGACTAAGTGTCAGTTGATGTATCAGCCTCTCGGCTCGTGGAGCGGACCCTCCTAAACAAGCTCGCTAAGTGCGGGAACCCTAGTGCTGGTTGTGGCTTCGACGACAGAGCAGAGATCCTCCGTGGACTGCGACGACGACAGAGCAGAGATCCTCCGTGGACTGCGACGACGGCAGAGCAGAGATCCTTCGTGGACTGCGGCGACGACTGTGCAGAGATCCTCAGTGGACTGCGTCGACTACTGCACTCAGCGATCCTACGTGGAAGAGTGCTACCGAACCTGTGTGAGCTGAATCTTCTTTTTACCTTGAGCGGTGGAGCGCTTGGGTGTAGCGGCGGACCCGTGGTACTTGACAGTGGTGGTGCGCTTGGATGCAGCAGCAGACCCTTGGCGGTGGAGCGTTTGGTTGTAGCGGCGGACCCGCGATACTCTACGGAGTGTGTGCACTTGGTTGTAGCGACAGACCCGCGACGGTGGAGACGTGCGTGCGGAGTACGGAGACCGTGTAGATGACTGAGACCTGACGACTGCTTGACCGACTCGACTTGGAGTGAGTCGACTAGCCCAGTGGACGGAGCGCCCAGTAGTTGGCAGCAGACCCACGGCGGACGGAGCGCCTGGTAGTTGGCGGCAAACCCGCGGTACTCGACAGGAGGAGTACCTCAGTAGGCTATCTGGGTGAGCGCCCGGTATTTGGCAGCAGACCCTCAGCGGACGGAGCACCCGGTAGTTGGCAGCAGACCCGCGGTACTCGACAGGATGAGTACTTCAGCAGTCTAGGTTAGTGAGCAGTACCTCGGAGTCGTGACAGGACCACTGTACACTTCAGAGATGGGGCTCTTCAACACTTACAGTTTCGATAATGAAAATCCTGGTTGAGCTGAATCTTATGTTACTTTCCTTTGTGGATTGTGTTGAACTATCCTATGTGGATTTACTGTTACTGTCCTTTGTGGATTGTGTTGAACTATCCTATGTGGATTTACTGTTACTCTCCTTTGTGGATTGTGTTGAACTATCCTATGTGGATTTACTGTTTACTCTCCTTTGTGGATTTGAGTCTTGCTTTCCTTTGTGGATTGAGTTGTTCTTGAGCTCGTGAGCAGAGCTAGAATTGGGGACTTAGGTATATGTATGGGCATATACCTAAGTCGAGTCAGATGTTACTTCGTGATTGCGTCCTTCTTTTGTGCTATATCCTTTGCGGATTTCGGGAGACCTTCGGGGGTCTCGGGGTCCTTACTGAGTAGCTTGTACTCACCCCTGCACGGGCTATGCCCGCACCTTGTTGTGTTGGTTGCAGACGACGGACAGCGCTGATCACGGTTGGGGCGTGGAGCAGGACGGTACCTGGAGGTGGACCACTGGGCGGGACGTTCTCGGAGCGGACGTGGGACCCGAGGAGCCTGGAGGCTATCTGTACCCACCCTTCAGGTGGGATTGCCAGTGGACGACACGAGGCCGCCGTCTTTTCTTCAGTTGCTGTACTTTACTTTTCAGTTGTACTTTACAGTTGGGCTTGTATTTCCGGCCCCCTTTACTTTTCTGCACTTTACTTTCCGCTTGCTGACTCTGTGTGGTTGTTACTTATAAAGGCAATGCCTTCCCTGTTTACTGGGATTTTACGCCTTGGTGCTAGTCGCCAGCCCCTGGCCTATGGAAGGCGGGCTTGGGGTAGTCACGGCACGGGTCCCGAGGACGGGTCGTGACAAATTGGTATCAGAGGTGGTCGGTTCTACCGCAGACTCTGATCGTCCTTTCTTTCTATGTGAAGCAATATTGTTTAGTGTATTGAGTGTGGTTATCAGTTCAGGGAGCCCAGTGTTGGTGCGGCGGCCGACGTATCCGTACACCAGGACCCTGACTCCTGATTTCCGACTTAATGCATGAAAACATTGATTGCGTGTGTGTTTCAAGTTTTCTTTGTGATTACTTGTGCCAGCTCACCAGGTGTACTGTTCTGACTGTGGTGCTCTTGTTCTCCTTTTCAGGATGGCCCCGCGACGACAGCCAGCTAGGGTTCCGAGTGTAGGGCGCGACGGCAGCCCACCGAGCGACGAGGCCTCGGTGCAGGGCCCTTTGCCAGCAGTGGCACCGGCGGTAGCTTTACCCGCCGAGCCACCGATGCTGCCAGTACCAGACGCTGACGATGCACGTCGCCTCAGGGCACTGCATGAGTTTCAGAGCCAGCGACCGCCCAGGTTTCGCGGTGAGGCGGACCCCCAGGCCGCCGAGGACTGGCTAGAGGCGGTGGTACGGATCTTTAGGCTAGTGAGGACACCAGCGGATCTCATGGTGATTCTCGCAGCGAGCCTCCTGCAGGCAGCGGCAGGACGATGGTGGAGCCTGATGCTCCAGGTTCACGATGAGGCATCCTTGCTCTGGGCGGACTTCGAGAGCCTCTTCCGCTCGTAGTTCGTCCCAGCCACCCTTCGTGCGGTGCGTATCCAGGAGCTTCTACAGCTGCGGCAGGGCAGCATGACGGTCGCTCAGTACGCGGCGAGGTTCACCGACCTTTCTCGGTACTCGACAGACATGGTACGAGACCCCTTCTTCCGGGCCCGGACCTTCGAGCAGGGTTTGAGACACGAGATCAGGGCATCGCTGATCTCCCTCAGCATACCGAATCAGACAGGAGTACTAGAGCGGGCCCTTCTGATCGAGAGCTTCCTTGCTGAGTCTACACCAGCACAGAGACCCACCGCAGGGCGGCACATAGCGGAGTCTTCGGTAGCAGGTAGCCGACAGATGACTCAGGGTTCCAGGCAGACCAGACCTACCAGTGGCCGACTGCACGACTCAGGCTCAGTTGTGCGGGGAAGCCGGGGTGGAGTCAGAGCCAGGCGTGCCGAGAGTGGGCAGTGCTACTCCTGTGGCGGAATTGGTCACATGGCTCGTGACTGCCCGACCCGCCATGCGGGGGAGCAGCAGACGGTTGAGGAACCACCTAGGCAGAGGCAGAGGTTCGACCGTGGCGGTCTGCAGGGAGGAGACGGACGAGGTAGAGGAGCTGGCCGAGCAGCAGGTGGTGGACGACGCTTTGAGGCTCTACCACCACCACCACCAGGAGGTCCACCCCGACCGCAGGGGAGAGCTCAGCTTCAGGCAGTCGAGGCCTTCGATCATGGAGCCCTGGGAGCTGATGGACAGGAGCAGAACTAGTGGATACATCCTTTGTACTTCTGGTTCCTTGTTGCTTTTGTGTAGCGTCTTGTAATATGAGCTGCAATAATAAAAGATGCATACCTTTGTGATATTTTTCGTTCCTGTCCTCTTTCGTGATGTTACTAGGAGATTCCAGTTTTGGCTGTTGACTTGACCCTCACTTGTGAGACATCTACTGGAGGAGACCCAGTTACCACACACTGATGCCGACAGTGTGACTCAACCCTTGGAGGCGAGAGTAACAGTTGAATCTCTTAGTAGTAGCGTCGAGGCCTTACGACGTCATCCTTGGTATGGATTAGTATCATCCATGTTAGGATTGACTGTTTTAGGCAAAGAATGTGGTTCATCCAGGGGATGAGACCAGATTTCTCTTTTCGGCAAAGAAGAAATCTTGCAGCTCTTGTGGGACCTGTGATGGTCCAGGCCACGACAAAGAAGGTCCAGGTCATCCAGGAGCGGATGAGTACAGCTTAGAGCCGACAGAAACCATATGCTGACCGGAGGCGGAGGCCACTGGAGTTCGAGGATGGCGACCACGTCTTCTTGCGGGTCTCACCTCGACGTGGTATTCGGAGATTTAGCCGAGGCGGCAAGTTATCTCCACGCTTCATCGGAACCTTCCAGTTTCTTAGCAGGTTTGGCGAGGTGGCTTATCGCCTGGCTCTACCACCTCAGTTGCACCGGGTGCACGACGTCTTCCACGTGTCTCAGCTGAGGAGATACGTGCACGACCCGACGCACATCATTGATCATGGGGAGCTTGACGTTGACGATGGGGCGACTTTTGCGGAGGTTCCAGTGGAGATCGAGGATCGACAGGAGCGGGTCCTACGTGGGCGGTCGATTCCTCTTGTGCGCATCAGATGGCAGCACGGGAACCTCCAGGAGAGCACTTGGGAGCGGGAGGCTCAGATGCGTGCTCATTACCCCCATTTGTTCCTCTAGTTTTTGATGTATCTTTACGGGGACGTAAAGCCCTGAGGTGGGAGTAATGTAAAGACCCGCAAATTTCAAGGAAATTTTTTTTCTTAATTTTCTTTGGAATTTTACAAGAGCGCAGCTTCAGACGGCACCTGATTCCGAGGCTCGGTGTGCCCGGAATCAATTTCTGAAGTTTGGCTCGGGTACGTTCAGTGAACGGACGAGCGGGTTTTTCTATCATTTGAACCGGTGCCCGGAATCGGATTCTGAGGGCACCGATGAAATCGCAGCGCCGGTATTTGCTTAGAAACGCCTCTTCCGGAGTTGCGTTTGCTCAGACGTGGTTTTTAAATTTTGCGGCTTTAAGTCAGAAATAAAATAAAGTTTGTGCGACAACTTTATTTTATTTCACTTAAGCTGCTTGGAAGCCACTTGAAGTCACTTAAAGGCGGCTTGAGCTGAGTTGAACTGGATAGGATGCTATCCAGAAATATCCTACCCCTTGGTAGGATATTTGTGAGGCAGGGCCCGCACGAGCCCCGCCGTTTCTTTCGCTAAGTAACGCACCCGCGAAAACCCGTCAAAGTAACTGAAAAGTCAACCGACGCGTTTTCTTTAATTCTTAACAGACCATTTAATTGGGCGGTTTATTTCGTGAATTAAATGGGCTGTTTCTTTCGTGAATTAAATGGGTCGTTTCTTTCGAATTGATGGATCGTTTCTCAACCGGTTTTGTGTGTTGGCATGTTTATAAAATAAGACCAACCTAAAAATCCTTTGAAAGGATTTGAGAGAATCTTGTTTCTTCATCTCCCCGCGAAGAACGCGAAGAACGCGAAGAACGTGAAGAACGCGAAGAACGCCGGCGACCGGAATTCGACGACGCACGCCGAGATCTGCGACGTCGACGAGCTTTACCCGCGACGTTCTTCGACGACGCCTCTTCTTCCGCGGCCGATCCTCGTTCGACAACAAAGGTGAGAATCGAACCTTCTAATTCTTTTTTTTATTCGATGACAACGGATTTAATTAATTAAATCCGTTTGCTCTTGATCCAGAGATTGGCGACGCGACGCCGGATACCGCGACGACGCGACGATCTCCTTCATCCGCGACGAGCGATCCCGCGACGACCTCTCGTCCGACGACGACGACAAGGTAGGGGTTTATTTCCTTGATGATTCATTCCCGTGTTCTTATTTCTTTTAAATAAAGAACCGGCATGAATAATTTCAATTAATTAAAAATTGAAATGCCGTTTAAAAGAAAAGGAGTGAACAATTTTTATCTTTGATTAAAAATTGTTGTAGCCTTTCCTCCCGTTGATTATGACTAACGCGGAGGGTGCGGGTCTAACGAACAAGACCCGGCAACCCTCCGCCGATCTCTTTTGTTGTGCGGATATGGCGGACGACGATGAACCGCGCGGCAGGGGCGATCTGTTGATCCCGTAGTGAAGATCGGCCCCCGGGAGGAGCATCGGCGCAGAAGGGAGGCAAAACGGGCCACCGGAGCAACTCCGGCGGCCCGCGGAAGGTGGCGGCGGCGCGGGTCGCCGGCGCCCGGCGCGCCGCGGCCGAGCCGCGGCGGCGGCGAACCGCCGGACCGCGTCCGCGGTCCGGCCTTCCAGCACGCGGCCCGCGCGGGCCGCGTTTCTCCAAAGCCGCGGGTTTGACCCGCGGCGGCTCACTCGGCCGCTCGGCCGAGGCCGAGCCGGCCGGTCCGGTCAGCCGGGCCGCGCCCAGGCCGGACCGGACCCGGCCTAGCCGGGTCGGGCCGGGTCGGGCCGACCCGGTTCGGGCCGACCCGGTGCGGCCGACCCGGGGGGGGGGGGGTTCGGGCCGGGTCGCCCCGGGCCCAGAACCCCCATTTCGGGCCCTCTTCGGTCTTTCGCCCATATCTTGGGCCTGGGACCTCCGATTGATGAACCGTCAGCGGCTACGCGATCCTTGGATCGATACGGTCGTTTCGGTGTATTATACTCAAGGTTTCGGGAGACTTTGGGTTCGGCCGGGTTGGTTCGTACACGAAACCAATCGGGCCCTCGGAGCGGAAACGCTCATAACTTGAGCTACGGACGTCCGATCGACGTACCATCAGCTGTGGTAGTTTCCTCTAAGTGAAACGGAACTTTTGGCATACTCCGCCCGAGGATCGGATACAGGCGGAGTACGGTCGGGTTGGTTTTTCCCTAAAAACCAACCGGGCCCCTGGGACGGAAATGCCAATAACTCTCAGACCGGACGTCCGATTGACGCGCCGTCTGTTGCGTTGAGATCCTGTTGTCGATACGGAACTTTTGGATACATCAACTTCGGACTAAGTGTCAGTTGATGTATCAGCCTCTCGGCTCGTGGAGCGGACCCTCCTAAACGAGCTCGCTAAGTGCGGGAACCCTAGTGCTGGCTGTGGCTTCGACGACAGAGCAGAGATCCTCCGTGGACTGCGACGACGACAGAGCAGAGATCCTCCGTGGACTGCGACGACGGCAGAGCAGAGATCCTTCGTGGACTGCGGCGACGACTGTGCAGAGATCCTCAGTGGACTGCGTCGACTACTGCACTCAGCGATCCTACGTGGAAGAGTGCTACCGAACCTGTGTGAGCTGAATCTTCTTTTTACCTTGAGCGGTGGAGCGCTTGGGTGTAGCGGCGGACCCGTGGTACTTGACAGTGGTGGTGCGCTTGGATGCAGCAGCAGACCCTTGGCGGTGGAGCGTTTGGTTGTAGCGGCGGACCCGCGATACTCTACGGAGTGTGTGCACTTGGTTGTAGCGACAGACCCGCGACGGTGGAGACGTGCGTGCGGAGTACGGAGACCGTGTAGATGACTGAGACCTGACGACTGCTTGACCGACTCGACTTGGAGTGAGTCGACTAGCCCAGTGGACGGAGCGCCCAGTAGTTGGCAGCAGACCCACGGCGGACGGAGCGCCTGGTAGTTGGCGGCAAACCCGCGGTACTCGACAGGAGGAGTACCTCAGTAGGCTATCTGGGTGAGCGCCCGGTATTTGGCAGCAGACCCTCAGCGGACGGAGCGCCCGGTAGTTGGCAGCAGACCCGCGGTACTCGACAGGATGAGTACTTCAGCAGTCTAGGTTAGTGAGCAGTACCTCGGAGTCGTGACAGGACCACTGTACACTTCAGAGATGGGGCTCTTCAACACTTACGGTTTCGATAATGAAAATCCTGGTTGAGCTGAATCTTATGTTACTTTCCTTTGTGGATTGTGTTGAACTATCCTATGTGGATTTACTGTTACTTTCCTTTGTGGATTGTGTTGAACTATCCTATGTGGATTTACTGTTACTCTCCTTTGTGGATTGTGTTGAACTATCCTATGTGGATTTACTGTTTACTCTCCTTTGTGGATTTGAGTCTTTCTTTCCTTTGTGGATTGAGTTGTTCTTGAGCTCGTGAGCAGAGCTAGAATTGGGGACTTAGGTATATGTATGGGCATATACCTAAGTCGAGTCAGATGTTACTTCGTGATTGCATCCTTCTTTTGTGCTATATCCTTTGCGGATTTCGGGAGACCTTCGGGGGTCTCGGGGTCCTTACTGAGTAGCTTGTACTCACCCCTGCACGGGTTATGCCCGCACCTTGTTGTGTTGGTTGCAGACGACGGACATCGCTGATCACGGTTGGGGCGTGGAGCAGGACAGTACCTGGAGGTGGACCACTGGGCGGGACGTGCTCGGAGCGGACGTGGGACCCGAGGAGCCTGGAGGCTATCTGTACCCACCCTTCAGGTGGGATTGCCAGTGGACGACACGAGGCCGCCGTCTTTTCTTCAGTTGCTGTACTTTACTTTTCAGTTGTACTTTACAGTTGGGCTTGTATTTCCGACCCCCTTTACTTTTCTGCACTTTACTTTCCGCTTGCTGACTCTGTGTGGTTGTTACTTATAAAGGCAATGCCTTCCCTGTTTACTGGGATTTTACGCCTTGGTGCTAGTCGCCAGCCCCTGGCCTATGGAAGGCAGGCTTGGGGTAGTCACGGCACGGGCCCCGAGGACGGGTCGTGACAATTTGTCAAAATGGATATCAGAATCTAACATGATTATAATGTAATGGATAGAGAAAAGTGTTAGGTATTGAACATGTGGAAGATGAAATAGATAAGGTAAATTATTCATGATTAATATCTATTTTTATTATAGTAGTAATAAAATATATACTGACATTATAAGTAAAGATATTGAATTACAAGTGTGTGACTATGGCCTTTTAAGGATATATTTATTGAAATAGGTCATTCAATTTTAAAAGAAAGGAAAGATGATTCTACGAAAAATTTGTCCATTTTCAATATTTTAGTGGACAGGATATGTCGATAATAATTTTATTTTATAATTATTTAAAATATGATAATTATTTCTTTCATATATCAATTATATGAAAGTATATTATGGACTCTTATGATGTTATAAAAGATGATATTGATCAATATGTGTTTGTCTTGTCATTTTATAAGGATCCAAATCAGAATTATTGGTAAAAATGAGTTACAATTAATTTATATAATTTTATAGGGAAGGGACTTTTAATAAATCATCAATTAATATAGGGGACATGGGTTCTTGGTGATTGAGTGATAAATTATTTTCCATGTTAATTAAAGTATAATTTACAATTTAGTGACTATTTTTTGGGGGTGTGATGTAATACCTGATATTTTATTATTGAAAATAAATGATTCTTTTATAAATTGTTATAGATTAGAATTTAGTTCTTCAATAATCACAATATAGAGAATACATGTACCATAGAAAAATAGGTAATTATATTTATAAGAAAATATAAAACTATTACAATAAAAAATGATACAATATAATATATCATCATCATATTATGCTCTATTGATTTATATTCAATGAACAATATCATGTACGTGGGATACATATCTATTAGTAATAAAAAATAATAATTGGATTAGAAATTATACTTCAACTAATATTTATATAATTTAATTTTGATATTGTTGTATATATAAGGGGTGATATGGCCAATGCTCTATATGAACATTGGTCGACATGACTGTTGGTCATTATGGACATTGGTCAATATGAATGATGGTTAATAAGACCATTGATCAATATGAATATTGTTTAAAATGAATATTTTCTGATATGACCATTGAGAATAATGACCTATTATTATTATAACAATTAGGGATATATCAAACAATTAATGACTATATGGATTAGGGTATTACATGGATAACGTTAAGAGTTAAATATCAAAAAAATAAGGAACCATTATTTCAACATATAGAAAAATCCATTATAATTTTTTTAGCGTATCATGGTCAATATGTTATATCAGTAGGATTTTCCCTTGGCATGGAACATTTAGAAAATAAATAACTTGAGATGGAGATGAATCACCTTTCCCAAATATTGAATTTAGTGGAGATCACAACCATTTCAATTTTCACTAAACATTCCCATTAAATATAACTAATAAAGAACCTTAACATTTATTATTATTTTTGTCCAATAAAATGATTATGTATCTATTGTTATTTCATAATATGTACCCTGGGGCACATTCCATGACTACCCCAAGACCGCCTCTTGAGGGCGAGGGGTTGGCGACTTGTGCCGAAGGAATCAACCTATAAGTGAGAGGCATTTTCCTAAGTACATGAATGCACACACACACCCAACCATGTCCCAACTCACTGAAAGGGGAAAAAGTATACTATAATAATAATGAGTACCAAAATACAACTAAAAGCAACTAGGCCAGAATACAATCCCAACAAAATAACAGAAACAACCATTGTCAAAAAGGATCTTTGATGGCCATCATGCGAAAACCCAACCTGATCATAAGAGTAGTGAATCTACTAGAAGATGAAGTACTATCTATCATCAACCTCATCATACTGGGCCCCACCTGGTCATATGCCACCATGTCCATTGTTGTAGTGTCCGTCAGTCCCATCCCCCTAAGCACCTATTTCAAAGCGTCGATCGTCTGCACTATGAACAACATGTGCTGGAAAATCCTGTGTATGGGTGAGTATAAAAATACTCGGTATGGGACCCCAAATCACAATGGAAAGACCACAGAGAAATCCTCATTGAAAATCACTAAACATTAGCTCGAAGCATAAGACAACATAGACAAGGTATATTTTAGGGTAATTATATTAGCATTAGTAGTCTTATAATCGAACTCCTTAGCTACGGGAGAACTCTTCCCCTATCGAGTATAGTGGGCCTACCAGGTCACACAGATCCATTTCCCACTAACCTTGGAATGTTGTGGTAATCATCCATGATGCGTACCGTGGTTATATCTGGTTACATAGATATTCTCCCCATCGTGGGATTGTCGGGTCACACACAGTCACTTCCCATCATGGATGAACTAAGGTTTTCCTCCTATCAAGTGCCATTGGTTTTTTGGGTCACACAGAGCCACTCCCCATTGTGGGTCTGTAGTTCCACACAGATCTGCTTCCGACTAGTTTGCTATCATGCAGTAATCAAGTGTTAGCCATCTACAATGTTCCGTACATAGTGCGAATCAGAGAACCGCCCCTCATGCCATATGTGGCATCTTAACTTCCATTAAAGACACTAAAAAGCATACCAAATTCTTCCCCCGCATCATCAAAGTCACGACACCACAAATGGCGCATCAATCAGACATGCAGTTTGAATGATATGGGAATTTTAGTAAATAAGGGGCATTTTGTGATGTGCCCCAGTTTGACTTGGTCATACTGACCCAACCAACTGGGACTAGGGGTACCATATACCCTGGTTCATTTAGAGGGACTTAACCCAACATGGTTTGGGTCGGAGTGGGTATGTTCTTTCCTGGCCAGTGGGTCAGGCCCAATATGCCTCACTGGACTCAGCACTGTTTGGCCACGGGTATAGCATGCAGGGTCGGCTGGGACCTAGTCTTGTCGGGCCTAGCCCGAAGGGCACGGTTCCGGCCGGCTGGCATTGGTCTAGCCTGCTGGGTGTGGGTCTGGCTGTTGGCATGGGTCGAGACCCACTGGTGTAAGTCCAGCCCGCTGGGTTGGGGGCATGCCCCGCCAGCCCTCGCCATGTCTATCATCAGGTGGACCAGTGGTGTGTTCCCATCCAGGATGTGGAAACCAGCCATAGTCGTTGGAATCGTGGCTCATCCAGCTATCCATGTGGCATGTAATTGGGCCACCTCAATTCATGTGGTGCCTTTCTAGCATCGTGTTTCCTACTATCGCTCCACCTGGCCACTGGCATGACCTGTGGCCCTCCATCTTGTTGACCAGCACACGGCTGGCGCATGGCGCTGCCAGTGTTGGAGCGGTGTCTGAGCCTTTCGTAGACCACATGACAAAATCTAGGGGTATGTTCTTCAAACCACCTATGTCTTTGTCCCCCAAAGGACTCCCTCTTCTCCATGAAGACCTCGATTATATCATTCTATCACATAGAGGGTATGGACACCAAGAACGCACACGTAGAGGTGATCGTTGCTTGTTCATGTCAGCCTTGGCCCTTCATGTTAGATATTTTAAAAACTAAATTGGGATGTTTTAGGATTTTAGATCAATAATATAAAATGATAATATTGATTCTAGATAATAAGTCCCTAGGAAAATTCACCCTACCATATCAACAAACAAACTGTGGATCAACATTTTTTTGGTTGATACATGTTCATCATTTCTGGAAAGATATGAATGGGGAAAAAAATTTAAATAAACCCAAACCCCTACCTCTTTTACATTCGATGCTGTAATGTTCATAATTGAGAAATCAAGGCATCAACATCACTTCACTTCTCCGATCTTCTAGAGGCGTCAATGATTTTGGTGTTCATTGGTGTTCGTTCGTCGATGGAGAGAATGAATTGATGGTGGTGCATCAGAGGATTCCCTCCGATTAATTCTACATAATCTCCAATGAAATATAATTAAAAGGAAACATGTCGTGGCGTTTTAGGTACACTATAACGTTTCACCATTACACTATTTCATTTATGAAATAGCATCACTGTTACGCTTCCTTTATTACTTCATTAAGTTGTTTGAGATGGGAAATTAATGAGTCACATTAATATTACATATATCCACATCATTGTTTCATTGTAGTGTCGATTTATGTCACTCAACGGTTAACAAGGAATATAAAATAAATTTGTATTTCACTTTATTATTTTTCTTGAAAAGAATGAAAATAAATTTTCTGCTCGACCCTTATAAGAAATTGTTACATCGTTCCTATGAGAATTCTAGTGTTATGAGTTCAATAACGACTTCATATTTTTAATCCATGCACTGGTTCAAAATATAAAAAATCCCACCTGCACGTTTGTTGAACGTATATTAAAGAAAGTTCAAAACTCTATCCTGGGATCTCCTGGCCTCAGAATCAGTTGTTATAGAATTTTTTGGTCTTGAAATAAGTTCATATATTTAAAAATAATATACTGAAATTATGACTATTTACATTCTCCGCACAATGGATCTTTACATCCCCGAAATCCAAAACAAAAAAACTGGGAAAACAAATGTGGGTACTGGGCACATGTCTGAGCATCCCTCTCCCATGTGCTCTCGTGGAGACTTATCCACTTCCATCAAACACACACTAGAGGAATATACCATCCTCATAGGTCCCTCTCATATCGGTCATCTATCTCCAAGAATAACATCGTATATTTTTTTCCCATCGTTAATTTCCTACTAACCCCAGTCGATGACCTGCGATTCATCATGCATGTACCTCTTCAGTTGCAACACATGGAAAACATCATGCACCCGGTACATCTATGGGGGAATTTATTTATGGTACCCCAACTCTCCAACTCTACTCATGATCTAAAAAGGTTCGATGAATCTTGGAGATATCATTCCACCCTGGTCAAGCCTATATAATCCTTGTCTTGGTGAGACCTTAAGGAATACATGATCGCCCTTCTCAAACTCGAAGGGTATCTGTATTTATCGACATATGAATTTTTAATTCCTTTTATAGTCCTCATCAACTCCTGGATGTTCTTCCCCTTCTATAGGTATCCCATACCAATTCAAGTCCCATGAGTGTTGACTCCCCAAGGTCTATTCAGCATATGGGTGATCTACATGGTCGCTCGTACAACACCTCAGATGGTTCCATGCCAATGGAAGAGTCAGAGTCGTTATTGTAAGCTAACTCCACAAGTTGAAGGTGGTTCTCCCAACTATGAAAAAAGTCAAGTACATAATCATGAAGCCTTTCCTACATTGTCTGTATGGTCTGCTCCATCTGGCTATCTATCTAGGGTTGAAAAGTTGTGCTCAAGCGCAGCTGCATCCCAAATGCCTCCTGTAATCACTTTCACATATAGGACATAAAGCATGAATCATGGTCTTAGATGATCACAAAATTCACCTTGTGGAGGTGCACTATATCCAAGTAGTATATGCATCCCAATCCCTCTACTGGTCCCTGCTCCCAAATGTGTAAGAAGTGAGCCGGATTGGTGAGTCAATCAACGATCACCAAGATAGAATCATGGACCTTGGATGTACGTGGTAACCCCGTTATAATTTCCATTGAGATATGATCCCATTTCCACTCCAGTACCTTCACTTGTTGGGTCAAGCCTTCTATAATCTGATTTTTGTCCTTCAGTTTCTGAAATATGAGACAACGTGAAATGAAATCGGCCACTTCTCTCTTCATTCCTGACCACCAGTACTGACGTTGAAGGTCTTGGTATATCTTCTCTAACCTAGAATGTACGACCAAATGGGGTGTATTGAACTCCCGAAATACATCCTCCCACCATGGAATTGATACTACAATGCATCCTTTGAAAAATATGGCGTGATATCCACCTATAGAAAATCCATCAGGAGCTCATCCCCAGGAGAGCTTAGCACATCAGGCCTCATAGTCAACATCAACCAGTTGTGCCTCCCGAACTCGCTGTAGGAGTGTGGGAGTAACAGTCATTGCATGATGGTAATCTCCTCCATCACCATCCACAATAGATATTTGAATTGCATCTAATTTCTCTGTTGCTTCACTCAGCAGCTGCAAAACGGCCCTCCTGCTGAGTGTGTCTGCCACCACGTTCCCCATCCAAGGTGTACAGACTATCTCAAATTCATAGAACTAGAGGAACTGTAGCCACCAACATTGTATCAGGTTTAAGTCCTTATAGTATCATATATACCGACGACTCTTGTGGTCATTATTAAATGTATATAGCTACCCATCAAGTAGTGCGGCCACATTTTCATGGAAAATACATCTGATGTTATCTCCATGTCATGTGTTGTGTAGTTTTTCTCCTGTTGTCTCATATTTCATGAACCATAGGTGTACACCTCTCACTCTTGTATCAAGACACAACCCATTCTGTATCCTGATGCATCGCAAAAAATTAAGTACTCAATTATCTCCTCTATTAGTCTTAAGATGGGGAAACTATTCAGTCTCTTCCTCATCTACTAGAAACTCTATTGGAATTTATCAGACCACTAAAAGGGTTGTACCATCAGATTCAAAGATGATAAGGGTGATGATATCCTATATATGTTGTGTACAGACCTACGATACTAACCAGCCAACCCCAAGAATCTTCGCACCACAGTTACACTCCTAGGTGGCTCCCAAGATATTACTTTCTCTGTCTTCACCAGATCTACTACAAATAAATCCTCTGATATTAATTTTCATTGAAAGTGACCACCTAGATCTAGAACTGGCACTTTGATAGCTTACCATAAAGCTGGTGCCCTCAGAGTGTATCCAGGACTATCCATAGGTGTGTTGTGATATCCTCCTCCGATTGTGAGTACACCTATATTAAATCAATAAAGCCATGATGATGTAGTCAATGTAAGTATAGAAGATACTATTAATGATTCCCATAAAATATGATGGGGATTTGGTCACACCAAAAGGAATCACCAGGAACTCATAGTGGTCATACTGAAACCTGAATTATGTATTCTGTACATCCACATCCCACACCTGAAGCTAGTAATAGCCTAATTTGAGGTCTATCTTTGAGAACCACACTTCTCCCTTCAGCTGGTCAATTAGGTCATCAGTTCTCGACATTGGATACTTGTTCCTCTTGGTCACATTGTTTATGTTCTTGAAGTCCATGTACATCCTCAGACTTCATTATTACTTCATGGAAAAGCACTGGGATGCCCGTGGTGAAATATTGGGCCTTACAAACCCCTTATCCTGTGAGTCCTCTAGTTGTTACCTCATCTTGAGAAGCTCTGCGGGAGCTATCTTATATGTCGGTGTGGATAATGGTGTCTTAGCTTGGTACAAGTCAATAAAGAATTCTACCTCCATACGTGAAGGTTGTCCCGAAACATCCCCAAGAAAAACAACCTCTTACTCAACCACCAATACTAGGAAGCTTGGACTCCTCTCATCCATTTCACTAAGGGTGATGCTAGTCAAATGGTGAGTGATCAGTAGCATCTTCCCCCAAGAAAGTCTATCTTGCACTGCAAGGGTCTCCTTCTCACTGGTGGAGGAAAACCTAGTCCCATCTCTACGGACATACTGCATTGTACGCCTAAAATAGTTGATCTCAACATTGATAGTGGATAGCAAGTCCATTCCCATGATAACGTCGTGAGGCCTCGACGCCACTGCTATGATATCGTAGCTGAAGCTCTCACATCCTAGAGTAAGATCACACAACCAAAAATATTGTATAATCATCCAATCCCCTCTTGTATGAGTCTCTAGCCATATAGATCAATCCAACACCTCCACCAGAATCTCATATCTCTGAACGAGATCCATGGAAAGGAAGGGGTGACTAGAAACTATCTCTATAGGAACTGTAGGTAGGGAGGAGAAGACATGGATTGTACATAGGATCATCTCTAGAGTGTCGTTGTCATAAACATTTACTTCATGGATCGTTGATCTCCCCTTCCTGCCTGCTCCCTGAGGTCGGGGTGGACCACCTGTGGGTGGTGGTAGTAACACCTCAAACGATTCCCACCACCTGCTGCTCACCCATATCCCCTTCCACGTCCGCCACCCTGCAGAACTCCTTTCTCGAACTAATATCACTACCTCGATAACCCCCCCCCCCCACCGTATGATGGTCATCTATATGTTGGTTGGTGAATTCATGTGCCATGTGTCCATGCCCGCCACACACGAAGCACTTCCTGGATCCCTACTAACTCCCTCTAGACTTGGAGCCCCACACTACTGACCCTGAGTCTTGGGGCCATCCTCTAAAATACCCAGGCTGCTGGGGGGCCCAACGACTTCTTTCTGCTACATTCCAAATACTCGGATTCTTGTGGTCTATTGGTTTCTCTAGATATCGGTGCCAGCTCCCCCATTAATACCTCCACAATAAGGTCTCTCTCAAGAACCCCGTCCTGGGTAGGGATGCTCAAAGACAACACCAATGCCCTTATCCCCCTCCTGTATCCTTGCTCAATGGCCTGATCCCTAATGAAAGGGTCCCACATCATGTCTTTAGAGTAGAAAGATAGCAAAGTGAACCTCACTGAGTACCCAACTACAATCATGATGCCTTGAATAATGTGAAGAAACTCCTGAATTTTCCCAAAGTGTAATGTTTCATGAAAAAACACCAGCCAAAAAAGCCGCTCGATGTCTGGTTAGGTAAGGGTCACCACGTCATGAGTCTGGGTGGTCAAATTCCACCATCTCCTTATTAATCCCTATATAAATCTCACTTCAATGATCTCTATCTGGTTAGTCAATTTCCTCACTAGGCGTAAGGCCCACGTCATAGCCTCCATCCAGTTCTCAGTGACCTGAGGATCCGTCTCTCCCCTGAACATGGGAGGTTTCTGTCTCTAAAACCCATGTTGGTCGCTAAGCCTATGAACATCCTCTACAGAAACCACTGGCAGTATTTTCTGACCATCAGGTTGTGGTATCAATAGTGCATCACCCAGTGGGGCCATCTCACGTACTGGTCCATGAACGGAAACCTCATCACTAAGCGGGTTGTCTTTGCGAGATCGTATTAGGATCCAAATTGTTTTTCCATGTGAAGGAATCATGAAATAGGTCATGATGTACAACAGTCAAAAGTTTATTCCTGTTGAAAAGAATTTTATTCAAAAAAACATACGGAGACAATTATGAAACTGATGTTTTCATGTATTGAAATGAAAATAAAAATTCAAGTTCATGGTGTATGGATACGTCTACCGCCACACCTACATTGGACTCACCGAATCTGAAAGGCGGACTCACAATACATAACACAGTTGACCCAAAAAAAATCTTGGTCATTGAGGGGGGGGACCGAATTCCCTTTGATACCCCTTTGTCATGAGTCATACCTCGGTGCATGGGTTGTGACTACCCTAATCCCACCTCTCGAAGGCCAGGGGCTAGCGATTAGCACCGATGGAGCCAACATTCACGTGCAAGGCGTTTTCTTTAGTACCTACAAGAAAACGCACACCTAGAAACATACCAAAAAACTGAAAGGGGAATAAAAGAATAATATAACAAGAATGAGTACCAAAATACAACTGAAATCAAGTGGAATAGATCAAAAACCTAAAAAAATAACTGAAAGAGAAAAGTACAAAATGGAGCTCTCATGTCCATCTGTGGAAAACCCCACCTAATTGTAAGAGTAGTGAAGCTAATGGGAGCTAAAGTAGTATCTATTGTCCTCTAGGTCCAAGTGGGCCCCACCTTTTCCTAGGCCACCATGTCCACTATTGTAGCGTCCATCAGCCCCGTCCCCCTGAGCAGCTCTATCGAAGCGTCGATCATCTCCACCAATCACAACACGTACGAGCGAAGCCCGTGCAGGGGTGAGTATAACAATACTCATGAGGGGACCCTGCAACACAAAGGAAAGACCCAAAAGAAATACTCAATGAAAAGAACGAAGCATAATCATGAAGCACAAGACAACTCACACCAGGTATATTCCAGTGTAGTGATAGTAGCATCAATAGTCAAATTATCGAACTCCTCGGCTACTAGAGAAATTTACCTCTATTGATTACAATGGGCATGCAAGGTCACACAGTGCCACTTCCCACTACCCTTGTACGGCTAGGGTACTCATACCTGATGAGTACCGTGGGTATGCTATGTCACACATAATCACTCCCCACCATTGGCCTATAAGGTTACACAATGTTTCTTTCCACATTATCCAAACTGAGGTACTCCCCATGTCGAGTACTATGGTTATACAAGGTCACACTGAATCCCTCCACACTGTGGTCCTACTGGGTCAAACATATCTTCTTCCCACTGGGCAATCATCATGCAGTCATCAGGTTTCAGCCAACCCTAGGGATCCATATATAGCGTGCATGAGAGAAAAAATTATCAAGCCATTATTCACGGCTCATTTTTCTTTAAATTCATGAAAACAAAATCCAAAAGATCCAACTCTTCTTGAGGGTCCCAACACCGTAAAGGGATCGTCAATTGGATGCACGAGTTTCATGATATGGGTGTTTTAGTAACCAGGGGGCTGGTTGCGATGGGGCCCGGTCTGAACCAGTCGGACTGACCCAACCAACCAAAAATCAGGGTCCCATATCAAACAGTTCATTTAAATAGACCTGACATATCTTGGGTCAGATTTTGTGTGGTCTAGCCTGGCCAGTGGTCTAGGCCCAATAGGCTTCACTGGAATCCTCTTGGTTTGTCCGGAGGTCCATCATGTCGGCTTGCCCAATGACACGGTCTTGTCTAGCCTAGACTCACATCACAGGTCTAGCCTTTCACCGTGGTTCCATCCTATTGAGTGCAGGTCTGGCCAGCTGGTATGGGTCCATCCCACTGTTGGTGTGTGTGGCCCGCAAAGCGCAGCCTGCCAGCACTAGCCTGGTCCCCGATTGTGCGGACCAGTGATGTGTCACTGTGCTGGGATGAGACAACTAGCCCCATCTAGCCCTCTCTACCATGGGAGATGCCGCAGGGCCTCCATCATCAGCCGTGGATGATGAACCACATCTTGTCTAGTCTGCCGGGTGGCCCGGATGCGGGCCACCTTCCTTCAAATGGCACCCTCGTAGCACTCCATTTCCTACTGCCACGGTGTACCGCTCCACCCGGCAGCCAACGTCGCCTATGCCCGTCCATCCTACATAACAGCATGCAGCTGGCACATTACACCACCAGTATCTGTGCAGCTACTGAGCCTTCAGCGGACCACCGAACGTGCTCCTATGGTCCGTTCTTTATTCCGCCTGCATATGTGGCCCCCAGTGGTCCCCCTTTTAACTGCGAACACCTCAATTCTATCTTGTCATCACATCGAGGGTATGGAAAACAAGAATGAACGAGTGGAGGTGCTCAGGAATTTTTCATGTTGGCCCGGTCCCTCCAAATTTGTGGTTTAAAAAAATCGAGGGGGGGGGGGGGGTTTGGGGATGTTTGTTCTGTCATATCAAGTGATAAATTTAATCCAAGATAATAAATCCCCAAGAAAAGTCACCCTCATTTATAAATTCATGAACCACTAATCAACCTTTTCATTGGTTGATCTATGGTTGTCGTTTCTAGAAAGGGAAGAATAGGTAAAAAATTTGAAATAAAACCAAAACCCCTACCTCTTTTACATTTAGGTCGTAATTTTCATTCTCGAAAATTCAAGACGTCAACGTCGCTTCCCAGATCTGATAATAAGGATGCATCGAAGATATTGGAGTTCATTTTTTTTAAATTCTTTTATTGAAATAAATAACAAATGGAGGTGCATTAGAGGATCCCTACAAATTAATTCTTCATCATCTCCAATGCCAAACAATTTAAAAACAATTGTTGCTGCGTTTCAGTTACACTACGATATAACATCATTTTTTATATCCATTTATGAAACAGTGTCATCGTTACGCTTCCTTTAGTGCATCATTATGTTCCATGATATAGGAAATTATTGAGCCTCATTAATACACCCCATCTCTGGTTCGTCATTACACCATAGTTCCACCGTCTTCTGCTCAACGGTTTATAAAGAATATTAAATAACATTTTATGTTATTTTATTTTCTATCTCGAAAATTTCAAAAAATGTCTTTTCCACTTGGCCCTTTTCGGGAAAAGTAATATCATTTCTAGGTGAATCTCAGGGATGCAAGTTAAACAGTTCCCTCTGATTTCTAATCCGAGCACTGGTTCAAAAGATAAAAAACCATGCTTGCGCATTTACTGAACATACCTTAAAAAAGATTAAAATTCTATTCTGGGCTCTCCAGGACACAGAATCACTTGCCATCAAATTTTAAGAACTTGAAATAATTCCATAAAATTTAAATAAATTTATACAGAAATTATGAGTCTTTACAAGTTAATTTATAATTTCTGTATATATCACACGAGAAAGGATATGGTACTTACTTATAGAATAATTTTTTTATTAAATATGTCATTCATATGTAAAATGTAAACCACACATAATTGGATGATTAATATGAAATAAATTTATTTCATACATGGAATAGTGATGTCCCATTTTTCTATAGGGTTGATTTTTTTAATTTCTTGAATAAATAGTAAAATATTGTAACAAATGGTGAGATATGTTGAAATATAATGAATATTGTAACTGTCAATATACATTTGAATGTTCCAAAAATGATTTTATATATTACAATTTTTATAATAATCATTATTGTGAAGATATAATGGAGGTAATTAGTCATTATGGGGGATGTGGAGAAATTTGGATTGTGGAAAATGTTAGATAATTTTTAATTTATTCCATAAAATTCCACTCCCCACACCTATAAATGACCACAACCACTTCTCATTTTCCCTTCAAAAATCAAAATGTACCTCTTAATATCGTTATCATAAGGTATGTCCAATATTAGTATATTCATTCTTGATGTCTCCATTTTATGTTAATGTTTGGCTCAATTAAATGAAACTCAAGATATATATGGGTTCTCCTCAACCATGTCTTCAATTATTACTTCTATTTTCATTGTTTGAATCTATTTCAATTTCTAACTACTATACATATGTTTTCTAGATATAAATATTTTAAATATAAATAATATATATTATAGATCTAAGGTCCCATTTCACTAACAATATAACTCATTGAGAAAAGGATATTATTCCTAAATATTCCCATATTCCTAAAATATAATAGAAATTACGTATAATGTGTGTTATATTCCAAGAAAAAGTTAATTCCTATAGATAAAAAAGTGAATGAAAGAATAAACAATGATGTAACTATGATTCAAACCCATTAAAATGTTGGTATATAATTAACTGAATCTCTACTAAATGAAAAATATATTTGGATAACCAAACTACTGAATTGACAATCCAAGGAGATAAATTATACAAAACATCACGTGCACTTGATAAACTATATAGAAGTATTTTATTATATTTTATGGTTATTTATCCATAATTTAGTTGGTATCCCACCAAATCATATATACTCTTCCAAAATTACACACTCATTTAAGGTATTAATACTTATAAGTAATTGATTACTAAAATTGATATTATTTACTCAATAATGGTATTTAATAGACAATCATGCATATTTAATTTTTTGTTCTACGATTAAATTTAAATAACCTATACACCATTATGAATTCATGAATTGGGTATATGTATTTATAATTATTATAATTCATTATTTTATAGGGGAAATAATTTTATGATAAATTATTTCTGAAATTTTTATATGTATTTCTATGTTTTGTAGTACATTGAATTTATTATTTTTATATAATGTTTTTTAATTTTTCGATTGAATTCATTGAATAATTATTTGTATGGTGGGATATAAAATTAAAAATCTCCTCATTGTACTTGGGTAACTCTCGATACAACTATGATGGTGTAAAGGGAGTATCCTTATACATTATGATTGATGTCATCACACATGGAAATGATGAAATGATTATTTTTTTAACATTTTTCATTAAAATAATTTTAATTAATAATTGATATATGTGATTTCCTATTTCATTTTCATTCAAGAAATATATTATGATTACCATATCAATTGTTTAATTTTTATTTACAAGTCACATATTCCATTTTTATTCCATGATATCTTCTATTTTACACATTGCATAACATAAAATTTGACTTAAACTATAACTATTATTATTAATTCAATATATAATAATGTTTAATAATATTAATGATCAGGTTTAAGGATTTCTATAATGGATCGTGATATACACTCACGTGTTGTAAAAGTCATATTATGTTGTAATGTTTCTATAAGAAGTCTCTTGATGAAAACTGAACCCTAATCTTGGTAATGTAATCCAAAATATTTTAATTAAAATGTAATAAATAAACTAGTATCACTTAGCGGCCAAGGTTGTGAGAATTAAATGTTTTTAAAAACAATTATGTGCTATTTTTCAACCCCACATTACTTATTCTGAATTTTTATGTTTATGGGGTTATGATTAATAGTAATAAAAAAATATTTGAGGACAATTTTTCTATATAATGATTGAATAAATTTTATATTTCATGAGTGTGATAGATAAAATTAATTTTGGGATTCGAAATTTCACATGTTGCTAATAAGTATTATATCTATAATTATAAAATTGATAATTAGTTTTTAAAATGTTTTGACATGCATAATTATAGATGAGTGCCTTCAAAAATTTATGTGGATTAAAATTTAGGTAATGATAATAATGTCATGTTCATCAATGGGATGGAATATCAGTAGTTTATTAAAAAAATTTATACATTATTGACACAAATCTATACATTATTTTTATTGATACAGTTTTATAAGAATTAATCTATTCTAAATGAATCATGTAACCTGTATTATAATAAAACTATGTTATTTTAAAAAAATATTCATATTGATGTCCTTTTTTGATATAAATGATTATGTTTAATTACATGGATTCATTAATTTCAATTGTTCATGTTATATTGAGAATAAGAAATTTAACTACCAGAGAAGAATTTCTTTTATTTAGATGATGAGATGAATATGAATTAAATAAGAAATAAAAATTAATCATGACATCCCCTAAAAAGGATTTTGTTATTCTATCTTAGGTACAAACATTAATGGTTTGGATAAATCCTCAACATGACGATATGTATGTTATTTGATATTGTAATATTCTCATTAGATGTGATCTCCAATATCCTATAAATATATCTATGAATCATGTGAAACACTCAATATTAAATAACATAAAAAATAAGTCTCAATTAATGATGTAGAAGGGTGATTAAGGTATGTTAATGTTTTAATTTGTTCCATCCATGGAAATAATTATAAATTCTCTTACAGAACCATTTCCCTTAATATATTTTTTGATTTTGTGACCTAAAAGGATAGTGCGGATAATTTTACACTATTGAGGAATGATTTTTTATGTTACTCCAACAATTTAGTTATGATTTCAATTGTAATATGTGGGATATAAAAATTTTAGAGGAGAATAATACATTTAATTAAATGATTTTAATCTATTTAATTGAGAGGAGAATACATATTTTATTGAAAACTATTTGTAAAGTTGGGTTCAAAATTTATATATTGTTATTCGATAATGAACAAATTTGTAGATATATAGGATTAATATATATATATATATATATATCTAGTTTTACCCAATGAATTTGGTAAACAAGAACTTGATTTTATTGACACTTCAAAAATTTACTTTTAAAAGGAAATACCAACCCTTTAAAAAGATGTCATTTTTTAATTATAGTTAGTTGGATAAATTGGGCTTCACATATCTGTTTCATTACACTGATAGAGAATATGAAGATAATATTTCACAAAACTATTCACGAAAATAACATGAAGGTAACATGATTTTTATAAAAAAGAAAACCCACAATGGGTAATTATTAAACCCATTCAGGATGCTTTTTTTATTTTTTATAAATATATAAGAATAATATTATGATATGTTAAATATGGATGAGAAAATTGAAAATTATTTTCCAAATAATTTAAAATGACATTGAAACTAATTAAATAACACAAATATTATCTTATGGAAATTTAAATGGGAAATTTAATATATTATATATAATGGATACTTAATTTGAACATAATTTGAGTGATTTCAGTAGGGTAAAAACCATTTTTTATTTATGTAATTTCAGTAAAGTGATACATATTATTTTTTATGGAATATATATGTTATTTTGGATCATATATAACAATAATGCGGACTTTATAGAGAAAATAATTTAAATTTGATTATATGTAAAACATTTTTAGGAATATTTATCATTAATTTGATGGTATGAGTTTTTTAGTCAAATATTACTCAGCTCAAGTAATATTAAATTTTATAGTTCCATAGAGAAGAAATATTCTAGTATTATAAATTCATATTGTTCATAAATGATTTAATTACATTAATTTTTAAAATTAATCATTACATTAGTTGAACCATTTCTTGATAATATTGAATAGAATTGTTTCATTAAATAAGACATAACTATGAACTAATCATGTCATTATATAGGATCCCATTGATGGTTTACTACATGTTTTATGAAACTCAGAAATATTAAATAAAACATGATCATTGGGTATTTAAAAGATAATTCAATGAAGAAATTTTATGGAACACTATATAATGAATAAATCCATGGTGGATAAAATTAATTCGATGATCATCGAAGATGGATGACTATAAATTTAGATAGTATTGTTAATTATTTTCTACTTTAATGTATAAATATTTAAAGATAAATTATCAAGGTTGATATATCAGTTGTTGAATGATCATTTATCCCAATGAAAATTTATTTAATAAATAGAAATTATGATTTTTTAGGATTTAATGAAATGAGGTTCAATGCATCTAAATTATTGATTAAGAAAACAAATAAAATATTGTGTATTTCAATAATAATTAGACGGATATAATAAGGAATAATGAGATGAAATAAATAGTATAATTAATTCCAATAGTCCAGATATATAAATATTTAAATGGTTTGGGGGACTAGATACCTCTTAAGGATCGATTTATAGGAATAAAGGATGAAGTTCATTATCATTTATCATTTTGGTTTCCTTTTTAGTAGTCTAATCATAATTTATCTAAAGGATTCACTTTTTGTATTTATGTTCAGGTGTTATCTTCTATAATATTATTTGTTGAATTTATTGTATAATCATCAAGGATATATCATTTCTTATGGATTTATCTTATAAAAAATAGATATTTTTTATTTATAAGAGATAATAAAAATAAAACCCTATTCACTAATTCATATAATATGGGTAGAACATGGTTAAAAATTATGTCTTAGTCAATAATTATATTCATCCAATGTGTGACTAAGATAGTTTAATATTGAATAATAAAAAACTTGAGAAATAGAAGAAGCATCAATACTAATTAACCCACTCCCCTCTGAGTGATTACCATATATTCAAATAATCCCTACATATATGAAAATATATATATTTGAACACAATAATTAAATAGAGAGAACTTAATGAAATTATTTTCAATGAGTATCAATAATAATGAAAGAAACCATAAAAGTACTCATGTTGACATTTTACATTATAGTTCCACAAATAATTATTAAATCCCACCATATAAATTCTCTAAAAATAATTTTTCAATATTTAATATTATAAAAAAATAGTTTCACCAAATATCCATAATTAATTTTTTTAATATTAATCAATTATGCTCGATGTTAGCTTTTCAAGAATCACATAACAGAATAGTATATATAATAATTTATGGCTAGCCATTTAAATGAATCGTAATAATCATTTCATTGATTCATATCATTAATTTTCATAAAACATGCTAGTATCATCATATGGGTTGTAATGGGTTAGGTTTATCCCATAATACTTGGAATAAAATATCCTGGAAATATGTATATATTTCCTTATCAAAATAAAAAAAATCTTTAATTCATATATAAATTATGATCATTTATTGAAAGTAAAAATATATAAAAATTCTATCAATATAGATCCGACTAGGTTTCTAAATTTAATCTATGTAATAATGAAATTCAATGACTGATCACCCATTCTTTTCTACCTCTGAAATGTATTCTATTATAAAAATGATATTCCAATGTGAAATAAATATTCCATAAAATTAAATGGAAAATTAATTTAATTAATTCAAAACTGAAGGAATTTTATATTATTTAAATTTAATTATAAAATTTCAATCTTTGAGGACTTTTAATAAAATAATAAGTGAAGTTGAATACCAAAGAATATATTACTCTTTATTATGTACATATACATCAAAACTACTCTTTTTTAAAATAATATATATATTTACTACATCCATAAAGTAATTGTATAAATTTTCTTAATAACCATAAGGATTTTTTTAAATTCAAATTAAAAAACATAAATTTTATCATCAACACCAACCATCTCTCATGTCATATGTTATCCTCAGATCAATCTTTACATTAAAATAGTATTATATATGGATAAAATACATTAAATTTCTAGAGTAAAAAAATTATTTTTGCACATGCTATGAGAATACATTGAAATAATAATTAAACTATCATATTGATAAATCAAGGTGGATTTATTTCAATAATAGTGTAGAAAAAGTATCTAAATAAGGTACTTCAAAATTATATGGAAACTAAATCACTCAAAAGAATCATTATGATATAACATGATAATTGTTTTCATAATGTATGATACTATAATTGTTTCATTATAGTTAAAGTAAAATAAATATCCTATAGTTAAATATTAGAAACCACATTTTTGAAATAATTCCATGGGACATAATTCAGAGATTCATGAATCAAGAACTTCCTTTATATCATAATAAACATACAAAAAAATAAATCATTCTAAAATAGAAATTATTGCCTCTTTATTAAAGCCTAATATATTATATATGATGATTGATAAAAAACCCATCCCAATTGTTATAGGGTTTTTTATTATATGAGATCTGAAACATGTATTATTATATAGAATATGGTGTACATTAAAGGCTTCTATAACTTTTATAAAAATATCCTATACACATTTGGATCAACAATGAATGTTTATTTCAGTATCATGAACATAATAACAGATAGTAATAAACAGAAATATATTTTAATCGATTATAAGAAAAATCCCACAAAAAAATACCAAAATGTATACACTTGAAAATGATTAAATATATAATATATACCTTAATAAATTATTTTTTATGGAATTCTATTCTAATGTACCTACTCTTTGGTAAAAAATTCTATTATATTTTTTTCTTTTTAAACATTGTCAATATAACAGTCTGTAAATTATGATTAAATCCTATATATGTATGTGGTGAATCACAGAACCCATATGACAACCCAAAAGTAAATTAATTACACATTTATTTTATGAGATCCCCCCAAAGATCATGTAGAGACGAATTAACTGATTAACGTCCTATACGATGTATGTTATTCATTTATTACTTAATTCAATTCAATAAAATGTTGGTTAATTTTTTAGGGGGTTTTACTGATTATTTTAAACTATATCATTCCATTAATTTTTTCTTCTAAAATTTTACAAAACTATATTAGAAAAAAGAAAAAAAATCAGTACATTTATAGGTAATATAATATTTGTATTCTCTAAATAATAAAAAACTAAATTGATTTTTATCATTTATAAATACAACCCAATTATTTACTTGTAATAAATTTTAATTTCCATATCTAATTTCATTATTTTAACTATAACTATATAAAACATACAGGTAAAAAATAAACCAGGAAATGGAAATTCCATATTTTATTATGCATATAAAGTATACTCCATCAAAAACCAATGATACTATATAACCCATCCTAATTATACTAATCAATAATGATACACACATTATAATCATAAATTCATTGCATTGATGTATAGAGAAAATGTCAAATATTCTATGATATCATTGTCACTATAATTAATCACATAAAAATAATTCTTAACATACAACTAATGAAATGAAAATAATTAAAAAATATAAATACATTATCAACTTGGTTCGAAGTGTTAACTAATACATAATATCATGATTATGAATTGACAAGGAAAATAGAACAATTTTTTTTTCATAAAAAAACTTTTAACAAAATATAATATATTATCCCATGATTGGTGTAACTATCATAATTATATAATCATAGAAATTAGACTATCATGATCACCTTATGTTGAAATAATAAAAACGTCATTAAATCTATATTATAGTCATCTAATGAAGGATCATCAACACATTCATGATTATTATTTTTGTATAATATATAAAAAAAATTACATCACAAACTCAAACCCAATATGGGTCTTGTATTCTTGATACACCACTAATAGTGATATCCCTTCATTCATAGTAGCGTGATATAATTCATATCAGAAAACATGTCAACTAATGTAGATTGGAATGATGACATCGTTTCTAAAAAATGGTTTTCAACGTACCTATCATCCACAACAATTAATATAATAATTAAATAAACATTTAAAAAGTAATATATTTATTTAATATATAATATTAATTTATAATTAAATAATATCTATATATATAGTTATAGTGAACATGTTTTCAGAATACATTAAATTGATTAGTAAATGTCCATAACAATTAAAACATAAAAGTTACTACCTTCACAATAATGTTTTCTTGGATTTTATATAATTAAATGTATTTCAATTTCAAAATTGGTCACAATTGGTTTTTATGAAAAAAATATAAAAACATTACCAAATGTGAAATGAATTATGCTGAGAAATATAGCACTGTAGATAATTCAATATAGGGTATCATTACAGATTTGTATTCTTTTTTCTTTCAAAATGATTCATTTATGAAAACCATATGTTTTATATATTCAATCAAATAAAATCTCGAAAAACTTTTAAATGTTGTGAAGATTAATTATGTAAGTTTTAGAACACAAATAAATAAAATAATGTCAAATTTTGGATTAAATTACCTTCATAGGTTCTAATATTCCCAATAAAATTACTTAATATTTTATTCTCCCAAACATTAGCATGTTTCCTCTTTATCAGGTAATCCCAAATTGAAATAATTATGTACAAATATCTCAACATTATTTCATACATGTATCTTCCAAACTCAATCACATCATGCCAGGGTAGTGTTTTTAGAAGATAAATATTTATCATAAATGGGATAATTCTCACTCCACATTCTAATCACTATTATTGTAACATAGAATATTTATCACAAATTTCATACCCATCACTCATCTACAAATAGAACATTACTTGTGAAAATAATTAGGAATCACACACATGTTTTTAAGAAGTATAATCCCATAACCAATATAAGGAAACATTTTCCTCCGTCACATACTCTCATTAATCGATGGAAAAAATACACAATCTTATTCAAAATTACTTTAAAAAATTAAAATTCTTTATAATCACTATAATATGAAGATATTATCAACCATATAAATCTAAAACGATATGCCATTAAATTTTTACATCATATAACATAGCATAAATTCTATAATGACCATAATCAAGAAACAGAAACATGGTCACCTGAATAATCAACTTAATATACACATATAATTCTAGTTGAAATTTAATATACCAAAATAAAAAGATATTAATAGAATTGTGAAGATATAATTAATAATGGAATGAAAAATGGTACCTAAATATTAAATATTTATTGATTTTGATCCACTCAATAACATAATCTCATTTATACCCACCCACCAATATAAATCAAATAACCTCAACTCAAAAAACCCAGTATACACTAATAATAATTGAAGTAACTATATACAATATCAAAAATAATCAAAAATGTTACATGATATTTTATAAATGTAATTGATTCATTTTATTACATAAATGGAAAATTATCATGATGTAATTCAAATTAGTAATACATTTGTGTCCAAAAAATGACTTCATAACAATGTCCACCATTATATAACTGACCTATAAATTTTCATCTCATAACTAATTGGTAACATTATCATATGAACTCATGGTATGACCTCATGAAAATTAATTCACCATTATTTGGGAAATTTGAAACTCTTTTCGAACCTTTTCTAGTATTTTAGTTATCAATTCCATTTAGCTAAAGAGAATAATATTTTTCTCACTACCTTCGGAAAAAGTTTAATAACCTATAACTAATTTATTTTATTTTATATCAAAATACAATACCTCAAGGTGATCCTAATTATTTCAATAAATATTTATATAAGTGCTTATAAACAATAATAAAAGAGGCCCAAACACATCTATTAATTGTTATATGAAGTGAAATATTTTAAAACATTCAATTGTAAACTGATTTTTTACATGAGAATCACTACAATAAAAATTTAATGTCTTATATAATTTATTCAATATTATTTATATTAAATAAACCAAATAATTCATCAAATCAAGTTCCCCTATAACTATATTAATCGAGTTGTTATCCAATATCATCATATGCATGACATGTGATTAAAAAACACAAAAATAAATACGTAATAAACATCTATATATAATATGAATAATAAATTCATTATACGGTAATTATCATAAGTTATATTAAATATATAATGTAAATATTTTCAATATTACACAATTAATAATATATTAGAGAATAAAAATTTCCCAAAAATTACAACCTCTATTTCCATTAAATAATAATATTAAAAATAACTTAAATATTTTCTTCTATGAAATTGCTGTTTTTTTTAAAATAATGCTCCAAAATGAAAATTATGATCAAAATTTTATTATTTTTTTGAATCATATAATAATTTATGTCAAATGACAATAATTATGAACCATGTTCTATCATATAATATCATTATCTTTTCCAACTACATAGAAAATATGAAATATGTCAATATAAGGAATCATGCAACAAAATTGTGATTATGATTTTCTCCATAACCATGTGACCAAAATCATTCTAAATTATTATTTATTATGAATATTTGGAGTTAATGAAAAATTAGTCATGAATTAAATAATTTTACATCATTCATTTACTATTGAAAAAAATAATTTCAATTAATATTTCGTCAATTCAATACAATGATAACAATAAATTATATTTATAATACGATCATTCTCCTCATTATAATTAAACTAATAAAATTTACATTGTAAAAATATATATTCAATATTAGAGAATTTGAAACTCCACTTCAGGTTATGGACTATAAAAAAATTGATAGGTTCAACACACTGATGTGGCCACAACCACAATATTTATCATCCTCAAGGTTTTTCATTGTATATTTATTTCAAACCCCTTCAATTAAATATTTATTATCTTAAAATATATCCCCGTAAAATGATTTTCAATTATATGTTACTAAATTATATTCTATAAATGCAAGCACTGTAATGTATATCGATCCAATAATACTGATGAAAAAATTATATGTCTATAGAATGAAAATTATAAATGTTATTATCACTAATTATATTTCTCCAAACTATCCACTATCTAAATTATGATACTTAATATATTATCAAACCCATGATTAATCTAGTGGGAATATCTATTGTTAACTATCATGTATTAATGATGCTGATTAACTATAAAATAATATTTATACCTCTTAGTTACTAATGTTATGATAAGTCTTCCTATCATATAGAAATCATAAATTAATATCCTATTTTCCCTACTATGCAATGATGGTATACAATATTTTTTTATTTTGTATTATTTAATCTTCCTTGATAAATTATATACAGTGTTTCACAATTATCCACTACTATATTGGGTTGCACTTTATTCCTATCATTAATTAAGACACCTCGATATATGTGAAAAGGATAACCCATAAAATTTAAATTTTGAATACTTCTTGTTATCTATTCATAAATTGATGTTATCTTAGTTATATATATTATGATATAAAATTAATATTTCCTTAAAATAAGTTTTGTTTACAAAAAAAATCAGTCAATATTTTTTCAAATCTCGTATAACCAGTAATATGAATGAATAAAAATATTAGGATTTTACATTAAAATAATATTACATTAAATTTCTCCCTAAATAATTTTTTCTCCTCTCTTAAACATGATGTGAGAAATACACTATAATATATAGCCCAGTGAATCAAACTCAACATGGAAAAAATAATTATAGAGAAATATTTATCCTCATAATATGGAGAAAAATATCTATATCATCATACTAAATATATTATTCCAAAAAGGAATAACACCATTAGACATGATAATAATTAAAAATTATTACTCACAAACTCTATTAAAATATATCATAACTTGTAGACATTTTACTTCCCACTGTATTGAAATATCTAATGGTTCCAATGATTTGAAACATTAGACTATTTATCAACCATTCATATGACTAGTTATTGGTTTCATTGAGGTGATTAATGGACTATGATTTCACATTCATAAAGTAATTATTAATTTTACAAAATCACTATATAAATTTGAAAAATACATATAAATGTATTGTTGATTTGTGATACATATGAAATTTAATATTCAATACATAATATTATAGTTTTTTCAAACAATTGATCCCCAAATGGATATACTAATATATAAAAATTACAAAAAATAAATGGCATAAAAAATATGCATTTCTAGTAATAAAATAATTATTCTATGATAGGAAATGCAGAAGTCATTGTATTAGTAATATGATTACTAGTGATCATACATATTTTTTTGTATATAAAGGAACCCATTTTTATAACATTCCTACATGGGTGACTAACACCGGTGCCCTAAACTGGTTGGATACATAACCTCAAATGTGCCTCCTTTTATAGAAGAGGTCGATGAATAGTAGTAGAGAGTAATTTAAAACATCCGGAGACTATAAACTATTTATCATAATAATGAAATAGTTGAAATATAACAAGAATAAGAAAATTATATAATAAATAACTTGAAAAACTAGTTTCACAGAATGATTAAAATCTGAATGCAACGTACAATCCAAAGCCATGGATTTTTCATTCCATGTATGTGTCATGTGTCAAATGAAACCCCCATAGAATGAAACACTAACACTCCCAGGCGGGTCTGGAAACAATGTATGTCTCCCTCATCTATGATCCATCCCGACTGTGCCATATAACATGGGTCTCTTTCCCTTATATTATCCTGCTAACCTGAATTCTATTCAAGTACCAAGAAGCTAGCCTAAGTAAGATGTGAGTACAACTCAACAGGCCACCCAGAATGGTGTCTAACGCAATATATAATCAATAATTGTTTATCCAGGTAAATAAATAGTATTGTACAATTCAGAAAGTTAAAAATTATCATATTTCATTAATCATTGACTAACCACATTGTGTCTCATGTTCACTATGTCACCCATATTATCAATAAGTGCTTTGTCCAGTGATGGTTTCTGAACTGTCCCCAAGGGATATCACTGATCACAATACCATTTTAATCATTTATTATTTCATTTCAATTACAATCATGATTGATAGGATAAAAAGTGAAATTCCAATATCATTTGAGTAGAATGTCATGTATAATACCCTATGGGTATTTGGAGCCTCTATACCAATACCACACCTCAATATCTCATTGGTATTTGGATCCTCCATCCCTATCCCATACTAATTATCTCATATGGGTATTTGGAGCATGAGTCTATATCCCACAACTCAATATAACATATAGGTGTTTAGATCCCCAATCCTTATCCCACAATCATTATCTCATATTAGTATTTGGAGCCTCATTTCTTGTCCCACATTTCAATATCACATATATCAAAAATATAAAATTTATCAAAATATCACATGAATCACAATTTAATATACATACAGGTTATGTGTCATTTACCCTCTCATAAAAAACCCTTTTAATTTTACATTTTCTATTTTCTAGATTTCAACTAATTTTTTAATCAGATAAAAATTAAATTAATCTATTATATAATTGAATAAATTAAGAAAATAAATTATTCATAACAAGTTTCAATTTCCAAAATTTTCATTTGAAATCTCACAACACGTACAGAAAATTGGAATTGACTATGGGAAATTAAATTTATCCCACCTACTCAGGATCCTTGATAGAGGCTGGCCAATATAAATCCCCAAATGAAAGTTGAACACTCAATTTCACAATGGAGAAAAAGATCATGATCAAAAAAGTAGATCCAAAATAAAAAACAACATATCCATGAAAATGTATATTTATATCCATTTTCATTATATGATGAGATCCCTTCACTATATTAGAGAATGAGTGGGGGGGAGAGGAAACCAATTAGGGAAATAATATCTTACATGGGGAGGTGAATGTTCTTCAATATGGTCTTTAATTCATCTATAATGGAGATCGAGAGGCCTTAAAAAAATATGATCCTCCAAAAATAAAATCAACCATTTAATGGTATTTTGGGTTGAATTATGGTTAATATTTAGGGGTTCTATAATTTTAAATCTATTTTTGGAAGATTAAATCGTATACACATTGTTTCCTATGCAGGGGCACACTATTTTACAATCCAAGTGCCCTAATCAGGCTTCTCTCCTATGGGGGTGAATAGTTACTCCAATGTGGGATCACGATTTGAAAAAATTGTGTGCCAAAAATGAAATCATCCTCTTTCTGTGGTTCCTTCATTTCTTGGGGAAGGTCATACAGTTTTATAAAACATGTGCCAACCGTGTGCTGCCAAAAAACTCTTTACAAAAACGTCAATTTTTTACCCAAAATATCCCAAGATAAAACCCAAAAAATATAAAATCAAAGACATGAAAAATATTACATGAATATATTATTGATTCATCTCTATAAAGTGGTCGGGATCTTAAAATCTCCTCACCTTATAATAACTCACCCTTGAGTAGTACTCCCACGTATCAATATGATTCTGAATCAAAAAGATCACCCCATTTAGCCCACATATCTTCTTCTCTCTCCCATGATTTCTCATGAACCGGATCATGTTGCATCAATAATCCAACTATCAGTATGGTATTTCCCCACAATATATTATCATTTAGATCCATATCACGTATCATATACCCATGAAAGGACATATCAGTCTCAAGAACAACATTAACCACATCAATCACATTAGAAGGTCCGGGTATGGATAAAGTTATAACACATGGAAGACATAATGAATTGAACTATACAAATTTGGAAGGCGCAATCCATACACAACATTCCTAATTTCACTCCACAACCTCAAATTTCTTAATAAACTTAGGTGCTAATGTGGGAAGTCTCTGAATCCTACAACGACCCAATCTAGGCGACAACCAAAAGAAAATAGGATCACCATCTATAAAATCTAGGGGTCTTTGACATCTATCTTCATATGGATTATTTCTATTCTGATCTATAGGAAAATTCTTGAGAATCGTCTATTCCTATTTATTTTTAATGGAATCTTCAACAATGTTTCAATCAAAAAACATTCTATACTATCCCAATGTAATAAATGTATAGAAACTCTATCAAATTCCACTATATTAGGATGATGTCTCTCTAAAAATGATATACCTAAAACAATGGTGGTCTGATTAAATAAAAAGTAATTCACCCAAATGATAATACGTCTACGAATTCCTCATGAAGAGTATTGCTACATACATTAAAAAATTGGTTGAATAGTTCCTATCATCTGGACTCTACGTCCTATACTAATATGAAATTAAAATCATCTATTTCATTTTCAAACACATAATACCAACTATTGAAAGTCAATGAACATTGTTTATTCAACATCCTCTATAGGTAGCCTCAAAATTGGGGCATTATTCAATCCTTGTCTTAGTTCCTCAATGGAATAATTATAATTCCCCATCAAATAAAATGAATCACCATTTCAATTGAGGTCAATCATTGGTGTCCAAATCCTTGATAATTATTTCACAATACTCCTATAGTACATATCAATATGAAGAAAACATACTATCACAAACATGCTTTGGGGAGGATCCTAAGAATTCACTATCACTACCTTTGTAAAATCTACTACTTCACCATGTTAAAGAAGGAATAGCCTGTAATTTGAACCTCTACAATAAAAACAATCACTTAGAGATCATACAAAATATTGGGTTCTATAAAAGTAATTATTGAACCATATTTTATATGCACTACATGCTCCTCCATTAATGTTTTATAAATGTCAATGTCATTGACAAAGAAACCCATGAATGTATCCATGGTTTTTTAAAGATACGTTCTATATGTCTTATGAACACAATGGGTGAATTAATCTCAGTAATGGGTGTCACCATGATATACTAGTGACCAAAGAGGAATATGAATCTATTATATAAAACATATACCACATAAAACAATAATTAGTTATAGTAGAACCTAATTTAAATCATCAAGGACCATGACACCCCAATGAGTTGGTTGTTGATGTAATAAATCCATTGTATGGGGTTTTTCTCACTTGTTCTAGTTAATGATAATTATGACTGAACCTCTTTATATAACTTCCCTTTTAATAGAAAAACCAAAAGAAAACAATTTCATGAATCGACATATCAAGGCCCACATGGTTGATAGTATGTCATGGTTAACACCAAAATCCAACATCTTATAGTCCAGGTGATGGAAACAGTGATAGAGTGAGAATATAAAAGACATGTGAGGCATTTTCCTGTCACAATTTTACACTCTCAAACATCTCCATATAGCTCAATATAGAAGAAAGATAAATAAAATATATGGTAAATGAATGTATAAAACTAATCGCATAGTAGAGAAAGATATGATTGTGAAAAAATGGTTAAATATAATCCCAAAAATATTCAAAAAACATCACATCTAAAAAAATAGGGGGAATATTTTATGATGAAAATGTTGGTACCTTCAATGGTCCATGTATACCAAAAACACTACATTCTCTAAGTACTTCTCATACTCCATTGAAATGAAATTCATATTATTAGGACAATACCCATTAGGGAGGAGACCATATAGTAGAGAGTATAAAAATACCCAAAGGGAATCCCTGAAATCACTAAAAATGATTCAATTAATTAAAACTCAAAATGAAAATGAGGTGGATAAATTGTAAATAAATATAATTCAAAATATTCTTATATATAGAAGCCATAAAAATGTATCATCACATATACTCTACTAGCCTTGTATTCCTCTAGAGGATCAACATTAACATTATTTAGGGGTAAGTCACTTCTTTATTCTTAATGTTTCTAATGAAACTCATTTGAGAGGTTTTCACTTGTCATGAATTTATATTATTGAGATTAAATAGAAATTATAAGACATATATACCTAGGTTTTGGATCATGAAATTTTCCTAAAAGGGAAAAATAATAATATCTATTTTAATATACATTGATGGGGATCACACATCCAGGTTGTTGGAAATAGGATACATGAACTGACATAGGAAATAATGACATAGTGAGTCACACCATTGTCTCTATGGATGGATAATTATAATTATCAATAATTGGATAATTTATGAGATTTTACATCCAATGTTAAGGATATTATACAAACTTTTAACCACTTATGAAATGATAAATGGATTGAACCCAAGTAGATACTAAATTTGAATTGAGGTAAAAAATGAAAATATACTACATTAGAGGAAGTAGATGCCATGTGTAACGTAAAAATAGTGATTCATACTAAACCAATACATTCCTATGTCAATTTATGTTTAATCCAGACCATTTCCATGCACTATTTTTATGATTATGTATACTATAATTTTTTCTACCTCTATACATTGTTGTTATAATCCATATCTAATTCATAAGTAACACATGTTTTATCGACTTCTCACATGCATGTGTGATAATTATCATCACTTTTAAACCATATACACCCCATATGTGGTGCACACTATGTGTGTTATCCTGAAAAATATATTAGGTAGATCATGATTTCATATATAAACAATATTATTAAATAAAATTTATCCATGCTACCAAAAAAATTTAACTATGATCCTCAACATAATTATCATCTTATAGATGACTGACCCAACACCATCACCGGTGGTTGAATTTCAATGATATGATTATATGGAGTAGTATGTATCCACCCTCTAGAACCATGAACATATTCTAATTCATTAATATTTCACCTCCATAGTATCATAATATCATCATTTTAACAATAATTCCTCTATAACATTTTTCATCAAAGAAATAAATCCATGATTATAATTCATTATTCTAAAGTTAAATTTCACAATGAGTAGTTCCTATGTATTGTTGACAAAATATTATATTGAAATATATATTATGAATGGTTGAAGAATGGAGAGAGAGAAAAAGAACTCACAAATTTATAATATAAACATTTTCCGTTATTTATATTGTAATTTATTCATTGGAATATAATTTGATAAAAGGTGATGAAAAAATGAATAAAACAATTCCAAAATTTTTGAATGAATGTAATTAAACCCAAACTAAAAAAAATGAAAACTGAATTGATTTGAAAAATGATTAATTTTTCTTATATTATGAGAAATAATTAACAAGTATAAAACAAATAAAATAAAGCATCCAAAAAAATATATGATGGATCACTAGTGAAGAATTATTTTTCCTCATGTTCATCGTATATAGATCATATAAAAGTATTGATGATGAACATATACTTCGTATACTAATCAGTAATCCAGGATCCCATCACCACCTTCCAAATATCTCCTATAAATTCGTACCCTCCATTATCTAGGGTTATGTATCTAACCATATGATTTTCCAATATCCATGCATACATAATGGTGGATTCATTTAAATTAATTTAATATAAAATGAATATTTTATTTAATTTACTCATCAATTATTTTTCATCTTAATACACATAATGGAAATTCTAGATTAATAAAAATAGTATTCCATTCCAATTATAATACCCATATAACATATTTAATGGTGATATTTATTTTTTTCATCTGATATACCATTTGGAAGATATAAAATTAATTTAAAAACCACACATTAATGATATAATATAAATAATAATTTTAATATAAATATATCAAGGGTCCAATGGTATGAGAATAATGTGACAACATAATTCCATTATATGAAAATATTACATAAAATATATTACATTGTTATTGAAGAAAAATCAAGTTATAAATAGTTTCCCAATTATATCGATGATTTCCTAGAAAATTAAATGCCTAATCAAAAAGACAAGTGTATTGTGATCGATTTTAGTTCTACCATGCCTAGTTTCCTGGAAGAATATTATCATTCTGCCAATGACCAATATCCAATTGAATTGATCATCCATTAATTACCTTCCCCTATTAATCGATGATGTTCACCGAATAATCTAATAAGGTTGATTCATCCCCAATATCTAGCTCAACCCATTTGATAATGTGTGACAAGTCATTCACATTTCTCAAGAGATGGTACATGTGGAATAAATCATGAACCTTTTCTAACAACATGTGTAATTCTATGAGTTATTCCACGTAGATAATCACATACAATATCTATAAAGGGCTAATGAATCTCCGAGTTATCTTTACCCAAATTCCATATATCTTAACTCCTGACTCATGTGAAGACTTTTAGAATACATAGTCTCCCCCATAAAACACCAAAGGCATTCATAATCTAAATAAATGGGGATTATAGCTTTTTTGTAATTCCTAATCTCTTACATGGTAGTATTTTCCTAATATATTGTAATGTGAACCAACTATTTGCCTATTTTTGTTTTCTCACCTAGCTCCGTTCAGTATAGTAGTGTCATATAGGTTCTCACATTAAAGGATTAAAATGGTTCCATACTGATGAGGGGGTCATATTAAATATATTTATCCAAACCCCAGAAAGGGTAGTTGATCCTTCAATATATAGAAAAAACCCATCATGAAATCCTACTACATGTCTTCTAGAATGTTAATGGTTTTCTCTATCGATTTATCTATAAAGGGGAAGAATTAAAAGCTCAACCACAACTACATTAAAAAATACTCTAATAATTACCTCCAAAATTTTTACGTCAAGAGACAATAATGATTTAAAAAAACCATTGAGGGAGATCCTTAAATCCTTACTATATCCTACACAATAAAGTGTCGCATTCACCCCATAGAACACTAAACTCAAATGGATAGAAACTAGATTGAATAGGTGAGATAGTCTATATAAACAAAGGTAGCACGTAAAACATCACCCAGCTGCCCAAAACTAATTCCTCAATTTATTACATTGGAATATGGTTTACGGGATTCTATCCCAAATGACATAATAGTTTATTAGACTTCGTTATCTAAATACATACTTGAGATTCACATTAAATTATAAAAAATATAATATAAATATAATTTCATTAAGTATTCCTTTATCCCCCCTATGTTTAACCCTACAAGATCTATCATAATATATGCTTTGGTATACTAGTGAAAATTAAAAGTAGGAATGTTTTGAGATGACGTGCATGGTAAGGATATACAGTGGAAACTAGAAAAAATAATTATAAATAGTGAAGTTCCTAGATCAGTGTGAATCACTGAGTGGGGAAGGGATGAATCCAAGATCCCTTTAAGCATTTTTACAAATTGATTATTTTAAATTTATCCTCCATGACTGGATAAAGCCTCGATCAACTCTTCTTATGTCTCTTATCCTTACCTCGAATGATACTATAAGTGTAAAGGCTTTGAACATATGGATTTACAAGGTTCTATTCAAATACCTACTCCATGTTGTGTTGGTTATTCACACTAACAAAAATTCTCCACTGAAAAAATGTTTGTAATTATAATGGTCAATACAAAGTCCCACTGTATCTCTCTTAAGTCCCATAGATGGTTATTTATACTACTTCTCAAACTGTTACCAGAGTCCCAATGGCTTGCTTTAGAGTACCACTGAATACTTATTCAACTACCTGAGTCTCAGAAGGGTCTTCTAGATCTCGAGTCACATGAGTAGATTCTTTATTTATGTTCATTCATGATTAAATTTGGATGATCTTCTGCTCTCTCCACACATTCTTGCTGAATCACACTTGCCTGTGTATCTCTTCAAGAATCTTCAACAGCCTTTGGCAAGGTCTCTTGGACTTGCTCAATAATTCTGATCACATGAGTTGATAAGTTCTTAGTCTCAACAATTCGTATGAAATTTTTTCTTCTTCAGATAAATACATGTACATAGTCTCAATACTCATTCACTAAATTAATTTATTGATTGGGATCCAATACATATTTTATTTGGATATCTCATGTATTCTTCTTTAGTTCAACAACTGAATTCACCAGTACTTCTCTTTATTTTCTTGGAATGAATCATATTCACTTATGTGATTATTCAAACACTGAGGATCATCTCACATGGAATCATCTGAATTTCTTATGCTTAATTCATTATTTTAATGGAATTTATTCTTCTTGTTGATTACACACATGAACAAGAAATCATGATTATTCTTTTATGTGTCTTCATGTTTGCATGTGCATGCATGCATGCATGCACAATCTCTTTCTCCTCTCTTCTTCAAAAACCCAAATTGGTATAATTTCTTAAGAACATATACTTAATATTTATTTTCCTCACTTAATTTCAAGAACACATTTTTTCATTGTTTCATTGAACAAACATAGTTATTATTTAACTTAGGTTCAATTATGAGTGTGTGTATTCAACCTCGAATGGGTGTAGTCTCTTGTGTATGTTATTTTTGTTTCTTCCTCTTCCTTTTACACATGGGCTTACAATTTTACTTTCATTTTATTTTCATGCACATGAACTAAACCATGAATGCACACTCCATTTTCTTTTTCATTCACACACAACCCGAATGGGTGTCATCCACCCTTTGGCTTGTTCGAGTACATGAAATCATTCATATGCATTCATTTGAATCATGAATTCATTATACATACTCTTTTTTCAATACATGAGGGATCAGGTTTCTTTGTCATCAAATAGAACACACAAAAGAATCAGCTTTCATGAAATCATATGTTTCTTCAAATACTAATCCCATCAAAACAGTATATATATATGTATGTGTGTGTATGAGTCTGTTTATTGGAGGGTGTTATTCTTTGTGAAAATTGTAGGGAACACGTTCTTTTTATTCATACCAATTGTTCACGTGGGTCTCCTTCCCAAAACCAAACATGGTTTGTGATTATGTCTTCACAATGGAACAACAAGGGTGTCAATCACCAATGGTGTACCTGGGGGATACCTCTACGAAGCACATTGAGGGTTTATGAATACCTATATTGTGTTCATGCTTTTCTTTGCATAGAGTTTTGGTTATCCTTAGCAAGGAGAGTTCAAGAGTCCATAGTACTTGTTAAACTTCATAGGGTCTCCTTCATTGCATAGCAGGGCTGCATATAAACTTTCCTTGTGTAGCAAGGATGCGCAGAACATCTTCATCCAGTGCTCTATTTTTTAGAGAAACAAGAGCCTTCTCTCAATGTTTTCTACAGAAAACCTTAGGATAATGATTCTATATTTATAGGAGAGGTTTGGATCACTTGTGCACTAAAATCCACATGAGATTCCACAGTATTCAAATCCTTGAATACACCTGATTTTTTTGTTTGAATATTTCAAATGTAGATATGATATATTCTTCATGTCGTGGCTTCATTCTATTCAAACCAAGTTCCTTATTTCACATGAACACATCACATTCGTGAATGCATGCAATACCTATTTGAAATCATCGAATGAAACAGCCTCGAAAACTTCATTTTCTATCAGGCTAGGCAGGTTCATCATGTTATTTTGCGTGCATGCAAATAAAATTTCATGCATGGGTTCATTAATTCCAGATGTTTATCAAGCATGAAATACGAGCATAAACAGTGTTCAGGAGCTCGGTCTCAGTCGATCAGTAGTGGCGATGGTGAGTAGCAGTGTCAGGTGGCTCTCCATGCAGTTATAAGTTTAAGATGATGCCAAAACCATTGGATCAGCTCAAATTAATCATGGATAGCTGTAATTAGATCATGAGATGCAGTATTGAGGGTGCAGTCAAGATCTCAAGTGATATCAGATGAGAATCTTGAATTACCTCTGTGTTTTTTAGAATTTCGTCCCACATCAGTACACGCCGCGGTTTTCTCAAGGTTTATCAATCATGTTATGGCATCATCAACTTAGAATTCTCCTCCTCCCCTCAAAGTACCACATTATACCATGTTCTGAGGGCATGCTCTAAGCACCCACTATGCTTCCTCTAGGCACACTCCTAGCACCAACACTGCTTGTTAGCACACTGGTTGGTCTTCGTGCACCCACCTACAGGACTATACACGGCCCGCACACCCCCTTCCTCATGCATGGCTTTCAATGAAAGCATCCCTTATGCACGGATGACCCTCAGGTCCCACATGTTCGTCAGGTGAGGTCGTCGGCTGGCCCTCCATGGTTGGCCCCTTTATTTTTATGTAAGAAAATATTATACTTAGTTATGAAACAAGTGTATAGTTCATGAATAATCCATGACCACCTTCATTATTATCTCTAGATTTTAAAAACACCAACATCCTTTTATTAATATTCATTATCTTTTTGGAATAGAATTCCAAATATATTCAGTATTCCTTCAATCAAACCATGGATGATGCATGGATCGTTTAATTACACCTCATGCATTAAAACATAATGCATCGATTCTCCTTATTTTGTGGGAAGTGTTCTCCATTAACACGTTTCATTGACTTTGAGGACCATCTCAAACTATCATATGATATATTAAAATTCACAAATTTATATTCAATGGATGAATATAAAACACTTCATCCACATATTGACTATGGATGGATCTTTTCTTCTGTCTTCATTTTGTCGAGTGTTGCATGTACTTCTTCAAGTGTTGTAACAATGTATCACCATGATACATGTCATGGATCTTAGAACCAATTCATAAATCATTATATTTATATCCTCTTGTATAATTTATCAAGTTGAGATTTCAATGGATTGAATCAATGACAATTCTACAAGGCTTCACCAAATTAATCATCAATTCCTTTCATTCACATATTGACTTCTAGTTTCCAACTCAATGACCAACAATTCGACACCATGAGAAAAATTCTACCCCATTTTATTTTTTATCAATATCAGTAAAGAACACTTTCAATGGGTGAATATGTGTGTCAATATTTTATCCCCCTTATTGGAAAGAAAATGAAAGTGTATTAGTGGGGCCTCTTCAAAAAAATGTCCTCCTCCCATTGAATAATATCTTTTAGAATATTTCTGAGAGATTGATGATGTCACATGGTTTACTTTGTAAATATAAGTTAGTAAATCAAATCTATGTATAATTGGGCTAACCCAGTATAGAAAAAAAAGAAGTATATGACCAAGGTATTCACTGATGTCCATAAACAACCATACATGAGATATCATGCTCACAATGGTTCAATTCTTGACTAAGGGATTGTAGATAATCAGATTCATCAATGAAATTCTAAATATTGCAAATACATAACTAAACATATTAAATGTGTCATGTTAAAAGTTAAATCTCCCCGTTTCATCCCATCTTTTCATCAAGAATGCACTCCTCTTAATTGATATAATAAATACAATAAAAAAAAGCGATGAAAGTGTGATTGGAATACCTCTGTTTCTGCTTCTTGAGATGGGAATAATTTCAAGATTTGTTATGAAAATATCCATGATATCATCTCATTCATATTTTCCACATCAAGTGGTGAACTCCCTTTTATTTTCCTTGGCATAAAATAATCATCAGATGGCCTTCAAGATATTCATATTGATAATCATCAACTATGAAACACTTCAATTAATTATCAAATCATGAATAATTAATTCATCTATTAGTTCTCCACTTCATTCATTCAATTATCATTTTGATAATGACAACAATCTTCAATTCCCTACAATGTATGTACACAAAAAAATATAAAGTAATAAGATGAAACACTTTTGATCTTCATAATCGAAACACTGGGGATGAGAATTTTCCCTCAACCAAAGAAATCACTTCCTTACAAGTCTAAAGATTTTGGTATTCTTCATGTTGGTGTTTCATTTCCAATTTTTCATTTTGATATTTCATTGATAGCACATAACCTTTCCTTACATTCAACTTCACATTGTGTAGATTGTTTATCTTTACTTCTACCAGAAGTGAAGTGACCTCCACTAGTGCATGATTTTCAATTTTCAACATCTCTATTTGACCTGGTAAACAGTTATACATTTGTCTTCATGATGTCTAGCCTTCTTGAACCTTCCACATAGTAGTGGTGAGACACTTGGGTTATCATGTGAGGAAAACCACTCGTGAAATTAGAATTTTCCTTGATGTGGAATGATTTTTCCCCTTTTCATTATCTTTAGATATTACATCACCCTCACCTCTTTGTACTTCCCTAGAAATTTTCAATTGATTAGGCTAGATAACTAATCATTCCATATTAACATTTTCTAATTTGGAGCTTCCACATGGAATTTTCATTTTCTTTAAGTTACAATTCTTACGAAACTGATTAACATTATCCATAAGAATGAATTCTGTCAATCCCATCTTCTTCTGTATTGATTCTACTTTTAGTTTCATCTTACTTCCATTAATTTTGATAACTTGTTTGCAATGATCTATGGTATGAAGTTTCATTCAACAGAAAAAGAATCTTTTCTTTGTTTAGAAGACATTATTTGAGTTTTTCTTAAACTTCTTCTTGGGAATAATTTCTTTCATTGTTATCATAACTTCATTGTTATCATATTCCCAATCGAAGACTTTTCAACTCTTTTTTCCTTTCTCCTTAATTTTTCTGGTATATGATTCTTATGAAAATATTCCTAGGTAATTGTAGGACTAAACCAGAACTCATTATGATGGTGACCACTTTAGTTGCAATTATCATAGCAGTCTTCAAGATAATCAAATCTATTTTTGATAGACTGGTTTTCCATTATCTGTGAATTTTTCTTTTTCATTGCAGGAATATTCATTTCATCACATCTACTTTCTATAATTGTAGGACTTCCATAATTTTTATATTCTTCCAAATAATGCCTACAATCTTTGTAATAATCCCCAAACTTCCAAAAACACATACATTAGCCATTAAATCTCCCTCTTTTTCTTTTAGAATCATTCTGGCTTGATTTGGTGCTTCATTGTTTCTGGAACTCTCCTTCTTTATTTGTCTCTTACTTTTGGTAGATTTTATTCTTAATCATTTGAGTATCCATCCATGGAATTTTGATGGATTTACTAACATTTTTATCCACCCACATCTTCCTAAATTTTAATTTCGAACCTGTACATGAAAATGAAACTACATAAGTAAAAACAGAGGGATACCTGCTTCTTAAAGGATGTTTCCATTAGATTATATGATGATCTAATATTCCTTTTGAAATCATATTCCTCAATACAAAAATTACCATAAGAATATCTTTTCTCAACTATTTGGGATATTTTAGCTTTGAGTGATTGTTTATTCTTTAATTTTAACTCTATCTGTAAACACTTCATGTTGAGAGAGTTCTTCACATCCTCAACTGATCTCAGCTTACAATCCTGATTCTCCTTTAGGGTTAACATTTGTTATTCATGTCTGTATCTTAATTCTTCAAAATATATATCATGATCCTTTATATAGATAGACTATTCTTCCAGTTGAGCAGCTTTTAAAACCATAGAAACATTATGCCACTTTTCATATGGATGGAAAGTCTATAAAACTACAATCTCAAAGAATTGTTTCTCACAAATACTTCTCTACAATTCTTTAGTTACATCAGAATTTCATTCATTTCAAATAGAAATTGTTTCTTCCTTTTCCTTTACTAGTTTTGTGAGAGTGTTGGATATACCAACCATTTTATCCAATGTTTTTTCCATTGATTTGGATTCTTCTTCCAGATATAATTTTCAACTTGAGGAGTACTAATTCTTGGAACAATGTGACTTTCCACATTTCATTGAAATTTTTTGAGATGATATTTGTTTGTAGTCTGAAGATCACTAATTGATCTATCAACATGACAAATTTATAATGCTTCATTCAAAGAATAATAAGTATTATCACATTTTGTACCTTTCAAAGTACCTTCAGTAGAATGTTTATCCTCATTAGTTGTATGATTCTAATTCATTATCCTTGCATGTTTCTTTTTTCTGTTATTTTGTTTCATTGTAGATATCTCCATTTGAGGTTGTTCACTCATCTCCCCAAATCTTTACTTCTTAAATACTCCATTGGATCTTTTAGAGTTAACCTCTTCCTGATACTAATTGAATTTCCCAGATCATTGGAATTAATGACATGGGGAAGGGGTGATTCAATCATCCCATAAATCTATTTACTAATTGATTTTTTAATTAAACTTATATGACTGTTTAAATCCTTAATCTACTATTCTTGTCTCCCTCAGCCTTCCCTCAAATGATACTGTAAATGTAAAGGCCCTGAACACAAGGATTTAAACGGTTCGGTTCAATGGAATACTCCTTGTTGTGCTGGTTATTCACCCCAATACAGATTATCCATTATAACTCATTTAGTAATAACTATGGTCAATAAAGAGTCCCACATTATCTCTCATGCATCCCACAAGAGGTTCTATATACTGCTTCCCACAGTGTTTTCAAAGTCCCGCTGGCCAGCTTCAGAGTCCCACTAAAGGCCTCTTCTCCTCCCAAAATCTCATAGGGGTCTTCTAGATCTCAATTCCCACGAGCAACTTCCATATTTATGTTCTTTCTTGATTCACTATAGATGATATTATGCTATCTCCACATAGGCTTTCGGAATCACACATGCCTATGTATCTCTTGAATAATCTCTAATAGACTTTGGAAAGTTCTGTTGGACTTTCACAACAATTATGATCACTTGTGTTGATCAGTTCTCAATATCAACAATGCTCAAACAATTATTTCTTCTTTTGATGAAGACTCAGACATACTCTCAATACGCATTCACATCATGCATGGATTGCATGGGATTCAAACCATCTTGTATTTGGATATCTCAATTTCTTCTACTTAAGTGCAATAACTAAATTCACTAAAACAACTCTTTGTTTTTTTTGGGAAAGAATCACATTCACTTATATGATTATTCAGACACATAGGATCAACTCACATGGCCTCATCTGAATTTATCATGCTCCATGAACTACTACAAAAACGGCCTATATCAGTGCTAAAAAGGGTTTTAACAGCGCTAACTGAGCATTGTAATGCTTAGTGTTAATATAGGGGGTCCCTTTTATCAACGCTCCAAAAAGCGCTATTAAAGTTCAAAAAAATTAAAAATAATAAAAATAATTAAAAATAATGTGGGGAGTGCTTTCATCAGTACTTCAGACCCCGTTTATCAGTGCTAGGAGGTCTCCCGCACTCTGCCCTTCTCATGCATCCCCATACACGTTCACCCCCTTCGCTTCCACCCAAACTCACAACCAGGACCTCCCTCCTTTCGCGGCTGCACCTTTATCACTAAGCCATTTGGTTTTTTTCTCGATTTAATTATATATCTATATATATTTCTATATTTCTATTTATTCATATATTGAAATAGATTCATATTAATATAAATATATTTATTCATATATTAGTATATATATATTAATTCGTATAATAATATATTTATATATATATTTAGTTACAATTTATTATACATATATTTATTTTTATATTAATATATACATATAAAATTAGTTTTAAATACATATATGAAAAAATATGTTTTTTTGTGTGTATATAAATAAATAAATACATACATACATACATAGATATATACAACACATAGACACACATAGAGACACACACACACAAACAGATATATATTTACGAATAAATACATATATATGTGTATTTGAATAGCCATAGAATATACTTATAAGATTAGTTTTAAATACATTTATGAAAAAATATGTTTTTTATGTGTGTTTATAGGTAAATAAATTAATACATACATATATACATATATCCAACACACATACACACACATAGACACTCACACACACACACAAACACATAAATATTTACGAATAAATACATATATATGTGTATTTGAAAAGCCATAGAATGTTAAAACAACCATAACATATAATCTAGAATCCCATTTCAATGCAAAAACCAGGAAAACTTAATAAAATGAAATAATATTCGATATGATATGTGGTACAGGCCTAACAGACATCCAGATCAGATGTTATACTTGAATGAATGTTAAACAATGGGGGTATCCCGACTAAAAACTCAGTTTTGGATGAATTTTGGGCCATTTTGGGCTCGAAAAATGTGACAGATGCTTTTCCTCAATCACCTACATGTAGATTTTCTCACAGACTTCGATTTGATATGTGGTAGAGCTCAAATGGACACCAGTATCGAATGTTATTGTCGTTTGAAGTTTGAGTTACATTTTCAACATATTTTAGATCTTTTATTAATTTTTTTGATTTTTTGTCACTTCAAAATGTTATTAAATGATTTTTAATAGATAATAATTAGAAAATTATTATTTAATAATATTTTTTAAAATATATTTTGAATCCATTTTCACTAAATTTCTAATATATTAAATGTAATAGTCTATTTATACGTATCTATAACATATTTAAAAAATATATTTGGTATTTATATCAATATAAATATAATTATATTAGAAACTATTATTTTCCATGACTTTTTTTTGAAACATAACATTTATCAGCGCTCGGGAAAAGTGCTGATAAATCTCCCCTTTATCAGCGCTACATAAAGAAGCACTGATAAAGGGGTCCCCTTTATCAGAGATAAAAAAAGTGTTGATATAGGGGGGCCTTTATCAGCACTAAAAAAATCAATGATAAAGGGGGCCTTTATGAGGCTTTTTTTAGCACTGATAAAATTGAAGTGCATCCCTTTCCCGTTTTTGTAGTAGTGATGCATGAGTTTTATGGCACTACTTCTTCCTGTTTACACACGTGCAAACGCAATTTTGATTATTCTATTAAGTGTCTTCATGAGTGCAAGTGCATGAATGCTTGAATTGACACTCTCCTTATCCTCTCTAGTGTGAAAACCCCAATGGGTAAAATTCTTTAAACACACAAACATACTATTTATTTTCCTCAATAAATATCACACACACTTTTTGTCTTTAGTTATTTTCAAACACACATTTATTATTTAACTAAGGTTCAATTATGAGTGTGTTTATTCAAACCCAAAGGGGTTTAGTATCTTGTGCATGTTATTATTCTTTATTCCACCTTTTTCTTCACATGTGCTCGTAGATTTTCTTTCATGTTATTTTCATTCACATGAATTAAACCATTTATGCACACTACATTTTCTTCTTCATTCACACACAACCTAAACCGGTGTGATCCACCCATTTCCTTGTTCGGGTATCTCAAATCAGTCATATGCATGCATATGCATCACACATGCATTCACCATCCTCATTTGTAGATACATGAGGGCTCATGATTCACTTTCTTCAAATAGAACACACAAAAGATTCGACCTTCATGAAACCACCTTCTTCTTCAAATTTTGAACCCTGAAAAATAGTATATATATATATATGGGAAAAGGGTGTTCGTATATTTTCAAATGGGATGAAACATGTTCTTATCCTTCATGGCCATGGTTCACATGGAACTATTTCATAGAACCAGAAGTGGTATGTGGTTCTGTATTCTCAAAGTAACAACAAGGGTATCAAGCACCAATGGTGTGCCTATGATAATACCCCTGCAAAGAATGACAAGGGTTTATGAAAACCTATCATGTGTCCTTGTTTTTCTTCGCACATAGGTGTGGTTATTCTTCGCAAGAAATTTTCAAGCGTGAATAGAACTTGTTAAACTCATGTGTGTCCTCTTCTTCTCATAGCAGGGCTGCGTGTAAACTTTCCTCATGTTGAAAGGCTACTCAGAACTCTTTCGTGCAGTGCTCTATTTCTTGGAGAAATAATACATTTAATTCAAGTTTTTCAACAAAAACCTTGGGATGGTGATCCAATATTATTTTGTGTGGTTTGGATAACTTTAGAGTTAAAATCCACATGAGATTCCACGGTATTCAAATCCATCAGTACCCATGATCTTCAGTTTCAATATTTCAAACATAGACATGAGATATGCTGCATATCTCGTTTCCTTTCTATTCAACCTGGGTTCCCCATTTCACGTGAACACCTCACGTTCATGAATACATGAAAAACATCTTCCCAAACATTGAATGAAATGACCTCAACTACGTTGTTTTCTCTATGCCTATGCGGGTTCTTCGTGTTCTGATCCATGCATGAAAATTAAATTAAATTCATGGGTTTGTTACTTATAGATGATTCTCATGCGTGAAATTTGTACTTCAACAATGGATAGGAGCTCAATCTTGGTGGATCAGCAGTAGATATGGGGAGAAGCAGGATCAAGTGGCTCCCCATGCTATAGGTGGTTGAAGAAGACACTGCGACAATTGGATTAGATCTGATTAATCACGGACGGTGGGGATTAGATTTTGATACGCGAGATTGAGTTTGCGGTCAAGATCTCACACAAGATTAGATGTGCGACCATGATTACATCATCATTTTTTAAAAAGTTACCCCAAATTTAATTGCACTATAGTTTTCTCATGGTTTATCAATAAATTCATGGAAGAGGCTACTCCGAATTCTCCACCTCCTTTCATGGTACCACCTCATATCATGTTTTGAGGGTGAGCTCTTAACGCCCACTATGCTTACTCGAAGCGCGCTCCTAGCACCCACACGACATGCTAGCACATGGGTTTATAACCATGCATGAACCTGTGGGCCTATACACTGCCCGCATACAACCTGTCTCATCTGGTGATAACCTTTTGGGCTTCCCTCGAGTGTGGTTGACCCTCAGGTCCCCCATGTGCTTGAGGATAGGTCCTCGTCTGGAACTCCATGGTTGGACCCTTTCTTTTTATTTATGGATGTATTAGAATTGGTTAAGAACTATGTGTATAATACAAGAATATTTCATGGTGACCTTCTTCATTATCTCAAGAATTTCAAACCACTAACCCTTTTTTATTCTTCTTCTTTTTATTTCTTGAATGAGAATTTCAAATATTTTCAATATTCCTTTAATCCAACCATGGATGATGCATAGAACATTTCTTCATGACTCATGCATTAATACATGATTCATGGCTTCTACTTGTTATTAGGAATGTTTTCTCCATTAACACATTTATGGGAAATTGAGGAATAACTCAAATAATCATCTGATAGATTAAACTTCATCCATTTAGATTCAATGGATGAATCTCCAACACTGTATCCAATTTGTGACTATGGATGGATCTTCACTTATTTCCTCGAGAAATTGAGTATTAGAGGGACTTCTTCAGGTGTTTTGACAATGTATCACCTTTATGGATGTCTTGAAACTTCGAACCAATTCATCAATCATCACATTTATATCTTCTTGGAGAATTGATCAAGTGTAGAATTAAATGATCTGAATAAAAAATAATTCTCCAACACTTCACAAACATTATAATCAATACCTATCATTCCCATATTGACTTATCATTGCCAACTTATTGACCAAAAATTCACACCATGATCAACAAATTTAAACGAAAATGCGATGATGTTGAAATGTTCTATTTAATCAATATACTAAGCATAATATGATAGGAATGAAATATTACAGTATCACATCAAAATGAAACTTAAAATTGCTTATTATATTTGTCATGTAATCACATGAAATATCAAAAACTAATATCATTAAGGGGGTTGTGTAATGGGGGACATCCAAAACAAACTATTTTGTCTTATCCAAGACACAATACATAATTGGGGAATACATTAGCCAAAACCCAAAATAGTTTTCTCATGAGACCTTCTGATTCTTCAAGGGGCAATAGAGGGCCCCTCAAAATACATAATAATTTCAATTAATTCCTATTATAGAAAAAGAGAAACACAAAAATTCTTATTAGAACTAGAATACTAAATTTGAATATATTAAACGTAAACAATGAATTTTTTCAAATTAGTATATGCATAGTTAAACTATGTCATAATCCATTCAATGAAATATGGTAAATGATATTATAAGAGATCAACATAAATAAATAAAAATATCTAATAATGGATTCTTACTTATATGAAAATACACTAATAAAATCATTACAAATTTCATTAAGAAAATATTGATTTTTTAATTTGAACTAGTTTATTCAATAGGCCAGTAAATTTTCAGAAGAAAATATTTTCATTGAAATGAATATGGTAAACCTATAAAATAATATTTAATACATTATGGTTTCATGAATGAATAAAAATCCTTTCCTATTGTAAAAGTAAAAAAATAATTCATTATTTTTGACAAAAATTTCATAAGGTACCTTATTTAAAAAATTACAACAATATTTATTTAAAATAATTTTATAAAAATTAGATAATGGGTACACATGCTTTATAAAATTATAAGAATACTTTAAAAAAACAATTTTTGAAAACTTTTACATCGATGATAAATGTTTCCAAGTAGATACATACATATAATCAATGGAGTATAATAATGAGATTGTAAAATTATCCCTTACCTTACACATTACTTTAGTTTAAAATTATATATCCTCATATATATTGGTTTATATAATGTTATTAATTAATAATACAACCATATAAAAATTTATGATATCATATATGATCCTCTTATATCGTTTGCTTAATCATATTTCTCTATTACTCTTCATTCAGGTGCTAACTACTCCATTTTCGTTGGCATGTTTTTTCGTTTAGGTCATCTTTCATATAAATAAGATATGTTTATTTAATATCCATAAATATATTTACTTAATAGATATAACAATCACTCATTTTATACATTATTACAATCATTAATTTATGACTAACATCGAAAATTATTCACATCATGTTGTAGACATGGTTGGCTGTATGTATGAACGAGTGAGGACATCATTCACATAATGGTGTAATAGTAAGGATGTGTATGGTATATTAATTTTTTTTAGAATCAATATTATTAAATTAATATCATATATATATATATATATCCATTTTTTCCATCATTATACCCATCCAATAAAATTTGGGATGAAAAAATTATTACACCACGCAATGGTGGATGTATGGGGTACGTACACACACACACGGTGTTTTCTTTTATTGTAGGATCGATAAATATACAAATATGGTTTAAAGATAATAATAATAATATCTGAGAATATAAATTATGATAATTTGTTTACCTTATTATTAAAAAACACATAAATATGAAGTATGAGAATAAATGAACTTAAATAAGTTGGTAAAACAATTACCACTTCTTTGGTGGATTTCTTTTAGATCACTTAATAAGGGTATACAGTTAATATTATTATAAAATAATGACCTAAATAACTTTTAAATGTATTTTAGGAGGATAAATTTATATGTTTTGGTTGATATATAAGGATATTATTAGTCTGAAGAGGCAAGGGATGATGTTCTCTTTAATAATCGAGGTGAGGGGAACCTTTAGAAACATTCCAATACTAAATTAATATATATTTATTATCAATTATAAATGGATAAAAAGTGATTTATTTAGAATATAATATCAGTATGGGTTGAAATAATCTCTAAAATTTTTTGAGACACGTTTTGGTCTCATTATTACTCTTATTGTTTTGTAATACCCATTATTTAAACACATTAACTCTTACTATGACACCATGTATTTTTTAAATTTTTTTGGTCAATATATTCATTATAAAATTCCAGTAGAAAATTAAATGTGTCAAGAATGACATTTTTAACATTATCTAATTAATTTGGACGATTTTTATATATTTTTTATATTTTATATCATTCAATAAAATATTATTTTTTTTAAATTATTATTAGTGTCAATTTTGACACTATTAATTCCATGAATGTTTATAAATTTCATAAAAACATGATAACATCAATAAAAAACGATTAATTCTGAAATAATTTTTATATTTCATTTATAAATTTCTTGGATGACAATAATTATTTAAAAAAATTAATATTCATTAATAACATTAATTTGATATTTCCATTAATTAAACAACTGTTGCATCATCATTGTGAAAGATTTTAATTTAATTTTTTCTACAATAAAAATATAAAATAATTTATAATGATGAAGATAAGTATTTTAGATTTCAAATTATTATTAATAGTCTTTTTTATCAGCAAAATAACCACATATAAAAAATGTAATAGTTATTACAAACATGAGTAGGCCATGTTAGACTCTCCTTAGAATAAAATACTAAAAACACATAAAGTCATCCAAGTAGATATAAGATTCATAAAATCAGTATAATGATTATTATGGTCTACAAAAACTCATCCAATAAAATTTGGACAAGTTTTAGGGTAATTTTATAATATTTATAATATTATTTTTACTCTTAATTACCAGATTTACCCTCAAACATTGTAATAAAAAAAACAATATAGTATTCATATTTGTCAAAAAAATAAAAGGAAATATTTAGTTTATTTGGAATTTCTGATTCAATATATGGATCCATTATTAAAAATTTTAAATATAAAATTGGATAAAATTAATTTATAATTTACCAAATTGATGGAATGATAAAATAAGATTTTATAATTAAAACGTTTAAAAGAAAAAAATGTTTTTATATCGAAATTAAATGTCAATTTGATAAAAATGAATTGAATTGGATTAAATAATAACTATTTGAACTAATTATAATTTAAAAACAATATAAAATATATTATTCCACTATAAATTATTTGAAGAATAATCTATTTTAAAAAAAATGAAATATTTTTTCACTATTAATCAAAATATGAAAGTTGTTAGAAAAACACTATAAAATCATCCAAATTAAATTATAACAATATTAATTAAAATAAGAAGTTTATTTTGACAAATATAATTTTATAATATGTCAAAAACATGATTTAAAATAAGTGCACCATCAAAAGGCTGAAAAACAGCCTTTAGAAATATATATCCTTTTATGCTTAAAATTTGTGGTATTTTTATCATGAGTCAATAAAACATATTGGATTAATTTTAAAAAAAATAATAAATTACAGATATATTTCATTTATATCATTAAATAATATTTATTAATATAATTTATTATGATAAAATTCCATTTTGGGAATAAAAATTATTTTTTAATAACAACACGTCCTTTATATTTTATTGGTTTTTGTATTAATTTCCATGGAATTCAAATTATATTAATTATTAAACTTTATTTTCATGATTTATTAAATATAATTCATAATATCCAAAAAAAATATTCGATTAAATTAATAATATTTAATAGTATATTGCAGTTCGTTTAAGCACAATGTTCCATGAAACATATACTATTGAAGAAATAAAATTTATTAATAAAGAGATATACCATCAAATCTTCGTAGGGTTACATTATACCATCCTTAAATAAATTATTTCCTCTAAATTGAAATTTTACTTAAAAAATTAACTGTTGAGACTCTGTGGTTCCATTATGGGAAACCCACAATAGAGATGGTGTGAATAAAACATCATCTTAAAAAGAGGGAATGGGAAATGAGAAGGTCCCCAAAAAACTAGGATTTAAAACAAGAATAAATTATGGGAAAGTGAAAAAATAGAAATAGAAGACAAACTAATCAATAAATTTTTGATGGACAGTGTTAAAGAACATGGTCATCAGAAAATCCAACTCTTCAAAATTGTAAATCAGTGATGGTTTAAAGATGCCAATGATTTCTCAGTATATAAATTAAACAAAAATAATTTTTGTTCGAAATTAATAAATAATAATTTAGTTATTATTTTACAATCTCAATAAGAACTTACATGATTTATTTCCATGCCATAAGAATAATGTCAACCTTTGGTTGTGCATTGATCTATTTTCAATTCATTTTGTATAGTAGAGTATTGATATTGATGATGATGTTTTTTGAATGAATCACTTTTTATAAATGATATGGTCAAAAATTATTTACTTCTTCCACTAAATTTTTATGAACACCAAAAAGGATAGCACACATTATCCATTAAATCATACTTTAACCTCAAAAAATAATTTTCAACGTCCAACATAATCAATTCCATCCTTAAGTCATATACTAAATATATTTATCTATATTATAGTGAAAAATTCCTAAGGACTGCCAAAAAATTTCCAATATCAACATTACACGAGACATTCCCCATGTAGCATAATTTTCATATTTTTTTCAAATACTCAATATATGAATATCATTACCACCTTAAAAACCATAATAATAACACACATTCATCCAAATCGATAAAGATAAATTAATGCAGTAAAATCCTTATATATCTCAGGATTCTTACAAATATAAAACACTTATATAATTCTTGAATCCAAAAGAAAAAATACATTAGTTGTTCCACTTTCACTATAGTAATAGTATAAGCTTGACGCTTATCACTTTTCATATTATGAGACATATTTCTATAAATCATAGGTCATCCATGTGCATAGGTATCTAACTCTTTTAAATTGTTGAAATTCACAATACTGGATTTTTTCTTCCACTTATAATCATGGGCATGGTGAACATTCCCCCCACATAGGTAATGAACTGACAGTCCCTTCAGGAAAGTACTCTGTTGTTTTTACCATAATTATCAATTGTGGGAAAATCATTATCTTCCTTTTTCTTTTATCCATATCTTTCTCCACCATTCTCATGTTATCTTACATAAAAATTAATTCATAATAAATAGATAATTCTTTCTTTTTTTTATAGAACAAGAGACTATATCTTGGTATGATCAAAAAAATTTAAAGACCATTTCCCATATGAGAAATGGTTGTAACCAATAAAATAATCAATCAATATTTATATTTGGATTACAAATATAGTCTATAGCCCGACTTTATAACCATGTAATGGTAAATTTAGGATTAGAAACATTCTCATCTTCTTTTTTCCTCAGATTCAAGAATTTTCTCCACACATCTTCTTTCTCTTAGCAAGGTAAATAAATTTCCATGATAATTTCCTTAAATTCCTTCCAATCAAAATATGATATTTTTTCTTCCTCCTTCATATTTTGAATTAGTGACATTCATTGATCAGAATGTCATGAGATATTATAAAATTCCATTAAAAACATCTTTGTTTCATTACATCCCAAATCAAAAAAATCTATTCTCTATGGAACATGTCAATTGGATAGATACTAATGGATTTGTAATACCATTGAATGATAATTGTTGTTGTGTCATGAAATATTATAACATTGTTCCACTATATAATGGTTTAGGATTCTCTATATGAGTATGTTTATTTTCATAACCTGAGTATGTTTTCCTAGTATGGTAATAAGTTTTTCAACAATAGTTTTAGATAGAACAATGTCGTCATTTTCTTGCATAGGATGAAAATCACTACATGGAAATGTGAATTGATAAGGTTTCCATTCCATCCATGAGGCATGTAATGCCCCGACCCCAGAGTTGGTGCATTATTTTAATACATTGGCATGATTACCAGGAATCAAGTCCCAAATGACCGATCGGTTTAGCAGTCTTGGAAAATAGATTACATACATGAATGATACATTACACTTTATAACATACAAAACAACAAAAATAATCCTATATGAACACAATTATTTCTTCTTCTTAACCCTGCATATCAATCACAATACACTTCTTGGAATCCTGGGAAAATAAAACATAGAAAGGGGTGAGCTCAAATGCTCAGCAATGGTAAGCAATACAACGGAAACTTTTAAAAATAAACATAAACATTTATGGAAATTTATAAAAATAAAAAAATCCTTTTAAACTTGAAATTATGCATAATATGGCAGAAATAAAATGAAATAATGCCATTTACTTATTCACATGGATATTATACTAATCGAATAATCACATTCAATATCAATAACCACTTTCATAACTATTGAATGCATAATGCCAGACTATCATAACCACGTATCCAAGGCCTCATTCCAATACTAAAAATAATATTTTGTCAAGGCCTCATGCAAAGACACTAGTTTGTATCATGAGACCTACTGATGTATCGAGGAGCTATAGCGGGATCCACCCGTCACTTATTAAGTCCAATTCATTCCTCATATGAAAAGTTCTAAACATAACATAAAACATTCGTATTAAAACTAGCATACGAAATGTCAATACATTACCCAAAAACCATGAATGGTATGAAAATAACACATCCACAATCAAACATATCACAAAACCTTCAACACAATATGTAATATTTGTATCATGATAAATCAACTTCAAAACAAGTTTAAAATCCATTAATGAATTTTGACATAGATTAAAATGATTTGTAAAACTCTTTGTGAGAAATACCCCTTTTTCATGAAAACATTTAAAAGTCATAAAATTTATAAAGGAAAACATTTAAAGACATTTTCGAATCAAAGTGTCTCATACCAATTTTGAAAATTTTTAAAGTAATTAACATTTTAAAACATTCATCTCTATATAAATAAATCCTTAAAACCCATTTTGAAAACATGGAAAATAATTAGAATGATATAGAAGAATAAAAATTTATAACATTTAAAATAATGTTTTAGTAAAAATTGCCTTAAAAATAATTCATTTGAAATTTTTTTTATGAAACATGGACATGGATAATAAATATGTCCCTGTAGATACTTACGTAAAAACTACCTCAGATAATAATGAGATTGTAGAACAAACCCTTAGTAATTTGGTAACATACAAAACATACATCCCATGAAAGAGGTATCATACAATGAATATGTAAGTAAACATAAATTAATGTGTATTAGAAAAATAATACAATTATGGGAAGTACATGCACCACAAAAAAGGTAATAGTGTCAATATGGTATGAATCTCATGGGAATAAGGAGTGAGATGAAAACCACTTACCTTGTACTTTCCATTAGTATAGGGTACCTTTAGCCTCATGTATGAATACTATAGTATGTTATTATATTATACCAGAACCATATTAAAATTTATGATATCATACATTATTCATTTATGAGTTTATACTAACCATTTAATATTAATTTCAATGTTATATTAGTATTTCGGGTAATAATCGCTTTCTTTATCATACGTTTTTAACTTGTTACTCTTGATTGTATCACATAGATCATGATTTAAATACTTCCAAAATATAAAACATTATTTATCTATAATATATATTTAGAATATAAAAATTTATAATATAAGTATATATGAAATGGAAAACACCGTTTATGGAGACGGTAGTCCTTACATACGCATAAACGTTGTTTCCGTTTTTATTTATTATTGAACGGAAGAAAGTTAATAAGATATATGTAAGTACATAATACTTATATATATAAATATATATAACTCCAGTATCATTATTATGTCATATATTACATACTTATTAGTAATATATATTTTTATAATCATCGATGAATGGTGATCTTGGAAATGAATCAAATCGTGTCGTGGAGACGGTAATCCGTACGTATGCACGAGCGAAAATATCATTATTTTGATATTAATATAATATATAATTGGATGATATATAATATATAAATAATAATTATCATGTTATATTTATTATTAAATTTATTATACATCATTAATATACCTATCTAAATAATAATATATTGAATAACAATTACACCACAACGTGGAGACGGTAGGCCATACGCACACACGTATGGTGACATGTCATTCAAGGGATGGATAGAATAATGAATTTGTTTGTTCCATATTTCTAATAACATCATAGTATATAGAAGATACTGGAGTTATTATTTTAGAATAGAAATAACAATGAAACAAGAATTTGAAGAAGAAAGAAACTTGAAATAGTGTTGTGAAAACATTACCTCTTTTTCGGGTTCTTCCTTTTGATTTGGTCAAAATGGCTCCTTAGGTTGGCTTAATGATCAAACTAATGCCTCTAGGTTTATGTGAGGGAATTTGGGAGGATTTTTGGGAAGAGGTTTTCTGAGAAAAAGTTCTTTGAAGGTGTGAATAATTGGTTAGAAGTGGTGTCTTTTTATATGAGCGAGGGGGGCACTTTAGAAAAAACATAAAGTATTATTTTATAATAAACACATATTAGGTTTATAATGGCTCCAAAGTGTATTAATCAAAGAATAAGGTGATTATGAGTCTAAATCATTTCAACCAATATATTTTAGAGAGGTTTGGTTCATTATATTAACCATATATTTATGTTTTAACTCTTGATTAATTAGTTTGACACTTACCATGTCACTTTAAATTTTTATATTATATAGCTAATAAACTTATTATATACCTCCAAGAGACCCCCATGTGGTATATTTATGATACACCTATCCTGAAAAAATCCCTTTGGTTGAACCTTGTATTTTTAGGAATTTAATATCAATTAATAATATAATATTTGTTTTAAAAACTCTTTTATGTCAATTTTGACACTATTTGGTATTTTATTTTTGTGAAAATCATAAAAGCATGATTATATCAAAAAAAAGATAATTAAAACAATCCTAAAATGTCATATTAAGCTATAAAATTCGTGGAATTAATTAATATTTTAAAATTATATTTATTTGGGTATTTATAATATCAATTATTTTATTATTTCACGAATAAGGTAATTACTGCATCATCATTGTGTCATAAATAAATTAAATTATTTAACGATTAAAATTTATAAATAAAATAAAATAATGTCGGAAACCGTTTTATCTTTCTAATTAATATTTATAGTAGAAAATATAACATATATAACCCAATGTAAAAATTGTTTTTCTAAAATATATAGGCTTGTTTTATTTTTAAATTTACTTTAACTTAATTAATATAAAGTGTCATTATCACTTACAAGTAGATCCATGGGGTCCAAAAATCGACACAAAGATACCCATGGTCGGACATTTATCAACCAATAGGGTTAAGACACGTTTTAAGCTAATTTATTATTATTATTATATTATTTGTTTAGCCTTATTTACTGGATTTACCCTTTAACAATGGTAAATAAAATTTGTACAGAAGTAATTATTCAAGATGTGTAAAAATAAAAGTAACATATTTACACAATTTTGAAATCATGATTCCAAATATGGAGTCTTTTTTCCAAATTCAAAAAACATAAGTGGCAGAAATTAATTTAAAATTAATTCCCGCTGTCAAAACAAAAATCGTGTTTTTAAGAGATAATAAATATCAAAAGATTGACACTTGTTTTTGTCTGCTTTAAATGTGAAATAATGTCCAATGACAAATGTTTTTTTAAAATGGTAAAATTATATTCTAAATATACATTAAAACCACCCAAATTCATAATTTATCACTATTAATTATTTCGATTAGAAAAGATGTTTTTAATAAAAATATACTAATTTTCACTATTTAGCAAAATATAAAAGTTATCTGAAAAGTACCAAAATTTGATCCTAGGATAATTTTGATATTCCAAATCCAAAAATGAAGTCCATTTTGAAATATAAAATGTTTAAAATTTTAAAAAGTGGGTATTACTGTTCATAACAGCTACATTGATTAGTTGTGGTGTGTGTTAGAACTCGAAGTTGCGTACAACACACACTATTGTATTATTCAAAGAGAAGCGTACTATGGAAGCTTGGGGTGTTACATTATCCCCTCCTTCCATAAATTGCATCCTCCCAATTAATTATCGGGTTTGGAAACTTGGGGTTGACATTTCAAAACATCTTAGTTAAAATCGCACAGAGAAAAATGGATTAATGGGGCCTCTATTTAAAATAAAAAGTGTTAAGTATGAAGGATAATGAAAAAAACACATACTAGGGTTCCATGTAGGAAAATATGTATATTGAATAGAAATATAACCATCAATATCTGATGGATAGTGGTAGACAAAATGGATATGAAAAGTCCAACAATCCCAAAGTAATAAATTTGTGATGATCTACAGTACCATCTAGGAAACATTTTTGTTCTAAGTTGCTTTTATTAATGTTGAGGAACTTATTTATGATATTGGCTAAGATCATAAGGAGATATACTTACTTTATAATTATTATTTTATCCTTTAATAAATTTCAACAAAAACTCATCTTTCACCCCATAACATAATACAACTCAAAAATAATATATTTATACTAATCTTATAGGATTCAAAATACAATGAATTTATAATTCACATATCAGACCTTTTAAAAAAATAAACTACATTATACCATCCAGGAACATCACGTAGACCAGTGCTAGGCGATAAATCACAATTGCACTATGGTTTTGGGTTCGATTCCTGCAGCTTTGTCCGACGCAACGGGTCGTCACGTGGTCTGTGTGTTGTCCTTTTATAAAAATCAAAAAATAATCTTTCAAACATAATCCATTCCAAACATTAGACCTATTCAAAATACTTCTGTAAACTCTCTGTCCAAAATTTATATGAAAGGTATATATACTGTAGATTGTTTTTAGCCCGTAATAACATGTGAATACCTTCATCATGTATTCTTTTAAAACACTAAAACGTCCTGAATTACCATCACCCTTATTGATTACATTCATGATCTCTTATTCCATATAGAATCCATCCAAAATGTTGTAAACTCTGAAAATTATGGAATATACAAATCTTTAATCAGATTCAATGCATTCAAGAATATCCAATATAATTTACCCAAATCAACCATATCTTATTCCAAAATCAGTACCTCAATATTAGGACGATATGAACGTTTATCTTTTCATAAACCAAGTAATTTCCAAAAAAAGATTAACTCTCTATAGGGTCACTTTTCTTAGTACCATAAAATATCAAATCCCCAATGAAATAGTACTGCAGTACAATACTTATTTATTTCCAGAACACCATTGATACAACACTTAAATGAAATAATTATAAGATAAAAACATAAGAACACTAGTCATTACTCTTCATCTGTGGTAGTATAACAACATGATTATTATCTAATAGAATCATTTTCGACATTGTCTGTTGACTGGTACATTGGTTCTTGTAGTGTCCAAACTCCTTACAAATGAATCATTGTACATTTGAAACATTTTTCTTACACTTTCAGTCACGTACTTGGTGCCCTTTTTATCCACACTTATAACATACTCACATTCCCTTCAAGAATTCCCCAAGGTGATTCTTTCCACAGTTATCACATATGGGAAAACCCGTCTTTACCTTCTTCCCTTTATATTTCCTTCTCTCTACCATCCTTTTCTTCTCTGGCTCCCCTTCAAAGCCATATGACTCCAAGAAATCTTTGCATATCTTATCAACACATGAAACTATTTATTCATATGATGATAATATGTTGGAGACTATTTCCCTTGAATACTATGGCTTAGGACAATGAAATATATGATCCTTCTTACTCTTAGGATCTTGTGTATTTCTGGAGTTCTCATTCTTTCTATTGGCCACCATTTCTAAACAATGGCATACACTAGATTAGTTTATGAATAGAAATATTTAATCCTGAACATGTAAAAAACATAACATAAATTAAACATTTTATGTATATAATACATAATCATAAAAATGTTTCTTTGAGTAAGTATAAACTCATAATCCCTTCATAATGTTTTGTAAGGAAAATGAGTATTATACTAATCATATCCCCCAGGAGTTTCGTAACCAAGAGTGCAGGAAGGCCTGTTGTGGTGCACCAGTTCCTGTTCGAGTCTAGCTCAAAGTGGTGTTTTTAGGTTTTACCGCTAGGTACATCTATTCCAGAGCCGCCTCTACCTACTCTTATCCAGATAGTGATGTATTTCTTGTAAAACCCACAAAATCTCTACAATACCAATATTCTAGGAATATCTTCTATACTGATCTTGAAATTCTATCATAGGGTGTTGTGCTCTAATTAGAGTTTATAAAAATCTAGTTTCCAAGGTTATTGATAAAATTCCTCTGATACCAACTATAATGCCTCAACCCCTGAGTCGGTAGATTATTTTATTACCTTGGCATGATTACAAGGAATCATGTCCAGAAGGACCGATCGGTTTAGAAGTCTTGGAAAATAGATTACATACATAAATGTTACATTACACTTTATAACATACAAAACAACATAAACAATCCTTTATGAACACAATTATTCCCTTGGCTTAACCCTACATATCAATCACAATACACTTCTTGGAATCCTTGGAAAATAAAACATAGAAAGGGGTGAGCTCAAACGCTTAGTAAGGGTAAGAAATTCAGCGTAAACTTTCAAAAATAAGCATAAAGGTTTATAGAAATGTATATAACTAAAAAAAGAATTTTAAACTTGAACTTTAGCATAATATGGCAGAAATAAAATGAAATAATTCCATTTACTTATTCATATGGATATTCTTCTAAACAAATAATCACATTTAATATCAATAACAACTTTCATATCGATGGAATGCATGATGCCAGACTATCATAACCATGTAGCCAAGGCCTTGTGCCAAGACTACAAATAAGATTTTTTCAAGGCCTCATGCCAAGACAGTAGTTTGTCTCATTAGACCTACCATGCATCTAGGAGCTATATCGGGCTCCATGCATCACTTTTTATGTTCAATGAATTCCTCATATGAAAAGGTATAAACATAAAATAAACATTCGTATTAAAACCAGTATACGAAATGTCAATAAATTACCCATAAACCATGAATGGTATGAAAATAAAAAATCCACAGTCAAACATATCAAAAATCATTCAACACAATGTGTAATATTTGTATCATGATATATCAACTTCAAAACAAGTTTAAAATTCATTAAAGAATTTTTACATAGATTAAAATGATTTTTAAAACTCATTGTAAGAAATACCCCTTTTTCATGAAAACATTTAAAATTCACAAAATTTAGAAAGGAAGACATTTAAAGTCATTTTTGAATCAAAGTTTCCCATACCACATTGAAACTTTTGAAAGTAATTACCATTTTAAAACATTCATTTCCATATTAATAAATCCTTAAAACCCATTTTGAAAACATGGAAAATGATGAGAATTATTTAAAAGAATAAATATTTAAAACATTTAAAATAATGTTTTAGTAAAAATTTCCTTAAAAATAATCCCTTTAAAAACTCTTTTATGAAACATGGAAATGAATAATAAATATTTCCCAGTAGATACTTACGGAAAAACAACCTCAGATAATAATGAAATTGTAAAACAAACCCTTACAAATTTGGTAACATAGGAAACAAACAACGAATGAAATATGTATAATACAATGAATATGTAAATACACATAAATTAAAGGGTAATACACAAAGAATACAATTATGGGTAGTACATACACCACACAAAAGTTAATAGTTTCAATATGGCATGAATCTCATGGGAATAAGGAGTGAGATGAAAACCCCTTACCATGCACTTTCCTTTAGTCGAGGGTATGTATAGACTCATATATGAAGACTATAGTATGTTATTAAATTATACCAGAACCATATTAATATTTAATATATCATACATTATTCATTTATGAGTTTATACTACCCATTTAATATTAATTTCCATGTTATATAAGTATTTCGGGTGATAATTGCTTTCTTTATCGTACGTGTTTTAACTTGTTACTCCTGATTGTATCACATAAATCATGATTTAAATACATCCATAACATAAAACACGATTTATTTATCATATATATTTAGAATATAAAAATTTATAATAGATGTATATATGAAATAGAAAAAACCATTTATGGAGATGGTAGTCCGTACGTACGCATAAATGATGTTTCCGTTTTCATATAGTATTTAATGGAAGTAAGTGAATAAGATAAATGTAAGTACATAAATACTTATAAATATAAATATATATAACTCCATTATAATTATTTTGTCATATATTACGTACTTATTAGTAATATATATTTTCATAATCGTTGATGAATGGTGAACTTGGAAATTAATCTCTTCGTGTCGTGGAGATGGTAATCCGTACGTAAGAACGAGTGAAAATATCATTCTTTTGATTTTAATATAATATATAATTGGATGGTATATAATATATACATAATCCTTATCATGTTATATTTATTATTTACCTGAATTATACATCATTATTTTACCCATCTAAATAATAAATTATATGAATAACAATTACACCACAACATGGAGACGGTAGGTCGTACGTAAGCAGGTATGGTGACATGTCATTCAAGGGACTGATGGAATAATGAATTTTTTTGTTCCATATTTATAATAACATCATATTATATATAAGATACTGGAGTTATTATTTTAGAATAGAAATAACAAAAAATAATAAAGTTGAAGGAAAAGGAACATGAAAGATGGTGGTGAAAACATTACCTATTCTTCGGGTTCTTCCTTTTAATTTGATCAAAAGGGCTCCATAGAATGGCTTTATGATCGAAATAAGTAGTCTAGGTTAAATTGAGGGTAGTAGGGAGGATATTTGGCCAGAAGTTCGCCGATCCAAAAGTCTTTTAAGGTTTGAAGAATTGGTTAGAAGTGGTGTCCTTTTATAAGGGGGAGGAGGGGCTCTTTATAAAAAACATAACGAATTATTTTATAATAAATTCATATTTAGTTTATAATTGCTCAAAAGTGGATTATTAAAATAATAAGGTGGTTATGGGTTCAAATATTTTAAAACAATAGATTTTATACAGGTTTCGGTCATTATATTAACATTATCTTTTAGTTTTAACTCTTGGTTAATTAGTTTGACACATACCAGGTCACTTTGTATTTTTATATTATATAGTTAATAAACTTACTATATACCACCAAGAGACCCCCCAAGTGGTCTATTAATGATACACCAATAATGATACAATTCCTTTTGTCGAACCTTAGATTTTTAGGAATTTAATATCACCTAAAATATAATATTTTTTAAAAAATTCTTTACATCAATTTTGACACTATTTTGTATTTGAATTTTTTGAAAATCATAACAGAATTATTACTTCATAAAAAGTTAATTAAATCCAACCTAACAGATCATATTAACCAATTAATGTCGTGGAATTCATTAAAAGTCTAAAATTATATTTATTTGGGTATTTATAATATCAATTATATTAATATTTCACTAATAAAGTAATTACTGCATCATCATTGTGTCATAAATAAATTAAATTATTTAAAGTCTAAAAATTAAAAATAAAATAAAATTATGTGGGAAATAGTTGTATCCTTCTAAATAATATTTATAGTTGAAAATATAACATATATATCCCTATGTAAAAATTGTTTTTCTAAAAGATATAGGCTTAAGTCATTTTTGTATTTACTTTCACTTAATTAATAAAAAGTGTCATTATCACTTACAACTGGATCTGTGGGGTCCCAAAATCGACATAAAGATTCCCATGGTTAGAAAATTATCAGCAAATAGTGATAAGACACGTTTTAGGGTAATTTATTATTAGTATTATATTAGTTTTTTTAACCTTATTTACCTAATTTACCCTTTAACCATGGTAAATAAAATATTTTCCGAAATTATTATTCAAAATGTCTAGAAATAAAGGTTATATATGTACAAAATTTGGACATCCTGATTCCAAATATGGAGTCCATTTTTCCAAATTCAAAACACAGAAGTATCAAAAATTAATTTAAAAGTAATTCCTGATGTCAAAACAAATAGCGTGTTTTTAAGATATAATAACTATCATAAGATTGACACTTGTTTATATCCGGTTTAAATGTGAAATTATGTCCAATGACCAAAATTGTGTTAAATTATAAAACTATATCTTAAATATACTTTAAAATCACTAAATTTCATAATTTATCACCACTAATTTTTTCTACTAAAAAAGTTGTTTTAAAAAAATTAGAAAATTTCACTATTCATCAAAATATAAAAGTTATCCGAAAAGTACCAAAATTTTATCTTAGGATAATTTTGATATTCTGATTCCAAAAATAATGTCCATTTTTAAAGATAAAATGTATAAAATTTAAATTATTAGGTATTACTATTCATAACGGCTACTTTGATTTGTTGTGGTGTGTGTTAGAATTCGAAGTTGTGTACAACACACGCTACTATATTATTCAAAGAGAAGCATACCGTGGAAACTTGGGGTGTTACAAGGCCCCATTTCAAAACAATGGTATATTTTTTATTAGATAATGATATTATCAAAGGTGTTGTATAATCTCAAAACTAGAGAAACACATTACCAAAATTGAAATTTTTTTTCCGAATTAATCTCTTAATTATAATATTAGCCTATTTGGGTATTTTTTCATATTTGTTAATAGGTTTTTGTTCTATACACTATTTTTTCCTAAATATAGTTCTAATGGTTTCAACTAATTTTCTTCTAATTATAAAAGTAATGAACCCAACCTAAGAATCCCATAGTAGGTTCCTTAATTTATTACATTATAACCGGATAGAAGTGATCCTATCCCAAAATACCAACCGGTTTAGTATTCTAGATAAAAAAGATACATTTATAAAATATAAATTTCATTTTAAAACATAAAATACAACTAAAATTTCATTAAGTCATAATTCATCATTCCTTTTGTGTAACCCAATCTAATCTATAATAATATTCTTCATCAAATCCCAGTAAAAATGAAACATTTGAAAGGGGTGAAATAAAATGCTTGGTAAGGGAATATATTAAAATCTATCATAAACGTTCACAAACATGTACAGAAATGTGATTAACAAAAACACATTCCATTTAATCAATGACTTATGCATAATATGGTAGGAAAAATAGTTTCCATAACCACATTAAGATCAACATAACCATGGATATTATACTAGTTGAATAATCACATTGATAAAAAATAACTAATCTCATAATGATAGTCATTATAATTTGGGTCATGATAAATATTGCACCATGGCTTCGGCCAGGACACCTTACATAATCAGTTAAGAAAATAACCAAAATGAAAAACTATTTGTCTCATTAGACCAATTGATGCATTTGAGGGGCTATAAAAGGCAATGTAAAAAAACTTACTAAGTCCAATTAAATCCTCTTTTGATAATGGTGAAACATAATCTTTTATATTAAAACTACCATATGAAATGGGAGTATGATAACTATAAACACTTAATGGTATCAAATTAGCACAACCAGAGTAATAATAAATTTTAAAAAATAAATGAAACATGGTAAATTATATCATAAGATATCATCCTAAATCAATAATAATAACCAATATTAGATTTGAAATACATGAAAATACTCATATAAAATCATCAAAATTTCTATATGAAAAATATCCATTTTTACAACGAATTCATTTATGTAAAATATTAAACAATTTTTTTTAAAACTTATCTGAAAATATTCTTGTAAAAATATAAATTAGTGTTATATAATTTAAATATTCTTGATGGTTGCAAATTCCCCTCATGGAGAATATTTAAGAAACAATCGTTCTATATTTTTGTGAAAACATTCATAAAGTACATCGTTTATAATAAGACAAAAGGAAGCATATAAAAAATCGATAAAAATTAGAAATTTGTTAAAAATAAATTTAACATATTTAGGATAATATTAAAATCATTTTTAATTTATTTTTATAAATTATGGAAATGGATTATTAATGTTTTTCAGTAGATACACACATAAAAATAATCCTAAATAACAATAAGATTGTGAAATGAATATTTACCTTAATCTTTCCCTATGAAGAACATAATTTAATGTAATTTATATTTTCTTAAATAATCATATCAGATTATAAAAAACTATATCAATATTTATTATATCATATATTATCCTCTTATATCACTTTGTTAATAATATTTTGTTATTATCAATGTTTCGGGTGTTATCTTCTTCATTTTCATATGCATGTTTGGTCATGTATATCATGTTTTATAGAATATAATATATTTTAATTGAATAAAAAATTAAATAAACAATATTATATATCATATTTAGTCATTATATAATTTTTTTACAACCATTAGTCATAGGTTAACATGGAATATGATTCAAATCATGTCTTGGAAAGGGTAGACTGTACGTACGTATGGGTGACGATATTATTCTCTAAATGATGAATGAATAAAGAAATATCACGTATATTGACATATATATAATAAATATAATTTCAAAATTATAATATATATACACTATTTCTACAATTATACACATCCAAGTATATTTTTGACGAAATACAAATTACACCCCAGTGTGAAGACGATAAGTTCTATATACGCACATGCGGTGTTTTCATTTTTTGTACAATGGTAAAATCATCACAAATGGTTGTACCATAATCATAGAAAAATAACATAATATATTTATTATAATTTATTTATTAATTTATTATAGAAAAACAAATTAATTGAAAGTATAAGTAGAACTGAACTTGAATTAGTTGGTAAAACAATTACCTCTTCTTCCATTGACATCCTTTAGATCAATTCCTTAATGATCAAGAGATTACAATTATGGAAGGTAAAGACCTCCATAACATGTAGAAATATGTTAGAAGTTGAAATAGGTAGGGTTTAGACAACATAAAAGGTTCAAATTGGTGTCAAGAGGTTAGGGAGTAGGGTTAATCTTTTAAATTTAGTGAGGGGAACTTTGAGAATATCCCAAAATATTAAATTAATATAATTTTTTTTTCAAAAAACATAAAACAGATAAAAAAGTGATTCATTTATAATAATATATAATTATGTGTCTAAATAATAACATTTTATAATTTTTATACAATTTTAGGGATCAATTGTACCCTTATCTCTTGGTTTTAACCCATATTTAAACCCCTTTACACTTATCGTGAGAACAAGTGTTTTTACTCTTTAAATATAAATATAGTTATTATAAAATACCAAAATACCTAAAATAATTCATGGGCTACATTTTTAACATTATCCATATCATTTGGATGAATTGTATATATTTTTTGAAATTAATTTTACTTTAAGAAAAAATATTTATTTCAAAATATCATTTCTGTCAATTTTGAAAATATTCATTGCTGGAATTTTTAAAAATATCATAAAACATGATAACATAAAAAACCAATAAATATATATATAATATGTAAATATAATCATTAAAATTTAATTATTAAATTTATTATGTAAAATTATATGTATTTTAATATTTTTAATATAATTTATTTTGTATGACCTTTATTTAAACAATTACTGCATCATCATAATGTAAGTATTTAATTATATTATTTACTCACTAATAATTAAATATAAATTTTCATGATTATGTTAAAAATATTATCTTTTAACTGAAAATTTATATTTGAAGTTATATTCAAAATAACCAAATATATAAAATGAAACACATATTAATTAAAATGTGTATGACATATTCGAATATCCTTTGTATAAAATACTATAAGAGTCATATTGCAATTCATGAATCTCCAAGAGGCCATAAAATGTTACCAAGGATGATTATTATCAACAAAAAACACATATAATAAAATTATTTCACATTCTAATGTAATTTTATAACACTTATAATAATATTCTAACCCTATGTTACATGATTTACCCTTCATAGTGGGAATTTAAAAAAATACTTATGATACTATTCATATTATCCAAAAATAGTGGGAAAATTTTTAATAAATTGGGAAATTATAAAAAGAATTATTGAATCCATTTATAAAAATTAAAAACATATAATTGGATAAATTTAATTTAAAAATAACCTCATTGACAAAATAATAAAACATGTTTTTAAATACAAAAAATTTCAAAAGTTTAAAAGGATTATATATCCAAATTCAATGTGAAATTGACCCCAATCACCAAAAGTACACTACATGATAAAAACCTTATCTATTTAATATATAATACCATTATAAAATATAACATTACACAATAATTTATATAGAAAAATTTTTGTTTTCAATTAAAATGCAATATTTTTTTCACTATTCATCGTAAAAATGAAAGTCTCTAAAAAATAATAAAAATTAGACCACTTTAAAACTGGGTATTTATAATTTAATGACTACATTCATATTTTTAAATAGAAATCCTAATAGCTTCAAATTTTTATTTTAAAAATGTGCACCACCAAAAGGTGGAAAATATGCCTTTATAAAAATGTAACATTTTATTCTTAAAATTGGTTTTATTATTATCTTATGTAGATAAAACATATTATATAAATTTAGAATCATTATTTTGAATATATTAAACATATATTTTATTATTATATATAACTAATATTGGATAATTTAATATGTTATAAAAAAATTTCCATTGTGGGTATTAAAATAGTTTTTTAATAATAACAAAGCCTTTATATTCATTTGGTTTGTATTTTCATTTCCAATGAATTAATTTTATATTCTTTTAGAATCTATAGTTTAATAATTTAGTTAGTCTTATTCAAAATATCCAAATTAACATCTAGTAGAAAAATAATAACATTTAATAGTATATCGCAGTTCGTTTAAGCTCGGTGCTGCACGGAACATATACTCTTAAAGAAATTGAATTTGTTTAACAAAATACTTATAGTAAAATATTAGGGGTGTTACATAGAATCATGAAATATTTTAAATCATGAATGTATCATTAAAATATATATATATATTTCATCACAAATCCTCTCTGGAACCTCTAAGTATTGATCTAAAACATTTGGAACCTAATTCCTGGAATTCAGCTAATGATAAGTGAGACATTGGGAGATATACTTGGTTATTATATTCTTTTTTTAATTGATAAAAACTAGAAACCATGGTTTGCTAACATTTTCCATTTCTACAATGAACTAATAAGGAGGAAGTATGATGTTCAATCATCATCCCCACCTATAATGTGACTGGGACCATATTTTAACCTATAAAAGGATATCATTCTCCCCACCATCAAAAAATCCATCCAAAGAATATCATATGGATGTATATTTACACAACTAAATGTAATATATATCTTCCAACTTTTATTCACTAACATGATAACGAATATGTTTGGGGACATCTATCATTAATAGATACACTGATCCATCCGAATCCATAGGGGTTTAATGAAAAGTGGCCAACTTCTATGTTCCCTTAGTCAATATGTACATAAATTATTTCTTATATAGAAAATTTACCCTTACATTTGAATTCCTGTGATTATAGACTACTTAAAAATTATATTCCTACTATAACTCTATCCATCAACTCTACCTTATGTTAATATCATTTTAAGAAAATATATACCTGATACTCTTATGGTTATTATAAAGGATTAAACTCTCTTAGCTATGATACTATAACCAATTCATCACGGTGATAATTAATTATACAATGTATTTTTCATGGGTCACATAATTATTTTAATGTGGTAGAATATATAGGGAAACATAATCATATCTTTTCAAGCATTAGAACACATCCAACCAAATCTCTAGAGGCATAATAGAAAACCAAATACCAAACAACCACCTAGGGATGTATAAATATCAGGATGCTAGTACATCTATATCATTACACTACAGAATACTATTAAAAAGCTATGTCTACATGAAAATAATCCACTTTAAGGTAATGATTATTAAAGGTGTCTTGAGAAATTAGGCATGAATCATTGATAATAACCATGAAACCTAATGAATCATGATACCCCAGTCACAATCCTCAATGGCTTATAGGATAACAATTCCTATATAATAGTCAATTAATTCTGTAACACCTCAATTATATAGAATATATTTCATCTTATTTGTTTTTTGAAATTTATAAATATGGAATAAAATGAAACACAATGAATAAGGTTAATCATGATATATTATGATTGATCCGTTAAAATTTATGGTATTTATAATAACCTGTTTTTTCTTATGAGTTATGGATCTTTTAATTTTTTATCCCAATCCATGGATTTAACCTAATATGAATTAATTTTTAGGAATGGAAGAAAAAATGTGTTTGGGTTTTATTAAATGTCGAGAACATCGGACGGTGTAAGAACCAATATGGCCACATGGTAAGTGGAAACCCTGACTCAGAGTCCAAATGGTTTCCCTAACCATATAAAGAATTTTAGTGGGTAGCATTGGGCCATAGAGTATTCCGTAATATTGAAGCCCTGGGATAAAGACTGTGTGAAACCTATGAAAATTTTAGATGAGGGAAAACATATGTATTTAACAGGATTTCTTAGACCATGCACATAAACCATGTGGGTCCCCTTCTGAAGCAGTACAAGGTATACAGATGATGCATGGTTTGGATAACTATGTGGTGAAACCATGAGACCCATATTTTTTTATTAAATTTCCATTTTCCCTTGAATTTCAAATAAACCAAATCCCTATTTTATTTTACACATTTCAGAGCAAAAAAACATATAATTTTTTGTTATAATTATATTTAATAACTCATCTTCTAGGATTTGATAATGGTTCAATGTCCAACCTCTAATTCGAGATTAGGTCATCTCGTTAGATAAATTTCAATAAGTTATTAAATAATTATGATCATTTGAATTTCTTATTCCTATTGAAAATTTAATATTGGTGCAGTTTCATATCTCTTATTGTTCCATGCATTCATATGTTATTATATTTTTTTCAGAAACGGGAAAATCTAAGGGCCAATACTAGTTGCTGAATTTACTTCAGGAATAAGGTAGGTGGAAAATTACATTTTTATAAATGTCTTTTCACTTACAAATTTTATTCATTGTGTGTATGCTGGTTTCACTAAGAGATGCTTCTAAAATTCATTTTCCTTAATTATAATTTTTTATATTGTGTTTGAAAGTCCTTATTATACATGTTATTTATGTCGTTAGATATTGGTACATCAATTAAATCCACCCAATTAAGGTGTCTACCATGTTATTATTGTTTTAATTTGGATTATATTATTTTAAATAGAGTTATTGGTGATTTAACTTGGAATTTATATGGTAGGAGTTCGCTCATAATTAAATTAATATCTAAATTTTTTAACAGAATGTATATTTGTAAATATCACTTTGACTATTATATGATAATGAATTGTATAGATATTGGTTTCATGTCCTTGATACAATTTAATGTGTGTAATGAAATGTAACATAAATAAATATAAAATGTCTAAAATTCATGAGTATTACATGGACCATATAGATGTATTATATTAATAAAATGAATATAAGTTGACCACTTTCTAAGAACTTTTTATAATTATTTGGATGGTCTGACATTACCTATATTGTGATTCCTTTGGGAATGCCTCTTTCCATTAGAGGATGCCACATTGGTTCATTTAGTTGATTACCACGGGAGATACCCACCACAAAATCAGGTATTTGTCTTATTATTTGAATTCCTCAAATATGTACCAAATATTTATTTGATACATATCATGGTGTTATAATTCCATGCAAACACTAATTGAGTTCTTTTTGATTTCATCAAACACGTGATTCCATGGATTCTAACCATTGGGACCAATCATTTATAGCCTGTGATTACCTTGGATGAGTTCTATGGGCCCAGTTATATTAAATTATTGTCAAATCCCTTGGTTTTTCTCATTTGATTACACATATATCCGAATTTACTAAGAATTAATGTTAAATTATTATGAGATGGCTCGACTCTTAAGGTCATGTTTTATTTGGTTACACCTTAGATCCTCTATTAATTCTAGATCAAGTTATAGATATACTGATAGCATTTATACATGATCACCATATTGTAAATTTAATGATAATTAATTATTTAAATGATGTCATGTTTTGTGAAATTACCCAATGTTTTTGAAAAAGGTATGTGATTTTTATTAAGGTACAATACATTTATATATATATTCACATTATTTATTGTATATATAGAGACTACATATGTGTAGAAATCATTGGTGGTTCCCTATAGAGATTTATATCTAACCCTATCTCGGATGCCATTAGTAATTGAGAATAGATAATGATTTCATGTGTAGAAAAGGGGAAGAATCCTAATTTAGACCCATACATTTCTTGATTTATTGCTTTACGATGGGTTCTTAGTAGCACATCACCGAGGTAGAGCATAGAATCCTTGGATAATTATTTAATTTTTTTTATTTTTTATATAAAGTATTTGAATATCTTATGGATTCCATTTGTGCCTAATTTATATTTTCAATACACATTAAATCATCATTTTGAATATGAGAGAGTTCACAATTATTAAGTTGATTATTTATTCAATGGATGTTTATTCATACTTACACTACCATGTTTATCATTATAATTTTGTTTCTTAGTCATTTTTTATATCTATAATTATACAAACTATGATGTGGGAATAGTCTCTCTAATGAAACATTCAATGACGTCGCCACAAGTCTGTATCCATTGGTATATGGGTAGGTATGTATGATATCATGTCACCCCCAGGTTTGGTTACATGGGAGTCAACCTAGTCTGGGATTTCACACTGTAGTATCAGATAATTTAATTTCATTCCTTAATTTTTTTAGTCTATATAAATGAGATTAACAACATACTAGAACATGGTTATAAGTCATTCCATGGAGTAGCTAACACAAATTCAGGGTAAATATCATGTTTCCTAGAAATGAAAAATTAGTTTTATATATTTATCTTTTTACAGTTGATATGATTTCAAAATTTGGTGATGCATGTGATTATTGAGGTTTGTTATATGATATTTCTATTTTATCTAGTCTTGTTATGGAAGGGATCATTCCAAAAAACATTATTATATTCACATAAGATTCACATTTTATGCATATCCCATTACATATAGGTGTATTTTACTACCATATTTTTTAGTTCCATGTGAAAATTGAGTGGGACTTGGTTATGATATATGATTCTGCCAGAAATTTATTCTATAGGTAAGGGAAATCTGTTTAAATTTTCTTCATCAACCAAAAAATGTTTTTCCCTATATATATTGATAGTGTATTCTTAAATAGCCAATTTAGATCCATATAAGCTATGTAATCTTGGTTACAAGAGAATGCCATGGGCTTAAATAACATGACTACCATGTTTAATATATAATGTGTATGGGCCCTCAAGAATTAAAATGGGTAATTAATTTAATCGAGAAATCATATTTTACCCACTACATTATGAGGCCAAATGTAAGGATTTATAACTAGAATGAAATGGGTGTACATTTTGTTTTATAAAGTGTTTTGGGCCTTTCTTATCTATGAATGTTGGTCAATTTAATTGGACATTGTTTAATGTATATAATAATATATGAAATTATAGTGAAAATATTGACTGTATATGAAATTTTTTATAGTAAATGGAGAGGCAAACTATAATTCAAACAATGTTTTCCTCCAAATATTTAAATTAAACCTTACATATATCATAACATGTATAAATTTCCTATGAACACTTAATAAAACCATGGGATTCAAAGTGGGTAGTTTTTATTTTTTACCTTGGATAGTGATCGACATACTTATGTTTTATTTTTATAGAGATTCTAAAATATTTAATTTTTGATAATAGGAAATGTCATAAAATTTATACAGATATGCCCCTATGAATTACTTGTGTCATGTGTAAGGAGGTTGCAAACAACCATGCTCTAGATATGGTGGTTGTTGAGGTACTAGTCCTATCGCTATGTGATCAATTTGAGAAACAACCTTATATTTTCATATTGGGAAATTAAAATTAGCTACTAGTGGGTTTATTATGACTGATTAATTTTATATGAGGTTCTCTATGACCTGCACCTATGATTTCTAGTCTGACATGTGAGTTCTTGAAGTTGTATCCTCCCATAATCATTGTAGATGGAGGTAGTTAAGAAATTGAGTATTGCATAGAGGAAATTATTTCTATACTTGATCATCAACAGAAACCTCTAAAGAGGATGGACAATCTCTCCACCAACATTCAATGAGATTCTATCAAGCACAGCTAGGATGTGATTACCTAGTTTAGCTTTCATAATTTAATGGCATGGGAAGAATTTTAGTTTTCCTTCTATGGTTACCTTTTCTCTCATACATCTAGAGCTGAACGAGTCAGAGAGTTACTTCATGTTGAGTAGGGTTCTATTTATCTTATTTAATATAAAACTAATACCACTACGTTTCAATGTGTTTCACTACTTCTGCTCCATGATATGTTATCACAAGTGATACTCTTTGAGGGTGGAATATATTATTTCATCTCTTCTAAGGTGAATTTTTAAATTATCTGCCTTTTTTGAGATCATTAATTAGGAGATTTTCACAGAGGAAATCCTAGTAAAAGCCAATGGAACTAGAAATAATGGTTCAGTGTTGAGATAATGTATTAGTTCTTTTTATTGCAGAAACCATATCCCTGAGGTTTCTCATCAAGGAACTGGGGGCTAGACTATCGTCATAGGAATCTCCATTATATACCATTTTTTGGTGTGTGATGGATATGTTAAATCCTAGTTTGATTAAGACCAAAAAAATTGTTGTGATTTTTGGAATATTGGTCATCGTGAGAAGTTCTAAAATTTCATTCCCACTTTTTTTATAGAAGAAATGGATCTTCTCTAACACCACCTTCATGAGTAGGATCTGTTACACAATGTCATGTAGGTAGCTCAAGTAACACCATCCGAGAAGGGTAGGGAGGTAGTGGTGGTCGTGGTAGAAAAACTTATGAGTACAATCCATAAAAGAGAATAATTTATTAGGATAAAATAGCTATAGGTCAATGATGTGGATCTCTTTAATAGATTTCACATAATCCAATACATGATGACCAAAGTGCATGTCTATATATTTTATGAGTACAATTCTAGTAGAGTCTACTATCATATATATTTATTCAATATAACTACATATAACTGATGGGAATCTATATAATTATTCTGATGCAATAGTTGGTTACTTATCATACCAATGTGGACTATTATAACTGATGGGTAACATTTCCATCACCATAAGGGAATAGTTATCTTCATAAGGTTGAGCGGGATGTCATAGTCAGTAGAGATGGACCAGAGATTTCTGGGATTAATGGAGTGACATCCCTGATTTCTATCCAATTTCTTGAAGATTGGGGATTATATCTTGATGATATTCCTCTTGTTTTTTATTTTTTAGGGATTTCATTCATATTTATTTATATGTATTACCTTTATTGATAGTCATGCAGTGTATTATCAAACATGTTCCAGGAGTACCTCTAATATCTATTACATTATAGAAGATGAATCCTAATGAGCACTTGGATCTCAATCAATAATTAGAGTATTTAGAATCTAAGTGGTTTATCTTACCAAATATTCATCTTAGGGTTCACTCATGCTTTAAGCAATGAAGGGAGATAAGACCATTCATTTATGTGTCGATTAATTATGGTTAATCTATATGAAGGTTATAAAATTTTAATTGTTTATGTGAATAGATTACCTATTCGACTAGTATTGAGGATATCGAATGTTATCGATGGTAAATCTGAGATCATGATGTCATCAAATTTTAGTCAGGTCTTCAAACATACCATGTATAGTTTTTTGAAGTTGATATAGTCTATATTTATACCCTATAATGTAACACAGTTTTACAATCATGCCTGATGTTGTTACGTATTTCACCAATAGGGTTTTCCACCACAACCTGGATTCAATTTTTATTGTCTTTGTGGATGCCAACTTGGTGTATTTTCATATTCAATGAGACCATTCCAGACATCATGAGATCATTTTTTATACAATGGTAGAGGATTAATTAAATTATAATCCTTCCACATTCCACTTATGGATCAATAATGTTGACTTATGGGGTAATATTATCTCATAATAAAGGGTATCCATTTACCCAGAGTAATCGAGTGTTGTTGAATCATAAAAGAATATTAATCACATTAGTATATATATAGAGTTTAATTGGGTATGTATTGAAATTATTAGAATTTTATATAATACATATCGTGCCATTAAACGCCCCATACTAGTCTTTCTGAGAAAGGTGTGATGTTCTTTTCACCTTAAAAATGTCAGAAGGCATTTGAGGAGTTGAACAGAATGCTTATACTTCCTTTAATTCTCATTCTTCAAGAGTTAGGAAGACAATATAAAGTGTTATTTGGTGCATCAGGCATCGATCATGGTGTATTAATGATGTCTCGTAAAATATTCATTGACTACAATTCTCACTAGTGGAGTCCTCATGAGCATAATTATCTAACACATGACATTATTCCTACTACAGTTTTCCATGCCTTATGCTGCTGGAGACACTTTCTGATGGGTAAGAATTTTTTGGTGTATAAACACAAAATGAGCCTCAAATATATAATTTTAAGAATGTATTTAATCTTATATATTGTATATAGGTTTAATACCTTCTGTAATTTTAAATTAATCATTCTTATATTCTTGTAATGGTCAATGCGGTAGCTAATGCTCTATGTCCTAAAATGCATGAAAAGGTAATACAGGAATTGGGGGATCAATAAAGATTGATTTCCCTTAATTCTGATATGAATCTTTTGTTTCAAGATATTTATGCGAAATATTTTCATACATTGTTAGTAGTTTCCTCTTCAATCCATGATAGAGTGAAGAGAAGTTAGATCTAAGACCCTGATGGTTTTGTCTTATCGGTGAGAATTTTAGGAGGGGACCTGCCTCTAGATTTGGCCTATTCATGGGGATGACATCCTATGTATACATGTGTCTATTTTTGTTCCTACAAACATTATAGTAGATATGATGCATGACTCATAGGCTTCTAAGTGAAAATTTCATATAGGTACCTCCATGATGTATAAATATATCAATCACTAGTATAGGGGGTGTGGGATGACATTTCTGATAAGATGTTTTATCACTAGGTGTTCCACCTATATACAACTGAATGTAGAGAACCATCAACCATATAGCATATTTCAACTAATTTGGGCCCTGAAATAGAAATAGGATGATCTCACGTTGTATTTTCAGGTTGGTTTACAAAGGTCCCCAAGAGTTTCTTATCCAATTTGTGCTTTCGAGGAACAACCAATGAAATTATCCAACATATTTCTTATCTGGAATACATTTTCAATTAATGATCCCAAAAACTATATGTTTGTGATATTATTATCCTATATTTTGTCCACAATACTATCATTTCCAATATGGATTCTCATTTTAAATATAGGCTCTATAACGGATTAATGAAATATTTAGGTACACATGTTTTTCTGAGCACAGATTCTCACCATCATATGGATGGGAAGATAGGACATACTATACTGGTTTTGAGGAAATGATCCAAGACTTATTACATATTTTAGGTGATTCTTTGGAAAAACATATAGATACCATTGATTTTTCATAAAATAATTGATGTTAGTAGATGATTCAAATGGCTCTGTATGAGGCCTTATATTGTATGAAATGTCCTCTACCCCTATACTGTTTATAAGTAGTAGACATAATTCTATTAGGAATCCATCTTGTGTGGAAGAAATCAAAAAATATAGAGTTGATCAATAAATGGATATCAACCTTATTGTCTATAAAAAAATCCAATGTAGATTTCTATTGAAAACCTACAATGTTTTGTGTCATGGATTATGTTTTCTTGTATGTATCGCCCAGACATTGTCATTGACAGGTATAGAGGCAAGGGAATGTTTCAAATGATTTTTTCATACCATTTTAGATCATGGATAGTTTAAACACAATAACCTATTATTTTCTACTACCTAAAATGTACCAAGATGTACATGAAATCTTCTAGGATTCACAGCTTCTCTGTAATCTTGTTGACTAATCTGATTACATTTGATCTAGAAGATTTAGAATAGGATGTCAATGCTTTTATTGAGGAGTATTAAATATGCATCATTGAGAATCTAAGAAAGGCTATAGTATGTCTGTTTTTTCATCTAGTATTTGTGATATGGCGGCATGGTTATGTACAGGATGCAACATAGGAGTAAGTGTCTGATGTACATGCCTAGTGGATAATGTTGTTCTATGTTAGTGTTCTACTTCCCATAGAAGGTAAACCCGAGGATGAGTTATTTTAGGTGGGGTGAATATAAGAATCCAATTTTACATATAATGCATAGAACATTTGATTTTACAGTCAATTCAATGGTTTTCACCTAATAAGAATGTGTAAGATGGTATAGAGTAAATGAGGGGGTCAAAGGCTTGTTCGGAGCATCAAACCCTAGAAAGTGGAATAACCAAAGGATCTTTAGGGTTAGAAGAAAATGTGCATCTAACTCCAAATGGTTCTCCTAATATTTTGGGAATATTTAGTGGGATGTTGTGGGCGGTATGGGTTTTCCTAACACTATGACCTAGGGAACATGACCATGAAAAAACACATAAATTTTTAGAAAAGTAAATACACATGTTTTTTTTCATGTTTTCCCAAAACCATGAAAATGAATGATGTGTGTCCTCTATTAAGGTAGTACATTCCACACAGTTGGTTCATGGTATGGAAAATTTTGTAGCCAAACCATATGACTACTATATTTGGGTAAAATTACCAAGTCACCCTTAAAATTATAATAACCTAGATACCACATTTATTTTATTGGTTGAAACAAAACAATCAACAAATTTTCTTCTAAATTTTATCCAACTCCTCTTATTCTAGGATTTAATCATATTTCTCCATCGGCCCTACGATTCAAGATCATATCATCTTGTTGGATATCCATCGATAAGTGATTATATCCTTAGGAGCTTTTCATCATTATTATTCCTATCAATGATGCTATTTTGATGCATGTTCATATTCTATATTTTTAGGGTGTTTCTCCATGTTTCCATTTTCTTCCAATATGGCCCAAACTAAGTGCTGAAAGAAGATGTGGAATATACTAAAGGAATACAGTTGGAGGTCAATGAATTTTCCCAAAAATTATTGTCAAGTATAAATTTTTTTCAATGTGTGAATGTGGGTTTGAATTATTTTCTTCTTCTAAAAATAATTTTCCTTAATTATTATTGTTTATATTTTTTATTAAACTAAAATTATAGATTTTATTCACGACATTAGTGGTACCACAACAAAATACCTCCAATTATGGATTTTAATGTGTTGTTCATTTTACCATTTTTTGAAATTATTTGACACGTCGTTCAAGTTTTATTTAAATTTTACATGATAAGGTAAGTGTTCCATCATAATTAATTGATCTCTAAATTGTTTAATGTAATGTTTATTTGTAGATATAACATATACTATTAATGTATTTTTGAATTTAATTTATATTTTTTTAATGTACTTGATACAAATTTTCATGTTTTGTTAAAGGTAATGGAATCAACCAATTAAATGATAAAAAGGAATGAGTATTGCAGGGACCATAATGATATATGATAAGAATAAAAAAGAATATAAGGTTCCTACATTCCTGGGATGTTTTATATTTATTGGGATGTCCGTACATGACATTGATTTGGATTCCTGAGGGAATACCTTGTCCACTCAGAGTAAATCATGTGGATTCATTGATAAGTTTTACATGGGAGGTACACACCAAATAATCTAGTTTTTATATTATTATGGTAATACGTTGGTCATGTGTGTAAAATTCACATTCCAATACACTGGATATTATAATTTCATAGATACAATCCTTATATTATTCTTGATGTCTTTGAACATGTTGAACTGTGGATTCACCCTATTGGGCCAAGTCATTCTTAAATTATGATTACAATTAACAATATCCATAGACACTATTATAATCATTTATAGATTAATTACATGGGTTTTTGTCCATGTATTAAACTTGGAACCCATTATATCCTAACTACATGTAATAATATTATGAGTTGTCTTGAACCCTAAGGGAAAGGATGCTCTGGATACATCTTGGATCCTATGTTATTATTACATCATTTTATAGTACTAATGATAACTTATATACATGATAGAATTATTATTAATTGAATAATTTTTAATTAACTACATGATCACTTGCTTATAAATTTAAATAACTATAGATGAAGTATATATAAGTTATCTATTTTTCTATATAAGTTTTATACATACAAGATCACTCTTCAGTTTATATACACAAAATATATTTGTATAGATGTTACAGGTGGTAGACTAAATATATTTATATCACACCCTATGTGGGAAAATGTTCGTACACGAGTTGATTAAATGTTCACTAGTGTGGACAAGGAGAAGCGTCCCACTGTAGAAAAATAACTTGCATGCATTCATTCAGATGATGGATTGGTATTACATAACTGAGCAAAAGCTTATGTTGTAGGGATAGTTTTTTTTCATATTTTGAATCATTTGTTTAAAAATTATTGAATTGTCTTCGTACTTACTTGTATTCCATATTTCATTTTATAGATAAATTTCATCATTAATTTGTATATGATACAACATACTATTATTGAGTTGAATATTTATTCTAGTGATATCTATACTTACTTCCACTTTTATGTTTATCATTATGAATTGGCTATTAAGACATATGTTATCTTCACGGTGATTAACTCTAACTTGAGGGAATAATTACCCTATTGAGACACTCTAGGCCCTCACTACTGGTTAGTAGCCTATGGCGTATGGGGAAGCACTCATAAGGCCATGTGGCCAATATGGTTTTGTTATAAGGGAGTGAACCGGGTCTGATATGTTATAAAATTAATAGGAATAATAATATTTTAGAAAATAATTATAAATGTGTTACACAATGAAACATTATTTACAAGAAAATTATATATACTAAATCTAGGTTACTTATTAATTAGTGTCACCCAACCATGCTTCCATGCCACCCCAAATATTGAATCCCCCCCTCAAAACTGGAAAACACATCCCATTTTCTTTCCTTCGATCAGGTTTTACCATGTCCTTTCACTCCCCTCCTTGAATTTATTATCCACACTCTGGGGTTCCCACACCCCTCCCCGATTTCCCTCTCCCCAACCTAATATTCCCCCACCCATCCCTGAATCCCCCCTCCCCATTCTACATTTACCTAGAACCTCCCAGAATCCCTTATGGTTCCCGCCCATCTTTCTAAATCCCCTCTCCCTCTTCCCTCCCTAAATACACTCTCCAGTCATGACTATTCCTCCCCGTGATCCAATTTAGGCTCATCTGACTTCAGTTTATCCACCTAAGCCTTCTATAAAACCAGTGACTCTGATATATTCTCTACCACATGATTGTCCTCTTCTCTAAATTGGGATCCTGCGGCATTGAACACACGGTGAGTAATCCAAGTATAAATCACTGTAAACGATCATCATGTCTAATTGTATTTTATTTTTTGTTGTGTTTTTTTTAGATGATTAATCTTTATTATTTTCCATGGTTGATGGTTTTATGAATCCAAATTCTAATTTAGAGTTTGAGGTATCAGAATAGGTTATTTGGTGAATAGTTCCAAGCATATATTTCAATTACACTTGAGTGGATATACGGAATATGATCAAATATAAAATAAGGGTTCATCGCATATCTATTCGTTCTCATATCTAGGATTATGTATGTTCTAGAGATAAATATTACAATCCCAAGAACATAGTATGAGTTGAAATGTGTTTAAGAAATGATCTTGGTGGTTTAGAAGATAGTATTTTTATTTGAATTGTCAATTTATTTTTGGTTTCCCAATCACCCTTGTGTATTAATGAATTCCTTCTATAGATTTTTTCTGTATGATCACATTCATACATATGAATGTTTTTTATGAATTCACATATATATTATATGTGTTATTTTGTCAGGGTACTGGGTTGATGGTGAGAATTTGATTTCATTACATTTTGATCCTGTAGTGGTATAATTCAGGCCAATTGCATGCTGTTAATAAGCCTGATTGTTTTATAACACACATAAACATACACACAAACATATATGATTAATACTTTTCCTCATTGGAGTTATCTTCTAGATCTTATAGTTAGGACAGATGTGGACTATCATTTTTGAAACATGACATACAACGAATCCAACTGCATCATTTTTTTGGATGTTCTTCGGTGTGTATGCAACCATCTAACAATAGACACATGCATAGGAAATTAATATCGAATAGCTTAGTCAAGGAATAAATTTTTTTATCGTATTATGAAATAATTCCTACATATCAATTGAGAAATGGTGGGAGGAAAAATAATATTATTTGTTCCTTTACAATGTCTGGTTTCTTCTAATAATTTATTATATAGTTTCATCATTATTTAGATTAGAAAAATATTTCTCTAAGAGAGGATAAAATTAATGTAATTACATTCATTTACAATGGACACAATCAAATTGGTTATCACTATAACATAAAGGGTTCAAATAATCTCTAAGTTATAATTATTATCTCTTTCCAGGTATTTTTTTCTAGGTGTTGAATGTGATTATATACTACAGATTAATGTAAAAAAATTCATATATTACATATTATTATTTACTAGTTTCATAACTATATTTTCATAATGGAAGAACATCATGACATGTTTATTGATTGAACAATATTTGGAATAAAATCACCTCTTTTAAGAAATTTAATGAAATTTTAAATATTATAAATCGAATATTCTAATTACTAATGTAAGAACTTCCATGAAAAAAGCTGTATATATTTCTATTTTCTTGTCAAAATGCATACTATTCAAGTTAGGAGACCAAGTATATTTCGAATATTGATTCTTCTATGTCTCTTCTTCCATTTTAATTAGTTGTACTGTTTAATTTTTAGGATTTCTTTAATATTTTACTAGAATTTCAAATTATGTTTTTTTAATATTCCCTCAATAGAATCAATTTATAATAATAGTACTTATATTAAATTATTTTTCGATTAATGAGTAGGATACATAAAATTTTAATGTACCTTTAACTCAACATGTATCATTTTAATATTGTTGGACAGCAACAATGCATCGACATGTGGTTTAATAAATTCACAAGATCTAATCTCTTTTGACATTATTCCAAATTCATCCGTTTTAACTTCACATATATCTTAAATTTTGAATTAATTATAACCTAAATAGAGAATTTACTCATAATCATTTTTTATTATTGTTGTCCACAGTTTGACTATATCATTTTATATTTTATATATATTAACATTCATTACTTCTGCAATGGGAGCATCATTATTCAAAGAGGCCATGAAAATTGGTGAATTATACCACCACATGATGGTTATTTATAAATTATTTTTGTTTTCATTTTAATAATGATGATTCCATTCGCATTCTGATTATTTAAAGGTAGTTATTCATTTTTTCATTATTAATATAATTTTATAGATTTTTTATAAATATATATTGTTTCATATCATTCATGTATACACAAATTTAGTTATTTATGTTTCCATCAGGACTCATGAATCACTCCAACACCAATTTCAAGTGCATTATTGTCACTATTACAGTGTAATTTCTTTTTTCATCAATTTTTCATTTTGTGTAAGCATTTTAACGTAATTATTCCTATTATAATTTATGTATTTTGGAATTCTTCTATATTTCTAATATAATTATTCTAAATACATGTTATTTTTTTCTAAATACATTTAATATGTATTTTCATTTAGAACACTTATGTTTAGGATTCCCATTTCTTGAAATCTCCTCTGGATTTATTTCTTTTTCAATATATTTTCCTAATATGACTAATTTTTTTTCTAGATTTATCACATTTGTGGGGGGGATTAAACTGAATTAAGGTTGCAACCATTAAAGATGGAGGAATTTGAGAGGCCGTAAAAATGGGTAAAGTGTATTACCACTAGAAGGTTTTTAAAAATTTAATTTCATTTTCATTTTTATAATGATGATTCCATTAAACATATAATTATTTTAATGCATTTATTCATTTATACATTATTCTATTCATTTTATAGATGTTTTTATAAACATACTAATTCTTATTTTATAAGAATACAGAATTTTTTTTATTCATGTTCTGTTTTAAAGTAATTATTTCTATTATAATATCTATATTTTGGTATTTTTCCATATTTATAATATTGTCATTATAAATAAATGTTATATGTATCTAAATACATGTAATATTCATTATAATTCAGAACACTCATGTTTGAACTTTCTATTTTTTGGAGAATTTTGAGAGGCCATGAAAATGGTTAAAGAGTACCACCACTTGAATCTATGTTCGGAATTATTTTTCATCTAAATGCTTATGCTCTTGGCCACTAATAATTAAAGTCCTCGAAGATTCATTGTAAGTATGGATGACATATGTAACATCAAATTCAGTTTTATTACATGAATTTTTAAAATATATATGTCATAAAAATGACTTAATGAGTTTCCAAAAAGGTAAAATGTTCATCACTCTATGATGATCCTCTGATTCGATAAAATACGAGCGATCTTCTTAAAAATATACAGTAGTACGGTTGAACTATAATTATTTTAGACTCTATTTAAACCCTCATATTCTTCCGCTATTAATCCTAGTCACAAGCTGGGTTGAATTTTTTTTGAAGAGAGAAATCTTCACGATGTCGTTCGCACCCCGTGACATGCATGTGGTGCATGTCTAGTTTGCATTAAAACGAGGTGTTCTCTCCATGATCGGTGTCATGGCTTACAAAATGACCCCTTGCCCTGCTAGGGCCTTTGAAGAGGATCACTACTCTCATTGACTCATTCCATGTAAGGACAAAAGTTGAGTAACTAAGATGACTCAGTTCACTTCCTCCTTGTATTCTTAGTCTTCTTTCCTGGTCTTTCCCTACTTATGGGTTGTACCTGATAGAGGTGGATATGGTTTTGCGTCCTGGAGGTTAATGGGTTATGTCTTTTCCACCAATACACTGAAAAAACACTAGACAAGATGGGAATACACCCAGTAGGATTAAAAACCAGAGTTGGATGACATTGAGAATGCAACCAAACATCTATACTAGGAAAAAGTGATCGAAAATGGCCACCTCCCTAAATAGAAGAAGCCCATCAACCAGCTAGAGTGTGGAAACATCAAGGTCCCAAAAACACCTAGAGTGTACCAACATCAAGAATGTCAATGACTCACCTCTATTCTGTAATTTAGAAGATTTTGATACTTCATGGTAATTAATTTCATCTATCCAATCACCCTAGTCAAAATTCAAGTACATACCACATAAAGAGTCAAGTGTCCCCCCTTTTTAGTTCATTTTTATGAATTTTTTTCTAGATATTTTCTAGTAGCCCCGAAACTCTTTAGAATGGGTTTCATTTATCATGAAGCCCTATAACTAGTTCATGTCCATAGAAAATCAGATATTACGTATGTAAAATGACTTAAATCGTGTTCTTAGGGAAGTATCAATCTTGTGTGTTGAAGTTTTATTATTTTTATCAATCACATGGCCTATTTTCTAATCATGTATCATGTCTTATATTGATTCTTATATATTCTGATTTATTTTTCTATTAATTAATATTTAAATTTTTATACCATAAGCTGCTTACTCAGATATGTGACATGCAGTCCCTTAAGTGTCATGATTAACCTTCATGTGTTCTACTGTTGAACTGTTTCTATGTTTAATCCAATATTATTGAAATATTATATACCAATAATTTATGCATTCAAAATATTCAATATAATTATTATTCATTCATAATTTTAATCCTTCATACATGGAGATAGGATAGAGTCACACTAGATTTTGGAGAAACAAGCCATCATTGAAGACTAAAGACAGAGCATACGTTGAAGCATTGTGTCATTTTATTTTGTTTTAGTTAATAATTTATTTTACTTGTAATTAATATTAATTATGACATATTTTTTAGTACACTGGATCATGTGTATGTTCTCTCTTTAACCAGTGGATGATTTATTTAATTTGAGTAGTTGATAATTTTTAGTTCATTGGAATATGTATTTTATTTGAGCAGTGGATCATGAATTTTTATTAAGAAATGGATCATTTTTTAGACTATTGTCTTATATAATTTTTAGAATACATAGGATATTACTAGTTAATTATAAATTAATGATCAATTTTTAATAACGACATTTTAGTATTTGAAAATATTTTTTCTCAAACAAATATTTTAATTTCATTTTTTACACAAACATTATAATTATTTTATACACTTATTGTAAATTTATATGATTTTATTACATTCATTTTTAATATAAATGTTTTAATATTATCATTTATTGTGTTTTTAAGATTTTTATTAAATGGTTTACTTTTACAGAAATAGTGAAAAATACCAAATTTAGAAAACATTAATTTATATTCATTAAATAATGTAATTTAAATGTATAATTATATTTTTAATTTTTTCACAAATTAACATAAATATCAATTTATTATAAAAAATATATTGTAATATTCATTGTACTGTATGTTGATATATGTTCAATTTTAGGATTAAACCCCATTTTTTATGGAAAATATTTTTCATGGGATATTCACATTCACATAAAAATATTATTTCATACAATACTAGAAATTTATTTTTTAACAATTTATTAAATATTTGGAATCATAATGTTTGAATTTGGAAAATAGGGCCCATATATTTTTTTCATTATGAAATAATCACTTTTTTACAATGTTGTCACCACGGGAACTATAAAATCCGTTTAATTGGGTTATAACAATTAAAAAAGGATAACAAATCATCCATAATTTTTTTATATTTCTTTTGATGGTTTTAATTTGACTAAAACCACTAAATAAAGAGATATAAGGATTTTTTGTTCCATTTATCATTCATCATTTGATTTTTATTATTTTTAGAGAAGGAAAATACTAAATTGTCACTATTTTGATTTAAAGTTTTCTTATATATTAACATAGGGATTATAAAATGTTATTAATGAATATAAAAGACTTTTTTGATCATAATAAAATAATATATATATTATTAGTCAATATTTACTTCTTCTTTTTTTGGTATAATTACATTAATTTCCTTGAAAACATTAACAGAGTTTTTTTTTCATTCCATTTAAACATAAATGTAAATGATATTAAAAATATAGTATTTAATTTTTTCATGATGGATGATTCCAAAAGTTGAGTTTATTATTAGTAATAATGTATAAATTTTCGTGAATGAGTTCAAATTATAATTCTATTCATGTCACAATGTCGTTAATGTTAAAATATTTTTATTTTTATTAAAATGAAATTGATAGTGGTTTGTGTTAAATAACATTTTATTAAAGGACATAAAACCTATTAAAATAATGAATGAGTACAAATGATTTTGTTCTATGTTGAGAGTTTCAATCCATGACCAATTTTGTCCCAATTTTCTACCTTAAAATAAATTGAAAACAATTTTGTTTTAAAAAACTAGTTCCCATAGATAAGGATAAAATATGAAAATGAAGGTGTTAAACAAATAGGTAAGGTTTAAAATTTAACAAAAACATATCAATATATTATTTTCTGAATTTATTTACAATTTATCTGATGTGAAGAATATTGGACCCTATTTCACAAGAAAATGATTTTATTTTTTTAATATTTAATGTAATTCCATGTTCTTATTTTTCTTCAATATAAAAGGATACCCCTCATTCCCTAATTTGTCACACAATGTTGAGTGAGTTATATTTTCCAAAACAACACAGATACTCTTCTCCACTTCAATAATCAAATATTCTTGTTCAATTTTCCATAAAACTACCATCCCTGGGGTCCTTAAGTAGATTTCAAATGGAGTTTCATCAAAGGGAAGGCAATCCTCTTAACCAATTATTTTCATTTTATATATTCTATTACCACCCTATATTCTATACTAAAAAATAAAGTATATTAGCATTATTTTACCCCATATAATGAGATTTCAAGACGATAAATTTATAACCTTGTTCATATCCTTTCTTCATCAAGTGGTAAATAAAAATCATGCTCAAGTATATGTGTGGTCTATCACATCCAAGAAGTGACAAAATTAATTTTCCATCACTACATCACATGGATATTTTAATGATTAATATAATAAGTGAATTTCTATTTTTACTATTAATATATTTATAGAACGAAAAAATTATTATTTATTTGTTATTTGTTACATCCATCAAAAAGTAGAAACATCGGTCATTTGTTTGTGCGGACTACCATCTGCATAAATTGATGTAATTCATCATTCATAAAATTTTTATAATATTATCTATAAACCCATAAATATATAATATATATTATAAAAATAAATTTATTAAAATTTATTAAATTATGGAATCAGGGTAAATAAATCAATATCAAGGATGCCAAATCAAAACATGCATGAAAAACCAAGAAGTTATCACCTAAAATAAATTAATTAATAAAAACTTATTAAAAAATGGGTGATATGATGTTATAATTAAAAATATATAATATGATATTTGGGTATGGTTCTATAATAAATTTTTATATAGGAGTTTCGAACGTGTAATAATAAAGAAGAGACATGAGTTGAGGGTTTCCCCTCTCACTCTTATTTTCAGGTTTCATATTCTATATTAACAACTTTTTTATTTTTGTGGTTTATATACTACCCATGAATTCCTTTTATGATTATAATAATTAAAATTATATAGATTAAAAATCTATAAATGTTTATCTATTTCATGTGGCTTTGATTAATTCTCTACAATTGTTGTAATGTTTCTTTATCTAAGTATAACTTTATTCAAATATTATTTTGATATGTTTCTATTTATGTTTTTTAGATTTTTATAATACCCTAGTGATACATTGTATCATGAATATCCTGGTTTTCAACAAATTTAAATTTAATTTTCGATTATTTATTTCATGGTGTTCAATAATGAAATGTTACAAATTAGTTAAGGGAATATTTTTAATCTCATCACATTTACAAATTCTCTATAAAAAATTTACATTTTGAAAACTCATTTGTATAATGATATTTAAACACAATTTATTTTCTTTTATAATAGTCATTCTTAGAATTATTTATTACTATAACCATTTTTATCAAATTCGTAATTGGAATTATTCATAATTTTTTAAATAAAAATAAATACTTAATTCCAATTTGGTTGATGAATACTTACATCCAGGACCATAATGTAAAAATTGTTTTATTCAGGATTTTTAACACTACATGAAATTATTTGTTATGTCATTTTCAATTTAATTTAGTTTTTTACTTATATTTTATTAGAATGCTTTTAAAAAGTATCCCCAAATAGTTTTTATCTTTTAACAAAATATTTATAGAATTTTTTCTTTTAATGTATATAGTATGAATGAGTTTTCACATTAACATTCTCATTATTTACATTGAGGGTTTCAACACATGTTTCTATTATAATTTTCAATGAAATTGTTTTGTTAAATGTTTTTTATTATTTAGTAAATATTTTAATAAAAGGAAATTTTATTTTCTCTTGTTTTCAATGAAATATTATAATGATCATTAAAAGGTATTTTTCATCTACATTAACATTATTTTATGTTTTTTATGATTTAAAGGAGATACAATCTAATAATACAATAATTGTTATTTATTTGTGTATTTTATGTTTATAATGATGATATTATTATGAAACATGTTAATTTTCTATTGGTTACTATTTAATGAATTGATGAATTTTTTATCAAATGTTTCCAAACATATGTATTTTTTCATTATGTGAATCTTGAGTCAAATAAAGGCCTTATGATCATTGGGAAAATTATTATATCTCATGTGATATTAATAAGAAACCTATTTATATAGTCGATGAACTATTGAAAAACCTGGGTATTCCATACACTCAATTTTATTGCAAACATGTGGTGATATCTTATCAACATTGATATGGAAATCATGTCATGACACTTATCATTTTATGATTGGGGAAATAGTGGTGATTTCTCAATTTTTTTGATACATGAAGAAAGAGGTGATTCATGATTTTTTATAATATGATGGTCCCTATAGTTAATAGTGACATATGATATGGTTTATATTATATTAATGGTTTCATACTATTACGAAATATATATATTCTTTTGAGTTGAACTCGTGGATTATGATTGGTTTTGGAGGATTTCCAAAACTTGTGACATTATAATGTTTTATTACATGATTAATGATTATTATCTATGAAATTATAGAAATGATTTTATATATATATAATCACATGATCACATACACTTATTCTCTTGATCTTCTTACATATTCTCATTTAATTATACTTCTCATGTTTACCCTAACTAGGAAACCGAGTATACCCCTTTTTATTTTTAAAATTTTCTCAACGATCTTAAGAAGGGTACTATGTATAGTGAGTCTATATGAGTACCATATATAAATATAGATACTATATACATTTTTGATTATAATTAAATAAGATATTTATGTATCATGAATCTATATACACTATATCTATATGGTTATAGAGCATTTTTATATGTAATATATATTTAATATTAATAGAAAATATGTATTGTCTATGTATTTTATACTTTGGTTTTAAACATTGAAATATAGTATAATTTAGTTTCATTTGAAAACTTGTTTGACAAATCATTACTATAAAACCTGGTTATTAAACTATGTATAGAATAACTCTATAATGTTTTAATATTGTATAGATAATTTAGGTTCCTGATAAATATCTCCATGTTTTGACATTATAATTTCTGTTTTGAAAAAATTAATCTATGTGTAAAAAATTGAAAAGTTTTTTTAAATTATATCTTATCTATTATTTTTGTGAATGATCTCTTAATTTTACCTTGGATTGATACTCTCTATGGATATAAAATTTTTAAATTGATTTTTTTGATCTATTATAAATTATTTGAACACATAAAAGCTATTTTTAAACATAATGTGTTTGATAATTAGAATAGTGTGCCATAATTTTTATATCCTATCAATAATTTAACATAATTTTATTATTTTGTTTATCTGATTATTGTAAAATAGTTCTCAAACTCTGATTTTTAGTTTCATCAATTGTTATAACACAAAGGAATCGTGATAATAATGAAATTTATGGAAAATTAATGATTTTCCCCTTGAAAACCCATGATAAATGAGATCTAAAATGTTAAATTGGGGATTATACATAATTAGGTACATTATTATTTAATTATAAATTCAACATATGGGTGTGTATCCTAACATACCAAAATAATGAAAATTTTACTGTAATGGATTCTCATTTATCTAAGACCATTGTGGATGGAGTATTTATCTTCTTATATGTAATTTATGTTAGAAGAGTAACACAGTGAAATTTATAATGGGAATGAGAAAATGTTGTACATTTGGAAAATAAGAGAATAAAGAATGAAATTTATATGGAAAATGAAAAGTTTAATATAACGAATAAAATAACATCGTATGGTATCATTGATATTTCAATTTCACATGTTTAGGGGAAATTGGAATTATCCATGTCAATGAAATAATATAAGGGTTAAAAACTGGAAAAAAATAAAGAAACTTTAAATACCAATAGTAAACATGAAATGATTTAAGTGTATATGTATGTATATTTGAGATATAAACTATTGAAGTTTTTTTCAATGATATTATAACTATAAGTATTATGATAGAACTAAGGATTTCATAACATATTTTCTCATTGAGGATTTTAAATAATATATTGATCCGTACTGGTAAACTATAAAATTGGTTTTGTAGTAAGGTGATACTTTATGAAAACAAAATATTATGGGATTTATAACCCTTAAGTTTCGAATTATTTTAAGACAATAATATTAATTTTGGATATGAAGTTGATTAATAATGATAATGTAAATAATATAGTTTATGTAGGGTTATTTTTTGGAATTTTATTTTATTTTAATATTATTTTATGTTTATTCAAAATATTAATGGAAAAATGCTCATATTTATTAGAGTATAAGATAAAATAATGTAATAATTTGGTATATGAACTTAAATAAGATTGATATAATTTAATGATAACTATTAAATTAATCATTAAAAAATATGTTATGAAATAATTTTACTATTATTTAATCACTATTATCCTCGTATAAAATAATGATTTTTTTGGATTATGAATTAATGGATTGATATAATTTTCATTGCTGGTTATTATTATTGAGATTTTGGAGACTTTTCTATGTATAAATATTTATATTGGGTAATATGTACCAAAAATGTTTCTTTAGGAAAAAATTTTGAGATTGATTGAATGACTTTTCATTTGTCATTTTAACTTATGGTTTTTTAAAATCTAATTTTACTTATTTGAACATCAAAAATACATATTTAATTATCATTTCATATAAGAGGATATGAAGATGAAATATTATACAGAATCATAAAATTATTTAATTTTTATTTTAAAATGGAAGTAAATAAATTCATTATATTTTCACATGATCTATATCTAGATAGTAAAAAATCCTTCAGAATTAGGAAATGATCTTGAAATATAATTTTTTTCTTTTACCTTTATATTTAATTAATTGTTTATGTTTTAACCCAATATTAATTAATGTTTTTTGGGTCACAAATGTTAACAATCCCTCTATACTATTCAGAGGTTGTTATTTTTATCCTATATGTTTATATTTTTTACTTCTTTTGAATATGTTTCTTGGATAGGAACCCAATTATATGTTTATTCATATAACCCTTCCATCACCCACATTTCATTTTTAGATGAGGTTATATTTTTCAATTTTTCTATGTGGGTTTTCAATAAAAGTACATGAAAATATGAACCACTTATTACCGAAATATATATTGTTAGCTGTAAATTTATTAATATTGGTAGAATGTAACACCCCATGATTTTATATTATTTTTTTCGTTAAATAAATTATAAGTGTTTGATAGGTTTCTAAACATGAAATATGATGCTAAAAATTAATGATGATATATTACAAGCTTAAAATTAAATTACTAATATGAATATGAATATCCATATTATAAAATATATATATATATGTAATATGTAAATAAAAGTTATCGTTTATTTAATAATAAATAAATAATAAATTTTCAGAAAATTCCTTTTATTTTGTAAAAATATGTATCTTTGGAAAATGATTATTCATTAAAATTTTCTCATTAAAATTATAATTAATATACAACATTTTTTAAAATTTATGTATTTTACTGAAAAACAAATTTTTAGTCATCAAATCAATATAGTATTCTCATGAATTTTTTGATCCTTCTGAAAATATTTAATTTTATGTGATTAATGTAAAAGTAAGATTTCTACAAAACCATAATTTAATATATTTAAATAAATTTAATTAAAAGTTCCAATATTTTTTAAATATGATAATATATTAACATATTTATTCCAAAATTATATATAATCTACTTTATTACATATGGATTTGAATTATAGTCAATTTGTAAATCAATTCAATTTTAAGTTTATAAACGGATTTTATAAAAAAAATCCATTTCATTTTTTTCATTTATATTAAAATTTATTTCTTCATATTCATGTAATTTACCATAAATAATTTATTCAATGTTCAGAATTATGATACTAACAATTTATTATATATGACTACTTTATTTTTTTCTATTATAAATCGCATCTTTAGTAAAAATGTTTTCACCAAGGTACGAATAAACTGGAAGAACAAGTGTAAAAAAATAATAAATGGCTCCAAAATCATCCATTAATTTTATTATATTTAATTTTATTAGTTTAATTAGATAAATTTATTTAAATACTTGAAATTTATCATTTTTTTCTTTTACATTTTGATAAAGGGCTTTTTATTATTTTAAGTGATGAAAAATTCTAAAATATCACTTTATTGATTTTAATTTCTCATATATGATGAAATAAGTGTATGGATATGTTATGAATGAATCTAAAAGTATTTTTTTGAAAATAAAATTTTTTTTTCCATATTTTATTTTATTTTTAATTTTTAGTGATGGTTTTTCAAAGGCCTACACAGTGCATACATTGTACTTATTCAGGAAATATTATATCAAAGTAAGTGAATTTAAAAACATCAAAATTAATAAATTATAGATAAAATATGGTGAAATAATAATTTTAGGGTTATTAATAATTTAATATTTATGGTTTATGTTTATATATTCAAATTATAAACATTTATATATGTCATTAATGTCAAAATACGATAATTTTTCTTTAATATTCGTTAATATTATTTTGAATAAAATAATATAGTACAATTTTCAAAAATATATTAAAATATTGATGTAGGAAAATAAGTATGGTATATGGTTTTAAATGTCACACCTTAATCATTTATAATCCATTTAAATCCTCAAAAATCAATTTATGTACCATTAGTATTGAAATAGTTATTATTATAAATAAGGTTAAAATTCATAACCAAAAGTGTTAATCCAAAAGATAATTTTTAAAATGAAACATAACCCTATATGAATTTTATTATTTTATGGGATTAAAACATTAACCAACCTTGTATTATATATTTTAGATTCTCGTTTCCATATTCATTTTTACAAAATAGGCCTTTAACAGTGCTAAAAATGTCATTTTACATCACATTAAAAGCACTAACTACTAGAGTGAGATTAAAATCCCTATACTTTTATGAGAGATAAAGAGTAATGATAAAGGATCCTTTTATTGACACTTGTAGAATCATAGACAAGGGAGTATAATATAGTATGTTATAAAAGCACAATACATAACTTTTTTCGTGTGTTGTAACATCACACCGTAGCACCAGAAAACCCACAATATTATAAAAATCAAGTATGAATATAGAATTTAAATGAATGAAAATTTAAAAAATATAAATGAAAAAAATGTATATTATAGAAATTTTAAACATTAGATTATACAGTTGAGTAATTTTAATTTATTGTATTCATTAACAATTAGCAGTTTCCCATTTTCTTTTCCTCCTAACACATTCTCGAGTAAAAAAGAACCTGTATAAGTAAAAAAATCATAGGTTAGTAATAATACAATTAAATAAAATAATAAAAAGTGTTATATTTAAAAAAACATTGAGTCCTACAACGAACATTGTGTATCAGATTGAGTTTTTTTTGATTCATATATGTCACACTATTTTAGTTTCTTCTTCATGAGTTACCTCTAGGAAAAATAATTAAACAAGTATACGATAAAAATTATAAGTAAATTAAATTTGTAATGTAATAGAGATTTATGAGAAAAATCTTGGATTGTTTTCTCGATTTTGAAGACGTGATGCATGTTTTAATCTAAAATAACAGGTAAATTCTGAAAAGTCACATAATGAGTCGTAATGGTCACACCATGTGTTAGGTTGAGATTTAGTTGATTCATACACATTTAAAATGACTTATTGTCCATTTTTATGATCTATAAAACAGAATTTGAATGTGTTTCCTCTATTTTGAGAAATGTAGTTTTCTTACTAAAATGACATTTCCAACTGGAAACACACACATTGATTCATACTGATAACATTATGTATCAGTCTTAAGTGAGAATTATTCCTACACAAAAACAATGACTTTTCAATCATTGTCATAAATTATCATGAAAATAAGAGTGTTTTTCTATATTTTTAGAGAGTGACACTTTTTGAACTAAAATATCATTTTCAAATTGATAACAGACCCATTGATTCATACAAGGAAAATCATGTATCATATTGAGGTGTGAATAATTCTTATATGTCAAAAACTAACTTATGGATTGTTTACCTAAAATATCAAAATAATGAAAATGATTTTTTGTTGGTTTTGAGTATCTTAGTAGTACTTTTTATTAAAATTGATGTCAATTTTAAATAAAAAGACACACATAGAGTTATACCAATCACACCCTGCATCAAATTGAGGTATGAAATAACTATAAACATCAAAAATAAAATATTGGTAATTTACCTAAAATATAAAAAAATATTAATGTGTATTTTCATTTTTGAGTGGGTAAGTAGTCTTTTTTTAATAAAATTCATATCAAATTTAAATAAAAAGATGAAATTTTTGATATATTAATCACACTATGCATCAGATGGAGGTGATGATGAATCTTAAATTATATCAATGACATATTTATCCTTTCATTAAAATATCAGAATGATTTGAATTTGTTTGATCAGTTTTGAGTGGGTTTGATTTCCATTTTACAACAATTGATGTTAATTTAATGTAAAATGGTGTACCTGGAATCATATTTGTCACACCGTGAATCAGATTGAGTTAAAACTAATTATTACATGTCTCAAATGTATTAAGGTTCATTTATATAATGTGTCAAAAAATTATTAATGTGTATTATCAGTATTGAGAATGTCACTAGTCTTTTATATAAAAATGTAGTTTTAAATTGTAAAAATGAATTTTGGATCATAGCGATCACATTTTTTAATACTATTATGTGATACTTATTCCTAATATTTAAAAATTACAAATGAATCCATTTCATAAATAAATAATAAAATCCAAAACTATTTTCTTGGTTTTTAGTGACTGACATTTTTTGAACAAAATTGTTGATTTTTAACTGATAATAGACACATTGAGTCATACTGGGAACATGTTGTATCATATTGAGGTTTGATTAATTACTAAATGTCAAAAGTTTCTTTTTTATCATTTATATAAGGTATAAAAACATTTTGAATGATTTTTCTTTGTTTTTAGTAGGTCAGTTGTCCTTTATACTAAAATAGATGTCAATTTTAAATAAAAAGATGCACATCGAGTCATACCGGTCACACTATGCATTATATTGAAGTGAATCTGATTTAAAAATTTCTAAAAATAATTATGTATCTTTTTTATAAATTATTAAAAAATTATAAATTTGTTTCCTCTATTTTGAGTTCATCTGTTGATTTTCTTATAAAATGGCATTTTAATATAAATATATAAATTTTGACTCATACAGACTACATTGTGTATTTGTTTAATATGTGACTGATTCTTAAACCAAACTAATGAAATATGAATCAATATCATAAATTATCAGTAAAATCCATGACCATTTTCTATGTTTCCAATTAGTGACTTTTTTTGAACTGAACTGTCAATTTTAAAATGACAACATGTACATTGAGTCGTAGTGGTCACACCATGCATCTAATTGAGGTCTGGATGATTATTATACATCCTAAAGAACATATGGACAATTTCCTAAATATACCAAATCAGACAGAATAGTTTTTATCATGTTTGCTTATGTTAGTTGTCTTTTTTACGAAAATAAATGTCAATTTTGAATAAAATGAAACACTTGGAGTCATACCAATCACACCGTGTGTCATATTGAGATGTGGTTGATTCCTATATGAGAAAAAGTCTAAAAAAATCCGAAATTCCAATGTTACCATGTTTCAATTGTATTTATATGTTTCTCGTCCAATGTTTCATGTATATTGAATCGATTTTATTCGCCAAAAACCCATTATTGTTGTTTAAATTTATATAAGAAGAGGAAACTCATTTGCATATTATATAACAAGAATCCATCATAGTGATACATTGTATCATGAATATCCTTGTGTTAAAAATATTTAATTTTCATTTTCTATTATTTATCTCATTGTTTTAAATAATAAAATGTTACCAATGAGTTAAGGGTTTATTTCTATTCTCATTAAATTTACGAATTCTATATAAAAATTTAACATTTTGAAAAATATTTTGAATAATATTCTTTAATCACAATTTATTTTCTTATGTAATAGTCATTCATAGAATTTGTTAGTATTATAACCACTTCTAATAAATTCATACATGGAATTATTCAGAAGTTTATAAATAAAAATATGACCTTAATTTCAATTATGTTGATGAATATTTACATCCAGGTCCATAATATTAAAAATTATTTTATTAAGGCTTTGTACCACTACATGAAATTATTTTATTAGTTTATTTTCAATGAATTTTAGTTTATTAATTATATTTTATTGGGATTATTTCTAAAAGTATCCCTAAATAGTTTTTTATCTTTTAATGAAATTTCGAATATAATTATTTCTTTTAATGTAAATTGTATAAACATGTTTTAATGTAAACATTATCATTATTTACATTGAGGATTTAATTACAGGTTTCTATTATAGTTTTCAATGAAATTTTATTGTTCAATGTTATTTATTTTTTAGTAAATATTTTATTAAAAGAAAATTTTATCTTCTCATGTTTTCAATTAAATTTTATAATGATCATTGAAGGGTTTTATCATCTACATTATCATTATTTTATGTTTTTTATGACTTATAGGATATACAATCTAATGATACCATAATTATTATTTATTTTTAGATTTTATGATTATTATAATGCGTTCATTTTCTATTGGTAATTATTTAATGAAATAATGGAATTTTTATGAAATGTTTTCACACATATGTATTTTTTCATTATGTGACACTGGGATCAAATAAAGGCCTCATAATCATTTGGAAAATCCTTATATATCATGAGATATTTATTGGAAACATTTTTATTTAATCGATGAATTATGGAAAAACCTTGTGATCCCTTACCCTCTATTGTATTGGAAACCTATGGTGATTTATTATCAACATTGATATGGGAATCATGTCATGACGCTTATCTATTTATGATAGTCGAAAAAGCGGTGATTTTTCACTTTGTATGATATGGGAAGAAAGGGGTGATTCATGATTTTCTATGATGTGATGGTCTCTGTAGTTAATAGTGACATATTATATAGTTTATATTGTTTTAAAAGATCCATACTCTTATGAAATATTGATATGATTTTGATTTGAACTCGGATCATGATTGGGTTTTTATGATTTTCCAATCTTGTTACAATCTAGTGTTTTATTACATGATTAATGATAATGATCTATGAAATTATAGATATGATTTTATATGTATAATCACATGATCACATACACTTATTCTCATAATCTTATTACATATTTTCATTTAATTATAGCTCCACTGTTTAACCTAACTAGGAAACCGAGTTCACCCCTTCTTATGTTTTAAATTTTCTCAATGATAGTAAGAAGGGTATTATGTATAGTTATTCTATGTGGGTACCATATATAAATATAAATACAATATAAGTTTGTGATTATAATTAAATAACATATTTATGTATCATGTGTCTATATACACAAAATATTTATGGTTCTAGAGCATGTTTATAAGTAATATATATTAAATATTAATGGAAACGATGTATTGTCTATGTATGTTATACATTGGTCTTTATACATTGAAATATAGTTCCATTTAGTTAAATTTGAAAACTTGTTTGATAAATCATTACTATGGAACCAGGTAATTAAACTATGTATAGGATAACACCATAATGTTTTATTAATGAATATATTATTTTTGTTTTTGAGAAATATCTCCATGTTTGGATATTATTCATTTTGTTTCAAAAACATAATCGAGGTGTAAAAAATCAAAACAATTTTCTAAATAATATCTTAGCCATTATTGGTGTGAAGGGTCCCATAATTTTACCCTGGATTGATAATCTTGATGGATATAAAATGGTTAAATAGATTTTTTTGAACTGTTATAAATTTTTTGAACACATAAAGGCTATTGTTAAACATAAAGTGTTTGATAATTAGAATAGTGTGTAGTACGTTTTATATCCTATCAATATTTTAACATAATTTTATTATTTATTTGTCTGATTATTGTAACATGGTTCTCAATCTTTGATCATTGGTTTTATCAATTGCTAAAACACGAAGGAATTGTGATAATAATGAATTTTATAGAAAATGAATGATTTACCCTTGAAAAATCATGTTATATGTTATCTAAAATGTTAAATGGGGAATTATGCATAATGAGGTACCTTATTATTTAATTATAAATTAAATATATGGGTGTTTTTCCAATCATACCAAAATAATGAAAAATGTACATTAATGGATCCTCCCTTTCCTCAAGTCCCGCTGGAACCGAAAGTTTCGGATTTGCATGAGGGTTACCCTATCCTCCAGCTATCAGGAGCCAAGTTCTCAGAAACCTCATTTCATTTGAAGAACACATTAATTGCTATGTTTTTCCAGTGGCGACCGTCGGTGGATGCATTCGATCGGCATTTCTTTGACTCCTGGGATTTGTAGGATTGGGCGACAGTGGGTCTGCTGGATAATCGTCACATTATTATACGCTTCTCCTCGGAGGATGATCTCTTCAAGGCGTTGTCAAGTGCTTCCCCTAACTTCAACGGCTTCCGATTTTTTCTCTTTTGATGGACCTTCGATTGGAATATGAATCATGATCTCTCAACCATAGCGACTTGGGTACGTTTCCCAAATCTTCCACTTCCATTTCAAAATCCTTCGGTTGTGCACATGCTATGAAATTTTCTCAGTAGGTATATGTGATCGGATTGTCGAATAGATGCTCTCTATCATCCGATAAATCCCCGAGTCTGAGTTTAAATAGATGTTGCAAGGGTTCCATTCGATTATGTCTGCGTCACTGTAGGTGAGGAATATCGCTGCAAACAAAGGGTCATATATGAAAACTGGACGGATTGTTGTTATGGATGAAATCGTCTGGGAAATTCTCTGGAAGTTTTCCGTAGGGGGTCTCAGCACATTCAGAGGAGGGGCACGTTCCACAGGAAGGAATATGAGGGAAAGAGAATGGGAGAGACCTATAACTAGAAGTCTACTATGGAGGAAGGAGGTATGTGCTGGGGAGATCCTCCTGGATGTTTTCAAGAGGAGGAGGTTGCGTTTATCAGTGTAGAGTACTACGAGGGGGAATTTGTGGCAGGGACCAAACAATCTTCTCATGTACGGTTTCCTGTGAAGAATAAATTGGTCACTCAGGCCAATCCATCGGTCGCCGAGGTGTTTAACAGATTGAGACAGGACCTAGATCACTCTTCACATGAACTAGGTGTGGAGAAGTGTTGTCTGGTGCGGCAAGACTTGGTCAATGTGGAAGCTCGACAGGCTAGAAGCCAAGAGGATATGATGCAGTTGGCAAACAGGGGGAAGGAATATCGGGTCAGGACACTGGGGATGGCTAGTTGTTTTTTACAGCAGGGGTTTCAGGGGCCTCATACAGAGGAGGTCTGGCGACCGGGTAAGGGGAAGATCGGGGGGTCTACTCCCAGTCCTCAACCCTTAATTACCCTTAGCAATAAAATTGAGAGGCTTGCTGAAAAGTAATCTAGTTCTCCCCTCTGCTTCTCATTGGTGGATGTTTGGGGATGTGAGCCAGAGTTGAAGGATGATGAGAAATGTCACTCAGCAGATGAAGCTCTGAACCAGAAGACTAGTAGGAGGAAAGAGATGAAGGACTACTCTTCTCTTCCTCCTCCTATGAAGAATCGATCGGCAATGAGGATGATAGAGGTGCCCATGAATGAGGATCAATATTCTTGTATTGATAAAAAACAGAGTAAGGGCAGGAAGGTCTACTCCTCCTTGCCACATCCGGCCAGGACTCAGCCTGCAAAAAAGATAGGGGAGGAGAGGGTGGAATGTGAGGATGTGTGTAAGCTGGAGAACCCTGACCAACCTGGATCATGGCATTTAATTCTGAGCTCGGTTGATGAGGTTAAAGAGCAGTTGTTGTATATCAATGAGTCTGAAGAGTATGCATCCATGATGATGGGCCAGAATATTGAAATCAAACTTATGGAGGAGCAATACCATTGGGTTGATAAACATGACTCAATTCTTGTTTGGGGATTCAACCAGGGGTTGTTAAAGCTCGAGGAATACATACATGTATGGGATAAACTATCTTCAGATTTAGAATTCCTGTTAACAGAAGTTCCACATATCCAGGTAACAGATATTTCATGGAAACTCTTCAGAGATACGAATTCTAGCAGGTTGAAATTGTATTTCAATGACTATCCGTGCATTTCTGACTAATGTTCGGTTTTTCATTTTGATTGAGTCTCTGATCATGTGGAACTATCATTAGGCAGTTGGTTAAAGGGAAATTTGGGGTTATGTTCCCAGCATTTTTCTGGTTCTACTTCAGATGAGGATCAGAGCACGAGCTCACCACTTCAGCATGGCATTTGGACTCTGAGAGGGTACGACCTGGCCATAGGAATTGTGCCTGCACATCTTTGCAAGGGATCGTCTGAGTGTTCAAGTCTTGGTGGCGGGCCCATTCATGATGAAAATGATGTGCTTGGGAATCTTCTACTTTTTGTTGTTATGCTGAACATTACGGTTTCTCACTTTTCGTACAAAGTGATTTGATAAGAAAATAAAAAAATAATTTTCAGTCAGTATATGTATGAAGATTTGAGATATAAATGGTAGAAGATTGTTTTCAATGAAATTATAACTATAAGTATTATGAAACAACTATGGATTTTATAACCTATTTTCCATTTAATGATTTTAAATTATTTATTGAATGCTACTAGTAACCTATAAAATTGGTTTAGTTGTATGGTGATACTTTTGGAAAACAAAATTTTAATGGATTTATAGACCTCAAATTTTGAATGATGTTAAGATAATAATATTAATTTTGGATATGATGTTGATTAATACTGATAATGTAAATAATATTGTTTATGTAGGGTTAATTTTTGGAAGTGTATTTAATTTAAATATTGTTTTATGTATATTCAATATATTTATGGAAACAATTCTCATATTTATTAGAGTAAAAGATAATGGAATGTAAATATTTGTTATATGTTCTTATATAAGATTGATATAATTTTATGATAATTATTAATTTAATCATTAAAAATATGTGTCGAAATAATTTTAATATTATTGATTCGCTATTATCCTAGTATAAAATGAATATTTTTTTGGATTACGTACTTATGGATTGACATAATTTTCATTACTAGTTTTCATTATAGTAATTTTGGTGATTTTTCTATGTATAATTATTTATAATGGGTAATATATACCAAAATGATTCTTTAGGAAAATATTTTGAGATAGATTTAATGACTTTTCATTATTCATTATATCTTGTGGTTTGTTAAAATCTAATTTTACTTATTCAACCATTAACAATCCATATTTATTTATCATTTCATATAAGATGATATAAAATTGAAATTTTAAAAAGAATCATAAAATTATATAATTTTTATTTTAAAATGGAAATAAATCACGTCATTATATTTTCACATGATCTTTATCTTGATAGTAAAAAAATCCTTCATCATTGGGAGATGAACTTCAAATATATTTTTTTTCCTTATACCTTTATATTTAATTAATTTTTTATGTTTTATCCCAATATTTGTTAATGCTTTAATGGTTATGAATGTTAAAAATTCCTATATACAATTCAGAAGATGTTATTATTAACCTCAGTGTTCGTATTTTTTACTTCGTTTGAATATATTTCTTATATAGGAACCCAATTATTTGTTAATTCATATAACCCTTCTATCACCCACATTTCCTTTATAGATGAGGATATATTTTCCCATCGTACTATGTGGGATTTCAATAAAATTATATGAAAATATGAACCAAGTATTACCGAAATATATATTGTGATGGGTCAATTTATTAATTTTGGTAGAATGTAACACCCCATGATTTTATATTATTTTTTCATTAAATAAATTATACGTGTTTGATAGGTTTCTAAATATTAAATATGATGCCGAACATTAAAGATGATATATTATAAGCTAATAATTACATTACTGATATGAATATGAATATCCAAATTATAAAAAGTATATATATATATATATATATATTATGTAAATAAAATTTATCGGTTATTTAATAATAAATTACAAATTAATTTTCAGAAACTTCCTCTTTTATGTAAAAATTTGTATCTTTTGAAAATGATTTTCATTTAAATTTTTTCTTTAAAATTATAATTAGTTTACAACATTTTTTAAAATTTATCTATTTTAGTGAATATCAATTTTGAATTCATCCTATCAATATATTATTTTTAATAATTTTTTTGATCCTTCTGAAAATATTTAATTTTTTATGATTAATGTAAAATTATGATTTCTAAAAAACCATAATTTCTTATATTTAAATAAATTTACATAAAAGTTCCAATATTTTTTAAATTTGATAATAAATTAAAAAATTAATTCCAAAATTATATATAACCAAATTAATTACATATGTACTGGAAGTATTGTTAATTTGTAAATTAGTTCAATTTTATGTTTATAAACATATTTTATAACAAAAATTCCATTTCATTTTTATCATTTATTTTAAAATTTATTTCATCATCTATCTAAATTTACCATAAAAATGTTATTCCATATTTAGAATTATGATACTAAAATGTTTTTATATAAAACCATTTTATTTTATTTGTATTATAAATTGTATCTTTAGTAAAAATGTTGTCACCATGGTACGAGTAAAAGTAGTAGAACAACTGTAAAAAATGATAAATGGCTCCAAAATCATCCATTAATTTTACTATATTAAATTTTATGAGTTTAATTAGATTAATCCATTTAAATGCTTGGAATTTTTTTTGGGATTTTACATGTTAATAAAGGTATTTTTATTTTTTTAAGTGATGGAAAATTCTAAAATGTCACTCTATTGATATTAAGATCTCATATATGATGAAATACGTTTATGGATATGTTATGATTGAATCTAAAGGTTTTTTTTAAAATAAAAAAATTATTTTCCATATTTTATTTTATTTTTAATTTTTACGGATGTTTTTTCAATGGCTTACACAGCGCATACATTATTCATTTTCAGAAAAAATATTATATCGAAGTAAGTGATTTTTAAAATGTCAAAAGAAATACACTCTAGATAAAATATAGTGAAACAATAATTTTAGGGTTATTAATAATTTACTATTTATGGATAATGTTTATATATTTAAATTATATACATCTATTTATGACATTAATGACAAAATATGAGAATAGTTCCATAATTTTCATTAATATTATTTCAAATAATATAATATAACATAATATTTTAAAATATAATAAAATATTGATGTAAGAAAATAGGTATGGTATATGGTTTTAAATTTCACAGCTTAATCTCTAATAATCCATTTAAGACCTTGGAAGTCAATTTATGTACCTTTAGTATTGAAATAGTTCTTATAATAATTAAGGTTAAAATTCATAACAGAAAGTGTTAATCCAAAAGATAATTTTTTATATGAAATATACAACTTTCTGAATTTTATTATTTTATGGGATTGAAAAATTAACCGATATTTTATTATAAATTTTAGTTTCTTGGTGCAATATTATTTATTACAAAATAAACCTTTAACAGTGCTAAAAATGTCATTTAACGACACTAGAAAAGAACTGAATAATAGAGCGAGATTAAAGTCCTTATCTTTTACGAGTGATAAAGAGTAATGATAAAGGATCCATTTATCATCACTTTTACAATCATATATAAGGGAGTATACTATAGTATGTTATAATAGCACACTACATAACTAGTACAGTGTGCTGTAACATCACACCGTTGCAGAAGAAAAACCACATGATTATAAAAATCATGTACGAATAAATAATTTAAATGAATGAAAATTTAAAAAATATATATGAAAAAAATAGTATATTATATAAATTTTAAACATAGGATTATACAAACATGTAATTTTGAATTATTACATTCATTAAAAAATAGCAGTCTTCCTTTTTCTTTTGATCCTAACCCCTTCTCGAGTAAAAAAGAACTTATATGAGTAAAAAGTTCATACGATTGTAACAATATAAATAAATAAAATAATCAAAAGTTTTTTATTTAAACAAAACATTGAGTCATACCGTGAACATTGTGAATCAAATTGAGTTGTAGTTGATTCTTACATGTCATACCATATCATTTTCATCTTCACGAGTTACCTCTATGAAAATTAACTAAATAAGTATATGAAAAAAATTATTAGTAAATCAAATTATTAATGTAATATAGATTTATGATAAAAATATAGGATCATTTTCTAGGTTTTGACGATGTGATGAATGTTTTAATCTAAAATGAAAGGTAAATTCTAAAAATTCACATAATGAGTCATACTGGGAACACCAAGTGTTGGATTTTGTTTTCGTCATTTCTTAAACAACTAAAATGACTTATTGTCAATTTTTATGAAATATAAAAAGAATATGAATGTGTTTCCTCTATTTTGAGAAAGGTGTTTTTTTTACTAAAATGACATTTCCAACTAGAAAAACACACATTGATTCATCCTGATTACATTATGCATCAGTCTTAAGAGTGACACTTTTTGAACTAAAATATCAATTTTATATTAATAACAGACACATTGAGTCGTACAAGGAAAATCATGTATCAGATTGAGGTTTGAATGGTTCCTATATGTCAAATAATAACTTATGGATCATTTACCTAAAATATCAATATAATACAAATGTTTTTTGTTGGATTTGAGTTTTTTAGTAGTCCTTTTTACGAAAATAGGTGTCCATTATAAATAAAAGGACAGACATTGAGTTATACTGATCACACCCTGCGTCAGATTGAGCTATGGAAGATCCATAAACATAACAAATTATATATTAGTAATTTACCTAAAATATTAAAAAATATTAATGTGTTTTCTCATTTTTGAGTTGTCAGTAGTATTTTTTTTAATAAAATTCATATCAAATTTAAATAAAAAAATACAAGTTGAGACATATTAATCACACTATGCATCAGATTGAGGTGATGATGAATATTAAATTATATCAATGAAATATTTATCATTTCACTAAAATATCAAAATAATTTGAATGTGTTTGATTAGTTTTTTGTTGGTTTGTTTTCTTTTTTATAAAAATTGATGTCAATTTAATATAAAATGGTGCACCTAGAGTCATATTTGTCACACCGTGAATCAGATTGAGGTACAACCGATTCTTACATGACATAAATGGATTAAGGATCATTTATATAATGTGTCAAAACATTATGAATGTGTATTATCAGTATTGAATAAGTCACTATTATTTTATGGAAAAATGTAATTTTAAATTAGAAACATGAACTTTGGATCATAACCATCACTTTATATATAGGTCTTATGTGATAATTATTCCTAAACATTAAAAATTATATATTAATCAATTTCATAAATAAATAATAAAATCCTAAACTATTTTCTTGGTTTTCAGTGACTAAAATGTTTTGAACAAAATTTTTGATTTTTAATTGATAATAGACACATTGAGTTATACTTAGCACATCGTGTATCTGATTGAGGTGGGACTAGTTACTAAATGCCAAAAAAAATATTGAACATTTTTCTAATGTATGGGAACAATATTAATGATTTTTCGTAGTTTTTAATAGGCAGGTTGTCCTTTTTACTAAAATTGATATCAATTTTAAATGAAAAGATGCACTTGTAGTCATACCGGTCACACCATGTGTTATATTGAGGTTAATATGATTTATACTTGTCTCAAATGAATTATTGAATTTTTTTATAAATTATCAACCAAATATAAATGTGATTCCACTAGTTTTAGTACATCCATTTTTCTTCTTCTAAAATTTCATTTTAAACTATAGATATTCACTTTGACTCATATAGACCACATCGTTTATTGGTTTAATATGAGACTGATTCTTAAACATCACTAATGAAATATGAATAAATATCAAAAATTGTCAATAAAATCCATGACCATATTTAATGTTTACAATTAGTGATTTTTTGAACTAAACTGTCAATTATAAAATTATAACATGAACATTAAGTCATAGCAGTCACACCATGCATCTAATTGTGGTCTGGATGGTTATTACACATCGAAAAGTACATATAGACCATTTCCCTAATATACCAAATCAATCAGAATATTTTTTATCTAGTTTGATTATGTATGTTTCCTTGTTTACTAAAATAAGTGTCTATTTAAAATAAAAGGAAACACTTAGATTCCTATCAATCACACCGAATGTCAGATTGAGGTGTGGTTGATTCCTACATGACGTAAAGTCTCAAAACAAAATAAAAACTTCAAATGTTACAAAGTTTCAATTATTTTTCTATGTTTCACTTCAAATGTTTCATGTATATTGAATCAATTTTATTAGCCAAAATACCTTTCTTTTTCTTTAAATTAATATAAGTAGTGTAAAATCATGTTCATGTTATATAACAAGTATCCACCAGAATAAGAAAATGAGTTTTCTCTACTATTCTCACATTCATCAATGAAAAATGATTTTTGTCTAAAAACATCAAATCAATATGTAGTGTTCATAGTTAAACAATGAAAGGAAATAAAAATTGACAATGAGTTAAAATAGGTTGAAAAAAACTATGTATCTCTTTTTTGAATTTCTATAGATAGCGGAAAGAAAAATAACACTTTCCAAAAGATATATTAAAAAATATATAATATGTATTAGATAAAAAATGATCCAGAAATTTACTTAACACTATTAGATAATATTATGACAAAATTAAATAAATAAATAGTGGAAATTAACTTTTTCTAGATGGTTGTGTGAATTCGTAACACATTTACTTGTTTTCAATATATCATTTTATGGCTTGATGTCCAATCCCTTGTGAGTATGATCAGATTCAGACAAACCACCCCAACACGAACAAATGAATCCACCTATATAGAAAAAAAATATTATATCAGTAATATTAAAATGAAATATATTTAAAATATATATGTAAAAATAAATAAATAAATAGGATAATTATTTTACTGTGAAAACATTTTTGACCATATATATATGACAATAGAAAATCAAGAATGATGTTAAAAAAAAATATGTCTCTAAAAATAATTAATCAAACAGTAGAAGAATGAAAAGAAAATAATAAATATTGGATTAAAACAAGAATTATCCAAAAGAAAGTGTAGATATGTTATTTAAAAAATTTCAGTATGCTTTGATGAAATTGGGTAATTGAATTTGGGAAATTAATTAGTCTACTATTGTAGGTGTTATCCTCTAAATTCATCCAAAGGTAAATGTTATAGATAATTTTCATCCTCATCACCTCATCTTCTAAAAAATTATCATTTCATTTTTTTTGTCATGCATCCTCCATCTCATTTGAATATAATCCTATGTTACTTAAAGTACACAAAGAAGTAGTTATCCATATGATGAATACTGCTTAGAGTAGTACAAGAAGCATTAAAGGGATAAGGGATGAGTCCCAAACAAGAAATTGGCATAATTACTATTTAGGATATGAAAATGATGAGGATGATAGGTTGACTGCATTATGTTCTATAAAAGTTTCAAAGCCTCAAATTTTTGATAATTTCATAGTTGGTAATCATGGATTCCTAATGTCGAAGACAAAAGTCAATATTAAAGAATGACCTGTTTTTATATAGTTTAAAGTAAAATATAAATAGTGATTATTAGATATGTGATTGAATAAATGATATAACTTTTAAGATGTATTAATGTGTGGGTATTCATTTAAAATTTGGATATGTCGTTAAAATCTTATAGATAACAAGACAAACCATTTTTAGAATTGGGGTTTGTAAAAACATAATGGTAATTTTATGGAAGAGGAAATTGATTTTTGTTACTGAAAAATTGATAATATTATATAATTAGATAATTAAATATTGACTATGAAGTGGTGGTTTGATATTTTTTTATTATGAAATAATAAAAATGATATATATTTTTAACTAATCTGAATTGGAGATTTTCAATAATTAAAATAATGATGAAACATCGAGGAAAATTAATTTGGGGTTGAGTATAATCTGGGGGACCACACGGGGATATGATAGACTCAAAATAACAAATTTATGGCGAGTAATATGAATAGGTATTATAACCTACAAGAATCATAGCCTAGGATGAAACCAATGAATAAATTTTCATTGGTGATAAGATAGTTTTATTTAAAAGTCAAAGGAGTAATAAATAAATATATATTTTTAGGCAATCTCCAATGCAATTTTTTTGGGTCATATGAGGTATGATATCGATATATCTATGATTGGTGAAACATTTTACTAGGTTTTTAGATGAATCAAGGAAATCATATCACATTAAATTCTCAATAAAAATATTAAAAACTTGTTTATAAGTGATTTTCAATTGAATACTCTAAAAAAATTGACAAAACTGACCAAATTATGTATGAATATTTTAATAGAAGACCATTAAAAAGTGGTGGTGGTTAAGGAATATATGTATTAGGTGCCTATTAAACCTCACAACAACATGAACCTATATTGGGTTTGATATATTTGAAGTCGCATAGAACAAATGTTGTCTCAAGTAGAGCTGCATGCTATCGAGGAAGATAGAACTCCAATATATCTAACAGATAATAATTTTGGTATAATATATTATATGATAGTTCAACTTGAGTTATTAAGTTAGATGAATTTTATTTTTGAGAATGTTAGATGGATAATTGTGGGAAAGTATAGATATTAAAAAACTATATTTTTTTGGCCCTTGGATTCATTTGACCCTGGAGTTACTAGATACTTGATTAGATCCTTGGAATAGTTTGAGAATTGATTATACCTAATATTTGAGATTGGATTCGAAAAAAAAGAGTATTGGAAGCCTGAGGCTTTCATGAAGAGCTTATGACAATGCGATATGTTACTCGATGGTTAGGTATCTTGAAATAAATCATGATACTTTTAATCATCTTAAAGTTATTAATCCCTGATAAATGGAATATTTATAACCAAATTTTTAGCACTCATAAAGATTCATTTTAGCTGTGATTTTTGAGAAAAGATAAATCTATATATTTATCATCGCTAACAACGTGGTGATACATACTTATAATAGATTATTTTTAAATATTACTTTTTTTTAAAATGTATATTATTATAAATAGTTATAATTGTTATAATAATACTTTCTATAACATAATCATTATATAATTATTCATATATATAATTAATTTTTTATAATAATGTAAATAATTTTTGAAAAAAAAAATTATTTATAAAATAATATATTTATAAAATAATATATATATATAGTAAATATATTCATTATTTAGTTAGATATATATCATTATTTATTTATAATTATATAAATACCTTTTAAAGAACTATATTTATTGATCTAAAATTATAAATGTATGAAAATAGTAAATATACATTTTTAAATATATATATTTAAAACAAATTCAAAATATTTTTTTTAACATTAATAATGAATATTTAATTATATGTTTATGCCTGTTTAGAATGAGTAAAATATAATAATTAAAAATGAGTACACATAAATTAAAAATACTAAAAAATAGGTATGTTTGATTAATTAAATATAAATCATTTAAAATTTGATATATATTCAAATATAGATGAATAAAAACTGAAAATATTTAATCATTGTAGATGTATATATCTATATATAATAAATAAATAATATAAATTGATTAAATTCCAAGAAAAAAATATTTGTATCTCTATGTTAGTTATAAAAATTCAATATTATTATGTATATATGAAATAAATATATCACACATTTGATCTATGTGAAATTGAGAAATAAAATGACATTCAATTATACACATTACATGGTGCAATTAGTGAGTATATTTAATTGATGTTCATTATTAATAACAAACCACTATTCACCAAATATATTACAATTTAATGTAAAGTATAAATATTTTTATTATATAAGTCATGTTTAAATACATTTATATATATATATTGATATATTTAATATATACTATTTATTTACATTATTAATAATTATTTAATTTATAAAATGTTTAATACTTTTCTCAATTTACATCATTTTAATTTAAATTTTATTAATTTTCGAAATTTATATATATATATATCTATATATTTAATTTTTATTATTTACCAGTATTTATAATTTATATATAGTATAATATATTTATTCATTTTTTCAATAATTGTTTAATTAATAAAAATTTATTATTTCTTTAATAAAATCATTTTAATTTTTTATTCTTTATTTATTTCATTTTATTCTGACATAAATCAGTTCTAAAAAATAAGTCATAAAGGATTCCATTATGGGCGCTAAAAATAATGTGTTGATAAAAGGATCCCTTTTCCAAGGCTAAAAATAAATCTCTGATAAATGGAACCCTTTATCAGTGCTAATAAAATACATTGATAAAGGCTAATTAAATTAAAGGCTTGTTTTTTGTGTTTTTTCCAAAGAAAACATATTTATAATTTTTAAATATTCTGGGTAATTTAATTTTGGTCTTGTCCTTCACTACAAAAGGAAAGTACCCTTCCTCTATTCATCACACAACCTTGAGCTACATAGATTTACCAAAACCTAAAAAATTCCTCATATAGAAATCGATATACATTCTACAGAGGTCCTCTACATTTTAATAGACCATCCCTTGGGTCCTTATGTAGATATTGGAATGCTGTTCTTGATAAAGTGTGTAATCATATTAACCTAGTGTTTTCATTTTTCATCTTCTTTTTTCTTGTTAAATTATATAATATTCACTAAAATATAATAAAAATTTCTTTTACAAAATAATGATATGTTATGATGTAGGTGTAATAACCAATTTCATCTCATTTTTCCATCAATTGTGAAATAAATGTATCACTCATGCAAATGTGTGCACTAAGACCTCCACGTAAGGATATGAATAATTTTTTATCACCACATAACATGGATTTATGGAATAATGAATATAATGAATATATATAATTTATGATACTAACATATTTCTTTATTTGTTAATTATTCTTTAATATCATTTCATTCCATCAATCAAAATTTTAAATAATTACTCACAGTACATACTGAATATTATCTCCATAATGTGATATATTTCATTTTTCACAACCACAATGTAATATTATTTTTTTATTTTTATATAATTAGTAAATATGATAATCATGAAATAATTAACATTATGTATGTCATTTATCCATGTACAATGTATAGGGATTGAGACTACCAAATCAAAACATGCATGAATAAGTAAGAAATTAACCCCCGGGTCAATGATATAAATAAAAAACTACTCATAATATATTGATATGATTTTATAACTAAATAAACTATGGTACTATATTTATGAATATAGATATATAATTGATATATAATTAATCTATAAATATTATTCATGAAATTGTACATTTTCAATGCAAAATGATAGCTGGGTAAGAGTTTTTCTTCTAATTTTTATTTCCCTAAGCCATATGACACATTCACTAAATGTTTCATTTATATGATTTATATAATTCACATCAATTCCATTTATTATTATTCTCATGAAAATTCTTAGAATTTAAAAATATATAAACACTTCTCTAATAATTTTTTTAGATAGATAGATTAATAATGTTTTTGGGATTTTTTGTCTCAACATTATTTTGTTGGGACGTGTTTGATGTAATAGACCTATTTATGACTCTGAGATTTATCTGCAACCAATTTTACCTAATTTATAATTAATATCCTTATTTTCATGTTATGTAATGTTTTAAATGATTTTGTTTCATTCATGGGAGTTATGATTCAAAATTTCCCAATGTGGTAAGTGTCCATGTTACAATTTCATTACATTTCAACATTGCCAAAAAAATTAACATTGACAGAAACTTTATGGATATTATTCAGAAAACATAATATATTTTGTTACCCTTTGTTTAATCCATGAATTATTCAGTATTAGTATCATTTTTATCTATATGTTAAGAAAAATATTGATAATATTTTTAAATAAAATCTAAAAATATTAAATCATTAGATGAAATACTTTTTTCCCCGTCAATAATCATTGATATAGTATAATAAATGTTCTTATATATGAATTATATGTTCTAAAAATTCCATTTCAACTACATTTTAATTTTATTACAATGTATTTAAAGTAATATTTCTAAAAAAGTACAATTTATATTAGCTTTTTTAAAAATTATGGAATGAATATTTTATTGCATCTTATATTGCATGAATTAAATATACCACAATACTTAAAATTATTTTTTACCACGATTAAATTATTATATTCTATGTTTAATTTTATATAAAATGGTATTAAAATATTCTAAAAACTTTTAAAAAACGTATATTAATCTAAAAAAGATAATTGCTCATTTTTTCAATGAAAAGTTCGACTGATATTTGGAAGTTAATTTTAATCTATGCCACTAAACATTTATGTTTCATATTATTTACTTGGTTTATAATCTAATGATACAATATTTACTAATATATTTATGGATTATTATTAGTATGATGATATATTCAAATAACCCATTCATTTCCCACATATTATAATATTATTAAATTATATCATGTTTACGAACATCATTTTCTTTTTATTGGTTATCTATGATAAAATAAAGATTTATTAGGATATTTTTTGAAAAATATGTTGTTCCTATTATGATATTTGTGGATATGTTAAATTCCTCTAATTAATTATATAAATAAATATATGTTAGGATATAATTTCTCAGAACAAATTGATATGATCGACCAACCATGGAAAATATGTGGTGATGCATAATCCTATATGAAATGAGAAAAATGTTAGAAGGCATAATACTTTATGATATAGGAAGCATGTGGTGGTTCATTATCTTTTATGATATGATAAATTGGTTGGTATTCATGATACACTATGATATAGGAAATATGTGTTGATGTATGATCCTCAATGGTATAAAGGTCTTAGTAGATACATGGACATATGATAAGGTTTCTAGTCCTATGATGGTGACACACTATTATGAAATGTTGATATGATTATCATTTGAACTCAGGGCTCATGATTTGTTTTTTAAGATTCACCAATATTGGGTCATACTAATGTTTTATTCTATTACTCGTGATTATGATCTATGAATGATTGGTTATGATTTTCTATTGAAATTTTCATATTCATTATCCCTATATGAATAACATGTTTATACAATATCATTGAATTATATCCCCCAATTTAACGATTATTGATCATTTTATCTCACGACATGTAATATTTTATATTTAACCAAGGTTATAAAGATGAATTATAATTATGATGAATCTGGTAGTGACCCTTTTGTAAGGAATGATATAATATTTGTTTAAAACTATACATAAATAATATATTTAGGTATCTAGTATCCACATATGCTAATCCTTTATGGTTCATGTGCTTGTTTATTTGAGATATGTTTTTAATCAGTATTAGAATGATGTATTTTAATTTTATGTTATGATCATGTATCTTTTAAACATCCACAACCTCCTCATGTATACCTCTTATTGGGATGTGGATCAATTGAGTTAGGAAGTACCAAATTAAGAGAATCCCATAATATTGTTTCTCTGTATATATTTTTGTACCATCCCCAAATATCTTATGTGTCCTCCACTAAATCCGATTAGATAATGATCTCATATACTAAGACCACAATGGACTAATCCATGAAGGGATAAAAGATATGGTTCATGACTGAAGAACACTTCTAGGGATTTCATCTATTTGAAGGGAATACCCAGGTACTCAAAATGATCATAGAATCACCAAATATTATCTTTATTATATCCTTATCCCAAAAATTATGATGCTGATAACCCTCCCTTTGATCAATCCTCAAGAACCAATACACACCTTTTTTCTTGACAAATAGGGAATCAGTTCTCAAAATTGTATATTTATAATTCATTGTCACCTAGTGATGGGGAAAATATACATTAAAATATTAAAGATTACATCATTTTTCATGGATAACAACACTATGAAACCCCAGGGTGATTCACTATGTTAAATTAATATCTTCCTCATATTATTCTCCAACCACTCCTTCAAATCTCACAAATATATAGTGTGAAACTGATTTTCAAAAAAAGTCACCAAGGTTTTCCCAATTTGATGATAAATACAAATATATATCACCAAGTGGAGTTACCAAATATATATTCAATAAAGATATACACATAGTCCTATAAAAATATAGGATACTAAAAGTTCATAGTGTCTAATTCTCCATGGGTCGTACTGTCCAAATAATGAGAAATCCATTATATCCACCAATGTATAACACAACATGATCTTTATGGTATACCTTAAAACCAAGTAATAAAATTATCATTCAAACACCCTAATGTCTTCACATCCCCTTCCAAAAAATGTAAATATGTGCATGAAATTTTATGTGTGACTCCATACCTATAATGAAATCATAATAACTCATATTGGTTGTGGAAAGATCCCCTATGAAACTATGTCCGCCCATATGTAAGTCACAAATTTTGAATTATTTTAGGTTCATAAAATGTCCCCTAGAATGATTCATTAATAGAAATTTTCAAACTAAGGAGCCAATGAAAAATATGTCTCTCTTATAAGGGATTTTAAAAGGATGATTGAATTATTCCCCTTTCTATAAAAAATAAGTATAATTTTGAGAATAAAATTCTTATACATTGTATCATACATAGAACCCCTGGGTAATAATCCTCCACTACATTTAGCAATCTACATCCCTCACAAACAAATCCCTAAGCCTAGTGTGGATCAAAAACGAGTTGTATCAATGGAAATAGATCATATCATCTACCACCTACTACTGATCTCCAATTGACTCTAAAAAATATTCTCCCATGTGAACTACCCTATTCTATATAACATCTCTACCTAAATGATCAACTAACCAAGTTCATATATACTATACATAATGTAATAAAATCCACTATAATTTGGAATTTTCGATCCTAGGAGTTTCACTGCACCTCACTTAGCTGACTAGAATCTTCATGTGAGTCATGATTGTTTAAAACATTATCATGATACCGCTTCCAAAGATAACTCATTCACCTGTATAACTGAAAATTAAATCTAATTACTACATTTGAGGTCTTAGATTAGGGGTTCCCACTTCCAGATCCAACAAACATAAACTATAATACCAGGATGTTATCCACTACCAAAAACCACTCCAGTACCACAATATTCGAAGTAATGAAAATATATTTTCCAATATCATGGATATATCTGAATTTTTTTTATTAATTCTTAGTAATTCAATTTATCCATCATAAACTGTATGTATGGAATACCTTGATATGTTAGTGATCTAATAAATGTAATCTATGAAACTCATGAAAAACCTTTTTACCTCTAAAATCTCTTGGATACACACTACCGAAAGAGTTTCTGGTTAATGATACTCTCTAAAATGGATCTCAGTATCCCACAATGAGAGTGTTACCTCGTCATGTTTATACATAATCTAGGTCTACCAATTACTTTTTAGGTCATGGAGAAGTCTCACTACAAGGACCACCATATGGTTAAGAGTGGTCCTCCCAAAGGTTTAAACACACTCCACTACATCAATAAATTATTTCACTTATTGGTTGTCCAACTCAAATAAAAATAATGTGTATTATTAATCACTAAAACAGATGAATTGTTAGAACATGTTATATTCTATATTTAGATACTACTAGGATAATTGGATGGTCACTACATGGATGTAATAGCAAAAAATAAAATAGAGGATGTTTCTCCAACACAGGTCCCCATATTGAAGCCTCATCGACAGATGGATCATTAACATGATCCGTCATTAGAATGATTGATATATTTCATAATGGTGGAATTTTTTAATAAAAATACTAACCACTATAAATTTATTATATCTAGAGTTTTGATTTATGGATGATATATAAAAAACAAATTATTATTTTATGAACGTAGCCATTTTATCAATATAATTAATTCATATATGTATAGAGAAAACATGACATTTGTCAGTGTCCTGGGGAGTCCATTATTTTTCTGCCACACCATTATTGGTTTATTGATCCTAAGAGATAAGTTTTATATTCTATAACATGGTTTCCCTAGTTCAAATAAAAATAATATTAGTGTAATTATCTCAAGAAATAGGTCATAAGGAAACCAATTCTCAGATTCCACTCTTCCATGACCTCACACACTGAGGCCCTCATAGATAAAATAAATTCATGTGTAACATCCCAACTAAAAATCCAATAGTATATGAGATATATATAAGCATATAGGAATCATATCACTAACATGGGAGGCCATAAATTAAATTTATTATATACAAACATACATCTACACACTCCAAAATAAAAAAAAGAAAACATCTATTTCTGAAAAGGATACATAATGAAAAATTAAAAAATAGAGTTTGATAATAATGATTAAAAATTAATATATCCAAATAAATTCCCCAATTTGTTTTTTAAAATATCTGGAATTCTAAAAATATTGGAATTATATCTCGATGCAGATCCTAGATCCATTTTTGGTCATCCCAAGCCAAAAAATCCCTATATTCTATTATTCCGCTAAAGATTATGTCAAATGGCCAATCAAATACATCATTAATGAAATTTTAAGGTATATCCCATGAAAGGAGATTATAAACGTACCATGTAGGACACCTCCTAATCAACAAAACAAGTCCTCAATGTGTATAATCTCCAAATTATAATGGGGAGAATCAATTAGAAGGAATGATAATACTAGATATTTTAATATATAGCTACCAATTCTAAAATGTATCATCATGTACTTAGTGCCATATAATTATTGTACCTGAGGATAAATATTCGTATTTTTCATAGATAATTCACTTACATAGTCTCAATGATATTGATGGAACTAATCAAAGTGGTGAAACTCGTTAGGAAATTCCATTCAAAATTTAAAATAGAACTTATAATATGTGAAAATAATTATATGTGATCATTACTAGGGAAAACGGTTGATACCTAACTCTATCGGAGATAATCCACTATGAAGGGTATCACTTATCATAGATTATAGAAATGGAACACATGACACAGCCAATGGTAGAATAAGATAGATGATCACACCCAGAGTTATGTGGAGAGATAGTTGACCCTATCTCGAATTTTGTTTTAGTGGGGATAAATAATCCTATGCTCATAATGTGACACCAGACTATAATATTGTAGTAAATGAACAGGGGAAACACCAACATAGATAACCAAAAAATGAAGGAACAGTGGCTCTATCATTTGCTAGATGTACTAAAAATTGTGTACATGGTACATATAGTGTGTTCATCAAATCTAGTTCTTTCCCATGTCAATGTTTTTCTAATCATTCTCATGTTTGTGTAACCTAGTCATATCCATGTACACAAGTTCTCTCTATGCTCATTTACCCTATGGTTATATGCTAGGACTCCAGAATAAGGACCACATGGCATATTGACTGATCAAATAATTGTGTGATATTTATCCTCATGAGTAAACACTATAATCCCAGAATGGTGTCCACATTTCATGTTTTCTTCCATGACACATTAAATTTTGATCATAATTTCATTAAAATATCAAACAACACATGCTTCCTAACCCATTCTACCATGACCTTTTACTTTTCCCTGATAGTATCCATAAGGATTGGATATGAGTTAACTATGATTTCAAAATCACCAAACGCTGGATTTTGGGTTCCCATTGATTCAAAAACATCTGTCCCCACAATCGCATTGAACTCACATTTTCCAAAACAAGAATAATCCACAATAGTCACCAACTTCAAATCACTCCAATCATCATTACAACATTTCCTTGTGTTCTAAATCAAAACAAAAACCCATAGTAATGATCTGTTTCACTAAAGATGAATAGTACATCTATCATTTCCTTGGTGTAGTTAAATCATAATATAGTGATATATGATTATAATTAAAATAATATATGTATAAATTACAGAGAAAAAATTGTGAAAAAATTATCATTATACATTGTTTTGTTTAGTATTAATTCATTGATGAAGAATTTGATTAATATATAAGAACATAAGGATCAAATAATTATTACATTTATGAATAATTGATATCATTAATATACTGACTAAAATGATCTATGAATTAGTTTATAAAATTTACAATTAAAATTCTATTTTATGAAAACCACTTCAATGATTAAAATATAAAAATTAAACATGCTACCTTGATATTAGATCATTCACTGATGATGAACGATAATTTATCATTGTTTTTAAAGAGATTGAAGAACTCTATTGTCGATGATAATCCCTTGGGTATTCCGATCATCAATCAATGATCACTTCATCATCCTCAAATCATTATTATATGTTCTCCTCCTAAAATATTATTGTTTTTATGAGGATAACCATGTGATTTTGTATTTAATAGAAAATAAATTATTCACATAAATTATTCATTTATTATTTTTCCATATGTAAAATAAAATTAACTCTCTTATATATACCATATTTATGCCATATCATGGGAAAAACCCTTATTCTGTATTAATTTAATGTTTTTTTTCCAATATGAGAGACCTTAAATATGATTTTACATTATTTTGTAAAATCTGTGTGTATGTGTTTATTATATAATATATTTTGTAAATAAGAATACTGATGATGCAAGAGGAATGGAACCCCATGATTAGTATGTGCCTTACTATTATAAAATTAGTTGAAATTTTCAAATGTTTTGAAAAAAAAAGGTTTCATTATACACCTTATCAACACATTATTTCTTAAGAAACCCATCATTTATCAGTCATCCAACATCACCCTCATCTCCTCGAGTTAGGTAGCGTATATATGATATAATTCATAATATATCATTCTTCTCCATGGGTGTATGTCACTCTAGAAATAATTATCTCAACATTGTGTTAGTATTAGATCCTAATCAGTGAATATTTAAATGTAAAAGACACTACAATTAAAAACTGTCATTTAGAATATATCCGTGAACCAATTTCCAATAATGGAAACTAATGGGACATTGGATGGAGCTTTGTCCTCTTGAGACCCAACTAGATTCACCAAGAAGTCTTTCTTTCCTGTGAAGGTGAAACACATCACATTCACAAGTTATTGAAAAACGATTATTTTCTAAATATTTACCTATCCATTTATTATGGATATCTAGTACACATACATAATAACATCATATGGTCTTAATAAAACATCCAGTGAAACCCACATAAGGTACTCTATAATAAGCATCAGATCAAAATAATAGTACATGTGGGAAATGGTGGAATCATCTCCTATACGAATATCCTTACTTAACATATGAGATATGGGGTCTATATATATTTCATACCCTGAAAAATAAGATAATATGATGAAATAATTTATCACAACTATTTCTAAATGCATGGTTACTAATGTAGATAATATATAGTTCATTATATTAATCATCTCATGTAAGAATTAATCATATCATTAAGAACATGGTTCTATATTTAGGTACGAAATATTTTTTACATCCATAAATGTTCTGTTCATATTCATATATATAGTCTACTCTGAATTCCCTTTGAGTTCATGGAGACATCGGGAGTGTTTATGGCTTGTTTAGAGCATAGAAACCAACTTTTAGGGAGAAACGGGGATGTCATGAGATTAGTATAAACCATGATGGGGAGGCCACAAGGTTATATATACCTGAAAAATATAGGTAAGAGAGATGGTGGATCCCACATAGTATGATAGACTATACATTTTGAGACACACAACTGTGCATCTCCATATATAGTTTCAGATAGTGGGATGAGAAAAAATTTGGTCATGGTAAATCAAAATTTTTAAGCAACTGATGAAAAGAGAGCCTTCCTATAGTAATGGGAATATTGTTGGCAGATAGTTTTTCTAGCTATGTGAAAAACCATGAAGCGCAATATTATGGATGAATTTATGAAACTACCCATAATTAATCTTATAAATCAAAAAATATCTCTTCTCTCCTGGTGGATATCAGCTTAAATTTGGGAGAGATTTTTGTAGACTATTCTTGGATATCTCACAGAATATATGTTTGGGATTGGAATCAAAATTTCTTAGAATAATCAGTTTTTCCTTGGTATGATCTAGATTTTGTTTTTGTTATTCCCTATTCTTCTTAGTATCTACTGTGTTGTTTAGTTCCAAGCTAATATTCCATGATTCTTGGTTCTTCATTAGATCATTAGTTTTATTTTTCTTATTTTTGTCGAATTATGAGCTAATACTGGATGAGCACTCAACTATAGAACAATAGTAGGTGGTATCAGGATTTTTACTTTGATTCATTTTGTTTTTATATATGTTTTTGTGCCACTCACCCAATTATTAGATCGACACCATTGAAATGAAATTAAATCCTTATTTGAAATGGAGAGTCGTGACCTATTTAATCAGTTTCATCGTAGATAAATGATTATTTTTATAAAAATTTAATTCAAACCACCTCTTGGGTGTGTTGTATAATTAAATAGACCACTGTGGGTGGCATGTGAATTTGAATTTCTTTTAGGTTTTCTATTTACCCATTTTCATGGGATATTAAATTTTATGTTGAATTTTTATTTGAATTGAAAATTGAGTTTATTAATGAAAGTGAATGGAATGAACATAACTCTCATATCATTAGAAATAATTTCTTGTTAAGATAGAGATACATTTGTATAATGAAATTACCACAATGAGTTAATTAAGATGCTAAGACTCCTAATATTTGTCATGGATTTGAGCCCCCATCTATGGTATGGTTAGAATGAAATGATCATGGTGATGAAAATTAGTTTAATTAAATCATATTTAATGAATTATATATTCCTTGGGTTAGACATGGGATCATATATGAAATCCATGGATGGAATAATCTTGATATTTCCTTTTTTATGGTTGTGTGATTCATAGATTCCCTATTTAATTTCCATGGGAAAAAGTAGAGAGTGAATCCTAAATATGCATTAGTGATACGTTGAATCCTGATATGTTTTCACAAGGAAAGGCTTAGTGTTTCATTGTTAATATATATTATGGGTGACACATGGGATCCCTTAGTGGACCTCCGAGGATGGACTCAGTGGGCTGTGATGTTATACCACACATACATCATTACTTTGGATCATATGAGGATCACTATTGATTTGATTGTATTGTGATTGGTTTATAATATTCCTGGAGAGATACATAGATTAAAAATATGGAATTACAAGGAAGTTTTTATGTTTTGGAATGAATAATTAATGAAATGATTCATAATACACATCCTTAAAGACAAATTAAAAGATTGGATTCAGTTAGAGACTTATACTATAGTGATTTCCTTGTTAGGAAACTCTTCATCACTTCTATATGGGGGATTCTAGGATAACCACATGACCCAAGAGTTATTAATTATAGGAACATGAATATAAATTGATATAGGAATATGTATTATTCATAAATATTTATATATGTGTCTATGTTTATAGAAAAGGGTGAGTGTCCTTGGGAAAATAGATCATTATGGGTTTTTTATTATAGAAAATCCATTAAATATTATATTAATTCCAAAAAACTGATATATATATATATATATATATTCCTTGACTGGATGGCCCTAGAATATGTTTGTTTGCCTAATGGTATTGTATCATACAACCTGTTCAAATCTTTAATGGGTTCCTCGATAGACTATATGATTTTAGGTATATACAAGGTAATATTCCCTACTACTGATTTTTGATTATATCTTCAGAGTAGGGGACAATATGAATGGCCTGAGGCTTGTGATGCAAGTTGGGATTTTTGGCCTTTTTATTTTGGTAACATGTACTGAACACCATAAATGTATACATATTTTGGATTCCTTGAAGAGACATGACATGTATCCTCATCACTTATATATGAGAATACCTATGGCTTTATTTATCTAATTCTAGATTTTTTTCTTTTTTTTTCTTGTTTTAATTCATATTGAACTTATTTTTTGGTTTATATCCACTATGCTAAACTCTAGGGGTGGGGAAATATTATCCCCATGGATATCTGTGGACCTCACTGATATTCAGCTGCATTTGGAATTTGGGAAGATGCACTTGATAATATGTGGCCAACCGGGATGAGAGCACCATTCAGTGGAATCCAGGTCTGAAATGTTAAAGAGTAGTATATATGATAAATATTCCCTATTTTTAATTAATATTATAATGAAATATAAAGTTATATAAGGGAATATGAATTTGGTATATATATTTTCATAGACGTTGCTAACCAGTATATAAGAAAAATATATATTACCTCAAATGAAATTGATTTTTTCTAATTTTTGACTAATAATGTTAATTTAATACAAATGTTGAGTGATGAAAATGAATTTTTATGTTATTATTGATATGATATTGGGTTATATATGTTTCAATAAAATGAGATGAGGGTATTAGAAGTCATGAATCATTTTAAGAACTTATTAAAAATCACACGCCATGCATTAAGCCATTTCATATTGGATGCATTAGATCATTTTATTATGTTGCGATAGGGGTCATTATAGTCATATATACTGCTATGATATACTTATATTCACGGAATTTATTAAAATCATTGTTACATAGAGTGTCTATCATAACCAATGTAGTGTTTTTATAATAAGGATATATATGACCCCTAACCATCCAATTGCGGCACATTGGGTCATGGAATATGGGTTAAATCAAATGTAATGTGTTATTGTGTAAATTAGGTTGAATCCATATCATCATTAATAAGGTGTATGAGACCTTATGGACTATAATATGATAAATCATTTGGTTAAAACATTTTAATATGAATTTTTATATAAAATAATTATATATGATAATAATATTAAAACTAAAATTTGTTTACAGTAGAGAAATTGAACAAGTACAGAATATATTTTTGGGATGTAGGAAATAAATCTTGCTTTCTTATGATAAGTACAATGCCCAGACCTAAAAAAATTATCAAGTATAGGGTTTTTTCCTATATAATGCTTTTTAGAGGTGTGTGTCTTACATTATAGAGGCATCCCGCGATGGGGACCTCTATTCATATTCAAGGAAAGTGGTGAAAAACACATTTCTGATGTGGTGGGCTATCAGCTACAGATCTATACTCATTTGTTTCATCTATAGAACCATATATTTTACTTGAAAAATGTGTTGAGCCACATTTCCAGGAGAGAAATTTTGAATTTCAAGATGTTCATTACAGGAACACTGATACCTACACCGAATGTGCAAGAATCAATGCATGAGTTCTAGTAGTAGCAACATCCCATGTTTTCGAAAAAAGGTAGAATTTATACTGAGGATTCATTCTTAAAATCCATGATATCAATAATTGAGAATCTTGAGACACATCCTAGGAGTCTGTGGAATCTCTATTCCTATATGGTACATGATTTCTCCAAGAGATTTCTTGATTTCATTTCATAAAAGGATCATAATTAAGAGATGGATTGAGTAGATTTTCATATATCTTTCTATGATTACATCACTCTTGAGATGTAGAGGGTCAATAGTACCAGTTTATTCATGCACTTGGAGCCGGGTGTGTTATCAATCATGTATTAGTCATCCTTTTTTATAGATCTCCAGTGCTTTACACCAATTTTGAGGGGTGAAGAGTTATCTAAATCTGGGTTATTAGAGAATGGTATCAAGTAAAACAATCAATCAAAAGTGAATTTAATTCAGCTAAAAATTAATATCAGAATAGTGAATTAGGTTTTAATCATGGGGTATATCCATGGAGAGGATGGGGGTGCACGATAGGGTAGTTCAATACTAATATCTGGCACTCCCTTGATTGGTATAATGAAACATCATCTGGATTTTCCATATTGTAATATTCTTATTCATATCACAAACTCAGGTATTGTAGTGTGGTGGAACCTGTTTAGTAAACTGTGATATATAAGGCCTCAGTGAACAAGAGATCCTATTGAGTTCCAATCATGCGTTAAGATATTCCATGTACAGTGCTTTGGAAGAACTTTTCTTCTTACAACCTGTTAGAGTGGTTCTGCATCAACTCTATGTGTAGGATTATGGTTTGTAGCTTCTCATCAGGTAGGGAGATAGAGTACACATAGCCAATCAGCACATGGTTGTGGTTATGTCTATGGTTGTCAAACCCTATATTTATACCAAATGATGAGTGGATTGTTAAATGGTAGAAATGTTGTATCATTAGGTCATGGATCAATCCAGATAACCCAGTACAATTGAAACATGAAGAGATGAATCTAGGAAATTATACTATGAGACGAAATGTTCTATTATCCTCATCATTGTAATCTTCTTTTTTTTATATATTGTATTCTCCAAGAATTATATCAATGCCCATTGTAGAGTACCTTGGACTCAACATTCTGTGTTCTGATGGCGTTATGATGCTTGATACATCGTTAGGGTTCGAACAAAGGTCATATGTCTGTTCAGGGAGTACACCTTGAGATAGGTAGGTATCACTTCATATTAGAATTCTTTTTTACTTAAGGTGATAGGTTTTGAAAACATTATTAGGATGGGATACATGGTTCCCTTTCATTTTTTGATTGATTTTTATCATCTTTTGGTGGCCTTTAATTCACTACAAAGTAGATAGTTTATTGAAAATCCTAAATGGGATGTCCCTGGAAGTTCATATGGACCCATGAATTGTGGGTTTTGTGGGATGGTAGGCTATATTGTGAGTTTATACGAGGATGATTAGGGAACCTATCGGGAAAATTTCTATATAGTGGTTGATACTTTAAAGGACATATTCTAGGATTAATTTTTAGGATTGCCTCTAATGATATAGGTAGAGTTCTCTATCGATCTAGTCATTGAAGGTTCACTGGTATCCATTCCACCATACAAGATATCTAGTTCTTAGAGGAAGTTTCTCAAGTGGTGTATTCAAAATTTAGAGGAAAAAAGTTTTATCCAACCAATTTCTTCTCCATGGGGTTCGCCAATCCTTTTTTTAAAGTTCAATAGTATTCTTAGGTTATGCATGTATTGTAACATCCCAGGTTAATAAAGAATATGAAAATTTTCATATTTATTAATATTTTTAAATTAAACAATATTTATAATTTAAAGGGGATTCTATGTTTTATGTCGTACCTAATATGCAACAATGTGTTTCTTTTAAAACTTACGTTTCACCCAATGTTGAGTTATACCGAAAAATAATATAATATTATTATTTTTTTAAATGGTAGTTAACACCTAGCCATTGTGTTTGCAGGAATGAATAGAACTAACTAAAATATGATTATATATGTTGGTTAAATGTTTTTACATTTATCCAACAAAATTTATAGGCCTAAAATGTGAACGAATCCAATTGTAAGAATGAAACACACTAATATTATTTAAATGGTTTTTTTCCGCCTTTTGATGGAGAACCCTTTTTAAATATTTTTTTGTCATGTTTATTTTTTTTATTTGGAAAAATAAAATTCTTTCATTCAATAAAGACATAAAAATTTACTTTGGGTAATATTTTGGTATTTTTCTGATAAAATTCTATTTTTATGAATAGTGAAAAATGATGTATTTTAATTCAAAACTGCCTTTTAACCTAATTTATTTATATGGTTATGTTATATTTTTTAATTTTTTTTCAATTTTAAATAGATTATATTTTTACAATTTAAAACATTTTTGATCATTGGAAGAAATTTTACTATGAAGTTTTACATAAACAAGTGCAAATATTTTGATAGTTATTATTTCTTAAAAAGACGCTTTTTGTTTTGATAGTGGGAATTATTTTTAAATTAATTGATGAAAATTATATGTTTTTAATTTGGTAAAATAGACATATTTTTTGAATTTAGAATATAAAATATTTCATTGGATGAATTTTTTGTATTTTTTTTGAAAACCTTTAATTTTTAGTTAATAGTGAAAACACTAAGATGTAGTTTGAAAAAAAATTTCATTTAAATGAAATTTTACCACTTATGTGAATTTAATTTCAAAAATAAGACATAAATATCTATTATTATTAAGAAAAATGTGGTTTAATAAGATGACAATAATTTTTGGTGAATAGAAACTTTTAACTTTTATTTAGCGCTGTTAAAGGTAAATAGGGTAATTCAAGGTAAAAATAATATTATAATAATATAAAATTACCAAAAAACATATCCTAACATTATTGGACGAGTTATTTCTGACCATGGGCATCCTTGGGTCGATTTTCATACCTCATGGAGCCACTTAAGTGTGATAATGACAGTTTATATTAATTAATTTAAAGTAAATACAAAAATGACTTAAACATATATCTTTTAGTAAATAAATTCTTACATGAGGTTATATAAGTTATATATTTGAGTATAAATATTAATTTCAAATCTACAATTATTTCCTACATTTTGGTATATTGTTTATAATTTTTAGAAATAAAATACATAATATTATTCATGACACAATAATGATGTAGTGTTTACCTCATTAATGAATGATTTAAATAAATATGATTATAAAGATTATAAAAATATCCAAACATGTCCAATTCCTAATGGATGATTTTATTTAGACCATGATTCATCTTATATTTTTCGTTAATAAGTTTTGGAACTTTAGAAACCGAAAATCATTATATAATAAAATAATATTTTCAAACTTTTCTAAAGATCCCCCCCTTATAAGAACCCCTTGTTTCTAACCCATTACTGAAACCTCTCAAGTCCCTTGGATCGTTCAACCTCCGACCAATTAAGCTTTCTAAATCCCTATATTCCACCTAGAAGCCTTCCATTAGGCATAATTCACATCATGTAATCCTTCTGGGTCAAACCAAATGGAGTTACCCGATTTAAAGTTAATGCCTTCTCTTATGTTTTTTGGTTTTAGTTTCATTCTCAAACCCCCTAAACTCTTTTCATTACATTATTTAATAACAACACAAGTATATTCAATATAATAGGTTTTTTTTGAATATTATTTGAACTACACTGTCACACACCTTTATCTAATTGTTAAAGAACCTATTGTTTCTGTGGTTGACGAACTACTGCCTCACGAAATAGGGATTGTTCAATCTTTTTATACCACCTCTTATTGTGGCCATTATGATGGAACTATATTTAAATGTGATATATATTATATTTATATTTTATTTAAACTTCTTTTTTTCATTTATATCAAACCTTTGTGGTTTACATTATCGTTTAACGTGATAATTTAATTTGAGGAAGTGCGGACTACCACCCCCTCAAAATGATATTACTCGTTATTCCATATGTGGAATGTATAAAGGATAGGGTTACTAAAATTATATATATGATATTATACTATAATTATAATATTCATATTTATCATTATGTTTTAATTTCATTAAAAATAAAAAATAGAAACGAATGTTGCGTTCATGCGTATATACTGTTTACCGTCTCCATAAACCATGCATTCATTCCATTCCTCCAAATGCTATGTAATAATATAAATACTAACATATACTGGATATATATTATTTATATGATATCTAAATAATGAATATAATTCTAGAGATAATGTAATTTAGACCACATGAACAACTTGTAATTATAAGATGTTCATTTTTTACTCAAGTACCAAATATCGACAAAATGACCAATATTTACATAAATGATAACATAATATTTATAACATGGTAATAAGTGATATGAAAGGAATAATAAACATTAAAAAGGATCTTAAGAAAGTTGTTATTAACTTTTTTTTTCAGGAGATTAATGAACGAACGGGTCAAGTCGGACATGAGGTAAGGGGCTTCTTATCTCACATTTAATTTCGTGAGATTTCAATTTTTCACCACTTATTTATTGAATGTGGTGTATGTAATACCCCATTATTGTATTAGTTGTGTAATATAATTTAATTTTTGGAAATTTACATCGTTATTTTATGATCCTTCTTTCATGGGGTGTATGTATCATAAGTTACCAAATCGGTAAAACACTATTTATTAACTTTTGTAGTAATTCCCACTCTTTTTTTGTGGATATACTTTTGATAAACATAATCAACCTATTGGTAAATTCTCATGTCATCAATATGAACTTGATAAGAGTAATATTAACTCAATTTCCATTCATTGAGTTAAACATCCAAGTCATTGGTATTGTTTTTACAAGAATATGTGTGAATGTACTATGATTGATTTACACTGAATACCCAATCAAATTGAGTGTATTTATATTTTTCACGCAAAATTATGTCATTTTTTTATCCTTAATCTATGTACATAGCCTTTATAAGAGATTTCATCTCAATTTATATTCCTTTGAAGCTTCATTTTTGTTTTGCGCCAATTCACTTTTATATGGTGTATATACTATCCTTTGACAAAGTATATGATGAATCCATTTCTTCTCAAGATATTATATCATATTTATTACCTCAATTATTTTTATTCAACTGTATCTCATTTGGTTAGTAACTCTAACTAAAATATTGTTCTAAATGTTTTAAATATTTATTCTTATAAATATTTCCCATTAATGTCCATGTTTTAAAAATGGTTTTAAAGATTTATTCATATGGACCTGAATGTTTTAAAATAAATATTCATTTCATATGTTTCAAAGGGTTATGGAAAACATTGATTCCAAAATCTCTTTTAAATGACTTCTAAATAAATAGTATGACTTTTAAATGTTTTCATGAAAAGGGGGATATTTTTCTCAAATAGTTTTACTTATTATTTTCATATACGTAATTATCCTTGAGTTTATTTTGTTCTTGATGGATGATGATTTATTATAGTAAAATCTTCCATTTTTTATTGAATGAGTTGTGTTTGAATTTGAATGTGTTATTTTAATACCATTCATGGTTTATGCTTAAAGTATTAAAATTTACAATTCTAGTTTTAATTAGAATGTTTATGTTATGTTTACAACATTTCCTATGAATAATGAATTAGACTTAGTAAGTGACAAGTTTAGCCCGCTATAGCTCATCAATGCATCGGTAGGTCTCATGAGACCAACTACTGCCTTTCCATAATTCCTTGACAAAATCTTATTTTTAGTCTTGGTAGGAGGCCTTGATTATGTGGTTATGATGTCCGACATTATGCATTTCATCATTATGAAATTAGATATTGTTATTACATGTGATTATTCAAATAGTAGAATATCCATGTGAATAAGTAAATGACATTATTTGATTTTTCTTTTCGATATTATGATGAGGATTAATTTTAAAAGTCTTTTATTTTAGACTTATGAATTTCCTTAAATATTAATGCTTATTTAAGAAATATTTCGCTATTTTGTTATCCTTACTAAGCATCTGATCTCACACCATTCTATGTTTTATTTTTCCCAGGATGTGAAGAAGTAAATTAAGGATAACCTGAAGAAATATTCCAAGGATATGAGTGTGTTCAAGGGTGAAAATTTCATTTTTATTTATTTCATGATGTAATGTCAAACTTGTGTATGTATCTACTCTTTCCAAGGAAAATAAACCTATCAGTCCAAAAAGACATGATTCATTGTATCATTCCAATGTTATGTAATAATTCACCGACTCTGGGTTACTGGGTTCGGGGCATTAAAATTGGTATTAGAGGTAGTTTAGTACAATCCCTTGAAGTTAGATTAAGAAAAACGTTGATTAGATAACATTACCCTAAGATAGACTTTGAGGATTATTATAGAAGAACTTCCTATAATTTTGGTAATGTATAGATTTAGTTCATTTTCCATGAAATACATCCCTATATGGATACGAGCAGGTAGAGGCTACTTTGGCATAGATGTACCTAGGGGTAAAACCTGAAAACACCGCTTTGAGCTAGATTCGAATGGGAACTGGTACACGATAATGGGCCTTGATGCACTCTTGGGTATGGAACTCCTCAGGGATATGCTTAGGATAATTCACATTTTCATTACAAACAAATTTGAAGTATTTTAAAATATAATATGAATAAATAACCTTGGTACGTCCTAAGGTGTTTTATATTGAAAAAAAGGTGTCATGATATTCCCTAAATGATTTTATGACTATTTTTACTCACATAATGCTTTTTGGTTTTAGTCAATGGCTGGATTACAAGGAATTCATAGTAACCTTTAACATTATATACAAGGTGGGAACAGTGGTGTAGTGAGCAATGAAATGGAATGTTGATAGGTGTAAAAGATATTGTGTTCAGGCCGAATCATTTTTCCAAAAAAATGATCAGAAACATATATATTAACCAACACTCGAACTCAACAAAGAAGATACAGGCTGCGAATGATTAGTGGTCCGGCATTGGAGACCATGGCGAAAAGAATGTTTGATTTCCATCATACATGAATTGCGGAATGAGACACCCAGGAAAGTGTCTCAATGGAATAATGAAATGATTTCTGTGGGAGAAATAAGGACATAAAGTAAAGAATTTCCTAGAAAAAAATGAAGACTACTATTGAAGAAAATAAAAATGATACCAATAATCCATTTGCAGTCACTTTTAGTAAATTTAGCGGACATGGTCATTACCCAAGTCAATTCCATATTCTATAGGATAACCTCATGGTCAAGGAAGAACCTATGTGGAAATAAATGGTTGGTTAAATGTTTGAAAGTATTAGTGCTCTTTGTTGATGGGATTAAATTGGAATAATTTTCTCTTATATGTGTAACCCTAGAGTTTGTTATGTGAAAATTCTATTCGAGGAAGAATTATCTTTTCTTTTGTGCATATAGTTATAAATAAACATTTGGGTTGATATGATCCTTGAATTTGAGGTAATTACAAGTTATTAATATTTGCGATGAAAATATGAGGTATGAGAAAACATTTGTAATTAAATTATCTAAAGGTTATGTTGATGAATTTATCTTATTTTTGGAATGTAATAAAAAATAGTTTTTGAAAAAGACATCACGCAGACCGTGTGACAACCAATCTCGTTAGACAAAGATGCAGGAATCAAACCCACAACCAAAGTGAAAATTGGATATATAACCTACCACTAGACTACGTGAAGTCCCAGGTTAGTGTGACTAATTAATTTAGTTAAAATAATTTATTGATCAATAATTAGTTGATTTGGGATCTTATGTTTTATCAAATGGATATCCTTAGTATAAGAAAATGATTTGGTGATAATGTGATAAATGTTATTCTGGAAGACGTTTTCTCTGTTGGGAACACTATATGCCTAAGGAAAATAGAATAATGTTGGATTTCATTTAAGGGATAATGTTTTTATTTTTATCAATGTTTTATATTGTTGATTTATAGAGATTTGGGTTATTTTTAGAAATGGTTAACCTATCATAGTGAATATGTGATTAGGTTAATTACTTTTAAGTATGTGACTCTAAGAGTAGTCGATGTTATTTGGAGATACAACATAATGTGGAAGACTATGTAATGAAAATATTCTATGTTTTGGGTTTCAATCTTCGTTTGGATTATATTAAAGGATTTAAATACAATTGTATATTAAATGGTCTTTGTTGAACTTTGGGTATTGTCTGTTCAATTTTTGAGATTAAGATTTGTATTTATTTTTATAAATGATTATCCTTTTTGGGTATTATCTGATCATGTACTAACATTTTTTGTTTTAATTTATGTCTAAATACGGAGGAAATATATAGTTCATCTTTTGTAGATTCTATGATACTCTAGAAGGTTATTTTAATGCTTCAGGTGTGACCAAGTTATTTGGAACACTCTTCATTTATAGAATAGATGAGTTTTTGGTAGGGATTTAGTAAAGGATGAAAGTCTACATGACAAGTATGTATGTTTCCTTATATTTTTAGTTAAGATCATAAATAAATTCCTCAAATTTATGAAAAGTAACTTAAAACAAAAATTATTTATGTTAAATTTTCCTACTTGGGAATCAAATACCATTTAACCCATCACAAGTTTGTGATTTTCTTGTGGTTAACTTTATCCTAATCTTGTTTTCTATCACTCTCTATCAGAACATGAAACTTATTTTCTCCACCATATACATGTTTCTTAATGGAATCCTAGTATGGGTTATCTCAAGTGATATTTTTACATATATTGCATTCTTTTAAAGTGATAGTTTTATAATATATTTTTCAAATATGGGACATTCAATGAAGTTTTGAATCCCAATTTTATAATTGCGGGGATGCAATTTCCAAAAGGGGGAAAGGATGTAACATCCCAGGTAAAAAAAGAATATGAAATTTTTCATATTTATTAGTATTTTTAAACGAAATATTAATTTTACTTTAAAGGGAATGCTATGTTCTATTTCATACCCAATACGCAAAAATTGATTTATTTGAAAACTTAAACTGCAGACAACATTGAGTAATACTGAAAAATAATATAATAATATGATTAATTTAATTGGTTGTTACTATAATTCCGTTGTGTTAGAATAAATTAATATAACTAACTAAAATATGATTATATATGTTTGTTAAATGTTTTTACATTTATCCAATAAATTTTAGAGGCATAAAATGTGAATGAATCCAATTTTAAGCATGTAACACTCTAATATTATTTAAAAGGTTTTTACAACATTTAGATGGGGAACCCTTTTTAAATCTAGTTTTTTCACTTTAATATGTTATATTTAATAAAATATAATACTTCTATATAATCAGAACATAAAAAATTACATTGGGTAAGATTTTGGTATTTTTCTAATAAAATTCATTTTTATGAACAGTGAAAAATATTGTATTTTAATTCAAAACTGCGTTTAAAAAAAATATATTTATATTGTAATATTATCTTTTTAATTTTTTTTAAAGTTTAAATAGATTAAATTTTTACCGTTTAATCAATGTTTGGTCATTGGAAGCAACTTTACATTGAATTTGGACCAAAACAAGTGTCAATCTTTTGATAGTTATTATATCTTAAAAGCACACTTTTTGTTTTGATAGTGTGGATTAATTTTAAATTAATTAACGAAACATCTATGTTTTTAATTTTGTAAAATAGGCATATTTTTTAAGATTTTAATATCAAATATATCTTAGGCTGAATTTTTGGTATTTTCCTAAAAACCTTCAATTTTTGGTGAATAATGAAAACACTACGTCATAGATAAAAAACCGACTTTATAATAATATAATATTATATAAAAAATTGTCATAACCTTATTAGATGAGTAATTTCCAACCATGGTAATCGTTTGTCAATTTTTGGCCCCCATGTATCCACTTAACAGTGATAATGAAATTTTATATTCATTAATTTAATGTGAGGACAAAATTGACTTAAACATATATCTTTATGTAAATCAATTTTTACATGGGGTTATCTAAGTTATATCCACAACTATAAATATTAATTTGAAATATAAAACTATTTCCTACATCACAGTAGTTATTTATAATTTTTAGACATCAAATAAATAAAAGTATTTATGACACGATAATGATGAAGTGTTTACGCTATTAATGAATGATTTAAATAAATAAGATTATAAAAATTTCCAAAACATCTCCAATTATTATTGAATGATTTTATTTCTACCATTAGTAATATTATATTTTACTTTAATAAGTTTTGGACCTTTAGAAACTGAAAAGCATTATATAATAAAATAATATTTTCACACTTTCCTAAAGAGCCCCTCCTCCCCCTTAAAAAAAGTACTCACTTGTAACCCTTTAATCACACCTCTCAAGCCCTTGGATCGTCCAAACTCTGCCCATTTATTCTCCATACATCCCACTATTACACCTATAGTACTACCATTAGAAATAAGGGACATCATGAAATCCTTTTGTTTCAAACCAAAGGGAGTTACCATATTTAAAGGTAAAGTTTTCTCTTATGTTATTTTGTTTTATTTTCCTTCTCCAACCCCCTAAACTCATTTTATTCGTTCATTTTAAAACAACAAAACTATCCTAAATATACTAGGTTTTAGTTATGATATGTATTCTAACTAAACTTACACACATCTCCATCTAATGGTTAAATAACATTATGTTTATGTGGAAGATGAACTAATGCCTCAAGAACTGATGATTGTTCAATCTTCTCCCAACACCTCTTATGGTGGCCATTATGATGGAAAAATATTCAAATGTTATATATATTATATTTATATTGCCTCTATACTTTTGTATTTTTCATTTATGTCATACCTTTATGGTTTCCATTATGGTTAACCGTGATAATTACATTTCGGGAAGTACGGACTACCGCCGCCTCAAAGTGATATAAATCGTTCATTCCATAGGTGGAACGGATAAATGATAAGGTTACTGAAATTATATATATAATATTATACTTAAATTATAATATACATTTGTATCATTATGTTTTCATTCCCTTAAAAAGATGAAATAGAAGTCAAAGCATTGTTCATGTGTATGTATGACTTATCATCTCCATGAACGGTGCATTTCATTTTTTACCTCCAAATGTTATGTACTAATATAAGTACATAAATATACTAGATATATATGATTAATATGGAATATAAATCATTAATATCATTCTGGAGATAATGGAATTTTGACCACATGAACAACTTGTAAATATAAGAAGTTCATTTTTAACCCAAGTTCCAAATATCGTCGAAATGACCATTATTAACATAATTTGTTACATAATGTCAAAACATGGTAATTAGTGATATAAAAAGATTAATAAACATGAAAAATATTATTATGTAAGTGGAAATTAAATTTAGTTTATTATTTAGGAGATTAAAGGATGAACGGGTCAAGTCGGACACAAGGTAAGGGGTTTCTTATCTCATTTTTAATTTCCTGATATTTTCATTGTTCACCACTTAATTATTGAAAGTGGCATTTATAATGCCGCATGATTTTATTTTTTGTTTAATATAATTTAATTTATTATTATTTATATCATCATTTTTTGATATTTCTTTTATGGGGTGTATGTTTCTTATGTTACCATATCTGTAAGGGAATTTCAAATGTCAATTTCAACTCATTGGGTTTTACGTAAACTTCATCGATTATATTACTCCAATATTATGTGTTAAATAAATATTCATTTACTTATGTAGTAATATACCCTCCCCTCTGTGTGTACAAAAATTTTATACACATAATTACTCCATTGATAAATTCTCATGTTATCGATGTGTACATGATAAGAGTAATCTTAACTCAACTTCCATTCATTGAGTTATACATCTATGTCATTGGTGTTATTTTTACTAGAATTTGTGTGAATGTAATATAATTTATTTAAACTGAATATCCAATAATATTGAGGGTATTTATATTTTTCACACAAAATTATTTCATTGATTAATCCTTAAGCAAAAGATTATATTCTTTATAAGGGATTTCATCTTAATTTGTATTCCATTGAACCTTATTTTTTGTTATGCACCTATTCAATTTCATATGATGTATAAAATATCGTTTAATATAGTATATCATGAATCTATTTATTATCATGATATTATAGAGTTTTTATTACCTAAATTATTTTTATTCAAGCGTTTCTCATTTGGATACGAACAAAATCCAAAATATCTTTCTAAATGATTCAATGATTTATTCATCTAAATAATTCTCATTAATGTCCATGTTTTAAAAATGGTTTTTAGGATTTATTCATAAGGGACTGAATGATGTAAAATTAAAATTCATTTTAAATGTTTCTTAGTGGTATGGGACACATTGATTCAAAAATCTCTTTCAAACAAATTCTTGAAAAATAGTATTACTTTTAAATGTTTTCATGAAAAAGGGGATATTTCTCTCAAATAGTCTTACTGATTATTTTCGTCTATGTTAATATCCATCAGTACATTTTCTTATTTATTTAGGTTGATTTATGATAATAAAATCTTATATGTTATATTGAATGAGTTATGTTTGACTTTGGAGGTGTTATTTTTATATCTTTCATTGTTTATGGTTAAACTATTATCATTTAATATTATAGTTTTATTACAAATGTTTATATTGTGTTTAAACCTTTTAATATGAGGAATGCATTGGTTTTAGTACATGATGGGTGGAGCACGCTATATCACCTCGATGCATCGGTAGGTCTCATGAGACAATCTAGGGTCTTGGCATAAGGCCTTGACAAAATCATATTTTTACTCCTAGCTCGAGACCTTGATTACGTGGTTAGGATGTCTGAAATTATGTATTCCATCATTTTAAAATTAGCTGTTGATAATACATATGATTATTTGACTACTAGAATATCCATGTGAATTAGTAAATTGCATTATTTGATTTATCTTTTCCTTATTATGTTGATGTTTAATTTTAAGTGGCTTTTGTTTTATTCTTATACACTACCATAAATGTTTATGCTTATTTATGAATGTTACAACTATATTGTTATCATTACTAAGCATCTAAGCTCACCCCTTTCTATGTTTTATTTTTTCTAGGATGTGAATAATTAAATTATGATTATCCTGTAGGGATAGGCCACTGATATGATTGCATTCATTGGGGACACGATTTTATTTTTATTTATTTCATGATATCATGTAAAACTGATGTATGTATCCAGTACTTCCATGTCTATTAAGCTGATCGGTCCTTCGAGACATGATTCCTTGTCTAATGATAATGTTATGTAATAATTCACCAACTCTAGGTAACTGGGGTCAGGGTATTACATGTATTACCATTCACTTAACTAGATGACACCTAAGAACTGGTATCCTTCATCATGGATAAATGACCATTTTGATCAACTAGGAGGAGCTAAGGCTTTCATGAAAAATTATTTGAGATCTACTTATCATTAGGTGTGACTTAGACCATCAGACATACCTCACAATACATTTCATAGTAGTTATGGTGCATATTAGTATTCGGTTATGTGCATATGCCTCATAAATTAACCATCTTTCATCAAGAAACTTATGAAAAAGGTTATCATCCTTATCTAGATTAATTTGTCATGGTATTCATCGATGGTAACATGGTGTATTATGAAAAATGTCATTACCATGAGAAAATCCATGATATCATATTGGATACATTGAGATATCATTAGTTATAAGAAATTATCACAAATTTACACTTCTGGATAGATCAAATTCACTTCCTCGTTATATTATCTCAGACATTGAAGTATCATTTAACTTTTAGAGGGTGAGATGTGTAGTTCAATAGAAGAAACCCTAAAACATATTTGAGATACATAGTTTCTTTGGGATATATAGATATTACAAGAATTTCATACAAGGCATCTCATTCTTTGTTGACCTGCTTATAGGCATGAGTACGAATGTTGTGAAGTTTATATGGGTAGATACCAATGAATCATCCTTTTAGGAGATGTATGGGGGATTGACTTAATAGTCGATAAATATTTTTATCGATCTAGGCAGGTGTTACACTTTGTACTAACATTCAATAGGTATTAGACTTTGATAATTTCTTATTTTTGTGAATATAATAGTAACATACCGATCTTGGAAATTAAAGTTTCATGATAGGAATTTCATAATTCATGATATCGTGAAAGCTAAATTTGATCATGATTTGAATTGTTGGAGACACTACTTTCTCGTATACTATTTTCTGGTGCACAAGAAGACATAAAGAATAAATTATATATTTACACATATTGATATAAATTTGAGGTAGTGATGGTGGGTTGATTACCTACAATCATTCATCATTGATGTTGCCTACATTCTTGTGGAAGGAAACAATGTTGGTGTTTCACTATGTAGGACACAAATACATGTTGTTCAATAGGACATTAGTTAGTGGGAGTGTATGGATTTGTTCTATAATATTCAATTAGTCATTCTTGAAATTTTGGGGTATAAATTTCCTTAATTCTTATCTTTTACCTCTATCCTTCTGGATAGATTTAGGATGATATAGTTATCAGGTTCTGAGGGATTGATCCTACAAGAGAGTGTGGAGGGAGAGGACCCACATACTAGTTGTAATATATGTATGGGGAAAATTTACTTGTACATGGTATATTATGGGTTTCAACAGATATCTGTGAGGAGTTAATATGAGACATTCATTAGATAGATTGGATAGTTCACCCTAGAGTCCCTAAGATGTTTTAGGATTTATATTGAAAATATTGGTGGTCCTGTAAGAAAATGGGTGTATCTTGTTTTTTCAGGAGGTCATCCACCTATTAGTAAGTGAAGTAAAAACATCAATGTCTAGTTTTACTTCTAAAGCAGCTACCAATTCATGAGTAGAAATGGGTTGATGTTGCGGTTGATATTGTGACATGGTCATTGAGAGGAAATGATATTTTTTCATATATTTTAAATAGGCTCAAAAAATATTCTCATGTACTACGTATTAATGATAAATTCAAGTATATTATCTTAGGAGGTTCTATATTAATGAATAAATAAGTCTTCAAATAGTCCCTTATAATATTGTTTCATATAGGATCACCAGTTTTAAATCATTTTCTAGATGTTTTGGAAGAGTTATTGTGTTCACCGGTGAATCTGAGCACATTATATGACCCTCTGACTGTCAGTTAGTTAGATTGCATGATTTAGTTGCCTGTGGAAATGTTTTGAGCATGCATACTAGGTTTTTGTGGCTATTAGGAGAGACATGTAACCTTGACTAAATTTTGATAAAATAATAGATTTCAAGGTACTATACATATGGTGAATTATTGGGATTTGAAAAGTATTAAATTTTATTCACCCATTTTTGGAAATTGGTGAGAGGGGAAGCTATGTTTGGACCTAGTATTTCTCATGAGACCACATAAATTGTATAGTTGATTTAGAAATGGATGGATACTATACATTGTCATCAAAATGATTACACAAATTTCATTAGATGCAATCCAGTGTTCAAGGATGGTGATCTGGTATTTGTATGTGTCTTTCTAAGGCTGGGACAAAGGAGGATCAGGATACATGGTAAACATTCACCATAATATGTCAGGTCATTTGAGAATCTGGAGATAGTCGGGCCTGTGGACTATGAGTTGATGTTACATTAATGGTAATGGGTCATGTACGAATTCATTCATGTATCTCAGTAGCGATTATATCACTCATAACCTTATCATGAATTTTTTGACCATGGAGGTTGAGTTACAAGTATATTCATCCATTAACGATCATCTTATATGTTTTTTGGATCAAAGAAGGATTTTTTTCTGAGGCCATTCTGTTCCGCTAGTAAGCGTGTTATTGAAGAACCACCGTGCACAAGATGAGACTTGGGAGTGGGTGGTCGATGTATGATTATAGTTGATATTATTTTTTACACTATAGGATTCAACACCATTATAATTGAAATTCAGGGATGAATTTATTTTAGGCGGGAAGTTTGTAAGAACCCTATTTTTCATTAGGTATGGAATCTTTTAACTTCTTTCAATTGTATCTGAAATATGTAAATATGGGAAAATATTAATAATAATTGAAGTAATTGATTCTTTGGGAGTTTTCATGGATTTTTAGGAGCTCGGAACCCAACATTTGGTGAGAAAGAGGGATGTTTAATTGTTATTATAAACTATTTAGGGAAGTCGCAGAGTTACTTCTAACCATAAAGCCTTGGGAATAAGGGAGGAGGATCCCACATTTTTTGAAAAACTATGCGATTTGAGCTGAATTCCCTTTTGACACACTCTAATATTTTTCAATGGGGATTAGAAATTTTTGGTGCATGGTTAGTCAATCCATGTGTGAAAACTGAGTGATTTTCTCCTTCCTACAGTAGTGTCCACATGGTTGGCACTTGGTTTGTTCAAATATGGAGCCAAACCATTTAACCATGTATTTTGGGTGAATTTATGCAATCTCCATTAATTATTCATATAAATAAAAAATATTCTCTCTTCTATATTGGTGGAAAAAATATTTCCAATGGGAGAGATTATTTTAGCCTCTTCTACGATTTTCCATTGAATCTCCATTCGATCTCACAATAAAGATCTGTCAAAATAATTAGATCCATATTAGTTAGAACTCAATTTCATTTTATCTATTCCCATTTCGTACTATTATTTACTGCATTATTTAAGTGGAAGATAATATTTCATATTTCTAGGTTCATTAACCATTCTTCATTTCCCCCCATGATAAGTCAAATCATGAGTTGATATTCGATGAGCACTCTAATACCATCATACAGTTGCTGGTCACATGAGTTTTCCTTTATATTAGAGTGTTTATATATATTATGTTGTTCCAAAAGACCAATTATTAGAGTGAATCCCATCAAATTGAATTAAATATATTTTTAAAATGTATAGTCTTGACAAATGAAATTAATGACATCATTAATTAATGATTACAGTTATGAACCTTGAATTTGAACCACTGAATGGGTGTGTTGTATAACTATATGGATCATCATTGGTGGAAAAATAATTTCTATACCTTATTTGTGTTCCATTTATCCCATTTACTAGGATGTTAAATGATATATTGAATTGTGATTTTAATTTAAAAGTTAATTGATTGAAGAAAAATGAAGGGAGTTACCATGGCCCATGGATATTTCTATATGATTTCTTATAAATAATTATATATATTTTTATAATCAAATTCACCCATGAGTTTATTAAGAGGCTATGATTCCTAGTCATAGTCCCTTGTTTGAGCCACATATTGAGGTGAGGTTAGAATAAAATGATCAAGGTGATGGACTCTTGTTTAATTAAATGGTATTTTTTGAATTCTAGTATTCTTTTAGTTAATCATGGGTTTACATTTTAATGAAATGAATAAAAAATTTGGCTAATTCCATTCTTATTCCCGAGTGATACTTGGAATCTCTATTGAATTTACAAGGACATACTCATATGGATGACCGTAAATACACTCAAGTGATACTTAGACTCTTGGTACGAGATTACAAGGAATGTCTCAATGAGGAGATTATTATATATTCCATGGGTGACCCTCAGGATCACTTAGTGGAATTCCAGTGACAGAATCTATTGGTTGGGCCACTAGAGAACACCTATAAAATATCTGGGTTCCTATTAGGATCTATATGGATGATATTGTAAGGTAATTCTGTTATGATACTCATAGATTGAATCATGGATTCCAAAAAATGAATTCCAAGGATAGTCATTTGTTATGAATTAAATTATTAATGAAATAATTTATAGGACGTGTCTTCTAAGACAAAGAAAAATCATTGATTCAATTATAGACATAAACTTCAATGATGTCCCAGTTTGATAACTTTTTATCACATCCCCACAGGGATGTTGGGATGTGTTCTTGGTCCTGAGAGTTATCAATAAAATGAACATTTTTATAAATTAATACAGGGATGATTATTCTTAATTGAAATTTTTGTCTAGGCCAATTTAGGTTGAAGAGGATCGATATCCATGGGAACCTATACCATTTCAGGTTTTTACTTTCATTGCTTCCTTTAAAAAATTTATTACTTCATGTACACTATTATTTAATATTTATTCACTAACTAAATGGAACTAAACCTTAGGTGGTTTCCTATTGGTATTGTATATCACAACCAGTTCAGGCTAAATTTGGGTACATGGATGGACTGTATGTTTGAAGTTATAGATAAGGTTAACTGACCAAATATATGTTTCTGACTATTGGTTTGGAGTATGGGTGCATTGGAGAGAGATGAGCCTCATGTTTCTAGATAGGACTGTTTTTGGTCTTTTAGGATTTTTTTACATGTATTGAACACCTAATATGTATTCATATATAGGATGTTTTTTATATAAATATTATGTATAATCATCACTTCTATATGATATTACTTCTGGATTTATTGAACTATTTCTTCCTATTGTATATTTTTTTGGTTCATTAATTTTTTCTCTACATATCTGTTGTTTCATATCTATTGTTCTACACTATGGTTTTTTGGGAATAGTCTCCCCACTAACACACTAGTAAATCATTACTAGTTGTAAGCCTTTAGAATTTGTGGGAGATTCTATTTATCCCATGTGACCAACCGATCTCCAAACACCATTGAGTGGAATTCCGGTCTAGGACATTATAATATCCCTAAATAACTATATTTGAACATTCCCTCATCCACCGTACCTATTATATTGGTGTTTCCCATCTTTTGATGGTGTGGGAAGTAATACATTGCATCATACTACACTTTCAACTCCTCCTTTCGTGTTTCTAAAACCCACTCTTTCATCGCCACCATTATGGACTATTCCATGATCACTCTTGGAGTGTCCCTGGTCAAAAGATTCCCATATATAAAAGGAATTTCCATTATTTTACTACAATATGAATGAAATATTTTTATTTAAATAATTTTTAATGTTACCCCACCCATTATAGTTATAACAATATTTTCCATTCGACTAATTGGAATCTTGCATGGAGCCAAGCACAATTGATCCATTGTGATGAGTAAGCATTTCTAAAGACCTCCTATTTCAGGAACATAAATTATGAAATATATTATCTATTGTATATGAATATTTACTATAATTCATATATCCTACACATTATATCTTATGAAACTCTATTAGGATCTAGTCAATGACCATGGTTCTCACATGATCTATTCCAATTGTAGGGGTTCTTATTGAGAAAAATCGTTCTCATACACCCCTATGATGTCCCTAATAAATAATTTATTCATAATATTATCCATCACACACCATATCTAGATTGTATAATTTGATGAAAATAAACCATGAAATGTACCCTACAATAATAATTTCACCCCGATGCAGCAATATATTAACATGAATATTCACTACATACTATATACTTCATATAAAGATAATAATAAAATAAATTATTTTATTAAACTCCATCATTGAGACTGTCATATAATCCTGGTTATGGGTAAATTAACTCAACCATAAAACCTCTTCTCATTGTAGATGATTTTCCATAAGTGAAATCATATGATCAGTTTTCATTTTCATGATCAATTAAAAGTTACACACTAACTGAAGCCCATCCTCTACTTCATAAGTGTATGGGTATCTATGAAATATTTTTAGACTCCTAAACTAAAACACATGAATTAAAATCATTCCCTTTGTGGATATTAATCAGATAACAGTAGAACTATTGTCCATTCAATGTGTTGAAGAACATCTTCTTGGACTATAGGAGGTGGATCTACCCAAATCACATATAGTGGATGTACTATTCTCTATTCACATGGTGAAAAAATCTCATGGACCAATCCTACACTGACACCTGACCATGTGATGGGATATCATCCATACCCTATGTAATATAACTAGATAGCTATTTTCATGGATCCATCTATAAATTTACATTAGATACCCTAGATAGATAAACATATGTAAGGAGATTACACAAGAAGGACATGTAAGTTATAATCTCATTCCTATATGATAGATGTGTGCTTGGACTCATTTTTTCTAGGACATAATCATGATTTTTCAACAAGAAGGTTTTTGGATTCCTATTGTTTGCAAACATCTGTCAAAAAACCATCATATGTTTCGCTAGACTAAGATCCAAACAAAAAAACTAAAAGAAAACATGAATTTGACCCTAAACCATTACTCATGAAACTTGTGACTATAAAAAACATCCTAGTAAAATATTTTACACGAATACCACTTTTTATCGTCTTATCCAAATGATGCCTCTATGACTGGAGATAAAATAAGTGTTATAACCAAGGATTTCCAAAAAAAAATAGCATGGTTGTGTGACTTGTTTAGATTTAGAATATCCTACATTTAAAAAAACAAATCCTAATGATCCTCTACACATGAAAACCTCCATGTATGTAACAATAATAGAGGATAAAAATAAAAGTATAAACTATAAATGTTATAGTGCATCTAATACCTCTATGAATAACCATACATATTAATTTTATAAAATAAAAAGTACGAAATATAAAAATACACCACAAAGTAGAAACAATGTTCCTCCTAACAAAACATAATATTATGAGGAATAGAATAGTCCAGGAATAGTATTCCAACCACCAACCAAGAACACTATCACCGAATACTGCTAGGATCCACTAATACATTATCAACCAAAATCAACAACTAACTACACATAAACTTCTTAGGGTAGAAAATGTTTGAGAAACAACCATGATTTTTCAGGTTTATACATACAATCATTGATTCCTAAAAAACAAAAGGGTGAATAAATAGAATATACCAGTTTTCATAACTCATAAGATAAATTTGGGAGAATAATCTAGTATATATTTTGTTATAAAATATTTAGACACAATAAGAGAGAGAGTGTGTGTGTGTGTGTTTTTTTTATATGTAATATATTGATATTCATATCGTGGTATGGATGATAACTCTTCCTATAGTTATAGTTGATAGCTCTCTCTCAATTCATCTGGTGAAATATAATACTCACAAGATATGGAGGACACAAGTAGTTCTGATGGAAAATCATAATCAAGGGGCTATGAATGCTACGAAGGTGGATTAAAAAATCATTTTTTATAAATTATGATGAGTGGGTTCCTATCCATAGATCGATGTATCATTCCATAAGGTGTATTTGGGATGTTTCAGAAAACCAATTTTATTTGAAATTGTGGAAACATGCCCTAAATTATTTAGGCCATTAGTGGGGGACCCCATTCCAATAATGTGATCACTCTCTAGTATCAATATCTTCCATCAATAATCAAAGAAATAAACTAATTACAATATGTCACTCCATATTTCTATTCTCAATAAAAGTTCCACCATCTCATCTTGTATAGAAAACTATCTGTAAAGGATAATTCATTCTTCCAATTATGATTAATAAACTAGGGTATATGGGAGGATCAATGATTAATTGGATGAAATTGACATGTCGCCTAGGGTTAATGGGTTGTACAACGATGCCTTACCTTTACAATGTCTCACTAAATAACATTAGGAATAAAAATTCAAATACAGGGTATGAGGAAAGGATCACACGATATGCTATAAAATGTTAGTATTTTTAGACTTTTATACATATACACATCTTACATAGATGAATAGAGTCACATTATGTTTGTTTATGGCCACATGGTGAGTGATACATAACATAGAACACAATCCATATCCACCACTAACTATGGTCTACAAGGACTATACTTTTATGGAATAAATAGAATGTTGACTACAATTTTAAATAGAAATAATTATCCCCCTCATTTTTTAACCAAAATGGAAGGATAAAACTCCATCATCATCATTATATATTTCATTGTGGTTGATCATACTGAAATCCTCTAGTGTAACCAAATTAATTCTATTTATCACAAGATGAATGTGACTTTTTCAACTCTAATGATATCTCATCCCACATAATAATTTATTTATGTCATCTATTACTCAATCATCAAAACATGATTCTCCACTAATCCTAACTACCTCCAAAAATATATTTGTTCAACATATATATCACAACAGAAGTGAAACTGTGGTTCAAATGTCACTTGAATCAATATGGTAGTAAAATATTCTTCCTACAATAGCCCAATGCCAAAAACAATTAAAACATGGGGGTAAAAGAACAATCAATAGATTTAATTCATAGGTTCCATGGTGTTTATTTGCATTTATCATCCTAAAAAATTAAAAATGATGATTAATTATTGTGTAAAATAGGAAACTACCTCAAACAAAAAAAGATTTTATTATTTACATCCTTGAACAAATATAAAAAATACATTGAAATTAAACAATTATAATATTACAAACGCAAATTAAAGAATAATATGGTTGAAATGCATAAATAAATATCAATACATTATCATCAGATGAATAATTATTGAAAAATGAATCTGTGATATTGTCATTGGTGATGTCTAATAATATCATCATTGGTGAAGGTTCATGAGAAAATAATTTGATAGTCCTTGTGTATGCACATTAATCACTGATGATCACACTAATTAATGCACTCTTTATCCTCTAGAAATTCCATAGGTTTATATTGTAAATCATAAGGGTTTACCATAACATGGATAAATAAGATACTTATTAGTTAACAACATTAATTTAACCATTTCAATTAGTTTTATAATTACTCCAATTAATTCGTTGTTTGATGCATGTTGTCCCCACAATCAGTGCCATGAAAAAATATTTCACACCAATGGAAACCCATATCTTGAAACCAAAAATGGTATTGGATCCCCTATATAAGACTCTGATTAGTGGGAATTCCTTTATTTTCATAACAGTCCATGTGTGGTTTAATATATTGTATATATGAATTTTAGGGTCAGGCTACACATTTAACACATATACAATTGTAAAAAATAATTTTTAAAAATAATTAATGGGTCTATATAATAAAATTGGATTCATTACAATATAGGTCACTCTAGGATCTCCCCATAAACCATTTCATCTAATACATATTATTGGAAAATACTCATACATAATAATGTTAAAAATTATCTGTTAGAAACATGTTATTTTTCAATAACCCAATGACCCATGAGATTATATTTTGAGTATTATAATATTATAAAAAACATAAAAAGGTATTCCGAGAGATAATAATTTTTTTTATCATGCATGAAATATGGGGACTCATAAAATGTGTGTAAAAATAAGAATTGTAATGGGTTCAAAAAAATATTGGGAATTGGAATTATGAGTCTAATATAATGTGTGATTTGGGAATTGAGATTTATTTTGAAATTATGAGTGTTAAGAAACCTCATGTATGTTTTTATCTGTTCCATTGTGTTTGGATGACATTAAATGAAATTGGAAAGGTCTTGAGGGGTGATTCTCCATATACCATAATAAATAGACCACTCGAGTACCCAGTCATGGTAAAATGATTACATAGTGAGGCCCATAAAAGCTAGGTATCCCCAAGGGTTCCACAACCATGTTTATGGCATCAAAGCAGGTTCCCATTGACAAACCATGATGTATTTATAAAAAATTTTATTTACTAAATAGATTTAAAAATTAATCATTTCATTTTTATCTTATTAAAATATTTAATCCTAGTAACCTAGTTCACACACAATACCTCATATTACCATTAAACCTATAATAGGGAAATTATTGAATCCATTTACTATTTTGAAACAATTATAATGAAATATGGTATCTCTTGGGAATTAAAATTGTATACCTATGAATCCTCTCACTTTATCACATTTTTATTGTTTTATCATGATCTTCATCTTGGGGTCTATCTCTATTATTTCAAAATTTCATTTGATTAAGGGTATTTCAAGTTATAATATATGACAAGATAACATTAATAATAATAAGTTATGCGGTTCATTTATTATTCAAATGTATGCTACATGTAACACCCTGATATTTAGTGAATAATTTATTTTTCAAATTAATTTAATATATTTGGTATTTTCTATTTCATGCAACACTAAAAATTGTTTATTTTATATTAAAGAAACATGTTTGTCTTATGTGAACTACACATAACATAAATTTTAGAATTCGCAGCAAAGAACAGTGAGGATAGATTTTATAACACACAATAATGACTTTCATCAATGGCATGCATAACATGCATGGATGAGGTTTACCGAACAACAATATATTATTAAAAATTATATTAATATTTATCCTAAAAATTATGTTAGTGTTTGTGAGTAGTATTAAATAATTTATGAAAATAGAGGGGTTACACAAACAAATAATTCATTACCTACGATGAACCAATTAAATATTAAAGGAATATTTTTATAGAAAACTATAATTATTCTCACCAAGATTTTTTATCCAAAAAATGAAATTAATTACAATTAGTGATTGATATTAAGGTTATATATATATATATATATATATTATTTAATAAAATATTTTTTATATTCATCCAATAGATTTGATGGGTGTAAGATAAGAACAAACCAAATTTTATGCCTAAAACCCTTTATTTTTATAAAGGTAGTTTTACTTCCCTTTAATGGAGAACCAATTTGAAATTCAATTTATGGAACTTTTATATATTACATATATTAAAATAAAAATAATATTTGTAAGTGAGACATAAAAATTTGGCTAGGATAAATTTTTGGTATTTTTATTTAAGATTTATATTTTTAAGTAGTTGTTAAAAATAATAGTTTTGAAGTTTAATTAGATATTATTTTAAAAATATATCCAATATCGGTAATTGGAACCAATTTCACAATAAAATTGTGTATAAAAACATAAAAAACTTTTTATTTTTTATTACTTAAAAAACACGCACTGGGGACTCGACTACAAGATTAATTTAAAATTACTTTAATCTGCTTATGTTATTGGAATTTAGGAAAATGAATTACATATTTTCAAAAATCATAATTTATATTTTATAACATGTTTAACATAGTTTTTGACAATAAATATTAGCGTTGTAATTAAAAATTAATTACAACGATTACGGTTTAAATAATCTTTACTACGAACTAATCATTTACTATATGACCCAAAATGACTTATACACATTCCCTAAAACCATTTTATGGAAATATGTATCCATAATACTCCCTTTTCTCAAACTTTTTCTGTTAACTAACCCCTATTAATTAAACAATTTGGGTGGGGTTTTGTTCTATTAAAATATTACAAGAGATTACAATCCCCCTTCATTATAAGAGGTCTTCTTCACTTCCACTTCCTCACACCTATCAACCCCATTATTTATGGCGAAGCTAGAATGGACCCAAGGCCTTCATTTTTATTGATTTTTTTTATAACCCCCTTTCAAGGGATGAGGGGGAACCATTACAAGGCCCGTAGTCTCAAAGATTACAAGGCCCGTAGGCTTAGAAGATTACATGACCTGAAGGTCTTAAGGAATTCAACCAGACTATCTACAATGAACTACCCCTCCCCGACATCTAGGTCCTGATATTAGCTCTCCACTTTTGCATGACCATCTGGCTAGGCTTTCTATGCAAGCACAGGCTGGACCCGATGGCATATCCATACCCTCTCTTTCTGACAAATCCATTTGACTATTCTCTATTATGTTCACCTACTCTGAATCCTTTTATAAGGTTTCCCTTTTTTGTATTGTGTGTAGGGAAACTATATGTGGCCCAAAGGCCTTGAGGTGGCCCGAGGTCCATAAAGGTGGCCCAAAATCCCTATCGACCTGAAGGCCTGGGTGGACCAAAAGCCTTAAGGACTCCAAGCCCAAACCAGTGGCCCAGGGTGAATAGTTCCAGCTACTACAGTACCGAATAGTACCTGCTACAGTAACTACTACAATACAAGCACAATGTACAGTACTGCAATAGTACTGCTTCAGTGCCTGCTACAGTACCTGCAATAGTACCCCCAGATATATTCCTCTACTTGGTTGTGAACCTGGGTCTTGTGGATTCACTTAAGGATACCTCACCAATTGGGCTGAGGCTCATTGGCTTATGTATGCCCAAAAACTACCCAGTTAATTCCACAACATTCCTCCCTTATACCTTGAATAATACCCTTGGTCATAAAATAATCTAAGGTATCCTTTTGGCTCAAACAAAAAGAAGTTACATAATCAAGGGGTAACACCCACCCACAAACTCTTTTCTTTTATTTACTTTCACCACACCTCAATTATTTTTATTCCATTCTAATATAACAAAACAAACCTAAATATAATAGGTTGTTTTTATGTTAGTATTTAAACCTCAACTTTCACACACATCCATATAATTTGTAACCAACATACTTATTACGTGTTTGCAGACTACCTCCTTGTTAAACGATGATTGTTCAACTTTCCTTTATCACCCCACATTATGGCCATTGGGATGGAGAATCTATTTATATATGTTCTATATAATATTTATTATCTAATTAATCTTATTTAATTATTTTTTAATACAAAACTATATTCTATCCATTTTCTTTTAATATGATAATTTCGTTTGTGGAAGTGCGGACTAAGGCCACCTTAATGTGATGTGATTCATTCATACTCTACATTGAATGTATTGTGGATGGATGTAATAAATATATATGATATATATGATATAATATATATATTTTAATAAATATATATATTTATTTATTCAATTATATAAATATATATTTCTTTTACTTTCATCTTTTCAACATGACTATAAAATGGAAATAGAGTTCATGCATACGTGTGGGTTACCGTCTCCCTAAAATGTGTCTATCGTTTGATACTTCTATTTTATTTGGATAATTATAAAACATATATACTATTTATACATGACATTTATATCATGTTTTAATTTATATAATCATTTTATAATTATACAGACCAACTATATAACAAATTATGATACATGGTGAGATCAAAGAGAATGTCATATGAAGTGAAACTGAACATGGGATGGTTAACATGCGGGTTCCATTAGGTAATAATAAATCAATATATGGTATTATATTTAACAATATGGTTATTTATAAAATATATAATAAAATTATATTTATTATATAGGTGGTTTAAATGAGTAAAACAAGAGTCAAGACTCATGGTAAGGGGGATTTAATCTCACATTTTATTTCTGTGAGATACAAACTATGTTCGCCACTCATTACTTTTTTAATAGTGTATATACTACCCATGATTTTGTTGAATGATTATTATAAATAAATTTATTGGTATTTAAATAAACATTTTATGATATTTCTTTCAAGTGTTTTATGTTTCAAAAGTTACATGATTGATAAAATAGTTTTTTCTCAATTTTTATTCCTTATGAATCGTCTTTTATTCTGAACCTAACTTGTTTTTTGAGGTGTATAAACATAAAATATAAAATTTAAATCATATAAAAACTTTTTTCATCTTATTTTACACTTCATGTAATTTCCTTCGCATCCATGTTGATTATGATCCCAAGTTACCATGTTATAAGAGCTTACTGTGATAATCTCATCATTTTTTTCAAGGTTGTTTATGTTTATGATTCCTTTGATGAAATCATATGATCCATCTTTCATGAAAAATCATGATTTTAATTATACAATGTTAATTAAATATATAATCATGTGTTAGTATCATTTTTAAACTCTTTTTTACTTAATATTATATTTTTATGTAAAATTTTACTGTCTCCCTATCTTTTAAACCAGAAATCAATTTTATTGAAAACCCATTTTTTAAATGTTTTCCTTTTATTTAAATGTCCCATTAAGCAAATTTCCAGGTATAAATGATTTTAAAAATGTTTCATTTTTTTAAATCATCATCTATATGTTCTAAAATATATTTTCAATGAAAAAAGAATACAAAAGTTTTTATGTTATAAGAATATATTCAACAAATAACAATAGATGTTTTCTGCCAGAAATTTTTTTAAAAGGCCTTTTAAAATTATTTCCCATATAAGATAACAACCATTGGTGATAATCATGACTTTATAGAGAAATTATTAAATTATTACATTCAATTTATTTCTATACATGGATTATTTTTTGATATAATGATGTTTATGAAACCTGTTTATCTTTCACAATGTATATTATTTTCAAAATCACTTCTTTTCATAAGTTATTTTTATGATGAAATTATTATTAAATCAATCTGTTTATATATGTTATGTTATTATTGCATGTTTATAATTACCATTTAATTTCATGGGTGATGATATGATTACTTAGATCTTGTGACACATGTATATATGATTTCACTATGAGATGTGTGGGACCTATATATCCTACAAATGAATTGGATACTAATTTATATCTAAGGAGATACACATTGATGGAATGAGAAAGGAAATTGGTTCAGTAATATACGGTTGTAATGAGAAATTAACCCAATTCATTATTATATGGCTAGAAAGGGAAATGAACTCAGTTCAGTAATATAGGTCTAGAATGGTGATTTACCAAGTTCAATAATACAGGGATTGAATGGGGGTGTACTCGTTTCAGTAATGTACATCGTCCACTAATATGGTCTTGGATGTGATTCCTTAACTACAATGTTTAATGATTTTATGTTCTCATTTTAAACACATTTCTATTCTTTAATACAATTTTATTCTTTCATAGATTGTGTTCTTTATTTCATTATGATTCATGTTTTAGGAACACTAAATATTTATTCCATTATTCATGTTTATGATCTTTCATATGTAGGGTTTGATCTTTTAATATAGTGATCACGTTCTCATACACCAATACTCAAGTTTTTGCTTACATGTCACCCTTGTTTACCCTTATTAATCATCTAATCTCACACCTTTTTATATTTCCTACCCCATTTAATGAAGATTCTTATTTCGTATTATTTTTAAATAAAGGTTGACAGTCATGAATAACCTAGTGAAAGATAATGTATCTCACTTTTGTGCTGGTTTTTAAGTTTCTATGATTCAAAAGCCACTGAACTAATATGGTATTTGGGAATCTATTTGTATAATGTAATATTTATTCCACAAAACTGATGTGATGTTAATTTATGTAAATATCATGTTTGTTAAAGATGGTTTGAGAATGAATATTCAGCTAAATTTTTGTAAACTAAGATAAGAAAATCGTATTTAGAACTGTAATGACATTTTTAAGGATAATTATAACTGTAAAAAAAGTGTAAGAAAATGTACTAGTATATTGGTGATGGTTAGAGTGATATGTTTCAAAAATACATACCTATATGGATACTACATGTGTATGTGGCATTGGTATAGATGTACCTAGAAGTAAAAACTCTAATAAGATGATCTGAGCTTGACTCAGGATAATCTGGTATATGTCAATGGGCCTTATTGCACACCTAGTTTTACACTCCCAATGGGAACTTATTTGAAAAATAAAAAATGCTTCATGAACCATTATGAATGATTTAAATATATTATGGAAATGAATAAACAAGTATAAACATAATGTTTCATAGATTAATGAAGTGTCAAATCTTAGATATCCCAAAAGTGACTTTTCAAAGTTATGTGGTTCCTTGTTATGATAATTGTTTCTTACTCTATGGTTTCTGTTTTACATAATGAAATGAATTAAAAGTAAATAGATTAATATTTAATGTGATGTAATATATTTTGATGATAATTCAAGTGGGATGATTAATGGAGTAATGGATGTTGTTATATTTCCTAATATGTTTTCAATGAACATAGTCAACAACATGTACCCTAATCCAGTATCGAACTCACCAATGAAAAGAGAGAGAATGAGTTTGCTGAGAGTTAGAGTAATAGATACCATGGATGAAATAATTTTTGGTTTCCTTTGTGTCTCAGTTGTTGTAGGGATCACCTAAGTTAATATCTTAGAGGAAAAAGAAGTTGTTTTGACTATGGAAAAGAAGGACATAATGATCGTAAATACAATTGAAAATGAAGAGTTTTGTTAATGAAATAGATTAGAATATCATCCTTCTTATGTAATCATTAAAGGATATGTGTATTATGTGTGGAATAAATGGTCATTATGAAACTCAATGTCCCATGAAGAAATCTCTTGAAGTGGGTTAGAAAGGGAGTGTGGGAAATGGTATCACTGTTGATGATGACAAGACTATAAATGAAATGTATAAGTAAAGTGGTATTGTGTAATAGGATAGGGTATCAATGATAATGGAATAATTATTAATTTTATATATAAATGTTTTTACGTATTTGGATTGAAGAATTATGTTACATGAATGGTGAAATATATAATGATTGTTCAGTTTTTTTACTAATGATTTAAAAAAACAAATAGAATGGCTCTAATAGAAAAGAAAATTGATTTTATGGAAATATGATGTCCCTAAAAAACATGATTAAGTAAAATATAACCCTTAATATGTTATTTATGGTATTTTAATGTTGTTTGGATAATGATATGTAGGATATGGATATGTAAATTGGACGGTGCTAATTACCTAGGATTTTATTATGGATTGGTTGATAAAGTGGTCTAGGTCGGCACAGATAATGTTTTAAACTTATTGGATATTATAAATATATCCAGTGACCATTGGAATAAATAATAATGCATGTATTCCGAAATTATTTGTGGTAATTTAGGTAATTTCCAGGTTTTAAGAGAAATTTTGATGAGGGTATTTCTATGTTTGGAATGTGACAAGAATGATTTATTTTGTAATATATGGGGGATCAATGTTATCCCAATTTCATGAGTTTTTTATTATATTTATAGTTTTCAACTTTCATAAGGGTCATAAGGTTTATTGTTTATGGAAATTTTATGTTAATATTTAGGTGAAGTAAGTATGATTAATGTGTTATCTATCCATATGACGATTTATGTATACTGAATAGCCTATTTGAACAACTTTGTTTAGATGATAACTAATGGAATATAATTGATCACATTATCTGTTAGTACATTAGGAATGAAAAATTCACCTTTGTTTTTTTTCTAAAGACGTGAATTTGATATATTAACAAACATGGGGAAAATTGTCATGAAATAATACATGTATAATGTTTCGTCAGAATTATTTAACATCAGGAAAAAATCATCATTAAAACAAAAAAAAGTTATCATATACTTTTTTTTCGGATGAATTAGAAGGTTCCTTAGGTCATCATAGATTTATGGCTTTATGATTGTTAACATTTTCTTGAAATATTTCTCTATCACTCTCCATCAAAACATGATGGTTAGATATCTCATTCATTCCCAAGTTTTCACTTCCCTCCTATGTTATCCAATGTGGAAATCTCATTATATGTTTTTTGGGTAAACATTAAGTTTCCAAAATTCTTTTCAAAAAGGAAAATTTATTGTTTATTTTTATGATTTCAGTTTTTGTGAATGTAAATCTCATGTATTAATCCGTTGAAGACCCATAATACTTTTGAGGGTGAAATTCATTTTAAAGTGATAGAATATAACATCCTAAGGTTTTATGGATTAATATATTTGAATTATTTTATTATTGTTGATATTTTTCATTTCATTAAAAAATAGTTTACTTAATGTTGAAGAACTATTATTGGATTACATGAACTATATTCAACCTACATGTCAGGTTTCTCTACATAGAACACTGATGACAGCTTGTGTAACATGCAACACTGACATTCCTTGATGGCTTGTGTAAGAAACATGGATGAGGTTTACCGAAAAAAAATATTATTAAAATATTATATTGTAACATAATATTTTTTGTTATGTTACTGGTTATGAATAGTACGAACTAATTTATTAAATACTATGGTTTACATAAATAAAAAAATACATTCATTTGTTACAATGAAACTATTAAATATAAATTGAATGTTTTTATAGGAAAATATTTTTATGCTCACAAAGAAATTGTATCCTAAAAAATTATATTAATTACAATATATGAGTGATATTAAGATATTACATATACATTAAATTTAATTAAATATTTTCCATATTCATCCAACAGATTCGATATGAATATGATAAGAACAAACCCAATTTTATGCTTAAAAACATATATTTTTATAAAGTTAGCTTTACCACCATTTAATATAGAATTCATTATAAAATAAAATTTTGGAAATTTTATAGATTTTATATGTTAAAAAACATCTTATTTGGAAAAAAAATATAAAAATTATGTTAGGATAAATTTTTTTATCTTTTGGTAAGTTTTTTTAAAGAATTGTTAAAAATATTATATTTTAAATCAACACTACTTTTTAACCTAATTTATTTATAACGTTAAATTATATATTAAATTATTTCAAAAGTTTAATTGTATTTTATTTTTACCATTTGATCCAACATAGATAATTATAACCAATATCAAATTGAAATTGGGTATAAATATTTGGTAAAGTTTTTTTCTTTTTTTCTTTAAAACCCCACATTGTCGACGAGACTATGGGATTAATTTTAAATTAATTTCCTCCATTTCAATTATCGGAATTTGGAAAAATGGATTCCATATTTTTAGTCATCATGATTTAAATTCATAATAATCTCAACATTGTTTTTTACCAAAATATATTAGTGAAGTAATTTAAAATTAATTACAATGATTAAGGTTTAATAAAGCTTATCTAAGGACTAATTCATAAATTTATGACCCAAAACGACCTATAAAATTTTCCTAAAGCCATTTTATATATATATTTAGACTATATCCCTTAATTCCTAGACATAGTGCATTTATTGAGCCACTATAAATTAAAAACGTGGGTTGGGTTCCTTTCTTGTAAAATATTATAATAGATTCCACACCTCTATTATAAAAGGCCACCTTCACTTCAAATTACTCTCACCTCTCAATCCCCAAAGGATTGTCCAAATTCATCTGAATTCACTCTATAAAAACCTTCTATTATAACTTTAAGCCTCAACTTGTTCATAATTAAAACCATGGAATCCTTTTTGCTCAAACTAGAAGGAGTTACCTAATCAAGAGGTAACACTATCCCTAAAAATCCTTTCTTTTATTTCCTTTATCCACTCCTACAAATCATCTTATTATATAATGATATAAAAAAACCGGTATACTCAATATAATAGGTTATTGTTTTGTTAATTGTTTTACCTTAAAATACACTCAAATCCATATAATTGGTAATGAACATATTTTTTTCTTGTAGGGGGACTACCTCCTCGCAAAACATTGATAGTTCATTTTTACTGAAATGCCTTTCATGGGGGCCATTATGATGGAAATTATGTTTATATATGTTATATATAATATTTATTATGTGTTTAAAATACTATAATTATTTTTCAACCCACATATTTTTACTATTAATTTTGTGCTAATACAATAAAATTGTTTGAGGAAATATGGACTATCATCCCCTCAAAAGGATTTGATTTGTTCAAACACTACATGGAATTTATTTTGTATGGGTCTACTAGATATATATGATATATATTTCTCACAAACCAGATCTAGTCACCACTAATAATAGCTGAAATTCCAGCCCAGGAAAAGGCCCGAAGGGAGTTAGCTATCCCCATGGGCTGGCACAAGTGTCTGGGTGTCAATAAATTTGGTTTGGGAATTATTTGCCTGAGTATTAAAGCATAAATCATTAAAAGAAATCAATAATAAGAATCATAAATTTTCATTCCAAGTAATAATTAAAAAAAACTAAATATGAATACATGGATTTTAATAAAGTACTAGAGGTCCAAGCATTAATAATAAAAGAACCAAATCAACCACAAATACTCCATGCAGCAGGGGTCAACACCCTCGAGCTGTCTCCACAACACCGCACCAAAAAGGGTACTAACAACCCAAACCACCTTCACCAAAGGATTTTCCTTTACCTGTGTAAAACCTAAAAATTTCTACATACACCCAAGGGGTTTAATTATGGTGTGACTCTAATCCCAATAGGTTACTACACAGTTATTCAAAAGAGTATGAAATACAAGGTGAAAAATCATGTAGTATTAATATTTAAGGAAAAGCTATGATAAATTCTATGAAATGAAACAATCAATTGTAAGTAGTTGTTAAACTAAAACCATCACAATCTTAACAAACTTGAATAATATATGTTTAATACTTTAATTTACAGCAAAAAACACCATATAATATGGGTAAAACCCACAAATCCAATGAGCACCAAACCGGGAACACACCTTGGCACTAGATAGTCTCGGCCCCTATATACCTCATACCTCAATGTAAAATATCCATGTCACAAACCTTTAACATGGAAAATACACTATTAGATAACATAACCATAACCTAGTGGTCCCAAAACATCATGCATATTGTTTTTAGGGCTATCTTTATCCATTTTCTCCGTGAAATTGGGAAAAAATCCATCCGGATCACTAGCGTACTAGTACATATCCACCCACCCAGGTACTTGGGCTTCTCCCATTTTTCAAAAAAAAATACATTATGAAATATACATCTTGTTTCATATTATAACACCACTAATGGTAAAATACTCAAAATATAGTATATTTACACAGTTTATAGAAATTAAAACACACAACAAAACAATTTGATTTTCAATAAACCAACAATACAAAATATAACAATGTTTTGCACAGAAAAGTCCCTTTAAACGCCCACATTGGACACCAAGTGCATACTCATATTCAGCTAAACATAATTTTCATCATCCAAAACATTTCTATAAACTAATTACATGAGTTATAAATCATCCCCAATAGGCATGACATAAAATAGCCATGTGAAACACCCAATATAACACCAAATTGGTACAAAAAATTCATTTACATAAAAAACATCACTGAAACCAAATTTCACAGAAACAACCTATGAATATTAACATTCAAAACATTATTATCATCCCTAATAAATTTCAATAGAATCAACTATTTAGTCATTGGACATCCCCACATGATCCAATAAAAGAATTCTAATAAAAACCCCCAATTTCACATAATATTTGCACTTAAAATTCATTTCCTTTAAAGGTACCACTAAAACTAATTTTTGAAACAATAATATAATGATATAAATATTAAATTTTTATAAACACATCAAGATAAGTCACAAGTATTTCATATACAATGAAATCACCTACCGATTTGTTAAAACCTTGAATCCTTTTTGTGAAAACTCAATCGCACCCCCACGACACCACAAGGAAGGTAGGTCGAGACTAAAATTAGAAGATTGGACCAAGAAAACCTAAATTTAAACACTAAGTTAGAAACAATACCCTTTTGAAATTTTGGAATTCCATTAAATTGGAAGAAATTTCATGAATATGGTAGGAGCTAAGAGGGGGAAACACTTGCTTGAGATTATGTGAATTTCCTCCACCAAATCCCCATACAAAATGGAGTTCAAATGAATGTTTGAGAGGCATTGAGGGATTTAATGACTGAAGTGGTCGAATAGGGGAGAGAGTGATGAGTTTTGATAAATTCCAATAGTTAAAATAATTAATTTAACCCAATTTTCTAATGACATGGACCAGGGCGCATGGTTTGTGTGCACGGTTTGGAAAACTGTTCACCTAAACTGTGCACCATTCTTTATCCCCTAAAACAATCTCCAAAAGAAACGAAAATTTATGGGGGGTTATGTGGAACATATGGGGGATTGTTAGGATAAAAATATAATAAATATAAATACGTTTAATTAATAACATATGTGTGACAATTATCCCCACTATGAAAACATTCTATCACAGAAAGCCGATTAGAAGATTGATCAGAAAATAGGAATGGGTAGTCATCCCCAACCCATGAATTCTACTCCAAGTTCTCATGGGTATCACTATCGTGCAGCCAATAAACCCCAAACTATATAATAGACTTCCGTAAAATCCCCTTCTCCTCATAGTCCACTATTTTCATAGGTTGCTGTAAAACAGACAAGTCAAGCTCTATCTCTAGTTCTTCCCAACTCAGAACTTGGGATGGATCCGGGTTGTACATATTAAATTGGGGGATATGGAAGAATTCAAGTATGGGTTTCAAATAAGAAGGTAAATACAACCAATAATAAAACTTTTCAATATTCTTGGTTATCTCAAAAGAACCGATATATCGCAGCATCAGCTTCACTTACTTCCCCAATGGACGATGGCCCAGACGAGGGGCCACATTCAAGAATACCATGTCACCCACATAAAACAATAGGTCTTTATGCCTGTGGACATCATAAAATTTATGAATACTATGAGCTATCAACAAGCATTTCCAAATCAAATTGACCTTCTCAGAAATCTCATACACCAGACTCATCCCCTTTATTGAGGTTTCGCCTACCTCAACCCAAAATAGGGGGGACCAACAAGGCTGACCATAGAGCACCTCAAAAGGATCCATTCAAATCGAGGATTGGTAACTATTATAATTAGAAAACTAAACCAATCCCAAATGGATATACCAAGAACCTCTAATGTCCAAATCACATTCATAGAGCATGTCCTCGAAGAAATGGTTTTCCCATTTAGTCTGACCATCCGTTTGAGGATGGTGTGTGGTGCTCATCTTGATCTGTGACCCGAAGGCCATTTGTAGGACTACCCAAAACTGGGAATTTAATTGGGGGTCTCTATCTAAGACAGCTGATGACGACAAACCATGGAGCCTTTCTACCTCCTGATTTTACAAACATCCCAACTCATTCACTTTAGTTGTATCCTTGATTAAATGAAGTGGGATGATTTGGTTAGACGGTCGATCACTACCCAAATGGAATTCTTACCCCAATGTTTATGAGGAAAACCTGCAATGAACTCTATGGAAAACTCATACCACTTCCAAGTAGGAATGAGTACTGTTTGTAGCAAACTAGAGGGCCTTTGGTGCTCCTCCTTCATTTGCTGATATATATAGCATCTCGATACAAATTCCATAATGTCTCATATCATACCAGGCCACCAGAACTACAGATGGACATCATAATACATCTTAGTGGCACTTGGATGTATATACCACTTAGACTGGTGGATATCTTGCATCACCACTTTTCACAGAGATAAGGAAACAACTTAATATCCCTTGAATGCACAACATACCCTTGATAGATGATGACCAATCAGTGGAAATCTCCCCACCATGAAGAAACAACATCAGCAACTAACAAATCTCATAACTAGGTTGTTCCCAATGAATCATTTCCAAAAGATAAGGATTCTACATAACACTTTCCAAAACCGCACCCACATTTTTCACCTTGGTCTCCCCATGATTCTGAGAAAAGATCCCCATCAAATTCCACTCATCACTATACTTCCTCAAATCCTGCACTAAAACTCTTCTTCCGAAGGTGTCGGCTACCATGCTAACCTTTCCTGGGGTATAGAAAATGTCAATGTCGATCCCCCATAAGTACTCTATCCAACGACATTGTCTCAAGTTGAGGTCCTTATGTAAAAATATATAGGTCAATCTCTTGTGATAAGAGAAGAAAACAAACATCTCCCGAAAATGGTAGTGATTCTAGGTCATCAAAACATGCATCACTACTACCAACTCTAATTCATGGGTTGGGTAATTCTTTTCGTGTGATCATAGTTGGGGAGAGATATATGCCACCATGTGATCATCTTTCATAATAATGCACCCAAGACCCATAAATGAAACATCACAATAGACCACATACCCCTTATCATCCTGTCACACCCCAATATTTCATAGTACATTTTCTCTTTAAAGTAATTTAATATTTTGCGCTACACGCAACAACGAGTTCAAACACATCACGACCTATCAAAATAGCCATTTTAAAAGTTTTTATAAAAGTTATAAACCACATTTTGAATTTTATATATATCCTATATAATTTTAAAATTTATATTTTGTCTTTCCAAGACATAATATAATGACAATTTCAATTTTTTAGATAAAAGAAGTATGTTCCAAAAAAAATTGCATTTTTACCACCTATTAATAGTGAACCCATTTAAAATGAAATATTTTAAAATTTTACGTCACATTTTCCAAAATTATCTTCTTATTTAGAAGAGGGACATAAAAATTTAGTTTGGATATGTTTTTGTTTTTTTTTTGATAACTTTCATATTTTGATGAATATTATAAGACACTAAATTTTTATTAAAACTATATTTTTTAATAAAAATAATTTATAGTGTTAAATTATAAATTTGAATGGTTTTTAAGTATAATTAGAATATATTTTTATCCCTTAATACTATATAGCTCATTATAAGTAATTTCACATTTAAATTGGACATAAACAAATGTCAATCTATTGGTAGTTTTTACTTTTTAAAAACCCTAATTTTTGGTTTTGACAAGGGGAATTAATTTAAAATTAATCAATGAAACTTCAATTTTTTGAATTTGGTAAAATAGTCTTCATTTTTTGATTTGTAATATCAAAATTATCTTATGGTGATTTTTTTGTATTTTTCCAGAAAATTTCAATTTCTGATGAATAGAGAAAAAATGACGTTATTATTTAAAACCGACATTCTACTAAAAAAAGTATTTATTTTATTTAAATTTATTTTAAGTAAAAATAGATACATAATACCTATATAAGTTCAATTTCATTCATTAGATCCATTTTATAATAATATTACATATATAAAATGTTATTGAACTTTTTTAACATCTTTTAACCACTTTCTATGTGCATTTTAAAATTTGCATAAAACGTAAGTTTACCACTTCTGTGAATTATATTTCCAATACCCAAGACACACGATTGATATCAGTAAGTAAAATATGGTTCAATAAGATGAAAATAATTTTTTTGAATAGAAACATTTGACGTTTATTTTCCACAATTAAAAGTAATTAGGGTAATTAAAGGTAAAATTTATATTATAATTACGTTAACACAAGTCCTAATTCTAATGGATAATCATATTTTAACCAATATCAACCTTAGGAGTAAAACATGATACTCATTGATCTATATGGATTAGATTAGGCCATTTATCATTATTTTATTTAAAGAAGAGTTAAAAGTGTTAAATTCAAAATTTAATAACTAAAACATTTTTAATATACAGTTATACATAATATAAAATTGACATTAAATATTCAATAAAAATATAAATTGATTTCCTACATCATGGTATTTCATTTATAATTTTTAGACATTAAATAATTAAATGTATTTATCACACAATGATAATTCATTAATTACTTTGTAAATGAATGATTAAAATAATTGATTTTATAAATATCAAAATAAATGTAAATTGAGACTTTTGATACATGAAAATAACTTTATAGTATAATAGGACATTTTAGGGTTGAATAAATTAATATTATTTTATGTAATAATGATTTTAGGACTTTCACAATAACCAAATACTAAATAGTGTCAAAATTGACATAAATGAGTTTTTTTAAAAATAAAATTTTATTAAATGATATAATATTCTATAAAATATATGGTTTGAAAAAATGACTTATATAATAATAAATATGTCATTATTAAACCACTTGGGGTTCACTTTCAATTTTATTGTCTGTTTATTAAGCATTTAATATAAAAATACAAGAAGACATTATAAAAGATAAACTATTTAACTAAGAGTTATATCTAAACAATATGGTTAATATGCTGACCTGAACACGTCTAAAACATATTGGTCATGATTATTTCGACCCATCCGTACCTTATATTTGAAATAAATCAATTTCAGGCCATTATTAACCAAAAATGATTTTATAATAAAATAATATTTTAAACTTTTACTAAAGTGACCCTCAACTATATTATCAAAGGGTACTTTCCCTTCTCTCAAAATAACACCTCCAAATCCATTTTCCTCAGCCAAAACCTAACCAAATCTCCAACCAACTTAATTATCATCAACCTAGAGGCCCTATATTGAGTATAAATCCAACCTAATGATCCCTTTTTTTCTAATCAAAAGGAAACACCCAAAGAAGAGGTAATAATTTAATCACCTCTTTCAATGTTCTTTTCTTCTTTCACTTTCTCTTTCTTTGTTATTTACATTCCAAAATAATAACTATAGTACCTTCTAGATATAGTGATGTTATTACATATATTTCAAAACCAAATTCATTATTCTATCAATCCTATGAATGATAATGTCACCATGTATGCGTACATACGGCTTACCATCTCCACACCATTGTGTAATTTATTATTCAACACAATGTTATTTGGATGGATATAATGATGAGTAATATGTATATAAATAAGGAAAATAAAATTATAATTTCTCTTTAAAATTAATATATCATCCAATTACTCACCATTTATTCATTTTTTATATGATATTGCATCTCTTGTGTACGTACGGCTCACCATCTCCACAACGTGACAAGATTCATTTCCATGTTCACTATTGAACGATGATTATAAAAATATATTATAAATATGTATGCAATATATGAAATAATAATTCTACTAATTAGATGTATATATATATATATATATTTATTTATGTACTTACATATATCTTATTCACTTACTTCCATTCAATATGATATGAAAACGGAAACAACGTTTATGTGTACGTACAACCTACAATCACCATAAACAGTGCTTTCCATTTCATATATATATCTATTATACATATCTATATTCTAAATTTAAATTATATATATTTCATGTTTTATATTATGGAAGTATTTAAATAATGATCTAAATGATACAATCAAGAATTGGAAGTTAAAACAATTATGATACAGAAAGTGATTATTACCCGAAATGTTAATTTAACGAGGAAATCATTATTAAGTGGGAAGTATAAAGTCATAAATGAAACTTTTAGGGCATAATAAATATGAATATGGTTTTGGTATTTTTTAATATCATACTATTGTGTTTATACATGAGGTTAATCCTAACCTCAAACAAAAGAAAGTGCAAGGTAAGGGTTAATTCCTCAATCACATTGTTGTACATGATTGTTTTTGTGTAAGTATTTACTGGGAAATATTTATTATCTAGATCCATGTTTAATAAAGGGGTTTTCCAATTTATTATTTTTAAGGGACTCTTTAACTAAAAAATCATTTTAATTTTTTAAATATTTATTCTCCTAAATCATTCTCATTAATTCCTATGTCTTCAAAATGGATTTTAAATGATTTATATATATGGAGATGAATGTTTTTAAATTTTAATTCCTTTAAAATGTTTCAATGTGGTATGGGACACTTTGATTCAAAAATTCCCTTTAAATGTCTTCCTTTATAAATTGTGATAATCTTTAATCTTTTCAAAAAAAGGGATATTTCTCTCAAAGAGTATTACTAAAGCATTTTAAACTATGTAAACATAATTTTTGGTTATTATTCTTGATTATTATAAACACAATGTTAAATATTATATTGAATGAGTTGTGATATGTTTGACTGTGAATGTGATATTTTTATACCATTCATGATTTATGGTTAAAGTATTGACATTTATTATGCTAGTTTTATAATGAATGGTTATGTTATGTTTCAACATTTTCATATGAGGAATGCATTGGACATGTTAAGTAATGGGTGGGGCCCGCTATAGCTCATCGATGCATCGGTAGGTCTCATGAGACAAACTAGTTTCTTTTCACAAGGCCTTGAAAAAAAATTATTTGTATTATTGGCATGAAGCCTTGACTATGTGGTAATGATGTCTGACGTTAGGCATTCCCGCATTATAAAATTTACTATTACATGTTATTATTCAACTAGTAGAATATCCATGTGCTTGTCTATATTGTAGTGTTTGATTTATTTTCTCCAAATTATGTTCATGTTTATGTTTAAAAGGTTGTTGTTTTTATTACACATCTTTCCTTAAAACATTATAGATTATACTAAATTATATATCCTTACTAGGCATTTGAGCTCACCCCTTTCTTATGTTTTGTTTTTCCAAGATTCCAAGAAGTGTATTATGTTTTATATGTATGGTTAATCTTGGGGAATAATGATGTTCTCACATGATTTTTTATGTTGTTTTTGTTTTGTTTTAATGTTTATTATAATTTTATGTATGTAATCTATTTTCTTAGACTGCTAAACTGATCGGTCTTTTGGGACATTATTCCTTGCAATCATGCCAATGTATTAAAATAATTCACTGAATCCGGTCATCTAGGGTCTGGTCATTACATGACCACTGGAAAAATCCGCATGGGGGTTGTAGTCAACCACCGCTTCATCTCCACAAAGGATTCCTGGAATTCTAGGCCCCATAAAAACCTCACCACTTTCTGGGTGAGTGAGGTCATCGGTGAAGCAAGCTGAGAGATACCCCAAATGAATTCCCTGTAATAACCATATTGGCCAGGGGAACTCCTGATCTCGAACACATAAATGGGTTACTCACATGGAATGACCACACAGATCTTCTTAGGATCCACTGAGACCCCCTGCTCCATGATCACATGCCCGAAAAATTTCACCTCAATCATCCAGATAGAGAACTTTGAAAACATTTCCAAAATTCGGTGATCCCGTAATGTGTGAAAAATAATCCTTATGTGATGATTGTGTTCCTCTTAAGAGCCATTGTATAATAGAATTTCATCCACAAAAACCACAACGAATCAATTGAGATACTCATGGAACACCCATTTCATGAGTTTCATGAAAACCACTAGAGCATTCATCAATCTGAAGAGTATGACGAAGTACTCGAAGTGGTCGTAATTGCTTCAGAAGGCTGTCTTCAGGATATCTTCCTCTCTCTCCTAGAGTTGATGGTATCTTTAATGTAATTCTTTTTTTGAGATCCACTTTTCCCGTTCAACTGATCAAACAAATCATCTATTTTGGGAAAAGGGTATTGGTTATTAATTGTTACCTTATTCAACTTCTAGTAGTCAATGCACAATTGGAGGGATTCTTCAACCTTTTTCACAAACAACATAGGAGAGACGCTCGGGTGAATGATTCCTTTGGATAATATGTCATCTAGTGGTATCTTTAATTCCCTTAGATCGGTGGGGGCCATACTATATGGGGGAAGAGAAATCAGTTGTGTTCCCAACGCCAGATCAATCTAGAACTCTATGTCCTACTATGGGGGAAAACCAGAAAAATTATTCTAGAGTACCTCCAAAAACTCATTCACTACATGAGGTAGTGCACATTTAGGGCCAATACCATCATCCTCTAGTGAGAGAAATGATATCTGGAATATTATACTTCCAAACTATGGGAGTGGATGTCCTTCACAACCCGATCAAGGATCCCATTCTCCACGAAAAACTTGAGGACTCCCATCAAGTGTTGTGATACTCACTCACTGCCTATAGCAATCGATGTATGCCTAGAAGTGCACTATCCAATCCATTCCAGGCACCACGTAAAAAATATCCATATCTAATACTAATAGGACCCATTCCATCTCATCCCTAACATGGAAAGTGCACATGATGGGCATCTGAGACCCTACTCCTTCTTATTTCCCAACAACATAAAAAAAGTCCTTCGCAAAAGACAACAACTCAGTTGGTAAATTTATCATGTCCAAAAAATGGTAAGAAATGACTTAAATAGAGGCACCAATATCAAAAAGAGTAGAATCTATAGAATTTGAAATCAAAATGGTACCTCGAACTCTTGAGCGTCCTACCTCTAATCTTGTTGGTTCCTCATCCACCGCATCGAAATGTCTGGTCTCAGTCAGAGGAAGACTACTAGTCTATGGTTGTGCACTAATCTATCTCTTCACAGAGGATGTCCTAGAACTAACACTACACCTGCAAAATCCATATCCCCCCATCCTCGATGGCTCTAACTATGATGGAACTCCTCTGGAAGCCACTGTCCCTACCCCACTCTGAAGTGGATGTGACACCCCACAAAAGCTCTTAGAATGAACCATACAACCACATTGGAAATAGGCATTAAAATAAATTTTGCATGTCGTTCGTATGTTTCTCGGCCTCCCACACCGGTGGCACACGACCAATCTCACATCAGAGGCCACGAATGTGAACTATCTCGGAGAGTGGAGTGAGCTTCCACCTCTCTTCTTCACATGTTCTTCCCACATTATTTTCATCTCTAAAGAGCTACCACAGTCCACTACTAATACTGACCCAGGGAAACCAGAACTTCCTCTATAGTTAATCTCCACCATACACGCCCGGTCAATGTCCTCATCATAGGTCCTCCACTTGTACAAGAAAAAATGGGAGTATATCTCTGGTCGCAAGCCTTTCTCAAACCTCTAAGACATCTCTTGTTCATTAGAGACAATTTCAGGAGAATAAAAAAAGAAATCAGTGAAACAGTTAGTATACTCCATCACATATAGATTTCCCTGAACATGATCCATTAATTCTCGAGGACCTAGAATATTCCAAGACATCATGTAAGTATTGTTCATTGAAGAAAACCTTGAAATATCTCCAGTACATCTGCTCAATCTTCCCAGTTTGAATATCGATCCACACCAACTGCGGCTGGGACCCTCCAACTGATAAATATTATCACTTCACCCAGAGATCCACAGGTGTATCCAGAAACAGGAACATGCGCTCGATCTTTTCGATTTATTCAAGTTCTTCCCGGGGTTCTATGACACCTCGAAAGGTATGAGGCTTGCTTTGAAAAAAATACTAATATTTATATTTTCTAGGTCGCTACCTCATCTACCCTAATAAAAATGGGAATAGGAGTAGGTCCATGTCTCAGATCATGAAGTGCCTGGACTACAACCTCAACTAGCCACTGATCATACGGCGTGGGAGAATTCTCTTCGGCTTCCTCCTGTGGACGCATGTTATCTTTCTGGGGAGGAATGTTTATACAAAATTCAACAGTCACAAAAATAATATTCAGTACCACAATTCTGAAAATTTTAATCAAACACATAAAATATAAATTATCTAAACACATTGCACTACTATAAGAAAAAACTACTCCACCCCCGCCTGATGTCCACGTATGGTCTGCAGCCCACACATCTCACATGAAAGTGTATTCAAATAAACAATTTCAATATCCTATGGTGACTCAAGGTCTATCAAGAGAGGTGCTATCCATGAACCCTACTCGTGGCCAAAAATTCGAGTCCCCACAGTCCTTGATTTTGTCTATCTTGAATCATCCCAATATAAGAATACAACCCAAAAACATTGGCCTCATCTAATAACATTTTGTCAAGAACCAGATCTAGACACCACTAATACCAGCATCAAATCCAGCCCATGAAAATTCTCTAAGGTATTTCCTCATCCCCAAGATATGGAACAAGTGATCGGGTATCAATAAAATAAGTTTTTAAATGATTTACCCATGTATGAAAGCATAAAACATTAAAAAATCAATAATAAGAATATGAGATTTTCATAAAAAATAAAACTTGACAAAAACCTGACCTGAATTCGTGGTTTTAAATTAAATAAAAGAGTTACAAACATAAATAGAAACATCATAAAATCATCCACAGTGACTTCAAACGAATAGGGGTCATCACCCACGAGCCGTCTCCAAAACACCGCACCACAGGAGGGGACTAACAACCCAATCCCCCTTCACCCGAGGATTTTCATTTACCTGTGTCAAATATAATAAATTATACATTAATCCAATGGGTGTAAGTAGGGTGTGATCTTAATAGAACTAGGATACCACCCAAAGATTCAAAATATTATACTATACAAGGTGAAAAAGATAGTAGTATTAACATGTAAGGAAAAGCGATGATAAATTACAAGAAATGAAACATTCAATTGTAAAGAATTTTCAAACTAAAACATTCAAAATCTTAACACATTTGAATATGTAATTTTAGCTACTGTAATATACATCCGAAAACATCCTAATACAAGGGGAAATACCACAAATCCAATGGCCACCAAAACCAGGAACAACCCTAGGAACGAGATAGTCTCGGGCACTATGTACCTCGTAACATGGAGTAAAATATCCATGTCATGATCCATTCCCATTCCCGGGTAACTATTATAGAACATAATCATAACATAGTGGTACCCAAAAATTACCCATAACTATAGTTGGAGTCTTAGTTATCCATTTTCTTAGTGAAACGGGGACAAACCTGATCCATATCACTATGGTACTAGTACATATCTGCCCACCTGGGTACCCGAGCTTCCCCCATTATGCTCAAAAAATTTTAGAATGCAACATACATACCTTTTCATATAAAAACACCACTAATATTCACATAAAAAAAATATACACACTTTATACCACATAAACACACTACAAAACATATTCAATTTTAGTAAAACAACATCACAAAAGCTAATAATGTTTTGAACAAAAAATCCCATTAAAATCCCACATTAAACACCATGTGCAAAATAACAGTCACTGAAACATAATTTTTAGCTCCCAAAACATTTCAATAAACCCATTACATGAGTTATAAAAAAACCCTATTAGGCTTCACATAAAATAGCCCAGTAAAACACCCAATTTAACACCAAATTGGTACCCAAAATGCATTTCCTTAACCAACGTCACAAAAACCAAATTTTTTAGCAACAATAAAAAGAGATAAAAAATTAAAATATTATTTTCTTCCCTAATACATTTTAAAAAATAAAAAACGCATTCATAGATAATCCCCAAATGATCCAATAAAATATTTCTTGGAAAAACACCTAATTTCACAAGAAAATGGCATATAAAATTAATTTTGTTTACAAGTACCACTAAAACCAATTTTTTCACCAGTAATCAAATGAGATAAACAATAAAAGTTTATAATCACAGAATGTTATGTCACAATTATTTCATACACAATGGAGTCACCTGCCAAATTTGTTAACACCTTGAATACTTGTTGAGAAAATTCAGTCGCACCACCACTGCACCTTAATAAAGATAGATCCGGCCTAAAATCAGAAGACTTGACCACGAAAACCCAATGATAAACCTTAGGTTTGAAACCATATATTTTGGCCATTTGGGACATCAAAAAAATTCGATGAAACTTCATGATAAGGTGTGGAGATAAGAGGGTGAAATACTTACTTAATATTGTGTGAAGTTCCTCCAGCACATCCCACATCAAAATGGAGTAAAAATGAATGTTCGATGGGATTTGAGGGATTCCACGGCTAGTGGTCAAATGGGGGAATAAACCGGAGAGTATTGATAAATCCCGGGAGGGAGAAGAAGTCATTTAACACACTTTTTAATAACCCAGACATGGCCTCACGGTTTGTGTGCACGGTTTGGAAAACCATTCACCTAAACCATTAACCGTCGTTTCACCCCTCAAAACATATCCTAAAACACCAATATTTATAGGGGATTAGGGGGGGATAGGGGTTATGTTATGATGAAAATATAATAAATATAATTACCTTTAATTAATAACATGGGTGTGAAAATTCGCCCAACCATGAAAACATTTGGTCCCACAATGTCGACTAGAGGCTTGATTGGAAAAAAGGGTACTTTTCATCAACCCATGACATCGGCTCCCAGGTCTATTGTGTATCACTACCATGCTTCTAATGAACCTGGACCTGTGTAATAGACTTCCCTCAAAGCACCTTCACTAGGGTGTCCAATATTTGCATCGGCCGCTCTAAAACGAACATGTAATGCTCTATCTCAAGTTCTTCCAAGATCAACACATGGGACATATCCAGGTTGTACATATTCAACTAGGATACATTGAAGACATCATGGAAGGATGTAAAATGAGAAGCTAAATCCAAACTATAATACACCTTCACAATAGTATAATTTATATTAAAAGAGCTAACATATCATGACATAATCTTCATTTACTTCCCCAATCGATGATGGCCTAGACGAGGGGCAACTTTCAAGAATACCGTGTCACCCACAAGAAACTCTAGGTCTCGACACCTATGGACAGTATAAGATTTATTATGACTCTGATCTATCAACAAGTTCTTCCTAATTAACTTGACCTTCATAGACGTCTCCTACACCATACTCGGCCCCAATAGTTATGTCTCACCTACCTCAGACCAACACAGGGAAGACCCACAAGGCCAACCATAGAGATCCTCGAAAGGAGACATTCAAGTTGGGGATCGGTAACTATTATTATTATAAAACTCTACCAATACCAAAAGGTTCTTCCAAGAACCTACAAATTCCAAAACACATGTACAAAGCATGTCCAACAGAATCTAGTTTTCATGTTCTGTCTGACCATCCATTTGAGGATGTTTCGTTGTACTCATCTAGATCTATGACCCCAAGGCCTTCTATAGGCCTCCCGAAAATTGAAAATTTAAACTGGGGTCTCTATCTAAGACAACGTCTAACTGCACACCATGGATCCTTACCACATCTTAAAGTTACTAACGGCCCAACTCATCCACTTTAGTTGTATCTCTGATCTGAATTATGTGGGATGATTTGGTTAGATGGTTGATCTCCACCCAATTGGAATTATTACCCTGAGGTGTACGAGGAAAACCAACAGTTAATTCCATGTAAATCTTGTCCCACTTCAAGATAGGAATGGGTAGTTGTTGCAGCAAACCAGAGGGCATTTGGTGTTCATCCTTCACTTTCTGAAATGTAAAGAATCTCTACACAATTTCTATGATTTATAGACTCATAATAGGCCAACATAACTACCAGTAGAAATCATAATACATCTTAGTGTTTCCTGGATAGACATCCCACTGAGAGTGGTGGATATCCTATATCACCACCCTCCTCAGAGATAACGACACTACTGAACGGCCCTTGAAGCACAAGATGCCCTTGGGATACGATGAACAATTAGAGGATGTATCCCTATCATGAAGAAACTACAATGAAAAATGAAAAAACTTATATCTAGAATGTTCAAGTGGAATCCACTCCATGTTATATGGATTCCACCTAATGCTCACCAAGAATTCCCCCCCCCCCTTTTCTCCTTGTCTCTACATCCATCTATGAAAAGATCCCCATAAAAGTCCACTCATTATTGGACTTTCTCAAATCCTACACTTGAATTGTTATTTTCAAGGTGTCTGCCACCACGTTACCCTTTTGTGGGGTATAGAAAATTTCAAAGTTGAACCCCTGCAAGTAATTGATCCAGTGACACATTATCAAGTTGAGGTCCAACTGTGATATGATATAGGCCATGAATTTGTGATCAGAGTAGACCACAAACATCTACCCAAATAAGTAGTGACGCCAGGTCAACAAATCATGCATCACCACTGAAAACTCTAAGTCATGGGTCACTTAATTATTTTCTTGTGGTCGAATTTAGCAAGAGCCATATTCCACCACGTGATCATCATGCATAATCATGCACCCAAGACTCATACCTGTAGCATTGCAATAGACCACATACTCCTTCCCTAACTCAAAAACAATTAGCATGAGGTTAGTATTCAAATGCCTCTTCAACTCCTTAAAGGATACCTGACAATATGGTACCCATACAAACATCACCCATTTATGGGTGATCGTGGTCATTAGTGAATCAAGCCGAGAGAAATCTCTAATGAGTCACTTGTAATCACCAGCCAGCCCATGGAAACTCTAGATCTCAAGCAAATTTTTCAGTTCCTCCCATGACATGACCATATTGATCTTCTCAGGATCCACTAAAACCCCATTCTCTAAGATCACATGCCCTAGAAATTCCACCTCCTATATCAAGAAAGTTCTCTTTGAAAAATTTCCATAAAAGCAGTGATCCTGCAATGTCCCCAAAACGATCCTCAAGTGATTTTCATTTTCCTCCATAGAGCCATGATATACTATAATGTCATCCATGAACACCACAACAAAGGAATAAAGATGCCAGTGGAACACCCTACTCATGATTTCAATAAAAACCATGAAATGATTGATCAATCTGAAGGGTATTACATAGTACTCAAAGTGGTCGTACCTACTTCGGAAGGCTGTCTTTGGGATCTGAATCTCTCACCCTAAGATGATGGTATCCAGAACACAAGTATATTTTTGAGAACCACTTTTCCACTTCAACTCATTGAAAAAATCATCTATTATATGAACATGGTAATTTTTTCTTAATTGTTAACTAATCTGGCTTCTGGTAGTCAATGCACAACCGAAGGGATCCGTTAGCCTTTTTTAGGAACAACACAAGATTGGTCCAAGTAAAGATACTTGGGTTAATTAATCATTTGAATTATAAGTCTTCCATATATATCGTAAATTCCCTCATCTTTTTTGGGGTCATACAATGTGAGGGAAGAGATGTCAGTTGTGTTCCTGATGCCAAATCAATCGAGAACTCCATATCATGCTCCACGAGAAAACTGGAAAAATCATCATGGAATACCTCTGGAAACTCATTCCCTAAATGAGGTAGTTCACCTTTGGTGGAGACACCATCATCCTCTAGAGCGAGCGACAATAAAGGGAAGATAAGAATACCCAAATCTGGGAGTAGAGGTCCTGTGCAACCCGATCAAGGATCTCATTCTCCATGAAAAACCTAAGGACTCCCATAAAGTACTATGAAACTTACTCACCGCCTGTAGCAATAAATGTATTCCTAGAAGTGTACTAGCCAATCCATGCCAATTATCACATCAAAAATATCAAATTCTATGACAAAGAGGTCTCAATCCATCTCATCCACTGACATGGAAAGCGCACATGATAGGAACCTAGGACCCTTCTCCTTCTTCGTTCCCAGCGGCATAACAAAATCCATCACAAAAGATAGAAACTCGGTTGGTAAATTCAGCATTTCCAAAAAAAGGATGAAATTAATGAAATAGAGGCACCGTTATCAAAAATATTAGCAACAATAAAATATGTGCTCAAAATGGTACCTCGAACTATACGCGGTCCTGCCTTTGATCCTAATAGTGCTTGATCCACTACATGGAGATGTCTGATATCTACAAGAGGATGCTTGGTAGTCTATTTCTATGACCTAAATTAGATCTACCCAGAAGATGACCCAACCCTACCACACATACAACAAATCAAGATCCCCCTATTCTCAATGGCTCTGAATGTCCTGGAACTCCTCTAGAATCCACTAACCATGACCCACACTGATGTGGACGTGCCACCCCAAGAAAAGTGATGCAAGTGAACCATACCCCCACATTGGTAATAGGGCTTTGAAGGAAGTGGTTATGCTGGTCAAATGTTCCCCAGCCTCCCACACTAGTGTCACATGACCTATCTTGCATCAGATTCCATGGAAGTGAACTGCCTGGAAGAGTGGCCTAAACTGTAACCTCCCTTCTTCACCAGTTCCTCTTGCTTTCATTTCTTCTCTGAAGAGATTCCAAGTCCCACTACTAATAGTGACCTCGTGAAGCCAGCCCTACCTTTATGGTCAATATCAACCATACACTCCATGTTAATGACCTCAGCACATGTCCTCACCCTGAAGAAGAAAACCTAGGGTTATATCTCGGGTCGCAAGCTTTTCACAAACCTCTGGTCCTTCTCCTATTCATTATAGATGATTTCAAGGGTGTACTGAACCAACTCAGTGAAATGGTTCGCATAAGACATCATAGATAGACTCCCCTGAACAAGATCCATGAACTATCGATACCTTCCATATACCAAGACCTTAGAGAAGTATTGTTCATTCAAGATAGCCTTGAAATCTCCCAAGTGCATCTGCTCGTTCTTCCAAGTGTGAAGTACCGATTCCCAAACCATATGATAAGGACCCTCTCACAGAAATGATTCTCAGTTCACCTTGATCTCCCCAGCTGTATCTATGAACACGAACATGTGCTCAATATTTTCAAGCCATTCCTCCGCTTCCTGGGGTTCTATGCTGCCTCATAGGGTAGGAGTCTAGATTTTCCAAAACTCCTGATATTTATCATTTCTAGGACTATAAACTTCTTCCCTAATATGAATGGACAATTGAGACAGTCCCTATCCATGATCTTGGATAGACCGGACCATAGCCTCAACTAGCGTACAATCAAGAAGTGTGGGAGAATTATATCTGGATTCCTACTATAGGCTCTTGGAAACTTTCGGGGGAGGCGTGTTTCTACAAAATGAAACAGTAAAAAAAACAATATTCAATACCATAATTATAAAAATTTAAATCAAACACATCAAATATAAATAATATGAACATGTTACAGTAATAAAATAAATAATTACTCCACCCTGCCAGATGTCCATGTGTGGTCTGCAGCCCACACGTCTCACTTGGAAGTGAAGTAAAATTAACAATTTCAATATCCCAGGGTGACTCGAGGTATTCCAAGAGATGTTGGGTCCAAGAACCATACTCACGACCAAAACTCAGAGTCCCAAAAGTCCTCTATTCTAGCATGACCAATCCCAAAATAAAAATACAACCCAAAAACATTGGTATCATCTAATACCATTTTGTCACGAACTAAATCTAGCCACAAAAAATAGAAAAAACATATACATCCAATGAAAATTTATAAAGTGCATTATCTATACAAAATGGATGGTAAATGTTCCCGAGTATCAATAAAATTTCATTGAGAATGATTTATCCGAGTATGAAAGTGTGAAACATTAAAAACAATCGATAATAAGAATAAGAAATTTAATGCCAAACAAGGCTTAACAAAAACCATATCTAAATGCATGGTTTTATATAAAGTACAATAGGTCCCAAAATAAATAAAAATATCATAAAATCATCCACAAAGACTCCACTTGACAAGGGTTCATCACCCCCGAGCCATGTCCACAACACTGCACCATTGGATGGAACTAACAACCCGAACCGCCTTTACCCGAGGCATTGGTTGTACCTGTGTCAAACATAATCAAGTCCACTTACACCCATGTGGTGTTAGTAGGGTGTGAGACTAACCCCAATAATATACCACCCAAGTATTCCAAAGAGTATTTAATATAATGTGAAAAAGAAAGAATTTTTAACATGTTAGGAAAAATGGTGATAAATTCCATGAAATAAAACATCCAATTATAAATAGTTTTTAACTAAAACATTCGTAATATTAACACATTTGAATAATAAATTTTATCTACTATAATGTAAATCCAAAAATAACATAATACATGTTTTAATACCACAAACACAATGAGCAAAAAAACTGCAAACACCCCTAGGCAGTAGATATTTTTGGGCCCTATGTACCTCGTACCTCGGTGTAAAATATCGATGTCACAATATTTTCCCAGGAGCGAGCCACTATTAGAGAACATACCCAAAACCTAGTGGCCCCCAAACATAACCCATATAGTTTAGTTAGTGTTTTCATGACCCATGTTCTCACTAAAGCATGGACAAAACCCTTCCAGATCACTAGCGTACTAGTACATATCTGCCCACCTAGGTACCTGGGCTTCCACCTTTGTGATTAAACAATTTTAGAATGAAAAATACATCCCTTTGAAAATAGAAACACCACTATGGGTCATATAAGAGCAATTAAATATCTATGAACACTTAATTCCACTTAAAACACACAACATAAATTTTGATTTTCAATAAAACAACTTCCCAAAAGCTAACAATGTTTCGCGCACAAAAATCCCTTTAAAACCACAATTTGAACATCATGTGCATACTAAAATTCACCAAAACAGAATTTTCAGCACCCAAAAAATTTCTATAAACCCATTATAAGAATTATAAAACAACCAAAATAGGCATCACATAAAATAGCCATGTAAAACAACCAATTTAACAACAAATTTTTACACAACAATCGTTTAGTTGGCAAACATTACCAAAACCAAATTTCGTAGCAAGAACCAAAAGATATGAACATTAAAAAAATTATTTTCAGCCTTAATAAATTTAAATAAAATTTTCTATGTAGTCATAGGGAATCCCCTAATGAACCAATAAAACATTTCACTGAAAAACCCCTAATTTCACTTGAAAATGGAACATCAAAATCATTCTCTTTACAAGTAACAGTAAAACTAATTTTTTCCACCAGTAATAAAATGACATAAACATGAAAATGATATAAATACAGTAAGAAAATTTACAAGGATTTCATACATAATGTAATCAGATACAATATTTGTTAAAACCATGAATCCTTTGTGTGAAAATTCAATCGCACCACTGTCGAACCTCAATGAAGGTAGATCGAGCCTAAAATCAGATTAATTGTCCAAGAAAACCAATAGTTAAACACTATGTTCTAAAATATACCCTCTATTAATTTGTGATGTCAACGAAATTGGAATAAACTTCATGAAAATGGGAGTAACTAAGAGGTAGAAACACTAACTTGAGATTGTGTGAAGCTCCTCCACAAAATTACCCTTAAAAATAAAGTTCAAATAAAGGTTTCAAAGGCTTTGGGAGATGCAATGGATGAAATGGTCGAATAGGGGAAGAAAGGGGAGAGTTGGGAAAAATCTCGAGGGGGGGGGGAGAATTCATTTAAAATAATTTTTTAATTTCCTAGACTTGGTCACATGGTTTATGTGCAGGATTTGGAAAACCATGTATCTAAATCATGCACCCTCATTTCTCCCCTCAAAACATATCCAAAATACACAAATATTTTTTGTGGATCAGGGGGACTTAAGGTAGGATCTTAGGATAAAAATATAAGAAATATAAGTACCTTTATTGAAGAACATGCGTGTGAAATATATGATATAATCAAGATTCATTAATAATTATATATGTGTGTGTGAATTTAACTTTATTTGTTTCAACAAGACTATTAAATTGAAATAACATTCATGTGTACATATAAATTACCATCTACCTGAATGGTGTATTCATTTGATAATTATATATTCTATGAATTTTTATAATACACATTTAATTGATATAAAAAAATATTTATTTCATGTTTTACATTATGGAACCCGGATATAGTTATAAGAACCAACAATATAACAAATTAATACACATACGCAGAAGAAAGTGAATGTTATCTGATGTGAATCCTTAACATAGGATGGTCAACATGCGTGTAATATAAGGTTATAATCTAGAAATATATAGTATTATATATAATAATATTCTTCTTTAAAGGACTTATAATAAATTTATATTTATTATATAGGTGGTTTGAACGAGTACAATTAGATTCTGTACTCAATGTAAGGGGGGTTTCATCTCACTTATCATTTCTATGAGATACATGTTATGTTCGCCACCGAATATTTTTTTATGTGGTGTTTGTATATCCCATGATTGTATTCAAAGATTATTAAAATTAAATTTATTGGTATTTACATATCCATTTTATGATATTTGTTTCATGGGTTTTATTTCACAAAAGATATCAAATCATTAAAATAGTTTGGTCTCAGTTTTTCTTCATCGAGACTCATGTTTTTTATTAAATCTTAATTTTTTGGATGTTTATATACTTAATTATACATGTCATATCAAGAATATACTTATTTTAGTGGTATTTTAAGCTTCATTTAATTTCATTCCATAAATTGTGATATGATCCCAAGTTAACAAGATATAAGAGTTTATTGAGATAATCTCAATTTTTTCGAGGTTGTTTATGTTTATGCACCCTTTAATGAATGTTTGTGATCCATATCCCAAGAACAATCTTGATTTTTCATCTGCTATATTTATTAAAGATACCCTCATGTTTTAGTACTAATATTTACACACATTGGTACTAAAGATAAATTTTTATCTAAAATTTGATTGTCTTTCTCTCTCATCAGTTATAAATCTATTGTATTCATAAAAAGTGTTTTTAAAAAATAAATATTTTTTTTCAATGCATATATGAATATAATTTTCACGTAAAATGTATTTTAACAATATTTTATTATTTTCAAAGAGTCGTTTATATGTTTTTGAAATCAATATAAAAAGAAAATCCTTTAATTTTTTTTTATATTATAAAAAGAATTTTTCATAAAAGAAATTAAATTTTCCTATTGAAATGATTTTAAAAATATATTGAAATTATTTCCAGGTAATATAACATCTATTGGTGTTACTTGTGAATTTATGGGAAAATTAGTCAATTTTTCCATTCATATTCATTTTCCTAATGAATTATGTTTTGATAACATAATTTTTATAAAAATTGTTTTTCATTTATAGGTTATATACTTTTGAGACCCACTTCTTTTCACATGTTATGATTATGATTAATGGATTCGTGAAACCATTATATTTCCACATTTTATGATTTGATTACGTGTTTATAATACTGATTTCATTTCATGGGTTATGAAATGATTATATATGATATTTTGGAACATATATGTATGATTTCACTATGAGATTGGTTGGACCTATATCTCCTTAAAATGCATTGGGTAAACATTTTTATCTAATGAGATAGACATGGATTGAATGAGAAAGTAACTCTGTTTAGTATTACAGGGTTGGAATGAGAATGGAACATGGTTTAGTATTATAGCTCTTGAATTGGAAATGGACATGGTTCAGTAATATAGGGATAGAATAGCGGTTTACTTAGTATAATAATACAGTGGTGGAATAGGGTGTATAATTTTTATTAAAAGGATTTTCCAACAAGATGGTATTGGCATTGATTCTTTGGAAACAATAATAAATCATATTGTGTGCATATGTGTTTTCCATATTTCTGGGATTTATTCCTAAGTTGGGAATTTATGGGTTATGTTATTTATTTCCTTATGATTCATGTCTTATGAACTGTCAATCATTTTTCTAGGATTCATTTTTATGATCTTTTATATGGAGGGTACAATATTTTAATCTTATGATCACGCTCGCATACACCATTTCTCATTTTTATGCTTAAATTTTTCTCTATCTTACCCTTATAGAGGAACTGATCTCACCAATTATTATGTTTAATTCCCTATTTTATAATGTTTTTATTAATTATGATTTGTCTAAGAAGGGTGATAGTCTTGAAGAACATAGTGGGAGATAATTTTTCCCACTTTTTTACCAATGTTTATGATTATATTTTTTCTATAAAACTAAACTAATATGGCCTTTGGGAGTCTAATTGTATAATGTTTTATGTATTCTAAAAAAATGATGTAATTTTAATTAATGTAGATATCAAGTTTGTAATATTTGGTATTAGAATGATGGTTTAGATAACCATTGGAAACTAGTATAAGAAAATCATAGTGAGAACGATAATTATAAGGGCAATGAAATGTTTAGGAAAATTTCTAGGACTTTTGGTGAAGGATAAATTCATTAGTTTCCATTATATACAACATTATCTAGATACTAAAAGTGGGTGTGGATCTATAATAGATTTACCTAGTAGTGAAAACTCTGAAAAGATGTTCTAGGCCTTACTCGAGGTAATCTGGTCCATGATAATGAGCCTTGTTGGACACCTATGTGGACACTCTTAAGGGATATGCATTAGTGATTCACAACTATTCATGACCCATTATGATGGATTTAAGTATATATTGTCTATAAATAACCTAGTATAAACCAATGTTTTCATTGACTATAGAAGTTTTAGAAATAAAATTATATCATAAGTAACTTTTCATGATTATATGGATCCTCATTATGAAAACTATTTCTTAGTCAAATATTTAGGTTTTATTAAGTGGATGGAACTAGAAGGAAATGTATTATGATTGAATTTTATTGAATATTGGTTTATAAGAAGTCATGTGGTATAGTCACAAGAGTAAAGGATGCTGTGATCTATCCTAATTAGTTGTCCATGATCATGATCGGTAATGAGTACCTTGATGGACTCACAATGGAAGAGAAAGAAGGAGTTCGCTAAAAGTTTGAGTAATGGAGACCACATAAGAAAGTATATTAGGTTTCCATTGTGTCTAAAATGTGGATTTAATCCACTATTTTAATGTCTTATAGGAAATATAATGTGTTTTGACTATGGAAAATAAGGACGGAAAGAAAGTGACTACAAGGGAAAAATGAAAAGTTCAGTTAACAAAATGAAAGAGAATATTGGTATACCTAATCCATAATCGAATGTTAAGTTTCCTAAGTGTGTAATAAATGGTCATTGTGGAACTAAATGTTCTAAGAATAAAGATACTAAAGTTGATTAGCAAGGTAGTGAGAGAAATGGTTACATTTTTTATGATGGTGAGACTATATAAGAAATGTAAAAGGAAAGAGGTATTGTGTAATAGGAAGAGGTATCCTTGTTAATGGAATGAGGAAGAAGTGTAATAATAAATTTTTATTTGTATTTTTATTGAATAATTATGTCACATGAATAGTGAAATATATAAGGATTGTTTTTCTTATGTTTTTCACTGTGGATTTAGAAGAACATGTTGAATGGTTCTGATAGAATAGAAAAGTGATTTAATTGAATAATGGTGACCATGGAAGACACATGATTAATGAAAACCTAAACCTTAATAAGTTCCTCATATTATGTTATTTTTGTTTAGATAAGTTGTGTGGTATATTCTAACTAAATTGGATAGTGATGATTACCGTAGATCTGAATTTTGATTTATTGAAAATGTGGATTATGTCTTCATGGATGAAGTTTTAAACATCATGGATATTAGGAATACATCCAATAACCTTTTAATATATAAGAATACATGTTTTCCAAAATTATTTGAAATAATTTTTTTTTATCACCATGTTTGAAGACAAAATACGATGAGGGTATTCCCATGGTTTGAATGTGACAACCAAGAGCTATTTTTTTAATTTATGGGTGATCAATGATATAATTATTTCATGAAATTATTTATACTATTTTTTATTACCATATTATATAAGAGTCATAAGGTTTAACATTTATTGATAGTTTATGTTTAAAATTAAATTAAGTCAGTAATATTAATTTTTATCCCTCTATATGTTGATTAATACATACTGGATAGCCTATTTAAAATACATTGTGTAGATGTTAACAGAATAAATATCATGGATATAATGATTATTTAGTACTATTGGAATGAAAATTTATAATTATTTTTTAGAGAAATAGGTGAGTTGTATCAATGAAAAACGGGGTAATATTTTCCTAAAATAAAGAAATTATAACTTTTCATGAAAATACTTCAACATTTGGGAAAAATATCTTGAAACCAAAAACATGTTCTAGTATATCTATGTTTCTGATGAATCAGAGTGTTACATAGTTAAGCCCAGATTTATGGATTTGTGATTGTTAACATTCTACTGACCTTATTTCCTATCCCTCCCCATCATAACTTGATTGTAAGATTTGGCTTCCATTTCCATGTTTTCACTTACCACCTTTGTTCTCCTATGTGGGAATATCATTATGAGTTACTCTAGTTGACGATTATGTTTCAAACATTCCATTTTAAAAGAATGTTTTAGTTTTTATATTTATGATGTTGGTTTTTATGAAAGGAAATGGAAATTATTAATTCATAACATACATATGAATTTTGAGGGAGAAATTCATTTTAAGGGGTGAAGAATGTAACACCCCATGATTTTTTGAATTATTATTTTTGGAATTAATTTATTCATTATTATTATTTTAATTTCACAAAACACTAAAAATAGTTTATTTTATATTAAATCATATTTTTTCTACTGAGTAATAATTTTAAGATAACTTTTTGCTTTCTATACATGGAACACTGGGGATATATTGTGTAACACATAATGGTGACATTTCTTGATGTCTTGCTTAACACACATTGTTGAGGTTTAATGAAAAACAACATATTGTTAGATTATTTTATAAATATTTAACCTAACCGTTAAATTAGAGGGTATGAATAGTAATAACTAATTTATGAAATATTATGGTTTAAACAAATAATAATATTAATTCTTTAATTAAAATAAATTAATTAAATATAATGGAAATATTTTTATAGAGAACTATTTTTCTGCTAAAAATTCGTTTTCTCCTAATAAATTAATATATATATATATATTATATTCATTCAAATGTTTTTTATATTAATCAAATATATTATATAGACATAAGATAAGAACAAACCAAATTTTATGCCTAAAAAACTATAATTTAAGAAATGTAGTTTTACTGCATTTTGATGGGGAACCATTTTTAAATTCAATTCATGGAACATTTATAGGTTTAATATTTAAAAATATAATTCATATTTCGAAATGAAACATAAAAATTATATTATGATAAATTTTTTGTATTTTTCTGTAAGATTTCATTTTTTAAAGAATTATTAAAAATACTGGATTTTAAATCAAAATTTAATTTTCATATAATTTATTTATAAGGATAAATAATGTTTTATTTTTCTTTAATATTTAATTAGATTAATTTTGTAAATGTTGTTCCAAATTAGTGAATTAAAACTAATTTCGCATTTATATTGGGTATAAAAACATAGCAAACCTTTGATCGTTTTTACTTTAAAAACCCGCATAGTCGACCCGACTATGACATTAATATTAAATTAATTTTTACCACTTATCTATTTTTAATTTTGAAAAATGGATTCCATATTCAGAATAATAATAATTTATAATGTCGAATAAGTTTAAATTAGTTTTCGACCAATAATATTAGTGATGTAATTATAAATTAATTACAACGATTAAGGTAAAATTGAGCTTAAATAAGGAAAAAACATTAAATCTATGACCCAAATAGACCAATACACTCTTCCTAAAGACATTGGATAGAAATATTTATACCCTATACTTATTGGATCATATTTTTACCATTAATGAACCACATTCAATAAACAAAACATGGGTGGGGTTCATTTATTTTAAAGTATTACAATTGATTTCACTCCTCCTCCATTATAAATAGCCTCCTTTACTTCCATTTCCTCTCACCTCTCAGTCCCATTTGTATTAGTAAATATATAACAAATTCACTTCCCAAAATACATTATTTCGACCTTAAATCATCCACTTTGGCATAAAGAAATCTAATGAAGCCTTTTGGATCAAACAAAAAGGAGTTACCTGATCAAGAGGTAACAACCGCCATCAAACTCCTTTATTTTATTTTATTTATACACACCTTAAAATAATTTTATTCAATTATAATAAAAATAAAAAATTACCTTCTATATACTAGGATTTTATTTTGTTAGTATTTAAACCTGAACATACACACACATCAATCTAATGTGTAATGATAATACGGTTTACCTTGAGGCGGACTACAGGCTCACAAAATGATGATTATTAAATTTTAATTTACCGCCCCTCATAGTGTCCATTATGATGGAAACATTGTTTATTTATGTTGTATATAATATTTATTATGTAACTAATATTAAGTAATTATTTTCAAAAACACATCTTTATACCATCCACTTTGTGTTAATATGATAATTTCATTTAAGGTAGTTCAAACAACTACCCATCAAAGCAATGTGATGTGTCCATACACTACATGGAATGAATTAGGGATATGTTTACTAAATATATATTATATAAATGACAGAATAATGATAATTTAGGAATTATGTATATATGTGTGTGTGTGTCTTTTACTTTCTTTATTTCAACGTGATAATTAAAAAGAAATATCATTCATTTGTATGTATGACTTACTATCTCCATGAATAGTGTATTCCATTTGAAAATTATATATTATATGTATTATTATAATACACATAAACTAAATATAAATTATGTTTTTGTCATGATTTAATTTTTGGAATCATTATATAGGTATAAGGACATATTATATAACAAATTAGGACACATGATAAGAACAAAGAAAATGTTATCTAAAGTGAATCCTTAACATATAGAAGTTATCATGTGGGTAATATATGGTCATAATCAAGTCATATATGGTATTATATATAATAATATGGTTCTAAAGGAATGTTATTATAAATTTATATTTATTATACTTTTTTTCTGAATGACTACAATGAGAGTCAAGACTCAGCGTAAGGGGGAATTCAACTTACTTTTAATTTATTTTAAAATAAAATTTATGTTATCCAGTATTTACTTTTTTTGGTCTATGTACTTACCATTATTGTATTAATTAATTTTTATAATTTAATTTAAGGGTATTTAAATATCAATTTTATGATATTTCATTCATATATTTTATGTTTCAAAAGTTTCCAAATCGGTAAAATATTTTTGTCTCAATTTATTTTCATTGAGACTCATGTTTGGGTATGAAACTAAATTATTTTTTGAGGTGTATGTACCTCCATTTTACATGTTATATCCTAAATAGAATTTTTTTAATGATATTATAAGCTTCAAATAATTTAATTTTCCTATATGGAGAGTGTTATCCCACATTATCATGTTATAAGAGTTCATTGAGATAATCTCTTACTTTTTTTCATGGATGATTTTGTTTATTCGTTATCTGATGAAATATTAAGATCCATATCTCATGAACACTAATGAGTTTCCATCTATTATATTTATTCATCATTTTCTCATGTGTTATTTGCATTTTTTACTTTATTTTCTTCCTAATGTACTGTTTTTTGTAAAATATTATCGCTTATCTCTCTTCATTTAAAATGCTATTTTATTCAAAAACCATGTTTTTTAATATCTTTAAATATTTATAAAAAGGATCCATGATGTTAATTTTCAAGGAAATTGTATTTTAATTTTTCTTTTCTTTTTTTCAAATAATCCATAGAATTATTACAAATCTTTTTTCAATGAAAAATATTTAAAAGGTTTTACGTTATAAAAAATTTTCCATAGAAAACAAATACAATATCAATAAATGATTTTCAAAGATCTTTTATAATTATATCCTATCTAATAAACACGCAATTGTGTTACATGTAACGTTTTGGGGATGTTTTTCAATGTTTACCTTCATATTATTTCTCTGAATATATTATTTTTTGATAGAATGATGTTTGTGAAACTCGTTTCTCATTCATAGGTTATATGATTTTGAAACAAACTACTTTTAAGGGGTTATTTTTTTTATGAAATTATTATAAAACACATATCTTTCCACCAGTTATGATATTATTACATGTTTATAACATCCATTTCATTTCATAGGTTATGACATGATTATTTATGATCTTATAGAAAATGTATGTATGATTTACCTATGATATGGGTGGGTCCTATATCTCATGTCATTGTATTGGGTAAAGATTTATATCTCTTGAGATAAACATGGATAGAATGAGAGATAAACTCATTTCAATATTACAGGGATAAAATGAGAAAGGAAATTAGTTTAGTGTTATATGGATGGAATAAGAAATGAACTTGGTTCAGTAATATAGGGATAGAAAACGAGGATTACATATTTCAGTATTAATGGTATTGAAGAGGTGTGTACCAGGTTTATTAATGGAATTAATCCACTAAAATGGTTTTTGGATGCAATGCCTTGGGTTCTATGGTAAATTATATAAGCGATTATGTGTTTTACACATTTACAATTTTTATTCCTTTGTTATGGTTCCATGGATTATGTTATTTATTTACAAATGATTCATATATTATGAACAATAACACTTTATGAAATGATTTATATTTATGATATTTTATATGAAGGTTTTTGATCTTTTAATGTTATGATCACATTATCATACCACTATAATCATGCTTATACATACATGTATCCCTTTTTTACCCTTACTGGTCATTTGAGGTCACACATTTTAATGTTTCCTTCCATAAGTTATGATGATTTTTATTATGTATGATTTCTCAAATAAGGGTGATATTAATGAATAACCTTGTGAGAGATAGTGTAGATCCCTAGTGTATCTATGTTTATGTTTCCAAGTTTCGAAATGCACTAAACTATTACAGTTTTTTGGAGTCTATTTTTATAATGTTTTATGTATTTTACAAAAGTGATGTAATGATAATGTATGTTAAGATCATGTTCTTATACGACATGAATGAATGTTTCATGAAATCTTTTTCATGGGAGTCCAACATTAATAATTGTGGTATGGTGAAATATAAATTTTAAATTGGGTATTGGTCAATGATGAAGCATTTAGGATTGCCTTTGACAATCATTGTATAGTTCAATGGTTTTGTGACAGCCATAATCATTGATAACAAGTATTTTCACCATGGATTATTTTAATTGATATATAAAGGGTATTAGGCTATGAGATAAATATAGAATTATTTCTCAAAAATACTCTCTCTTAAGCTAATAATGTTCCTAGTATTGTTTCCCTTTTGTGGATGTTATTTTGGTTTTTATAAAATCAAATGTGTATTGGATGTGTACCTTTATTATAGCGACCCAGGGTTACCATACATAGGTATTTCATAATATTTATTTAGGAATATTCATTACATTACTCTATCACATGAACGGTGAACATAATATTTTAGTGTCTTTTGAAACATAGAAACACAAAAAATTGTACCATATGTAAATTAAAACATCCCTCACTATGATCTATAGAACTAGGACCCATCAAAGACATATCAGAGGAAAATTCATTATAACCTGGGGAAAGGGAAAAAAATAAAGGGTGATCCAATATGATCTATAAGGGTAAAAAAGGGAGATACGTATGCATAACATGAAGATAAGCGTATAATGACATGACTATAACAATTGAAAAAATAATAATGAAAATAAAAGATAATAATATTCCGTCGGGGAATAAAAATTGGATGTTGATAAAACATTAATTATAAAGTAATAAAATATTATTATCCATGAGATAAAAACATTATAATAAGTCACAGATTTAAGGAATACTCATATGCATATACAATATTATGTAAAGGCTACCCACAATTGCATTCATGACATGTTGTGTATGGGTTTACCATATGTGTTCCTACATCAAACGTGGGATTATGTGATATGTACCATCTTTCAATTATGGTATAACCTCCCTTGTACCAATTAATGTAATATAAATTTAATCATTACCCAATTAATTAGTGGGAGATATAGGTCTCATCCAACACATGATAAAAATCATACACATGTGTTACACATGATCTTAAAACCTCCATCATATAAAAACAAATGAAATAAAATTGATTTTATAAACATTTCATAATATCGTAACTTTTTGAAAGAAGATAGGATTCATAATCATTTCTTTCTATCCTCACAACATAGCCCATGTAATATAAGAATGTTTTATAACTGTTCTATAATTGTATAACCCACGAAACATAAATACATTTCATAAAAATAATGAAATGATAATCAAAAACCATTTAGAGAAATAATATTAATGGTATCCTTAGATAATATTCCCAATAAGGCATAAGAAACATCTAAATATATCATATTATATAGAAAATTATTTTGAACAATCGTCTAAAACATCTCTTGAGAAAATATTATTTTCCATTTGAAAAAAATTATTCTTAAAAAATAAAATATTTTTAAAATAATTTAATTTAAAACTAAAATTGAAATAATATAATATATTCTTTTATTAATTTATTGGTAATTAAAATGAGAATTTTTTTCATTCTGTACACAATAAAAAAATATTGGTTTCAAACTTTTAATAAGACACAAACATGTATTTTTTGGGATGATACATGAAAATTCCATTCAAAACATTTCTGTAGAAATTTAAAAAACATTAAAATTTTAATTTAAATATAATATGATAATAATAAAAAAATTAAAACATTTTAAGAAAACATGGTTTTAGAAGAAAATATATTTTTGATTAATATAGAATTAAAATTAGAATTTATTAAAAACATTTTAAAAAATAATATATATATATATATATCTGTGTGTGTGTGTGTGTGGAAAAAGGTACTTTTATGATAAATTATCATTAATAAACATAAGATATAAAAATTAATTATTTTATTGATATATGGGTTATATTATTTTATCATCATAAATAAAATTATAAACAATCCTAATAAACATTTAGATTCAAACATAAAATCATTACTGTTCTGTATCTTTGAATTATAAGACCCATAATGGAATAAAAAAATCTAAATTAAAATATAATAAGGATAAAAAATCTCATGACATTACAATTTAAAGGGTATTTTTAAACACCATTTAAATAAATATATATGAATATCAAAATTTATGTGCCAGAGAGGGAAAAAGGAGCAAAACATCTCTTAACATATATCTAAAATTATTCCAGTAAAATTAAAACCTCCGATTAAATAAATATAATTTTATTATAAATATATTTGTGAACAATAATTATATATTTCAAACTATAAATGATTTACTTATGATCTTTAATTAACATTTAATTATTAATTTCATATTCATGCAACAATTATTTTAATAACCCCTTTTTTCCTTTATGATTTGAATTTTTATATTTGATCATCGTAATTTTATCTTGGATCCAATATATATATAATTCATAACATGATATTGATATCATGTATATTGATTATATATATATATAAGATAGCGAAAAATGAAATATATCATTCATGGTGATGGTAAGTTGTGCGTACTCATGAACGTTGTTTCCATATTCTCAACTTATTAACATAAATAAGGAAAAATTATATGTTATCCTTAAAAATTTATTTTTATTTCAAATATATCCCATATTTTCATTAAACCCATCCTTATTTTCTTACATGTAATGTGTAAAATTATCACATAAATTCATGAGGTAGTAGTTCTCCGTACACATGAGTGATAGTATCATATATACAAAAATTTAAGGGATATAGATATGTTTTATATAATAAATCAAAAAGAACAATAATATCATTAATAACATATATAAATAGTAAATTAATCATTCTTTCTATCTTTTGAGGTTTTAATGGGAAAATGAATTACATCGGTTCCCATGGTTGTAGATTGTTGTAAAAACAAATGATTACTTTGTAACCCATTTAATAGATGTGGGGATGGTTTTAGATGAATGAATGAACACTAAATTTTTTATTGATTTTGAAAAAACCAAAATAAACATACAAGAAATTCCTCAAGGAGGTCTAAAATAATGGAGCCCCAAGGAATCATTAAGAACAAATTTGATTCCATCAGATTGAAAAGATCATAAGTTAAGGAAGAGAGAAACATTTTGGTGTGGGGAAGCCTATGACTGTAAGAAGTTTGCAATAATATTTCCCTCTCTCTAGGTATGAGTGATCTCTATATGAGTTATCCTGATCTGTTAACACTGTCGAATGAAATATTCTATGTTCCATGGAAAACTTCAACTTCCTATATGTGGGTTTTAAAGGATCAAGGAGTCCATTTCTAAGGCCTCTAAGTTGATATGTTTTTCCTCGCTTAATTCCTACCATTTAACCATATTCTTTGACATAGCCTAAAGAAAATCAACTATATTATAAAATGTCGATAACGTAGCAATTAAAGACCCCCTCAAATACCTAATAAATCCACCACCTCTCATCTCTTCCCTTGGTAGGGAACCGTCTGTGTTGATTTTAAAACCAAGTCTGAGGGTATACCAAGAGACCCAATTACACTGACTTATCCTGATAATCTAGCTGGATACACATGGGTTGTGAAGCTTTACAGACTGATCTCTTTGTCATTCTATACACACACTGACCAAGTCTATCAATGTGTTCTTCATTTTAAGACTCATGTCAGTTCGAGTTCTGAAAAGGTTCTTATGATGAGCATCATCCTGGATTTCCAAATTATCTATGTTGAGTTTTCACCCACTTTTGGGGGAATACCAACAGACATAATTACCCTATGTTTTGTGAAACAATCCATCATAGGCTGGGTTTATGTCCAAAATAACTATTTTTGGATAAGGGGAGGTTTGTCGAGAATTTAATTATGTATTTATTTTTTGATACAAATTTATAAAATTATTTTTAGAGGATAAGAGAAAGGTAGTCCATTTATATGTGAGGTGAGTGGAACTATTATAAATGTTTTGAAAGAAATAATTCTACCAATGTTATTTTAATTACAAAAGGCAATAATAATGGAACATTATCAGGAAAATGGATAAGGTATAAATATTTGTTGAAAATTGTGTTTTAAAATATTTGGGTTATTTTTGGCCCTCATCATTTTAATTTAAGCACCCCTAGTTAACCTACTTTTACCTTAACCATGAATTTATTTTCATTTTTTACTATTAATTTTTTTTAAAAAATAGTTTAACTTATTTGATAGTATATAATATTACCATTAAAAAAATTGAATTTTTTTTCAGAATTAATTTAAAAAAACTGGAAAACCATAATTTATAAATAATCCCCCAAATGTGATGCAAATATGTGTTTTAAAGAGAATCCTTTCAAAAGTTTACAATATTTGTTTTCAAAATTCAATATAAAATTGATTATAATTAAATAAATTGGATTAATGTTTCTATAATTTAACTCAGGATACATTAAAACTAAAACTAAATATCATTAGATATATATTCAAATTAAATAAAACAAAATGTTTCAATTAACATTCACCAATTTTTCATTTTGGAAAAAAGGAAACTTTTTTAGAAAATCTAAAAAATTATGCAGAATAATATATTTAATGATGATTCAAAAATAATTTTTTTTAAAAATAAATTTTAAATTTTTTTAAATTTTTATTTATTTAATTTTTTTTAAATCACATTTTTGTGAAAATATTATTTTCGAAGCATATATATACTTTATAGAATATTATGTGAATTTTTTTGAATTTTTTTCCATTATTTAAAAAACCATAAATTATATTAAATAATTAGTTATTAATATTAATATCTCAATGATTAGCAGCAAGTATATAATATTCATATTTCAATAATTTTATTCATTATATATTGTAGTTTTGTTAACACATAGTGTTGTATGTTACATAATATAAACCATTATTTCATGTAGTAAATGAATAAAATGTTTTTGAGTGTAATAAAATCTGTCAATGAAATTTAATTTGATCAAAAACATTCATAAGAAAAAAAATTAATTCATTCTACTAACCTTACAATGAATTTATACCCTTAAAGTTTTCACTTTGATACATGAAAATGAGGATATCTCTACCACATCATATTTACATATCCACAAACAACCTCCTCAAAATGGTTGTTTCAACAAAAAACATTGACCAAGATAGTGGTATTGTTATATCGAAATTTTGATTTATGATCTAGAATATCCACTGGTAATTATTTATATGAAATATCTTTCTCTATTTGTATAACATCTAAATTTAGTACATGTGAAGGCTTAGTATGTACTTATTCTTGAAAGATTAATGGAAACCAACAGTACTTAAGAGAGGTTATGTGGAACCTCTAATAAATAGGGTACATTCTCGATGTAGTTAGGAATTTGAAATTAACTAATATACCTAATGTTTAGCTTAAATTTCATTCAAAATATCATAAACATCTTCCATTGATAAATCCCTAGAAAAAAATTCAAAAAACATCATGTTTAGATCACATCGATGATTATCAGAATTACTTTTCTATAGACTTTAAGTTACCTTGATGTGTTGTTGAATGAATATAACTTTCACTTACATTTTCTAACTCTATTAGGTACCAATATCTTTCTCTTTCAAAATTCATTCCATCATGTTGGAGAACTATATTTCTTTCCCTAAATGGATTAATATGTTGCCATCAAATGTCCTGAGTGAATGTTGTTATTGTAATAAAACTCTACAAGAGGAATGGGTTTATCTCAGACATATTTTAAATTTATATAATAAGATCTTAATATATTATCTAGGGTTGGAATTATTCTCTCAGACTAACCATATGATTGAGGATGTAAATCACTTCCAAAAAATTACTTCAAATCTAGATCTTGTTGAATAAATCACGAGAACATTATGTGAAATGTTGGATCTAGATCAGACCTGACCTGTCAATTAAAGTTTTTATAAAAAAACACTTTTGTGGAAAAGTGAGAAACCAAAAAGGTACAATCAAATCTGAAGATTATCCAACACTAAAGGATATCAAATAAATCGTTTAAAACAAGACTAAGATTGTTAGAACTACATACCCGGTATAATCCCCATGGAAGTGCGTCAACATTTATGCTCAGATCATCATATATTAAGTCTTAAAAGAGGGTAGCAAGCTTGTTCGAAGTCTGAAAATATTCTTCCAAATTGATCTTTAGTGCATTGAAACCCCATGCCAAAATAAAATCTTGGTGGTTGATGCAGTCGCTTTGTTCCTTACTAAAATCCATTTTATCCTCTCTTTCTAGGATTCTTTCAACCTCCTCCATTGAGACATTAATGTATATTCTGTAAATATTATCCCAATATATGTAATCTATTGTAGTAATGAAATGTAATGAATTTGTATAGTGATAGATTACATCCCTTGCATAATTATTTTCAATTGATGTTTTGGGGAGTCCAACAACAAAATACAGGGTAATATTTCTCCCATTTACATTATGGAATGGGTTGTGGAATTTGAGTCACCCTATAGTTTTTTAATTATTATGTTACTGAAATAACAATCACTAAGATACAAACTATGTGATATTTCTCTTATTTAAATCCCACTAGAAATAAAATTTTATATCACGATACATATTCATACTTCCTAGATAAATATAGAATAAATAACTATGATGGGACTCTAAAAATCCACTAAATATGGTTTGGATAAAACCAATATATGGTTCCAAAAATTTATCATTCCATCATGATCAAGATTATGATCAAGAACATTTCTATCTTTCATTTTTAACTCCACATCATACATCTGCTCCTCTTTAATCTTCACATGGATGTCGAGTTGTAAATTAAATTGGGAAGGATAAGATTTTTTGATTTCGTCCATGGTTTATAGATTCATCCTTTTAAAATAAAAAAAAATATTTGGACTTTTTATTCCCATTCAGAGATAATCTAGAATCATCATTTCGACTTAAAGTATCATCCACCTTGATTTCTTTCTATGGGTTTTAATGTATGGATCCCTTACAATCATTAATCAACTCTAAACACATTCATTGGTGGAAATTCAAATCATTTGGTGTGAATATATAATATTTACTTTCATCATATATAAATATATATATATATATATGAAACTTTTCTCTATAAATATAGTCCCCCATATCATTAATGATAAAAATATACATCTAACTACAAATCATGAGTTGGGTATTTTATCTCAACTATCATCATTATTCCTGAGGAATAAGCTATGACAGTTTAATTATTCATATTAAAAAACAAAATAACATATTAGATACATCCCTATGTATTAAAAACCATTATCCTCTAATGGGTAAATTAATAACATGTGTGCTGGTCAATATTCCCTTGAGATTGTTGAATTTTTTATCACATTTATATATTTTTAAGAACATGGCTCCATTCTGAGTTAACTTTTTCAGCATATTATATAGTTGTGAGAAGTTATCTAAAAAAATTGTAATTATTTATCTAACAGATGAAAACAATGGATCTTAATCACCATGGGTGGACACTTCCAACATTCAATATCAACTATATCTGATGGATCAACATAAATACCAATGTAATAGATTATTTGTCCTAAAAATGAAACCTTTTTCATCAAAATTTCACACTTTGTAAAATAACAAAATATTTTTCCCTTCCCTAGTGTCTTTATTAAAAATGTCATATGATCTCAGTGCATTCATTTCTATATGAATAGATAATCATACTGTTTATAAATACTAACCCAAACTGATCAAGGTAATTTCTTACAGCTTTATTCATTAAACACTCGATGATATAGTGAGAACTAGTATGACCAAAATGAAACACATTATATTCAAAGTGTCCATACCCTATATATAATTTTTTATTAGGTATATCTTCCTTTTTTACCATCAAATATTGTTATCCAGACAGATGGAAAATCTTGAAAAGTATTTAGACTTATATTCTTGATCAAATACCTAATAAATATTTGGATTATAGTACATGATAATAATTTTGATCTTATTCATATCCCAATAATCAATGTAAAGTCTCATTAATCAATCATTATTTTTATCAAAAATAGTATCATCACCCCATGGTGACACACTTGGCCGAATAAATCCCTTTTCATAGTTTTCAAAGCATTTCTTGGTGAGTATCTACAACCCAATTAGGGTAATTCTATAGGTAGTCTTTGAAGTTAATATGGCGCTTGGTATAAGTTATATTGATAAAACACCTTCACATATGGGATGATGGCTAGGGAACCCTTTCGAGTATGAGTCAAAAAATAATCATAAAATAATGATATCATTTATTTCATATTTATCCAAATACCATTTAGATAAACACCCCTTAAATGGTAATTAAGATCCATACAATGGACATGATATCCATTAGGAGTTCATAAATATTATCAAATTGATAAAAAACATTAGGATGGTTTTCAATATCAAATGTTACATTCCTTCATTGAAAATGGATATGGGATTTATATAGTGAATAAAAGTACATTCCTCATACAACATCAAATTCAGATAGAGGAATAATGATATGATTTCTAAGAAGCACATTCCCATTAATGACAACCATATAATAATCATATACATGTGGTGAAATCACCTTTCCATTAGGGGTTTTCTCTAAAAATTCAACATCTAATTATTATATATAATTCTAGTACTCATAGAACATTATTCAAATATGAATGAATGAGTATATCTATAGAAAAATAAGACATTCATAGGTATATAAAGGATGGTATGCTTATCATTCACCGAGTAATTATTCCTCCACTCATAGAAATTGATCATATAATATTTTCTCTTATCCCACAGCATAGTTTTCTACTGGTATTGATCATATTCATTAACACTCAAATTTGATATGTTTTAAGCACAATGCCCAACCCCCATAAATTTTATACAATATAGTGAGTGTGGTGAATTTTGTTGATATTTCTCATTACAAATATATAAATCATTAACTTCTTTCCCAATATTTTTAATTAAACAACTCGATGGAAATCTCTTTCAATCATAAAAAATTTAGTTTTCCCCTTATCAATATTTAATTCATGATTTTTTCCACACATTGATCATAAAGTAAATATCGTCTTCTTCTCTCCATGGTTGTTAGTTTTTAATTTAAAATCCATTTTCTGTCCTTATCAAAACCGTGATATTGAGACGTAACTCCATCTTAAATCTCCCCCTTAACATAATATCTAAAAATCAATAAATTATTAGTAAATTATATTATGGATAAACCCTTTGGAGACTTGGATTTACTCCCCTGATGAATTGATAAACCTTGACTTCAAGTTTAATGATAATACTTAATGTATGCCTTGAAAGTCACGTAAAATATTCCTCATAGTTACGAACATATTCATCATCCTTTTTAATTACCTTAAGGATCTACTTATCTATTATTCTACAAATAATACAAGGAATGTATTTATTGGGAAAAAAATTCATGAACAAGTCTAAATAAATGGATTTAGTTTATTTTTATTTCCTTGTCTACATGATAAGATTACAAAAATGATATTTTTCACTATCAAAATGGTAGATTTTAAAAATGAAATTTTAATGTTCTGAATAATAGTGAATATAAAATATTATTTTAGTGGTGCTGATTCATTTTCAATAACTACTGTATCCAAAGACCCACAAAATGATGGTGGGATTTCCTCACGAAGGTATCAATAGAATGTTGGTCCCTCCTTCATTCTTTTTTATTTCCATAATAATTTATATATTAAAATGTTGTGTTATCCTAACAATTATATTTTTACCAATATCTCCTAAAACATTTTGATATATAGTAGGAAATAATTTCATTATCTATCCTTGTCAAAATAATATGGTTTTTTTGGGTTTTTAGACATTGACAAAAAAAATAATAGTGCGTGAAACAATAATCATGATACAGAACCGAATAATTAATAATACTAAATTATAATATTTCTAAATTAAGACATATTATTTAATTTATTACACCTTAGGTTTATCATAGGTTATTTTTATTCATAATTTTTTTTAATTCCTTAAGGACAGGTTGTATTGAATTTTTGAATTTCCAAGGCATATCTCCCAAAACATTCAAACCACATGTGTATCAAGGCACCTTATTGTCCTCATGGTGATGATGGAGTCTTTCTTTATTAAACATTTTCAGAGTTATTATCCTTAGTTAATTATGTTCCATAAAAACATCCACTTGTAGTATCTATTATGTGTTGTAATATCTTTTAGACCAATCACTCAATACTTCAGCAATTTTCGGGTAAATTTTCTTATATTTTGACTCGTCATCAAACTTATCCTTAGACCGGTACTTAGGGACATCACTATATTATTCTCCTAATATTTTCCGAATCATAAATAAAATTTTCATCTGATACCAACTACAGTGTCCCAATATTATCAATAAAAGATTTTAAATACTTTTTTATGAATATTCATTGCAATACACAAATTCATGCATGAGGACCATAATAGTATTGTATCTTTATAAACATGGAAATATAAACAACTGGTACAAATGAAAACTAAATAATCTGAAATATTATCATAAAAACTACAATCATTCTTAGAAATATCATACATAACATGTTTTATTAAATCCGGACGAAGGGGAACATACGATAGGTTGAGAACATTTTCTCTTTAAGGGTAAGAAAAGGGAGATACATATGTATAACATGAAAATAATAGGACCAGAAAAAGAAAATAACTTTTGAAAACCATACCCTTCTAATGGAAGATCATAATAATGAGTTATGGAATAATTATTAGAAGATTATAAGACACGATGCATAAAAGAGTCAAAGAACATGATCTATGAGAAAATAACATCTTCATGAGAAATATATATGTGGAATAAACTTAATTATAGAAAATAATATGTCAGGGATACCCACCAATACATTCATAACATGTTAGGATTACTCTAACAACTCATTTTTCTACATCACGCTAGGGATAACCTCCATTGTAACCTATTTTGGGCTATGGATAACCTCTCATGTACCCCTTGATCTCGTATAACATAAATCATTATCCAATGCATTGGAAGGAGTTATAGTTTCCACTGATATAATAATGAAAATCCAACATATATGTTCCCTATGATCAAAAAATATTCATCACATCAAAACACATGAATATAAATGTGTTTCATAAATATTTCATCATATAATGAAAAGTGTAAAAGAGATAATTTTCATAATCCTTTTATTATTTAAACAACCTTAAATGGTAGAACCATGTGGATTTTATAATAATTTTATCATGGTATAAACAATGAATGAAAAAAGGGTTTCATAATAAACATAAACCATTCAACAAATGAATGGGAATGGTATCCTTGGATCATATCAGCAATATAGAATAGGTAACATCATAGGATTTCATATTAATCAAAAATTATTTTTATTGGTCATTTAAAACATTAATTAAAGAATATAACATTCTAACACTATGAAGATATTTTAGAAAAACATAAATTTCTTTGAGAATAAATTTATTATAAAATAAAACTGCAGACACAAAATTTAATATTCAATGCAGTGACTGGTGAGAATAAAAAGATAATTTGTTCATTAAATACATGATTAAATAAGTATTCAATTCATATTTATTTTAAAATCCAAACATGCATTTTTATGAAGTGATTTGATGATTCCTTATAAATTTTTATTAAAAATTTAAAAATTAGTAAAACTATGTTTCAGAAAACATGGCATAATTAGAAAACATTTTTTGAATCATTATTTTTAAATATACTGGTTTTGGAATAAAAATTATTTCGACAGAATAGAAAATTAAGGTAATGTTTTATGAAAATTAATTCTTAATTATTTGGAGTACCAAAGAGGGAAAATGGTAAAATGAATTAAAAATATAATTAATAACCAAAGGGAAAAAATTATTCTATTTGTGGATTTGTGGAGCATTAAATTTTATCATTTAAAATAGAATCATACAAAATATTGGTAAACAATAAGATTGTCAAGAAAATTCATTATCACTTTGTTAAGTATGAATGTTAATCCCCTTGAATAAATAAAAATATTGAACATTAAACATAATTAGGATTAAAAAACTCCTGAAAATACATGTTAATGTATATGTGAATACACCTCACAGAATAATATATTTCCATAACATAATTTATGTCTCAAATAAAGAAACATTAAGGCAAAAATACATTACCGTAAATCCCAACTTTCTTAATACACATTATAAACTCATATACCATAAATATATGTTTATTATATATATATATATATATTATTTAAAAATAATCACATATTTCATAGGATATATGATTTACTTATATTATTGTATTACCGATTTAATAACTATTTCATGTTAATGTCTTGTTTTATGTAACAACAGTTTTTTTAATATGTTTTGATTTGTTATTATCCTCTGTATTACATAGAAAAAGGTTAAATCATCTCAAGCATTTTAAAAAATAATCTAAATATAATAACTATTACATATGAATTTTTTATATTAATTTATAAAATATATAGATAGAAACTGAAATACATCATTCATGGAGATGGTAGGCTGTATATATGCATGAATGTTATTTCCATTTACCCTATGTATTGAAATAATGAAACTGAAATGAGTTATCATTATAGAATAATATTTATTTCATATATAACACATATTTTCATCAAAATAATCCTCATTACCTTCCATGTAAAGTTAAAATATGTCACATAGATTCATAAGGTGTTTTTAGGCCATACACATGAGAGACATTATCATATTCCCAAAAAATAAAAAGCATGATGATATGGGTGTTGTAATAATTAATGAATAATTATAATATAATTAATATACTAATAAAAAATAAATAAATAATTATTTCCAATTATGAGAGGTGGTAATGGAAAAATGAATAGCATTGGTTCATGTGGTGTTAGTCTGTTGTGCACCCGAATGATGATTTAATGACCCTCATGATGGGAGTGGATATGGTTATAGTTCATTATCTCTATAAAAGAATAATTATTTTGAATAAACTGATTTTATTATATCATAATGTAATAAAATAAATTTGAGGATGATTATAATGAAATAAACGAAAAGAGATAGTTGATCAATGTTACGTCTTCTTTAGGTACCCCCTTATGTCTTCCCCATAATCCTTTGTAGGTCTCATTTATGTTGAAAATATGAAATCAATGGTGAAATGATGGAATTCGCAAAGGTATTTGGGATATTTTTGGAAACCCAAAAGGGGTTAGGGTGTGAATTGGAGAGGAGTAGGATCACCATTTTATTAATGAGGCGAGTTAAAAATAGTAATTTAGTTGAATGAAATAATTACACCGATTAATAACATGTAAAATGAACCAATAATCAAACCTTATTGATCATTGACGGGGTAAGGTTGAAATATTGATAACCAATATGTTTTGACCATTTTGTGTTTTATTTTTAACGCTTATCATTGTAGTTTAATCCTCAGTAAACTTATTTATACCTTAACCATAATAAATAATAATTACTATTTTTAATATTTTTCTTTGTAAAAAATTGAGATAACCTTATTATATCAAATTAATTATAATGATTTTAGATATGAAATTCATTTTTTTAATTTTCATTCATTTAATTATAAAATTTAAATTTAAAATTATCCCCATGGTCATTATGATAACATAGGTTTATAAAGTGAAAATGTCCAAAAGTTTACTACATTTTATATCAAAATTTAATCTAAAATTGATTCAAATGATAGAAATTGAATTAATATATCTATAATTCAACTAATTTGACATAAAGAAAATTCCAAAAAAAATATCTATCATTTAAAAAATTCACTAAAAATGATTTTTTTATTAAAATTATTTATTATTAAAAATTAATCATAAAATTGATCATTACATAAAAATCATAAAAATTCACCAGACTATATTTTTGTCAGGCTAATTTCGAAAAAAAATTAATTTTATAAAAAAAATTCCAAAAATTTTGAAAATTCATTTTCATTAATGATCACAAAAAATATATATATTTTATTGATAAAATAGTATTTTCAAAACATATAAATACTTTACCGAAAACTAAGTACTAGTTTATAGATATGTTTTATTTTTATAAAACATTCATAATAAATATTTAAAAATTATTTTATACTATTTGAATCATTATGTTTAATGGATGGGTTATAATACATTCATTTAAATAACAATACTTATAATATGTGTTGGTTTTGTTATAACACAATATCATGTTTAATTATGGATAACCTAGTGAATAATGTTGTGTAGTATAAAATTGGCATCGTTTGATTGTCATGTTATCAAATAAATTTAATTAATGAAAAAATCATAAAAACTCATACAGTTATAGTTATGTAATGTTATCTTTGAAAACCCCATTGATTTGGGAACGGTTTCTTGATGTGTGATTGTTTATAAAGAATGATTCCCTCAATTAGAATTTATTTTATTAAATAATGATACTTTATAGGTTTTATTTTTTAGGTGGATATAGGATCTATTTAAATTTAGGATGGGGTGTTCCCTATTGGTTTGTTGAAGGGAAGTTTATTTTCGGTTTCATTATATTGCGGGAGATAGGTGGGGGATCTTAAAGGCAAAGATTGTCATGGATTTCACTAGGTAATTGATTAATTGTAGATCAATCATGTTAGGATACCCCTTTGGATCATTCATGGAAATGGTTTAATTTTTGAAAAAAAAATTGTCTAAATATTATATGTATATCAGTTACATGTATCTATTGATTCCTTATAAGTAATTTATTTGATAATGGATGGTGTAGTGAGTTGGAATATCAATTTTTTATAAATTATTGAGGCCTATAAAAAGTTGTGTTGGAATAATTATTTAGTTGGGAATGGTGGACAAGTTATGAACTGATGGATTCAAGATCACTATACTTATGTATTTTCAAAAATGTTTTATATGTGGAATTTATCTATATTTTGATTGTTAAGGGACGTGATCTTTGAGTTTGGTATATTTTCCCCCAATATAATAGTTATAGTAATGAGTAATTTATTACCTAAATGAAATGATATGGTTTATGATTAATGTGTATTTATTTTTGACTTCATAATGTTTATGAAGTAGGTGAGGTGACTACGGCCCCAAAACTAGAGATAAGGTTATTGAGTTGTACCATCGTAGTGATAATTACATAAAATATCATGGATTATTATAAGGATAATGTTTTATCCTCAGTTGTTATAATTTAGGACTGTTTAAGCATTTAACCCTTCCAATGATGTTCTTCCTATATTATTACCGATATATTTTTATACTATTTCGCAATGTTATTGTAATTGGACCAAAGATGAATGTTTGGACATTAAATTTCATATTGGTACTTATTTATTAGTATATTACTAGGACATAAATAAACATAGAATGTTTGAGAGTGGATAACATCTCTAAGTTGTTCATCACCCCAAGAGCCTATTGGATGTAAAAAATATGATTCCACGTTAATTTACTCATATTTTTCAGGTGATATTATATCATTCCACTTATGTGTTTCCTATGTACCAAATTAGTTATAAAAATCTCCATTCCCCTAAAATCTTGCAATTCATTAATTAATTATGGATAATATCCTTTATTTCAATAGTATTCAAGTTATATTTTCATACAAATGACTAAAATAATCAATTGATGAAGTGGCTGGGATATGTGTAACCCGGATTTATTAGTCTCATGATAAGAAAATTTTATTACATGTGGTTCTTTATTGATAAATGTTTCAACTTATACATCAAAAAACTTTATGTTATGTTTATTATGATAAACCCTAAAATTTTAACCTAATTTTTTTTATGATGGCACCAGTCATAAGTTCATTGGTGCGAATTTAAAATTTTTCATAGTTGTTGTATAAGGGATATGTATATAGTTTTTTGTTGGATTTTTGTAGTATATATTGATGATGGAACCAAGTACATATGGTGAAATCTCTAATAAAACAATTTCATATATAAATTTTTATATCTAATCATACTAGGTTGGGTTTCATGGATTATATATATTATTATAGGATTACATGGTCTCAATTTTATATAATATATTGATGTAATTTTTTGTTTATAGTTGGGTCTTAGTTATATTTTCATTAACATAGAATGATTTAATATACTTATTTAGTTATTTATCTGATATCTGATTTGATTACAATATGTTTATAGTCTCCCCAAATTAATTTATGTGATCGAACCACATTAATATTGAAGTTAATGAGCCTTTCCACCTATTGCGCACAACTTCATCATAGTTCAGTGAACTGTTTTCCATATTAAGGTGTTATAATAAGTAATACAATATTTTTTTGGGGTTTCAATTCTCCTTAGAGTTTGTGTTGATTGAGACAGGATGTGTTACATCATGTGACAGGGAACAACCATGTGTATGAAGGCCACCAAAATAATGTAATTCCATGCTATTAAGAATATGATATTTTTTATTTTTTATTTTGGTATTCCAATTGATGTATTTTTAAAATTATGATATTCTAGTTTATGAATATTATTTATGCATTTACTCGTGACCAATGCTCAAAATAGTGCATGGGTTTTGTAACATATAAAACTCATAGGTGAATACAAAAATTTGATTTACTATTTTAGTTTAATTAATAGTTTTCAAACTAGGAAATTTGTATCATAAAAAGTTTTCAAATAAATTATTTGGGGTTGGGTTGGGAAAATTATTTTAGATATATTTAATTATAAACAATAACATAATGGGAATTTTATGAAATATAGAAGAATATTTATAAAAGGAATTTTCTAAAATAAATAATTACTTGACTATAGATTAGTTGAAACTATCATGTTGGTTTTTGGGTTTAATGGTATTAATATCAAATATGATTGATTTTATCATATGGTATATACTTGTCCTTTATTATCCTTGTTAGTATTATAGAATAATATTATTGTGGTTTTTAGGAGACATTTATGAGGAATGGTTTATCCTTTCCTAGAAATTTTATAATTGGTTGTGTAATAAATTATTTTATTTTTATATTGTTGTTATAATTTTTTCATCTCTAATATTATTATTTTTAATTTCTAATTGATATATTATGAGATAATAGTTTATTTAATTAGTGGATTTGTCTAGAATAAGGCTTGTTGTGATTGTTTAGGCTAAGATATTGTATTGTGAACTCCTTGGGGTGTGAAGGATTGTATATGTGGGTATAACCTTGATGATAGTATATATAACAAATTATTGGGATGTATCATACCATAATTTGGGTAGTAATCTTTATGAAAGGATTTAATTATTTTTGTCATTGTTGAAAACAAATTGAATTATCGGTGAGCTGAGAGATTAAGTGTACTATAAAGAGTTGGAAGCTTGATGAATCATATATGGTCTAAATATAAAATAGTATTTCATGATTAAAAATTACCATGTGGTATAATCAATTGATTATATAACAATTCAGGAGTATATAATTGGAAATGGGCTAGTCAGAGCCAATGCTTTCCCAAAATAATTATTCAAATTGGGGTATCAGATAAAAATTGGGAGTGAATATAATGGTGGGATAACGATGTTCATGAGTTAAATTTTTACCCATGAGAGAAAATATGTTAAAATTTATATAACTAGGAATAATGGGAAGGTTCTTATTTTAAATGTTCAATTTTTTGAATCTTATTGATTTTTCATGGTTGGCTTTAGGTTTTTTTGTGAAGTTCAAATATTATAAAATAATTCATATTTGTAATGGAACCATAACAATGTTGGAATCATAAATGAGCTATGAAAAAATGATATTCATGGATTAATTGAGTACTAAGGGATCATATTATAAAATTCTCCAAGATAATTAGTATGATAATAGAGATATATAATGAATCACGCCCAAGTTGGATAATGATAGGGAAATTAAATTATATTTTTTTCTTGGGATAGGGTGGGATTCGGGAATTGGGATTTAATTTTTCATTTAAATATATATAAAAATATAGTGATGTGTTTCCATAGTTGTTAAAGTGTTTTGTTAATGCCCACATGTATTAGGAAATAATGTAACAAATGGAGTGTCATTGTATTAAACTACAGCATGTACCATGTACTTGGTTAGGGTACATCAAGTACCCAATTAGTGGTTGAGATACAATGTCTACCCTTAGGTTTCATCTATTACTAAATATACTCCAATTGGTTTCCCAGTTGTATTCATGAGTGTGTTTTTTTACATAAAAATATATATATATTAATTTCTCAAATTTAAACCACTGCCCCTACTATTATGGTTATCTATGACCATAAAACCCTCTAACATTCACTAATTTATTATCATATCCATTGGCTCTTACTAAGTAATTTGGGTTCTATATATTACTGTATCAATTAATCATATGAATGATAATGTTTCTATCAATTAAGTGATGACAATCCCTTTGAAAAATATCACTATTTTATTAATTTTCTACACCATTTTTGAATTACCAAATTTAAAAAAATATTCATAACACAATCCAAAATTTTTTATTCTCTAATGAAAATTTTAATGGAAAAGTGTAAACCCTAATATAAAACCCCAAGATTCGACCCATCAATAAAATAAATCACCTCCCACTCACATCATAGTTCAAGAACTATGATGATAAATTTTTTAAAATTTAAAATTCAAAGGCAATCATACTGATTTCAGGACATGTTTCATGATGTGCTGCCAAAGTAACCAACCATCAAAGAACACATCACATCACCCCATCATCACATCTACGGAAAATCACAGTCACTTCCTTCATGATGTCTTGTCACCAAGGACATCAGCCTCATCATCTCATCACGGTCTGCCTCTTTGTGAAATCCAATACCTACACCAAACACTTCCACTACCTGAACAATACATCATCGTCCCCATCGTTGCCTCCCACATCGAGACTGGTGTCGACTCCGAACCGTCATCACCAAAATCATGACCATTCAAACATTTTAAAGCGAGGATCATGACTCCTGGAATGTAGAATCGATTCTAACAACACCTCTCAATGATCTTATGTAAACAAAATCTATATAATGACCCAAGGAGGATAGATATTACATGAATCCAGAGCAGAGTTATAGAAAAAGGATCCTTCATAAAGAGTATTGGGAATCGATGATATCACCTAACAAAACTAAGACCCCATTATTACCTGAACGTGTGATGGGACAACTCAACCCCCCCACCACCACAATGCACATATTAACCTAATTCCTATTGGAATCCAATTCTCCCAACCAACCCGGATGAGATCAATGGACCCGGAGGCCAGAGAGTAGTATGAATGAGAAAAACCTACTAAGAAATCCCTGAAAAAGATGCACTAACACAATCACCAAAAAGTATCCTTAACAAAAATTCACCAAAAAATACAAAGACTACCATTCCACAAAACCCTCCAACATAAATAGATTTTAAATTAAAAAACCCCATGGAATGACAAATACATAAATGGTATTGAACCCCTATACGAACATGGGACTAAAACCCAAGGAATAAATGATAAAAGGGAAAACTGAAGAAGGGGATAGGGAGGAATCCCGAAATTTTAAAAGTTAATCTAAAATGAGGGAATGATAACATAGGAAAATTAAGGATGATTATGGAAGCTTGAATGATGCTCTAGATATAACATTGGGGGAAGGAACCCTCAGAATATGGAAGGAGATTATGACAACCTTGCTTTTATTACAAACATAAACATGATTTATTACATAAAACATCACTTGATACAACAATGAATATCAATAGGTTTAGTGTATTTGGGGCTTAAATCCATTACATAAAAACATAAAACATGAAATACAACATCTTTATTGAAATATTCCATTACATGACCACTACATTTCCTCATACTTATCATTCCATGGGATAACCTGAGGACATGCATAAGAAAAGGGTGATCTATAAAGCACAGTAAGGAAGTACACATGGAATAATATGAGGAGTACAATACATGTTATACAATATGAATATCAATAGAGAATATATGAAACATTAACATAAATGCATGATAAAGCATGATAATCATAACATGGAAATGTAGGAACAACACTTAACATGGAATTAGCATGAGCCAAGGCTCATTGCACATGGAGCATGAGTAAATCCTCATTGCACATAAAGAACGAGCAAACCCTCATTGCACTTGAATTAGCATGAGTAAACACTCATTTCACATGACGTATCATGATACTATACTTTACCCAATGCATTGGAGGGCTATATGGGCGCACCCTTCTTAAAAATTTCATTTCTTGCATAAGTGTGCCACATGTCTCATAAAACATGGATTCATAAAACATAATCATTTATTCCATGATAAAAAATGTGTAATTCATACATGAAACATTATAATAAATATGTAAATGTGCTTAAAAGTGAATACCATTGATGGAGAAATGGGCATGGTATTCACTACACAATGACATTGGCTTAGAAAATCAGTGCGATTTCGGTAGTATAACGGCATGACATAAGAATTCATAAAAATGGTTGATGAGAGATAAAGGGGTTCCTCATCATATTTACATGTAATGGACAGTACAGAGGTCATATAGATACATTTCCCAACAATTGAAATTGAATTTAGATTCATGATACAACATTATTGCTTTAATGTAAAAGAAGAGAGGGAAGTTCCTTTCGGAATTTCGGCATAGTAACGGGTCTACATGAGAGGCATTTAATGAGAGAGAAAGTGATCTCCCATCATTCAAACAATAAGATGGCAGTATGGGGGAGGTGAGAAACCATACCCCAACATTCATAATTGAAATTTAAAGGGAAATACAACTTAATGAAAATTGATAAAAAAGAGAAAGGAAGAAAAAACTCTTACTTGGAAGTGTGCTTCCATAGTCCAGAGAGAGGCTTATGAGAGGCTTCTTGGGATATTGGAGAACCTTGGGAGGATTATAAAGATATTAGGGCAGAGGTTAGACGAAATCCAAGGGCTTTGAGTGAGGAGGAAGTGGGAGCTTGGGTGGGTTTATATAGGAAAGGTGAAGGAATTCATTATTATTTAGGTTTGGGTCACCTTACATTAAATTAATCCAAACCACAAACCATCCCATGGTTTTTGCCCATAGTTTTTGGAAAATGGAAGAGGAAAAAAATATTTTATAAGGCCCAAGTCCGAACATCTTAAAATAATAAGCTTGCTTATGCGGATGTGAGTAACACTCCCATGAAAATTAATTTAAAAAAGAAACACTAGTAGACAAATCACTTTTAACGTCGTCAATTTGACGTTGGTTTCTTATAAACCGACATAAAATATTTTTTCGAATAATTTTTGGCATCGGTTTTTAAAATAACCGAGGTGAAAAAATAAAAAAAATGTTATGAAGTCGGTTTTTATAAAAACTGAAGCCAAAAATTGAAAAAAAATACAGTCCTATATATAATTCCATAAGCTTTGATTTGACTGGTCATGGACCAAAAACGGAGTTACGGATCAAAAGTTATGGATGCTGAAAGTTGATCTTCTCTAAAACTAGTCTTAATTAAGTCCATCTTTGAAAGGCCATAACTTTTAATCTGTAACTCCATTTTAGATCCACGACTAGTCAAATCGAAGATTAAAGAATTCCCTAATACTTGGTAATTTTTGTTTATGTTTTGGCATCGGTTTCCATAAAAACCGATGCAAAAAATAAATTTTTATTTTCGCGTCCGTTTTGAAAAAAACAGACGCCAAAAATAATTTGATTTTAATTTTCGTGTCGGATTTTATAAAAAAAGACTCCAAAAATTTAAAAAAAAATTAACGTCCTATAGATAATTTCATAATAAATGATTTGACTGGTCATTGAGCCAAAACGGAGTTACGGATCAAAACATATGGATGTTGGAAGTTGATCTTCTCTAAAAGAAGTCTTAATTAAGTCCAACCTTGAAAGGCCATAACTTTTAATCCATAAGTCCGTTTTAGCTCCACGACTAGTCAAACTAAAGCTTAATGAATTCTATAAAACCTTGTAAATATTTTTTAATGTTTTGGAATCGGTTTTCATAAAAACCGACGCCAAAAGTTTTTTTTATTTTCACGTCGGTTTTGAAAAAAATCGACGTCAAAAATTATTTTTTTTACTTTTCGCGTCGGTTTTCATAAAAATCGATGCCAAAAATGTTTTTTTTTGTTTTTCGTGTCGGTGTTATTAATAACCGACGCAAAATTTTTTTTTACTTTTCACGTCGGTTTTGAAAAAAAACTGACGTGAAACATATTTTTCTTATCTTTTTCGCATCGGTTTATTTAAAAACTAACGCCAAATAGTATTCACCAATACACGGGATCAGAATTTCAATTTTTTTCACAACACACATTTAACTTTTTAAAATCCCACCTACATTTTCATACAACGCAATCAGAAATATTTTCATTTACTATATATAAATCCATTTCTCCTTCGTTCATCATTTTCATCCTCTTCAGTTCATCATGTTTTCAACGCGGTATCAATCGTTAATTTGAATACGGTACCTATTCTATTCATTTATTTTCAAAATTATTAATGTCCTTCATTTTTAAGAAACTAGATTATATTTCATATAATGATGATTTACTTTTATTATCGAGTTAAAAAAACAAAACATTCGGATGAAATTTACCATGCTTGGTGTAAGTTTAATTATCGATCGTCGTTTTCATTATCACATCAGTTCTACACTAAATATAAGATACATGATGATAAACAACATATCATTTCGATGGAAGATCCAAAAACAATTGAAATTTGTTTTAAGTATTATGTATATTTTATATCATTTGGTGTATGTGATTTTAATTCATTTTTATCATGTTTTCTTTAAAACAAGTTGTATCAATCGATACTTTGACTTGTTCAACTTCCGACGGCCATAACTTTTGATCTGTAACTACGTTTTAGCTCCACGAACTGTCAAATCGAAGATTAGGAAATTTTCTATAACATAGAAGAATAAGAAATTAATTTTTGGCGTCAGTTATTGTAAAAACGGACGCCAAAAATATGTTTTTTCCATTTATGGCGTCGGTTTTTTTCAAGAACCGACGCCGAAACTATTATTTCAACTTTTTGGCATCGGTTTTTATGGAAACCGATGCCAAAAATGATGCGGATGAGTTTATTTGGCTTCGATCTTTTACAAAACCGACTCTAAAAAACAAATGAAATTTTTTTTTGGTGTCGGTTTACAAAAACTGATGTAAAAAAGTCATATTTTTTACGTCGGCAACTTCGACGTCGGTTAAAAGCCGACATAAAAAATAAAAAAAAAACCGACATTAAAGATCTTTTTTCTACCAGTGCAAAGTGTGGAATATGTCTTGAGGGGTCCATTAATGCTTGCAAAAGTAAGTCAAACAAACCCAAAATCACATTATTTTAATTTTAAAACATATAATTGCCGAACATAATGATTATTGTATTTTATTATAGCACCATTTGGTCATTATGATGTCATAAAACACATTATATATTTAAACAGTATATAATTTTTACCCAAAAATTTGACTATCTCAGAAAATTATAAAAATTTCACCATTGGATAATTTAGACATCCTGATTCTAGAAATGAAATTTATTTTATCTAAAAAAACTTCTAAATATTTTAATTTTAACTTTTAAAATAAAAACCAACATTTATCGAAAATTTACGGGTTTTGACAGAAATGGATTTCAAAACATAATATAAAATTTTAATTGCATTCATAAAATTATAAGATCATTTATATTTAATAAAAATTAATTTAATATTATTATTATTATTTTATTAAAATATTATTTAATTCAAAAATCCCTTAATTTAATAAAATATATTTCTTAATTAAATAATGAAAAAAAAACACCATTTTTACTTTAAAAACTATTTACAATGTATCAAAAATGACTAGAAATTATATTCATTATTATATACAAAAATAATGTACATGAACATAGTACTACTTATTTTTTACATAACCCCTTAAAACAACCGCATTAGACCAAAGGGTAAGGTGTGCAATGGTGACAGACTCTTGGGGTGGCTTGGATAACATCGCTCGAGTGGTAATCTCTATCAACTTCCACTTTTCCCATAGACGGTCTTGTTGGAGCTTAACATGGTGAAGCTCAGCTTGGGATTGGTAAAGGGAACAGCCCAAGGATGCCACCTCTTCTCCGAGCTCCGACAAATGGGCCTTGTATGGGGAAATTCTACTGGATGAGGCCATCACTTCTTTTGTTTGAGTAAATTGGATTTGTTAAGGTCCTATATTTATACTAATCATGTGATCACTGTTCAATTGCTATATTAACAACGGTCACAATTGTTAACATAAAACCAAAGAAGTTGACATTTTATATAAACATAAAGAGACATTTAATTATATCAAGAGGAATTTCCATTAATGAATCATTGGGTCATTACAATATTCCCCCTTAAGAAATTTCTCCCTAGAATGTTTCCTTTTCGCACACTAAAACAAATGTGGGTAACTCAGCTTCATCATATCCTCCAATTCCCAAGTCACTTCTTAAATCTTGTGGTTTCTCCACAATAACTTGATGAGGGGCATTGTCTTATTTCGTAGAACTTTTTAACTATGATCTAAAATCTTAACTGGTTGCTCCTCATAAGAAAGATCGTCTTCCAATTGTACCACCTCAAGAGAAAGTACATATGAAGGATCTAGTATGTACTACCATAGAAGGGATACATGAAAGACATCATGTACTTTGGCCATAGTAGGTGGAAGTGCTAGTCGATAGGCCACAGCCCCGACACGATCAAGAATCTCGAAGGGGCCAATGTACATTGGACTTAACATCCCTTCCTTTCCAAACATCATGACCTTATTCCATGGATATATGCGTATAAAACCCATGTCTCCAACTTTAAACTCAAGGTCTCGTCGATGGTTATATGCATAACTCTTCTGTCGACTCTAAGATTCCTTGATATGCTGATGAATGGTTTTCACCTTCTCCACCATTTCCTCAACCATTTATTGTCCAAGAAGCTTACGTTCACCGACCTCATCCCAACATGCCAGTGTTCTTCACCTTTTCCCATACAGGGCTTCATATGGTGCCATTTGGATGCTCGAGTAAAACTGTTATTATAAGAGAACTCAACAAGAGGAAGATATTGATCCCATCCTCCTTTAAAGTCAATTGATTATGATCTCAACATATCCTCAAGTGTTTGGATAGTCCACTCGGATTGGCCATTAGTTTGAGGATGATATATCGAACTGATGTTCAGTTCAGTATTCAGATCATGTTGAAGACTCTTCCAAAACATAGAGGTGAATCTTGGATCTCAGTCAGACACAATAAGTAGTGGTAGTCCATGAAACCTTACCACTTCCCTGATATATATCCATGCCAGTTGATCCAATGTGAAATCCTCAGGAATAGCAATGAAGTGTGCAGTCTTTGTAAGACGATCCACAAAAACCCAGAATGCATTGTTATCTTTGGATGTCCTTGGATGTCCGGTGAAAAAGTCCACGGTGATGTTCTCCCATTTCCATTCTGGTATAGGAAATGGATTCATCATCCCCTTAGAATTTTGTCTCCCTACCTTCACTTGCTGACACACCAGGCACTATGATGTATATTTGGCGATCTCCTTCTTCACATTATCCCACCATATGTTTTCTCATAGATCTCGATACATCTTTGTGCTCCCTAGGTGTATAGGGAAATTTGAACTATATTCATCATCCAAATGGTCCTTCTTCAGCTCCGGACTTGATTGAACACATAGTCTTTTCCCAAACCGTACAATTCCTTCTTCATTAACATTAATCTATGAGGATTTCCCCTTTTTGATAGCTTCCACTTTTTCCTTAATTTTTAGATCATCCTTTTGAGCATCCTTTAACCTTTCAAAAAGAGATGGTTGAGCAATAATTTGTGAAAGGATTGATGATGTTCCCTTATCTATGATTCCCATGTCCATCTTCATCAAGTCTAAGAAGATTGTATCCTTCTCAGTTCTCGTCATTGATAGAATCGTTGGATCCTTTCTACTTAGGGCATCTTCTACCTTATTCGCTTTCCTAGGGTGGTAATGTATTGAACATTCATAATCCTTGTTGAGCTCAATCCATCTTCTCTGTCACATATTAAGCTCTTTATGCATGAATATATATTTAAGACTCTTGTGGTCAGTATATATCTCACATTTATCTCCATAGAGATAATGCCGCTAGATTTTCAAGGCAATGATCATAGCCGCCAACTCCAGATCATGTGTTGGATAGTTTCGCTCATGGATTTTCAACTGCCTTGAGGAATAGGATATCACATTATCATTCTGCATCAGCACACAGCCTAATCCCTTCTTTGATGCATCACTGAATACCACAAAAAGTTCCCCACATGTGGGTAAAATGAGCACGGGCGCAGTGATAAGCCTCTTTTTCTACTCCTTGATGCATTCTTTTCATTCATCACTCCAAGAAAACTTTAATCCCTTCCGATTTAGCTTGGTAAGAGGATTTGACAATCATGAGAAATTTCTCACAAATCGTCGATAATATCCAGCTAACCCCAAGAAGCTATGGATATCCATTACCGATGTTGGCCTCGGACATCCCTCAATTGCATCTGTTTTGGATAGATCCACAAATATCCCATTGGTTGTGATGATATGGCCGAAGAATGAGACTTCCATCAACCAGAACTCACACTTACTGTACTTTGCATAGATCTTCTCCTTACACAATGTCTCCAGTATAGTTCTTAAATGCTCCTCATGATCCCCCTTGGTTTTGGAGTATATTAGAATATCATCTATAAAGACTACCACAAAATATTCAAGGTAATCTCTAAATACTCTATTCATAAATTACATGAATATTTCTGGAGCATTGGTGAGTCCGAAAGGAATTACTATGAATTCATAGTGCCTGTATCTTGTACGACAAGCAGTCTTGGGGACATCTTCCTTCTTCACCATTACTTGATAATATCTCAACCACTGTAACAGCCCAAGATTTTATAAAAAAATATTCTTTTTAAAGTCTTGTGTTGTACGCTACACCAAAAGGAGCTTGCACAACACGCATCCTTGACTTTCCTTACATTACACGCAATCACGACCTTCCTCGATAGCGTGTGTAATACGCAATACTGAGTTTCACTAAACAATGATATGCTATTAAAACTAGCCGTTATGAATAGTAATAATCACTTTTTGAAATTTTATAAATTTTATTTTTCAAAATGGACTTCCTTTTTGGACTCAGAATATCGAAATTAGCCTAGGGTGAAATTTTGGTATTTTTCTGAAAACTTTCAATTTTTGATGAATAGTGAAACCACTAAGTGGTAGGTTAAAAACCGAATTTTGCATAAAACATAATTTTACCGCTTCTGTGAATGGAATTTCGAAAATACGAGAGACACGGTTAATATCAAGGACTAAAATGTGGTTCAATGAGATGAAAATAATTTTTTGGTGAATAGTAACTTTTTACTTTTTTTAACGCGGTTAATAGTAAATTGGGTAACTAATGGTAAATATGATATTAATATTACCCTAACACATGTCCTAATTCTATTGGAAAAGTGTAATTCGACCAAAAACAAACTTAGGAATAAAATATGACCATTTAGGTCCACTTGGATTAGATTAGGACATTTATTATTTATTTATTTAAAGAAGGGTTAAAATAGTTAAAATCAATGTTTAATAAGTAAATCATTTATAATATGGGGTTATACATAAGATAAATTCGATTGTAAATATTAATTAGAAATCTAAAAAGATTTCCTACATGATGGTATTTTATTTGTAATTTTTAGACATCAAATAATTTAATTTATTTATGACACAAAGATGATGGAGTAATTATCTTATTAATGAAATATTGACATAATTGATAATATAAATACCAAAATAAATGTAATATAAGACTTTTTATGAATTCCACTAATTTTCTAGGTTACTATGATATATTAATGTTGATTTAATCAACTTGGTTCGAACATATAATTCTGTTATGACTTTCACAAAAATCATATATCAAATAGTGTCAAAATTGACACAAAATAGTTTTTAAATCAAATATTATATTATTAATTTTTATTTTATTCTTAAAAATCTAAGGTTCGGCCAAATGACTTAGATAAGGATATATATATTAATAATAAACAATTTGGGGTTCGTTTGGCATGTTATAGTAAGTTTATTAACCATATAGTGAAAGAAAACAAAAAGACATGGTAAAAGTTAAATTATTTAACTTAGAGTTAAATCTAATTGATATGGTTAAAATAATACCCTAAACTTGTCTAAATTTTATTGGTTGATAGGATTTCTACCCATCCCCACCTTATCTTCGAAATAAGACCCTTTGAGGCCATTATAAACCGATTTTGACTTTAATATAAAATAATATTTTGAGATATTCCTAAGGTGCCCCTCTCCTCCCTTATAAAAGGGCACCTCCTCCCCCTCCTCCTCACACCAATTTGAGCACTCAAGCTCGGCCAACCCCTGCCAAAATCTCTTCTCCACTTCCCTAGAAACATCCTAGAGGTTTTGGTCTTCCTCAAAGACCAATTTTAGTGCCCTAAGAGGAGGTCTCAAAGAGGCGCTTCAAAGAAGAGGTAATTACCGTTACCAATTCTTTCATCTTTATTTCTTCTTCCACTTATTCTTCTTAGGTTGTTTCATTATGAAGTAATAACATCAGTATCACTAATATACTGATATGTTATTATAAGTATGAAACAACCCTATTTCACCATCTATCCATCCTACGGAAAAAGAAATCACCGCGCGTGCGTACGTACGGAATACCGTCTCCACGCCGTGGTGTAATCTATTTTCCACCACCACCTTACATGGATAGGTATAATGGTGTAAAGATTAACTATAAATAGTTATTACAACATCATATTGATTCTGATATATTGTATAATCCACTCCCATTCAATTCTATATTTATGGAAATGATATCATCGCTCATGCGTACGTACGGACTATCGTCTCCGCGACGCGATGAGATTCATTCTCCATGTTAACCATTTAAGAATGATTATAAAGTATATATAAGAAATAATAATGAAATATATTACATTATAAAGCTACTAGATTTATGTATATATATATATATATGTATGTATGTCATCTACTTACTTCCATTCAAGACAATAAGGAAAGAAAAACAGCGTTCATGCGTATATACGGACTACCGTCTCCATGAACGGTGTTTTTCATTTCATTTATCTATCTATTATATATATATATATACTGAATATATATGATATATAAATCATATTTTATATTATGGAAGTAATTAAATCATGATATAAGTAATAATAATGTCAAGAACATCAAGTCAAAACACCTACGATAAATGAAACGATTTTACCCAAAACGCTTCTTTAACATGAAATTTACAAAAGAATGGGTAATATAATGTCATAAGTGAACCATATATGATATCATAACAATGAATATGATTCTGTAATAAGTCAATGACATTATTTAAATCATTATACAGGAGGTTCGGACACATACGAAGCAAATCGGACCTAAGGTAAGGGAAATATCACAATCTCATTTTTATCCGAGATTGTTTATACTTTAGTATTTACTGGGGTGTATTTTATCATCCACATCCATGTTTCCTAAATATGTAATATTATTTCCATCCATCTACAATATTTAATATCCAATTTTACCCTTCGGTAAGTTTTTGTAAAATATATGAAAGGAATCTTTTGTCATTTTTCGTACGAGGTACTTTTTGACTTTTCCGACAAAAGTACGAAGAATGTTTTTTTTAACTTATACGGCACGAACGGATTTTTACGGTTTTATAAAGACTTATTTTCATGAAGCTTCCTCCAAATGATTTCATGACTATTTTCAATAAAATCTCTTTCTTTTAAAATTGCATGATGTTTTGTGAAAAGAAATTGATTTTGAAGAAGAAAGGATATTTTCCTCAAGAATTCATTTCAAGTGTTTTATCAAAATTATTTTCCATCTAAGATAATAAAGGGATCTATTTTTATCCCTATTATTACATTGATTTGACTATGTTGTGATGGAATTATGTTTATGAATTCCTTTATCTTATATGAATGGTTTTATGATGTCAGGTTGTTTAAGAATCCCATTTTTATTACATGGGTTATGCTATGATGTATGGTTTATGATTTTGTGGCACACATAAGAAAGGATTCATTATAAGATGGGTGGGACCTATATCTCCCTCCAATGCATTGGGTAAAGATTTTATATCTCATGAGATAGACATGGCTGGAATGGTAGGTTATACCGGTTCAGTGAAACAGGACTGAAACGAGGGTTACTCGATTCAGAAAGGGAGTTTGTCCACTAAGATAGTCTTGGCAATGAGTCTTGACTAACAAGAAATGATTCTCTATGATTATGTGTGAATGCCACAAAGTTTCATGTTTTATGTTATGATTATTGTGATTACATTTCACTGCCATGATTTACCCCATGTTATGAAATTATAATCTCTTTTGCAGGTTAAGATTTCCAAAAGTTATGTGCTTATGTATATGATGTGATTGATATTTCTTTTGTTTACCCTTACTGAGCATTTGAGCTCACCCTTTTATGTTTTCTTTTCCCCAGGATATAAAGAAAGGTTTTAGGTATAAAAAAAAGAAGATCTTTATGGGAGATGTTGAAGATCTTTCACCACGATTAGAAGATTATATTCCGAGTTTCCAAAGACACTAAACTATTACGGTCCTTGTGTGTGTGTGTTTGTTATGTACTAAGTATTCCGTAAATGTAATGTAATGTCCATGTACGTCAAGATACGGGTCTCTACAGTTGGTATCAGAGGAAAGGTTTAGTCAACCTTTGGAAACTAGGATGCGAAAACATTAGTGAGATCCCTAGAGATATTTCTAAGGTATGTCTAGGGATGTCCCTAAGGATACGTATACGTATAGGATATAATCCTAGAACTACGATACTGATCTTAGAATTTAACCTAAGATGTTAGATATTAAGGGTACTCCCCCTTTACTATGTTGTTTTCCCTAGCATTATTTTGCCTCTCACACTATTCTTTTTGGGTTTTAGAAAATGGCTGGAAAAAAAGATGATTCATGATAATGGAGGATATGATGGACAATGGAATGATATTCTTCATGAGAAACCAAATGAAATGGGATTTGGAAGTCCAAAAATCATTATTATGCCGAATCAGCAATCTCATAATATGATCAATAAAGTAAAATTTGGTAAGTTTCCTGACTCAGCTAATAAGAGAAAGATGGAGTTTCATGATGACCATAGAGGAAAGAAAGTTCAATTTCCCTCATGTAAATCATGTGGGAAGAGGCATCAAGGAGAATGTTTCAAGGGAACTGGAAGATGCTTTGGGTGTGGAAAAGAAGGACACAAAGCAAGTAAGTGCAAAGGAAAAGGGTCGGTTAACACCATGGATGAGGATAATGGTATTGCTACGACATCAAAAATGGTTAAGTGTTTTAAATGTGGAATGTATGGGCATTATGCAAACAAATGCCCTAAGGGAAAGACTAATGAAGAGAATCAGTATGGTCATATGGGTAGTATTTATGTGGATGATGATGAAGAGACTACAAATGATATGTGAGATGAAATTTTTTTTGAAGCTCGGTCAATGGTTTGAGAATATAGTGGAATGATTACATGTTTATCATGTGTAATTTTGTATAAGTAATCTCATGCTACTATGGAATAAAGAGACATCTATGGATTGTTACATTGTTGTCTTTCCTTGTGTTTTGAAAGTGTATGATTAATGTTACCAGTATCCATGAAAGGTTATTCAGATATTTTTGGAATGTAGATGATATGCGCATAATGAAGGGATAAGGAGAAAATTAAATGTTTGATAGTATTCATGAACTCATGATTGATATAAGGACTAAGTGATATCATGGTTTGAGTATATAGAATTTTGAGGATTTCGGTATGTGAAAAGTGTTAACTTTTAACAGCATTCATGTTTTCACTAAGGTATTCAAGAGAATACACAATTAAGGACTTTGAATGTTTGGAATGTGACCAACAAAACATATCTTATGATATATGGGGATCGATGATGGTGTTAAATCTCTGGTAATCATTTTCACTATATTATGAGAGTCGACTGCAGTATTATGGATAAGCCTAAAAGATTGGAATGGATTATGTTGGACAAAAGTTAGTATTGTTTGTTTTTTTGATATTATTGATGGGATGTTATATAGTTTTGGAAAAAGGACAACCTACAGGACGGGCGACAGCCCATCGCTTCGGACAAGGCTGTGGGAATCGAGCGCACAACCGAAGTGCGACTGACCTTTATCACCTACCACTGGCCTACAGGAAGTCTCTGTTTAGTAGAAACTAGTTTTATTATATTAAGCAGTATGATATATGAAGTATAAGTCCATTTTAGGAACCATATATGATTAATCTCACTATAGATCGACTTATGCATATAATTTTTGCTAACCTTTTGTTTGAGACAGATGGAATGACCCGTCATTCTATCACATGATCTGCTAACACTTCATGAATAACAAATTCAACTTCATTTATTTAAGAGATGAAGTGGAAATTGTTCAAGGCACGAACAACAGTGAGATTGTACCAAAATAAAGTAAGTATTTATTCTAATTCAAATTCTTCAACTTTAGGGAAATGATCTTGAAAACCAAAAATGTTGTCCTAGTGCCCTTATATCTGATGAATCAGATGGTATCCTAGATCATCACAAATTTATGGCTTTGTGATTACTGGCTTTTCCATAGCCATGTTCTCTACCACTCTCCATCAGAACATGATGGTTAGATTTCTCTTCCATATCCATATTTTCACCTATGTGGAAATCCAATGATTAGTTTATTTGGGTAACCATTAAGTTTCATACTTTTGTTTTTAAAGATTGGTTTTGATATTCCTTTTTACGATGTGGGTTTCTATTAAAGAAACTTTCGAATAGTAAACCATTTATAACCCCGACGAATTTCGAGGGCGAAATTCATTTTAAGGGGGGTAGAATGTAACAGCCCAAGATTTTATAAAAAAATATTCTTTTTAAAGTCTTGTGTTGTACGCTACACCAAAAGGAGCTTGCACAACACGCATCCTTGACTTTCCTTACATTACACGCAATCACGACCTTCCTCGATAGCGTGTGTAATACGCAATACCGAGTTTCACTAAACAATGATATGCTATTAATACTAGCCATTATGAATAGTAATAATCACTTTTTGAAATTTTATAAATTTTATTTTTCAAAATGGACTTCATTTTTGGACTCAGAATATCGAAATTAGCCTAGGGTGAAATTTTGGTATTTTTCTGAAAACTTTCAATTTTTGATGAATAGTGAAACCACTAAGTGGTAGGTTAAAAACCGAATTTTGCATAAAACTTAATTTTACCGCTTCTGTGAATGGAATTTCGAAAATCCGAGAGACACGGTTAATATCAAGGACTAAAATGTGGTTCAATGAGATGAAAATAATTTTTTGGTGAATAGTAACTTTTTACTTTTTTTACCGCGGTTAATAGTAAATTGGGTAACTAAGGGTAAATATGATATTAATATTACCCTAACACATGTCCTAATTCTATTGGACAAGTGTAATTCGACCAAAAACAATCTTAGGAATAAAATATGACCATTTAGGTCCACTTGGATTAGATTAGGACATTTATTATTAATTTATTTAAAGAAGGGTTAAAATAGTTAAAATCAAAGTTTAATAAGTAAATCATTTATAATATGGGGTTATACATAAGATAAATTCGATTGTAAATATTCATTAGAAAGCTAAAAAGATATCCTACATGATGGTATTTTATTTGTAATTTTTAGACATCAAATAATTTAATTTATTTATGACACAAAAATGATGCAGTAATTATCTTATTAATGAAATATTGACATAATTGATAATATAAATACCAAAATAAATGTAATTTAAGACTTTTTATGAATTCCACTAATTTTCTAGGTTACTATGATATATTAATGTTGATTTAATCAACTTGGTTCGAACATATAATTCTGTTATGACTTTCACAAAAATCATATATCAAATAGTGTCAAAATTGACACAAAATAGTTTTTAAATCAAATATTATATTATTAATTGTTATTTTATTCCTAAAAATATAAGATTCGTCCAAATGACTTAGATAAGGATATATATATTAATAATAAACAATTTGGGGTTCGTTTGTCATGTTATAGTAATTTTATTAACCATATAGTGAAAGAAAACAAAAAGACATGGTAAAAGTTAAATTATTTAACTTAGAGTTAAATCTAATTGATAAGGTTACAATAATACCCTAAACTTGTCTAAATCTTATTGGTTGATAGGATTTCGACCCATCCCCACCTTATCTTCGAAATAAGACCCTTTGGAGCCATTATAAACCGATTTTGACTTTAATATAAAATAATATTTTGAGATATTCCTAACGTGCCCCTCTCCTCCCTTATAAAAGGGCACCTCCTCCCCCTCCTCCTCACACCAATTTGAGCCCTAAAGCTCGGCCCACCCCTGCCAAAATCTCTTCTCCACTTCCCTAGAAACAACCTAGAGGTTTTGGTCTTCCTCAAAGACCAATTTGAGTGCCCTAAGAGGAGGTCTCAAAGAGGCGCTTCAAAGAAGAGGTAATTACCGTTACCAATTCTTTCATCTTTATTTCTTCTTCCACTTATTCTTATTAGGTTGTTTCATTATGAATTAATAACATTAGTATCACTCATATACTGATATGTTATTATAAGTATGAAACAACCCTATTTCACCATCTATCCATCCTACGGAAAAAGAAACCACCGCGCGTGCGTACGTACGGAATACCGTCTCCACACCGTGGTGTAATCTATTTTCCACCACCACCTTACATGGATGGGTATAATGGTGTAAAGAATAACTATACATAGTTATTACAACATCATATTTATTCTGATATATTGTATAATCCACTCCAATTCAATTCAATATTTATGGAAATGATATCATCGCTCGTGCGTACGTACGGACTACCGTCTCCACGACGCGATGAGATTCATTCTCCATGTTAACCATTTAAGAATGATTATAAAGTATATATAAGAAATAATAATGAAATATATTACATTATAAAGCTACTGGATTTATGTATATATATATATATATATGTATTTCATCTACTTACTTCCATTCAAGACAATAAGGAAAGAAAAACAGCGTTCATGCGTACGTACGGACTACCGTCTCCATGAACGGTGTTTTTCATTTCATTTATCTATCTATTATATATATATATATACTGAATATATATGATATATAAATCATATTTTATATTCTGGAAGTAATTAAATCGTGATATAAGTAATAATAATGTCAAGAACAACAAGTCAAAACACCTACGATAAATGAAAAGATTTTACCCAAAACGCTTATTTAACATGGAATTTACAAAAGAATGGGTAATATAATGTCATAAGTGAACCATATATGATATCATAACAATGAATATGATTCTGTAATAAGTCAATGACATTATTTATATCATTATACAGGAGGTTCGGACACATACGAAGCAAATCGGACCTAAGGTAAGGGAAATATCACAATCTCATTTTTATCCGAGATTGTTTATACTTTAGTATTTACTGGGGTGTATTTTATCATCCACATCCATGTTTCCTCAATATGTAATATTATTTCCATCATTCTACAATAGTTAATATCCAATTTTACCCTTCGGTAAGTTTTTGTAAAATATATGAAAGGAATCTTTTGTCATTTTTCGTACGAGGTACTTTTTGACTTTTCCGACAAAAGTACGAAGAATGTTTTTTTTAACTTATACGGCACGAACGGATTTTTACGGTTTTATAAAGACTTATTTTCATGAAGCTTCCTCCAAATGATTTCATGAATATTTTCAATAAAATCTCTTTCTTTTAAAATTGCATGACGTTTTGTGAAAAGAAATTGATTTTGAAGAAGAAAGGATATTTTCCTCAAGAATTCATTTCAAGTGTTTTATCAAAATTATTTTCCATCTAAGATAATAAAGGGTTCTATTTTTATCCCTATTATTACATTGATTTGACTATGTTGTGATGGAATTATGTTTATGAATTCCTTTATCTTATATGAATGGTTTTATGATGTCATGTTGTTTAAGAATCCCATTTTTATTACATGGGTTATGCTATGATGTATGGTTTATGATTTTGTGGAACACATAAGAAAGGATTCATTATAAGATGGGTGGGACCTATATATCCCTCCAATGCATTGGGTAAAGATTTTATATCTCATGAGATAGACATGGCTGGAATGGTAGGTTATACCGGTTCAGTGAAACAGGACTGAAACGAGGGTTACTCGATTCAGAAAGGGACTTTGTCCACTAAGATAGTCTTGGCAATGAGTCTTGACTAACAAGAAATGATTCTCTATGATTATGTGTGAATTCCAAAAAGTTTCATGTTTTATGTTATGATTATTGTGATTACATTTCACTGCCATGATTTACCCCATGTTATGAAATTATGATCTCTTTTACAGGTTAAGATTTCCAAAAGTTATGTGCTTATGTATATGATGTGATTGATATTTCTTTTGTTTACCCTTACTGAGCATTTGAGCTCACCCTTTTATGTTTTCTTTTCCCCAGGATATAAAGAAAGGTTTTAGGTATAAAAAAAAGAAGATCTTTATGGGAGATGTTGAAGATCTTTCACCACGATTAGAAGATTATATTCCGAGTTTCCAAAGACACTAAACTATTACGGTCCTTGTGTGTGTGTTTTTGTTATGTACTAAGTATTCCGCAAATGTAATGTAATGTCCATGTACGTCAAGATACGGGTCTCTAGAACCACAAATCCACCTTGGAGAAGTATTGTGCTCCATGCAGCTGATCAAACAAGTCATCGATTCTTGGGAGAGGGTAGTTGTTCTTTATTGTGATTTTTTTAAGTTCACGATAATCGATGGAAAGCTGCATTGACCCATCCTTCTTCTTAACGAAGGGGACTGGTGCACCCCATGGTGAAGCACTTGGGCGTATAAACCCTTTATCCAGATTCTCCTGTAGTTGTTTCTTTATCTCTTCATGCTCTACAACAGCCATTCTATATGGAGTCTTAGATATTGGTAGCACCCCAGGTATAAGTTCAATTGAGAACTCAACATATCTTCTAGGAGGAAGACCAGGAAGTTCCTCGGGAAACACTTCAGCGAATTCCCTCACAATAGGAATTTATTCAAGGATAGTTTCTTCCTTGAACTCAATCATCTGAGCCAGATACGCGTGCTCATAAGGTAGTAATATCCATGCTTTAGATGATGGAGCTAAAATAGATTCATCTTCCTCCTGACACATGTAATGAATCGGGGGTCTATTCTCCATATGGAGTGTGATTTCCCTCTCCTCACAATTTATATTGGCTCTATATAAGGAAATCCAATCCAGGACAAGAATTGCATCAAATTCCACTACATGGAGTATGATGAGGTTCTCTGAGAAATTGAATCCACAGATTATAACAGGGGAGGACTTATATTCATGGGATGCAATGATTTCCCCATTTTCCATACTCACCGACATCTTTACTTCCATGATTTGTGGTGGTGTTGGGATTGTTTTACTAAACTTTCGAGATATAAAAGAATGTGTAGAACCTGAATCAAAAAGTATGTTCTCTATTTTTGAATGAATAACTAGGGTACCTGTCACCACTTCATTGTCGGGGTTCACTTTGGCAGAAGTGATGGAAAAAGCTCTTCCTTGTTGTCTTGGAGGTTGTTGGTTGCCTCCGATAAGCCTTGGATTAGGGCACTGATTTGCAAAATGACCCAGTTCATTGCATTTGTAGCATTTAACAACGTGTTGAGTTTTGAACGGACCATTCCTCTCCTCTGTCCCAACAATGTTTCATTCTTGCCGACAGTTAATAGCTAGGATCCCTTCTCTTCCACACCTGAAGCATTTTCTCGTCCCCTTAAGGCAATTTCCAGGGTTCTTCTTTCTGCACATTTGTCAAGTGGGATGCTGGATCTTCTTAGCACCACTGGATTTATCCATCGGACCACCAGAATTGAAGTCCTCATTACGGTTCTTGTCCCCATGATACCCCTATGATTCCCCAATCTCCATTTTGACCTTGAGGGCACATCGTACAATTTCCTCATAGCTGTCGAAGTCATGGATCACTAATGCTTTCCACAAGCTAGGCTTCATCCAACCAAAGAAGCGGTCAACCTAGCATTCGGAGGTAAAGACAAAGACGGAAGTGTATCATGCAAGCCTTGTGATGTTTTCCTCATATGCTCCAACATATTCTTCATCTTTTCTATTGAGGGAATGGAAGTCCCATTCCATCTTAATCTGTAGGGTGCGTGGAAAATATTTATCAAAAAAACATCTTCTGGAAATCCTTCCATTCAAATACTTCGATCTCCTCCTCAGGCATCGTATTTTTTATCAACGTCCACCATTGATCAGCTTCACCCTCCATACTATAATCTTCCAAGAGAACATTCTCTTGTTCAGAACATTGGAGGGTGGAGAATATTTTTTCAATAGAGTTGATCCATTGTTCAGCGATCGTGGGATCGTATGATCCACTAAAAGTAGAAGGCCTTTCTCTCATTAAGCTCTTGATAGCGACTTGTTCATTCTAAGGGGGGGTTTGAAAATTCCTATTGACCCATGTTTCTATTCAGAACATGAGTTAGCTGAGAGAGAAGCGTGACAAAGTTCGCGATTCCCGCTCCCATTGGATTTGAAATCTCATTAGTGCAGTCATCACACTGATGTTCACAAAGGTTGTTAGCCCGAGTCCTCCTATTACCGTCCATTGGCTGGAATAAAAGGAAATTTATGTGTAACACATAATGGGTAATCCAAAGACAAAAGTTGATGACTCAAAAATAAACTATTATTTCCTTAACTCATGAGTCCATAGGCTTCAATCTAGGCTTTTCATGATCTACTTTATAACATATATTCTTAGGGGAATTTTTTTCCCTTAATAAGGGTTCATACTAAGATTGTGAATTTATCAAAACATATCCCCCAGGAGTCTCGTAACCAAGAGTTCAGCAAGGCCCATTTTCGTGCACCAGTTCCCGTTCGAGTCAAGATCAAAAAGGTGTTTTCATGTTTTACCACTAGGATACATCTGTGCCAGAGCTGCCCATACCTGCTTGTATCCAGTCAAGGAAGTATTTGTCTGATAATCCACTTACTCAGAACTTAAAAAAACTTAAGGATGTTTTTATTATACTTAGTCTTGTCTCTAAGGCTTTACAAGGGTTTCCTAATCCCAAAAATAACTAATCATATCCTCTGATACCTACTATGACAACACATCTTTTATTACAAACTTAAACATGATTTATTACATAAAACATCACATCATACAACAACGAAGATCGAGAGGTTTAGTTTCTTTTGAGCTTAGGACCATTATGTAAAACATAAAACATGAAATACAACATCATCATTGAAAAAATCCTTTACATGAACACTACATTCACTCGTACGTAGCATTGCATGGGATAACCTGAGGACATGCATAATAAAATGGTGAGCTATAAAGCCCGGTAAGGGAGTACACATGGAATAAAATAAGGAGTACAAAACATATTATACAATAGGCATATCAATAGAGCATATAAGAAACATGAACATAAAGTCATGATAAAGCATGATAATCATAACATGGAAATGTGGCAACAACACTTAACATGGAATTAGCATGTGCCAAGGCTCATTGCACATGTAGCATGAGTAAATCTACATTGCACATAATGCACGAGTAAACCCTCATTGCACATTAATTAGAATGATTCAACACTAATTTCACATGATGTATCATGATACTATACTTTACCCAATGCATTGGAGCACTATAAGGGCACACCCTTCTTAAACATTTCATTTCATGCATAAGTGTGCCATATGGAGCATGAAACATGGATTCATAAAACATAATAATTTATTCCATGATGAAGGAATGTGAAATTCATACTTGAAAATTTATAATCAATAATTAAATGTGCATAAAGTTGAATACCCTTTATGGAGAAATGGGCATGGAATTCACTACACAATGACATTAGCATAGAAAATCAGTGCGATTTCGGCAACATAATGGCATGACATAAGAATTCATAAAAATTGATGATGGGAGAGAAAGGGGTTCCTCATCATATTTACATGTATTGGACAGTAAGGACGTCATATAGATACATGTCCCAACAATTGTAATGTATTTTAGATTCATGATACAACATTATTGCTTGAATGTAAAAGAAGAGAGAGAAGTTCCTTTCGAAATTTCGGCATAGTAACGGGTGTACATGGGAGGCATTTAATGAGAGATAAATGGGTATCCCATCATTCAAACAATAATATAGTAGTATGGGGGAGGTGAAAACTATACCCCAACATTCATAATTGAAATTTAAAGGGCAATACAACTTAATGAAAATTAAAAAAAAGAGAAAGGAAGAAAAAACCCTGACTTGGAAGTGTGCTTCCAAAGGCTAGAGAGAGGTTTGTGAGAGGATTATTGGGATCTTGGGGAACCTTGGGAGGATTCTAGAGAGAGTAGGGCAGAGACCGGAAAAACTCCAAGGGCTTTGAGTGAGGAGGAAGTGGGAGCTTGGTGGGTTTATATAGGAAAGGTGATGAAATTATTTATTATTTCGGTTTGGGTCCCCTTACATTAAATTAATCCAAACCACAAACCATCCCATGGTTTCTGCCAATGGTTTTTGGAAAAGGGAAGAGGAAAAAATTATTTTATTAGGCCCATGTCTGAACTTCTTAAAATAGTAAGGTTTCTTATGTGGAGGTGAGTCACACTCCCATGGAAATTAATTTAAAAAGGCAAAGTGTAGAATATGTCTTGAGGTGTCCATTAATGCTTTGAAAAGTAAGTCAAACGAACCCAAAATCACATTATTTTAATTTTAAAACATATATTGGCCTAACATAAAGATTATGGTATTTTATTAAATCACCATTGGGTCATTATGATGTCATAAAACCCATTATATATTTAAACAGTATATATTTTTTTCCCAAAAATTTGACTGTCTCAGAAAATTAGGAAAAATTCACTGTTGGATAATTTCGACGTCCTGATTCCAGAAAAGACATTTATTTTATCTAAAAAAATTTCTAAATATGTTAATTTTCAGTTTTTAAATAAATACCAAAATTTATCAAAAATTCACGGGTTTTGATAGAAATGGATTTCAAACCTTAAAATAAAATTTTAATTGCATTCATAAAATTATAAGATCATTTATATTTAATAAAAATTAATTTAATAATATTATTATTATTTTATTAAAATATTATTAAATTCAAAAATCCCTTAATTTAATAAAATTGATTTCTGAATTAAATAATAACTAAAATACCATTTGTACTTTAAAAACTATTTACAATGTATAAAAAATGACTAGAAATTATATTAATTATTATATAAAAAATAATGTACATGAACATAGTACTAAATATTTGTTACATAACCCCTTAAAATAGACACTTAAGTTATAAGGGTAAGCTGTGTGATTGTGACAGACACTTGGGGTGGCTCGGATAACAAAGCTCGAGTGGTAATCTCTATCAACTTCATCTTTTCCCATAGACAGTCTCGTTCGAGTTTGACATGGTGAAGCTCAGCTTGGGCTTGTTCAAGTAAGAAGGCCAAGGATTCCACCTCTTTTCCGAGATCTAACAAATGGGCTTCGTATGTAGAAATTCTACTAGATGAGGACATCACTTCTTTTGTCTGAGTAAATTTGATATGTTAAGGTTCTATATTTATACTAATCATGTGATCACTGTTCAACGTCTATATTAACAATGGTCACAATTCATAACATAAAACCCAAGAAGTTAAGATTTTATATAATCAAAAAGAGACATTTAATTAGATCTAGAGGGATTTCCATTAATGAAACTTTGGGTTGTTACAGATATTACTCTTGGGAGCTCATTGAGAGATTATATGTCAAAAGAGAACTCCATCATTGGAGGTGGAAGGCACGTAAAAAGAAGAGAAGTGTTCTTGAGAGAGAACTCTAGAAGAAAACATTAAATTGAAATGTGAAGAGGGTTTCATGGATGAAATCCTAAATAAAAAAGAATCAATAGTGGGGGAATGAAACCCTTGGATAATAATAAAGAAGACAGAAGCCCAAAAGAAACTCCAAAGAGATCATTAGGGGATTGAATGATAGGAAGAAGGAAGGAGATCACTCCATGGGGCTCATTAGGATATTATCGGTTGGTAGTGAACTTCATCCCCAATGGAGGAAGCCGAAGAAGAATAATAGAAGATCCTGAAAATGGCCATACACCCATAATGTAGATGTTTTTGTTTTTTTTATATTTACCCAAACCCTGTGTGTATTTCTCTTCTACTCTGTCATATGTATTGTTCTGAAAAAAAAATTAAGAAATTTTAGGTTTTTTTAATTTAATATTAGTATATATTAAATACACGAACCATGGGGTGGGCCATTGTAACATTTTTATGTTTTTTTGGAGGTGAAAAACAACTACAATATAAAATGGAATTGAAAAAGTTATTTTGGGTTTGATCATTAAGGCATCTTGGTCTATGTGATCCTTTTCTAAAGGTATAGTATAGACCTAATTGTGTTGGTTACATGGCCTCATAGTATTTAGAATATATGGTATATTTTTTTATTAGTGTTTTTATATTTAATGTGTATTCATGTGTCGTTGTATATTTTGGTAAATTTAAAACACCTTTTAGGTGGGTAAGATGTCTATATTTGGGTTTATGTAATTAAAACCATGCATCAATAGACAGGAAGTTACTATGTGGAATGGTCCATGATATGATATCTTACCTAGGATGATGATGGGTTCCATAAATGTTTATCATGTGTGTTTGACTTCTGGATTGGGTGATGTATGTAGTATGTTGGATTCCTAACCATACAAAGAGGGGGAAAGGATCATTTTTATATAGATACACTGTATGAATTGTTACCTCGTGAATGGAAATATTTCGGTACTTACCTAGACTCTATTAAGGTAGTGATGCATGTAGTATTATTTTCTTGGTGCCTAGTCTGTTTAAGGAGTAAAATATGGTATTAAATAATAAAATATAGAACAAAAATTAAATGGATGTATTATTCACATTTCTAATAAGACACTATTAGATTTTATATTGGATAATAAATTCATAGTGATTTTGTGTGTATGACCATGATTAGTGATTCAGACTGTTAGATTGGTAATGTTTGGTTTGATCAGGGAGATGAGAATCATTGAATGGTTAAATAATGATAGATTCATGATCATCATTGGTTAATTTGTAGAAATATGTAATGAATGAGATTACAGTGTATGGGATTGGTTAGGGTGGTCAGATATGAGTTTGGAATATATGCAACCATCAATTGGAGTTCTTTGTGTTGGTATTTCAATGGATATTCTCTAGGACATGGGATATATCTGAAATATTTTTTTATTTATTAGGTATATTTTATGAAATTGATGAAAAGTCCATGAACCAAGGTTAAAGTTAATTTAGTGTAGTGTTAGACCACAAAGGTTCACAATTCATCCATGTTGTGGGTGGATTGTGGATATAAAAATTTAATCCAATTTTCACTTTTATGATAATTATATGATATTTAATACCTCCCCTTATGTGTTTGAAAAATGTTTCTCATCAAATATTGTGAGACATTTATATGATAAATTCAATGGGACTTGGGATACGGGTGATTATATTGCATCATCCATGATTCCATATTTTTAAGAGGTAGATGGAGATTTTTTAGGACATATTACATGGATTGGGATACTACACAACATATTTTTTAATCTTTATGGGTTATAAGTGGATAATATTGATATTATTCTTAGTTAAATTTTATGGATGGTCTTTATAAGTTTATATTTTACTTTAAGTATCTTCCTCTTTTCCTTATCCAATAAAATGATGGAAATTATACATGTTGGATATAAATTATTATAGTGTATATATTGTTCCAACTTTTCCATAATGGGATTACTCTATTATGATAGTATGATATACCGATACCTCTATTTTATACAATTTGGTGGGTTTTGTTTTGTTATGTTCATGTTAGAATTTGATGACATATCAGTATTCCATGTGTGATATTAGTTTCTATGAATTTTCATCATTATATCATAGAATTATATTTTGTTTCATTGTGGATAAACCATATTGGAATTTATAGACTCTGTTTTATTCTCCCATAATATATAGGCTCCATAGTGTGGCATTACAGCTTTTATTCTTTTCATATCCTTGGGTTTTCAACGAATCCAACTATAGTAGCTTGATGGAGTTGGTAAATAATACTAAGTATGGAATCAAAATCTTGTCGTGATGTATCCACCATTATTTGATTTCCAAGACTATTAAAATATATTATCATCCTATTGTGTGGTCCATGGATTTCATATATATATATATATATGAAAGAAAATTTTACTTTTTATATTGAATGATCACGTATTATGTTTTCATTGTCTGGTTTGGAAAATGCATGTAATTTTGTTGAAACAATTGTTTATCTATTTTATCATAATTATAGAAACTTTTAGGTGATGATATCAAGTTTGTTGTGTGTTTGCATTTAGTTTCATGCTCATATAACTAGTCATGTACCATTAACATTGGGTAGGTACAGCTAAGGTATATTTAAAATCACTCATATGAAAAATATATTATTTGCATGATGTCACACACGGTTTTTTTCTATGTATTGATCTGGTCCATTGGAAATCCCGATAATTTTAATGGATATTTGGTGAGATGAATCCAGATTTTTGAATTTTCATATATTTTAAACACCCTAATTTGGGATCCCCATTTTTTGTTTAGTAGTTTTTGAAGAAAGGGTGGTTACTTCATGATTTCGGCCAACCGTGTGCCCATTCCCAGTTTTAAAAACCAAATTTTTTTATTTTATAACTCTTTTGTTTTTCGTATTTTGTCACCCATTCGACTTCCAACTTGACCTATACTGATATATTATAACTTATTTATCCTTTTGGACACATTATAAATTCATAAGTAGGGTGAATTTGGGTTACTTATTTAGGTATTGGGCCAGCCCGTGGGCCCATTTCCTATTTAAAAAAAATAATTCGTTTCATTTATATCATTTTCTTTTTTTAATATTTTTAGGTGCTTCCACCTCCCCCTATAATCCAATAACCCTATCCTAACCCGAAAATCTATTTTACCTCTTTGGAGCTCATATGGGTCACGGATGAGGGAAAAAATGCTCAGGATACCTCAAATCGTCCAGATTTGACAAGGTAAATTGTATCATTCATAAATCAATAAATTCCTACTATTTTGGACACCAATTTTCTTTCCCGAGTTCGCCCAGACCATAGTAGTCTATCTAATAATTTTCAATCCATTCACTTCTCTCTAGGGTTGCAGATCTAATGGAAGACAAAGAGTTTTCTAGGGTGAAAGGTGAGATTCCTTCTCCTTTCTCCTTCCTCTTCCCCCTCCTTTCATTATTTCATTGAATTATATTGTCCCCTAGTATTGATAGACCAATGGTTTTTTTATAACTTTTTTTTTATGGTTTTTATGTTTTTTCAGGTCTGGTCTTTATAGTTTTAGGGTTTATAAACCCGCGGCGGGTGATTTCGGGTGTGCGTTTCAATTACCCCAAAGATTTGAGGTAGTATATCCCTTGAAAATGCCTTTATCATTCAAGTTTCATCATTTTAATATTATCCTAAACTTATATAAATGTTTATTATTGTTTTTAAGCCTTTGGAAAATTTTTGTGGTGTGAAAAGTGGTTATTTAATCATTGTTTTGTGGAAGTTGGTGTTGTTTTGTCATGAATGTGCACAACAAATCTTTGTTTAAATGTTCTGTTATCTTTTACAAATATTTTGTGAGGTTTATAATCTGTTTTATGATATTTTTAACATTTTATTGTATCTTGAATGAAAATATGGCATTCAATTGGTGTTTTATTCCTTTTCAGCTACTTAAAATAAATTTTTTTGTTTAAAAAGGGCATGCCATGTGTTCGGTAAATTGCCCGGTTGGCTTTTATGTGTGATGTGTGATTTAAAAGTTGTTTTTTTTATTTATAAAGGAATTCGAAGAATTATAATTGGTATTTTTTGGTTACATATATGTATTTCCAATTTTGATTTGTTTTTACAAACAAGTGGGTTTTTATTTACAACATATTTTGGCCCGAGTTGCCCAAAAATTGACCGTTTCACATCTTTATGAAAATGGTTGTGTTTTAAATATGTAACCTGAGTATTATAAGAGATTTATGAATGTGGTTTGCTCCTATAAATGGTGTTTATATATATCCTTAATAAAATTAAAATTCATACCTTCGTCAATGGTTAGTTTTGATAAAACGATTAAAGGCCCATTTGACATTTTCTAGAAATGAAGTAGTGTTTTACTTGTATATAACAAGTTGTGCAATTGGGATTGATTTATGGTCCATTAAATAATTTTATTAAATGTTTATTGGGCTGAAAAATATAATTTGGTTTGGTTTTGATGTGTTTTTATAATTTAAAGAGTGTTTTTGAAAGAGTTTTATTTGAAAAGCCTCAATACACTTCATGAAAATGTTTTACCAAAATATTTAGCAGTTTGTTGATTATTGTAAGAAATGTGAAGAAATATTATGGTCTGTTTGTGTTTTTATGGTTTTGGAATGGAATGAGGATGTGAAATGTGTATTTTATAATATGTGTAACTTGATTGAGCACTAAAGGGAATCCCGGGTATCTAGGTGGGTGGACGTGTACTAGTATGCTAGTGATTCTGTGGGGGGTTGGCCTCTGTTTCACGTAGCAATTTTGACGATGAAAACAATAACTAAAACTTGATAATTACGATGATTGTGGACCACTAGGTTATGGGTATGTTCCCTACTAGTGGCTCATGCACGAGAACTGATATTTATTATGGTTACTTTCACTGAGATACGAGGTAACTGGGGCTCACAACATACTAGTTCCTTGGGGTATTCACGTGACTAGTGCTCATTGGTTATTTTGCACTCACCGTCGGTATACGGTGTGCATGGTTTCTAAATTCAGTATTATGTGGTATTTATTTAGTAGTTTAAATTCTTTAAAGCAACCCTCTTGAAAACTATTTTCATATTGAATTTGAACCTCTTTGAAAAAAATTGTTTCTTGCTTTTTTGTTTATTAAACATACATGTTTTTGTCTGATAATTATTATAGCATGGAACCTCATCTAAAACCCATACATTCATATCATGAATTTAAAACTATAAATTTATGTTTATTTTATTTTAGTGGAATGTGAATTGGGAATAGAATATCGGGCTAACCTACTGAGTTTTAATACTCACGCCTATAGTCTTCTATTTTTAGCCCATGTACAGGTTTCATCATTAGTTCGATCACCTTGGGCGACATTTGATCATTGTGTTGGAGAGTGAACAGAAGTGTCACATGGAGTTATTTGGTCATCGGGATAGTTCAGTTGAGTTGTTGGTTTTGTTCTACTATTAGTTTCTCGTACAAATAATATTTAGTTCAATTTTTATATAGAATCTTTTTGGGCTGTCCGTTTATTTACGTTGTTTATTTGATTGTTTATATATGGGATAAATAGTTCCCTTTTGTACTCTATTGATTCCATTGGTGCTTGTCACCATCCCAGGAGGATCGGGAACGCCTCTCGGGACTTGTCGCGGGCTGGCCTGGGTGACCGGTTCAGGGTCGACACGGGCATGTTTGTGACAAAATGGTATCAAAGATGGCCAGCTCTTAGCGGACCTTTCTTTTTAGAGCACCCTTGTTATTTTTCGGATGTCAATGTAGATGGAGTAGGATTTTTGGGACTTTAGGGGTAAGTGCAAGGAGAGCGTCGTGAACTCTTTCTTGTTCTAATCCTCGGGTTTCCATGGGAGTCCAGTTTTATTAGTGTCTTTTGTTCTTGTTGATTTTTTGGGGTTGGGATATGACAAGGGGAGTCTGAATAAAAGCCTTCGTGATCTCACAGGGCCTGGAAAGCCATGTGGATATGGGTAATGTCCCTAATAAGTCTCTCTGTGTTGGTGTTGTGTTTGGCATATGGTCGCCATCCATATGGTCAAGTCACCCACCGACACTAGTTCTTTTTTTTGGGTCTCTTAAACCCATATTTAATTCTGATTTTTTGTTTTTAAAATCCTTGTGTGAGAATTGTGGAAATGTGTTTTAAAGGAAGGATTAGATTTTGAAAAGTGAAAAAGGGTGTTTTCAAAAATTAAATATAAGAATGGTTTTGTAAGGTTCTGTTTTTTAAATAAAAATGGAGGGAAGTGGAAATTATTTAAAGGGATTGGATTATCCATAATCTAAATTTGTGGTTTGTTGATATAAAATGTCTTTATATTTTGATTCATTTTAATGTGATTCTGAATATTTGTTTTAAATGGGGTATTTCTGGATGTTAAAATGTTTTTGAATCAGATAAATTAGTTTTGGAAATTAGTTTTGATCGGTTGGTGTTTTACTATAAACGATATTGGTCTCAATGGACCTCGGATTATGAAAATATACATTGCTGATTTTTTTTAAAATAATGGGAAGGGGTTGTTTGGAGTGGCTTGGTTATTTTAAAAAAAAATAAAAATTAAAAGGGGTAGGTATTTAATAAAATGGTTCTTAATTAATTGTGGTTTTATTTGTGAAATATGAAAAAGTTTTTTTGACTTGGTGGTTGGTGTTCCTTATGATGGTAATTTTTTTTAATGATGTTGTTTTGTTTTAGCCATTTGTGTTTTCATGGGTTCTCACATGCATAGTTTTATTTATATCTAGAAGTATGGCCTATATGGTATGGTGGTTGGGTGCCTAGGGTGGCATGGAAATGTTCATGAGGGTGAGTCTTGATGAAACACCATTGGTAAATTTGGAAGCCCACCAAGTTAGTTTGTTTTTTTCAAAAAAATTTTGAGCTATGAATTGTGTATTTTTATAAAATACCAACGGTTATGTGGCTTGATTTTTCTATGTATTAGAAGAGTTGTTTATTTCGTTAGCTTCCATGTGATCTAGAATTCATACTCTTGTCCTATCTAGTGATGAGATCTTGTTGGTGGCTTGGTTTTGGAGAAATTTTCATTGGGTTTCTAAAGATGTGTTTGATGTTGTGATGTGGCCATGGATAGTTCTCTGTTGTAAATCTTTCCTAATGATCAACCTAAGGATTCCATTCAAATTTTAAATCCACCTCTTTTGATGATGCCTCAACCGGTTTGTTGGAATAGAGAGTTGTTTGGGATCTATTAAAAGTGCTTCTAGGTCGTGAAAATTCTTTTGGACAGAGCAGTTGTGTTTGGTGATGTTAATGTGTTTCGTCATATTCCTTGTCCATTCTGCCCCTCGTTTGGGGTGTGATAGAATTTTGATATGTATTTATGAGTTCCTATTTAGACGATGGTTTTTGTTTGGTGATCATGTGAGGTTTTTTTAGTGGTGTGATCCTTACACTACTGGAAAAATACCCTATACCATCGGTTTGGAACCGTTGGTATAGGCCCTCAAACCGTTGGTATAGGCTATACCAACGGTTTGGAGGACCGTTGGCAAGTAATCCGTGACAATGGGTCTATACCAATGGATTTGAAAACCGTTGGTATAAGAAATATGAAAACATATAACAACGGTTCTCAAAACAGTTGGTATATGTATTTCAAAAAAAAATTCGGTGGGATTTGATCCCAGGACCTCTAGTTTATAATTGAATTACTTAACCACTAACCTAACATGACTTTTGTGAACATAATTTCAAAAATATATATGTGTATTATTATAAAAATTTTAAATTTTGATTTATATAATGTTCTCGGTAAGAATATTCGATTAAAAATCAAAGGACCTATACCAACGGTTTGGCCAAAACTATTGGTATAGGTCCTATAGCCCCCCCCCCTATACCAATAGTTTTTTCAAAACCGTTGGTATAGGTCCAAATTAATGAACTATACCAACGGTTTGGCCAAAACCGTTGGTAAAAGTCATATTTTTAGTAGTGTTATCACCTGCCTGCGGTGCAGAAAATGCTTCATTAATCAGGGCTCTAGCCATAGGCCTCGGAGTGAAGCTTTTCACGCAGTCAGAAAATCGACAGAGGTGTGGAGTGCTCGATAAGGATCCTTACTCCTCTGTTTTTGTAATTTATTTTCTATGTCAATGTTTTTGTTTCTCATTTCTATGAATTTCACTTTATCGCAAGAAGCGTGGTGGAATTAACCCCTCACAAAGTGTCTATGGTTATTCCTTTATGAATATGGGTTTTCAATCAATGTCCATGTGTGGACCGCTTGTAAAAAATAAGGTTCAGTCTTGGTATTACCTATTCATAGGTGGAGATTTTTGGGTAGTTTCTTTGTTTCATTTGTTGTTTCAATGGCCAAATTATTGGGTCCCATTCCCTCCCATCCCCAAGTGGCGGGGGTCCAAAACTGTGCTGAATGTGTTGGCCAAGTTCTTATCCCCTCCGTTCGGGACAGGGTGTTTTATATGTTCATGTTGTAACCCTATTAACATGGTATAGTAGGTTTGTGTAGGAGGTGTTTTTGGGCTTCTCTGAGTGAGGCCCAATTTTAGCTCATGTGGAATTCTTGTCTGTTTGTTTCTAGTTGGTTACTAATGGTGGGGAGACCCACCAAGGATCTCTTGGATTTTCATCCTAAGAACATTTCTAGTGCTAGTTGATTCTTAATAGTGGGGAGTAAATTCTGGAATCCCTTGGAATATTTGGTTTTTGTGAGTTATCATTGGTTTGGGTGATGGTTGGGTTCATTGAGAGGATGCTCAACAATCGGGTTCTTGGCTTGGATGTAGAGGTGGTGGCTTCATCTTTCCATTGATTCTCCAGATGTGGTTGTGTTTTGTGTTTTATGTGGGAAGAGTATTATGTTGAATTGTTTGTGATTGATATTTAATTATCTTTAGAGGCTGTATTATGTTGTTATGGAATCCTTATGTGTTGTTTTTTTGCATCCAGAAAGTGTTATGGCTTTCTGAGGGTGGAAAGCTTTAATGGTGGGGAGAATTGTCACACACCGTTTTTTTTCATTGTATTGATCTGGTTTATTGGAAATATCGATCCTTTTCATGGATATTTGGTCAGGTGAATCCGAAGTTTTGAAGTTTCATATATTTCTAAATTCCCTAATTTGGGATCCCCATAGTTTTTTAGTAGTTTTCAAAGAAAGGGTGGTTACTTCATGATTTGGGCCAACCATGAGCCCATTCCATGTTTTAAAAAACGAATTAGTTTCTTTTATAAATTTTTTGTTTTTCATCCTTTTTCACTAACTGAAATTACCACATGTCCTATACTGATATATTAAAACTTATTTATTCTTTTGGACCGATTAGAAATTCATAATCAGGGTGAATTTGGGTTACTTATTTAGGTATTGGGCCAGCCCATGGACCCATTTCCTGTTTTAAATAAATAATTCGTTTCATTTATATATTTTTAATTTTTCAATAATTTTAGGTGATTCCACCTCCCCCTCGAAGTCAATAACCTTAACCTAACCCTATAAATCTATTTTACCTCTTTGGAGCTCATATGGGTCGCGGATGAGGGTAGAAATTCTCAGGATACCTCAAATCGTCCATATTTGACAAGGTAAATTGTATCATTCATAAATCAATCAATTCAACTTTTTTAGACACAAAGATTCTTTCCCTGGTTATCCCAGACCCTGGGAGTCTCTCCAAGAATTTTCAAGCAATTACCTTCTCTCTATGGTTGCAGATCTAATGGAAGACGAAGAGTTTTATAGGGTGAAATATGATATTCCTTCTCCTTTCTCCTTCCTCTTCCCCCTCCTTTCATTATTTCTTTGATTTATACTGTCCCCTTGTATTTATCTATCTAGGGTTTTGTTATAACATGTTTTTATGGGGTTTCAATTTTTTCAGGTCTGGTCTTTATAGTATTATGGTTTATAAACCCGCAGCGGGTGATTTCGGGTGAGCGTTTCAATTATGCCAAAGATTTGAGGTAGGATATCCCCTGCACATGCCTTTATCATTCAAGTTTCATAATTTTAATATTATCCTAAACTGATATAAATGATTATTATTGTTTTTAAGCCTTTGGATAATTTTTTTGGTGTGAAAAGTGGTTGTTTAATCATTGTTTTGTGGAAGGTGGTGTTGTTTTGTCATGAAAGTGCTCAACAAGTCTTTGTTTAAATGTTCCGTTATCTTTTGAAAATATTTTGTGAGGTTTATAATCTTTTTTATGGTATTTCTAACATTTTACAGTATCTTGAATGAAAATATGGCATTAAATTGGTGTTTTATTCCTTTTCATGTACATAAAATAAATTGTTTTGTTTAAAAAGGGCATGTCATGTGTTCGGTAAATTGCCCGGTTGGCTTTTATGTGTGATGTGTGATTTAAAAGTTATTTGTTCTGATTTATAAAGGAATTTTAAGAATGATAAATGGTATGTTTTGGGTACATGTATGTATTTTCTATTTTTATTGGTTTTTACATACAAGTGGGTTTTTATTTACATCATATTTTGGCTCGAGTTACCCAAAAATGGACCGTTTCACATCTTTATGAAAATGGTTGTGTTTTGAATACGTAACCTGAGTATTATAAGAGATTTATGAATGTGGTTTGATAATGTAAATGGTGTTTATAAATATCCTAAATAAAATTAAAATGCATACCTTTGTCAATGGTTAGTTTTTATAAAATTTTTAAAGGCCCATTTGACATTTCCTAGAAATGAAATAGTGTTTTAGTTTTATACAATTGGTTGTGCAATTGGGATTGTTTTATGGTCGATTAAATGATTTTATTAAATTTTTATTGGATGAAAAAATATGATTTGGTTTTGTTTCGATGTGTGTTTATAATTTAAAGAGTGTTTTTGAAATAGTTTTATGTGCAAAGCCTCAATACACTTCATGAAAATGTTTTACCAAAATATTTAGCGGTTTGTTGATTAGTGTAAGAAATGTGAAGAAAGATTATGGGATGTTTGTGTTTTTATGGTTTTGGAATGGAATTTGGATGTTAAATGTGTATTTATTAATACGTGTAACTTGATTGATCACTAAAGGGAATCCCGGGTATCTAGTTGGGATGACGTGTTCTAGTATGCTAGTGATTCTGTGGGGGGGGGGGGGGGGTTGGCCTCTGTTTCACAAAGCAAGTTTGACGATGACAACAATAACTAAACTATGATGATGATGATGATTGGGCACCACTAGGTTATGGGTATGTCCCCTACTAGTGGCTCGTGCATGAGAATGGATATTTATTATGGTTACTTTCACCGAGATACGAGGTACATGGGGCTCACAACTAACTAGTGCCTATGGGTATTCCCGTGACTATTACTCATTGGCTATTTTTCACTCACCGTTGGTATACGGTGTGTTTGGTTTCTAAATTCAGTATTATCTGTTATTTATTTAAAAGTTAAAATTCTTTAAAGTATCCCTCATGAAAACTATTTTCATTTTGAAGTTGCACCTCTTTGAAAAAAAATGTTACATGCATTTTTGTTTATTAAACATGCATGTTTTTGTCTGATAATTATTATAGCATGGAACCTCATTTGAAAACCATACCTTCATATCTTGAATTTAAAACTATAAATTTATGTTTCTTTTATTTTGATGTAATTTTCACTGGGAATAGAATATTGGGCTAACATACTGAGTTTTAATACTCACACCTATAGTCTTCTTTTTTTTATCCCTTGTGCAGGTTTCATCATTAGTTCGATCACCTTGGGAGACATTTGATCATTGTGTTGGAGAGTGACCAGAAGTGTCACATAGAGTTATTTGGTCATCAGGATAGTTCAGTTGAGTTGTTGGTTTTGTTCTACTTTTAGTTTCTTGTACAAGTAATGTTTAGATCAATTTTAATATAAATTATATTTGGGATGTCCTTTTTTTCTATTGTTTGTTTGATTGTTTATATATGGGAGTAATCGTTCCCTTTTGTACTCTATTGATTCCCTTGGTGCTTGTCACCATCCTGGGAGGATCGGGAACGCCTCTCGGGACTTCTCGCGGGCTGGCCTGGGTGACCGGTTCAGGGTCGACTCGGGCTGCTTTGTGACACATGCTATGGTATTAGAATTAGAAAACACTTTTTTCATGATGTGTTGCAAGCATAAAAAGAGTGAAATAATCATCAATGTTGTTAAGTTTATGCTTCCTCCCAAAAATTTTAACAAATTTGAATATGAAATAATAAGTCCAGACTATTATCTCTAAAATTTGAGAATAACACGTCAATAACTTAATTATGTTTTTTCTATAATCCCTTGATCTAGCATACATATCCCATTTTAATGGGATCGATTCCCTTAACCAAACATGTTTTCCCTCTAGGATAATTTTTTTATTTTAATGATTATACTTGTCGATCAATTCCACCAACCTTATAGTAATGTATTTTTATTCAAAAAATATTCCTCTTTCTAAAAAATGATTTTTATTTTTTTTGTGAGAAAATATTATAATTAATTTATAGAACATTCAGATAATATATTTGATAAACTTAACTACAATATAAAAATAATAATATTAAACATATATTATGGTGATATTTTGGGATTTCTATAAAAGTATTTTTTTTATATGATTAGTGAAAATACATTTGCTTATTAGAAATTGTGTTTCATTTTCAAGGATATATATAGACATATTATATTTTAGAATAGAATAAAAACATCATTAGTTCCTTTTGATATAAAATTTTTCAATTATGGGCTTTGGAATTAATTTTATAAATTAATTTGGTACAATTTATTTTTTGTTCATTAAAGGCATTTATCTTAATAACATTTCGTCAAAGAGTTTTAAATTGTCATATTAAATTAATTTATACCACCTCTAAAGATTAAATCAAAAAAATAGATTCCAAATTTGGAATCATGATATCTAATTTTTGGTAAATGTATCCCTTTTATTTTATTCATTATTATTAATAATCATAGTAAATTATTTCCACCATAGTAAGGGTAAATTAGGTAATTAAGGATAAAAATAATTTGATAATAACAAAAAACCTATAATCACAAAATGGCTATATTACTATAGATGAGTTTATTTCACCCATTTATATCCATTTTTTTAAAAAATGTCATCATTCTTCCATATTTCATTATTTTTGACGGTTATAATATTTATGTACAAGATAATGTAAAAAGTATCACATTGATTCTATTAATATCATGAATATTTTGTGAGATGGAAATTTTTTTAAACAATTATAAATTCTAATGAGAAATATAAATGATTTATTATCATTATAATTTATTATGAAATTTTATAGATGAAATAAATACCTTAAATTTTTAGGTAATAATGAGAAAATATTTACTAAATTATTAGTGTAATTAAATAAATTATATTAAATATATTAAAACTAACATAATTTGAAATAATTATTTGGTTCTACATAAATTTTATATAAATATATAATATTTTGGAGGTTTCAATAGATTATAGTATAATTCTATTATTTTAATGTTGTTATAGAATTCAAATTTAAAGTATAGTTCCAAAAAAGGACTTCAGTGTTATTTTATAATAAGTAATATTCTATGACATGATTTAAAATTTATAAAGTACAACCTTGATCAAATTGATTTGTATATTTTTTTAATTGAAATATATGGTTTGTCCGTGGGATAATTTTACTTTAATACTATCTTATTTTCCCACAAAATGTTTTAACAAATAATTACCACTGTAATTTTCAAAAAAGCTTAACGTAGGTTAAATCAATACATAGTGGTAGAAATATAATCTAAAAATTAAAAATTTTATATAATGATAATATTTTTACAATGGATCATCTTATATTTTAATATTATTAGTTTTTATCCTTTTAAAAATAAAATTAATTTATACTATTTTAATATTTTCTGTAATTCCTAGCGTGCCCCACACCTCACTTAAAATAAATTTTCTTGTCCTCTTTTCATAACACATAGAAAGATGTTTATTTAATTTTATAACATCTATAAGTAATTAATAACATACCTCCCAACATTATTTATATCTTATTTTTGGAATAATACAACCCATTACGGGGTTAATGAGTGAAGAAAATAAATTTCACCAAAGATGAGTTCTAGTGTTTTACCAAATGATTTAGATTTATTTCTTCTTATAAATCTATATATTATTATTAAAACATGATGAAATAATTTAAAATTATATATAACTTATAATAATATGTAATTATATGAATTAAATCACCTAAATCCATTTCCTATACCATTAAATGGGAAATGAAATCATTGTTCTTCAATACGGTGGTCTGTCGCCTCACAATCTGATGCAATAAATTTCCCATCACTCCCTCTCAAAGAAGGTTATAATGAATAATTTAATAATGGTATTTCTTTTATTATATTGTAAATATTATATATGGGTTATTATTAATTCAATTTTATTTCAATCCATCCATTTAAAAAAGAAACAACATTTATGCATACACAATTCCCACCATCTCTACAAATACTGTAATTCAATTTTTATTATCTATGCTCCATGGATGAAACGATATATATATAATAAATATATATTATACTAAAATAATGGATATAATTTAGGAGATTATGATCCATGTTCAATGTATAATGACCAATATTTTCGAAGTACAACATGAATGAAAAAAGAAGCAGTTATCACCTGAAATAGTGATTTTAATAAGGAATTGCTAACAAATGAATGGTAAGAACATCAAATAAAATAATATATGAGATGATATATATGATTATGGTTTTTAATAAAATATTAATTTTTATACATTTATAAAAAAACTATTTTCTACCATTTATGATCAAATATGAGACTTTTGGTAATGTGGGTCTCAAAAGCTGTCTTCTCTTCATGTTTAGACTATTCCATTTCTAATTAACTTTCCAGCCCAATTTTATGTAAAATATTTCATATAATTATATATGTATATATATATTAAATTTATAAATTTATCATATTAAAATATATATTTTTTATTATATTTTATAAGTTCAATTTTCAAATTAAATATTTAAAATCAACTAAGAATACAGGGATATTTTATATTTCATAATCATTTTGTGTGACATGAATTTATTTTTTTATTCCAAAGTGATAAACATATTTGAAGGCCAAATATTTTCTACTCAAATATCAATATAAATAATATTTAATCTCTTCTAATATTTGGATTTATTAAGAAATTTTCTATTATTCTTATATAAGGAATGAGTATGCTGTCATTTTCATTCAACGAGTATTTTAGATGATTATTCCTTATGATGTATTTCCTTTAGAGGAACAAATAATCCTAATAATGATATTATTATTTTAGAAATATATATCTATAAGGTAATGGGTAATCATTTACTATCATTAGATGTTATTTATGGGATGAAGTAGTAAACCTAATCTATGATAGTACTATATCCACAATGTGATATTGTGTTTTCAGTATTCCATGTATTAATATTAAGTCATGTTTTGTGTTGATGCCACATTTACTCTATTATCATTTTCTTATGATACCATTTCTGTCATGTTATCCTCTAATGTTATTACTCATGAGACATCAATATTATGATATCATATTCATACTTTAACTCACACGTTATGCGTATTTATTATCATTATTCCCTTTGAAGGATTTTGATATCACCCCTTTAATTTATGTGTTCCTGAGGTTACCCCATCCTATTTTTGGAGTAGAATTGGATTTTAGAGGAAATTATTGAGATTAAAATTAATCATATCTATATTCATGTTGATGTTTTATTTATCTAGTATTTATAAGAAACAAGGACTTTAGATCATTGTATTGTTTTTAAAGGATGTTTTGGTAAACAATCATGTAACAATATGTGTAAAAATGATTAGGTAAAAATGGTTGGTATCAAAGGATGGTATATTTATTTTGAGGAATTATGACTATAATTATTTAGTGAAAACCCAATGATAAATTATAATTATAGGGAAATAGCTTGGTTTTTTGTGAAGAATATAGTGTGTGGTTTCTAAGGGGTTATATCAATGCTCGGATAATATAGGTGGACATTGGGCTGACATAGTCCTATATAGACATAATAAATCTAAAAATGAATTATTGGTAATTATCTAAAACATCAAATGGTTCATCAAAAAATAATTATTTTCACACACTTATACTGACAGTCTTAGGGATGTTCTTGGAGAAATTCAAAAAATTATTATGAATAGTTGTGAAGGATATTAATAGTTATTTATTTATTAAATAAAAATATAAAAATTACCATGGACAACCTTTATAGAAACCTATAGACTCATAAGTTAGGATATATTTATCATTTATAATTTAATCCTTTTATATTCAGAATCATTACTTTTATATGTTTATTAGTTATATTTTTGTCATCTATTTTTCTTTTTTAGTAATGGATTGAAATAAGAGAACTCATTATAATAACCAACATTATAGGTAATGTTATTATTTCCTAAATTATGTTCTTAACCATATGGGTGATGTATATGGGACATATGTGGTAGTACTGGCGCAATTTACACATTATATGATTTATTTTGAATAATATGAAACACCATAAATCTCATAAGAAATATGATAACATAGTCAAGTATTTGATATTTCATTGGCATCCTATATTTAGTGTATTTTTTTATCACTTCATCATTAAAAAATATATTAAATCTATTGATTATATATAATCTATCCAAAAAATTCCTAAACTAAGAGAATTTTTTTCCATACATATATTCAATGGGGAGTAAGCTAATTAGTTGTGGATAATGATCAGGAAAATTCCATGGAGGTTATTGACTCATGGAAAATATAAGAATTCACGGGATGATTTTTCATGAAAAAATCTTCCAAAAACTCTTATAAATGGATAAGGAGTTACTTGGACTGATGAAAAGGCATGATGAGTCTATCAAGGTTTATAATGAAAACATCAAAACGATTTCATGGTAACCCTATAGATATTCCATCAACTAGAATAGAAATGTGTACATATTTTATGGTGGATTAAATAAATATCTATGAAAATATTTGTTTATTTGTGACTTTAATAGCTATAAAGAGGTATTCTATTATTCCTTTATGGTCGTGATGAAGATTGGTGACTCTCAGTTTTATTGTATGAATGTAGATAAACATCATAAAATTTTTCTTCCCTTGGGGTCAATATATAAATATCATGGATGAAATAAAACCCAATAACCCAAGGGAATAAAATGTGCAAAGTTTTTTCCTATAAACTATATGAAGGATACTAGGAGATTATTCAATTGATTAAATGTAGGGAATCGTGATAAGTAATGACAATGAGTGATGATGAATCCCAATAATGAAATGGTGTAACTGAATGTTATGATGCAAAATATTCTTATAGTATAGTGTTTCAGTTATATGGAACATGGGAATTATGAAACATTATTCCATATGCTAAGGATTGTTAGAGACAAAAAAGGAAAACAACCTCGAAGGACTTCAAATAAAAGTAGTTCATATTTTATCACTACTGTAGAGTTGGATCCTGAAAATGATGTTGTGAAATGTTTGGTAGAAATCCATTCAAGATTAGTGAAAATTATTTTTGAATCTAGTATTTTGAACTATTTTTTATTTTTTATTTTTATTATAAATACTCAAACGCCACTTATAAACATTTGATATCAGCTATCTATGCGAATAGTAAATAGAGAAATTGTTTTATCCCATATAGATAGATCCTCCCTTTTTATGTTTCTGGAATGAGTCTTGTAGGAAATATCACTTTATGTCTTTTAGGGGAGTTTGATTATATATTACACATTCATTTTCTGCTATTATATAAATCAAACATCATTTGTGAGGAGAAACAAATCACTCTTCACATTACAAATCATCCACAATTTATATACAAGTGTAAGGCGGAGGATGAATCTCCCTTGGAATTTTATGGTCAACCAAGGATATTATTTCCTTATGAAAATGAATATATAGTTAAAATGGTTGAGAAAAAGGAGAGAATAATGCTTTAATAAATTTTCTTTTTTGTGTTTTATACTAATATATTCCCTAAATAGATTTATATTATTCCTTAGGACGATGATATAGTGATATTAATCGACATTATACCAAGATATCAACCCATATACAAGAATCGCTATAGAATATACATAGTTGGGATGGTTGAACTAAAAAATAGTTATAGGAGAATCAATAAAATGGCTTTACACACCTATGTGCTTCATTGTGGGATATTAAAATACTATTCATTAGGAAAAAGGATTGGATAATTCATATTTGTAATGATTATCATGAAGCAAAAAAATAATGAAAAATAAAAATTATCCCATTGCATGGATAGAAGAAATGTTTGATCAACTATTTGGGGCCCATTTTTATCTAAGGTGGACCATATATAAGGATATCACAAATTAAATGTGAATAATGGTTAATTTCCAAAAAACTCCTTTTGAACAATGTATGCACACTATATGATCATATTGATTCTATTTGGACTCACTAATTACCCAGAAATATTTATGGGTTTAATGAATAGATTCACTATATATTACCTTTAAAAAAATTTGTTTCATTTATAGATGATATAATGATATTGTTTAAAAGAAAGGATCACATTGTAATGATTTTCAATACAATGTTAATGAAATTATGATAGGAGAAGATATATAAAAATTATATCAAATATGAGTTATAGGTAAAGGATTATTCTATTCCAGGGTATGTAATCACAATAAAATGTATATTTATATACCATATTAATATAAAGGAAATTTAGTAAATCCATAGAATAACATCTAAAATGGAGACTCATAGTTTCCATAGCCAAGCTGGGTATTACATATGATTTTGGATAATCTTATCATGTTTTCCAAATCCGGTAACTAAGGTAACTCATAATTGCAGAATATTTCTTTGCACTAGAGAATAAGAAGATAGATTTAAATATTTAAAAAATAGTCTTATCACTCTTATCTCCAAATTTCCCACATATGGGGAACGTTTCATTATACCCACCAATGATTTAAAGAATAGACTTTGATGTGCTTTAATAAAAAACTAAAAATATCATAGGGTAGTTATCATGTTATTTTACATTTCATCTGAAAAGCATTCCAACACTTAATTTACAGTAGGCTATATTTATCATTGAGTTGATAATTTATGAGCACTATATTTATGTGGATATGTGTGAAATATGTACAGATTATAAGATCCCCAAATTTATGTTGACATTCATTGAGATTAATATACACCACGATATATTATTAGAGAAAATCAAGGAATATGAATTCTCAATCAAGTACCACCTTGAGTAATCTAACCATGTGGATGATGCAATATGTGAAATTTATTAAGAAACATTATCAAATATGAGTATTTTGAAGGAAAGTTATACATATAATTGATGAGGATGGATTTAAGAATTATAAGGGAAAAAATTAATCATTCCATTCTGAATTTGATAGTCAAAATATCTTCTTGAGAAGGTAATAGATGATAAAACAAATTATATGGACATATAGAAGAGGTGGAAGCATTAATAATAGGGAAAAACTCGTTGTATAAATTTTTTCTGGAAGGAGTTGTCAATTTTGGGTTATGACTATGTGTATCATAATATCCATATATAAAGAACGAACTATTGAATGAATCCTAAAGATAATCCTTCTCTATCCACCTATGGAGTAAGAAGAAGGGTTGAGATATATTAGGGCACTATTATTGGTACAATGTGAATAATTCGATCACATGATATACATAAATGTGTTTCGTATTTTCCAATGTGAAGGAAGGATGGAAAATGTCAATTTATATGATGTAAAAATTAATCATTAATACATGGAAATGTTATGACATCACTATAGGCATTTTCACTAGTCTTACAATGTAATCAATATAAAATAATGAAACATGGGTTCTAATAGATTTTATTACCAAGAAAACAAACCACATTATTATGTAAGGGGACTTATATCCCAATTAACATTCAAGTATATACATAATTGTGTTGGTAAGGTTTCATGAAACACCATTATTGATTATTTCTAATAGTGATCTGAGAATTACATCAATATTATAGAAGAATCTCCAACGATATATAAATATTGATATGAGAATTATTGTGGCTTATCACCCCAAAATGAGTTTCTAATCAAATAAGAATATACATACACTATAAAATATGTTGAAAGCAAGCTCAGTGGAAATCAAATAATTAAGAGATCAACCTCTTATCCTTGTTGATTTATTGTTTAATAATATCATTCAATAATGTATCCAAATTGATATTTATGTATCCCTTTTTTAGAATTTATGTAGAATACCATAATGATGGGATGATTCTTTTGAAAAAATGTTATTGAGACATGAAATGTCTGATAAAATGGCCTCCATGGTCAAGACCATTCAGGAACACATATGGCATACTCAGAGTGGATAAATGAGCTAGCATGAAAATCGTCACTCTTACCTAGTGTTTTAGATCAACAAATTTATTTCTCCATATATCTTTAGGGAATAGAGTAATTAGATTATAGAAAAAGTTCAAGGCAATTCATTTCTATTTCAACACCTTTGATATTCTTGATGACATTGGGGTTGTGGCCGATCAATTATTACTCCCACAAACTATATCTCATGTATATGATATATTCCATGTATCCTAATTAATATAGTAAATACCATATCCAAATAATTTATTAAATGATTAGGTTATAAGGCTACAAGATGAATACTTTTAATATGAGTACCTATTGAAGATCATGGACCATAGAGATAATGTTATAAATATAAGGCCCTAGCCGTAAAGATTTTTTAATCTTAATTTATTTCAAGAATACACATTTAAGATCTTTTCATATTTAGAGTTTTAGATAATTAGATCATAGCTATTACATCTCAAAATATTACACAGTAGACACTTCTACAATGTTTCTTTTTTTACCAAACATGAACTCTTAAAAAAAGAGTCATGTATAGTTTCGTGTTTAAAACATCATGACTTTTCCTTGATCCCATCCTTGACCATATCCACATTATGTCATATGAAAAACATTTCAAAAAACATGGGGTGATCATAAAAATCTCAATAAGGGATACACAAAGAAGGAAAACTGTATGTTTTTCAAAACATCAATTAAATCATGAATACTTTATCAAATTAATAATTTGCACCCTTAATAAGTATGAAATACTCTTAACTAAATAAAATATCATTACTTTTCATTTTGTAACCAAAATATTACCATAAAATCTATATAAAGAACACATAACATATAAAGGTAACTTGGGACATAAACATATATAAATGGAATAACCATACGGTCGACTTCCACACATATCACTACATGGAATAGCCATACGGACAACTTCCATACCCAATGCATTGGAGGTTATAACGTAACCTCCCATCTTGGTATGCACAGAACCACCCATCATATAATTTATCATGTAACCCCCCGTCAAATGTCTATGTACCATTACAAAATCATAATACATAAAAAAAATATAATGGGAAGAAAACATTTCCACATTTCAATCATAATATATCACTTAAATATATTGAAATAACAAATCCATTATCAAAAACATTTTCAATACCAAAATACATAAAAGAGTATATGGTATTTATTTACTTTTAAAAACATTAAGGCTTGTTAATGAATCCAAAGATCAAATAATACTCATGGCGGCAGAAAGGTCGCTGTCACCATGTAAGTTAAAAAGAAAAATACATGTTGTCATTTAGTAAAACTATTCATATAGAAAATATTCCTTTTCAATAAAAGATGAAGTCAAAGGGGTTTATACAGCGTATAAAAGAAAGTCTTGTATTAGAACAAAATATGCCTCAATGAAAGGAGATTGAGATGAAGTCCCTTACAAAGTCGGTATCCTTAGATTAAGGATAAATAAATTACATAATTATGTGTGGAAAATATAAATACACCTAAAATAAGAGGATATTAAATGTAAAATAGTCAGAGTTCATCCACTCATATTCATAGAATGACATAATCAAGAAATTGAGGTTTAACCCAAAGAATTGAAATTGGGTTAAAAAGTTCCCTTGCAAAAAATTGACATCCTAACGACGTCTCTTTAAAATTCATAGAATGAGTTGATGAGAGAGGAAATTGTATCTCATCACGTGGACATAAAATTTACATCAATAAGGATATATAAGAACATATACCAACATAATAATATGTGATTTAAAAGACATAACAAAAGAAGTCTTTTAAAAGGAGGAGGGTGAAAGGATCCCTTACCGATTTGGGTAACATTCGAAACATTCACCCCATGAGAGAAGGACTATAAAAAATTGATGTAAATACTCATAAATTAATGTATAATAATCAAAGGGTAGAATAATCGAATGTACATACACCACTCAGAGGAAATGGTGGAAAATGTTGCATAAATCTCACAAGAATAAAAGTGAGATAAAAAATTCCCTAACGAAAACTCGGCAGCCTAAAGTCGCCACTTAAAACTTCTAAATATCGATTTATGATATCAAATAGGGTATCTAATAATATGAACATAAAAAATTACAGAATTTGGAATATAGAATAACATCCCCGAACATAAGAAATATGAGCTTAAAAGAGAGTACTTAAAAAGAAATAGATAGGTATGATCCCTTACCTTGTGTCTGACTTGACTCGATCATTCTTTAATCTCCGGAATAATAAACTAGAGTTAATTTATACTTTCCTAAGAACCTTTTTTATGTTCACTATTCCTTTTGTATAAATTATTACCATGTTATTAACATTATTTAATTTATTAAGTTAATAATGGTCGTTTTGTTGATCATCGGTACATGGGTAAAAAAATAAACCTCTTATAATTACAAGTTGTTCATGTGGTAAAATATATATTATATCCATAATTATATTCTTGATGTAGATATCATATATATAATATATTTAAATTATATACATGCAATTATAATATTACATAACATTTAGAGGTAAGAAATGAAATGCACCGTTCATGGAGACGGTAAGCCGTACGTACGCATGAACGCTACATTCATTTCTATTTAGTATTTAATGGAATGAAATCAAAATTATATAAAGGTATATTATAATTCCTGTATAATATCATATATAATATCAGTAAATTCATCCTTTATGCGTCCCACATATGGCATTAACGAATCAAATCACTTTGAGGGGGCGGTAGTCTGCACTTCCTAAAATGAAGATATCACGTTTACCCATAATGGAAACCATAAAGGTATGAAATAAATGAAAAATACAGAAACATATAGAAAACATAAACATAATATATATCATATATAAATATAGTGACATCTTAATGGCCACCATGAAAGGTGATAGAAGATATTGAACAATCATCCTTTAGTGACGCAGAAATTCGCCATCCACATAAACACTATGTTCTTTAACCATTGGACGGAGGTGTGTGTAAGAGTAGCTAGAATAATTCTCATAACAACATCCAAGTATATTAGAGATACTTTTTATGTAACAAAATAATTTAATAAAACTAGTTTAGTGGGTTGGAGAAGCAAAATGAAATCAAAGAACATAAGAGAAAACATTACCTTTAAATCGGGTAACTCATCTTGGTTTGAGCCAAAAGGGTTTCTTGAAGAGCTTTCTGCCTAAGGTAAGGCTTGTAGGATGAATAGAAGGATTTGGAGATATAATATGAGCTGATTTTGGTAGATTCAAATGCTTGAGAGGTGTGGGTAAGGGGGTATAGGTGGGGTCCTTATATAAGAAGACGGAGGGGCACTCTTGGAATATATTGAAAAGTTACATTATTATAAAATTATTTTTGGATATTAATGGTCCCACAATTATATATTTCTAGGATAAGGTGATAAGGGTTCTAAATCCACCCATCCAATAGTTTTTCTGACATGTTTAGATCTTATAGTTTACCTTATCTACTCATTTTATTTAAATCATTCATTAATGAGGTAATAACTGCCTCATCATGGTGTCAAAAATATATTTATTTATTTAATGTCTAAAAATTATATAAAAAATATCATGATATAGGAAATCATTTTATATTTATAATTAATATTTATAATAAAATATATGACTTTTATAACCCCATGTAAAAATTCTTTTAGTAAAACAATACATGTTTGTGACATTTTTATTTTAACTTTAAATAAAAAGTTATTAATGTCATTTTCTTACCCAAGTGACTCCATGGGGTCCCCAAATTGACCCATGGATTTTATTGGTCTTAAATGACTTATCCAATAACTTTAGGACAAGTGTAATGGTAATTTTATATTATTATATCATTATATTTACCTTAAATTACACTAATTACCTTTAATCGCGATTATTAAAACATAAAAGTTACTATTCAACAAAAAATTATTTTAATCCAATTGAACCACATTTTACATCCTAATGACAACCATGTCTGTTGTATTTTTCAAAATTAAATCACAGAAGTGCAAAAGTTTCAATTAAATAAAAAAATCAGTTTTTTAAATACCACTTAGTGGTTTCACAATTCATCAAAAATTAAAGTTTTTTAGAAAAATACAAAAAAATTCACCCTAAGCTATATTTGATATTCGGAATTAAAAAATTATGTCTATTTTACAAAATTCAAAACATATAAGTTTCATCAATTAATTTAATAATTAATTCCCGCTGTCAAAATAAATAGCGTGTTTTTAAGAAAAAATATCCATCAAATGATTGACACAAGTTTATATCCAATTTCAAAGTGAAATTAATTAAAATGACCACCATTGGATTAAATTATAAAAATATATTCTAAATTAACTTTAAAACCAATTCAAAAGATGATATAATCATATAAATAAAATAGATTAAAAATAGGTTTTGAAATAAAATACCACATTTTTCACTTATTCATTAAAAATGAACTTTATCGAAAAAATAACAATAATCATATACAAAGTAAATTTTGATGTACCTATTCTAAAGAAGGATTTTATTTGGTCCAATATAACATATAAAATTGCCTACAAGTATATTCTAAAAGGGTTCACCATAAAAAGGCGGTTAATCGACCTTTTAAATAATATTAGAATATTTATTCATAAAATTGGATTCAATTGCATTTTAAGCCTCTAATATTTATTGAATAATATAAAAAAATTAACAAACATATATAATCATATTTTTTTTTAGTTTTTTTCATTACGGCTATTCCAATGGCTAGACGTTATCTACCACTTAAAATAAAATTATTATATTATTAGTTTGAAACACAAGATTTCAAAGAAACTAATTGTTGCGTATTGGGTACGCCATCGAACATAGAATCCCCTTTAAAGTAATATTAATATTTTATTAAAAAATGTAAATAAATATGAAAATGTTATATTCATTATTTACCTGAGATGTTACATCCTTCCTCCCTTTTGGGAATTGCGTCCTCACAATTTTAAAATTGGGCATGGAAACTTCATTGAAAGACCCACATCGGAAACGAGTCGGCAAAACTATCACCATAAATGAAAGAAATAGAAGTACAAAGGTCACCCGGGTTAACCCATAATAAGATTCCATGTGAGAAAAAATGAATATGGAAGTGAATACAAAGGGTCATGTTCTGATGGTGAGTGATAGAAAACATGTTTAGGAGAAAGTTAACCACTAGAAAACTACAAAGTTGTAATGGGTTAAACGGTATTTGATTCCCCAGTAGGAAAAGTTAACAAAAAACATTTTTGTTTTAAGTTACTTTTCATTGATGAATTCATTAATGATCCTAATTAAATCATAAGGAACCATACTTACTTATCGGGTAGACTTTCATCTCGTACTAAAGTTCTTACACCAACTCATATTTTCTACAAAAGATGAGTATTTAGGATGACTTGATTTATTAAGAGCACTATAATCAACTTATAAAGAATCATCTAATCCAAAAAAGTGAACTATATATTTCCCATGTATTTAGGCCAAAACTAAATCCAAAATTGTTAGTACGATATCAGATAATACCCAAAAAGGATAATCCTTTATAAAAATATATATATTCTTAATCTCTATAATTTTTCCAACAAAACCCAAAGTTCAACAAAGACCATTCGATAAAAAATTGTCCATAAAATTATTAAATGTAAACCACACTATGATTGAAACCGAAATCTTTGAAGGATTTAAAGCACATAGTCTTCCAAGGTAAATATTAATATTTATCTCCAAATAACATTAGTTTCTCTTAAAGTCTCTTATGGAAAAGTAATTAACCTAATCACATATCCTCTATGATAGGCTAATCATTTAAATAGATAACCCAAAATCAACTTACTATTGATTCAAAAAATCATATAACTAAAAAGAATTTGTCAAACTAACCAGGGACATTACATAGTACAGTGGTAGGCAATAAATACTAGTTGCACTTTGGATGTGGGTTCGATACCCGCAACTTCGTTCGACACGATGGGTTGTCACATGGTCTGCATGTAGTTATTTTTCCAAAAATATATAATTCATAAAACATTCCCCCCAAAAGGGATAAAATATTCAAAAATAACCATAAAATATTTTACCACAATTATTGTCTAATAACTTTCATTTTACGTCCCAAAATGTATTAACCGGTAATTGCCTCAAATTCAAGGATCATATAAACCCAACGGGTTCTTCGTAACTATTTCTATAAAAGAACAGATAATTATTCCTTGAATAAAATTTTTATATATCAAAAATCATGGTTACACATACTATAATAAGTATTCTAATGTAACCCCATCATCCAAAGAGGCAGAACACTTTTATGAAATTCACAATCCTAAAATCTACCATAAATCTTGAATCCCTTATATGTTGACTTCTTACTCATTCAACATTCTTCATGATCCTTTAACCATTCCTTTCTAACTTATTCTGAAATTATTCTTTCCTAATAAAAAAATCAGGAATCATATCCAATGATTCCAATGATTGGAAAACATATGTTAAGAAATAATCCATACCTTTCATTGGTCATTGTCAGTTTCTTCATCCTCTATTGGAATGGAATTAGGTATTGGTAAACGAATATTTGTATGATCATGGTGATCCCATTCCCGAAACTACGTCGTAGGAAATGTGTTTGCATAATGACCATGCACACCACATTTAAAAGATTCAATTGATCCCTCATAATGAACTTATTTCCCTTTCCTTAAGTCAACTGGAAGATTCCTTTTTCCATTGAAGGTTCATTCTTTATGACATTCATTTCCACATCTATATCATCTTTCTATCCTTTTAAACATTTTCTTTGGTGTTTCTTTCCACAACATTGACACATAGGTTTTTTAACACACTTACCTCTATGATTATTACATGAACGTCCGTAGGGATTTTTTTCTCGCATATATGATGCCATATAAAAATCACCAAGATTTAGGTGGTCAATCATGACTCCAGGTAGTTGGTTGAGGATAAATACATGAGTTCTCACTATAGCTACTATATCATTCAGTTTCTCATTTAGAAAACTGTCACAGTTTCCTTCACATCCACTGTTACTTTGGTGCCTGCTAGATCCATCCATTTAATAAAACCAAAAAGGTTAGTGTGTGTATATCAGTAAAATCATCATATAATAATGAGGAGGATAAACACTAAGATATAGTTATCCATGTTATCTCAAACTCATTATAACTTTAAAAAAGACAAATACTCCATCTAATATACTACCCATTGTGGTTATACACAACTTGTCACTTATTCTTAAACAACACTCTAACCTCTGAAGTTATCTAAACCGACCTATGACACCAACTATAAGGCCCTAGCCTTAAACATTAATTAATCATGATTTATTTCACGAATACACAGTGGTGATATTTCTAGTTTTAGAGTTTTAGTGAATTAGATCATAGCTATTACATCTCAAAAGATTACACAGAATACACTTCTACGAAGTTTCTTTTTTTTACCAAACATGAACTCTTAAAAAAAGAGTCATGTCTAGTCCCTTGTTTAAGATAGCATGAAATTTCCTTGATCACATCCTTGATCCTATCCACATTATGTCCTATGAAAATCATTTCAAAAAACATGGGGTGAGCATAAAAGCTCAGTAAGGGCGACACAAAGAAGGAAAATTGATAGTTTATCAAAACATCAAGTAAATCAAGAATACTTTATCTAATTAATAATTTCCACAGTTAAAAAGTATTAAATACTCTTCACTGAATAAAAGGCCATTAAATACCATTTTATAACCAAAATATTACCACAAAACCCATATAAAGTACACATAACATATAAAGGTAACTTGGGACATAAACCTACATAAATGGAATACCCATACTGTCGACTTCCACACATATCACTACACGGAATAGCCATATGACCGAATTCCATACCCAATGAATTGGAGGTTAAAACGTAACCACCCGTCCCGGTATTCAATGCACCACCTGTCATATGGTTTATCACATAACAACCCGTGAAAATTCCAAGAACCATTAAAAAATCATATTACATAAAATAAATTTAATGGAATGAAACAATTTCCACATTTCAATCAAAATATATCACTTAAATATATTGACATAACAAATCCATTATCAAAACCCTTTTCAATACCAAAATACAAAAAGAGTATATGGTATTTATTTACTTTTAAAAATATTATGGCTTGTTGAGGAAGCTAAAGATCAAATAATACTCGCGGCGGCGGAAAGGCCGTTGTCACCATGTATGTTAAAAAGAAACAAACTTTTTGTCATTTAGTAAAAAACATCATATAGAAAATTTTCCTTTGGAATAAAAGTATAAGTCAAAGAGGTTTATACAGCATATAAAATAATGTCTTGTATTAGAACAAAATATTCCACAATGAAAGGATATTGAGATGAAGCCCCTTACAAATTCGGTATCCTTAGATTAAGGATCAATCAGTTACATGATTATGTGTAGAAAATATAAATACACCTAACATAAGAGGATATTGAGTGTAAAAATATTGGAGGTCATCAAAACAAATTCATAGTACGATATAATCACGAAATAGTGGTTTAACGCAAAGAATTGAAATTGGGATAAGAAGTTCATTTGCAAAAATTTGACAGCCTAATGTCGTCTCTTTAAAATTCAGAAAAAGAGTTGATGAGAGAGGAAATGGTATCTCAACACATGGACATAAAATTTACATAAATAAGTATATATAAGAACATATACCAACATAATAAGATGTGAGTTAAAAGACATAATAAAAGATGTCTTTTAAAAAGGGGAGGGTGAAAGGTTCCCTTACCGATTTGGGTAACTTTCAAAACATACACCCCATGAAAGAAGGACTATAAAACATTGAATTAAATATTCATTAAGGAAATTATATTACAGAAAGATTAGAATAATGGGCAGTACATACACCACTCAAAGGAAATTGTGGAAAATGTAGCATAAATCTCATAGTAATAAAAGTGAGATAAAAAATCCCTGACGAAAAATCGGCAGCCTAACGACGCCACTTAAAACATCCAAAAATGGATTTTTGAGATCAAATAGGGTCTTTCATAATATGAACATAAAAATTACAGAATTATAAATATAAAATAATATCCACAAACATAATAGAGATGACCTTAAATGAAATGACATAATAGAGAGTTCTTAAAAAGAAAGAGAGAGGTACGTATGATCCCTTAGCTCGTGTCTGACTTTACTCGATCTTTCTTTAATCTCCTGAATAATAAACTAGAGTTAATTTCTACTTTAGTAAGATCCTTTATCAAGTTCATTATTACTTTTATTTCACTTATTAGCATGTTATGAACATTATGTAATTAATTAAGTTAATAATTGTCGTTTTGTCGATCATTATTACTAGGGTAAAAAAAATTAACCACTTATAATTACAAGTTGTTCATGTGGTAAAATATCCATTATATACAGAATTATATTAATGATGTAGATATCATATATATAATATATATCCATTATATACATGAATTTATAATATTACATAACATTTAGAGGTAAGAAATTAAATTCACCGTTCATTGAGACGGTAAGTCGTACGTACGCATGAACGCTACTTTCATTTCTATTTAGTATTAATGAAATGAAATCATAATGATATAAAGGTATATTATAATTCCAGAATAATATAATATATAATATCAGTAACTCCATCTTTTATACATCCCATATATGGAATTAACGAATCAAATCACTTTGTGGGGGCGGTAGTCCACACTTCCTAAAATGGAGATATCGCGTTTACCCATAATGGAAACCGTAAAGGTATTCCATAAATGAAAAATACACAAACATATAGAAAACATAAACATAATATATATCATATATAAATACAGTGACATCTTAAAGGCCACCATGAAAGGTGTTAGAATAATATTGAACAATCATCATTTCGTGAGGTAGGAATTCGCCATCCACAGAAACAGTATGTTCTTTATCCATTAGACGGAGGTGAGTGTAAGTGTAGCTCTAATACTTCTCATAAGAACATCCTAGTATATTTAAAATACTAGTTTTGTTACAAAATAATTTAATCAAATGTTTTTATGTGGTTGGAGAAGAAAAATAAAATAAAAGAACATAAGAGAGAACATTACCTTTAAATCGGGCAACTCCCCTTGGTTTGAACCAAAAGGGTCTCTTAAAGAGCTTTCTTCCTAAGGTAAGGCTTCTAGGAAGAAGAGAGGGATGTGGAGAGATAAAATGAGAAGATTTTGTTCATGCTAAAGGCTTGAGAGGTGTGGTAAGGGGTAGAGGTGGGGGCCTTTATAAGAGGGAGGAGGGGCACTCATGGAATGTATGTAAAAGATACTATATTATAAAATGATTTTCGGATATTAAAAGTGCCGCAATTATATATTTAGAGGATAAGGTGAAGAGTGTTCTAAATTCACCCATCCAATAGGTTTTTGAAAAGTTTAGGTCTTATATTTTACCTTATCTTCTCATTTTATTGAAATCATACATTAATGAGGTAATCACTTCATCATCATATTGTCATAAATAAATCTATTTATTTAATGTCTAGAAATTATGAAAAAAATATCATGATGTAGGAAATAATTTTATATTTCTAATGAATATTTATAGTAAAAAATATGACTTTTATAACCCCATTTAAAAATTGTTTTAGTAAAACAATACATGTTTGTGACATATTTATTTTAACTTTAAATAAAAAGTTATTAATGTCATTTTCTTACCCAAGTGGCTCCATGGGGTCCCCAAGTTGACCCATGGATTTTTTTTTCTTCCATGAATTATCCAATAAGTTTAGGAAAAGTGTAAAGGTAATTTCATATTATTATATCATTAAATTTAACTTAAATTACACTAATTACCTTTAATCGCGACTAATAAAACATAAAAGTTACTATTCACCAAAAAAATTATTTTAATCCCATTGACACACATCTTACATCCTAATGAAAACCATGTATGTCGGATTTTTGAAATTTAAATCGCAGAATTGGTAAATTTTCAATTAAATGAAAAATCATTTTTTCAACTACCACTTAGTGGTTTCACTATTCATCAAAAATTGAAGTTTTTCAGAAAAATACCAAAAATTCACCCTTAGCTATATTTGATATTCAAAATTAAAAAATTATGTCTATTTTAAAAAATTCATAACATATTAGTTTCATTAACTAATTTAATAATTAATTCACGCTGTCAAAACAAATAGCGTGTTTTTAAGAAATAATATCTATCAAAAGATTGACACTAGTTTAAGTCCAATTTAAAGTGAAATTAATTTCAATGACCACCATTGGATTAAATTGTAAAAATATATTCTAATATCACATTAAAACCAAATTAAAATATTATCTAATCATATAAATAAATTATATTAAAAAGAGGTTTTTAATTAAAATACAACATTTTTCACTTATTTATTAAAAATGAACTTTATCGAAAAAATAACAAAAACATACACAAAGTAAATTTTGATGTCCAGATTCTAAAGAAGGACTTTATTGGGTCCAATATAACATATAAAATTTTCTAAAAGTAGATTTAAAAAGGGTTCTCTATCAAAAGAAGGTTAATCCACCTTTTAAAGAATTTTAGAATATTTATTCTTAAAATTGGATTCAATTGCATTTTAAGCCTCTAACATTAATTGAATAATGTAAAGACATTTAACAAACATATATAATCCTATTTTAGTTAGTTGTATTCATTCCCGCTATTCCAATGGCTAGACGTTATCTACCATTTAAAATAATAATATTATTTTATTAGTGTGAAACATAAGATTTCAAAGAAACTCGTTGTTGCGTATTGGGTACGCCATCGAACATAGAATCCCCTTTAAAATAATATTAATATTTAATTCAAAATATTAATAAATTTGAAAATTTCATATTCATTATTTACCTGGGATGTTACAATAATAATTAAAAAAACTCAACAAGTCTATTTGATATGGTGAAACAATAAAAATGATTTTGACACATAAGAATATATGGACTACATAAAGAAGTACTTCCCCCAAATATTTTATCCTAAGTATGTAATATTAAAATTTAATGCCGAAATATCATAAGGGTGTATAAATGTGACATACTATGATACTAAATGAAAATTATGTTCAATAACATATTAAACATGAAACACAGAGTTCAAAAAAAACCATGAGATATTATTACAATTACAACTAATAAAATAAATTTTTTAATATGAATATGATTAAACCCATTATAAATTATATATATAATTTCACCTCTCAATACAAATTTTTTTATTAATTATTATGAAATAAGAAAAAAAAATTAGTACTCATTTTATTCACTATTTAATAATATTTTATTAAAAATTATTTTTATTCCATATTGTGAGAAAATGTTATAATTAGTTTCTATATCATTTATAAATTCTATTTGGTAAAATGAAAAACATATTTTAATTCATAATAATAAAATTAACTTATGATTAATTCTTTTAAATTATTTGAAAATATTTATTTTTCAAATGAATAGTGAAGAATACTTATTTGATTTGGAAATGGTATTTTATTTCATGATCATATTGATTAACATACCGCTTTCTAAACTATTTATATTTATTTTATTCCTCTTCATTAACAAAAATCAAATTATGTTTTTTTGATGTTATTTTATACATGAATTTTGTAATCAATACATTATTTATTCTTAAAGGATAGTTTTTTAGGATATATATATTATTATGCATTCTATGTTTTATCTAAAAACTCACACTTATATAAATAAAAAACAAAAAAATAGATTCCATATTTGTAATCATGGGGTTAAATTTGTAAATAGGTTAATTTAATTATTTTCATTATGAATAGTAACCCTGGTAAATAATTGAAACTGTGGTTAGAGTAAATCAGGTAATGAAAGTAATAAATTAATATGATATGGACTAAAAAAGACCGCAACACTTAAATATATACCATTTTATGAATGTATTTTGGAAATTTATATATTTTTAGACAATATGGCCAAACTTTACGATAGACATCGATGTTGACCTTTATTTATGAATGATAAATTACTATTCTTATAATTTAATGTATTTTAAAATTTTAGGGATGAAATTAATATATTAAATAAATACCCAACATGACATTATATTTATTAAATAAATTTTAAAATGGAAAAAATTATTATAAACATTCTAAATTATATTTAACATTAACAAATTATTGTTTTTAGTGAATTTTTATGCACAAATTACATATTCTGGGGGCATTAATGGATTATTTTAAAATACCATAATTAAAGTGTTTTTTTCAGGGTAATTTACCAGGATTGTTCCAAAAATTAAATTAATGTTATTTTATTGTAAGTAATATTATATCATGGGATTTAAATTTACTAAAATCACCATTGTTGTCCAAGTTGTGGGTATATGTTTAAAAATATAAACAATAGACCATTTTATTGAGGAATTGTACATTTTTATTAACTTTATAGTACCCTCAAAATAAACTCATTGTTATCATGGTTATTTTAAAAAAGGGTTAACACATTATAATAAAAAAAATTAATTTTAATACCCTAATACAACTTTTTACAGATGTTATTTAACTATATTATTTAGATCCATACTCATAAAATATTAAAAAAATATCACTTTGTATACTTTTTACAATTACAATAATTTTATATAAATGTATCATTTTCAATAACTCCAACAGTTCCCCTTGCATATCATATGAAATGGAACAATATCTCTTATTTTCTTAACACTTCAAAGGTTTTTTAGTTTATCTTATGCCCTCAAAAATTCCTTCCAAATATCCCTCCCCATATTCTATAGGTATTTTTATAGAACAATCTTTAGAGGATTTATGTTTCATATAAGTGTATGTTTCTTGAAGAAAAGGTGTAGCCTTTAACCAAATGTTATTTATTTATTTATTCTAATACCTCTTTTAAATATTTATAAAACATTATGAAATGTTGAAAAGAGTATCTTCCATATGTTAAGATATTATTATGTCAATGGAATCACAGACATCCATCCCCTCCTCCATTAATTGGGAAAAAATAATTGTGTGTGTGTCTGGAGGACTACCACGTCATGAATCGCTACAATCAATTTTTAATCAATACCTCTCATGACTAGTTATAAATATTTATTTTAAAAAAAATATTTTTTAGGATATTTTTAATGTTATTTAAATGTGAATTATTATTTTACATCCCTTCATTCAAACAATCAAAAAATGAAAACAATGATCATGTGTGTATAAAACCTATCTAATCCATGGATATAGTAAATCAGCATTTTCCATTGGGTTACGACCATTCTCCCTCATACTCATAGTCTCCATTAATTTTATGTGTTTTGGTTTTATATATATTTAGTAACTATGTGTCTTACATATATGAAAATACCATTATGCCTTTGATTTCTAGGGTAATCATTACATAAGTCCATTTCACAAATTCCATCCTTGAAATCAAACCCAATATAGGGGATTTTTTCTATTCCATGGTCCTTTTAGAAAACACTGGTATAATGTTTTTAGTATATTTAAACACGTTTTTTTGATACATATGATTTATTAATATTTAATCAAAATCCATAATATTTAATTTCTTCTTCCATTTGGAATCATTGTGAAATTTTATTTTATTTTGAAATGATGCAAGATAATGAAACCCATTTCATTCAATGGGTAATTCTTATTATTAAGACAAAAAACTAATTTCATTTTTTTAAACTCATATTCATGAACATATTATTGTGGATGTGTCCAAATATCTCTTCATGACATTGGGTAATGTTTTTGTCTCATGAAACATTAGGGATGGGATTATGGTGTTAACATAGTTTATTATGGGAATATGTTCACCATGTGATGTTTTCTAGGACATTAGGCTTAACTTATGATTATGTAATGTTTTGTGTTGAAACAAAATTTCTTATGTTTCCAGGTTCTTATGATACCTTATTATTTATGTTATTCTCTTACGTGATTACTCTTGATCCTTATGTTTGATATTAGCTTATTATACCTTTTATTGACATGTTATGGTTTTGTTCATGTTCAATACATTAGAAGGATTAATTATATACCATTTCATCTATATATACCCCTTGTTATCCAAATCTATTTTAGAAAATCAAATGGAATTTAGAGATCATCACAGATATTAAAATGATGAATTTGTTTTCTTCTAGATGTATTGTGCACATATTGATCCAAATAAAATATTCTTCTCGATACTTTTTTTAATGGATATTTATATGAAATTAATTTCATAATATGTGTCAAAGGATTCGTTTCTTATCAAACGTGTCCCGATATAAGGATGAACTGGTAGATAATAGTTCTAAAATCATCATTTAGCCTTTATTAAGTCTAAATGAAAAATACCACAACATACCCTTATCTCCCTCCCTTATGTGTCTCAATAGAGACTATGATTTTATTCTGACACCAAATATTTTCAGTATATGACACAATTACATTACTCAAAAAAATACACCCCATGTGTAGTATCCATATTCATCCTTCATTCTACATCATTATTTACTATAAATTGGATACGAAAATATATTGTATCATTATACAATGATTCTTTATCCCTTAAGCTTGGGTAATCACAAATAAACGGTGGCATATATATGTGATTAATATATTTTCCAAAAATGTATATGTACATTTAGTTTTAATTATCTATACTAGAAAAAAAACTATTTTGATTATATATCATTATAATCCACTAATATTTTTAAAACATTGTAAAAAATAAATGAAATAAATATATTAAAATTAATTTTTAATTTTTTGAAATTCAACCCAACTAATTTTTTTGTTTCTTAGGGAATTTTTCCTATACTAACGTGTATGAAAATGTAATTAGACCACATAATTGGAAGCCATTGGATACCACGATATCATGTTATAAATTGGTTTATCAACAATGGTATTAATGTTTATACTGTCTGTATTTTATTAGATATATAACATATAAGGGATATAAAAATGTAAAAAATTGTTATGTTATGAAACTTTTTTTGTGCAATTATTTTTGTATTGTTTCCTTTGTTCCCATGGTTTGATATAAACGTATTTTTTCATAACAATTACTTTTATATATGGTCTCTATTTTTATTTAATTTTAGTGAATTTTATTATTATTTAAATTTAAATGTCATAGATTATTTTGAAAAATTTTGACATTTAGATTTAAAAATGTAACAATATAAAAAAACTAATGGATTGTATAGAGTTGTTGTTGAACATAAAAAATTCTAATGGTACCCGATGTTTTTGATGTACTTCTTAAATTTTTTAGTAAATTTTCATTCTAGAAGATTAAATATCTAGAACTTAGATTTTAATTTTAATTTTTCTATAATATTTATTTATATGACATGTGAGTTATTAATGACTTATACGTGAATTCATGATAATTTTCTCATGAAATAAAATTATTTAATCGATTATTATTTTATTTAAATTTTTAAAATTAATATTTATTTTTGGATACCGAATCTATTTTCAACAAATATTGTATTTTAAAAAATATATTTTATAATTCTACCACAAAGTTTCTCGGATAAGCCTTTAGAGATCATGACTTATATTTATTCATAGGATAGTCTTCTTATTTTTCAAAAGTAATTATATTGTTTTTCCAAAACTATACTTGCAATAAAAGGATGTTTTAATCATATCCCAACTCATGTTGTATATCAATATATGAAATTCCATAGTCAGGATCATCATGTCACACTCTATGGTAATGATCCACAAGAGGAATAAATTTTTTTATGAAGATAAATATATTTATAAATTACAATTAAATATATAATCATTGAATATGACATGAATAAATATATGAATGGGGGTAGAAGCCACAAATATAGGATTACTAGAGTGTAGACTATGTAGTTTGAGTTCCAAATATAGAGGAAAGATATGAATTATTTTACAAAATTTTATTATTGTGAAAATATGACTATTGTTTTGTCAAGGAGAGGGAGTTTCTATACAAAAAAATTAATATGACTATGATAGAGTATAAGAAATATTTCACCCAGTTGGAGATATTTTCATAAAAACACATTTTTAATGACACTAATAAGGGCCAATTATTTGAATTGGGTAATTTCAAAGGTATTATACTGACTGTATTCATTATTTTAGTCTGGTATTAATTGAATGTGGGGGATATGTCATTGATCTAATATAAAAAACATTATGTACTCTTTGGTATTATTAAGGTTTCCCTATGAAATTAAAATTCGAAAGGTATATAATCGAAAAGGAATAAGAAATATATGTATTCAATCAACGAAACAATAGATGTTTTAGTTTAATATGTGACCATTATTCCACAACCACAGAAATTAATTAATTTTTTTATTAAATATTGAAAATCCATGATATTCTAATATTTCATGCCTAGAGGATCCTTTTTCTTATAAATTAATTTTTCATAATGGTTATAATAAGTTGTTTTTTTGATGAAAAGTTATTAGAGTATTTGCATGAGAACATGATTTAATTCTACGGATTCAAATATTTTTGTACCATTATCCTAGAAACATTGATATATGAATTATATTTATTTTTAGAAAAATAAAATCTCTATTGAGGAAGGGTTCGGTGTAAATTAACAGATGAAACCATAATTTGCAATTATATTTATATTTGATCATTTTCTATGTATTTAGATTCTAATATAACCATAAAATAAGATAAAATTCACATTCCTTAATTTATTTATATTTTATTATTAAATATAACATTCTCTAACTCATATATTTCCACTATAGTGAAGAATTAATATTATCATCTATATGGTATAATAAATTATATTATTGATATCACTACTACTATTATAGACATAAATATAGAGATATTTTAAAATAAACCGTTCATTAAAAGGATATATTACGATAATATGTATTAATAATTCCTTATTCATGTAATCTATATCATTCATCCGAATTTTGGAATCATTTGAAAAATCATATTTGTATGTTTTTTTTGTCTTTTTTGTGGAAGGTTTAATTTATATACCCATGAAGGAATATCATTTTTTTTCACAGCTAAAGTGATCTTAGGTTAGGAGGGGGTGGTTAAATGGTTGTCAGGGTAAATAAAATGTCGTAAAATTTAAATTTTATTTTGTTGAAAATATTGAAAATCGTTCTGTAAAGTTACTTCGAACTATTTTATGTAATTTATAGATATTATTTATGTAATATTTAATTATATTTTCCCGTATGATATAAGTGTATTTTATTATTTATGTAATACTATAAACGATTCTAGTAGTCTTTAAATTATCATTATATATATATAATGTAATTGAACGTGTGGAAGATTATATTTGATGATCTCGAGGGTAGCTAATTCACAATATTAAATGTGTTGAAATGTTAAGCTCATATGGTGTTTACCAAATTAATTTTTTAGAGAATACCTATTTATATAAATTATAGTAAACATAATCATTTGATTGAGTTAAAAGACCTTTTAATGATAAGAATTTTTTTTTATAAATTAAATGTTGTGATTTAATTTTCAATAATTATCATTGGGATTGGATGGAAGAAATTAGGTTTAAAAATAATGGATTTACCATGAACCTTTTTAATTGTATTTTTAAAATTTTTGAATATATTTTTGTATTTTTTACTCTATAAAATGCTCATTTGGCCTTCATTGCTTTGATCATATTCTTCTATAAATTTCATGAAATTTTTTTGTGCTGTTTTTTTCTTATATTTCAATTTATACTAATTCAATAGAGGATATTGATTATTATTTATAATTATTATTGGAATTTTCGGAATAAATCTCTTATATCCATCAATATATACATTATATTTGAGATGATCATAACAAATTTCATAGTACATATTTATTATTATTGCGGTATATTAATTAATAATAAAAATTCTAAAGTTGTAATTTCATAGGAGAACCCTCATAATGTATTAGATATAAGTTTACTCCTCAGATTATTGGGTTTTAATATTTTGTTGATAAGAGGCTTATCTAAATTTTTCTATTAACAATTTATCTTTACTGTAAGCGCTAATATTCATATATTGTTACAAATGTCTGAGATGTTTTATTAAGAATAAAAGAAAAATATAATACGATTATAGATTTATCATTCTTGAATTTGGAAATGGGTTTTTCAAATATAATTATTTATATTTTATAATTTTATATTCATTATTATTCTTTTTTTACTTATTTAGGGTTTATTTATTATGATTCATAATCATATGGTGGTTCATAAAAACCCCTATTTTCAAATGGACATAATGTAGTACCTAGAATATAATATATTAATAGAAACAAATAATAGTCACCATTTTTTATCCTATCTATTTATTCATAATATATTTTTAAAATATAATAATTATATGATTTTTTACGTCATTCCAAATAATAAATTACATTTTAAATTGAGATAATAAGTGAAATATTCAAAACAATGAATTAAAGAACACATATACTCATATAAAAGGATATTATTTTCCAATTTTTTATATAATTAAACAGAATATAAATCACAAAAAGAATAACAATTCAGCAAAAATTGTTGAATCTAATTATGTACATTAGTTTTGTTGAAAAGTAGTTATAAATTCTATGTTTGTGAGGAATGTACAAATTAACCCCTCTATCCTTAATTTGAATATTCAAGGGAGGTATTATAATCCTAAATTCTAATTTATTAAGAATACTTTAATGGTAATGTACCAAAATAATAATTTTTTTATAGAGATTATGATTTCCAGATGTAGTTATATGTTTATATATCATTGAGTTATAATGTGATGTAAGACTGTCATTATTTTACAAGAGTTTTTCATTTGATTTTATCAAATTTTTTACTATGAAAAATAAATTTCAATATTACTAGAATGAAAAAAATATGTATAAAAATAATTATAATTATAATTTCTTCACTTATCGTAAGTCTAAATATGTAAATCATTAAATGATAAAAAGAATCATCATTTACACATAATTATATATAGGTGGTATAAGATAACCATGTATTATTTCTTCATATTACTATGATACCTATATTGAAGGAATCCTATATTTTAGATCATTAATCGGAATAAAAAATAATCCAATTCTCATCCTTGAAAATATTTTATAATTGTTTAGAATATTTGATATCACTTTAATGTGTTGGTTATTGCCTTATATATTGGGAGAGATTCCCATTTCAAGTCATTTTTCATGAAGCTTCTTGAATTATACATTGTAAAATGACTGAAACTATAAGTGGAATATCCCTTTAAAAAAAATTCATATGGAAACAGATGTCAAATACTTTATATGTCTAATTTCATTTTTATTTTTAATTTTGAGTGATTTTGAGAGAAAATTTTATTTTCATTTCAACACCCAAAAAAATTTGTTACGAATTATCAATAATGATATTAAATTTGGAAGCTTTTCCCATTCTTCTAAGAATATCGCTTCTATATAGGTTTGATGACAGTTAATCCACATTTTTCATCTTAGTTATTGTTTATTATATAACTAATACAATCTTTTTTGTTTTATTGTGTCTAGTAATGGTGAATGATTCCAATTCTCTTATATGGATCATCAATTATGATAATAGAAATTATCCACTAATGAAAATAAATTTCACAATTATTTTCCCTCTCTAATTATTTGATGACTAGAATGAAAATTATATCTCTTATTGATAAATGATGGTATATGTGACATAAAAAATGAATTAAAAATGTAGTTTTTCAGACAACATAGCCTCCCCTAATGACACATTGATGTAATATTTTTTTTCATATCGTCTAATTCAATCGATTCAATGAAAATGTAACCTATGTTAGTAACTAGATATGATTAGATTTAGAGTACATTTTTTAATTTTTTGTAACCAATCATATTTTATAATTGTGAGAATAAGGTTTTGTGGGTGAAATAATTCTATTTTGTAGGGATTATCTGGTAGTGTTATAATTATAACATATAAACCTAGGTTATATACTCTATAATGTGGGAGGAATGGATAATATCTTATCTAAGGAAGGAGAATGTGGACTTTTTTCCTTCCCAAAGTGGTATGGAGGGTCTTTTGTTACACTTTCAATATATATTGGGGGATCTTATTTTAGTTACTATATATTTTATTCATTATATTGGTGTTCAAATTTCAAACTATTCTATTTCTTAAAATTTTCCAAAATGAGAATTTTATATACATGGTTATTGGGACTATGAAAATTCTACTATTTTAAGTATAAATAGTTTTTAAAATAATGTTGGATATTATAAAAGCAGTTCCAAAATAATATGAATTCTGATAATGATTTATCATTATAAGTTTATATATTTAGTACTAAACATGAAAATTTCCTGGAAAATCAACTCATTATTATTCTAAGGGAATCAATTCTCATAAAAGAAGGCTTACACTTGATTACCTCTTCATTCCATTACTTATATTGGTGTTAATTCCCTTTTTGCCAGTGATTAACTGTTGTTAATCTACTTTAATATGTACGTTATATTTTTTAAATGTATATTTATATCTAAATTAATGGATTCTATTATATAAAACAACAATAATAAATATATTATTTTTATTATGAATTTATATTTTTATTTAGAAATTATCATTATTATTTTATGTCCTCATTTTTTAAATTATGTAACCAAAATAATTATTATGATTTGTTTTGTTTTATATAAATTCTTATTTTGGTTCAAAATTAGTCTAAATTTTCTTGATAGATTTTTCAAGATGGTTATGATTTCAAGACATTTTTTATCTTGAGTAATATATGTTTTATAAAATATTTGATATCAATATACTCCCTATTGGTATTAATTATATTTCTATGTTTTGTTATAATACATGTCATATAATGATCTGAATTAATAGAGAGAAAAAATTTTATTTCAGTGAATTTTTTTTATATTATATGATATGAGAATATATATATATATAGATATTACCATTATGTTCTCTTTATTTTCAATCATCATGTGAATAATTTTCTAAGAGGGTAAAAAATATATAATTATTCCATCTAGAAATCATATTTCATGTCTATCTAGCATGTGAATCTACGAATAATTAGATCATACGAATCATGTGAGGGGGTAAGTATGCTTATTTTCACTAGGGTGACTATGTTTACTAGGCTATAATGTTATGTTTATAAAGCTTGGTACCACATGTTAAACATTAAGGGAATAATTTTTTATAATACATACTCAAAACAGTGTGTGTTTTATGTGATTGTGAATCCCATTATGAAAATGTAAAATTTTCTTTTATATTAAAATAATGGTAACATATATTAATGTGAAATATTCCTATTTATAAAATAATTCATAATTTATAAAATTATATTCTTTTCCATTCCAATTATTTTTATTCTCGGATGATATTTTTATAATTTTGATGAATGTGTGTAGAATATATATAGATATCATACTTGGTTTTATACCTAGTCCATACATAAATAATTTCTTGTATATGATTATTTTAATTTATAATAAACTCAAAAGTGATAGCATCCACATTGATTCAGTGAACAAAGAAACAAATTAACATTCTATAAAATTATTAAGAGGAAAAGGATGATAACATCACACATGGGTATTTAATAGATTTTGGATTCTAATTTGATCATTCACCATTTAGATTACATAATATGTCTTATAAATATTCCATGTAGATGGATCATTAATTGGATTCATTTTGATTATTTTTTATATTTGAAAATATTTTATTTGTATTGTTTTTATTTCGGATTTGATATGTTCATGAGAGTTGTTGTTAAGGATCTATGATTTTTTATTTGTTTTGTATTTAATTTAGGCATTATACTGTGCAAGGATTTAATTAATTATAAATGTATTTTAAAATATATATAATTATTCTTAAATACAGACATTTCATATTTGGTTCTAGGAGGGATACAATTAATTTTTTTCTATCTCAATCAAATAAGTATCAATACCAACTAATTGATTAGGTTTCCATGGATAATTTTCTTCTATATAGTGATATGGAACACACAATACTCCTTTTTTTATCGGGAAATGATGTTGCTGGGATTGTCTTGATGGTTTGATTATGAATGGCTACATGCGTTTCTCAATCACTTTCATCAGGTTTACCATTTGATTAGTCTTTCCCTTAAAATCCCAAGGTTTTTCTCATCTATAACTAGGTATATATATGTTTTCCAATGGTAGGTGGTCAATTTGGGTTTTTAGACACAATGATTTTCCAGGACTCACACCGGTAGAGAGGATGGATTTTCGGGATCATCTCAGCGTTTTTGGGGGAATTGTGGCCTACTCTAGGGCTCTCTTATAGATTTAATATATGTTCGAGAATCTCTCCCTATTACTAATACAACATCAGTAACCCTAAAACCTGTTATAGGTTAGTCATCATTCAATACAAAATAATGGTGGGATCTTATTGGTGAATCCATCTCTATATATCCATGTATCTCCATCTATTTCCCAATAGTGAATAGATTCTTATTTGTTGAATCCATAAAAATGTTCCCATAAGAATTTTGTACATTGTAGGGAGGAGGTTTAATATTTCGAGGAGTGAATTGATCCATTATTAAACATTCGACATATTCTTTCTATAGAGGGTATCAAAAATCACTTCTTTTTATCATGGCCTTGGTATTGGATACAAGGTGGATTCCCTTATATTGGGTATGTTTATATCATGCCACCAATTGAGGGATATATATTATTATTTCCCTACCAAATCATGATTCTTGATACCAATGATGTGTAATTTATGACTCCCTCTTCCCATGCAAGTTATGGTTGATGTGTTAAACAAAGGATATAAATTGAAGAGGATAATTGAATAATGATTTGAGACACATGGATTCGAAAAATCCATCAAATGTTTTTATAGATATCGGAAAAAAGTATGCATCATATGTATCCCTATTATAGGAGGAACTAGGTCCCTCATAGTTTAATTGGCCAAGGATTATAGACTAACATCACACATATATGTGTGATATATCATTTTTTTTCTAGTAGGGGATTACACACTAACACCACCCTTATCTAGATAGAGAAATTTCATGGGAATGATATGATTATTGTAGAACATTAAGACCACATGAGATATGTTCAATGTGGGAAACAATGGGTGGAAAACAATTAGTTTTATTCCATGTGGATATAGATCATCTGTACCAGGACATCCCTTTGGATGCTTAATATAGAGATCAGGCCGTAGGAAGGCTCCATACATACCTTGGTTATGATAAAAATCAGATCCATTATAGTTTTTTTAATTATGGCTTAATCATTAAGGATGGAAAAGGTTATCAAGTCCTGGGTAGCCCATCTGACCTAGCCAATTTTCTTATCGGATATGTGGGGATTTTTTGCTTGACATGCCTTGATTGTCTACTTTACATGTTAGAGGATGTCTACCGAGAATGTCTATAGAAACTTTTATGATCCAGTTCAATTTTTCTAGTGATGTCACATAACATGGATGTCGTGTCTGAATTTTAATGCACCATCAATGCTAACATTCCATGAGGTCATCATGAGACCTAGAAAAATCACCAGTCTTATAATCCATCTCATGATCTCAGATTTTTTTCATCGAGTACATTGTAAGACTCAGCTCTTTTTTCTAGGAATACATCTGATGATCTTGAAGGGCTTCTCTAGAGGGAATCCCATGATCTTGATGACTTTCGCCGATGTCATCATGAAATATTGATAACATGTTGGGGGTTAGGATAATCCAAGAAAAATTTCTCTGAGGGTGGATCATGTACTTACTAACTTGTCCAAGAGTCATTATTAAAGTATCATTAAATGTCATAGGGGAATCACAAGAGACAATTGACCTACCCTGGTTCTACCATGAAACTTAGCTCTGATGTACCAGTGACACCATATGATCTGGGTGACTTATATAGAGTCCATTATGATGCTTGGATGGATAACATGGAATATTTCACAAGAACTGGATAGAATGCTAGGGGATCTATGTGACATTCTTTGACATGTCTAAGGGGTTTTATAGGATCAAAATAGTATACGAAAGAATAATAATGAGATATGCGTGAATTATCTTGGTGCGGTCACATTATGTGAGTGGTTCACGTGAAATGCATCAGGATCAACACATGTGTTCTTTATATAAGTCTCCCATTTTATAGTCTTTTTCCCCACTTTTTATTTTATATTTCATAGATTTGTTAAGTATTTTCTTGATTTAGATATCAAGTTATTTTTCATACATTCATGATATTCTTCATTTATGTTGATAGAAGTCCTTTGTGTGGCCTACGAATGATCATGCATAGTACATTATGCATGCTGCATGATCACTATTGCTATTAATCATGTCTTGCATTATGGGAAGTATTTCTATTCACAGATTCAACCACATTGAGGAATATTCTCTAGTTCCTATTCTATGTACATATGGATTCAAAAATGATAACTCATACCTTGATTCTAGGGTGGTGGATTGATATGACTCACCACCCTAGTTCTTCACCATATTGTGTGGGAAACATCACATGAATCTTGGATGTAGTCAGCAGAGGCCTTTGTCATCATGCATCTTCTTGATATCCTGAATTAGGATACATTGAAGTCATAAAATGATTTTCTGCAACTATGATACTATAACATCAATTCCCCATTTATTGTATTATGAAAATTAAGGAGGCTTTATTTTCTCAAGAAACCATTATTCTATGGTAATTTCAAATTGTTATATGGACATTTACAAGGTCCTTCATGAGATCTGGATGCCTATTATATGTCCTTTAAATGATCTTTGGTGACATCTATTTATCCTATCTTGAGGCAACGATGGATTTTCAGGGTTCCATTTTGAGATAATACAATAAATTCAATGGGTCTTGTTGGACTATAATGTGGCATCCGGGGTGTGTCATGATTGATTTGCAATTGTGAGAGGCTTCCATCATTCCATATTTTATTTCCTTTTTTTATTTTACAAAGGATAGAGATCTCATGAGGTTTCATGACTGATGTCAAAGACAAGAACTCTACATTTTTCTGTTGTGACATGTGACCATTAAAATGTCATGTGATAACATCATAGGAAATTTAATCTTGTTTTCCTTTTTTATATAGATGGGGAGTGTGATTTCACTTAGTCATGTCTAAGGATCTTTACATGAGAGGATGCCATGCTAAATGGGTTTTTCAAGATGAGGCAGAAAATCCACTAGTTTCGTGACGTCTTCTATAGATCACAAAAGGCAATTTGCATGGTGTTTATGACTATAAGAGGCTCCCTAATCATCCAAAATTCATTTAATTTTTTATTTTACAGTTTTAGAAGAACTCAAATGATTGTTTGACTGTTAACAAGGAAAATAATTCTCCACATCGGGGATGAGTCACACAAGTTTTATGACCACATGAGGATCCCAAATTTTGGTTATTTTCTTCTATTTTCCAAGGATGGTTTGATTGAAAATCAGGCATCCATCGTTTGATAACCAATTTGATTTTGAAGATCATATACACCTCCCGCTCCTTGACTAGTTATTTTTGGGGTGCCTTTTCATGAGAAAATGTTGTTGTTTAAGGGATTTCATAGGACCTTCCACAGGCTATGCTCCACATGTGTCTTAACTAATGACCTTCTCTAGTCATATGATCATGTGTCACTTCAGATTTTATGCAATAACCATGATCATGGCTACCTTACACTTTATTTTTTGTTGCAACAATAAAATGCATATTCTGGTATTTCTTACATAGTTAATTTTTCGATTCTCATTTGATGGGAATAAAGAAATTACCCCACTCAGGAACATTGTACGTAGTGATAATTTATCAGTTATAAGCGAAGTAAATGACATAGTGATGATTTAACTTTATCAACCATTAGTGATTTGGGTGATGCTTTGTCTACATGGAGACACTTGGTATTACACAGAATTCACTACATATAATGGAGTGTGGAGTAGTTCATTCACAAATTACACAATTTTCAAGATCTCCTTCGCCATGCATCCATCGCATGACCTTCTTACAATACCATCATATAAGATATGATTATGAGACGTCGTCGAGATCACGTTTCATGAGAATTCCTATACATGACTTCTTTTTTCTAGGTACTCTCTCAAACAAACAAGAAAGAATATTTAGATATTTTTGTGAACATTTTATATGGGGATGCGATTGTCTTTAGGGTTTCATGGGATATTGCATCATAATTGCATAAAACATTGACTATGATGTGGATCGTGTGACCATGTCAGTGTCATGTGATCGAGAGTATTCGATTGGCCAAGTGGTTTTTTTATTCCCTTTGGGATTATTTGACCCACAAGATCTCTAGGGGTCATGAAATTTTTTATTCCTTTAGGATATTAAAAAATACCTTGGTTCAGCAAATTTTCATGATCCTAATATAATTTTATGCCATTCATTTGAAAATATTTTATTTTATATATTTGATAAATTCCAAGTAATTTTTTTCAGATGGATTCTTATTCACATCATATCTTTCTTGTGTCTAATCAGTGGGATATGATCAATAGAAACCAAAATGATGACCATTAATATAGATTGAATTGTAATAATGCGTTATTTAGGATGTTCCTGACATCTTAGTTCTTAAATTTTCCATTATCTCACTGGCTTCGCTAGTAAAAAAATGTTTTTCCAGATAGTTTTTTATATATTTTGACAACCATTTTTATCCAACGATTATAAAAGAAACAATAAAAATCTTTGTTTCAACATCAATTTTAATAATCCTAATGTCTATAAGTCAATAAAAATGCTAATTGAAGGAGTTTTTCAGTATTGGTTTTTAGACAACCTCTCACAAAAAAACAAATGGATTATATTTTTGGAGTTATTTTCTATAAATTAAAATGCTAAAAATCACATACTGTAGATTTTAGGAATCTTTTTATATTTAAAATGATGATTAAGAACCCTAATGATCATGTTTAGGTACCCGTTTAATTAATAAATATCTATAAAAATTTATTTCTGCAGTTGTTTTACATGAAAACCGACCAAGAAAATAGGACTTATATGGTCATAGGAATTATTTTGATATAAACTGACATAGAAACCTAGTGTTAGGTATTAGATTACGTGAAAAACAATACCAAAGTTATATTCTTTGACTTTCATTAGAATCCATTTTTATATTAAATGACTTAGAAACAGGGTTTCTGGCCTCCAATTTCAGGAAAATCGACAATAAATATACTGATTTGATGGTCATAGACAACTGATTTTATATAAACTGATGCCAAAAAAATATTATATCACTTTTTGGCATTGATTTTTAAAGAAACTTAAGATGATAACCCTTTCATCATCAATTCATCATTAGTTTATAAACAACATACATTGATAGTTATATATATTTTTAAAAAAATAATTATACACATAAATTCACTACAATATAAAAACTTATAAGTAGAATGTATGTAAAATATATAGTTAAATAATATAACTAAAATACACAAGAAAATACGTCAATATCGACCTCTGAGTTCACGGCAACCGCATCACTATAGAACCTCACCCTGATCACTCGATTTAAGCATAGGAGACCTTCTATCGATGTATTTGACAGATTTGTTTTGGCCTCACGGGACCTCCAAGAAAGTGAGACAATAGGCTTACTTGACAGCCACCATATCAGGAATCAATTTCAATCGGAGGTGGAACTCATCAAATCATGGTCGAGGGCCCATCGTAGCTGCAACGGGATTAAATTTTTCCAACTCCGCTGGTCCTTCGACTTTCATATGGACCATGATTTTCTCTCGTTGGAGGTTTTGGTAATCTTACCTAACATTCCATTAACTTTTAAAAATCCATATGTCATCAAAATGTTGGGTAACCTTGTCAGGAGGTTCTCATGCGCGGATAGCCGTATTGGGGCTGTGTGTCATCCGGTCATTCCCCGAGTCTGTGTAGAGTTTGATGCATCTCTGTTACCTTTTGATTTAGTTTGGATTACTATTGGAGAGGAATATAGATTCAAGAAACTGGTGATTTATGAAAATTGGACTAACTATTGTTTGTCGTGCAACTGCTTGGGACACCCTCTGGGATTTTGCCGAAGGAGATCATTAACCCAGGAGGTGGGGACTCGTTGTCAGGATTCTTAGGTCATGGTAAGGAGGGAAGAATTTTCAAAGGGTAAATCACCTATGGTTTATAGGGGAGTTGGTCTAGAATATTGGGATATTGGTTCATATGGCTGCAGTGGGGTTGATTCCCCACGTCCGTTCGACCATGAAATCATCGAGGTTATTCACAAGGTGTCTAAAGAAATCATTCAAGGTCCTGTTATGATGAAAGCTATGGTGACCAAAGGTAACCAAAGGTGTGTGAAGTGTTTAGAATTCCGAGGAAGGACATGGAGGATTCTTCAAGGATGTGTTTACTGAAGGAGGTTGTTTTTAATGGTGTAGATAATTAGGTGGAACAACATAGGAATGGATCTACAGAGGTGAGCGTGCAACATGAAGAAGGATAGATGGTTGTTTATGCCTTATATGTGGCCAGCCAAGTCAAAACTAGGGATGTTGGTGGTCCTTCCCACCTGGTCAGGCCTTTGCTTCAACTGAGGAACAGGTTGAATGGTCTCTTAGAAGCATGATTAATCACAGATCCTGTGGAATCTAGATATGTAGATGAGGGCTACTAGGGGAACCACTGGGATCATGGTTGGGGTCATGAAGAGGTATCTATGGTTGTGGATGAGCTTCCTATCCTGGATACCAACAATCAGAAAGGAAGAGAATATGAACTTAGGAAAACATTTGAGGTTGAGGGAAAGAAAACTTCTGAAGATAATGGAGTTGTGGTTAGGTCTCTTTCGGTGATCGAATGCAACACGCCTGACCCGAGGAGGGGAAATGACAAGGGGTTCAAGGAATATGTTTCAGAGAATCCCTTTGACATGAGGGGGTACATTTCCAAGGGTGATAAAGAAAATTTGAGGGGCTTAGACACCCGGTCCTTCAGTTATATTGTACAAAATGGGAAAAAGAGGATGATTGTGGATGATAGAAGGATTCCGGCTAACCCAACAATAAAAACAAGGAAGTATTACTCTTACCTACTGTGTCTGGTGAATACCAGAGATTTATCTAGGAGAGATCACGGGGTGATCCTTGCTTTCAAAAAAGATAGCATGTCCGAGCAGTCTTATCTGGGGCAGCCCTCTCTGGACCAAATGAGGAGTTGGAAACAATGTGATAATCTTTGGAGGTAGTCTAATCCATCTTTTGAATGGGAATTAGCCACTCTGGAGGAGGAATTCTATGTTGGGTGTGTTGACGAGTACGGATATTGTGATTTGTAGTGACTGTGTGGTATGTCCTTGTCGTTTTTTCTCATTCTCTTTTCTTATGGTTGGTGTCAGTTGTGATCTTGTTCTATTTATCACCATCCCCCAAAATGACTCCTGGTTGATCACTTTTCCAAAAAGTGTTTGAGAATAATAATTAATTTTCAATAAATTGGTTTTATTGTCACACAAAATAGAGTGGTTTTATATATCAGTTTTCAAAGGAAAGAATATGAAGAATAATTAGTATCATATTAGTTTAATAATACTATTAATAATAATTGGTTGTACATAGTTATGCGAATAAAAAATAAAATGAGACTTGATACTGAGTAGGGAAATATGAAAACAGAAAGAGGTAGGCTTTCTAAAATAAGTAATTATTCCTCATTAATTTTTGAATAACTTTTTTTACCCCTAAAACTCATTTTAATGGTATGGTATGTAACTAAGGGAGGGATTCACTAAAAAATTGTGGGTGATGCACACTCTAAACTATCAAGATAATTTAGTGAAAAGCTTATAGGGTTTTTAGGTTGGGTCATAAAATTATATATGAATATGGTTCACACCAAGGAAATATGATTTCATATTTAAAATTTAACCATGTAAAATGATTTATCTTTTGTAACACCATGATATTTTGTGGATGATTTTTTATTTAATTTAATCTTTTGGGTTATCTCATTTCACACAATACTAAATATTTCTTTTGATATACGAGCACACTTAGTGTGGCATGTATTATACGCCACACTATTTCAAGATGGAGCTCTATGAAACACTTATATTATCTTGTGGTAAATGAAACACTATGTTTAGATTTTATTATAAACAAAATTGATTGCATTCGATAGGTTTTCTTACACACAACTCAATGTTTTACCGACTACAATATAATATTATTATTAATATAAGAATATTGTTATAGTTACCACCCATACATTGGAATGGAATTTAAAAAGAAAAATAATTAAATTTTGAAAATATGATTTATTCAAATTTATAACTTGAATCCTTTTTTATCAATTATTATAAGTGAATATAGGAAATGTTTTAAAATAATGAAATTGTTTTTATAAAAAAATATTTTTCTATGTAAAAAACAATTATTTTTTCAAAAAAAATATAAAAAACAATTTTTATTAATGTTATCAATAATATATATATTATATATTCATTTTATAGATTTTATATTTTTTATATTTTTTCAATAGATTTTATATTTATAATATAAGAATAAATCAAATTTTTTAAATAAAAAGTTGTATACTTCAAAAAAGATAATTTCACCACATTTATTCGACCACCGATATTAAATATGAATTTTGAAACTTTTATAATATTAATTAAAATAATTAACATAATTTCTTAATTTAAAAAATAAAAATTATAATAGGATGAATTTTTGTTATTTTTCTATGAAGATTCAAATTTTGATTAATAGTAAATAATAATGAATTATAATTTAAAAATAGATTTTAATATAATTTTTTATATGTTTATATTATGTTTTTGTTGGTTTTAATGTTAGATTAGATTAATTATTCATAAATTACTACATTTTAGGTAATTGGAATCAATTTCACTTTTCTGTTTTATATATAAACATATAAATATTTTAAACATTTATTTATTAAAAACATGCTTTGTCGCCCTGTCTATGAGATTTAATTTGAATTAATATCTAGCATATTCCTAATTGGAATTCAGAAAAATTGATTCCATATATATATGTAAAATAATATATAACTTCAAATATAGTTAACTTAATTTCTCACAAAAAAACATTAGTGAATGTAATAAATATTTAATTATAACGATTTAGAGGAAAATTATATTAATAAAGGACTAAAACATACATTTGAGTTCCAAAATGAGGTAAAAATTTCTTATAAATCCATTTTTAGACATATATAGAACCAATATTCATTTAAGTGAATTTTTTTCATTATTTTATCCACTTATCATAGGTGGAAACATGAGTGTAATTTCATTTTTAAAATATTACAACAATTTCACTCCTCCTCCATTATAAAAAGGCACTCACACCTCCCACTTATTCACACCACTCAATCCCAATATAGGTCCCAAATTCAGATCAAATATGATATCAACATCCCTAACTTTATCCTATAATCCTCTTTTTGTGCATAAATCCTTCCATGGAAACCCTTTGGTGCCAAATAAAAGGACATACCCAAAGAAGTGGTAACATCATTCCTCAATGTCTTTTCTTTTATTTTCATTCTAGACCCCCTAAAATAATTATTTTCAATATTATATAATAATATAATTTTACTAAATATAATTTTATTTTTTTATATGGGTTCTATATAAACTTACACACACATCCATATAATGACAAACCAACTTATCGTTCATGTGTACAGGGAACTACAACTTCACGAAACGATGCCCTCTATTTTCCTTTATAACCTATCATGGCAGTGAATTATAATGGAAACTATTATTTATATGATATAAATTATATTTATTTTATATTTATAATTAATTAATTATTATTTAACACATACCATCATGCTTTTCATTCTTTATAAATATGATAATTTCATTTGGGGAATTTTGCACTACAGCCTCATCAAAGTTATTTGATTTGTTCACACATTACATATAATGTATTATGGATGACTATAAAAAAATTATATGATATATATATAATATAAATTAATAGATATATATATATATATGCATATGTATATGTATTTTACTATCTTTCATCCAATATGTTAATAAAATGGAAACAAAGTTCATTCACACATATGACCTACAATATCCAAAAATTATATATTCCATTTCATATTTATATATTCAATATATTATGATAAATAAATAAATACTTAATAAATATTAACATAATAACATTATTTACATGATGTAAATAATTAAATCATTATCTATATAATATTATCAAGAAGAAGCCAAAAACATACACGAAATACAAAGAAGATATTACCCGAAACGTATCATTGACATGGAGTTGTTAATAAATGTGTTATAAATGGTGCTAAAAAATTATATATGGTATTATATATAATAATATTATTATATGGTAGATTTATAATAAAATTATATTTATTATATGGCAGTTTTTAATTTGTACCAATAATTTCAAGACATAAGGTACATGAATTATATCTCACTTTTTATTTCAGTGAGATACGTGTCGTATTCACCACTTTATTCTATTGTATTGTGTATATACTTCCATATAACATGTTATATCATTAATTTTAATAGTTTAATTATAGATTAATATGAAATTTATGTTTTTATATGATGTTTATCATTATTCATAAATAAGTCAAGTTGTTGTGGTTTTCTCATCTCACTTTTCTTTTCTATGAGACCCATGCCATGTTAACCACATATTTCCAATATGTGGTGTGTACATTGAACATGGATGAATTATACTTTTCATAGAAATGAATTTATGTGTATCATCATATGCATATTTAAACCTTCCATTCATGGGATTTATGTTTCAAAAGATACAAAATTAGTATTGTAATTTTTTCTCAATTTTTATTCTTTAAGACACATGAAATGTTAATCTCTTATATTTTTATATGAGGTGTATATAATTATATTGAAATTTTATAAAAGTAATATAATATTTTAATGATAATTTAATCATAATGTAATTTATAATTTACATTGTATTATGATTCAATGTTACTAATGTGGTAACAGTTTATTACTACAATCTAATCATTTATAAAGATTATTCATGATTATGCCTACGTTGATGAAATTTTATTATCCATATATCAAGAACTATCATTAATTTTATTAAAATGTTTTTAATTATTCTATATCTATGTAATAATACAAATTTGATTACTCTTTTGTAGTTTAGATATTTAATAAAAAATTATGAATATTTGATATTATTTCTTCTTTTAGTAAAAAATCTATGTTTTTTTAAAAACATGTTTTCAGAAAATATTTTCAAGATGTTTTAATATTATACTATTATTTTTAAAGGAAATTTTTACCCCTATTTTATATTTTTAAAAAACATCTTTAAGATGAATACTTTTATCTCTTTCTAATCAGGGCATATTTTTATTATTTTAAGCTAAAAATGGAATTTTCTACCTGTGCAGACTTACCCACCCTTTTACCATAATTTCTTTATAGATAAATTTTTATATTTAGAATGATATTTTTTAAATAGAAATTATTTATAAGATTATTTAAATTTTTGTGAGCATAATGTGGTTTTCAAGGAAATTTTTTTAAATGATGTAATATGATTAAAAAGTGTTATAAATTATTTTCAAAGCGTCCATTTTGTGTTATCAGAAGATTATTTTGAAATAAAAATATTTAAATAATTTCAATCCATACTTTTATGTTTTAAAAAAAAAATTAAAATAATATTTTTATCAAAATACTTTCAGGATTCCTTTAATGGTTTTTGATATGTATTTAAAATGAAAAATGTTTTCAAAATTCATTATGTTTTAAAATGTATTTTTCATAGAGTAACTATATCTTCTTAATTATATGTTTTAAATGATGTTATAAACATTAATTTAAAATAAATAGAGTTTTAAATTAATATATAAAAATAATTCTAAACTAAATTCAATTTTTTGTTAAGAAATGTTTCATGTGATCACTCAAAATCCTTCTCCATATATGATGACATACATTGAAATATTTTTGTTTTACTATGGATATGATCCAACAAGACCAAAAATAATTCACTAGTGGTTTATGTTTTTATAGAATGATGTTTATGACTATTTTTCTCTTCCACGGGTTATATGATGTTGAATTCTGTATCATTCCATGGTTTATGCTTTGTTGAAATGAATATCAAACCTATCTCTATTACATAGGTGTTGATATGATGAAATCTTTGTGATACCCATTTCATTTAATAGGTTATGATATGATTTTTATGAAACCCATAACTTTTATGGGTCATGATATCATACAATATTTATTATCTTGTTGAAAATATATGAAAGATTTTATTTTGTGATGGTTGGGAACTATATCTCCTTATAATGAAATGGGTAATGATTTATATCTCATGATATAATGAAGGAAAAAATGTATAAAATGATGATCCAAAAAAGAAACTAGGTGAATCTTGATCCAAATTGAGAAGCAGGTTTGACCACATCTACCATTGGAAGTTGGGAAAACCAGATCAACTATGGAAATATGGTGAAACCCTATTAAATATATGAATATGGAGAAACCCGGTCCGTTATATATAAAGGACATTTAAAGGGTATGGTGACATGTCCCACCCAGTAAGTGTATTTCCATTATTTTCACTTAATGAGAATTCAAGGTCACTTCTTTCTTATGTTTCAATTACCCATGTTATGAAGAAAGGATTCATGTAGTTTTACTAATGTGGAAGATCTTTAAGGGATATGTCGAAGAACATTCACCAAACTAGAATAATGTGTTCCATTTTGTTAGTTATACTAAACTATTATTTCCCTCGACCATGAATTTTTTTTAATGTGATGAATATTCATATAAAATTATGAATATCCATATATGTTATTCTAGGGATGATATAGTTTTTATCAAATTAAAGGTGTAGTCATCCTTTGGAAACTAGGAAGAGAAAACCTTTTGTGATATTCTTAGAACTATTTCTTTGGATATTTCTTCGGATTCCATTAACGATATATATAACATTAAGTTAATGTAAAGGAAAATTTCCAAGTATATTATAAAGGATATAATGAGTGTTTTACTCAATATAATTATATATTTGTATATGATAATTGGATGTGGATATGGCATCAATAAACATAGGGGTAACAACCTTGAAAACCATGTATTCAGCTAGACTTGATTCAGAATTGGTTCATGGTAATGGGCCTTACTACACACCTAGATTGACACTCCTAGGGGATATGCATTAAAAATTAATAATATCATTATAAAAAATCACGGTGTATTTTAAGAGATTGTGGCTATTAATAGGATATGATAAACCTACGATTTTAATGATTACCTAATTAGGTTTCATCATTTACACATCCTATAAGTAATTTTTTTCATGATTATGTGGTTTTATGCAATGATATGTGTTACTCAAACTATTTTTTCAATTGTTGTTCAATACAATGAATAAAAAAGAACTATTTTAACATTAAATTGTATAGATTTTTATTTTATGTGAGTTATAAAAATTTATGTTCAGAGTTCCCATGAAGATAATTAGGAGAATGTTCTATGTATTGGATATTCTTCTGAAGATAATGAGACCCTAACTAAAATTTGAAAGGTATGATATGTTCTGAAAGTATTATATATATTTAATGTAATAATAATGATTATATTTACGTTGAGGAATCTTAATACAGTAATATAATTTCATATTCTCGGAAAAGGGGTATTATGTAATAAGTTGATGAATCCCATGTATTGGTTTAAGAATAATGTTGGATGGTTGTTGTTTATATGTTTTGGAATTCAAATATTATGATATAGGAATCTTGAAATATATAATTATTTTTAGTATAACTTTTTCATTATGAAATGAAAAGGATATATTGAATGGTGATTATGATATAAAAATTTGATGTAATGGATAAGTGATATTTTGAAATATGTTAAAGACACATTAAATATATTCAATATATTAAGAAAATTGTGTTTATCTTGAATAAGGAAATGAATGATATGGATAAATTAAATTTTATAACACTAATTACCCTGGAAATAATTTTCCATTTTTTTAAAATGTGGTTTATGTTATCATGGTTGATGTTTCATTCTTCTTGAATTTAGAGAATATATAATGTTATCTTTGGAATAAAGAAGGTAATCATGTTTTCCAAAATGATTTATGGAAACATAGGATGTTACCATGTTTCAAGAGAATATACATTGAGGATATTCACATGTTTGGAATGATACATCCAACAAATACTTTGTTATATATGTGGGATAAATTTTAATATGATTTCCTAACATTCTTTCTAAAGTTTTTTATTTTCTTCTTTCATAAGGGTTACATGTTTAAACATTTATGGAAATGTTAAGTTAAACATTGGTTGAAGTTTGTGAGATTAAATTAATATATCATGACATGAGTTTGTTTTGTTATTGGATAATTTTTTCTAACCACTTTGTTATGATGGTAACTAAATATAGGTGGGATGACTTATCAGGCATCTCATTACATGTTAGTTCTTAATGAATGAAATATTCATCTAACATTTTTGAGAAATAAGTAAAGTGGAAATTTGTTAAGATGTGGCCAAAGGGTGAGATTTTACATATAATGGTAATGAAATCATGTAAGTATATACAAATGTGAATTTTTTTCATATTTAATAAATCATTCTTGGAATAAAATTGTTTCTTATTATCGTAATTTTTTATGATAATAGTGACATCATTCTTGCCTTTTCACTTTAGGGATTTTTTATTGTTCACATTATCTGGATCATCCATTGTCTTTTGATCAGTGATCTTTATCAATCTATATGATTACTTATTATTTTCTTCCATTTGGAAACCTAGTTATGTGATATTTTGGGTAACCATTTTTTTTCAATGTTCCATTTTTAAGGAATTTTTAGTATTCATATTTTGAAGGGGGATACCATGAAAGATACATTTAAGTATTAAAATTTTAAAAACCATAAATAATTTTGATTGAAAAATCATTTTATTTGTGGTGGAATGTTACACCTAATGATTATGTGAATTATTATTTTGACTTAATATAATAATTTGATATTTTTCATTTCACACAGTATTGAATATAGATTTTATTATAACAATGAACTATGTGTGTCTAGAGTTATACAAATCACCATGTAATAATTGAGATACACAAAAAAACTTATATATTCTTAATATACACACAACACTATGTTTTTATTTTATTACATAAAATACTGAGTCCCTACTACATCTTATGTTAGACGCAAGTCTGAGTATTACCAAACTACAATATACTATTAGAATTATTAATTATTTTTATAATTACCACATAGCCATTGGAATGGAAGTTATTAATTATATTAACTAAATTTTAAAAATATTATTTACACATGTATATAAAATTAATCCCTGGGTAATAAATTACTAAAAGTTAATATAATATGTATTTCAAAATAAAGAAATTTATTTTCTAAGAAAACTATTTACCTATATAGAAACACAATTTTTTCTCAAGAAATAAAAAAACAATTTTCATTATTGTTTTCAATAAATAAATATATATATATATTATGAAATAAAATTTTTATAGTCATACAATATATTTTAAAGGAATATTATAATAATAAATTCTAATTTATGAATAAAATATGTATTATTCAAGAAGTTAATTTTACAACTATTTGATAGAGAACCAATTTTATGTATTATTTTTGAATGATTTATAATTTTTATTTGAAAAAAATAAATTAATTTTTTAAATTGGAACATAAAAAATTATATTTGTGTAAATGTTTTTTATTTTTTCGTGAAGTTTCATTTTTTGATGAATAGTGAATAATACTGAATTTTAATAAAAACAATTTTTATGTATAAATTTTATATAAGTTAAAATTATATTATAAATTGGTTTTAAAGTTTATTTATATAAATTGTATACTTATTACTTCAATTTAGGTAATTTGAAACATTTTAACATTGAATTTGGATGTAATGCATATAAAACATTAAACATTTTTACTTAAAAACCGCTTTGCCACCCCATTTGTGGGATTGAATTTGAATTAATTTCTACCACATATTTGATTGAAAATTTGAAAATTTTATTCCATACCTATATTGAGAAAAATATATATTTTAAAATATTGTAAATTTAGTTTTTTAATAAAAATATTAGTAAAAGAAATAAAAATTAATTACAATGATTAAGAGGAAAATTTGCTTAACAGAGGACTAAACCATACACATAAAATCCAAAATGAATTAGACCAATTTCCCAATCAATTGGATTGAAATATTTAGACCCTATATTTCCTTGGATATAATTTTTTTATTGGATCCAATTTTCATTTGAAAAATGTGTGTGGAATTTCCTTTTCAGAAATCAATAAGAGTGCCACTCATCCTTTAGAACTAAAAAACACATCCATCCCACATATCAACATATCTAAAGCTCTTTTTATCTCCCATATTCTACTTAAATAAACTCGAAAAATTCTTCCCCTCATACTATAATACCCCCTTTGGATATAAATCCATCCACGGAATCTGTTTGATGCAAACCAAAAGGAGTTACCCAGAGAAGAGGTAACATTTTTCTCAGGGTCTTTTGTTTCATTTTCATTATCCACCCACAAAATATTAACATTATGTTATTATATAATATAAAAGGAATATTAAATATACTTATATGTTTGTATTCTATTTTTTTTTCTACACATTCACACATATCCATCTAATTGGTAACACATGTTTCTTTCTAGTGTATGGAGAACAACTACCTCAGGAAACGATGGTGTTAGTTCTTCCATTACCATCTTAATTGTTTTTAATTATGATGAAAAATATTTTTTATATGACAAATTTTATATTTATAAAATAATTATTCTTCTATAATTTCTATATAACACTTACCTTAATGCTTTCCATTTTGTCTAAATATGATAATTTCATTTGGGGAACTGTGGACTATGCCTCCTCAAAATGAGGTGATTGTTCCAAACTCTACATTAAATGAATTAAGGATGGGTTTACATAAATTATATGATATATATGAGTACAAAATGTTACTATTATGATAATATATATATATAATTTTTTTTCATTCTGTCAATATGATCATAAAACCGAAACAACATTCAGGCGTACATGAGGTCTATTTTCTCCATGGGCGGTGTATTCCATTTCATATTTATATATTCTATATATATTATTAATACATATATAAGGAATATATATGATATTTATATCATACTTTTCATATTGTAAAAATGTAAATCTTGATCTATGTAATAGTACCAAGAATAAAAATCCAAAACATATATGAAAAACAATGTATATATTAGCTAAAATATAACATTATCATGGAGTTGTTAATTAATGAGTAATTTAATGTCATAAACAAATAATATATGGAACATTATATAGTAATATGTCTCTTTGGAAGATTTATAATAAAATTATAATTATCATATAACAGGATTGAACATGTACGAACAAACTCAACACTTTGGTTAAAGGAATTTCATTTAAATATCTACTTCTCTCATATACATGCCTTATTCACCAGCAACTTATATTGTGTGGTGTATATTATTCCCTATGAAATTTTATATATTTTATTTAGTTTATTTAATTAAATTATAATTTTAAATCCATGTTATTATTTCATGGGGTTCATGATTCAAAAGTAACTCATATGGTAAGGGTTTTCTCGTCAAAGTTTTATTTTCTGTAAGACACAATCCATATTCAACTTCTATTTCATATATGTGGGGAGTATAATAATCATGGATGTATTATATGATTATTATACATTAATTTACAGGTATTTATAAATCCATTTTAGGATCTTTCTTGCATGGGGTAAATGTTTATAATGTTACCAAATAGGTAATGTATTTTTGTATCAATTATCGTTCAATGAGACCCGTGCCATGTTTTGCGCCTATATTTTTATATGAGGTGTATATACTGACCTTTACATGTTAAATCAGGAGTATAATTATTTACAAGATATTTTTATATGAATTAATTATAATTATTTCAATTTTATGATGATTCATTTTTACCAAGTTGGTAATGGTTTATTGCTATAATCATTCAATTTCACGAGATTGTTTCCATTAATGAAATCTCAGGATCCATCCATCATAAAAACTCATAGAATTTATTACCTTATGGTGAATAATGTTATATTCAATTAATGGTACCATTTTCCACTCCTTGGTACTAAATATAATTATGAAACTGTTATCATGAAAATAAAACTTTGTTTCTTCTTTTGGCTAGAAATCATTGTTCTTTCAAAATCATGTTTCATAAATTATTTTCAAAATGTTTCAATATTATCCTATGAATTCTGAAGGACATTTTTACACATGTTTTATGTTCTTACACAATTGTTTCAAATGAAATATTATTTTTATTTTATAATCAAGTCACTTCTCCTAAATTTTAATGTGAAAAGGAATGTTTTGAATGTATAGAATTTCCCACTATCATGATCATTATTTATTTAGACCTAAATTTAATATTTCCGAGGTTATATTTTAAAAGAAAATGTTTTCTTAATAATCTATCAATTTATTGAGTTTAAATTATTTTTCATATAATAATTTTTTGGAATTTTTTTGTGTTAAAAATTATTTTAAATGATTTTCATAGATTCCATTATATGTTTTCAAAAAGATATTTTTAAAGAAAAGGACTGTAATGATTTCATTAATTATTTTTATTTTTTAAATTCATTTCAGAATAAAAATGATTTCAAAATATTTTCCTGATTTGACTTGAAAGTTAACATTTTTATTTCAATCAGTAATCCCAATACAGGGAATGAAGTCAGGGGGGTTGAAAGTAATGCAACCACAAAACATCATCTATGACAAACTTCAACCCCTCAGTAGGAAAGGAACCGAAAGATGAGAAAGAAGAAAAAGTACTGTTTGATGTTTCCATAGATGCCATGAAGTATGCCACCATGTTACCATCCCTCCATATATGAGAGATTGCCATGCCCGCCCCAATAACAGCCTGGCAGCGCCTAACAGTATAAATAATGCACCATGGTATCTTGATTTTATTTTGCAGCGCATTGAACAACACCAATGAATGAGTTTCCACTAAAGACACCACCATATTCCAACTCACACACAGCTTCAAACCTACTTCCATAGCCCGGGATTCCACATGAAGCACATCACCTCCCCCAAACGAAGTAGAAAACGCTGCATGTACAGACCCGGTTTGATCCTGCACGATGCCCCCTCCCCGCATCTCCCATCCAATCAGAAAGCCATCGACATTGAGCTTATATCCCTGTAGTGGTTCCCACCACCTCACCCACTACCCAAGTCCAAGAGAGCCAGCCCGGCGATCCTCAGCACACCTAGCAGTAATGGTGCGTAAGGAGGGGGTCGACTTGCAGTCCGGCCATAGCCTAAGTAGGTCCATCACAGTGTTTATAACCCCAAAATAAATATTTTTTAGAAATCTTTGATGTTTTTAAAATAATTTTTCATAGAATAAATGATATATTCCTCAAGAAATGTTTTCAATGAAAATTTTAAAGCATTGTTAATATGAAATGTATATTGATATGGTTTTATAAAAATTGATTTTTAATAAAATTCAATTTTACGTCTGAAATGTTTCTTGTGATCTTTCAATATTATTTTCCATATATGATGACATATTTTTTTATAGTTATTAACTACGGGATATATGATCCAAGAATTCAATTCATATTATTTTTTGAATGGATTATGTTTTGTTGAAATGATGTTCATGATACCTATTTCTCATCAATGGGTTGTATTCTCTTAAAAAATGTTATTTTTAGAGGTCATGAATAGATGAAATGATAATGGGACCAATCTCTTTTCCATGGGTGATGATATGATGAATTTTTTAAGATATGAATTTCATTTAATAGATTATGATATAGTGTTTTTGAAACCGATATATTTTATGGGTCATGATATAATGTATATTCTATTATCTTATGGAACATGTATGCATGATATAATTTTGTTAAGGTTCATACCTATATCTCCCTTTAATGAATTGGGTAAATATTTATATCTCATTATATAATAATGGGAAACAAGTATATGGGCCTGATCTAAAATGGGAAATAGGTTCATCCTTATCTAAAATGGGAAACAGGTGTGTCCTGATCCACTATGGGAAGATGGTGAAAACCAATACAATATGGGGAGATGGGGAAACCTGATCCAATATGGGAAGATAGTGAAACTCAAACCCCTATAAAGAGGGGCCAAGCAATGGGGCTGATGATATGTCCCTATCAATATGTGTAGTCCACATGAAGTTCCCTCATAAGTTTTTGGAAATGTTCCTTGACTTAAATTGAATAATGTTACATGTGTATGTATTTTCCATAAATTCTACATCTTATGCCTTAGACATGCTCACATGGATCATGTTATTAATTGTCTTATGATGTTGTCTTATGAACTACCAATCATTATCCAATGTCTCAAAATTCACTTCTCTTTATGTAGGGTATGATCATAAAATGTTTTACTCATTTTCTCATACCCTTGTGCTCATGTTATGATTACAAAGTTTCTTTATTTTCCAGTATTGATAATTCATTCTCAACCATTCATTATGATTCCTCCCCCCATGTCATGGAGAAATGTTTTATGTAGTATTACTAAAGTTTATGATCCTTAATCAATATGTCGAGGACCATTCACTAAACTATAATAAATTTTTGCAAGTTTCTAAATAAACTATACTTTTATGGTTCTCATACATGTTTTTTTAATATTGTAAATTTTCATAAAAATGATGTAATGTACATATATGTTAATACTTGATCACTATACCTATTATTTGTGTCTGTGTATTTGGTTATCTTATATCTATTCTCTCTAATATAATATATGTTTTTTCGTCTCTAGTTTCAACAAAAATATAAACACAATATTGTCAATAATATGAGTTTTAATGAGTAATTTGATATAAAAAAGATGAAATAAGTGGTTGGATGATGGATTTTATAATAACACCATGGGTATGTTTTCAATACCCAAAATTAGATCAAAACCAACATTTTTTATCAACATAATGTTTTTTGGGTGTTGAAGTGGATGACTAACAAAGGTCCATAAATACATTGTTTTATTATATATTATTGGTGAATATATTTTCTAATATACTTTTAGAATATACTAACATATGTTGGATATAATTATTGAGTAAAAATATATTTTTTCAAGATCAAAACCATGTGTTATTTGAGTTGAAAATATCTATTTTAATGGTGTAACTTCTACAGCTATAATTTATTACATGTGTTTAATAAAACTGCAATATTTTAACAAGACGCAACTAAAACATCTCAACACATCAAAAAACAAAATAAAAATTTACACACTTTAAGAATAAAATCCATTGTATGATTTCTTATTTTTTATCTTTAACTAAATTAAACATACTAGACTACTTAAAAAGGTTTGTTTCGTGTGGATTTTTTTTATTAATCAATTTTCTATTATACAGCAGATAACCCTGTAAATATAAATATAATACACAAACATAAATAATAAAATGATTTTCTATATATTTATTTTTATAATATTAATTAAAATAGGCATACATGATTATATAATTCTAAATCAGAGATGAGAAACAATTTTCAAACAAAATAGGAAGATGGGTATTTTATTCATTCAGACAGGACTCAACATCACTATAAATAAACAACAACAATGAATGTTACAATATTAAAAAATATAATATTTTCATATCAAAAAATAATATTTAATATAATAAACATTCTCAAATTCAATTTTTTCCCCAATTGATGTTGTCTCACACATGATTCATAATACATAATAACCACATACCACACTTCCTTTCTTATGGTGATAGATGGGTTTGAAAATCTTTACATATGTATTTATATTTTAAAAATATATTATATAATATAATAAATAATTTACCTTCACTTCTAGATAATTTATTGGATTTTTCATATATTTCGACAACGTTTCTTTGTTAAAAAATTTCCATGAACTGTAATTTTTTATATATAAACTAACAATATATGTATAAAGTATAATATTTTAAAATAAAAAATATATAACAAGGAATAAAATTTAATTTTCTAATAAGTTGATAAATTTTATTCAAACATGTTCTAATAAAGAGAAATATCAATATAATGTACCTTCATTTGGGTAGAATATGGCTAAAATCCAATGACCTGTATAATATAAAATGTCTAAATTAATGAAAATATAATGAATATATGTTCTTAATTATCTTATTGTGTTTACCCTTTAAGGAATGAATAAACCAGAACACAATCATTATATTTGAGAATATATCAAATATATATATATATGTATGTATATATGAAACTCTAATAGTAGTAATCACATATTTCATATCCATTGAAAGGATTTTTGGATCTATAACACCATAAACACTCGGTGTATAATTTTTAATAATAATCGTGTTAACATGCCAAATGAAATAAGTAATATAGTAATTCATTTGAAATCATCTGTATTTAAAAAAATAAAGAGAGATAGAAACATTAAATTGCTGACATGGAAAACAATTGCAACATAGGTACAATGTGCTCATAAAAAATTATATGATCTGTGATATTTATTTTTAATATTTTTAATGGATAGTATGGTCAACATATATAAGATTTCATCTAAAACTAATAAATTATATCCAATGAATAATAAATCTTAGTTCGTATTTATAGCCCATCATAAACATCAAAAGCATCTGATCATGTAGATTCATGAACGACTATAATATTAATTTGGGCCAATTATTTTTATTTTAGATATTCTCATATAACATAAATTTCAAAGAATAATATAACATATCTTTAATAGATTGTAAAAAATCATTACCAAAACAACACATGTAACAGCCCGAGATTTTATGAAAAATATTCTTTTTAATTTCACTAATGTCTTGGATTGTACGCTGCACCAAAAGGAGCTTGCACAACACGCATCCTTGACTTGCCTTGCATTACACGCAATCACGACCTTCCTCGATAGCGTGTGTAGTATGTAATACTGAGTTTCACTAAACAATGATATGCTGTTAAAATATTATTAAAACTAGCCGTTATGAATAGTAATAACTACCTTTTAAAATTTTAGAAATTTTAGCTCTCAAAATGGACTTTATTTTTGGATTCGGAGTATCAAATTTAGCCTAAGGTGAAATTTTGGTGATTTTCGGATAACTTTCATATTTTGATGAATAGTGAAAATTACTAAATTTTAGTTAAAAACAACTTTTTCAATCGAAATAATTAATAATGATAAATTTTTTATTTCAGTGGTTTTAAAGTATATTTAGAATATATTTTTACAATTTAATACAATTTTGGCCATTGGATGTAATTTCACCTTTAAACTAGACATAAACAAGTGTCAATCTTTTGATAGATATTGTTTCTTAAAAACACGCACTTTGTTAAAACAGCGGGATTTAATTATAAAATTAATTAATGCAACTTCTATGATATGAATTTGGTAAAATAGACTTCATTTTTGAATTCTGAATATGAAATATGGCTTAGGATGAAATTTTGGCATTGTTCTGAAAACATCAATTTTTGATGAATAGTGAAACTACTAAGTGGTAGTTAAAAAAATTAATTTCTTCATAAATCTTAATTTTACCGCTTCTGTGAATGGAATTTCAAAAATCCGAGATACACGGTTGATGTCAGTAAGTAAAATGTGGTTCAATGAGATGAAAATAAATTTTGGTGAATAGTAACTTTTTTCTTTTATTTACCACAGTTAAAAGTAAATAGGGTAATTAAGGGTAAAAATGATATTATTATTACCCTAACACATGTCCTAATTATATTGGACAAGTTTAATTCGACCAAAAACAAGATTAGAAATAAAATATGACCATTTAGGACCACATGGATTAGATTAGGACATTTATTATTATTTAATTCAAAGAAGAGTTAAAAGAGTTAAAATCAAAGTATATTTACTAAAACATTTTTAATATAGGGTTGTACATAAGATAAATTCGACAATAAATATTCATTAGAAATCTAAAAAGATTTCCTACATAATGATATTTTATTTATATTTTTTAGACATCAACTAATTTAATTTATTTATGACACAGAGATGATGTAGTAATTATCTTATTAATGAAATATTGACATAATTGATATTATAAATACCAAAATAAATTTAATTTGAGACTTTTTATGAATTACACTAATTTTCTAGGTTACTATGATATATTAGTGTTGATTTAATCAACTTTTTTCAAAAATATAATTCTGTTATGACTTTCACAAAAATCATGTATCAAATAGTGTCAAAATTGACACAAAATAGTTTTTAAATAAAATATTATATTATTAATTGTTATTTTATTCCTAAAAATCAAAGGTTCGGCCAAATGACTTAGATAACGATATATGTATTAATAATATAAAATTTGGGGTTCGTTTGGCATGTTATAGTAAGTGTATTAACCATATAGTGAAAGAAAACAAAAAGACACGGTAAAAGTTAAATTATTTAACTTAGAGTTAAATCAAATTGATAAGGTTAAAATAATACCCTAAACTTGTCTAAATCCTATTGGATGATAGTATTTAGACCCATCCCCACTTTAGATTCGAAATAAGACCCTTTGGAACCATTATAAACCGATTTTGACTTTAATATAAAATAATATTTTGAGATATTCCTAAGGTGCCCCTCTCCTCTCTTATAAAAGGACACCTCCTCCCCCTCCTCCTCACACTAATTTGAGCACTCAGGCTCGGCCAACCCCTGCCATTTTCTTTTCTCCACTTCCGTAGAATAATCCTAGAGGTCCTGGTCTTCTTCAAAGACTAATCATAGTTCCCTAAGTGGAGGATTCAAAGAGGCGTTCCAAAGAAGAGGTAATATCCATTACAGATCTTTTCAATTTCTTTCTTCTTCAACTTCTTCTTCTTTAGTTTTTTCATTATAAAGTAATAACATCAGTATTACTTAAATACTGATATGTTATTATAAATATGAAACAACTCTAATTAACCTTCTATCCATCCTACGGAGAAAGGAAATCACCGCGCGTGCGTACGTACGGAATACCTTCTCCACGACGCGATGAGATTCATTCTCCATGTTAACCATTTAAGAATGATTATAAAGTATATATAAGAAATAATAATGAAATATATGACATTATAAAGCTACTAGATTTATGTATATCTATATATGTATGTCATCTTATTACTTCCATTCAAGACAATAAGGAAAGAAAAATAGCGTTCATGCGTACGTACGGACTACCGTCTCCATGAACGGTGTTTTTCATTTCATTTATCTATCTATTATATATATATATACTGAATATATATGATATATATATCATATTTTATATTCTGGAAGTAAGTAAATCATGATATAAGTAATAATAATGTCAAGAACAACAAGTCAAAACACCTACGATAAATGAAACGATTTTACCCAAAACGCTTCTTTAACATGGAATTTACAAAAGAACGGGTAATATAATGTCATAAGTGAACCATATATGATATCATAACAATGAATATGATTCTGTAATAAGTCAATGACATTATTTAAATCATTATACAGTAGGTTCGGACACTTACGAAGCAAATCGGACCTAAGGTAAGGGAAATATCACAATCTCATTTTTATCTGAGATTGTTTATTCGTAAGTATTTACTGGGGTGTATTTTATCATCCACATACATGTTTCATCAATATGTAATATTATTTCCATCCACCTACAATTTTTTAAATCCATTTTTACCCTTCGGTGAGTTTTTAGTAATATGTATGAAAGGAATCTTTTGTCGTTTTTCGTACGAGTTACTTTTTGACTTTTCCGACAAAAGTAAGAAGAATGTTTTTTTACGGCATGAATGGATTTCTAAAAAATTATTTCCAAGAAGATTCCTTTACATGTTTTCAAGTTTATTTTTAATCAACATCTTTTATTTTAAAGTCGTATGACATGTTATGAAAGGAAAAATGTTTTTTGAAGAAGAAAGGATATTTTCCTCAAGAATGGAGTTCAAGTGTTTTATCAAAATTATTTTACATCTAAGATAATAAAGTGTTCTATTCTTATCCCTATTATTACATTGATTTGATCATGTTGTGATTGAATTATTTTTATGAATTCCTTTGTCTTGTATGAATTGTTTTATGATGTCATGATGTTTAAGATTCCAATTTGTATTACATGGGTTATGCAATGATGTATGATTTATGATTATGTGGCACACATAAGAAAGGATTCATTATAAGATGGGTGGGACCTATATCTCCCTCCAATGCATTGGGTAAAGATTTTATATCTCATGAGATAGACAAGGCTGGAACGGTAGGTTATACCGGTTCAGTGAAACAGGACTGAAACGAGGGTTACTCGATTCAGAAACGGACTTTGTCCACTAAGATAGTCTTGGCAATGAGTCTTGACTAACAATAAATGATTCTCTATGATTATGTGTGAATGCCACAAAGTTTCATGTTTTAAGTTATGATTATTGTGATTACATTTCACTTCCATGATTTACCCCATGTTATGAAATTATGATCTCTTTTGCAGGTTACGATTTCCAAAAGTTATGTTCTTATGTATGTGATGTGATTGATATTTCTTTTGTTTACCCTTACTGAGAATTTGGGCTCACCCTTTTATGTTTTCTTTTCCCCAGGATATAAAGAAAGGTTTTAGGTAAAAAAAAGAAGATCTTTATGGGAGATGTTGAAGATCTTTCACCACGATTAGAAGATATTATTCCGAGTTTCCAAAGATACTAAACTATTACGATCGTTGTGTGTGTGTGTTTTGTTATGTACTAAGTATTCCACAAATGTAATGTAATGTCCATGTACGTTATGGTTCGTGTCTCTACAGTTGGTATTAGAGGAAAGGTTTAGTCAACCATTGGAAACTAGGATGCGAAAACATTAGTGAGATCCCTAGAGATATTTCTAAGGTATGTCTAGGGATTCCCCTAAGGATAAGTATACGTATAGGATATAGTCGTAGAACTATGGTAACGATATTAGATTAAACCAAAGATGTTAGATATTTAGTTACTCCCCCTTTATTTTGATTTTTTCCTCTCACACTATCCTTTTTGGGTTTTACAAAATGGATGGAAACAAGGTGATTCACGATAATGGAGGATATGATGGACAATGGAATGATATTCTTCATGAGCAACCAAATGAAATGGGATTTGGAAGTCCAAACATCATTATTATGCCGAATCAGCAATCTCATAATATGATCAATAAAGTAAAATTTGGTAAGTTTCCTGACTCGGCTAATAAGAGAAAGATGAAGTTTCATGATGATCATAGAGGAAAGAAAGTTCAATTTCCCCTATGTAAATCATGTTGGAAGAGGCATCAAGGAGAATGTTTCAAAGGAACTGGAAGATGCTTTGGGTGTGGAAAAGAAGGACACAAAGCAAGTAAGTGCAAAGGAATAGGTTCAGTTAACACCATGGATGAGGATAATGGTATTGCTACGACATCAACAATGGTTAAATGTTTTAAATGTGGAATGTATGGTCATTATGCAAACCAATTCCCTAAGGGAATGTCTCATGAAGATAATCAGTATGGTCGTATGGGAAGTATTTATGTTGATGATGATGAAGAGACTACAAATGATATGTGAGATGAAATAATTGTTGAATCTCGGTCAATGGTTTAAGAATGTAGTGGAATGATTACATGTTTATCATGTCTAATGTTGTATAAGAAATCTCATTGTACTAGGGAATAAAGAGACATCTAAGGATTGTTACACTGTTGCCTCTCCTTGAGTTTTGAAAGTGTATGATTAATGTTACCAGTATCCATGAAAGGTTATTCAGATATTTTTGGAATTTAGATGATATGTGCATAATGGAGGGATAAGGAGAAAATTAAATGTTTAACAGTATTCATGAACTCATGATTGATATAAGGACTAAGTGATATCATGGTTTGAGTATATAGAATTTTGAGGATTTTGGTATGTGGAAAGTGTTAACATTAAACTGCATTCATGTTTTCACTAAGGTATTCAAGAGAATACATGATTATAGACTTTGAATGTTTAGAATGTGACCAATAAGACATATCTTATGGGGATCAACGATGGTATTAAATCTCTGGTAATTGTTTTCACTATATTATGAGAGTGGACTGCAGTATTATGGGTAAGCCTAAAGATTGGAATGGATTATGTTGGAATAAGTTAGTATTGTTTAAGGATATAAGTTTTTTTCGATATTATTGATGGGATGTTATAGTAATATAGTTTTAGAAAAAGGACAACCTGCTGGACGGGCGACAGCCCATCGCGTCGGACAAGGCTGTGGGAATCAAACCCACAACCGAAATGTGACTGGCCTTTATCGCCTACCACTGGCCTACAGGAAGTCCCTGTTTAGTAGACACTAGTTTTATTGTATTAAGCAGTATGATATATGAAGTATAAGTCCATTTTAGGAACCATATATGATTAATCTCACTATAGACCGACTTATGTATATAATTTTTGCTAACCTTTTGTTTGAGACAGATGGAATGACCCGTCATTCAATCACATAATCTGCTAACACTTCACAAATAACAAATTCAACTTCATTTATTTAAGAGATGAAGTGGAAATTGTTCAAGGCACGAACAACAGTGAGATTGTACCAAAATAAAGAAAGTATTTATTCTAATTCAAATTTTCAACTTTAGGGAAATGATCTTGAAAACCAAAAATGTTGTCCTAGTGATCTTATACCTGATGAATCAAATGGTACCTTAGATCGTCACAAATTTATGGATTTGTGATTACTGGATTTTACATATCCATGTTCTCTACCACTCTCCCTCAGAACATGATGGTTATATTTCTCTTCCATATCCATATTTTCACCTATGTGGAAACCCAGTGATTAGTTTATTTCGGTAACCGTTACGTTTCATACTTTTTTTAAAGATTGGTTTTGATATTCCTTTTTACGATGTGGGTTTCTATTAAATAAACTTTCGAATAGTAAACCATTTATAACCTTGACGAATTTTGAGGGCGAAATTCATTTTAAGGGGGGTAGAATGTAACAGCCTGAGATTTTATGAAAAATATTCTTTTTAATTTCACTAATGTCTTGTGTTGTAGGTTGCACCAAAAGGAGCTTGCACAACACGCATCCTTGACATGCCTTGCATTACACACAATCGTGACTTTCCTCGATAGCGTGTGTAGTATGTAATACTGAGTTTCACTAAACAATCATATGCTGTTAAAATATTATTAAAACTAGCCGTTATGAATAGTAATAACCACCTTTTAAATTTTTTTGAAATTTTATCTCTCAAAATGGACTTTATTTTTGGATTCGGAGTATCGAATTTAGCCTAAGGTGAAATTTTGGTGATTTTCGAATAACTTTCATATTTTGATGAATAGTGAAAATTACTAAATTTTAGTTAAAAACAACTTTTTCAATCGAAATAATTAATAGTGATAAATTATTAATTTGAGTGGTTTTAAAGTATATTTAGAATATATTTTTACAATTTAATACAATGTTGGTCATTGGATGTAATTTCACATTTAAACTAGACATAAACAAGTGTCAATCTTTTGATAGATATTGTTTCTTAAAAACACGCTCTTTGTTTTAACAGCGGGATTTAATTATAAAATTAATTAATGCAACTTCTATGATATGAATTTGGTAAAATAGACTTCATTTTTGAATTCGGAATATGAAATATATCTTAGGATGAAATTTTGGCATTGTTCTGAAAAACATCAATTTTTGATGAATAGTGAAACTACTAAGTGGTAGTTTTAAAAATTAATTTCTTCATAAATCTTAATTTTACCGCTTCTGTGAATGGAATTTCAAAAATCCGAGAGACACAGTTGATGTCAGAAAGTAAAATGTGGTTCAATGAGATGAAAATAATTTTTGGTGAATAGTAACTTTTTACTTTTATTTACCACAGTTAAATGTAAATAGGGTAATTAATGGTAAAAATGATATTATTATTACCCTAACACATGTCCTAATTCTATTGGACAAGTTTAATTCGACCAAAAACAATCTTAGGAATAAAATATGACCATTTAGGCCCACTTGGATTAGATTAGGACATTTATTATTATTTAATTCAAAGAAGAGTTAAAAGAGTTAAAATCAAAGTATATTTACTAAAACATTTTTAATATAGGGTTTTACATAAGATAAATTCTACAATAAATATTCATTAGAAAGATAAAAATATTTCCTACATAATGGTATTTTATTTATAATTTTTAGACATCAAATAATGTAATTTATTTATGACACAGAGATGATGCAGTAATTATCTTATTAATGAAATATTGACATAATTAATATTATAAATACCAAAATAAATTTAATTTGAGACTTTTTATGAATTCAACAAATTTTCTAGGTTACCATGATATATTAGTGTTGATTTAATCAACTTGTTTCGAACATATAATTCTGTTATGACTTTCAAAAAAATCATGTATCAAATAGTGTCAAAATTGACAAAAATTAGTTTTTAAATCAAATATTATATTATTAATTGTTATTTTATTCCTAAAAATCTAAGGTTCGGCAAAATGACTTATATAAGGATATATATATTAATAATATACAATTTGGGGTTCTTTTGGCATGTTATAGTAAGTGTATTAACCATATAGTGAAAGAAAACAAAAAGACACGGTAAAAGTTAAATTATTTAACTTAGAGTTAAATCTAATTGATAAGGTTAAAATAATACCCTAAACTTGTCTAAATCCTATTGGATGATAGGATTTAGACCCATCCCCACTTTATCTTCGAAATAAGACTCTTTGGAACCATTATAAACCGATTTTTACTTTAATATAAAATAATATTTTGAGATATTCCTAAGGTGCCCCTCTCCTCCCTTATAAAAGGACACCTCCTCCCCCTCCTCCTCACACTAATTTGAGCACTCAGGCTCGGCCAACCCCTGCCATTTTCTCTTCTCAACTTCCCTAGAATAATCCTAGAGGTCCTGGTCTTCTTCAAAGACCAATAATAGTTCCCTAAGTGGAGGATTCAAAGAGGCGTTCCAAAGAAGAGGTAATATCCATTACCGATCTTTTCAATTTCTTTCTTCTTCAACTTCTTCTTCTTTAGTTGTTTCATTATAAAGTAATAACATCATTATTACTTACATACTGATATGTTATTATAAATATGAAACAACTCTAATTAACCTTCTATCCATCCTACGGAGAAAGGAAATCACCGCGCGTGCGTACGTACGGAATACCGTCTCCACGACGCGATGAGATTCATTCTCCATGTTAACCATTTAAGAATGATTATAAAGTATATATAAGAAATAATAATGAAATATATGAAATTATAAAGCTACAGGATTTATGTATATATATATATGTATGTATGTCATCTACTTACTTCCATTCAAGACAATAAGGAAAGGAAAACAGCGTTCATGCGTACGTACGGACTACCGTCTCCATGAACGGTGTTTTTCATTTCATTTATCTATCTATTATATATATATATATATACTGAATATATATGATATATATATCATATTTTATATTCTGGAAGTAAGTAAATCATGATATAAGTAATAATAATGTCAAGAACAACAAGTCAAAACACCTACGATAAATGAAATGATTTTACCCAAAACGCTTCATTAAGATGGAATTTACAAAAGAACGGGTAATATAATGTCATAAGTGAACCATATATGATATCATAACAATGAATATGATTCTGTAATAAGTCAATGACATTATTTAAATCATTATACAGGACGTTCGGACACTTACGAAGCAAATCGGACCTAAGGTAAGGGAAATATCACAATCTCATTTTTATCTGAGATTGTTTATTCGTAAGTATTTAATGGGGTGTATTTTATCATCCACATCCATGTTTCATCAATATGTAATATTATTTCCATCCACCTACAATTATTTAAATCCATTTTTACCCTTCGGTGAGTTTTTAGTAATATGTATGAAAGGAATCTTTTGTCATTTTTCGTACGAGGTACTTTTTGACTTTTCCGACAAAAGTACGAAGAATGTTTTTTTATGGCATGAATGGATTTCTAAAACATTATTTCCAAGAAGATTCCTTTACAAGTTTTCAAGTTTATTTTTAATCAACTTCTTTTATTTTATTGTCGTATGACATGTTATGAAAGGAAAAAATGTTTTTTGAAGAAGAAAGGATATTTTCCTCAAGAATGGAGTTCAAGTGTTTTATCAAAATTATTTTCCATCTAAGATAATAAAGGGTTCTGTTTTTATCCCTATTATTACATTGATTTGATCATGTTGTGATTGAATTATTTTTATGAATTCCTTTGTCTTGTATGAATTGTTTTATGATGTCATTATGTTTAAGATTCCAATTTGTATTACATGGGTTATGCAAAGATGTATGATTTATGATTCTGTGGCACACATAAGAAAGGATTCATTATAAGATGGGTGGGACCTATATCTCCCTCCAACGAATTGGGTAAAGATTTTATATCTCATGAGATAGACAGGGTTGGAACGGTAGGTTATACCGGTTCAGTGAAACAGGACTGAAACGAGGGTTACTCGATTCAGAAAGAAACTTTTTCCACTAAGATAGTCTTGGAAATGAGTCTTGACTAACAAGAAATGATTCTCTATGATTATGTGTGAATGCCACAAAGTTTAATGTTTTAAGTTATGATTATTGTGATTACATTTCACTTCCATGATTTACCCCATGTTATGAAATTATGATCTCTTTTGCAGGTTAAGATTTCCAAAAGTTATGTGCTTATGTATGTGATGTGATTGATATTTCTTTTGTTTACCCTTACTGAGCATTTGAGCTCACCCTTTTATGTTTTCTTTTCCCCAGGATATAAAGAAAGGTTTTATGTATAAAAAAAAGAAGATCTTTATGGGAGATGTTGAAGATCTTTCACCACGATTAGAAGATTTTATTCCGAGTTTCCAAAGACACTAAACTATTATGATCCTTGTGTGTGTGTTTTTTGTTATGTACTAAGTATTCCGCAAATGTAATGTAATGTCCATGTACGTTAAGCTTCGGGTCTCTACAACACATACCTTGTATGTTAGAAAAAATGAAATGATAGCCTACCAAAGTAAAAAATGACCCAAACAATCTCTAACTCTAATAACCTCCTCAGTAGGAAATAGTGGTTGACTATTTGGATTAATAATATAATAAACTAATATTTTGACTTGACCCAACTACATCAGATGTGATGTATAGAATCCTCATAAAGATGTATGACGTTGTATTCTACAATACGCACATGAGTATCTCTAGCATAAAATCATAGTATACAGTTGGGTCTAAACACAGAGGTGGGAGATATATATAGGATGGACCGGTATGAAGGGTAGGCTACTCCCGTTATGAAGTATGGGAAGAATAGGACATCTTGGAAGGGTGGGGAGGCTACATCGGCTGGGAGGGTTGGTTCGGCTAGTAAAGATGTCAAGGATATACAAGAATTGATTATCTCATCAATTTTTTAATCATAGCATACATTACCGATTGAATTTGATCTCCCCTAAACTATTTCATATTATTCATCTTGGGTTTTGAGGAATATATTTCTGGGTCTTAGGATTTATTAATGTAAGGACAAAAAATCACATAATACTGATAGCTACCACATATCCTCTTATAGAGTTTTTGTGTTATAAAATTCCTAATGTGGTATCTTGGATTTCTATCCTACCTTTAGTGATAAAAGTGACATGTGCCTCTTTATCCTCATGCTCATCTAGAATGAAAAAAATTAAAATGATATATTAGTGTTTTTGACTTAAATAATACTATCACTCATTGAAGTTATATATTAATTAATTAAAATTATGTTAGCTAATTCCTTAGATTTCACTATAAGATACTGCTTATTTTTCATTCTTCTATCAGTTTTAATATTTTAATATCAAGTGGGTGGAGAGATAGTGGACCAAAGTGGGCCTATTCTAAACCAATACTGTATTAAGATCTAAATGAAAAAAAAATTCTACAATTATTTTGACCTAAAATAAATTATACCCTACTAATGTAACAATACAAAATAATTATTTTTTGATGAACTAATATACTATGATGTAATATATATGAAAATTTACAATACAAATTAATTGTTTTTCGGTAAATAAATCATCCTATATGTAGTAAAAAAAATCCCATGTATTTTTTTCTAAAAACGCATACTTGATATAAAGTGTATCATACTATAACTGAATGTTTTTCTTGACATTTCTATTTTAAAATCACTCCATCGAAGAAAAAAATATAAATGTTTTCTAAATTTTATTTTTTTCATGTAAAATGAATGTCATATAGAATAATAATGAATTAAATATTAGTTATGTAAAATATATATTATTTGAAAAAAATGAGATAAAAAAATAATTGATATATTTTACCTCTATAGACTCCCATATATTATCCTTGGACACCTTATCATTAGACTTCCATTTATGATATAAAATTTTGATCATGAAGCAACTATGCATTGAAATGTGACTGGTAAATTTCCCTTTATTTAGACAATTTGGCTTATTATTTTCATTAAGAATAATATGAAATATATGGTCTTCACTATCAAGTGATAGTTTTGGTTAATGTTTAATATAACTGTTGCCATCTATAGAAACATATTATTTGGTAGAAGAAGGGATATAATCCTCTGTAGGAGGTGCATGGGAAGTCAAAAAATATTTTTTATAAATTATATGTTGTATTTAATGATATAAATGTATTAATAAATTTTAATACATGAATGAAATGTAAACCCTACTAAACGTTCCTCTTCCTCTATGTATATCATTAAAATGGGGAAATATAATGACATTTTGTGTACCTTATAATTCATAAAAAGGTGAATATTTATAACCTTTTATAACAAAAATATGTATGTAAAAAGATAGTGTCACACATATATAATTTTTTAAAAATAATTATGATGTAATGGATATTAATAAAATTTGCAATATAAGCTATTATATATAAATTTAAATTTTAAAATTATAGAAACATTTATAAATTTAAGTATCAAAATTACAAAAAAAAAATAGTTTTATATGCATAAATGTAACCAAAAAATAATGATTTACCTTAAGGTTTTCAACAAAAAAAAATATTTAACCTTAATCGGTGAATATTAAATTTAATATAAAAACCTATAATTAATTAATAATAAATAAATATACATCCAATAATTAATATAAAATATTTTTTAATGTAATTTTCAAATAAATATATATAATTACTTACCAGAATAAATTGGAGAGTAATTTTTTGTTTTCCGATATTACATTGGCATGATCATTTTGCAATGAACGGTCCATGTCTACATTATAATAATTATTATCATCCCACTATTGCATAATACATGAATAATATTTTTATAAATCCCTACCATCAATATCAGCCTCATCACCCAAATTAATTCATTTTCCTTACAAATTGATGGACAACTAATCATTCAATGAATTAATAAAATAACTTCTCTGAAAGTCTTTCCATGATAAGTAGTTCCACTTTTCTACTAAATTATTTCAATTTAACTAGTGTAAACCAATAATCAATATGATTTACACAAATATTACTATCATCCCATTTTCATTGAAGAATTCTGTCTCGAAATTTAGTATAATAAATTTTCCATATATCCTCAATAACTCCCAAATATGTCGTTGATGAAGAAATTGTGTTTTTATCTTTTTCATTTGAAGAATGAACTACTTAAGTGATGTCTATTATTCCACTACTTTTAATGTTTCCCTTTTTCATTCTTAGTTTTTTTCGGTAAAATTTGGATCTATTAATATTGAAACCAGACATGTAATTACATTAAGTGACAGTCCCCCTACCAACCATTTCAACTTTCCTTTATGCATATATATCTATGATGAAATTCTCTTCAAACTAAGAAATAAAAGTATTTTTTTTCTCAATCATCAACCACTTTAATTTTTTTTCAGATATCTTACCTATAAATTACCAACATGTGAAGATATATATTTTTTTACATCATAGGTGTTTTTCAAAATGTATAATGATGTCTACATCCCATCACCACATAAAATGACCATTACAATTAAGACTTGAATAACTATACCCTAAATATCAACTATCATCTTTCTATATATAGGGAGGAAAACATTCTCCTCATGATAAATATAATTGATACATAAATCAATCACATCATCCGTTACATATTTTTCAATAATAGCATCATCTAATTTATTAGGATTTTTAGCATATATCTTCAAAAAAATTATTCAACTCAATTGGATACATATAATGTATATAAATAATCCCACATATTCAAATATGAAAAACTAGATGAATCTACAGAAGGATAATTATATGAAAAAAAAAACTTAGGTTGGAAATACATTTTAGTTCATAAACAATAAGAGTAGATTCATTATCCAAAAAAATACAACAAATTTATATCAACAAATTTTCTATAAATGGATGATAATAAATTAAAAAACCTGGAGAATGAATTTCTGCCAGATGTCAGCAATATACCACATAGTGCAACTGGTATAATTTTTTGAATCAATATAATAAATTCATTTGGTTTGATACCAATTAATTTTAAATCATTAAATGATAGCAGTTTCTTCACACATAAATAATATCCATGAAATACTCTTATAACATGCATAAAATGGAAATTTTAATCTTCTCACTCATGATCAACATGTGACAATATAGAGGTAAATACATTCTATTTCCATTTATATTGGTAGCATACTACAAATTTATTCCCATTGATATCAATTCTGATTTACCCTTCAATACATATTTTTTGTTTCATTTTATGTACAACAAAGATACAATAACAATTTTACATATTCTTTTTATTAATATGCATATTATTAATTTTTTGATTTCTATCTAAAAATATCCAATAATGTTGTTCAAAAATAAGATACAACTTATTATATATATATATATGTCATGAAAATAAATTCCTTTTCTACCAAATGTGATATCAATATTTTCCACCCTTTCATAATAATATTCAATGGAAAATGGCAGGGGGAATATTATATTTTTGTAAACCATTAATTTTTTTTTCAATCTATGATAAGGATGATCAGTTTGAAAAAATATCAGATATCCCATATACTCTGTCCTTATTCCATTATATAATTCATAATATAATGTCTCTCATATGATAAATGGAAATGAGTAAATTTCATTAAAAATGTATCTAGATAATTTTTCATATGAATGAAATTCATTTATAGTGAACATTATCGTTGCATTAAATATAAAATAATCTTTCATGTATACATAAAAAACAATAACACCTACCTCCCATAGAAGTTTCAAATCATTAATCAGGGTTGAATGATATGCATAAAAATCATTTATACCCTATTTTTGGTCCATAAATCATCAATTAATTCATAAAATATTAGTGTAGAAAAGTTGTAAACTACCAACAAAACATGTCACAAACTATGACATCTAAAGTGAATCTGATTTGGATTTATTACATCTATATATAGTCTCATTATAGGATTTAACTTCACATCCAAAATCAAGAAATTTTTTATCAAATATCTTCCACTGTGGTGAATCAATTGGGTGACATATGTGACCACTAGAGTTGTGCCTATATACATATTCCATTATATCATTTTAACATCAATTTAATAGGAAACATTTTTGCTTCAAATGAATACTTATTTGAAGGTATGAAATTAATTTAGTGGTAGGTTTGATTCTGGTACCTAGGAATAAATAAATGATGAATTTTTAGAAGTTATTATTTAAAGGTACCAAGTAGATTTAATATGAGGATATATTTTAGTACCTGATAATGAAAAAAAATATTTATCCATCTAAGGGAATGATGTCCTGTATTGAGTAAATTTTAATTAAATATACATATTCCTTCTTATAAACCACTAAATCATTAAGAATAATGTATCTTTTATATGCCAATTCCATTCGCCATATTTGTTTCCTTATAATTTATTATATTGAATCTCATTACCCTCAAGATATATCTCTATTAAATGATCAAGAATGTTATAGAAACATTTACCACTCCACCGATTACTTTTTTTTAATTTATCAAATTTATGAACTACTGATGACACTCTATATTCAGTGAAACATGCGAATAATGTTTTCATAGAATATTCATTCAATTTTATAAAATTTTCATTTTTTCTCTATTTTCAACACAGAAATCATGAATTAATTATTTTATGTGATCATATATACCATTTTGAATATTTTAATCAACATTAGAAGTTTATTTTCCAGTCAATCACCATGATATATCCAATGTGTTTAATAATTAATAATAGCCTAAAAATTATATTATCCTTCATTTCCCTAGAATATAACTTTCTCATATTAAAAAGCATCGGTATGGGCAAAAAATCAATTCTATGTTATCAAGATCTTGTTAAACAAATTCCATGAAATAATCATCTCTGTCTTCATATTCATTAGAGGTTTTCCATAACTTTATCCAATTACAATCCATTAAAAATATAATATCCCAATATGAATGTTCAATATATCAAAACATATAAACATTTAAATATATATATAAATAGTTAAATTTGAAATGTAAAACCATATAATGAAAATGATTAGTAATAACATTGGAAATATCAATGATTATTAAGAGTAAAATAAAAAATAAATTAATCTAATTATTTGTTTTAATTAAATAATTAATTATAAACTATTCATTATTATCATAGAAAATGAATAAATATATCTTTTCTTGTTTAGATTTAATTTCTTAAATGAAAATCAAACAACACCAATCCCATTATTCCATGATCCTTTAAGATAGACATCAATATTATTCTTTATATAAACAAAAATAAATAATGTAAAATAAAAATTTATTATTATTATATTTATGATTATTTTGGATAATTTGTTACTTAATCTAACCAATTTTGTTTTTTTTTCGAAATGAAAAATTTTGGTTCAAGGAGTTAATATGTTTTATTATAAGTGTATTCCAATAAATAAAAGTACAACAAAAATATTTCAAATAATTATATTTATTTAAAATTACATAATAACTCAAAATGATTATAATATTTTGAAGATTATTTATTAATAATTTTACGAGATATTTTTTATTAATTTGGAAAAAAAATGGTGAAGCATTTTTGAACATGAAGATTATGGAATGTGTAGGTACCCCATTTATTAGTTTGTTAATATTATTGGGGGGGATATTAATTACAGTGAGTTGATAAGTATATAATGTTTCAATTGATATTTTTAGTAGCCAATTATAGGAAACATATTTACAAATATATTATTCATATTTGAAATCTTATGAATTATTGAGTTTTTATTGTGGTAAAAGTTATTTCTGTGTTTTGAAGGTTATTGCTAAAGTTATTTTATGTATAAGTGGATAATGGATCTATATTTTTAGGGAAACATTAAATGATTCAGAAAATCCATTTTAAAATTATATAAATTAAATAATTTTTAAAATTAAAGAAACTATGAAAATTTATAATCATCAATAAAATATATACTAACAAATAAAGGAATTAATCAAATTTTTTACTAACAGAAAAAATATATTGATAATATTTTAAAAAAACAAATAAAATTAAGAGTTAGATAATGATAAATTGATCCTTAATATAGATTTAATCTATATAATTCATTGGCATACATTAACACTAAAACAAATAATCAAAAAAACTATATAAAAAACACAAGAAAAAAACCATGAACTCCAACATTTTCCTTTAGTAATAGGGTTAATAGAGATGAAAAGTAATCTTGGATCATGAAAAAAGGATGATAGATATAATATTTATGGATACTAGTTGTTAAAAAAATATTTAAATTGAAAAAAATCAACTATAACAAAAATTGAAGTACATCGTGTGGTCGTTAGAGTCTTTATAGGTTGGGAGTTAAACAGGGAGTCGAAAACATAAAATGAGGGTTTTAAATTTTGGTTTTGTAAAATTTATTATGCACCAATTTTTAATTATACCAATTTTAAACATGTTTTTATATGTATTTTTGTTGTTATTTTTCATAATAATATACACTATAAATATGTTTTTGAATGATTATTTCAATCGGTTCATATAAAAACTAACACCAAAAAACTAATTATTTTGTTATTGTCATTGATTTTTAAAAGAATGATTCAAAAAATCATTCATTTTAAATTTTTTGGAATTATATTTTTGTGAAATAGATTCCATAGAGTTTCATAAATATATTTTTGTTTCAGTTTAAATAAAAATAAAAACAAATAATGTTATAATTAATTTTATGGAATTAGCTATAATTATAACTAATGCCAAAAACAATTTCACTAAACCTATTGAATAGGTTCTATATAAAAAATAGTTATAAATGAGACAACATAACCCCCATTTACAATTGTGTTTCCTTTATATTGGTCAGCCTGGTTGTAAGTTGTTTTCATTCCTCTTTCACAATTTAATCTTCTGCATTTTTAGTTGTTAACATGTATTGACTATACTTAGACCATAATTAACGAGGATGGTTGGCTGTTCGAAGCTCAATCCCAATGGTTTTCTTATTTGTTAGAAAACTCTCCCTTGGGCCTGTATGGCTTTGATTTTTCTCATCATCCTATTTCTCATATTTACTCGAGTTTATTCATCTCTTCTCTAAATAACTCAGGAATTGTATGGAGCTCAAATTGTGATCTTCGTCCTATTTTTAACATTTTGATGAATGGGAATTTCCATTATATGTTAGGAAAATATTCTTAGAGTGTTTTGAGTTGTTATATAAGGTCTATCTTTATGAAGCAGTATAGATTTGCCAATTTATTTTCTATCTCCAACCAGATCACGTTTGAGAATTTATTACCCATTGGTTCCCCGGAACAAACTAATTTATTTTATCCCATGATGTGTTGGGAAACATCCTATGGGATGTCTACCAATAAAGAGGGATCATGCCGCTCTTAGAGATATATAGTGAGTTCCTCTCGGCCTGATTTGTCTAGGATTACCATTTATCAACACTTCTCTTGGTGAGGGACAGACTCACCTTTGAGAAAGAAATGATGAGAATGTAGTAGAAAATTCACACTCATATCTCCTTCAAATACAAGACAAACATTTTACATTATTGTAGTGTGGTCATTCTAATTGATATATGCCCACATTGGTTCCCTTCCATGAAGGTTCATGATAGTATTACATCGTATTGGGACATTTTGGATGTGGGGTTCATTATTCAAGGGGATATCATGTGACTTGAATGATCTATTTTACACATAGGCTAGTAAAATTTATTGCAATGTTCCAAAATGGATGGCATTTCTCTATTGGTGATATGCATTTTGGAATCAGGGATAATACGCTAGTAATGACTACACGACTGGGGGATGGATGACATCTTAATATATAAGTGCCAGCCTTTGCAAATATTTACCAACTCCTAGACCATATTCATCATTATAGAATACCATATAGGATCAATAGCTATTTAAACAATTTAATTGGTTTTGAATGTGATAATTTCATTTCTATGAATACAATTCTACCATTGGGATCCTTTTTGACCCATGTCATCACAAATTGGTGACAATATATGAGGCTGGGGCTATGTCACTATAAGCTTTTGAGGTTAAAAACGTGTTGATTCAATCCAATATCTGTGAATTCACCTCTATCACACAAATACAAGGATTAATCATCAATAATGATTGCATATCACTTGACCAAATGTTCTATATGATATCTTATTAGGACCAGATTCTTTCTCCTAGGACAGACAAGGTGATCATCTATGATCCATATACACCTTATCAGGGTTCTCATCTAGTTGTATCCCCCTAAAGGGCCTCCTCTATTCCATTGATTAGTGTTTGAACAGAGAGACAGTCCGGGATCTTCCTCTTATTCCGGATGATGTTTGAAAGTGAAGATACTAATGCTTATGTCTTTATTCATCATATTGGCACCCCTACCTTTCTTGCTACGGATTATTCCATGGCTTGGGTTGTAGCTTATCCCAGTGGGGTGATAAATTGATTGGTTTGTCATGTGACCATGGAATTTTCCTCATGAAAACCATTGTTCATGGAAGTGATCGGGTTAATTAAAAACCTTAACAAGACATCTAGCAATCACCATCATTATAATGAAGACCATCCTAATAGTGGTATCAAATATATTGAGTAAAATGATTCTATTATAAGATAAATGTGATGCTTCTATTGAGGGGAGGGTATATGAGGACTCCACTTATACTTACATGCTATCTCAGCCAACAATTATCCCCCATTGCATTCCCATCCCATTAGTCACATGAGGTTATAAATGATGTAGTATTATTTGGAAATAGATTCATGCCATGATTACTAAGACATCTTTGGAAACAATAATTAAAAAGGGGGAACACCTTCATCATCTTTTTAATGACTTTGGGGCTATTGAGTTGGATCAAAACCCACTATATTAAACCATGAAGAAATTATTCTTGAGATGTTAATAATTGGAAACCAATTATAGGGTCTTTCATGCTTTTATAGATGAGCCTCCACTTTTAAAGAACATGATGGAGGCCTTATAGGAACTAGAGATTAGTCTCTTATTGATCAGTGAAATGAAATCCCAACTGGAACCTTGACTGTTAAAATATAGAAATATGTGGAAGTCATATCCTACCTAATGAATCAACATTAAGCATCATCATCCTCCCTGAAAACTACTTGAAAGAGAGTTATGGAGATGAAAACGTTTTTCGATACTATCTTTAATGGGACATAAGATAAAGAGATAGTAGAAGAAGAACATCAACATTCAATTGATGCTTCTCCCTAGTCTCTTGGTGACAAGGCCAACTCAACAGATCGAATAATATTATAGTTTACTATTGATTTTCACTCGTTTTTTATAAGATTCATGGAGATACCTTGATATGTGGACATTCCTCCTACATCACACTATCAATTAATGTAATTTTATGAACTGTTCATTTTCTTTGTCCAGTTACCTTTCATTTGTGGCATGCATTACTTTTTGATGAGTTCAGGTTATATGTATCGAATGTGTTACCCATACCATACATAATATCTATTAAATATTATTGTATGGACCAAAAGTTTTAAGCAATAATAGATTATTCTTGACAAATTCTCCTGAATTTACACTAAAATGAGATTATTCATTGATGTATCTGTCCTAGTTAACTTGAGATTACCTTATTTGAAAAATGATAAATTGGTTAGAATATATGTCATAGAGAGAGAATGGCTAAAAAAATTTGGAATCTTATAGGCTTGGTGAAAGCATCTTGATTTCTGTCTAGTTCATATGCTAGGTATGATAATATTATTCATTCATGAAGACTAAATCATTGATTTGATATAGATAATGGCCTATTATCTTGGACATATATTGATTTAGTTTTTGTTTATTTATATTTTACATTCTATTATTGATGTTTACAGTCTTTTATCTCAGAACTTTTATTGATATGGTTTTGGGACTTTTATCTTAGACCTATATCCACTATAATTTAGGTTTTGTTATCTTGGACCTTCTGTCACTGCATTTTAGTGTACATTTTTTCTATCTATCATGTTCAATGATTTTTAACATATTACTTCTTAGATATTATCAATGATCATTGAAATTGGTGGATACTTTTTTGGAATGAACCAAAATATATGAAAATGATGAGTTATATCATGGTGTTTTTGAGGCTCATTAGGATTTGAGATCCATTCTTGAATAGAGGAGGAACTACTATTTGGTAGGTCAATGAAATTTTCCAAATGTATAATTTTCAAAAAGATTTGTGTCCAGTCCTTTCTGAGGGTCATGGATGATTTATGGGGGTGATGTCAGTTGAGGGAGAGATACGAGGGATTATAGGTCTTCTTAGATAGTTGGAATATGGTTGAAATAATTCATAAACCAAAATAATGAGGCAATGAAAATGGGAAGGGGAACACCTGTTAGGGATGAATCATAACTTCATTAGGTGATATGTTACACCATGGTTCTTCCATGGCGCACTGGGATTGATTCTCATTTCATACATAGATTATATTCCTTTAGCTTGTAGGTCAAATAACATATGCATTGATATAACAGACAAGAAAATATTACCATTAATCCATTCTGTGGAACAAGATATAATTTTGAAGACTCAATTGTGAATATAATTTGGTAGGGTATGGATGATGGGTATCTGGGAAGGTTTCTAGAACCCTTGAGTAGTTCATCTTCTAATTATGAATTTCAATATTTATTCCCTATATCTTTTAATCCTGATGTGTCTACCATCATGGGTTTGGGAATGGATAATTGCATTTCTTTTTTGTGAAATGGAATAAAACAAGGTGATGTGACATAGAATAAGTATAATCTACATAAATTGGTGGAACAATATAATTTTATTTCATTTTACAAAGTTCTCAAGTCATGATTTATGTGTTTGAAAATCATTCCAGGAAGGAACGAAACTCACTCAAGTGCTGGATTCTTCCATAATGATGTGAGGCTCACATGAATTATAATGCCCTTTATATTGGTCCAAGGTTTCACTAGTTGGTGGTATAAATACCTTTGGAATAAATTTTATGGCTGAATCGATAGATCTCTTTTCCTTTTCTAGGGATGTGATAGGTTTTTTTGACCCAAGGAGCTCAAACCATGACGTGTGATTTATGGAAAATGTAATATTCAATAAGGATTTGAGAACCAAAAATTTTGTGTCACTATTTATTTAACATGTTATCATGACAAGAAGATGTGACAAACCATTGGTCTAACATTATCCTAGACCAAGGGTCCAGTGAGAATATGATGGCTTTTACCTGGGATATATGGTATTCCCTATCAGATTTATGACTTCTTTATTTGTTTATTATTAATTTTATAAACACCTGAAATGGTGGTATTAGCTAGAGAAGACAGAAAACGTTCTCAGGTATCCATTAACAGGCCTTCAACCAAACATGTTTTGTGTCTATTTTTCTATAATTTTACAGGAAAGTAATTTATACCATTATAGGCTATATTTTAAGGTTTTGCAACTTTCACAAATAGTTCATTTGATTTAGGGTCATAACACAGATTGACCTAATATGGGGGGATGTTAAATGAGATCCAGATTAGGATTCTAAGGTCCAAGAGTTCTTCAAAATCCTTCTTAGTGATAGGTTAAATAGATTATAAGAATATATTTAGGTTCTATGGCTATGAGTGATGATATGGTACAATCATATCAGAGATGGATTAGGACACCCTCAGGTACTGGGCTCCATCTCGGTTATTTTAGGATTATAAGGATTAGAATGTCCTCCTTCAAGATCCATGATATGTCTTATTAGTAGGTATTGGTCCTTATAAATCATCAACACGGTCAATTATAAAGATATATTTTAATTTCTTAGGGCCATGGAAGGTTCTTTGAAACCCAATGCACTCAAGACATGTACTGTGGTATATGGATCAAGGTGCTTTAAAATATAGTGGAAGAACCCCATTATCTATTAGAATGAGGTAAGGATAATGCATTCCATCGACAAGAAATGACAATGAGTGATGGAATTCATAGTTTTAACTTCTTATAGTTGATATTTACTTTATTCCATGTAGATTTATCATCATACATAATGGAACTTTTTCCATATTTAATGTCAAGCGTCCAAGGAATTTTCAATGCGATTTAATTTCATGTGGTAAAGATGTGGGAACTGATGTTAATAAATTTTTCATAATATATTATATAGATAAGTTGGTAATATTTATATTTTACTCATATATTCATGAAATAAGTTTGTATGAATCATCCTTTGTGAATTTCTGTTTAATTTTTTTTATGTTTTTATAACTAGTCCCAGGATTGGAGATCTGGGAATCACTACATATGTTGTGATGGAAGGAATCCAAAAACATGTATTTTATTAAATGGAAACTCTCTATATAGGTCTAACTAATATGTAGAGGTTGGAATTGTTTCCATTTATTATTGAATATGGACCTAGGAGTGGAGATCTGGCTATCAGTAGGTATCATGTGATGACAATAATCTATCCACACATTGTTCTTGAGGGGAAATACAGTTCAATCCCATGCGGTAAGGAATAGGGTTCCCTAATGTGAAATGGGAATTTTATAGATGGTCTCCTGAAAGAAATTCTTATATTCAATATGATTCCCTCTGTAATATGAATCAATCCACATGTTCTTCCTAATAAAGTTATATACACATTTCTAAACCATATGCAGGGAGTGGGGGAATTTCAAGACTTATTGGTTATGGTTGGTCCTAGACATGGAGATTTCATAATCACCATGTATCATTTTGAGGTAGGAATAATGTCACATGTAGTTCTTAAATAGAGGTGTGGTGGGAGACCAGCACCAACAAGAGTGGTTCATTTGGGCAGGGCCCATAGGAATGCGATTCTTTATGTCATGCATGGGACATCAACCGTGTATTTTAACATCATATGATGAGGAATCATGGTATTCATTTTAATTCCTTTCATTAAGGACCATGATAATCCTATAAATTGATTTTATTCCTTTTTATGTGGGGAAACCCTTACAGGATTTCCTATGTTCATGTGAGATATGGTCAACGTGAAAAGTAAGGAATGGAAAGGGATCCTCATACCATTCATAGTAAATTAAGGATATGAAATGGAAATATTGTTTCATGTTATGGCTCAACCAAGGTATATTATTGAGGCACACCTAGGTATCTCATATAAATTTAGAATCAGGCCGTACATATTTCTAGAAACATGTGATGTTTATTTTCATGTAGTAAGAACATCAAATGTGATGTTTAATGTCATGCAATGAGTTCGTAGGTAACTCGATACGAAAGGTAAGTAACACCATGGATCTATACAGTTTTACATCATGCGGTAAGGAGTAGTATCACTCAATGAGAATTAAAAGAAATATTGTGGTTGGGCTGGAGACAATAACATCGGGAATCATTATGTATCATGTGATTGTCGGAATCAATACACACATAGTTCTTGGAAGAAGATATTTCCTATGTGTACTTATGTTTCACACATGGATAGGGGAATATCATCATCCCTTCAGATATATCTATATTGTGTGTGGTGAGATATTAGTTATATCGTGTTTTCCATGTAGTTTAACTTCATGGGGTGAGGATGATCCGGTGCAGTTTAACATCATGAAACTACGATGATAGATTCTTTGTAGTTTAACATTTTTATACTATTAAAATCATGGGTAGTTTGACATCACAAAATCTATATGTATCTATAGATTCTACATTTATGATGTCAATATGTGGCTTATCATTCAGTTTTATGTATTTCTTTCAAAAATTTATGCATGACCATAGATATGAAAATTATATCTTAGGAAACCTCACATTGGTGTGGGGTGTGACATTCTCCCCATCCATGATATCCAATAAGTAATCTTCGTTATGATATAACATATGTGTGACATAAGCTACTAACCATTTGGGCTCTAGCTTTAGAGGCTTCTTCCCTAGTATCAATGGGGTCCAAAGAGACAACACTAATTCTATTTTGGGGAATGAATGGAGGAAAACCTTTTTGTTGATGGAATGTGAAATTTCATTCTAATGAACATCATTATTGTGAAATGTACACCACGTATTCTCACCAAGCTAATCCAATTCATCCAGCCACATATTTTATGCATCATCTTCTAAGAGTTTTCAATAAATTTATTTCAGATAGAAGAAAACTATAATTCTATCGGTAATACTAACTCGGTTTCATACACCAATGAATATGAAACTTTTCATGTGTTAGTACATGTGGTTTAATGGTATTCCCATAAAGAATGAAAGAGATTCTCCTGATATGAATTATTGTATGTTCTCATTATCAAATGGATTATATTTGATAGAGTCTTTTAAGGACTCCATCTATCGATTTTATACTGATTTATAGTGATATGAGTTATTTTAATCGAGATTGTACTCCTGGTATAATTTTTTAAACTTCATAGAATAGATGTCAATATAATTATCACTCAATATTGTGTGAGGAACCCTAAAACCAGTGATGATATGGGACATTACAATGTTTATGATATTATTCATTCCACATTCTATGAGATATATTCTCTCATCCCACATGGGAAAAATTCAGTAGAAATAAGTATTTACTTGAACTTCATTGTTGTTGATAGGGGACAAGTCCACAAAAAATTGATTCCCAATATAATAAAGTTAGACATAACATTTAGACATATGCTTCAATTTTTTTGGTTTCTAGATTATGTTCACATGGATCTATCATGAATTACATTTCTGGGAGAATTCCATGAAGTCATGTATCGTGGTTTTCCAGTAATAACTATGCCCCATGATTTGTTGAGAGAGGTAGATCATAGGATGATGAGCATCTAGGGAGCCTATATAAGCTTCTTATATGATTGTGGAAATATCTATTTATGATATAAATATGAGGAGGATTCCCTAAAATCCCTCTTTTTGGAGGGATTTATATTTATTTGGGCCATCCTGCATATTAATTTTCACTACAGGATGACGAATATTTTCTATCCCAGCTTGGTATATCCGGAGAGATCTATTATAGAGATAACTAGTAAAGTGATCCATACATTTAGGTGTGGATAACATTTCATCACATTACTGGGTAGTTTTTACCAGATTCATTTCATCCATATCACATTAAATTATTTCCAAGACCAATATATGGTGTGTGATACCAAATATTTATTAATCCTCATCAGGATCGGAATGAATAGTGGATGCATAATCCAACGCGGTAGTGTAATAATTATGTGGTCGAGGTCAATAATGAGATGAGGCATCTAAACGTAACCATTCTACCAGTCCCCTGATTTTTCCAATGAGAGGGAAAATTATTTCTTTTTATTCCATATTAAAAATTTATCTACATTATCACTAGTTCTGAATCCACATTGATTTTCAGGTAGGCTATACCATTGTATGTCTAGTTCCAACCTAGCGAAGATAACTTGGTACCATTCATTATTATTCATGATTCCTTCAGATATAAAGAAATTGTTTGTAAAAAATTATTTTTCTAGAGATACAAAAACAATCCCTAACAAAAACTGATTGAATCTTAGTTTTCCCATCCTTTTTCATATCAGACATTAGAAGGGGCCACCAAAATATATCTTCTATTTATATGGAGTGTAATGTCTTGATAATATCTACTCATCTAGAAGCTCAGTGTTATTTGTGTATTGTTCGGGGAAGGATGTTCAATGAGGCAATCATATAGGGCTTTCACTTTCACCAATCAATGTGATATGGAATGAATGTCACATTTCAGCAAAATAGCTTCACAGTTTTCTAATTGTCCAGTCAACATAAGAAAACCAAGGAAGTACTTGAGTTAACAAACATGGAAGACTAGATGTAATTCAGGGTGTTTCAGGTAATGCTTCTTATTTTTCACAATGAAGATGAGTGAAATGTAGTTCTTCTTGACATAAGTTTATTGGGTCTTAGTACTAATATTTGTTCATCTGAAGTAGTAGATACTATTCTCACCCCTCATATCATTTTTCTATCTTAGAATGGAGCCTAGTGAGCACTCCATGGTGGAAACATATAAGATGAGTGGCCTTCTATCCATTAAAGTCATTAGAACCAATGAGTGAAGAAACTACTATTTGAGAATTTATAAGGATTATAGGTAGTCATCATCCCATTTATTAGATATTTTAATATTTATTGTCCTAGTTAAGGGGAGATATCTACCATCTTGTTTTCTATAAAATGAGTTATGTATGATATGTTCCATTATTGATGCCTCTGTTCATTGATATTGGGGCCAGGTTAAATGGAAAAAATATCACTAATATTCACTTGTTCAACCTCGATGTCATGGTGGTATACATTAAATCCCAATAACATTATTAATGTTACCTTGAAAGTGAATTTCAGTTGATTCATATTTAGACTAAGTTATCACAGTTTATCGAATTTTTTTTTGAAGATTTAAATATTTATCACATTGCTATAATTATTTTTAAACCATTTATTCCATATAACATTCATCTAACTTTCTCATGAATTGCTTGTAGATATGATTCATGGAACACATATATATGGTGACATCATCCTAAAATCCAACGGGTATGACCTCATACAATAAATCCCTTGGGGAACACTAAATATAGTTTGTTATTCATCATTAGGGGCCACCATTATTTGACTTTACCGTCAATGCCCATCCATGGAGTAATAGCATTGGATGTAAAATGTCTCATCAATAAATAGTTCTATGACCGAAAATAGTAAATCATCCTTCAGGAAGTGCCAATTATGGTGTATAAAAGTGTCACAGAACTGAATCATCCAATTATTTTTCCTGAAGGTGAGGGTATAGTAAATCCATGTCGGATATTTATGTTCTTAGAAAAAGTCTTCTTTGATCAATTTTTTACATTGCACATCTACATTTGATTCCTGCCAGTGGTGTATCCACGTAGATATCTACATGATGCCTTGATGTTCATCAGGTAATCCCTAATGTAACATAGCCACATAAAGATTCACCCCATGAATTTCTATATAGGTCTAGGTGAAAATTAGTAGTTTTAATTTATAAATAAAATGTAAATCTATTCCACTTAATTGGTCATAGAAGCACTAATAAATATTGGCTACATGACTTCTTCTATTATGAAATAAATCTTCTAGAGCTCAATGATTGTGGTGGAGACACCTTCCTTGAATGTGGGAGGTGAGTTTTGAAGGTCATCTTCCTCTTCATCCATCTCAGTGTCTATAGAAAAATTATTAGATTATATTGTCACTCTAGGATCTTCTCTATCATAATTGAAGTTAGTGATTCAATGAGAAGATACATTATCATCCATATTTCCTAAGTCAATGTAGAGAGATTTAGAAACTTATTTTATTTTACATTTTCATAGGGGAAAAAATAACATGGACCTCTAAATGTAAGTATACCACCTCAAACAATCTTATGGGGTTAACATAGTCACCGTCGAGAATACACTAAGGATTTGTAGGGGCAGTACCCAAGTCCTTAGGAGTTGAAACCTATATATCAACATCAACTATTAGTTTCATTCACAAAATTTTGAAAAAATATTCTTAATCATATGTCACTCAAAATTTCTCTAAGGGGGTCTATCACCAGGTTGTATTCCATCCTTTCCAATGATGTGGAATTTTGGAAACAGATGGAATGTTGATGGTACCACTACGTGTATTTGATGACATGGATCTCCTAGAAGGTGAATTTATGCAGTTTTATACTGGATATCAATAAATTGTTCATTAGATGTGAGATCCATGATCTATATTATTATTTTTATTTTCCTAATAGGTCTTTTCTCATTCATATCATCCCCTTATTGGCCATATTTGTCTGAGAAAATAACCCTTCACTATATCCCAAGAATTGGAGTGGGTGAATCAAGATCAGATTGATCTTATATCTATTTTAAATTAGATCTATTTGGGTATTGGCATTATTGAGTGTACCTAAAACATATATAGTTCTTATGTGTCCATGAATAACCCCTTATTGATCCTATCCATTGAACTAGATAGTGAAAAGGCATTTTAATGACATAGTCTCTAATCAATAAAACATTGCAGCAATGAATTTAGTATTGAACTCTAGTAGGATCTAGAGGGCTCCAATGAGTTACTCCCTATTTTCTATTTAATGATGGAGTTCATACCGGAATGAGATATCAGATAGTATAAAATCTAACTATATCGAAATTTCATAATTTTTTTCAGAGGTTGATGCTTCCCGAAGTGAGTTTTCTTCTTATCATGTGGGTGAGGAGATGAGAAATTTGATTTGATTGGGCCGGATGCTTTTGTAGAGGTCGTGGGAGAATATGTAGCTAGTGGACTTGGCTTTTCCTACCATCTTTATTCCATGGGATGATCAGACAATATCACCCCACTAGGAGACCATGTTGGAAAACTATGAATGGGTGACTACTGGATGGTATTGATACACATACATGCCTATTTTGGGTTTAATGGTGTTCATTACCTTGAGTCTTAGTTCATTATATATACTCTTTGGGTAAGTGATAACAATATTTGGTCTGATCATGCCTGTTATATCCCCAGTATCATTAGTTCCCTTGCATACTACCTCCTATTCCATGATAATGTGTTAGAAACTCATATTATGAGGCATACTCAATGTCGAAGAAGGGGTCTTCCTTGTGTATCACATTGAATGAAAAAAATATGATATATTTATTTGATGATGGTTCTATTTCATGGGGAGGTTCTTGTGCATTTTATTTTCTAGGGAAGAAGTCATCATGAGTCAAAGCTTGTGTCGGAGTGGAATATAAACCCTCATCTTGTGTTTCTTACTACTTATTAAGGATACATCCACCATTGGATGACACATTATATGTCAACATCGTGGGGGTATAGATACTTTGGGTCTATATTACTTTTCTCTTATAGTGGCATGACCTATATCACTTGTCTTCTGAATCATCTCGTTGTTGAACATTCATACACACCTAGGTAAGACCTTTTATCAACAAACCATTTCTTCTAACTGAGAAATAGTTATGTTTGAAACCTACCCTGAGGAGTTATCTAACACCATCTTTCCTAATTTGACTTCTCAATGAATGTTTCCTTTGAATATGAATCAGTCTTGGATAAAATGAACCATCCTTTAGCGGAAAGGAAATTAGTCAGGAAGGTCAGTGATTTTGACCTCATCGGGCTTCCCAGGGCATTGGAATCATGTGCAGGTTATCATACATGGAATTCATGATATTACTAATGACTTTTCATTTGGGAAGGAGTATGATCTATTCATCCTTGTGTCAAATACTATGTGAGCTTGAATTCATAGTTCTTCATATCAAGGTTTATTTTGTGGTATCTCTACTCGATATGAGGATAATGGTTGTTCATGGAATGCTTAGGTGCTTGCATCAGCACTACATATTTCGTGAGAGTGAAAGTCAAAGATTATTCTTCTCCTAGACTTTTACCTATGCTTAGGGCATGAGTATTGATTTGGATCAGGTTATCTGAATGGAGTCTTTCAAATTTGGGCCATTTATACGAACTCATAGAGCCCTCCGGGATACATTTTTTGGATTAGGGGTGTCTATATCTCATCTCGTATATTTTCATAATATATTTATATAATTTGATACTATGATATATGTATAATGAGTGAATAGGTTAATCCTTTCCACCTTTCTATGAAGTTAGAATCCCACTCATTTTTTTGTGGCATATAGTTCATTAGGTTAAAAATTGTCATTTTCCCCATTATATTGATGAACTAATAATGGAATTGATAAAGTAGGTATTCCCATTCCCATAATGTAATATGATGGTAGATATATGTACCATACAAAGGCTACCGTTATCGTATTATGTACATGACACCTCATATCTATTTTGTCTTGTTGGAATCATGGGCGCGTCATCATCCCCCATTGAGATATGAAGTGTGTGAGAAGGTGATCTGGGTCACCTACACTGTCAAAGGTAGAGAAGGTAGGATTTATGAAATTGGGGGGAGGTGTTTTTTCCACCCACTGTGGACATAGATTTCTCTCATGCTTCAGAGGTGCAATTTTCCCTTCCATGGCTTCCATTCAAGTAACCATGGATTATATAACATTTCCAATATCTTGGGGTATTTCTTTTTGAGCTATATCCCATCTACAAAGAGAAGGTGGTGGTCGATGATGTGGACCCTCATTCATCTCGAAATTATTCCTAATTCATTGTAATAAAAAAATTATCTCCCTAGTGTAAGAGAGGACATTTTATTTATTAGTGGAAAGTCATAATCATTTTCAACTTCCTTGTTTATGTAGATTGGATTCATGGATCTACATCCAGTCTGATGCTCAAATACCACTCTTGCTGGAGGATTTTTTCAGATGTATGGGAGGATGAATAATTTCCTCATCCTAAAGATGATACCCAATGAGATTATTTCCTCAGAGTATCTCCACATTTAGTTGTCTTAGAGTTCATATTTTTTATTCATATTGTTAGAATTATTCCTCCGTGGATGAAAAATCAATTATTTTGGTTCAGTGGTTTTAAAGTATCTATATCATTTCTTTTTTGTTTTTAACTCCTCCACCATATAGGTTGAAACATTATATTCTAATGTTAATGGTTTTGGAGCCACCTTTGGTTCTGGGTGCGTACAGCCTAAGATGGTGCATGTAGATCACCATACTCTAAAGGTAGGTTTTCCATGTCTTGGACCTCTTCATTTTCATCTTGATCCACAATATATATTGTGTAGAAAATGACGAAATTCACATATTAATATCATTAAATTGTGGTGGTACCATTACTTTTGACACAATAAGATGATTATGCACTGCCTTTTTTGGGTATTTATTCGAACCCTTGTCAATAATGGGATAACATGGTTTTATAACCTGATTGGGTAGGATCAACATATTTATACATTCCTCTAATAATGGTATACTAATAGTAAAATTGAGGGAGTATCTAATTCAGGTTTCCTAATAGGCCTTGAATATAAAACGTTTTATTATTGGATTGATGAATAGAGGGAATTATAAACATTAATATTTACCTCCAACCAAGGAGAAGTGTTTTTTCTCTTTGGTGATTATGATGATGAAAATTCCCCTAGCACTATGGGCTGGGGATTTTCGGGGCTGCAATTGACATTGAGTGATCCTTTTATTGAGATTATATTGATTCTTGTTAGGGATTTGATGACTCCCAGGATGATGACTATGTTATAAATTCAAAAAGACTAGTGAGATGGGATTGATATGGAAAAACCATTTATTTCCCCACCAACCTCTTAGGGAATGATGAAACTAGTGATGATGATTGAGATATAAATTCCACAATCCCAGTGGTCTGGATTTTTTTGAATCATTTGAGGATATGTCCTGAATCCTCTTGAGAATTGATGATACCATAGGTGGAGGAGGTGGTAGATATTCCCCCAACCTGATCGGTTGAGTTATATCTTAGATGGATACTATAACTACTGGTACAATGGCCTATTTTATGTGACCCAACTATGATATTGTAGTACCTTGGTATGTTGGAGGCCCATGATGTGAATATGTATTCACGAGTTGTTTCTCAGTTGATCTCAACTTTATATTTGGTGTCAGAAATGCATTCATTTCTCATTGAGGGGGATATTTAAATGTTTTGAGGGATATAATCTCCCACTTTTTGTGATTTCTTATCATTGTTGATAAAGATGATTTATTTTGTAGTGAAAAATCGGCCCAAGCATTACCCAACCCCTTAATTTCACCAAAGGATATGACATTATAGACAATTATATTACAAGTGTTCTACAATTACAGGGTTGCATTGAAGTGTAATGTTCTAATCATTCCTCATCATCAAATTTAGATACCTAACATGGAATTGGAACTAAAATTATGATGGGTTTTGATACAGTGTAAAAACTAATGTTTTATATTTTATTTGTTCTTTTTAGGTTTTGGAACCCAAACCAGGGAGATAGTTCCCATGTCAAGTTGAAATTATAGTTTTTTGCTGGATTGAAATTTAGGATTGTATCCTGGATAAGGGAGGTTTCTAGCTTCTATTATTTGATGAGTATCCAACACATTTTGGCATATATAAGGAGTTCACTTGATTTATATCCCATCAAGGACTTCATAGTATGATGTTTTGTGTGGGAACAACATGATGGGGAGGTTTTCTCTATATAACTCACTCCATATGTCATTGTTAGCCTCCACTTCTACAAAAATACATGCTTCCATCCGATCAGATCATATAAGATGATTATTAAATTTTTCTTATAAGAGTAGTTGAGTGTTTGTTGAAAATAATGAGGAACTATATATATTTGACCATGTTGTTTTAATAACCACTCTATATAATGGTATATAATTTTTTAAAATAACTCTATGTAGAGGTATCTGGGCATTATGATGATTCCATTTTTTGTGGGAGATATCACCAGGGTGTGTCTGACTATGGTGGATGTCATTGTGTATAGTTTTAATCATTCATATCCACACTACCATGAGGAGTGTTATCGTGGTAGTGATTAACTCATTCTTTGGTTATATAGTCTATGTACCCTAGGGTTGTAGACAATGTGTCTTGAATGGCCTGAATGACACTATCATTGAATAGATTAGGAATATGGGTATTGTTCTACATTATTCTCATAATATACTAACCAATATATTGGAATATTTTGAGGATATGAACTTATTGTATAACAGTTTCTAGAAATTGTTTAATTAACCTAGTTCTATAAGGGTATGATCCCATTTCTAAGAGGGTTAGAGAATATTCCTATAATCTAATTTATTATTGAAAGGAATATGAGTATTTCCTCATAAATTTTACATTCTCACTAAGTGATCCTATGTCAGAAAGGGAGTATTAGCCCAATCCTGGGATTTTGGAATATTACACAGGTCTTTCATGGTAGTAATATGAGCCTTCCACAAGGCAAGTGTGTTATGTAAAATAGTATTCTTTTTTAATTTTATAATTTTTGTTTATTAAATCTCAAATCACTTAATAAAAACTCTCAAATTAAATATCTACATTGAATATGTTTTTCTGTTCATCGTACAGACTCTTTCCATCATACCGACCCTATTTATCATACTGAATCTGACCATTGTACCCACTGTATATATCATACTGAATCCATCCATCGTACTTAGTTTTTTTATCATACTAACTATGCTCATTACAATCTCATTGTTCATCATACACACTATTCATCATAGCATTATTTTTGACTAAGTAATATTAATCTTACTCATGTTATACCATTATAAAATGCATGATTTTATTCGTTTTTTAAAACACATGTTTTATACCCATCCTAATCATGCTATAATTTTCATATTACTATTGTTATAACCAAAATGTTGTCAAGGATTTAGTTATAAGGTAATAAAAATGATGCCATGTTTTATGTTTCAATATGACCGTTACAATGATAGGTGTTCATGTCCCTCTGAGTTTTCAAGAGAAATATGACAGTTGGAGAAAATGTGAACATTGGAAGTTAAGGCCTATAAATAAGATGTTATTTGAAGGATAGACCAAAACATTAGCTATTGTCATGATATAGAGAGATATTGTGTGACTTGTCTCTTACATCGTGTGAAATCCTTCAAACTAAAAAATGAGAATAGATCATTCTTAGTTATTGTATTTCAAAAAGTTATTTGTTTTTTTTTTTGCATCTGATCTGGTGATAGTGATCAAGGGCTGTCGGGTATAGGCATACAATGCGACCAATCATCGTATCGAGGGATTTCATGTGTCTAAATGACAGAGGTGTTGATTACCTATAAAATCGATGGCTTGTGAGGATAGAAAGACAGACATGCCAATCATCATATCAAGGGATTACCAGTTTTGGTCAGATATATCTATTATCCTAGGTGAAAGGATACCCTTCTCATTGGGATAAAACAATTGTAAAACCTTATTCATTTTTGCAGCTTATTGTAATAGAAAGACAATCTTTAATTTTTTATTTCTATTTGTATTCATTGATATTTTAATTGTTTAAATTACAATTTATAATTTTTATTATTTTTTTATACCCTATATTGTAGAATCATTTAAAATTTTTATCACTCCCAAATTTTTATTCAACCCGAATACAATTGTTTCATATCCTATTGTATCATTACAATCTCATAGAACCTAGAGTCAATCAAATTGTTTGTTTTATTTTATGAGAGGAATTGTGGATTGTTTTAGTTTATATTGTATTAAACTAAGAAATATCCACAAGGGTTTTAATATAAATACTTAAAAATACAATCACCCCTTCTTTTATTTCTGACATATCATATTTCTTTCGATCCAACAATTGGTATCAGAGAAAGTTTTCCACTTATTTTCATATTTTTACAAGTTACATTGATCTCTTTCAAATACACTAACCTATATTTATGGAATAATAAGTTTGTTTCATTTTGATGGAAGGAATAATGAATTTCAATTTAATTTAAAATAATTGTCTAATAATACCACATATCATTGATTTTATTGGCTCTAAATACTTTAGAGATAAAATGAATACTTTTATCATAGATACCGGTGTACATAACATTGTTATTCTTACTAGTGACTATAAGCTCCATGGTAAAGATATCAGAACATTTACAGCCCAAGATAAACATGAGTATTAGTTTAAGTACAAGGTACACAATACATTATTGTGTTCTTTGACCAGGAACATTTATAGTCAAATATCTTCATGTGATGCTACAAATATCATATGGAATAAATTAGATATTACACACTTTGGTACATCCAATGTTATTGAAACATGAAGAGAAATGATAAGAGCTAACTGTGAATAATTTTCATTTCATTATGGTGAACCTGTAGTTAATGTTCACCAACGATTTATGAAAATCGTTAAAATCCTTCAAGCTATAAGAGAGAAAAATTTAGAAGATTATGTCTTAGTTGAAAAGATCATAGACATTATGCCAAATGAATGTGAATCTAAGAGAACTATAGTTGATGAGTCTAAAAAGATTATTAATCATAATCTCGATGATCTCATTGGGACTCTATTGCAATATGAAGGACGTCTTAATAGATATGAAGATAAAGTGGAAAAAGAAGATTTTTAGAGTAGCATTTACTACTACATCAAATCCTAACAAGCCTCAATCACCTCTGAAGACTATGTAAAGTAATAGAATGGATGAAGTCATATCAGATTCTTGTGATACTAAGTAGTCAGATAATGATCTTTTAAATAATTCAAGAAGATTGAATAAAATTATCGGAACGAATGATTTCCAACACATATATAAAAATACATTCAAAGGTAACGAGGACAAGAAAGATTCTGACGTCACATGTTATAAATGTAAAAGAGTATGAAACATTTGACTATATTTTCCTATGAAAAAAAAGATAGGATAGAAAATAAATATATCCGAGAAAAATAAGAATAAATACTTGATGTACAATGGAAATAATGTCGTTAATGTAAATGACTCCTAGAGTTCCAGTGGAGGTGATTCTTCTGACGACTCTTCAAATAGTGATATCTCAAATTACAAGAATATTGGTCTCTTTTCCAAAACTCTTTGTCATTACTTAATGGACTAGTTACACATTTCTAAATCTCTTACTAATATGTCTCTGAGTAAAAATTATCTGTATAGTGTCCTGACCTGTCCCCTAGGGCCCATGCCACGACTACCCCAAACTCTCCTTCCATAGGCCAGGGGTTGGCGACTAGCAGCAAAGGTGTAAATCTCTAAAACTAGGAAGCTATTTCCTTTATAACCCGAATATTCACACAACAGAGTTCATGCTGGAAGAAAAAAACTAATTAAAACTATATTAAAAAGTGTACTAAATGTAAAAGGGGTCCAGAAATAGAATCCAAACTATAAATTACAAGGAAATATAAAGTAAAACTACAGAAAAGAAAAGTTGTCGTTGGGTTATCCTAAGAGGTTCTTACATGATGGGTACGTACATATCGACTCCTCAGCAATGCAGGTCCGTCTGTCTCCTCCGTGTATCATCACGCCGTATGGTCCACCTTTGGGTACCGTCCGGTCCTGGTGCCCTCTAACTTAGTCAGAGATTTCCATCGTCTTCATCCAACACAACGAGGTGTGGGAAAAGCCCATGCAGGGGTTAGTATAACGATACTTATTAGGGACCCTGAGACCCTCATGGTCTCCCAAAATCGAACAAGGATAAACCGCAATGTATGAAATCAACAGGTAACCCCACCTATGTATATGCCCAAACAAATACCTATGTTATCAAGTAATTCATCTCAATCATGAGGTAAACACAAAATTTACTGACTCAGCTCACACACGTATAAAACTTTTGTAGAGAGTTAGAGATGATTAGATATAGCCACTAAATCATATATTCTGTCGAACCCACGTAGGATCCTGGTATAGTAATTAGAGATATTGAACCCACATAGGATCTAGGAAGAGTAGTCAGAGCTGTCGAAACCACACAGGATCCGTGAAATGTAGTCATAACTGTCGAACCCACACAGGATCCAAGAAGAGTATTCAGAACTGTCGAACCCACACATGATCCAGGAATAGTTGTCAGAGCTGTCGAACCCACACAATATCTAGGAATAGCACTTAGTATTGTCGAAACCACATAGGATCTAGGAACAGTAGTCAGAACTATCGAGTCCACATAGGATCCAGGAACAGTAGTCAGAGAGCAGCCAGCCATAGGGTTTCTGCACAAGAACGCTTGATTCCAGAAGGGCCCACAGCTCAAGTGAAGTGTCAATAAAAAAACATTCAAGATTAACCATGGAGAAAAATCCCAAAGTTCCACCTCGTCATAGGGGTATCAGTGCAATAGACGGCACGTCAGTCAGATGCCCAGTCTGAGAGTTATTAACCTTTTTTCCTGGGGGCCCGGTTGGATTCGTGAATGATCCAACCTAACCGTATCTCAACTATACCCCAAACTCTATAGTGGTATAATCTAAGGGACCTTCATGCTACAAGATTTCTAGCGCCACTGATGGTTCATCAAATAGACGTCTTGTACCAATGATATGGCCAAAGGAGCATAAATGAGTTGAAGTGGGCCCGGGTCTGGTCTAACCTGGTCGGACCGACCAGGCCTGACCCGGTCTGCTCCGACCCAATCTAGGTCGACCTGGCCTAACTTTTTGGGTCTATCCAGGCCCGTTGGTCCTTGCCCAGTAAGCCACAAAGCCCGCAAGTAGCCCTAGGGTGCGGACCGGTTGTGAGGGTGCGGATAGGCCACGCGTCGGTGTAAGGGTGGTTCGGCCCGGAGGTTCCGCGGGGGGCGCGGAAGGACAGCTCGGCCAGGCGCGTGAGGGGCGCATCACAGTGGCTTGACCTAGATGGTCGAGTCCAGTTCGACCAACGTCGCGAGGGGCACGGCTCACCCCTGGAGGCCGGTGGGCGGCTAGGGGGACAGCGAGCAGTCGAGAGACCTGTGGGCAGACAGGTTGCTGGCAGGCACATGGGAGGCCGGTGGGGGCCGGATGCTGGGAGGTGGGAGGGTGGTCCGGCGGATGGGTTGCTGGCGGGCACACGGGAGGCAGGTGGGGGCTGGATGCGGGTAGGTGGAAGGGTGGTCGGGCGGCCGGCGGGCGCACGGGAGGTCGGCGGCGGCTGGGAGCCAGTTCAGGCGAAGCACCACGAGGGTGACATGGGTTTCGAAGACCGGAGGGAGTGTCGTTGTTGCATTTCACCTTCATCGCCTCATTGTTTCATCTCCATGCCTAATAACATCACAATGGATATTTACTGAAGGTGTCGGGCCATGTTAGTTTGGCCTGCACCCTCCACGTTCAGGTTGATAGCAATCGGATCAAAAGAACAATGCACAACAAACCACCCTTAAAAATGAAAGCATCCTCGTTCTTCATTTTGAATGAAAATAAGAACATGGAACTTAAATGAAAATAACCATTACCTTTTTTCAATGTTTGTCGATGTTGGTGTGGGGAAGAAGACAGATCGTTGGGAAACGACGTATGTCAGTGTCATCAGTTTTTTCCTTGATCGCCAGTTTGTGTGCCGGCTTCTCGTAGTTGAAGACATCCTACGTCATAGTAGGTTCCAGGGAAGGTTGTCAAAGTCACTCCTCACCAACATTATTCATTGGAAGAATGCGTTCATCATGGAAAAAGCATAATCCTCCAAGTATTGGGTGTCACTTCACTTTACCAGCACTTCATCGCTTGGTAATGCCATCCCAAAACCTCGTCTCAAGAAACCTATATATAGGGGGGAGGGAGGTAGGTAACGATTGATGGAATTTATGATGGTTAATTTATTATGAACATTCCTAAATTCAAGCAATGCGGTTATTTAAATTTAAAATGAGCAATCTAATTAAATTTTACTGGTGCAATTTAGGAGGACCATTGGTTATAATTATTGGGAGGATTCCAAGAGGCTCCCCGCACATTTAATAGGGACTGGAGAGGTTTCTCCCAATTAATGGGAGGTTTCAAGGAGGATCAAAAACATAATTGGTCCCCACCACCATAACCTCTTAGGGGAGGTTATCGTTCAAGTGGTCCCCACCAGCATAACCTCTCATGGGAGGTTAAGGTGTGGTGGTCCCCACTTCCAACTTCCATGTTCATGTTTAACTCTGATGGACCCCACGTGAAATATCCACATGAAAGCTCAAAATAAAATAATGTGGAGATCATTTTATTTTATTATTTTCCACGAAAAAACCCAAAAATTAACTTTCATTCTCAACCCACTGTTGTCGAGGTGAAAGTCTCCTTAAGCGACTATCAGCACTGCGAGTTCAAATGTGCCCTTAGATTTCAATTCCGAGCACCGGTTCAAAATTTATAAAATACTGCTCGTGCGTTTACAGAACGAACCCGGAAAAAAAGTTCGAAAAATTATTTGCAGACACCCTCGAACCACACCGATCAAGGTTATGATCTACATAGGTGAAACACACCCCAACGAACCCAAATGTACTCTTTGACTTTCAATCCGAGTTACCATTTAGATGTTATGAATTTTACAATAAAATAATTGTCACTTAATTTTATTATTTACGACCAAAAACTAACATTCCATGGTGGTCCATACTGGCCAAAGTTAGTGTCTACTTAAAAACAAAATACCCTCACAAGTTCATCGATGGTCTCGAATTTTTAATCCAAGTTACCTTTTGTGAGTTATAAGCATTTGAAAAATAAAATAATTTATTTAATTATTTTATTTATGATTATGCCATTTTTGGGTTTTCTCATAGGAGGGCCACGATGACTAATCTTAAGTCACACCTTGGGTAAACCTGTCATTCTGAGTGCGAAAGTGCCCTCAAATTTCTTGATCCGAGTAACCATTTAAGAGTTATTCCACTTTTTCAAGAAAAATGGTTATGTGCATTAACTTATACTCAAAAAAACTTTGACAGATCATTATGGGCACTTCGGTCATTGGAATCGTGCGTTGTAAGATTCGGCGCACTCATAAATATCCTATATGTTTCATAATAAATTACATGGAAATTATCGGGTCTTTACATTCTTCCCACCTCAGGGCTCTATGTCCCTATACACCACAACTCATAACTAAGGGAACAGGTGGGGGTACTGAAAACGCATATGAGCCTCCCGCTCCCATGTACTCTCTTGAAGGTTCTCGTGTTGCCAGCGAATGCACACCAGAGGTATCGACCGTCCATGAAGAACCCGCTCTTGTTGACCCTCAATCTCTACTATAACCTCTGTAAAATTTTTCCCATCATCGACGTCCAGCTCGCTATAGACGATGATATGAGAAGGGTCGTGCATGTATCTCCTCAGGTAGGATACGTGGAAGACGTTGTGTACCCGGTACAATTGAGATGGAAGAGCTAAGAGGTAAGCCACCTCGCCTACTCTAATGAGGACCTAAAATGGTCTGATGATCCTCAGAGATAATAGGCCTCCTCTTCCAAATCATCACAAACCTCGTCGAGGTTATACACATAGAAATACGTGGTCACCATACTAGAACTCAAAAGGTCTCCATCTTTTGTCGGCATACAACTTCTGCCTTCTCTGTGCAGTCTTCATCTGCTCTCGGATGGTCTGCATTTTCTCTATGGTAGCTCATACCATCTCTAGTCCCACGAGTGCTTACTCACCTTGGTCAGTCTACCATAGTGGTGATCTACATATTCACACATATAACACCTCCAAAGGTGTCATCCAAATGGTGGAGTGATAGTTTTTGTTGTATGCAAACTCCACCCAAGGTAAGTGGTCCTCAGAACTACGACCGAAGTCGAGGACACAATCACGCAACATGTCCTCGAGGGTCTAAATGGTCCGCTCAATCTGGCCATCCATCTAAGGATGGAAGGTGGTGCTCAAACCAAGCTGCATCTCGAAATCTTCCTACAACCCCATCCATATCTGGGAAGTAAATTGTGTGTCATGATCAGAGACAATCATTGAAGGTAATCCATTTAAACGCACAATCTCATGAACATATAGGTGTCCTAAGCTCTCCACTAAACCCAGATCTCTGATCAGTAGGAAGTGGGCCGACATTTTGAGTCGGTTAATGATCACCAAAATCAATTCGTGACCCCTGAATGTATGTGTATGTCCTATAAAAATGTCCATGGATATCCGATCCCACTTCGATTCTGGGACCTCTAACGGCTGAACCAAGATGGCTGGTACTGGGTGTTCCTCCTTCACTTGCTGACAAGTGAGGCACTAAGAGACAAACCCTACAACAGATTTCTTCATTCCCGGCCAGCAGTGCTGTCATCAGAGATCATGGTACATCTTCGCCACTCCTAGATGTACCGCTATAGGGGATGTGTGGAACTTTCTAGACACTACCTCCTGATGTGACACTGGTACTATAGTACATCCTCTGAAGAGGATGACGTGCTCCCCCCTTTACAAAATCTATCAAGTGCCTGCCATTTAGATATCTGAGCATGTCGTGTCTCGCAGTCAGTGTCCCCGTGTTGTGCCTACCTGACTCACTGAATAATTGGGGGAGTGACTGTAAGAGACTGTAGAAAAACTCCTCCATCTCTATCCACAAAACATATCTACAATGACGCTAGTTGCTCTGTTGGATCACTCAGCAGATGTAGGCCAGACCTCCTGCTGAGTGTGTCCACTACTGTGTTCCCTTTCCCAAGAGTATAGACTATCTCAAAGTCAACTTCTGCTTCCACGAGGGTGAGGTTGGCTGACTCACGAGTGATTGGCTGCACCCTCCTATGCATGAGTTTATCCTGTGCTCCCAGGGTTTCCTTTTTCTCTGACCAAGGAAAACCCCATCCCAACATTGTAGATAAACTATAACCTCTTTCCCTGATACATTCAATCTGAGTGTGAACTGTGGATGTCAGTTCTAAACCCAAACTAACGTCGTAAGGCGTTGATGCTTCCACCAAGAGGTTCCAACCGAAACTCTCGCCTCATGGGTCATATCAAACCATTGGTGTAAGTGTGATTATTGAGTCTTCTCCCCGAGGTATCTCTATACGTGAGGGTCAAGTCAACAGTTTGACCGGAAACTTTAGGTCCTGGACAAGATTCGTGGAAGGAAAAAATGATTGGTACCTATATATTGATACAGAAGCTAGTAGTAGACATATACCAAACCTAAAATCATTCCTAGATCAATTGGATCGCATTCCTTGACCGCATAAAACAACTCTCTTCCATAGTCCTCCAGCTCCCTGAGCCTGGTGGGGTCCTCAAAAATGGGGTGGTTGTAACATGTCGAAAAATACACCACCACATTCAACACTCCTAGATCTTCTTCCATGTCTGCTGCCCTGTAGATTCATCTATCCATAACACATCCTATTCCTGAAAAATTTTACACGCCCAAGTCTCTATGAATGGAACTAGTTCCATGCTTTCCCAATGATAACATTTACTGAATATGTCTGTTCAGCCAATGAAAATTCAACCACAAAGGTTCTCTCAAGAACCCTAGAATAAGTAGGAATGAATAGTGGAATAGTGCTGGCTCAGATGTCCTTTAAAAACGCCTCGCTCAGAAGTTCGAGCCCAGAGGTGTTGATCATATCATATTAATTGAGTACTAGGAATGATCAGTACACCTCGATGAATACTCAGCTACAGACATGTCGTCCTGCCTAAGCTGTAGAAGTTCTAGAGAACTCTTAGCCAAATCCTCAAGCCAGTCCTCAGCCGCCTGTGAGTCGGGCTAGCCTCAGAATCTAAGGGTCATCTGAAGCTGAAACACATGTAAGGCACTAAGCCTACATGTTTCCTCTACCAGTACTGCCAGTTGTAACTGCTGACCAATGGGTAGTGATATAGCTGACACACTAATCAAAGGAACTATCTCAGGAAACAGTCCATGTACCGAAACCTCGTCACTAAGAAGACCATACTCATGTTCACTCACTAAAAATGACTAGTACCTAAGATCACCATCTTCTCTACTAGTGTCTCAACTAGACGAGAAACTATATAAATTTAAATCATCTAGCCCTTAGCTACGCAAGAATAAATATCTCTTGGAAACCTCAGAGGCCTCTGCTACTGGAACTCGCGCAATGCGCTCAGTCGGCGTGCACCGTCCGCCAGTGTGGCTGGTGGTATCTGAAACCCAACGGGTGGTGGTGATATTGGTACAAAACCCAAATGTGCCAACATATTAAGAGGGCCCTGCACCGGAGCCTCTTTTCTTGGTGGGATATCAGTGTGTACAAATCTTGGATTTCTAACTGGCTGTCTATGTAGAGGCATCCTAAAAGAAACAAATGTGACACTGTCAAAATATTATACTTGGTGATCTGACTTAACAAATCACAAAGAAAACACGCACACAATCAATGTTTTTGTGCACTAAGTCAAAAATCAGAAGTCAGGGTCCTAGTGTATGGATATGTCGGTTGTCGCACCAACACTGGACTCCATGAACTGAAAACCACACTCACAACACTTAACACTGTTGCTTCACAGAAAAGATCAGAGTCCTAATTTTTGCGGTAGAACCAACTCCTCTGATAACAATTTATCATGACCCATCCCCCAGGGCTCGTTCCGCAACTACCCCAAGCACGAATTCTATAGGCCAGGGGCTGGAGACTAGAACCAATGACACAAATCCCTAAAACTAGGATGGCATTGCATTTATAACCTAAATATGAACACAACAGAGTACAAGATGGAATCAAAACACTAAGTAAAACTATATAATATGGTATATTGAAAGTAAAAGGTATCCATAAATATAATTGCCACTGTAAAGTACAAGGAAATGGAATGTACAACTGGAGAAAAGAAAATCTTCTGATGGGTCGTCCTCTGAGGTTCCTAATTGAAGGGTAGGTACATATCACCTCCTCAGCACTCCAGGTCCCTCTGTCTCATCCGTGTATCGTCACGCCATATGGTCCACCTCTAAGAACTGTCTGGTCCTGGTTTTCTCAGCCTCAGTCAACACTGTCCATGGTCTGCATCCAACACAATGAGGTGCGGGCATAGCTCGTGCATGGGTGAGTATAACGATACTCAGTAGAGACCTCGAGACCCTCAAGGTCTCGCAAAATCCAACAAGGATAAACCAAAAGGTATAAAATCAAAATTTAACCCCACTTATGTATATTCCCATACATATACTTAAGTTATCAAGTAATCAATCACAATCATGAGGTAATCACAAAAGTTACTGACTCATCTCACACAGGTATACAACTTTTGTAGAGAGTTAGAGATGATTAGATGTAGCCACTAAATCATATATTCTCTCGAAACCACGTAAGAGCCTAGTAAAGGAATTAGAGCTGTCGAACCCACATAGGATCCAAGAACAGTAGTCAGATCCATCAAACTACCATAGGATCGAGGAAGGGTAGTCAGAACTATCGATCCAACACATGATTCAGTAACAGTAGTCCGAACTGTCGAACCCACCCAGGATCCAGGAATAGTAGTCAGAGTTGTCGAACCCACACAGGATCCAGGAACAGCAGTTAGAACTGTCGAAGCCACACAATATCTACAAAAAGTAATCATAACTGTCGAACCGACAAAGGATCCATGAACAGTAGTCAGAGAGCAGCCAGCCACAGGGTTTCTGTACAAGCACGCTTGATTCTGGGTGGGTCCACTCCTCAAGCCAAGTGTCAAAACATCAACTTCCACTATGTCCCACAATGAAAAATCCCAAAGTCCGCCTCATAATAGGGGTCTAAGAGCAACATACAGGACTTAAATCAAATGCACGGTCTGAGAGTTATTATCCTTTTAGTCTCGGGTTCCCGGTTGGATTTGTGCCCGATCCAACCTAACCGTATCTCAAATATTACCCAATATCTTGTGGGGTATACTCTAAGGGACCATAATGCTTCATGATTTCTAGCGCCACTGATAGTTTGTCAAACAGATGTCCAGTTCCAATGATTTTTCCAAAGGAGTATAAATGAGTCGAAGTCGCTCCTCGCCGGTGTTCTTCATTGGAAGAATGTGTTCTTCATGGTGGAAGTGTAATCCTCCAAGTGTTCGGAGTCACGTCACTTTAACAGCGCTTCATCGCTTGGTGATGCCATCCCAAAACCTCCTTCTATGTTTCCTATATATTGGAGAGGTAGGGACATAGGTAACCATTGTTGGAATTTGTGACGGTTAATTTATTAGGAACCTTCCTAAATTCCAACGATGCAGTTATTTAAATTTAAAAGGAACAAGCTAATTAAATTATACTGGCACAATTTAAGAGGTGCATTGGTTATAATTCTTGGGAGGATACCAATAGGCTCCCCGCACATTTAATAGGGACTTGAGAGGTTTCTCCCAATTAATGGGAGGTTTTAAGGAGGTTCAAAAACCTCAGTGATCCCCACCACCCTAACCTCTCATGGGAGGTTATAGTTCGGGTGGTCCGCACCACCATAACCTCTCATGGGAGGTTAAGGTGTGGTGGTCTTCACTTCCAACTTTCATGTGGAGGTTTAGATCTGATTGACCCCACCTTTAATATCCACATGGAAGCTCAAAATAAAATAAAGTGGGGATTATTTTATTTTATTATTTTCCACAAAAAAACCCCAAAAAATATCTTTTATTCTCGACCCACTGCCATCGAGGTGAAAGTCATCTTAAACGAATATTGGTGTTGTGAGTTCGACGATGCCCTCAGATTTCAATTCCAAGCACCGATTCAGTAGTTATAAAACGCTGATCACATATTTACTAAACATACCCAAAAAATGTTCGGAATATTATTATCAGACATCCTCGACCCGCGCTAGTCAAGGTTAGGCTCTGGCTTGGTGAAACACACCCCAACTAACCCAACCTTACTCTTGGATTTTCAATCCGAGTTACCTTTTAGAAGTTATGAATTTAACAATAAAATAATTGTCACTTAATTATTTTATTTGTGGCCAAAAACTAACTTTCTCTGGTGGTCGGCGCCGACCAAGGTTAGTGTCTAGATAAAGAAAGAATACCTTCTCGAGTTCCATGGTGGTCACGTATTTTTAATCTGAGTTACATTTTGTGAGTTATAAGGATTGGAAAAATAAAATTATTTATTTATTTTATTTTATTTAAGATTATTCCATTTATGGGTTTTATTATAGGAGGCATGCGTCGACTAATCTTAAGTTGCACCTAGGGTAAACCCACCATTCTGAGTGCAAAGGTGCCTCTAATTTCTTATTTGAGTTTCCATTTTAAGAGTTATTCCACTTTTATAGGAAAAATACTTATGTGTGTTAACATAAGCTCAACAAAACATCAACGTATCATTCTGGACACTCTGGGCCTCGGAATCGCGCACCATTAGATTTCACAGAATCATAAAATACCTATATATTTAAAAAATATACATGGAAATTCCTTGTCTTTATTGATAGAGATTAATTTTTTGTTGAAGGAACCTCATCATCAGAGAATGATAATTCTTTACCCTATTATGAAGAAGTATCCATATTTGATAATCTTTTAGAAAATGAAAATTATATTGTTTATAAAAAAACAAAAAAATGAAAATACAAGGATTGATATTTTAATAAGATAGATATAATACCTCTCTAATGATCTTGATTTTAAAAATCTTGTGATTGAAAACATTTCAAAAAATCATTAGAAAGTTAATTTTCAAAAGAATAATATTTCTAAAGATTTTGATAATATAATTTTTCAGAAAAATAATTTAAAAGAAAAACACAATTCTAAAACTAATGACATTGAGGATAAGAATCCAGTCCTCATACTAAAATCCAAAAATTTTACCTTAAAGAAACTTTTAACTAATTTCACTTACAGAAGGAAATAGTTTGATAAAATGTAATAAAAACTTAGTCCTCCTAGGAGAACTTCTTGATTTAGTTATACTCATTTAAAACCTATTTTTATTAACAATTATTTTTCCCTCAAATTTCTCCTTTTTCACTATGTGTCAATGTGTTGGACATCGGGAGAAAAAAATTTCTATAAATAAAAATCAATATTTGGGTTTCCACAAAGAACACTTTTCATAAAAATGTGTGCTCCACAAATTTTTTTTCCATTATTTTCGTATCAAACAAGTTTGGATTTCTAAAGTTTAATTTTTTTTTTGTTTCAAGAAAACAAAACCAGAAACAATAACATTACATGGTAAATGGATAGTGTATGTTCCAAGAATATTACGGGAAATAGAAACATCTTTGAAAAAGGTACCTAAACGAAAGGTGGAAAGGTTACCTTCAGATATAATGTTGAAGAAAAATTTTTGGTATAGGTTATATTGTTTTCCTTAGTAAAATATTGATTTTAAATGTGTTAATCTTTTTATGGTCATTAGCACAAACTCATTAGCATAATTTAATTATGTGATGAAGGATACCTTGTGAATTATAGAAATGATAATTGTATAGTTAAAAATTCTAAGGATTAATTCATTCTATCTACCCAATGTAATGAGAATGTTTTCACATTGAACAAAGAACACCTTACGATACAAGACTTACCATGTTTTAGTTGAATGAAAGAAGATTATTGGTTATGAAATAGAAGAGTAGGACACTAAAATGTTAGAAACATATATAACTCTCTAATAAAGTACTTTTTAAATATATACCTGATCCTAGGTTTTATTCTTATAAAGTTTGTTAACCTTTTCAGTATGTTAAACAACATAAGTCAAGAATTATATCAATCAGTGAGGTCTCAACTACTGATGAATTGCAGTTAGTGCACATGAAACTTTTTAGTCCTACAAAAACAATAACTATTAGAGGAAAGAACTATTTATTTGTTTTTGTTTATTATTAAACTAGATTAACATTGTTATATGTTCTCACAAAAAAATCAGAGGCATTTTGTTTCTTTAAAAATTGTGATGCTCATGTTAAAAATGAGAAAATCCGATCATTCATAACTATCCGAAGTGATCATGGTGGAGAATTTAAAAACACTAATTTTGAATCTTTTGGTTAAAAAAGGTTTTACTCACAACATTTAATCACCAAGAAAACCTCAGAAAAATGGTGTTTTTGAAAAAATAAAAAAAATTATACAAGAGATAACAAGAACCATGTTGAGTGAATACTCAATTACAAAAAATATTTGGGCAGAAGCTATTATGAGTTCTTTTTATACTATAAATCGAGTTCTAATTCAAAAATATCTTAATAAATCTTCTTTTGGCTTGTGTATAGGCCAAAAATCGAAATTTTTATTCTTCAAAGTATTCAGTTTCAAAGTATTTATTTTAAATACAAAAGATAAATTACATAAGTTTTCAACAGAATCTGGCGAAGGATTATTTTTAGGTTATTCCACTACTTCTATGGACTATGAAGTTTTTAATCAAAACTCATGTGTTTTTAATTAAACAATACATGTTATTTTTGATGAAATAGATCCTTTTATTTTAAAAAAATCCTCAAAATATTGCTTCTAAAGTGTTTTCCAAAACTAATTATCATCTTTTGATAAGAAGATTCTTCAAACATAGTAAATACTGAATAAATAGTTTCTAAGATATTTACACCTTTTGACATTCTACCTTATGTTGATGAGTAGGTTTAATAAATTCCAAATAAATTGTTACTTCAAAATCATCCTAGTGATAACATCATTGGTGATGTAAATCAACCAGTATGTACTAGAAACTCCTTATGAAATGAAATAGAACATCTTGATTTTAGATATCAATTTGAACCTAGAACTCCAAGTGGGGCCCTAGGGGATGAGGATTGGATAAAGGCAATGCAGGACTAAATAAATGAATATTAAAGTAATAAAGTTTGTTCCTATGTCTAAAAACCAAAGGATGCATCTGTTATTGGAGTAAAATGGGTATCTAAAAACAAATGTGATGAAAATTGAATCATTATATGAAATAAATCAAGGATTGTTTCTAAGGTCTATAATCAATAAAAGTCATTGACTATTAAGAAATCTATTCTCCAATATCAAGACTCAAATCTATTAGAATTCTATTATCCATTATGGAATTCATTAATTTAAAACTTTTTCAAATGGATGTCATGTGTGATTTCTGTAATGGATATGTATATAAGGAATTCTCTGTAGAACAACCCCTTATTTTGGAAGATAAAAAAGAATCATAAATAAGCTTACTAACTTACCATGTCCTTTTATGGACTTAAAAGAATCCCCTAGAGCTTGGTATTATAGGATAACAAATTTTTTTATAAAAATAACATTATGGGAACAACTGACCCAACTATTTTTATAAATAAAGAGAACAATAATCTTATGATATTTTATATATGTGTTGAGGACATCATTTTCAGATCAACTAAATATTCATTAATATATTCATATGTGAATCTAATGAAGTTTGAGTTTGAAATGAGTGTGATGGGTGAATTAAAATTTTTTCTTGGTTATAAAATTTCTAAAAAACTGGAAGGTCATTATATATCTCAAAATAATTAAATCAAAGAGTTTCTCAAAAAGTATTGAAATTACAATACTAAATATATCAGTACTCCAATTAGAACCACAAACAATCTTGATCTCGATGAAGCGGGACAAACTGTTGATCATACAACTTTTTTAGGTATTAATGTAAGTCTACTATACTTAATATCTAGTCATCTATATTTATTGATTTCTACATGAATATGTGATAGATATAATGAAAATCCAAAACAATCTCTTTTAGAATTTGTGAAAATTATTTTTTGGTATTTAAAAGAAACATTGGATTTGGGACTTTTATATTCTTATAGAAATGATTTTGAATTGAATTTTTTTTGAACTCTAACATTAGTGGTTGTATAATGGATAGAAAGAGTACTTTTGGAACATTTTATTTCCTAGGAGATTCATTAGTTTCTTGGTCATGAAGAAAAACTCTCAGTTTCACCCTCCACTGCTGAAGCTGAATATGTGGTAGGTGAAATTTGTTGTTCTCAAGTGTTGTTGATGCAACACACACTTACAGACTATAGAATGATTTTTAATAAAACTAAAATATTGTTTGATAACACAAGTTCCGTTTCTTTTTGTACAAACCATGGTCATTACTCTCATAAAAAACATATAGATATTAGGCATTACTTCCTTTGAGTCACACACAAAAAAAGAGATATCACTTTACAATTCATCGAAATGCAAGAACAACATGCTGATATTTTTTAGAGAATATTTATTTTCCTATAGATTTTAATATATTAAAAAGAATCTAGTAATGATGATAATAAAATAATCATTCACGTCTACTTACTATTTTTAAAATCTACTAATATTAAAACATTTGTCTTCAAAGGGGGATAACATTATTCTTTGGAAATGTGTTTTACCTATTTCATAGTATTTATTATTTATCTTATTATTTGTATCTTGTTTTAATCCTTTAATTTTACAGTTCTATTTATTTTTTTCATTATTTGTATTATTCAAATTTTTTATGGATTTCAACTATATCTTTTTATATTAATATTTCTGCTAATCATCCTGAAATTCTTCCCATCGTCTTGACAACTCATACTATCAACTATGTGTTTAATCGATCCTAGATAGTCTATTTTATTAGCTTAAGAACTTAGGGTAATGACTTTGTTTCCATAGTATTGACAACCAATGGTATTGACATTTTTTCCATCAGTCTGAAAACCAAATTTATTTACTTTCTTACTCATTAGTTTGATATTTTAAACGTATTCACTTTCGTCCTCATCAGTTTGAGATTTTGAATGTATTCACATTCTTTCTAATCTGTTTCATATTTTGAATGTATTTAGTTTCATTCTCATCAGTTTGATATCTTGAGCGTATTCACCATCATTGTTTCAACTATTTATTTACTATATTGTATTATTTTTTAATTTTATCAACGTATGAAACCAAAAACTCACATGAAATCATAGATAGGTGTAATCTCTTTTTTTGTATCTCTTTTACTTTTTGTTATTGTTTCAGGTTTTATTTTTAAAAATATTTCTTTTCATAATAAAAAATAATTTTTTTAATATCCTTTTGTTCCTTACCATTGAATTATTTATCTTCTAATCTCAACCATCAAAGACTAACAATCACCCAAATTTTTCTATAAATAGAGGACACCCCTCCTCAAAGCCACACCTTTTCATTAGATTTATCGTCAAAGCCACGCTCCTCAATTTAATACTTAGTACGATCATTTCTATTTAAAATCATCTTTATATCCCAGTATTTTTTCACTACTCATATTGATATGTTTTCAAAGACTTTTTCAGAAATGGATTTATTCAGCGAAAGGTTAGTCACTCATGATTTATTTAAAAGTTATGACTCAATAATGAAAATGATTATTTGGATCTATGGATGGGAAAATATTTGTGTCATGAAAACCATATATTAGGATCTGATTTTTGTTTAAGAGGTCAGAAGATTCTATAATACTATGTTATATGACAAAGATATGATTAATTTTTCTATCTTCTATAAAATTTTTCTATGTCGGTGAAACAAGTATCACACTTTCTCAATGTATCTTCATAAGGCGACTCATTTTGTCCTTCTCATATGCAACCTGAGGAATCCGATATGTTTAATACGGAACGATCTGAAAAGGAAATATTTCTTATCAATGAGCAGAAAATAAAAATATCACACCTCTCTACAAACAAAAAGTTTATTTTCCTTTGGATGCATGGGTTTCTTATTCTATGGAAATGGAACAGATAAACTCTTAAGGGTTTTGATATATTTATGTTATATTATCTTTTTAATATAAGAATGGTAAATCTCATGGGTTAAATTTTTGAAACTATAAATAATTTGAAGTCAGAAGAAATTAAGTATCATTATATCATGTATCCAACCATTATTAGAAATTTTATTATTGAATGTTTGAAGTTATTCAATATTCTAGTGAAAGGGTAATTGAAAGAGAAAAAGGGTTCTTGTATAAGCAAGAACACAGTAATAAAATTTAATGTTTCTTTTGATGAAATGTCAAAAATGTTTGTCACTGATGTGGAAGAATCATCACCAAATCAATCAGCACCACTTATAATAGAATCCACTCTAGAAGATTTAGTTTCTCAAAAGATAGATACTCAAAACATTGCAATTTCTTAAAATAAAACCAAATACAGAAAAAAGGTTGTTTTAGAGTGGAGAAAAGAGAAAGAATAAAGAGAAGAAGGTTATCCAAAGTTTGGTCTTCATCCAGCTGAAGCCCTATCCGAGAAGATGAGAATAGAAGATACTCTACAGGCTAAGAATAAGTAGAAGAATATTTTGAATATAAAATCTCATGATTTGGATGTTTCCAAAATAATAAAAGTTGTTGAGTTATAAAGTGATCAACCGAGAGAATAAATTCAACAAGAACCGATCATATAGACTATTCCCAGGAAAATGAATGAAAAAGTGCTAGAAGTAATTTAGTAAGTTTCACAATTGAAAGGTGAATAAGAATAAGAGGGATATTAATTTCTTATGGAATATATTCATAATTATTAGAATTGTAGAGAATAATATTCTCTACAAAAACAATGAGAAGGGGATAAAAAACGGAATGACCATGCTAGTTAAGCACCAGTTCAATCGTTGGAAACCCAATCATAAAGAGTTCCTTATATAGTAAATAAAATGGCCCAAATATCCCATGTTAAGTGAACCATTATCATCAGTGATATAGTTGAAGACGAATGAGTTGAAAAATAAGAACATAGAGTTGAGAAGGATAATGAGAAATTAAAAAAACAACCTGATGAAGACTCAACCTGATCAATTTAACTTCAATTGTATGATGAAGTCACAGATTTAGAGAACACTATTTATCTCAAGAAAAGTGACTAGATTTTTCATGTTTTAAGAAGGATTGAGGAAAATAATCCTCATTTTCCCAGAATAGAAAGAAATATTTATTTTATTACATACACTCAATGTAAGATATTCTGTTCAGCAAGAGATCTCATAAATACAGTGATGAAAGTAGAGGAGGATATAATGTTGTTGAGTTACATCACTATTACTCATAAAGAATCATGTTACAAGATTACCAAGTAGTCATAAAGGATACAGAGTTCCGTAAATTACCATGAGGAATCAATTGAGGACATAATGAAGCTTTCAAATGATCTTGTTATTTCTTTTAATAATCTCGATAACGGAACAATTAAGTGGTTGAATAAAATTCATAAAACAAATGGTGAAAATAATCATTAATTGAATGAGTTGCAAGAAATTCTCAATGCTTTGCAGTCAGATTTTTTGATGGATTCATCTTTCAACGATGAAATTTGTTTCATAAGGACTGAAAATACTTTTTTTGATGAAGAAAATAAGAACATGCAAGACCAAATTGATACTCTTGAAGAATTAATCTGGATTCAAGAAGAATCAATCTGAAAGAAGGATCAAAATTTTGTAGACCAACAAGAGATTCTCAAATCTCAGGGTGCTTCAATCTTATAAGACAAGAAATAAATAAACAATATGAAGTATGTCCTCCTAGATTATATTAAGAAAAATAAATAAATAGAAAAAAAATGAATGTTTTGTTGTATCATTATTTCTTTATTGACTTTTTAAATACAATGAACTCTTGAGAATTCAGTAAGACATATGTTTAAATTTCTATTGTTTTATATTCTGTTTTCTATAAACTTTTCTGGAATTTCAAGAGTAGCCTATTCTTTTTGTAAATCACAAAGAGGGATAATAGTTCATAAAAAGAGAATAATTTTCACAAAATAGATATTTATTAGTTTTTTTACTCAAATTTAGTACATCTAAATCAAGGAAAATCATTGAATACTATCTTTAGGAATGTCTTTACCTTAGGGGGGTTTAGTTGTATTCATTTCTTTATTCATAAGAGTTTTTATAACTCAGGGGGAGATAAACATTTCTTTCAAATTTTACATTATTTTTGTGGTTTCAAAAAAGGTGGAGATTGTTAAGTAAAAATATTATTTTGACTTTTATAATTTTTATTTTGGAAATCAAAAATATCTTTATACTCAATTCTAAAATAAATGATTTACATTGAATACATTTTCCTATTTATCATACTGACTCTGGCCATCATACCCACTCTATTTATCGTACTGACTCTAGCCATCGTACCGACTGTGTTTATCATACTAACTATTGCCATCATACTTAGTTTGTTTATCATATTGACTATGATCACCGTACTCATATTGTCTATTATTCCCACTTTTCATCATATCAGTATTTTTTCACTGTGTAATATTAATCGTACACATGTTATACTTTTATCACATGAATTATTTTATTCATTCTTTAAAAACACCAGTTTATACCAATTGTACTCATGTTATCATTTTCATATACATATTTTTTTCACCAAAACATTTTCATGGATTTCTCTATAAACTAATCAAAATGATTTCATGTCTTCTGTCTCAATATAACAGTTACAATTCCAGGTGTCCAAGTCCCTCTGAGTTTTTAGGAGAAATTTGACTGTTGGAGAAAATGTGATCATTGGAACCTGAGGCCGATAAATAGGAATTAATTTGATGTAGAGACAAAAACATTAGTTTCATCCATGTTCTAGAGAGAGACTGTGTGACTTTTCTCTTTCTTGGTGTTAAATCCTTAAAACTAAAATATTTGAAGGAATCGTTATTAGATTTTGTATTTCAATAAGTGATTTTTTTACATTCTGCATCTGATCAGGTGACAATGATAGATGGATGTTGTGGATTGGCAGATTATGCAACTGATGATCATATCAAGGGTTTTCAATTGTTTGAAATAAAAAGGTTTCGATTACCTATAAAATCGAGGGATTGTGGGGATAGCAATATAGAAATTTCCATCATTATATCAAGGGATTATCGGGATTGATAAGACAGAACTACTATCATAGCTGAAAGGATACCCTCCTCTTTGGGATAAAAGAATTGAAAAACCTTTTACTTTTCCTCTGCTTATTGTAACAGATAAATAATCCTATTATTTATTCTTTCAATTTTTATTCATTTTTATTGTAGTTGTTTTAGTTATTGATTATACATTTTAGTATTGATTTTATACTCTATATGGTAAAATCATATGAACATTGTATTACTGTGATTTTTTATACAACTCAAATATAGTTGTTTCATAACCTGTGGCATCATAACAATCTCATCGGAGTGAGAGTCAATCTGATTTTTTGTTTTGTTTTATAAGAGGTATTATTAATTTTTTTAGTTTATGTTGTTTTAAACTAAGAAACTTACTCAATTATTTTAATAGAAATTTCTAACAATTAAATTCACCCCCCGCACCCTCATGTATTTGTGACATCTCATATTTATTTTCATCCAACAATGTGCTACTCTCACATTGTGAGGCTCATTTGGTGTAGGAATATGATTATGTTCTTAATATGTATTCCCCATTAGAATATGCCGATGGAACTACAAAATGGGAGAAGGGATATGAGCCTCCTCTTTTAAATGCCTAGAAAGATGATGCTTCATTAATTCATTGAAGGATGTAGGAAAATGAACCTAGATTCTAGGATCTCCTAGAACATCACTGGAAGATTCCCTGAGGGGAATATGAGCATGCACTGAGGAATGATCCATTCTCACTTGGTCAGCCCTGGATAGAATGGGGGTGTTATCAATGTTCTAGAAAATTTAGTTATTCTACTAGACATGTCAAACCGGTGTATGATCCTTTCCCAAGGCATGCTACCCTCTCACATGGCAAGCCATGGAATGAACTAAGACATTAGCCCAATCATGGGCCTTTGAGCTCTACTTCCAGACATTTTTGATAGGAATGGTCCTCTATTCCGATACATGTGACACTCTCACACGGTGATCCCAAGTTAGAAAGAGAATATGATCCCGTTTTAGTTCCTAATCCTTTATTGGATTATGTTGAAAATTTACTTGGATGTGAGGAGAAATATGTTCTTGTACTTGTTTATAATGAATAGAGTGTTGAGCTACCCTGGCTATAGGGATAAGGATATGCACCTATAACTGTATCTGTACCTATTCTGAAATATTTTGTTGGAGTTATTCATCAGTTGATATCATTTAATATCATTATAGGAAAATTTTTATAGATATATAAACCTTCACATTTTCTAACCACATAATGTACTGGATGATATATTCGATTGGAGCAATAATATGATCCCACTTCTATCCTCCATATGCCACTAGTGTATCCTGATGGATATGATGAGTAGGGGTAGGTATATGTGGCTCCCACATGCCTGTTGTAAGAATATACCAGCATACATGAATCAAGGGAACATGGATATGGTCATTCTCATTGGTAACTTGCAGAATATGCCAACAAACATCATCTGTGGGAGTGGGGATATGATTGCACCCATAGTTATCCAGCACCTTACATACCTATTGTTTCATTGATTTTCCTTGTGTGGGCATCTGAGGAGGTCTTGTGTCAGGTGGTACCCTCAGCAGGTGACTGATTGGTACTAGAGGGATGGTTCTAGAGATGAATGTTGATTGGATCCTTCCTTGGTGAATACTAAACTATAAGGAAGATGTATTTGACTCCCCAGTCCGCCTTTATCAAAGGATGCATGTGGTGGTTGTCACGCTCTAGGGGTAAGCTCCCAAAGAAGTTGGTCTAGGAAATGAGGGATATTGAATTACCTATATCGTTCTTTGGATGATATAGAATTGTTTGTTTTCGTACATTGAGACCCTCACTACTGGGATCAAGGGTCATGATTATAACAAGTCATTGGTATTCACAGACCAATGTGTTCACCACCGAATGTAGAATCTATTTTCTATGTGAGACCATTTTGCGACAAGCGGGGCTTGAAACCATAGGTGGTTTAATAGAAAGTTAACTAGATGAAGACATTGCCTTGTATTGAGAAGATGTAGACGATAGTAGTATCTACAATGTCATAGACAACAGGGAACATGGTTATTGATTAGTGCCATGGTGAAATATTCTTGGGGTGGCTCAGATAACATCTCTTGGGTGGTAATCTATATCAAATTCCACTTCTCCCATAGGAAGTGCCTTTGAAGATTCTTGTGTTGAAGCTTGGAATGGTCTTGGACAAGAGATAATCCCAATGATGCCACCTCCTTTACGAGCTCCAAAAAATGAGCTTTGTATGGGGAAAGTCTACTGGATGAGGCCACCGCTTCTTTTGTCTAATTAAATCAGATTTGTTAAATCCCTATTTTTATATTAATCATGAGATCACTATTAAATGTCTATATTTTCAATGGTAACAATTCTTAATTCTATTTTGAAATCCCAAAACATAAAACCAAGGAAGTTCATACGTTTTATATGATCATTATACATAATAAGACATTTAATTGGATAAGTAGGGATTTTCATTATCAAAATCTTGGGTCGTTAAAATAAACCTTCCTTTAAGAAATTTACCACCTGAAATTTCCTTGTCCCACACTAAAATAGATGCGGGTAACTCTACCTCATTAATTCTTCAGGTTCCCACGTTGCTTCTTAAAACTTATGGTTTCTCCACAACACTTTTACAAGGTCCATTTTAATATTTCATATAACTTTTTCCTTATGATCTAAGATCTTCATTGGATTCTCTTCATAGGAGAGGTCATTCTCCAATAGTACCACCTCTAGATTGAGTACATGTGATGGGTCAGGTATGTACTTCCTCAAGAGTGATACCTGGATTGCATTATGTACTTGAGACAAGTTCGGTGGGAGTTCTTGTCGATCAGTCACTGCTCCAATGCGATCAAGGATCTCAAAAGGGTCGATGTACCTTGTACTAAGCATTTCCTTCTTCCAAAATCCCATACCTCTCTTCCACAGTGATATGCAGAGGAATTCCATGTCTCTGACATTATGTTCTAGGTCTCAACAACGAATATCAACATAGATCTTTTGTCAATTATGAGTAGCATTAATGTGCTTCATGATGGTCTTAACCTTCTCCAACATTTAATCGAACATTCCTTGAACTAGTAGTTTTCACTCTCCAACTTTATCCCAACATGATAGTGTTATGAACCTCTTCCCAAATAGAGATTTATAAGGATCCATTTGGATGCTTGAGTAGAAACTGTTGTTATAAGAGAACTCTACCAGAGATATATGTTGACCCCTTCCTCTTTTAAAGTCCATTGAGCACGCTCTCAACATTTCCTCAAGTGTCTGGATAGTCCGCTCAGATTGGCCATCAGTTTGAGGATGATAATCCATACTAAGGTTCATATCAATATCCAAAGCATATTGAAGACTCTTCTAAAACATAGAGGTGAATCTTGGATCTCTATTGGATACAACAGATAGTGGTACCACATGCAGCCCTACCACATCTCTAATGTATATCTGTGCCAGTTCATCCAGTAATAAATCTTCTAGAATTGCAATGATGTGTGTCATATTTGTAAGATGATCCACAAAAACCCAGATAGCATTTATTCCTTTGGATTTCATCGGATGTCTGATGAAAAAATCCATGGAGATGTTCTCCCATTTCTATACTAGTATGGGTAATGGTTACATCATTATTTTACACTTCTATCTCCCATCCTTCAAATACTGACACACCATGAACTTTGTTGTATATTCAATGATCTCTTTATTCATGTTATCCCACCAATAATTCTCTCAAATATCTCAATACAAATTTGTGTTTCCTAGGTGGATTGAGAAATTTTAACTATGTGGATCATCGAAAATCTCCTTCTTCATCTCCGGACTTGATGGGACACAAAGTCTTTTCCCAAATCTCATAATTCCTTCTTTATTGTCATTGAAATCCGATGATTTTATTTTTTGGGTAGTTTCCACCATCTTCTGAATTCCGACATCTTCCTTTTTAGCATCCTTTAGCCTTTACAAAAGATATGTTTGAGAAATAATTTTTGAAATGATTGATGATGTTCCCTTCTTTATGATTCCCCCATCCATCTTCATCAAATCAAGGAACATTGGATCCTTTTCTATTATCATTAATTATAGAATTGTGGGATCCTTTTTACATAGAGCATCTACCACATTGTTCACTTTCCCAGGGTGGTAATGGATTGAGAAGTAATATTCTTTGATCAGCTCTAACCATCTTCTTTGGCACATTTTTATGGAATCCTGCCTTTTTGTTACGTATCTTTTCCTTGCATTTTACAATAGAGGATCTATAAAGTCTAGTGTCTTAGAAATCAGGATCATAATACATAAAATCAACATAAATTTTTTTTCTAAACCACATCTAAGGCTTAATCATAGTTTCATATTATGTAATATTACTGCATCTCATATCCTGGAAACATACATCAAAGGAAAGGCTGAGAAAAAGTCTTAGTAAGGGTAAACAAGGGAATCAGTATAATTGTGATATCAATAAGAACTTGATAAAAAAACATAAATACATGAGAAATGGAAGTACAAGTATATCATAATGAAAAGAACATGAAACATAACATGAATATGTGTCTAAAACATTTCATTTATACATTCATGAACATATCACCAATGTTCAACCCCGTGGTGTCATAAAAAATTACCAAGGTTTTTCACCAAGGTATTGTGAAACTTGTCATCACTAGAGATTAATTAATTACCTAATGCATTGGAGAGATATCAGGTTTCACCCTTAATTGGATCCACGTAGATCATAATAAATTATTTCATAAATAACCCATATATAATAAAAGAAATGGGTTTTATTTCAAAATCTTGATGTTTTAAAAGTTCTTAAAATATGATCATTATGTCATTTATAACTCCTGAAAGGGAGTCATGGTTATATGTATGTCAATTAAAAAATCAAATATATAATTTTTCTATATTTATGAACACCCATTTAAAGGAAATAGTTCTAGGTATTCACGTAAATAAAATGAGAGAATTATTGAGAAAAAGAGAGAGGGGTATTGAGATGAAAATTATGCGGCATAACGGCTATAAAAAATGGTTTTATAAAATATTGAAAAGAGAGGGGAAAAGGGTCAACCACACATAAACTATTAAAAATAAAGTATGGATACAGAATAAGATCATGTCATGGATATTTGAATGACATACCACATGAAAATTAAACATGATGGAAGAGGGAAGATGTGAATACGAAATATTAGGCAGCATAAATACGTCACTTAAAAATTCAGAAAATCAATTTTTGGGAGCGGAAAGGGTATCTCATCATTTGAAAATGTAACGGAAAGTAATAAAGATATAGAAGAAAATTCCCCACACAATAAAATGTAACAATAAGACATACCGTAAAGGAAGTCATGACTTAAAAGTGGAGGGTGAAAGTTTCCCATAACTTGAAGAGTAACTTCTAAAGATAGAAGTTTGGGACCTTGGTAGGCTTGAGGGAACCTTGGGAGGACTCATTGGGAGGTAGATTGACCATTGATTAGTTGTAGTGGATTTATGAATGAAATGAATGAGAGAGTGGGAATAAATTATTAATTTCCAAGGGACACCTCCTCGGTGGTATTTGCAAAACCAAGGGCATACCCATGGTATGTGCCCATCGTATTGGCCACATGGGACACCAAATAGAATATATCACTATTCATTCGTCTACCAGAATTATTACATCATTACTACATCTTTAATTATGTCATTAAACACCCAAAAGTCAAAACTTTATTTTTATTATTCACTGAAAATTCAACTTTTTCAGAAAAATCCCAAAAATTCACCCTATCCGAATATCAATGATCTATATTCAAAAATGGACTCCATTTTATGAAAATAATATTCTAAATATTTTTATTTTTATTTTTTAAATAAAATCATTATTTAGTCTAAAAACACAACTTTAAAACTTTAACTCCTTTTGTAATACATTAATAAAGTAATCAAGGTCCCATAAAATTATCATATAACCATAAGAAAATAAACTAACAATATTTTATTACATTTTAATAAAATACATTTCCATTTTTAATTATTAAATTAATTATAAAATTGTAAATAAAATATTTATGACGTATAAAAAACCAAAACATATTCCATGATTGTTTTTTCACTTTTATGATGTCTAAAATGTATTTATACATTCATGGGTGACGTTTCTATTTTTTTGGTTGATTTACTGTTCATTACTACTCATACGGGTATGTCACTATTCATACATTAAAATTAACTAAAAATTAATTTGAACTTATTAGACCCTAAATTTCTTACCGAACACAACTATAGATAACCATTCTTAAAAAATAAATTCACATTATTAATCATTTAAAGAATACAAATTTTTTTTTTAAAATACCTATTCTTTCCAAAATTCATCAATAATATGGAACTGTAAATTCATCCTACATTCATCTGGATATTTGAAAATAAAATATATTTCCCTAATAAGAAATAACAATTTAATTTATACCAAGGGATTACAAAAATTAACTAAGGATTCGTTATATATCCCCTTATAACCCCTACACAGGACCCAAGTGTAAGGTGTGCTATGATGATAGAATCTTGGGGCAGCTCGGACAACATTGCTCGAGTAGGGATTTCATTCAACTTGAACTTCTCCCTTAGGTGATTCCATTCAATCCTGAAATGTTGTAGTCCGTCTTGGGCTGGGTCCAGAGAAAATCCCAGTGATGCAACCTCATTCCCAAGCCCCGACAGATGGGATTCATATGACACATGTTTACTGGATGAGGCCACCGACTCTTTTTTCTTTATTAATTAACCAAGATCAATTGTATTTATAATCAATAATTGTATCATTAAGATTTTAGTTTTCAACGGTCATATTGACCAAATGTCATATAATAGTCGAAACTCAATGGTAACATTTTAATGATAATCACATCATTACTTTAGGGATATAATTATTTTGAGTATTAAATGACACAAAAAAATTTAGGAAACAAATTTTATTCAAAAGTTATGGTCCTTACAATCTTCCCCCCTTAAGAAATTTCATCCCCAAAATGTTTCCTCATACCCTCAGAAGAAAAAACATATGGGTACTTCTACCTCATAGACGCCTCCGGTTCCCTCATAGAATTTTTCATATTTGTGGTTCCTCCATAACACCTTGACAATGTGTGTAGTCTTTTTGCATAGAACCTTGTCTCTATGGTCCAAGATCTCCATCAGATTCTCCGCATAAGATAGGTCATGTTGTATTTGTACCACCTTTGGTTTTAGTACTTTTTATGGGTTAGGTATGTACTTTCTCAAGAGGGATACGTGGATGACATCATGAACATGTGCTAGATTTGGAGGAAGTGTAAGCCGATAGGCCACTGCTCCCATGCAATAGAGGATTTCATAGGGGTCAATGTACCTAGGGCTGACCTTCCCTTTCTTCCCAAACCTTTTGACTTTATTCCAAGGTGAAATTCTAAGAAATGCCTTATACGCAACATCAAACTCCATGTCTCTTAAACGGTTATCAGCATAGCTCTTTTTCTGACTCTGAGCTGCCTTAATGTGTTGTTGGATGGAATGGAATTTTTCTATCATCTCTTGCCCAAGATCAGGACAAAGAAGCTTTCTCTCACCAGCTTCATCCCATCAAGAAAGAGTTCTACATCGCTTCTTATATTGAACTTAATGGGGTTCCATTTGAATGCTCGAGTGGAAGCTATTGTTTTAAGAGAACTCAAATAAAGGGAGATTTTGATCCCATCCACCTTTAAATTACATTGATCATGTTCTTATCATGTCCTCGAGTGTTTGAATAGTTATTTTAGTTTGAACATAATTTTGGGGGTGATATGTCATACTGAAATTCAATTCAGTGATAAGATCATGTTGAAGAATTCTCTAGAATTTGATGTGAACTGTGGACAATGATCACATACAATAGAAAGTGGAACTCCATGAAGACTTACCACTCCCATCACGTAAATCCTGGAAAGTTGATCAAGATAGAAATCTTCCTAAATGGAGATAAAATGGGTAGTCTTTGTGAGAAGTTCCTCAAAAACCCATATCACATTGTTTCCTTTAGATGTTCTCGGGAGACCAGTGACAAATTCCATTGTGATATTGTCCCACTTCTATGCTGGTATGGGTAGTGTTTTCAATACTCCTTTAGGAAGTTGTCGATCTTCCATCACTTTTTGACATACCAGGCACCTTGAAGTGTATTCAGTAGTGTCCCTTTTAATATTATCCCATCAAAAATGATCACAAAGGTCCCTTTTCCTTTTTTTTGCTTCCCAGATGTATAGATAAAGTAGATCTATGAGCTTCATCCCTCATCTCCTACATTATTTATGAAATAGATGGAGCACATAGTCTTGTACAAAATTTTAGTACACCTTAATGATCAATATTAAACTCAGGAAACATCCAATCCTTTATAGCCTCAAACATATTCTATAAAAAAGAATCTTCATTTCAATCTTTCTTGAACTTCTCTAGTAATTATGGTTGAGAAATCATTTGGGTTAGGGTTGATGATGATCCTTCCCTTATAATTCATATGTCCATATTTACAAGGTCATTGATCAAACAATCTCTTTGAATCCTCATCATGGAAAGAAGAATTGGGTATTTCCTACTTAATGAATCAGCGAAATTGTTTTCTCTTCTAGAATGATAATGAATTAAACAATCATAGTGTTTAAGAAGTTCCAACCGTCTCCTTTGCCTCATGTTCAATTCCTTTTGTTTGAAAATATAAATCAAACATTGATGGTCTCTGTATATATCACATTTCAAACCATAAAGATAGTCCCTCCATATCTTCAGAGAAAAAATGATCAGAACTAGCTCCAAATCATATGTAATATTGTTCTCCTCATGAGTCTTACACTTTCAAGATGCATAAGCAGTGATGTTGCCATTTTTCATGAGGATGTACCCAAGCCCTTTTTGAGATGCATCACTAAAAATAATGAATCCTTCTCCACATCAGGGCAGAGTTAACATGGGTATAGTATCCAATCTCTTCTTCAATTCTTGGAAACATTCCTCACACTCTTTTTTCCACATGAACTTGACCCCTTTCCGAGTTAACATGGTAAGTAGATTAAAATGTCTTGAAAATTTTTTCACAAACCACATATAATATCATGTTAATCCAAGGAAACTACGAATCTCAGTTGTTATTGTAGGTTGAGTCCACTCCTCTACAACTTTTGTCTTTGCAGAGTCAACTATGATTCCATCATTGGTTACAATGTTCCCCAAGAAAGCAATGTATTGTAACCAGAATTCACATTTATTGAACTTCCCCAAAATCCACTACTTCTGTAGAGTTTGCAAAATAAAACATATATGATCTTCATGCTCCAAGAGACTTTTGGAATATATCAGAATATCATCAATAAAAACTATCATGAAGTTATCGAGGTAGTCATTAAAGACTCTATTCCTCAAATTCATAAAGATAGAAGGTACATAAGTCAGTCCTAAGGGAATAACCACAATGTCATAATGCCCATATCTTGATTGGAAGGAAGTTTTTGGAATATCTTCTTTCTTCACCCTTAATTGTTGATAACCGGATCAAATATCAATCTTAGATAAAAATTGATCCCCACAAATTAGGAAAAATAAGTCATAAATTCTTGGAAGAGAGTATTTGTTCTTCATTGTGATCCCATTCAATTCCCTCTAATCAATGCATATCCGCATAGATCCGTCCTTCTTCTTCACAAAGAGAACTGGTGCTCCCCAAGGAGACACACTCGGTTAGACAAACCCCTTCTCTAAAAGATCTTGGAGTTGTTTCTTTAATTCCTCTAGCATCAAATTTTACATCCTATAGAGGGTATCTAATTTTAGATGAGATCTAGGTAAGAGTTCAATAGAGATCTCTTCCTCTCCTTCTAGGAGAGGTCCATGTAACTCCTTTGGAAATTCTCCAACAGATTCATGGACTATTGGGACATTTTCTATCCTTAAAATCTCATATCATTATTCTTCTTCACCAATCAAATCCATAATGAAGGATATACGGGATTCTTTTAGACAAAGATCAGGTTGAGATATCTCTCCTTGGAAGATAACTGTATGTTTTCCAACCAATACTACAAATATTTCCTTGCTTCTACATTTGATCTTAGTATTGTACTTTGAGATCCAATCCATTCGTTGTATAATGTCGAATTCCAGCATGTGAATGACTAATAGATTTTCGATAGTATTGTGATCACTAAAGTAAATACTAGAGTTTGTAAACATTAATGATTCTTGGATAATACCACCAAGAGTCTTGACTGATAACTCTACTTTTATAAAAGTGGGGGTTGATTCTAAATTCATTGTAAACATATAGAAAATAGAGGAATGCGTGGAAACAGAATCATAGAAAGTACTTACTGGCTTTGAGAGAACAATAAGTGTACCTTCCACCACATCAATTGGCACTTCAACTTCAGCTGTAGTGATTGAAAAATTACGACCTTGTTCCCTTGGATGTTGTTGAGGCTGATGGTGATTCCCCTCCACTACCCTTGGATTTGGACAGTGATTGGTAAAGTACAAAATATGTCCACACTTAATGTACTAGACATCAGGTAGGGCCTGCACCATCTTCCCCTTATCATTAGTGTTTGGAAGCTAACGCTTCACCTCACTAAAATAATTCCTCTAAATATGGCCATATATTACAAAATTTTAGCATTTCCCACTCTCGAGCAGTTAGTTCCCTAAATGATTCTTCCCCCATTTATTACACATGGGATGTTTCACATGCTTTCCTCCTCTTCCCTGGCCTAATCTCCGACCTAATATTTGATCCATAGATCTCTTCTTGTTATTGGATTTATGAGACCATTGTATCTCACCAAACTTAAAATAAACATTCATCACACTCCACACAATCTACTCATAGCTAGCATAGACTCAGTTGGCTAGATTCATCTGCAAAAGAGGTCTCAGTCCAGCGAAAAAAATATCAACCTTTCCATTTGGATCCATGACAATGCTAGAGGTGTAACGTGAAAGCATTGTGATTTTCATCTCATGGCTTCCCCTAGATTCATTCTCTTTCTGCTTCAGCTCGAGAAACTCCTTTTATATTCCTTTTCTCATGGAATGAGGGAAATAATTACTGAAGAAGATCCCTTTGAACTATGCCCACTCCATAGCTTCAACTATCCACTCTTTGCCTCAAGTTTTTAATTAGTCCCCACCACTGATCATCTTCTCCTTCTAAGAGATAGATAGCCAGGGTGAACTTCTCTTGCACTGAACATTGGAGCACAGAAAAGATCTTATCTATAGAGCAGATCCACTGATTAGAAACCAATGGGTCGGTCAATCAACTGATGGTTGGTGGTCATTGATGCATAAAGTATTCAACAAAATTGTGTTCCCTTCATGGTGAGATCAGCCTCTCAGCTTTATTCAAGTTATTTCCCATAACATGAGTCAGTTGGTTCATCATTTTCATGAATGTTTCCATTCTGGAATCCATCAGAGGGCCGTTAGTGCATGGTCCATTGCGGTCACCATTTTCAGGGTTCCTCCTATCACCCTACATTTTCTAAAAGAATAACATTTAGTGAGAAACATATTTCCTTTACGAATCTTTTAACTATAATAGATTTTATGTCTTAAAACATCAAGCATAAACATTTAAATTTCTCTATAATTACTTCATAATGATTCATAAAAATCTTACGATTAACCAAACATATCCCCTGTGAGTGTCGTAACCATGAGTGCAGAAAGGCCCTTTTTCGTGCACCAGTTTGTGTTTGAGTCTAGCTCAAAGCGATGTTTTCAGGTTTCAAACCTATGTACGTCTATTCAAGAGCCACCTCTACCTTGTCATATCTTGTCACGGCCCGTCCTTGGGGCCCGTGCTGTGACTACCCCAAGCCCACCTTCCTTAGGCCAGGGGATGGCGACTAGCACCAAGGTGTAAATTCCCGATAAAAGGGAAGGCATTGCCTTTTTAAAGTAAACAAACACCACAGAGCAAGCAAGCAGAAGAAGTAAACACTAAGTAAAATCTAGTACAATAGTATGTGTGGAAAAGTAAGTGCGCCAGTATAGAAACCCAAACTGAAAGTAAAGTACAAGTGGAAGGGAAAACATCAACTGTAAAGTAAAGCCGCAACGCCGAGCTGTCTACTAGAAATACCTCCTGAAGGGTGATAACAGATAGCCACCTCCGCTTCTCGGGTCCATCCGACCGCTCTGAGTACGTCTCGTCCAGTGGTCCACCTCCAGGTACGGTCCTGCTCCGCAAGCCTCAACCATGATCAGCGCTGTTCTTCGTCTGCAACAAACACAACATAGTGTGGGCATATCCCGTGCATGGGTGAGTATAAGATACTCAGTAGGGACCCCAAGACCCCTGAAGGTCTCCCAAAATCCACAAAGGATTGTCCAAAAAGGAATGATACAATCACGAAGTAACATCTGACACTGCTTAGGTATATTCCCATACATATACCTAAGTCATCAATTCTCGTTCGGCTCCAACATCCGAACCCAAGTACAACCCATTACACACAAAAAAGAAAAACGTAAATCCACACAGGATAGCACAAAACAATCCACAATGGAAAGAAAATAGGATTCAGCTCACACAGATATACTTCTTCATATGACGATAGAGATGATCAGATATATCCACTGATTCATCTAAGTCATCGGACCCACAAAGGATCGATAGGTACTAACCCCCGTAATGACCCAGGAAGGGTCTGACCCACAAAGGATCAATAGGTAACTAACCCCCACAATGACCCAGGAAGAGTCTGACCCACACTAGATTGATAGGTAACTAACCCCCGCAAAGACCCACACAGGATCAGACCCACACAGGATCGATAGATAACTAACCCCCGCAATGACCCACGCAGGATCAGACCCACACCAGATCGGTAGAAATGATCCACGTAGGATCGCTGAGTGATGTATTCGTCATCGTCGAATCCACTGAGGATCTCTATGTAGTCATCATCGTCACAGTCACAGTCACAGCCAGCTCAAGGGTTCCCACACACAGCAAGCTCGTTCGGGATGGTCCAGTCCACAAGACGAGGGGCTGATACATCAACTGACACATAGTCCAGAGTTGATGTATCCAAATGTTACGTATCATCAACAGGAACTCAACGTTGCATACGTCTTGTCAATCGGATGCCTGGTCTGAGAGTTATTGGCTTTTTCATCCCAGAGGCCCGGTTGGTTTTTAAGGCAAAACTAACCCGACCGTACTCCACTGGCATCCAAACCTCTAGCAGAATATCCAAAAGATTCTTCTCACATAGAGTAATCCAACAATGTTGACAGCACGTCAATCGGACGTCCGGAGCTTAAGATATGAGCGTTTCCACTCCGAGGGCCCGGTTGGTTTCGTGTACGAACCAACCCGGCCGAACCCAAAGTATTCCAAAACCTTGAGTGTGATATACCGAAACGACCGTCTCGATCCAAGGATCGCATCGCAACTGACGGTGCGTTGATCGGAGGCCCGTAGGACATGTTATGGGCGTCCGACCTGAAAGGAATCGGTATTAAGGGGTTCGGGCCTGGTCCGACCCGGTCCGATACCCCCGGGGTCGATCTGAACCTTGTAGACCTGAACTGGGTCCGGGTCTAGCCCACTTGAGTGCGGCCCGGCCTGGGCACAGCGCGCCCAGCGCGCTGGCCAGGCGCTCGGCCAAACGGCCGAGCCATTTGGCGTGGGGGGGGGGGGGGGGCTTTCCCCCCTGGTTGAAACAGCGGCCCCCTTTAATGGGGGCCATTTTGCTGGCTGGCCGGGGTTTTGAACCCCTGGATTCATCTTGTCCGGCCGGCCCACCCCGGCCGGCCGGTTTTTGCCACCACGGGACCGCCGACAGCCGGTCCCCTCCCTGCTCCGACACCGGCGGCCCGGAACCGGCCGCCGGTCACCCTGCTCAGCCGCGACCTGAAACCGACAACGACCTGGTTCGTCCTGCACGGTGCAACAGTGCCACGCCCCTCCAACGCGTCCCCTCTCCGGCTGCGGTGTCTTCGGTTCTCTTCGACATGGCACGACGGTGTCGTGTCCTTGTTCGATTTCACGGCGCAGCGCGACGGGGCTACCCATTCTTTACCGCACGATTCCGCGTGGTGCGTCGACACCACACCATTCCGTTCCAATACACAAAAGATCCAACAAGGATAGAGGAGGTGGGTCGGCCGTGTTTGTGCGGTCCAGCCCCCCTCTCGTTAATCGATAGCATTTGGTCTTATTACACAAAGAACGTCAAAGTAGAATTCATGAACGAAATACAATAATTAAACCCCTACCTTGTGTGAACTTTAACGGAGGTTCATCAAATGAGGATTCATTGTGGAAAAACTGTCGCGGAAAGAGACGTCGTGGAAGGAGGAAGTCGTGTCGATGTCGCGGTAAATGGCGTCACATAATCGGTTTCTGAGAACTTGACGTTCCTCGTCGGAGGCCGATGTGTTCTTCGCGTTCTTCGTCGAAGAAGAAGAAGTTCCTCAAGTCCTTAGTCTTTTCTCCCAAAAACTCCACCACAAGGTTCCAAACCCAAATAAAATAAGATCACCTCTTATTTTATTAACATAACATAACTTTTGAATTTCAAGAGTTTGAAATTCAAATATCCACACTTAACACACTTAATTAATAACATAAGTTATTAATGTTTAAGTTATCAAAAGTTAATGCTGAGTTGAGGGGGGTTGAAGAATATGAAGGGGTGGGGTTCGTGTGGGCCCCACCACCCTCATAACCTCTCTTTGGAAGTTGAGTAGTTACCCAACTTCCACCCAAAGCCTTAAACCACTAAAAGAAAATAATAATTGTAGTTATTTTATAAATTAAACTTCCATAATTTGTATCATCTTCTCTCGTGAAAACACATCTCCAGAAATGGAGTTCCTAAGAAATTACCAGTTCTACGGTTCCATTGGTGCCCTCGGAATTCGATTCCGAGCACCAGTTCAAAAGATAGGAATCCCCGCACATTCGTTCACTGAACGTACCCAAGCTAAACTTCGGATAAAAATTTCAGGCACACCGGGAATCAGAATCAAGTGCCGTCTGAAACTGCGTTCTTGTAAAATCCCAAAGAAAATTAAGAAAAAATTTCCCTTGAATTTTACGGGTCTTTACATAACTCCCACCTCAGGGATTTATGTCCCCGTAATGATACATCAAAAACTAGGCAAACAAATGTGGGTATTGAGCACGCATCTGAGCCTCCCGCTCCCAAGTGCTCTCCTGGAGGTTTCTGTGCTGCCATCTGATGCGCACCAGAGGAATCAATCGTCCACGTAGGGCCCGCTCTTGTCGATCCTCGATCTCCACTAGGACCTCCATAAAATTTACCCCATCATTAAAGTCCAGCTCCCCATGGTCAATGATATGTGTCAGGTCGTGCACATATCTCCTCAGCAGAGATACATTGAAGACGTCGTGCACACGGTGCAACTGAGGTGGTATAGCCAGGCGATAAAGCACCTCGTCGATACTGCTGAAGACCTGGAAGGGTCCAATGAAGCATGGAGACAACTTGCCTCCTCAGCCAAATCTCTGTAATCCACATCGAGATAAGACACGCAAGAAGACGTGGTCGCCATCCTCGAACTCTAGTGGCCTCAGCCTCCTGTCAGCATAAGACTTCTGCCGGCTCTGATATGTTTCATCCGTTCCTGGATGACCTGGACCTTCTCTGCCATGGCCTAGACCATCTCCGGTCCCACAAGTGCTGACTCCCCAGGGTCTGTCCATCACAAAGGAGATCTGCAATGTCGTCCATACAACGCCTCGTATGGTGCCATCCCGATGGTGGAGTGGTAACTGTGGTTGTACACAAACTGCACATCGGGTAGGTGGTCCTCCCAACTGCGACCAAAGTCAAGGACACATGCGCGAAGCATGTCCTCGAGAGTCTGAATGATCCTCTCCATCTGACCATCCATCAGAGGGAGAAAGGCTGTGCTCAGACGTAGCTGCATCCCGAACGCCTCATGAAACCCATTCCAAAGCCGGGAAGTAAAGCGAGCATCTTGATCGGAGACGATAGATGATGGCACACCCTGAATCCACACAATCTCCTGAACATAATGTCATCCCAAGATCTCCACTGAGCCCTGCTCTCTGATGGGTAAGAAGTGTGCTGACTTGGTGAGTCGGTCGACAATCACCCAAATAGAGTCGTGACCTCTGGAAGTGCGTGAAAGTCCTGTCACAAAGTCCATAGATATGTCGTCCCACTTCCACTCCGGGACCTCCAAAGGTTGTACCAAACCTGTTGGTACCTGGTGCTCTGCCTTCACCTACTGGCAGGTGAGGCATCAAGAAACGAACCCCGCCACAACATTCTTCATGCCCGGCCACCAGGGCTGTCCTCTGAGATCCTGGTACATCTTCACCACTCCAGGATGTACAGCCAAATGAGAAGTGTGAAAATCTCTCAGCACTTCATCCCGTAAAGCAACTGGTACCAAGGTACTTGCTCTGAAAAGGACGTCGTGCTCTTCTCCAAGTAGAAACCATCAGGTGCCTGTCCTGAGGATATCTGTGCACTCCGCGTCTCACAGTCAGTGTCCCCACGTTGTGCCTCTCTGACCCGCTGTAGTAGTGGAGGGGTGACTGTGAGAGACTGAAGGAAGGCTGCTCCATCTCTATCCATGCCTCTAGGGGCACTAGTCAAACTCTTTCTCAGCTCCTGGAAGATCTGCTGACATCTGTCTGACCACACGAAAGGTTTCCCCTTCCTCCTTAACGTTCTTCAAAGCTGCAATGATTTATCCATTGCTGAAAAGGGAAATCTGGTCTCATCCACTGGATAAACCACGTACCTTGCCAAATATAGTAAATCCCATCATGATTAGTTAATTCATGGCATGGATGACGTCGTAAGGCCTAGACGCTGCTACCAAGAGATCCAACCGTTACTCTCACCTCCAAGGGCTGAGTCAGACTGTCGGCATCAGTGTGTGGTCACTTGGTCTCCTTCAGTAAGAATCTCGCAAGTGAGGGTCAAGTAAACTATTTTTTTAACCGGCACCTCTTAGTATTAACAAACAAAAGACAAGAAAGAAAACATCACTATTGCAAGCCTCTTTTATTACTTCAACTCAAAGTACACGGACACAAGGAAACACAAACAAAGAATCCAAAGGCACTATGGTCAAGGGCCTCTATTCCTGGAGCCAGTCCTGCACTTGTCCACCCGCTTCCGGAGCTCCATGATCGTAGGCTTCAGCTGCCTGAAGCTGTGCTCTCCCTTGAGGTCGAGGTGGACCTCCTGGTGGTGGTGGTGGTACAGCCTCAAAGCGTCGCCCACCACCTGCTGCTTGGCCAGCTCCTCTGCCTTGTCCTCCTACTCCCTGTGGACCGCCACGGTCGAACCTATGCCTCTTCCTAGGTGGTTCCTCAACCGTCTGCTACTCCTCTTCCTGGCAGTTCGAGAAGTCACGAGCCATGTGGCCCTGCCCGCCGCATGCATAGCACTGTCTTCCACTCGTAATACTGGTTATACTGTGTGTGCCCCGCACCTCCGAGCCAGTATCCTTTGGTCTTCCGCCCGTTGGCCTGGCCCGCTTGGACCCATGAGTCATCCGTCGACTGCCTCCTGCAGAAGACACTGCTACATGCCGCCCTGCGGTGGGTCTCGGCACTGGTGTAGACTCAGCAAGAAATCTCTCGATGAAAAGGGCTCACTCCAATACTCATGTCTGAGTCGGAATGCTGAGAGAGATCATCGATGCCCTGATCTCGTGCCTCAATCCCTGCTCAAAGGTCTGGGCCCGGAAGAATGGGTCTCGTACCATGTCTGTCGAGTAGCGTGAGAGATCAGTAAATCTCGCCGAGTATTGGGCGACTGTCAAGCTTCTCTACCGCAGCTGAAGAAGCTCCTGGATGCGCACCGCACGGAGGGTGTCTGGGACGAACTTCGAGCAGAAGAGGCTCTCAAAGTCCATCCATATGAGAGATGCCTCATCATGCACCTGGAGCATCATGCTCCACCATCTGCCTACTTCGGTGTGCAGTAGGCTCGCTGCGAGGATCACCATGAGGTCTGCTGGTGTCCTCACTAACCTGTAAACTCTCACCACTGCCTCCAGCCAGTCCTCGGTTGCCTGGGGGTCCATATCCCCACAGAAACTGGGCGGTCGCTAGTGCTGGAACTCATGCAGTGCACTAAGGTGACATGCATCGTCAGCAGCTAGGGCTGGAAGCATCGGTGGCTCGGCGGGTAGAGCTACCGCCGGTTCCACTGCTGACAACGGGCCCTGCACCGAGGCCTTGTCGCTCAGGGGGCTGTCGTCACGCTCAAACATCATAACCCCATCTGGCTGTCGTCGTGGGGACATCCTAATAAGAAACAGGTGTACCATGGTCAAACAATATACATGGTAAGCTGACACAAAATAATCACCACGAAAACTTGAAACACACATGCAATCAATGTTTTCGTGCATTAAGTCGGAAATCAGAAGTCAGGGTCCTGGTGTATGGATACGTCAGCCGCCGCACCAACACTGGACTCCCTGGACTGATAACCAAATCCAGTACGCTTATCACTATTGCTACACATAGAAAAGATTAGAGTCCCAAGTTCTGTGGTAGAACCGAACTCCTCTAATACCAATTTGTCATGACCCGTCCTCAGGGCCCGTGCCGTGACTACCCCAAGACCGCCTTCCTTAGGCCAGGGGCTAGCTACTAGCACCAAGGCGTAAATTCCTGATAAAAGGAAAGGCATTGACTTTGTAAAGTAAACAAACGCCATAGAGCAAGCAAGCAGAAGAAGAAAACACTAAGTAAAAGCTGGTACAACAGTAAGTGAGGAAAAGTAAGTGGGCCAGTATACAAACCCAAACTGAAAGTAAAGTACAACTGGAAGGGAAAACAACAACTATAAAGTAATTCTGAAACGTCGAGATGTCTACTAGAAATCCCTCCTGGAGGGTGAGAACGGACAGCCTCCTCCACTTCTTGGGTCAAGTCGACCGCTCCGAGTACGTCCCGTCCAGTGGTCCACCTCCAGGTACCGTCCTGCTCCGCAAGCCTCAACCATGATCAGCATTGTCCGTCGTCTGCAACCAACACAACATAGTGTGGGCATAGCCCTTGTAGGGGAGAGTATAAGCTACTTAGTAGGGACCCCAAGACCCCAGAAGGTCTCCCAAAATCCACAAAGGATAATCCACAAAAGAAATATACAATCACAAAGTAACATCTGACAGTACTTAGGTATATGCCCATACATATACCTAAGTCATCAATTCTCATTCGTCTCCAACATCCGAACCTAAGTACAACCCTATCCACACAGGAAATCAAAACATAAATCCACACAGGATAGCACAACACAATCCACAAAGGAATGAAAATAGGATTCAGCTCACATAGGTATACTTATTCATATGACGATAGAGATGATCAGATATATCCACTGACTCATCTATGTCGTCGGACCCACAAAGGATCTATAGGTACTAACCCCCGCAATGACCCAGGAATGGTCTAACCCACACAGGATCGATAGGTAACTAACCCCTGCAATGACCCAGGAAGGGTTTGACCCACACAGGATCGATAGGTAACTAACCCCCACAAAGACCCACACAGGATCGGACCCACATAGGATCGATAGGTAACTAACCCCTCCAATGACCCACACAGGATCGGACCCACACAGGATTTGTAAGCGATGGCTCACACAGAACCGCTGAGCACTGACCCACATAGGATCAGACCCACACAGGATCGGTAGCACTGATCGACGTAGGATCGCTGAGTGTTGTAGTCATCGCCGTCGAATCCACTGAGGATCTTTGTACAGTCGTTATCGTCACTGTCATAGTCGCAGCCAGCTCTAGGGTTCCCGCACATAGCAAGCTCACTCGAGAGGGTCTGCACCACGAGCCGAGGGGCTGATACATCAGTTGACACATAGTCTAGAGTTGATTTATCCAAAAGTTCTGTATCATCAACAGGAACTCAACGTCGCAGACGACACATCAATCGGACGCCCGGTCTGAGAGTTATTGGCTTTTTCGTCCCAGGGGCCCGGTTGGTTTTTTAGAAAAAACCAACCTTACCGTACTCCACCTGCATCCAAACCTCTGGTGGAGTAATCCAAAAGATCCGTCTCACATATAGGAATCTTAAAAAGTTGACGGCACGTCAATCGGACGTTCAGAGCTTAAGATATGAGCGTTTCCGCTCCGTGGGCCTAGTTGCTTTCGTGTACGAACCAACCCGGACGAATCCAAAGTATTCTAAAACCTTGAGTGCGATATACTGAAACAACCATATCGATATGAGGATCACATCTCAATTGACAGTGCGTCGATCGGAGGCCTATAGCACATGTTATGGGCATCCAACCGGAAAAGATTCCGTAGTAAGGGGTTCGGGCCCGGTCTGACCCGGCCCGATACCCCCGGGGTCGACCCGAACCATGTCGACCCGAACCGGGTCCGGGTCTGGCACTCTTGGGCGCGGCCCGGCCCAGCTGGTGCGGCCCAGCGCACTGGCCAGGCGCTCAGCCAAACAGCCGAGCCGTTTGGCGTGGGGGGGGGGGGGGGGGGGGGCGCCTACCCCTGGTTGTAATCGCGGCCCCCCTTTAATGGGGGCTATTTTGCTTGCCGGCCGGGGGTTTGATCCCCGGCTTCCTCTTGTCCGGCCTGCCCACCCCGGCCGGCCGGTTTCTTCCACCATGGTACCGGCGATGGCCTGTCCCCTCCCTGCTCTGACAATGGAGGCCTGGACCGGCCGCCGGTCACCCTGCTCAGTCGCAGCCCGGAACCAACCTCGGCTTGGTTCGTCCGGCACGGCGCGATGGCGCCTTGCCCCTCCGCCGCAGCCCCACTCCGGCCATGGTGTCTTCGGTTCTCTTCGACGCGGCATGACAGCGTCACGTCCTTATTCGATTTCACGGTGCGGCGCGACGGCGCCGCACATTCTTTACCGCACGATTCAGTGTGGTGCGTCGGCACCACACCATTCAGTTCCAATCCACAAAAGAACCAACAAGGATAAAAGAGATGGGTCGTCCGTGTTTGTGTGGTCCGACCCCCATCTCATTAATTGATAGCATTTGGTCTTATTATAAGAAGAACTTCAAAGTAGAATTCACGAACGAAATAAAATAATTAAACCCATACCTTGTGTGAACTTGAACAGAGGTTCGTCGAATGATGATTCGTCGTGGAAAAACCATCGTGGAAAGAGACGTCATGGAAGGAGGAAGTCGCATAGGTGTCACGGTAAACGGAGTCGCATAATCGGTTTCCGAGAACTCGACGTTCTTAGTCGGAGACCGATGTGTTCTTCGCGTTCTTCGTCGAAGAAGAAGATGTTCCTCAAGTCCTTAGTATTTTCTCCAAAAAACTCCACCACTGCATTCCAACCCCAAATAAAATAAGCTCACCTCATATTTTATTAACATAACATAACTTTTGAATTTCAAGAGTGTGAAATTCAAATATCCACACTTAAATCACTTAATTAATAACATAAGTTATTAATGTTTAAGTTATCAAAAGATAATGGTGAGTTGAGGGGGGTTAAAGAATATGAAGGGGTGGGGTTCGGGTGGGCCCCACCACCCTCATAACCTCTCTTGGGAAGTTGGGTAGTTACCCAACTTCCACCCAAAGCCTTAAACCACTAAAATAAAATAAAAATTGTAGTTAATTTATAAATTAAACTTCCACAATTTTTATCATCTTCTCTCGTGAAAACGCAACTCCAGAAATGGTGTTCCTAAGAAATTACTGGCGCTACAGTTCCATCGGTGCCCTCAGAATTTGATTCCGAGCACCGGTTCAAAATATAAGAATTCCCACTTTTTCATTCACTGAACTTACCCGAGCAAATGTTTGGATATACATTCCGAGCACACAGGGCCTCGGATTCAAGTGCCGTCTGAAACTCTGTTCTTGTAAAAACCCAATGAAAATTAAGAAAAAATTTACCTTTAATTTTATGGGTCTTTACATATCTAAAGATTAATTCTTTACCCAATGCATTGGAGAACTATCAGGGCGACCCTTAATATGTCTTTATTTTCATATGAGTCTCATATATCATAATAAAACATTTCATAAATAACCCAAAGAGAATAAAATAAATGGGTTTTATTTCAAAATTGTGATGTTTTAAAAGTTCATAAAAATAAGATCATTATGTCATTTATAAACCATAGAAAAGGGAGTGAGGGTTATATGTAAGTAAATTCTAGAATCAAATATATCATTTTTTATATTTATGAACACCCATAGAAACGAAATAGTTTTAGGTATTCACATAAATAAAACAATAGAATTCTTGAGAAAAAGAGTGGGGAGTTTTGAGATAAAAAGTATGCAGCATAACGTTTATACAACATGGTTTTAGGAAATATTAAAAACAGAGGGGAAAAGGGAAAAATACCCATATAAATTTAAAAATACTATATGGGTACATAATAATATCATATAATGGATATTTTAATTACATTTCACATGAAAAGGACACATGAAAGAAAAGAGAAGATGCAATTACGAGAAATTCAGCACCCTAACATCGTCAATTAAAAATTAAAAAAATTAATTGATGATAAAGAAAAGGGTATATAAACATTTCAACATAAAATGGGCAGTAGTACGGATATATAAAAACAATCCCCACACAATAAAACCGAACTATAAGACATAACATAATAGAAGTAATGACTTAAACGAGGAGGGTGAAAGTTTCCATTACCTTGAAGAGTAACTTCAAAAGATTGATGTTCGGGGCCTTGGGAGGCTTCATGGGAACTTAGTAGGACTCCTTGGGAGGTAAAAAGACCAGATCATAGATTTGGAGAATTTAGGAATGAAATTAATGAGGAATAGGCTTGGTATTTATAAGAAATGTTAGAGAATAAGTTAGTAATTTCAAGGGACACCTCATCGGTGGTATTTTCAAAACCATGGGCTTTTCCATTGTATTGGACACATGGGACACCTCATAGAATATATTACTATTCTTAAGTTGACTAGAATGATAACATCATTAATGATGTCATTAAACACCAGAAACTCAAAACTATAATTTTACTATTCACTAAAATTCAAATATTTTAGAAAATTCTCAAAAAATCACCCTAAACTAATTTCGATGCTCTAAATTAAAAAATGAACTCATTTTTATGAACATAATTTTATAAATATTTTTAATTTTATTTCTTAAATAAAATCATTACTCCAAAAATACAACTTTAAAACTATAACTCCTTCTATAACAACTTAAGAAAGTAATCAAGTTCCCATAAAATTATCATATAACCATAATACAACAAATTAACAATATATAATTACATTTTATGAAAATTAATTTCCATTTTAAATTATTAAATTAATTATAAAATTTTAAATAAAATATTTTTGAAATATAAAAATACCAAAACATATACCATGATCGTGTTTTCAATTTTTAAATGTCTAAAATGTGTTTATACATTCATGGGTGATGTTTCTATTTTTTTGGCCGATTTTCTATTCATTATTTTTCATTACTATTCATACATTACTTTTCACTAAAAATTAAGTTGTTCTTATTAGACCTTAAATTTCCTACCTAACACAACTATTGAAGACCATTCTTTGAAAATAAATTCACATTATTAATTATTAAAAAAATACAAAAAAATAAGGTACCTCTTTTTTACAAAATTCGTCAATAAAATGGAACTATAAATACATCCTACATTTATCAGGATATTTGAAAAGCACAAATTTTTACATAATAAGAAATATCAATTTTATTTATACGAAGGGACTAAAAAAAGTATCTATGGCTTTGTTACATATCCACTTATAAACCCTACATAGGACTTAAGGGTAAGGTTTTCTATAGTGATAGAATCTTGAGACGGCTCAGACAACACTGCCTGAGTGGCAATTTCAATCAACTCGAACTTCTACCTTAAGAGATTTTGTTCATGCCTGACATGTTGTAGTTCATATTGGGCTTGGCCCAGAGCAAATCCCCGAGATGCAACCTCCTTCCCAAGCTCCGACAGATGGGCTTCATACGACCCGAGTCTACTGGATGAGGCCATTGACTCTTCTTTCTATATTAATTAACAAATATCACTTGTATTTATAAATAATAATTGTAAAATTAAGAGTTTAGTTTCCAATGGTCATATTGAACAATGGTCATATAACATTCAAAGCTCAATGGTAACATTTTAATTATAATCACTTCATTACTTTAAGGATATAATTTTGATGAGTATTAAATAACGCAAAAAAAATTAGTATACAAATTTTATTTAATTGTTCGGGTCGTTACAATATTCAACTCTTTCTTTGTGAATATGTACATGAGGCTTTTGTGAACCGTATATATTTCACACTTCTCCCCAAAGAGATAATGATGCCAAATGTTCAAAGAGAAGATCACTACAGCCAACTCTAGGTCATGTGTTGGATAGTTCTGCTCATGAAATTTTAATTTCCTTGAAGCATAGGTGAGGAATTTGTCATTTGACATCATCACACATCCCAAGAAATTCTTTAAAGAATCACTAAATACCACAAAATGTTCTCCACTTGTGGGTGGTGCAATCACGGGCACAGTGATAAGAATCCTTTTCAACTCCTTCAAGATTTCTTTTCATTCATCAATCTAATCAAACATTACTCCCTTCTGAGTTATCTTGGTAAGAGGGTTGGAAAATCGTGAGAAATTCTCACAAATTTTTAATAATATTCAGCTAACACGAAGAATCTGCGGATATCCGTTACCGATGTTGGCCTCAACCATCCCTCTATAGTATCTTTATTAGAGGGATCCACAGATATTCCATTGATTGTGATGATATGGCCCATGAATGCTACCTCCTTCAAATCGAACTCACACTTGATGTACTTTTCATAGATCTTATTTGTTCGCAAGGTCTCTAGTACAGTGCCTATATGCTCCTCATTCTCCTCCTTGGTTTTGGAGTATATTAGAATATCGTCTATAAAGACTACAACAAAAATTTATAGGTGATATTTAACTACTCTATTCATCTAGTACATGAAAATGGCAGGATAATTAGTGAGTCTGAATGGCATTACTATGAATTCATAGTGCATGTATCTTGTATGAAAAGCAGTCTTTGGGATATCTTCCTTATTCACCCTTACATCGTAATATCTCGACCAACAATACACGTTGGAGAAGTATTGTTCACCACGTATCTGATCAAACAAGTTATCAATTCAGGGAAGAGGATACCTTTTCTTTATTGTGATTATTTGAGATCATGGTAATCAATGAAAAGGTGCATTGACCCATCCTTCTTCTTAATGAAGAGGACTTGAGCACCACATGGTGAAACACTTGGGCATATAAACCCTTTATCCAGATTCTTCTATAGAGGTTTCATCATCTCCTCAAGATCCACAATAGCAATTCTATATAGATTCATGGATATTAGAAACGCACCAGGTATAAGATCAAATTAGAATTCAACAACTCTTCATGGAGGCAGACCAAGCAATTCCTCGAGAAACAAATCTGTTAATTCCCTCAAAATAGGCTTGTATTCAATTATGGATTCTTCAATGGACTCAATCTTCTGATAAAGATACAAGTGCTTATAGGGAAGAAATTTCCATGCTCGAGATGATGGATCTAATGAAGATTCATCCTCCTCCTTACACTTGTACAGAATAGGGGGTTGATTCTCCACATGGATAGTGATTTCCCTCTCATAGAAAATTATGTTGGCTCTATATATGGAAATCCAATCCAGGCCAAGAGTCGCATCAAATTCCACCATAGGGAATATGATGAGGTTTTCCGGAAATTTAAATCCATATATTTTGACTGGGAAAGAGTTATATTCATGGGATACAATGATTTAACCATTTTTCATAATCACCAACATATTTACATACATGATTTGTGGTGGTGTTGTGATTTTTCTACTAAACATTCAGGATATAAAAGAATTTTTAGAACCAGAATCAAAAATCATGTTTTCTATTCTTGGATGAATAAGTAGTGTACCTGTCGCCACCTCATTTTTCGGGTTCAAATTGGTGGCAGTGATAGAAAAATCATTCCCTTGCTACCTTGGAGGTTTTTGGTTGCCTTCAAAAACCCTTTTCATAAGGCGCGGATTTGTAAGATGGTCTGGTTATTTTCTGTTGAAGCAATGAACAACATGTTGAGAGACGAACGGAGAATTTCTCTCCTCTATCGAAACCGCAAGTTTTTCATCTTGGTAGTTAACAACAAGGTGCCCTTCTCTTCCACAAATAACGCATTTTCTCATCCGCTCAATAAAATTCTAGGGTGCTTCTTTTCACACCTTTGGAAAGTGGGGCGATGGATATTCTTCATAACATAGTATTTATCCATTGGACCACATGAATTGAAGTCCACCTATTGATTCGTATTCTCATGATACCATTAAGACTCCCCGATCTCAATTTCATCCTTGAAGGAACATCAGAAAATTTCCTCATAGTTGTCGAAGTCACGGATCACCAGGGCATTCCACAGGCTAGGTTTCATCCCACTAAAGAAGCGGTCAACCATTCATTCTGAGGTAATGATATAGCCAGAGGTGTATCATGAAATCGTTGTGATGTTTTCTTCGTACGCTTCGATGGATTCGTTGTCTCTTTGCTTGAGGGAAAGGAATTCCATTTCAATCATAAGCTGGAGGGTGCGAGGAAAATATTTATCGAAAGACATTTTTTGGAAATCCTTTCATTCCAACACCACGATCTACTCAACAGAATATTTATTTTTTATCAATGTCGACCATTTATCGGCATCACCCTCCATACGATAAGCATCAAGAAGAACCTTCCCTTGTTCGGAACATTGAAGGATGGATAAGATATTTTCGAAGGAGATGATCTATTGTTTGGAGATAAAGGTATTAGATGATCCATTAAAAGTAGGAGGCCTTTATCTCATGAATCTCTCAATAGAAACATTTTCTTTCATAGTGGGTTTGAATGTTCCTCTAGACCCATGCTTCTATTCAAAACATGAGTTAGCTGAGAGAGAATCATGAAAAAGTTCATGATTCCCACTCTATTTGGATTGGGCATCCCGTTAGAACAATCATCACATTGATCTTAGCGTCAGTTTTTAGCCCGAATCCTCCTATTAGAATCCATTAGATAGAATAAAATAAAATATAGGGTTAACACATAAAGGGTAATTCAAAAAAAAAACAGATAACTTATAAATTACTTTTATTTCCTAAACATATTAATCTATAAGTCTCAATCAATGTTATCCCTGATCTATGTCCCAACATATATTCTTTGGGAAATTTTTTCTAATTACCTTAATAATGGTCCATACTATGATTTTGAATTTTCCAAAGCATATTTTCTAGGAGTTTCATAACCAAACAGTGCAGTAAGACCCGTTTTGTTGTACGAGAATACCTCCGGTGAAGCCCGAAACTCCTTGTCGGAGTTTTCACTCCTAGGTACATCTATCATATCCAGATAAAGATGTATTTTCTTGATAAAACACTTACTAAATACTAACAAAAATATTGGTATGTACTTATATATTTATTCTTATCCCTAATAATTTTACTAGGGTTTTCTAATCCAAATACCAAAAATAACTAAACCTATCCTCTGATACCAACTACAATAACCCTACTTTTTATTCCACACTTAAACATGATTTATTACATAAAATCATCTCTTGATAAAACATAGAAGATATAGATTTCTAGTGTCTATAGGGATTATGAACTTTACATAATGACCTAAAACATGAAACACATCATCTTTCTAAAAAACATACATTACATGACCATTACATTCCCTCATTCTTAGCATTTCTTGGGATAACCTAAGGACATGCATAAGAAAATGGTGAGTTATAAAGCACAATAAGGGAGTAAACAAGGTATAACAAGAATATTAAAATACATGGTAGGAAATATGAATATTAATGGAGTACAGTAGAAAAATGAATATAAAGGCATGATATAGAATGATTTTTACATTTATCGAAAATTCATAAGTTTTGACTTAAACAGCTTTCAGACCATAAAAAAATTGTAATTGTATTATAAAAATTACACATTCATTTATTTTTAATAAAAATTAATTTAAAAATAATATTTTATTAAAATATTATATAATTAAAAAATCCAATAATTCATAAAACATTATTTTTTTAATTGAATATTAACTAAAATTACTATTTTTTATTTAAAAACTATATACAAAATAAAAATAATAAAATGAAAGTATATTCATTATTATGTAAAAAATAAGGTCAATAATCATAGTGCAAGGGTCTTGATACATAACCCCTTATAAAACCTGCATACGATCAAAGGGTAAGGTGTACGATTGTGAGAAACTCTTGGGGTGGCTCGGATAACATCACTCGAGTGGTAATCTATATCAACTTCCACTTCTCTCATTGGCGTTTCCGTTCAAGATTCATGTGTTGAATCTCAGCTTGTACTTTGTTAAGAGAGAAGCCCAATGATTCCACCTCCTTTCCTAGCTCCGAAAAATGGTCTTCTTATAGGGAAAATCTCTTGGAAGAGGGCATCGATAATTTTTTCTGAGAAAATAGGATTTGTTAAAGCCTTAAATTTATACTAATAATGTGATCATTGTTCAATGGATTTATTAGAAATGGTCACAATTAATAATCGTATTTTGAAATCAAAAAACATAAAATCAAGGAAGTGTATATTATTTATATGATCATTCTACATAATAAGACATTTAATTGGATCAATAGGTATTTTCTTTAACAAACTTTTGAGTCATTGAAATCTTCTCCCCTTAAGAAATTTCACTCTTGAAATTTCCTTTTACCACAATAAAATAGATGTGGGTAACTCTGCCTCATTACTTCCTCTAGTTCCCATGTTGATTATTCAAACTTGTGGTTTCTCCACAAAACATTCATGAGTGTCATTGTAATTTTTACTAGAACTTCTTCCATACGATATAATAACTTCTCCATCTTATCTTCATAGGAGAGGCCATTATTCCATGGTACCTCCTCTCGATTGAGTACATGTGATGGATCAGGTATGTACTTCCTTAAGAGTGATATATGGAATACATCATGTACTTGAGATAGGTTCGGTGGTAGTCCTAGTAGATAGGACATTTCTCCAAGCCGATCAAGGATCTCAAAAGGGTCGATGTACCTTGGACTAAGCTTTCCCATCTTCCCAAATCTCATAACTCTTTTCCATGGTGATATGTGGAGGAATACCATGTCTCTGACATCAAGTTATTGGTCTCATTGACGTTTATCAGCATAGCTCTTTTGTCCACTCTGAGCAGCATTAATATGCTGCTGGATGGTGTTAACCATCTTCACCATTTATTTGACCATTTTCTGACTTAGGAGTTTTCTCCCCCAAAATTCATCACAAGATCTCGGTGTTCTACAAATATACTAATACAGCGCTTCATATGAAACCATTTCGATGCTTGAGTGGAAATTGTTGTTATAAGAAAACTCAACCAAAGGAAGAATTTGATCCCAACCTCCTTTGAAGACCATTGAGAAAACTCTCAACATGTACTCAAGTGTCCGGATAGTCCACTATGATTGGAAATCAATTTTAGGATGATAAGTCGTACTAAAGTTTAGCTCAGTTTATAGAGCATGTTTAAGAATATTCCAAAACATAGAGGTGAGTCTTTGATCTTGATCGGATACAATAGATAGTGGTACTCAATGCAGCCTTACCACGTTTCTGATGTATATTTGTTCCAGTTGATCCAATGAGAAATCCTTCCAAATTTCAATGAAGTGTGTTGTAATTGTAAGATGATCCATAACAACCTAGATATATTTGTTTCTTTTGGATGTCTTTGGACATCCAATGACAAAGTCCATGGTGATCTTCTCCCATTTCCTTACTGGTATGTGTAATGTTTGCATCATCCCCTTAGACTTCTGTCTCCTAGCTTTCATTTGATCACAAACCAGGAACATTGATTTATATTCAATGATCTACTTCTTCATGTTATCCAACCAATAATTCTTCCAGATATCTCGATACATATTTGTTTTTCCTGGGTGGATGGAGAAATGTGAACTATGTGCATCATCCAAATTCTCTTTCTTCACCTCCGGAACATGGTATTTTCCCAAATCTCACAATTCCTTCTTTACTGACATTGAACTCTGAGTATTTTTATTTTCTGATAGTATCCTCCTTCTAAATTCCCACATCATCGTTTTGATCATCCTTTATCCTTTCCAAAAGAGATTCTTGTGAAATAATTTGTGAAAGTATTGATGATGTTCCCTTCTCAATGATTCCCATGTCAATATTCACTAAATCCAAGATTATTGGATCCTTTTCAATTCCCATTAATGATAGAATTTTTGGATAATTTATACTTAGTGAATCTACCACATTGTTCGATTTCCCAGGGTGGTAATGGATTGAACTATCATAGTCTTTGATCTGCTCTAACCATCTTCGTTGGCGCATACTCAACTCTTTCTGTGTGAATATATACTTGAGGCTTCCGCATATATTTTACACTTCTCCCCAAAGAGATAATTCCACCATAAAATCAGAGAAAGGATAACTGCAGCCAAATCCAGGTCATGTGTTGGATAGTTATGATAATTAACATGAAATTGCCTTGATGCACAGGTAATGATATTGTCATTTTTCATCAACACACAACCCTTGACCTTCTTTGAAGCATCACTAAATACCAAAAAAAGTTCTCGACTTGTGGGAAGTGTGAGAACGAGCTTAGTGATAAGCCTCCATTTCAACTCCTTGAATCATTCTTCGCATTCATCAATCCAAGAAAAATTTACTCCCTTTCTATTTAGCTTGGTAAGACGGTTGGAAAATTGTGAGAGATTTTCCCGAAATATTTGATAATATCCAACTAACCCTAAGAATCTAAGAATATCTGTTATCAATATTGGCCTCAGTCGTCCCTCTATTATATATATCTTGGAGGGATCCACAGATATCCCATTACGTGTGATGATATGGCCCAAAAATGATACCTCCTTCAACCATAACACACACTAGTTGTACATTTCATAGATCTTCTCCTTTCACAAGGCCTCTAGTACAATTCTTAGATGATCCTCAAGCCCCTCATTGGTTTTGCAGTATATTAGAATATCATCTATACAGACTACCACAAATTTGTTGAGGTAATCTCTTAAGAGTCTATTCATCATGTACATGAACATTTCTGGAGCAGTACTTAGTCCAAAAGGCATTACTCTGAATTCATGGTGCATTTATCTTGTATGAGAAGCAGTCTTGGGGATATCCTCCATCATGTTTACTTGGTAAAATCCTGACCACAAATACACCAGGGAAAAGTATTGCTCTCCATGTAGCTACTCAAACAAGTCATCAATTTGAGGAATAGGATACTTGTTATTTATCTTGATTTTGTTGACCTCACGATAATCAATGCAATGGAGCATTGACCAATCCTTCCTCTTGATAAAGAGGACTGCTGAACCCCATGGTGAAGCACTTGGGCGTATAAACCCTTTTTCTAGATTCTCATGTAGTTGTTTCTTTAGATCCTCAAGCTCCACAAAAACCATTTTATACAGAGTCTTGGATATTGGTAACACCTAAGGTATAAGATATATTGAAAATTTAGAATCACTTCATGGAGTAAGACTAGGCAATTCCTCAGGAAACACATCTGCGGATTCCCTCACAATAATCATGTATTCAAGGATAGTTTCCTCCTTAGACACACTAATCTTAGAATGATATGTGTTCTCATAGGGCTGTAATATCTAAGCCTGAGATGATGGAGCTAAAGAAGATTCATTAGCCTCCTTGCATGTGTACAAAATCCGGGGTCAATTCCGCACGTGGAGAGTGATTTCACTCTCACAACAATTTATGTTGGATCTATATAAGGAAAGGAAATTCATGCCAGATTTGCATCAAATTCCACCTGAGGGATTATGACGAGGTTTTTCAGAAATTTCAATCCATATATTGTTGTCGGGGATGAGTTATATTCCTGGGATGCAGTGATTGCCCCATTTTCGATACTCACTTACATCTTTACTTCCACGATTTGTGGTGGTTTTGGGATTTTTATCCTAAAGTTTCAGGATATAAAAGAATACGTAGAACCAAAATAAAAAACGGGGGTTTCCTATTTGTTAATGAATAACTAGAGTACCTATCACCACTTTGTTGTTGGGGTTAACTCCATCGATAGTTATGGAAAAAGATTTCCAATTTTGCCTTTGAGGTTGTCGGTTGCCTCCTGAAACCCTTGGCTTAGAGCACTAATTTTCAAGGTGGATGGTTTCTTTTCAGTTTAAGAAAAGAACAACGTGTTGAGAGTAAAATGGGGCATTCATATCCTATTTCATAGCTGTGGGTTTTCTTTTTAGCAATTAACAGCTAGGTTCCCTTCTTTTCCACCCCTAAATAATTTCCTCATCCCCTTTAGGAAATTTTCGGGGTTCTTCTTTCTGCACCTTTGGAAAGTGGGGTGTTGTATCTTCTTAGCACCATTGGATTTATCCATTGGACCACCATAAATGAAGTCCACCTTACACTTCGTATCCCCATGATAGGCCTGAGATTCCATGATCTCCATTTCAACCATGAGGGAACATCTGAAAATTTCATCATAATTGTCGATGTCACAAATCACTAGGGCTTTCTGTAGGCTAGGTTTCAGTTCACCAATGAACCCGTCAAACATGCATTCAGGGGTAAAGAATAACATAGAGGCGTATCATTCAATACTTGTGAAGTTTGACTCGTATGATTTGTTGGTTTCATCTCCTTTTTTCTGGTGGTAATGGATATACCTTTCCATATAATCTGGAGGGTGCGAGGAAAATATTTATCGAAAAATATTTTCATGAAATCCTTCTATTCCAATGCCTCGATCTCCTCCTTTGGCTTTATATTTTTGATCAATTTCGACCATTGATCGGCTTCACCCTCAATACAATATGCAGCTTGAAAAAACATAACTTGTTCATAACATTGAAGGATGGAGAAGATATTTTCAATGGAGTTGATCCTTTGTTCGGAGATTGAGGGATAAGATGATCCATTAAAATTAGTAGGCATTTGTCTCATGAGTCTATCGATAGCGAATTGTTATTTATTAGGGGGGTTGAAAATTACTCTTGACCCATGATTCTATTCAAAACCTGAGTTAACTGAGATAGTATCGTGAAAAATTTTGTTATTCCTGCTCCCATTGGATTGGGAATCTCTTTAGAATAATCATCACATTGTTCTTCGAATCGGTTGTTTCCCAAGTCCTCCAATTACAGGCTATTGGCAGGAATAAAATGAAATCTTGGGGTAACACATAAAGTGTAATTCAAACATAAAAATGGATTACTTATAATTTTTTTTATTTCATTAACTTATGAATCTATACGCTTCAATATATGTTATCCTTTATGTACTTCCCAACATATATTCTTAGGGGAATTTTTTCTTGTTCCCTTAATAATGGTTCATACTACGATTTGGAATTTACCAAATAAAATCTTCTGGGAGTGTCATAACCAAGAGAGAAGCAAGGCCAGTTTTCATGTACTAGGATACCCCGGGTCAAGTCTGACACTCCTTTTTAGAGTTTTCACTCCAATGTGCATCTATTCCAGAGCCACCTCTACCTGCTTGTATCCTGACATGGATGTATTTTCTTGATAGAACACTTACTAAATACTCACCAAAACATAGGTATGTTTCTATTATACTTATTCTTATCCCTAAGGATTTTACTAGGGTTTTACAATCTAAATCCCAAAAATAACTAAATCTATCCTTGAATACCAACAATAAAAACACTACATGATTTATTATATAAAATCATCACCTGATACTACATAGATGATCAAGATTACTGTTGTCTTTGGGTCTTAGGATCATTATATAGTGACCTAAAACATTAAACAATACATATTTATTGAAAAAAACTTTTACATGACAACTAATTCCCTCATACATAGCACTGAATGGGATAAACCAAGAACATGCATAATAAAAAGCTGAGTTATAAAGCCCAGTATGGGTGTAAACATGGTATAACATGATGATTACAATATATGTTAGACAATAAGCATATAAAAGGAGAACAAGAGAAACATGTACATAAAGGAATGTCATATAATGATTATCATAACATTAAAATGTGGAAACAACACTTAACATGGTATAATCATGAGCCAAGGCTCATTGCACATAGAGCATGATTAACCCCTCATTTCACTGGAATTATCATGACTAAAACATCATTTCACTTGAATTAGAATGAGTAATTCCTCATTTAATTTTATGTATCATGATACTAATCTTTATCAAATGCATTGAATCGCTATCAGGGTGAACCCAACTTAGACATTTCATTTCATGCATAAGTGTGCCACATGGATCATATAACATGGCTTCAATAAACCACATCATTTATTCCATGATAAAGGAATATTTAATTTTACGTGGAACTCTATAATCAATAATTAGAAATTCATAAAGGTGAATACCCTTGATAGAGATATGGGCATGGTATTCACTACACAATGACTTTTGCTTTGAAAATCGTTGTGCAATTTCAGCAGCATGACAAGGTGACATCAGAATTCAAAAAAAAATGGCTTATGAGAGGGAATAAGGTGTCGCCTAATATGTAAATTAAATGTAAAGTAAGGGGTCATATATATACATTTCCTAACATGATTAATGGAATTCTAGATTCACAATACAAAATAATTTCTTGAATGCATATGAGGAGAGAGAAATTAAATACAGAATTTTGGCCTGGTAACGGGTATACATGGAAGGAATAGATTATAGAGAAAGTGTTCTATCATAATTCAAACATAATAAGGATAGTATATTGGAGGTTTTAAATTATACCCCAAAATTTATAACATAAAATAAAAGGGTATAACAATATTTAGAAACATGGATAAAATGTGAAAAGAAGGAAACCCTTACATGGAAGTGTGATCCCAAAGGCTTTAGAGGGGCTTGAGAGAGAATTATTGGGAGATTGAGGTTCCTTGGGGGGATTCTAGAGAGAGTAAAGAAGAGGTTAACAGAATTAAAAAGGATTTTAGTGAATAGGAAGTGGGATCTGGGGTGGGATTATTTTGGAAAAGGGGGGGAATTCTTTATTTTTTAGTTTTGGGACACTACACATTAAACAAATCTAAACCACAAACCATCCCATGGTTTTTTCCAAATGGGAGTGGAAAAAAATATTTTAAAAGGAAAATGGCATAACCTCTTAAAATATAGGGTTTCTTACGTGGAGGTGAGTCACACTCTCAATGAAAATCAATTTAAAAAGCTAAAATGTTTTATATGTCTTGGAGGGTCCACTAAAGCTTTGTAAAATAAATCAAAAAACATAGAAATCACATTATTTTAAATGGAAAACTTATATTGGAATTAGAAATATATATTATTTTATTACATCACTTTTGGTTCATTATGATGTCATAAAACACATTATATTTTTAGACGATATTTAATTTTTACCCAAGAATTCGACTATCTCAGAAAATAATGAAAAATTGACTGTTTTATAATTTAGACATCCTGATTCAAAAAATAATACTCAGTTTATCTAAATATTTTTATAAATATGTGAATTTTTACTTTTAAAATAAAAATATACATTTATAAAAAAATCATGGTTTTTGACAAAAACAACTTTCAAACCTTAATAAAAATTAAAATTGTATTATAAAACATTAGACAACCATTTATTTTTAATAAAATGTAATTTGATAATAATATTTTATTAAAATTTTCATTAATTTCATAAATCCATGAATTTATAAGAATTGATTTCTTAAATGAATATTTACTAAACATACTCTTTTTTTTAAAAAACTATTTACAAATTAATAATAATAAACTGAATGTATATTAATTATTATATACAAAATAATGTACATAAAAATAGTGATAGGATTTGGTTACATAAACCCTTTTAACACATGCATATGACCGAAGGGTAAGGTTTGCGATAGTGACAAACTCTTGGAGTGGCTCAGATAACATCGCTCAGGTGGTAATCTATATGAGCTTTCACATCTCCCGTTGGCGATTCCGTTCAAGCATCATGTGTTGAAGCTCGACTTCAGATTGGTCAAGAGAGAATCCCAATGATGCCACCTCCTTTCTGAGATCCAAAAAATGGGTTTCGTAGGGGTAAAGTCTACTGGATAAGGTCATCTCTTCTTTTTTCTAAGAAAATTGGATTTGTTAAAGCCTTATATTTTTACTAATCATGTGCTCAATGTTCAACGACTATATTAGCAACAACCACAATTTTTAATGGTATTTTGAAATCCAAAAACAAAAATCTAATTAAGATAATAGGTTTTATATGATCATTCTACATAATAAGAAATTTAATTTGATAAAGATGAATTTTCATTAACAAATGTTTTAGTTGTTACAATGAATGAGTTGTTGGTGTGGAAGAAACTATGATCTAATTTTAATAGTCCATGTCCACTTTATTTAGTTAGTGTTTAATAGAAATCATACTATGGATACTAGGTTGAGGCCCACACATCTTCCCTGAAATAATATTCGTATCCTATCTTGATAGTTACTATGTGTCCCCAAATTCATTTTTCCATTTTTAAACCACAAAAAAACACCCATTTTTTTTAAAAAAATCATCACATTCCATGCATACCATTTCTATCGATATACATAGGGGAAACCCCATTTCAATGCCTTACACCAACCAACATCAACGAAATCATCTAATTTCACAAACACAATAAATAATTTTGAACACATTTATAAATAGATATGATCCCATTTTAATAATTAAAATATAAAAACATAGAACCACATACCATTCCCTATGAAATCACCTCAATCCAAACAAAAACCATGACCCATGATGATTATAGATCCAATGGATGAAAGATAACACCACAAAAACCAAACCCAAATCCATTATGTTATGAATCAACCCATTCCATGTTTCCCAACCACCATAGATAAAGACACTCAATAATGAAGTAAGAAGATACCCTGATGGGATGAGAGGAGAAAATTGTATGCCAGTTATTAGAGTAACTACACTCAAATCAACCATTAAATGGATCCCTGATGGGGGTGGTGGATATATGAATCCTAAAAGGGACTGAGGAGGTTTAATGATGGAAATTGGGTGGTGAAATGGTTTAATATTTGGAAGGGAAAAACAGATATTTTTTTTAAAAAAAAATGGTTAGGCAAAAAGGGTTGGACATAATATATTCAAAACCATGAACCAACTATGTGGGAACCTCTATCCATGTAGATGGAGGAGAGATGAGTTTTTTCACATGGCTTCACAATTCATTCACCATACCCTGAAAAAATTATAGTTCCATTATCCTAGGATAACAATTTATTTGGGTTGGCATATAGTTTCTACAAATTGTGAACCAACCATTCTCTACCCCCTATATCATAAAAATCTCGACATATATTTCAAAAACACCTAAAAATAAAATGAAAAAAATAAATGAAAAATACCTCAAAATGAAACAGTGTGTGTGGACAATCAATCCACCATGCCACCTTCCACCCTTTAAATGTCAACCCATTGTCTGGTCAGATAATAAGTGAGGATAATTCTCATATACCCCATGATTCTATTACCAAATCTTATTTCTATAATTTCCAGGCTACCAAAATAACAAAACTATTTGAATTGATTTCCACTAAGTAGTTATACATGGTAATCCACAACCAACATAGGCATCTTGGTTACCAATATATCAGGTTCTAAATCATGATCTTCTGAGATCAGCATATGACAAGGATACAAAATACATATTTATAGCATTGAGAAATAGAAAAAAATCATGAGTTTTTTAAAACTATGAAGTAAACCCCAAATGGTATACCCCCATAAAAATGATTCATATAATCCAAATGTGTATGAAATACCTCAGAATGAGCTCCTCCTACATTACAAGACATCGTTGACCCATGATCGCTGTATAATTCAGAAACACTTAGTCACCCACTGAGAATTCAAAACCTCATCGTAATTGTTTTTTATAATAATTATAATGATTCAGTTCTCTATTAAAATGATTCATTGTTATGTACCTTATAATAGTTGTCTCATGAATAATTCTTGGTCCCACTATGGATGTATCACCAGCATTCAACAAGGATAGAGGATACCAATATGGAAGACCATATAGCGCTTCAGAATATGTCATCATTATCACAGATTTTCACATGATCTTATAATAAAATTACACCAATAAAATATTGTCATCCTACATGAACAATAGTCTAATATATAGGCATACAACATATCCTCCAAAATCTACTTTTTCCACTCTATCTAGCCATCTATTTGAGGGTGTTACATTGTGTTGAGCCTGATATATAACCCCATTGCATTATAGAAGTCTTCCATGTAAAAAAGGTAAAACATGGGTCCTTATCATAAATGGTTGTAGAAAACACCCCATGGAGACCCATGATATTGGAAACATACAGCATTCCTAGGTATTTCACAAACACTGTTTTGTTGATCATGATAAATGGTTGGATTTTTTCATACGATTTGTAACAACAAAACATTCATTACTTTTCTGAGGGTATGGGGTAAATCTATGATGATGTCCATGGTTACCTCGTCTGACTACCATCTAAGAATGGGTACAGGCCGATGCATTCTTGAGATCTTATGGTGCTCATCCATAAGCAGCTGGAATATATAATAATAAGATACAAAGTTATATGTCTCATGAATCATGACTAGAAATCATAACCAAATACCACATCATAAAACCACATGGTTTCACCCATATATATATACCATGGAATCTAAAGATATTATATTATCATCACATTCCACAAATACTATTTCCTAACTGATCAGTCCTTGAAATATATAACTCAATTGGGGCCAATAACCCTTCACAATGTACCTACCATAAATTTAGAAGATTAGTAGATCATTGAATAAACTCATCCATAGGATTCTCATCATGAATCAAATATAGATAGAAGGTGACAAATTTGTACTATCTAAGAACATGACTCATCTCTATCCATTTTCTTCTTGGTGCATCAGAGTGAAAATCTCATTACTTTTCCACTCAACAATGAATTACTTCAAATACTGGGTTGGAAACATCCTAAATAATGAATCTATAACTATATTTCTATTAACATGGGTACAATAAGTATTGAAGTTGAACAACTAAAGGTACTCGAAAAATCGTCACTGCCTCAAGCTCAGATCCTTCATAGAGAATATATTTTTTTAGGGCAAAGCCCCCTTAATTGAATTTAAAAGATAGAACCTCATTTAGGTTTGGGAAAGTTGAAACCCATTACAAGAAGGGAAAAGTTCCTTAAAGACAAAAGTCAAAAAAATAGAAAAGTCCAACATGTATAAAAGAAACAAATGTCCCAACAGGCACTGGAAATCCTCATCGGCCCCCTCGCCAGACATTGCCATAGTGAGATCAGTCAAGAAAATGTGTCACCCCCTCCGCTAAGAGTTTCACCGTGTTGGCATTAGAACAAGGCAAAGCACCTCTCCAACCAACAAAGAACATGGAGGAGATCCGGATGAAGGATTCCAGCACACCCTTCTCTCTTCTGAGCCGCCCACCCGACAGAGAATTAATGGAAATTCCAGCAATGTAAACCTGATGAAATGCATAAAAATGATAGAAACCACTGAGAAAATGTCATGGAGAGGCACAAATCCGTCCCTCAATGTGATGACGCATGGCTGGATGATGGGTGTCAACACACCCATACCTCTTTCGAGGTCACCCACCCAGCGACACCAACGAGTGAGGCACCAAATGCAATAAAAAATCTAGTATCCATAAGGAGGTCTGCTCCTCAAGAGCTCACAGACCCAGAAGCACTTGCAAATGCAGCGCCGCTTCCAAATGCGACAAGGAAGACCAAAGATCATAGAGAAATATGATCCCCATGAGCAAGTAGAAATAGAAAGACCAGTGAAAAACCAAAGTCATCAATCACACCGCAACAAGCTTCGCACTTCCCTCAGTCATCACCCAAAACCTCAACACCAAACTCCACCTTTCCAACATCCCCATCAAGAAAACCTTACCAAATCCATTCTTAAAACTCCCTTCATGCCCCAAAAATGTTCTTTGAAACAATAAATACATCTTAAAACTGCTTTCAAATATCATTTGAATTTCATTTTCACAAAGAAAAACACTTGGTGTGAAATCATTCATCCCTTAACCCCCCAAGCAGTCAAAAGAAAGGATGAACCACTACCGCATGAACCTTCATGACATGATTAGGATAAAAAACTTCAATATGTGCCTCTATCTCGTCAAATAATTGAAATTGAGCTGGAAAAAAGAAAAAGAGTCACTTCGAAAACTGTCATCCAAGTGAGGCGCTAGGCAGAGGCCATCCAACACAGGATGTCGTCACTAGAGAGACATCAAGCTATGCTATAGAGGCTGAGATCTGCAACTAGATTGAGCCATGCCATGATCGAACCAGAGGGAAGAACGAAGCAACTGTATGAAATTCGTGACACCGGCTGAATACAAATGCGTGCTCCACCAAAATACAGGTCCTCCATTATCATCAGTGAATCCAACACATCACCTCTCGAACGATCCCCAGTTGTCGCTCAAGAAGAACCAGGATCATGTCTGAAGAACTGCTACCGAAGAACCACACACTCGTAGAACTTCGAAAGTCTTCGATCGGAAGACATCTTGCCGCCACCATTTGAAAACCGGATCACCGTCGTAGATACGAACACCAATCATTGTCGGGGCAGCCGAGATCTGAGAACAGATCCATGATGAGGACATGGGTTGGGTGACTCTTCTTTTTTGTTCTTTGTTGCCTAGAACCATACACCACCAAATTTTCATTGTACATAAGTACCAAACTCAAAATCATACATGAGGAATAAAAATAGACCACATACAACTATATAGACTCATATAAAAACAATACATGGTTGGAGATTAACCACCTCTTATGATCCTTGGTTTTCTTTCTAGACTACACAAGAAATATAACCATTTATATGTGAGGGGTATCATTATTGAATAATGCTCGGATAAGTCCCTACTGAACTACATGTAATAATCTTCTAGACATATAAAATATCTTAGATAAAAGACATTTCATAACCCATCCCATGAAATCACAACCTCAATATTCTCTAAAAAAACTAAAACACCAAATCCTACGATTATTTTTTATGAAACATATCTTTCTAGATGAAGTAACTATTTTTTGATAGTTTATCATTGAGACAGTGGTATCGAATTGTTCCTAAAACAACCCACTTTTCCTTTATGTGATATTTTTATAATCTATAATAAAATATACTATCATAAAAAAGACACCACGACGATGGGCTTGAGGAATATATGGAACACTAGGTTCATAAGGTCCATAAAAACGACTGTAAAATTTAAAAATTCTAATAGAATCAAAAAAATAATCAAAATTTTCATACCTTATTTAGATATTGGTAGTAGGTACATTTGATTATGTCTCCTTGACGTTGTGGTATCTGAAATAGGGTTCTATCTTCAAAAACATCATTTGTTATTTCAGTTAGGTAAAGATAATAGAAACAGAAATAAATCAGAATTTATCCATGATTATGTTATATTTCAACATCTTGTATTCTATAAAGTTCAAAATGAATAAATCACCATTCATAGAAAAATGAACTATAATCAACCAAGGAGAGATACTATGATGAATGTAGCCTTTGGATTCCAAATCATCTACCTATATCATTAATTCCTTCAAATTAGTGGGGGTTGTTTGATACGAATATGTAGATATCATGTGTGTCCCCAAAAATAATTTGATGGTGAAATTCACTTATATTTTAGGAGGAAATGTTCAAAAAAAATTGGGAATAACTCTAGGAAGTCACTCATCACGAATGTATATCCACAACTATAGAATTGTTTACTACTCTCTATTAGGAGGGAAGACATCGGGAAAATATTCCTACCAAGATCAATAATTTGTAGTCCACATTTCCTTGAAACCTAATCATCTTCTCCATAAAAAACATGAGTTCTCCCATTAAGTGTTTTAAAATTAAACCATATATGAGAGTAATAATTATTATCCTTGGTGGACTCCATCCAATATAACCTTTTGATCACATCAAAGATAGACATCTTGATGGAAAGAAAATCCAATTTCCTATAAAGATTTGACATGGATATAGCACAAGATATGAAATAGAATCCTCTCCCCTTCCTCATTCTAATAGGTGTAACCAACTCTTGTAATATGATATAAGCTCAATCGAATAATTCAATAGATCCTATAGGAAATAAGATGATAATTATAGAGAATAAAATTTACCAATCAAATAAATTTACATGGAATATTACATGACCGTAGTCTCTATGACTATCCTTGATCCTATATTATCTTCAGTTGGAATATAATACAAATCATGATGGTGTATCACCAATGTCTGTTTCTATGGTGGACTACGAACATTTTTCCAGTCTATAAGTTGACTATGACTATATGAATATTTTTCCCTTCCACCAGATAATCTTAGATGAGTCCCTATATTATTTGATACACCATATGGATCTTATCTTCCCATGTGTATGATAAAACCCACACCACTCTTAAAAGCCGGAAAAAATTACAAAACCATTTCATATGGACAATAAATTCATATAGATATCATAAACTAGTTGCGGCCAAAACATGTCAAGATATAGTGCCCAAATATCCCACATAGATAGAATACATCATATCAAGCACATGCATCATATGATGAAAGCTTACGGGTGGATACACAAAACCACTACCACCATTCATTCCATATTCCTCACAATTCATTTTCATTTTAGATGACCCAATGACACACTATCATGGAATTGGAATCAACCCAACTAGTCTTAAAAACTGATCATGTTGATCATTACCATAAGATATCGATCAAACACATTAGTATAAGTATTTAAATTGAAAAATATGTCTTCATATTTGATATGAATTTTCAACCCCATTTGGAAATAGTGGGGTTCCATATTTTCATTATTACCTAACCTAAGGTCAAAGAGGAGTTGATTTTGAGAAGTTATTGGTATACTACACCACTGAAATCCCCCCTAATGAATGTGTAATAACTCTTGGGAGTTGGTGATATCCAATGTATTAGCACTATACTTCTCATATAAGATGGTCTTCAAGTCCTTCCAGTCCATATTCTTAGGATTCATATCATAATCCACTAATTCCCACCACTGACAACTGGGTCCTTCAATCATAAATTTTAAACAAGTTACCTTCATGGAATCATAATTTCTATGTAACTCAAATAACCTATAAATATTTTAAACCTAGTCTTCAGTATTTGGGGATTCTATGATTCCCTTTATGTAATGAGGTTTATGATTGAGAAGCTTTTGAAATAGATCCCTTATTGGGATGAAATTCATCTTTCATTACCTAATAAAGTATAAACATACCTCTCTTATATAGTGATAGAACAACCCAAACAACATACTATACCAATCTATGATCAAATGGTGTCAGAAAAATCTATTGATACTCATCTAATTTTTTTATATGAGGGCTTTAAATAATAATGATAATATATAAATCCAAACAAATAGAAGGGTTAATCCCTAAAAACACCAAACCACAAAGAATAATATTAGCATGATAAAACAAAAAAATAAATCATTAAAACCACCATAACTCAATAAATAATAAAAAACAATATGCCTTACATTACTCCTTGTGCCCAGTCTACAGCCCATGAATTACACTCGACGGAGGGGTCAATCAACTTCCCAATATCTCAATGTAACTAAAGGAATGTCAAGAAGTATATTTTCTAAAAACATCCCTCAACACTAGTACATAAATACCTGATAGTAATATATCATTTATACCCAATTTTTTCAACACAATATTACCCACGTAAAGGTGTTTCCTCTTTGATTCAAATTTATCAAAAATGAAAATGAGCGACCATCATTCCCAACACCAGACCTGGCTCGTGGCATGTCATGAAAGGTGTTCTCAATAACCAGAATATGTAAACAAGTTTACTTCCATTGAACAAATACTTTGAACATGATTTACCCATAAGAATAACAATAATAATAATCCATATATAGTATCATTCAATCATGTAAACAACGTATCATAACAATTTACCATTACAGTTAAAAAAAGTGGAATACACATGCCAGGAATTTTATGTTTATAAATATAACCAAATCCAAAATGATCAAAATGTTAAGGGGACTAATAAAAGATACATAACCCTATACTTTGAATGATTTCTAACACCCACTAGGTCTCAACCTTTAACACCATCCATAGGAGATTCCACAAAAAAATTTACCTACCACTACAAAAAGAATCCATAAAATTACATGAATCAAACAAAATGTGGTATACATTTACCCATTAGATATATATATATATAAAGGATGTGAGAAAAATTCCTAGTAGTAAATCTTAAGGTGTTCCATGCATGTCCAATATAATTGAAATATAAGATCTAGTTTTGATGAAAGAAAAACAATTTAGTTTGGAAGCACTATTAATGTTTTAATGAAAAGAGAACAATTAAAGAAAAATTAGAATTAGATAGAAATAATGTATAATAAAAATAGGAAATCACTATCAAGAAATTTTATCGAGTTTTAATGATCCTCATACTCTCTATTATCAAATATATAAATATCCCTTCTAATGGAAGTGTTTTTTGAGGGGAAGAACTGAAGGTCGAATGGTAAAAGTCTATTTATAAATTTGTTAGTATGTGTTGAACTGTAATTATCATGGGATATAGGTATAAGGTCTATTCAGATTTCCTTTAATACTAGTCATATCTTCTTTCCCATGTAACCAAGTTTCCCATGTGGCATTTTCATTATCAAACCACAACAATAAACGTTTTTGAATAAACCAACACATCACTTAAAAATAATACAATTTCCCACAATTTTCATAGAGAATAAAAAATTTCAAATCCTAAAAAACCATAAAATCCTATAAATCAACCAATTTAGGACATTCTTAATTTATAACATATTTAAAAGTAGAGGTGAGAATAATTAAATCATAAAATATTAGAACAAAAAGGAACCATCAACATTTACATTTGAAATCACCAAAATCGTGTTAAAACCCAAAATCTAAATGGGCTTTAGATACAATGAAAGAATTAATATACAAAAAACATAAAAAATATCGAAGAAAATTGGATTCAAAACACTATATGTCATTGTAATGATATATTAAAGGAAAACACGATAATGAAGGAAGAATATGGAAAGGGGGGAACTAAGGATAAACATACACGAACATTCATAGTTGAAACATGATGAAATAATGTGAAATATGGATCCAAGAGGGCGTTTTAGGAGAGGGGAGGTTGGTGAATGATTGATTCGGTCGAATGGGGGGAATACGGGGTGCTATGATAGAATAGGGCAGGGGAAAGTGGGATTTTCATTATAAACAGGTAAGGCTATGTATGAACCCGATTCTTACTTTTGAGGTACGAGTTTCTTCTTTTCTCCCTTCCGTAAGTGTTTTTAAGAAAATAAGGAAAATCTGGAAAAATCCCAAATTTTGGAAAGTACATGCCGTGTACTTTGACCACACGCCCTGTACTTATGGCCGTGTGGAATGAGTACACAGGGCGTGTGGCCATGCTCTCGATGAAGGGTGTAGGAACTGACTACACACAGTGTAGTGGTACATTACACTCCGTATAGTCAGTCAGGAGGCGAATATTAATGCGGTGACCAGCTCTGGGGTAGAATACGCCATGTACTCATGAAGACACATTGTGTAGTCATGTCGGAAGATGAACATTGCTGCGTTGGCAGGAAGCTATGAGAGGAGCAGTTAAAAAATTTGGAATTACACACCGTGTACTTGGAAATACACGATGTGTACTTTGTTGTTTTCTCTTAAAATGGGTAGTAGCCTCCCCTATTCCTATGGAAGGCTTAGAACCAGACGGGAACTCAGGAGGGGATGGTCGAACCTTCGAAGATCCGCCGAGCACACATCGGGAATCCGTTTCGGCTTCGGATGATCTCGTTGGAACTGAACAGGTAAGCCCTACCTTCTCATTAAGTAGTTCTTGCCAATTATTTCCCTAATGGGAGTTATTTTCATTTAAGAGAGGTTTATTTTACCTCAGATCTATGGCGTTCTTGGAAATTTCAGAAGTCGTCATTCACATATATCATTCGTGGGTGTTTAAGGTAGGTGGCTTGGTGTTTTTTTCCAACTGTTGTGCATTTTGTGCATTTTAGGTTCCACGAACTCATGTTGGGGGGTCGTGTGGCTAAGCCTGTGACTATTTTAAATACCAAGAATTGTATTGGTAATTAAATGTGATATTAAAATTCTGATTTGGATCATTTCTTGGATCCCGGACCACCCCAGGGGTGCATTCCTCTATTTAGCCATTTGGCCAGGATACCCGAGGGTATGCCTCTATGGTAAGGATTGTAGAATTTCCTTGAGGGGAATTGCTTGTGAATGTTTATTTACATGTCGGACATGGCCCGGTTACATTCACCTGAGGGTAGTGTTTTAGTTGGAATGTGGGCATTGTTTTTCTTTACTCGAGGGTAGTTTTTATCATAGCCTGAGGGAAACATCTTCTGTGCCTATGGGAAGTTGATTCTATGCATATGGGTGATACTTCCTATGCCTGGGGGAAACATCCATATGCCTGTGGGAAGATTCTTGTGTTGGATACTCTTTACCTGAGGGTAGTGGTTTACGTGTTTGAGGACATTAGTCATTTACTTAGAATATTCACTATGATGATATTTTAAATAAAATGATTAAAAGGATATTAAAATGGTAATATAATTGCTAAAGTTAGTTACGTTTAGTACTGCTTACTTTTTTTGCATTTTACTACTGCACACTATTGTTTCATGTTTTACACACAGTTGATCACAGGCCTTTGGTGGGTGCCTACTGGAATTTATTTCTCACACCCTGTTTGGGCCATGCTTTTCAGCCAAAACATATTACATTGTTGCATGTGTAGATAAGGGCAAGAGTTCATATACAGGTGCTTGATTGTTATTGAGGAGTAGGGGAGCATGGGACCGAGCTTAGGCTCGCGATGCTGCCAGCTGTTTTGTTTTGTTTTTCGTTCTATGTATTGTATTGTATTGCAATGGAACATATTTTGGAAGTTCTCCTAGAACTTTTGTCATGTTTCATCGTCATTTATGTACTGTTTGGTTATATCTACTATAGTTTCTTATTCCAGTTATGTATGGGTATTTTTTTCCACTGTTGTATGTTTTATTTCGTATTCCGCAGCTTTACACTCTGACAAATGAGGGCATAGTTTCCCCATAATTAGACCTGAGCCCTCACTTCTAGTCGGTAGCCTATGGAGTTTGGGGAAATGCGCTTGAGGTCACGTGGAGAACCGGGTTTGGGGAACCCGTTGAGTGGCATCTAGAACTGGGACGTTACAAAGTGGTATCAAAGGGGTTCTTTTCTTTGACTTACTGTTCGGAGCATTATTCAGGGATACGACAAGAACGGTAGTTGGTAATAATCTCTACCCGGGCGTAGCTAACCCTTGTACATGGAAAATCTAATTTACCTCGTGTTGTAATTTTACTGAGTTAGCAATTTACAATTGATTTTTTTTCACCCTTGGGTGACGCACTTGAGATTATGCTGTTATATTTTATCTATGGGTTGAGATGAGGGTATTCCATCTGATGCATCATATAGGCACATTCTAGATATCACATGTCTTGCATAGTTTCCATGCCATGTAGGTGAATTTGAAATTTCATTTAGTTGTGATAGTTTTTGTTCTAGAAAACAATGCTGTTGTGATAACTGCTTGATAAATACCTTCTTTGTGATAGGGTATTTTCTTATGTGGGCCTGTTTCAGAATGGAAGCCAAAATTTGGTTTTGGGGAGTATGGGCCCCCATTGACCGGAATTTGGTGAATCGTTAGCTGTTTATTTAGTTATAACATAGATGAGAGGTCAAAGTTTGATTTGTGGGGAGTATGGCCCGTCACGGGTTAGAATTTGACACATAGGTGTTATTTTTCAGTATTTTCCAGGTTCCGGGGAAGTTTCTAAGGCATACTGTCTAGAAACCTATTATACACGCCATGTAGAATATTTAAACACGCCGTGTATAGTCTTCTGTTTGGGAAGAAATATAATCTTTTTAAGTACACACCGTGTACCCAGAGTACACGCCATGTAGTCTCTTCCCTTGTCACAAACCATGTTGGCGGCGACACGGGGTAGGGAATGTTTGTTAAAAAACGTCGTGTACCGAATGTACACGCCGTGTAGGGTTTACCCGAAGTCCGTCCATGTAACTAACAACATGGGTCAGTGAACTATTTTCTTAAACATGTCGTGTCAATGATGGACATTCCATGTAGTGTGACCTGGGGACTCGGCCGTGTAACTAACAACACAAGCCGGTGTCACCTCTCCTTGAACACGTCGTGTACCTATGGGACACACCGTGTAGTATTTTCCAAGGATAGACCGTGTGGAGTTAGCTGTGTGGCTGGGAAACAGGATGTGGTACATGCCATGTGTGGGCATAACAAGCCGTGTAGTGTCAAGCCGAGTAGTCGGCCGTGTAACAAATGACACGGGCAGTTGGAAAATAACACGCTACATGCCGTGTAGATATTATACACGCCATTTAGTTTTGTTCAATGGGATCCATGTGGCTTCTCCTTGTAGAAGGACCCATGCAGGGGAAGGGAGGTCAATTACACACCGTGTAGTCAGTATACACGCCGTGTAGTCTTGTTTTGCAAATTTTGAAAGCCATCTTCCTCCTGTTCCATTTTGTGGTTCCTTCGCTTTCAGTCTTGATAATCTTGAATCTAAGGCATGTTTTTTACTATGTAGTGTCATTCCACCTAGACGACCACACATTGTTCTCTAGGAGAGCGGCAATGAGTATAATCTAGAGGTGGTGGGCCATGGGATACCAGTGGATCCTCCAGCAGAGCCAAATGCTGCGCCAGCTGTTATACCAGACACAGGTGCAGAGGCGCAATTCCGTGAAGGTTTTATGCGGTTCATACAGACCTTTCAGGGAGCACCGCAGGCTACCACATCTATGGCTGAGCAGACTCGTATCTTCTAGCAGCAGCATCCACCTATGTTATCAAGGTATAGGTAGACCACATGCTGAAAATTCTTGGTTGGGGTCGATGGAGACTATTTTCGAGCATCCATAGACGCCTCCACGGCGGAGGGCCAAGCTCACGACATATATGTTGCGTGATTCCTTCAAGAGGTGGTGGGATGTTACCACCCAGTCAGAGCATCACATGGACATGGAGTGGGATGATTTTAAGGATGTTTTCTATGAATTATTCTTCCCAGAGATGTTGAGGGAAGATAGTGCTCGAGAGTTAATGAATCTACAGCAGGGCGCTATGTTGGTGATGGACAATTCTGCCTGTTTCACTGAGCTTCTGCACTTTTCACCCGTGTTGGTGGGTGATGAGACGTTGAGAGCCAGACGTTTTCAAGATGGTCTTCGTTATGACATATGAGTGCTGGTGAATGTTTTCAGGTTGCCTTTAGTACATGATATTGTGAACTAGGTGCTGATTACATAAAGGATTCTGCGGGAATCTAGTGGTGTGGGCTAGGGTGGTTCAGCACCAGTTACTGGTATTATTTCTGCAGGCAAGAGGGAGTGACAGATGGATTTCTCTTTGGGTGGCAGTACCAGTAAGTAGAATGCTTCAGGTGGCCAGGTCATGTGCTACCAATGAGGTAGGGAGGGGTACAAGAGGCCACAGTGTCCACGTGATCCAGTGGAGTGCTGATCTTGCAGCAAGATGGGTCATCTGCAACGCTTTTGTAGGGTTTTTCCCCCAGTAACTAGTGAGAGGGGTTGTGTGCAGACTCTGTGAGTAGGAGTAGGTCTAGTGGCTTCTTACCAGTCAGGGAACTTGAATGCGTCAGGGCGTGTAGGCAGAGATGTTGGTCATGGTCATGGTATCCAGACACCATGATCGTAGAGGCGACATGGCATGATAGCTCAGGGTATCTAGGTTGTGTCGTAGGGCCGCAGAACTGGGCATGCATATGCAGTGGAACATACCTAGCACGAGTAGGATCCCAGACCTTCTACAGTCATAGGTACCATTCTAGTAGCTTCTTTCTTATCTTCTGTACAGTTTGATATGGGTGGTACCCATATTTTCATATCTGTGCCCGTTGTGGGGAGCATTGGGCTCTATGTTTTACTTCTTCTGATATCATGATGCTAGACACTCTATTGGGGACTAGAACGACTGGTGTGTGTCAGTGTAAGGAGTGCCTTCTTAAGGTAGGTGGGTGTCACTTTTTATGGGTCCTATATGTCTTAGAGATGACGAGTTATGACGTCATTCTCGAGATGGACTCGTTGATTACCTTTCGAGCCTTTGTAGACTGCTATCGACACAGGGTTCATTTCACGTCACCAGAGGGCAGAGAGTTTCTGTTCAAGGGTGAATGGGATGTTTAGGCAAGTCATGCTGGACTAGAGCATCATGGGCGAGGAGGAGTTACAACCCAGATTGTGAGCTTATATCTAGATGACCAGGGGATTTTTCAAACATATTTTCCTCTAGTGGTTTATAGTTTCATGGATGTCTTCCCTGATGAATTTTCCGGTCTACCTCCAGAGTGAGAGGTGTATTTCTCTATCGAGGATGTTCCAGGAGCAGCACCAATGTCCATTCCTCCTTATAGGATGGCTACACCAAAGCTGCAGGAGCTCAAGACTTAGTTAGAGGAGTTATATGAGAAGGGTTTTATCCAACCCAGTACTTCTCCATGTGGTTCGCTGGTCCTTTTTGTGAAAATGGCGGACGGTACCCTCATTCTTTGCGTGGATTATCGAAATCTGAACCAGTTGACGGTCACGAACCGACATCCTTTGCCGAGGATAGATGATATTTTTGATCAAATTTGAGGAGCACGAGTGTTCTCGAAGATTTACCTGAGATCATGATATCATCATATGCACGTGATACCATCGGATATACCACTTATAACTTTCAAGAGTAGATATGGACTTTATGAGTACTCGGTTATGCCGTTCGGACTCACAAACGCGCCAACAGTTTTCATGGCTCTGATGAATCATGTGTTCCATCCGTATCATGATTCTTTTGTGGTATTATTAATGGAAAACATCTTGGTGTACTCTCACACTCGACACGACCATGCCACCCATCTTGAGATCATATTGGGTACACTGAGAGAGCATCGACTACATGCTAAGCTCTCAAAGTGACACTTTTGTATGGACCAGATTCACTTCCTGGGTCACATTATCTCAGAGGCAGGGGTTGAAGTAGACCTAGAGAAGCTGAGAGAAGTAGTCTACTGGTTGCAGCCTAAGAACGTGATTGAGATATGAAGTTTCTTAGGGCTGGTTGGTTACTGCAGAAGATTCATCCAGGACTTATCCCTCTTAGCAGCGCCGTTGATGGGTCTAACAAAGAAGGGTGTCAAGTTCGTTTGGTCGGAAGCATGCAAGACATCATTTCAGGACCTGAAAGAAAGGTTGACATCAACACTGATCCTAATAATCCTAGATCAAGGGAAGAGTTATACAGTTTACTGTGATGAATCAGGTATTGGGCTGGGAGCGGTGCTGACGCACGACGATCGAGTTGTTGCGTAAGGGTCTCGGCGTTTGAGGCCACATGAGAAAAATTACCAGACGCATGATCTAGAGTTGGCTGCAGTTGTGCATGTGTTGCGATGTTGGAGATATTATCTATTTGGGGAACATTTTGTGGTTTTAATCGACCACAAAAGGTTCAAGTATATCTTTACTCAACATGACCTAAATCTGAGGCAGCGAAGGTGGGTTGAATACCTTCAGTCCTTCTATTTTGAGCGTGCCTATACACATGGTAAAGGTAATGCAGTAGCTGATGCACTGAGCATGAAGACTGAGATATAGGATGTGCAGGAGGCCAGTGGCAGTATATGGATTTTTTCTCTGCGATGCATTTGGAGATGCACAACAGTCAGGGGAAGTCTTATCTTTCATCTTTAGCTGTGACTTCTACCCTCCTTGATAGAGTGAGGATGAGACAGCTATCTGATTCAGAAGGACTAGTTCTACGGAAGTCGGTGGCATGTGGGGACCCTCCTCCTGGGTGGATGATAGGCGATGATGAGGTTCTGCATTTCCATGGACGAGTATGGGTTCCGGGGGATATACGCAAGGAGCTGATGCCGGAGTTTCATGCTTCAGCTTGGGCAGTTCATCCCGGGGTTTCTAAGATGTACCGTGACATGAGACATCAGTACTGGTGGCTGGGTATGAATAGAGATGTACCTGGTTTTATTATGAGTTTTTCCACCTGTTAGCAACTGAAGGTGGAGAATCAGAGACCAGCTAGAGATTTACAGTAGTTACCCATCCCAGAGTGGAAATGTGATGATGACGCGATGGATTTAGTGACTGGTTTGTCGAGGTCACCTCGAGGCAATGATGCCGTGTGGGTTGTTGTGGATAGAATCACAAAGGTAGATCACTTTTTTCCAACGAGGGAGACCTTTGATGTTGATGAGCTTTGAATTTTTTATATCTGAGAGATCATACGTCTTCATGGGGTACCTCGTTCTATCGTTTTAGATAGGGATGCCCGCTTGACGTCTCGTTTCTAGCAGAGTTTTCAGAGGGCACTGGTTACATAGGTGATTCTAAGCACAGCTTACCACCCTCATACCAATGGCCAGTCAGAGCATACGATACAGGTTCTAGAGGACATGTTGCGTGCATGAATCCTAGTATTTGGGGGCTCTTGGGAAAAGCATATACCTCTAGTCGAGTTATCCTATAATAATAGTCTTCATGCGACTATCGAGATGGAACCATATGAGGATTTATATTGTAGGTCATGCCAATCACCTCTGTGCTGGATAGAGGTAGGTGAGGAAGCCTTACTGGGACCACATCTCATGCAGGGGATTTCTGAGTAGGTCCATTTCATTCAGATGCAGATGGCTACCGTGAAGTCTTGTCAGAAGTCTTATGTTGATCGCTGCCGACAACCTTTGGAGTTCATGGTCCGGGATCCGGTTTTCTTGCGTGTTTCGCCGAGGCTGGGATACAGATGGATCAACAGACATGGTAAGATTTCACCGAGGTATGTGGGGACATTTGAGATTCTGGAGAGATTCAAGCTGGTTGCCGAGTGCAGGATGAAACCTAGGAGCATGGCCGAGTGCAGGACGAAACCTGGGAGCGGGATACTGACATTTGTGCTCAGTTGCTGGAGTTGTTCATGGCTTTATCTTCTCCACCATTGTAAGGGAAATTTGGGGACGAATAGTTTTAAGGGGGGATGTTTGTATGAACCTAGTTCTTAATTTTGAGTAATGGGTTTCTTCTTTTCTCCCTTAATTGTTTTTACGAAAATAAGGGAATTGGGGAAAAATCCCAATTTTTGAAAAGTACACACCATGTACTTTGTCCACACGTTGTGTACTTATGGTTGTGTGGAATGAGTACACAGGGCATGTGGCCATTCCCGCGATGAAGGGTGTAGGAACCGACTACATACCATGTAATGGTCCTTTACACGCCATGTAGTTAGTCGGTAGGCGAATAGTAAGGCGGTGGCCAGTTGTGGGGAAGCACACGCCGTGTACTCATGAAGACATGTCATGTAGTCATGTCAGTAGATGAACAGTGCTGCGCTGGCGGGAAGCTGCCAGAGGAACAGTTTAAAAAAAGGGAAGTACACGCCGTGTACTTTGTTTTTTTCTCTTAAAATGGGTAGTAGCCTCCCCTGTTCACAGGGAAGGCTTAGAACCAGACGAGAGCTCGGTAGAGGATGACAGAACCTTCGGAGATCTACCGAATGCACGTCAGGAATCTGTTTCTGCCTCAGATGATCTTGTTGGAACCGCACGGGTAAGCTCTCCCTTCTCCTTAATTATTTCTTGCCAATTCTTCCCCTAACAGGATTTATTTGTGTTTAAGAGATATTTCATTTACCTAAGATCTACATCGTTCTTGGAGGTTTTAGAAGGCGTCATTCGCGTATATCGTTCGTGGGTGTTTAAAGTATGTGGCATGGTGTTTTTTCCAACTGTTGTGCGTTTTGTGCATTTTAGGTGCCACGAACTCATGTTGGGTTGTCGTGTGGATAAGGCCGTGACTATTTTAAATACCTATAATTGTATAGGTAATTAAATGTGATAATAAAATGATGTTTGGGATCATTTCTTGGATCTAGGACCACCTCGGGGGGTGCATTCATCTGTTTAGCCGTTTGGCCAGGATACCTGAGGGTATGCCTCTAAAGTAATGATTATCGAATTTCCTTGAGAGAAATTGCTTGTTAATTTTTATTTACGTGGTGGGAATGGCTTGGTTACTTACGCCCGAGGGAGGTGTTTTACATAGCCTATGGGAATTGTTTTTCTTAGCCCGATGGCAGTTGTTATCATAGCCTCAGGGAAACTTTTTCCGTGTCTGTGGGAAGTTGATTTTGTGCTTGTGGGAGACAATTTCTATGCCTGAGGGCAATATCCATATTCTTGTGGGAAGATTTTTGTGTTGGATACTCTTTAACTGAGGGTAGGGGTTTACGTGTCTGAGGACATTAGCTGTTTACTTAGAATATTCTCTGTGGTGATATTTTAAATTTAATGATTAAAAGGATATTAAAATGGAAATATAATTGGTTAAATTAGTTACTTTTAGTACTTCTTACTTTTATTACATTTTACTACTGTACACTGTTGTTTCATGTTTTACAAACAGTTGAGAACAGGCCTTTAGTGTGTACCTACTTGGATTTATTTCTCACACCCTATTTGGGCCAAGCTTTTCAGCCCAAACAGGTTATGCTTCTGCAGGTGTAGATAGGGGAAAAAGTCCCTATACAGGTGTTTGATTCCTGCTGATGAGTAGGGGAGCATGGGACCGAGCATAGCCTCAAAATGCTTCCAGCTATTTTTTCTGGTTTTTCTGTACTCTTTATAGTATTGTATGTCAGTGTAACATGTTCTGGCTGTTTTCTTAGAAGTTGTGGCATGTTGCATCATCATTTATATATTGGTTGGTTATATCTACAATAGTTTTTTATTGTAGTAATGTATGTGTATTTTCTTCTGTTGTTGTATGTTTTATTTCTTATTCCACTGCATTACACTTTGATAAATGAGGGCATAGTTTCCCCACTATCAGACATGGCCCTTCGCTGCTAGTCGGTAGCCTCTTGCGTTTGGAGAAATGCACTTGAAATCACGTGGTGAACCGGGTTCGCGACGCCCATTGAGTGGCATCCAGAACCGGGACATTACAGGCCACATGGTCTTCCAGACCATGTGGAAACCATGTAGGTGACCATATCCCAAAACAAAGAGGCATCAGGGTATTGGGTGTAGGATTTGGAAAACTGTGTACCTAACCATTTGGGAATTCCAGTTCCATTGTCTAAGCTACATGGATAGTTACGGATGGTGTGTAATTTCTACTAACCATGCACTGACTACATCCCACCCTTTGTATCCATAAACTCTAAATCTTATTTATAAAAACACAAAATAAATATATTCAATAAAATAATTATCTAAAATGAATGAATAAAAAAATATCATTGTGGTGGAAATAAAAATAAGATAAATTAGCACATAAAGTTGGAACATGTCTTCTCTAAAACTGGTAATGTAAGAACAAACTCCTTTAGTAATGAATTTATATTTTATATATATTCCACATTTTTTGTGAAATTTCATATATCATTTCCCGAAATTAATATCTCATTTACATTGGATCATTCTATATTAATTTTTGGGTAGATTATTCTCAAGAAAATGTTTTCATAATTCCATATAGTACATGTAAGAATCAATAAGGAACATATATTTTGTGTTTTATTAACTCTATTGTGTATTAAGACCACATTTATCACCACTTTACTATGGTTTATTCTATAGGGTCCTCAAGTGTAGCATTATTATTTTTTGTCACTTCCTCTCTCTCTATTGTTTTTAATTCACCATTATTTAAAAATAGATGTTTTATCCGTCCATAAATAGTTACAAGGAATATTAAAAAACATTATTTTATTTATAACATAGAAATGATATGTTTTCCCAATTTATACCCCATCATATTCAATGATTTTACAATGCTATTAAAGACAAAAAAAACTCCTCTTTTTTCTTACTCATAGTTGGTGGTACTAAATTTGTGATTTAAGAACTATTTAATATATTTGAATAATTTATATTTATATTCATATGGATATTGGAATATTTTTTGTTATTCCGTTAAAAATGATACTCCAATATTTCAGATACTGTAGATTTTAATACACTAAAAACACCAATATTTTTGAAACTATATTGGGTTTTACCTTTTAGAGGACATAGAATATTTCATCCATCACTTGAAAACATCAAAATCGTAAATGTATTCAATATCACCCGCATTCATAAAATAAAATTCTCTATATAATATGGAATTGATAATCAATTGTGGTTGTTCCTTTATTCATGATCCATATAATTTACACTAATATTCATTCCATTGAATTTTCTATAATTAAGGATCAAATCACAACTTTCCAATATTACAATTATGATAAGAACAAGTATTACCATTTTATGTAAATTTTTCGTGAAGTTAATAGTCTAGAAATGATGAAAGAATTAATATCCAATTCATGTGATGAACATGTAAAAATACATTTTAATTATGTCTTACAATCATGATATATATACAATATAACCTTCAATTATAAGACACACGATTCTATATATTACATTCTATATCTCGTATTCCAGTTTCTTATCTTTTGTATGTATGAACCATAATTTCAATCAAAATATTTTGTTTTAAATATTTAATTCAAAATTCATTGCTTCATCAAACATATATTATCTAACACTAATTATCCAACTATGTATCCTTTATACGATTCAATTTTTCACAGACTACATACCCTAATTCAAGCATGAATGACCATAAATGTTTTTTATAAACCATGTGAAATATGAATTATGAATTTATCAGGTGGCATGTAATTGATGGGTTGACTATGTGGAATAATATCAATTAACCAAAAGTTAAACAATTTCAAATATCGTAAACATAATATTTCATCATTAGTATTACTAAAATATTATCAACCAACACATGAACTAATATAATATACCACAGTATATACTTTTCCATGGCATGATCATAGCAGTTTCATGATAATAAGTCTAACATATTGTAATATCCAAGGTTTCATACATTATAATACGAGTTTTGATTTGTCGATCAACAACATTTTTAGTAACACAATATGTTCTTAAATAGTTACTTAATCATTAAGTGAGTAATTGTCTTCTAATAAAATTATTAACCAACATATAATTATGATAGGTTTTCATATCATTTTTTTTCTACAGAATATTCAATGGATTTGTTCTGTTGATGGTTCTCATTGAATGCCTTCTATACTACCCCATACAAGAGAAGCATTATTCCATATTTTCACTTGTATTTAATTCCTTGAATACTATTAATGACCTATATTATAAATTATATGATCTTAAAAAACTATTCACTCATTAATATGGTCTTGGGAGGGAACCCATTAATAATGGACAAGTTCAATACCTAACTACTTAAGTAAAAAGTATGTTCTTGTCCTTGTTGTTTTTTAAACCAAAATTTTTTTATCAGTATATAGATACATAATTAGGGTATTCTTAATATAAATAAAAATAAATTGTATGTAATAATTCATCATACATATTAGAATGGATGTACTCAAAAAAATCGAATATGTATACCATTTAATTACCTCATTAACATATGATAACTTTAGATAATTTTCTTTCTTCTAATCCATATAGGAAAACAAATATTGACATCATCATCATACAAAATAATCCTTATTGAAACAATATAGAAATACATTCATGGATACTTAAATATATAAATTATCTAACAAAATTCTGAGAACCATAATGGATTGGAGTCATTATTGGCTACATACATATTTGACTTATTTATGAACTATCAATAACATCTCCTATAAACATTCTTCTCAAATGGTGTCATTCAATATTTTTCATAAATAATACCTTTATTCTTAACCTAGGAAATAGAAACTTAATAAATTGTTTATAATTATCAAATTAGGTTTATTTGAAAATTTATCTATGTTATATCACTATATGTCTTGAAGCTCATTCCCAATAATAAGGGGCTAGCGAGAAGTACATGGGTAACAACACAAAAAACCATGAAAATTATTTCAACATGAAAACACAACAAACCATGTCTCCTATATAAAAATATAAATTTATAAAACCACAATATATTAATGAATAAGTGGTATACAAACAAAATACATAATAAAGAATAACATAAGGCCAATCTAGAAATGAAACAAAAAAATGACTGAAACAGTGCCACTATGTGCCTATTCATCACCATCATCTATAACCCGTGTGTTTTGAAATCAGAAATGATAATTGTCTAGGATACATAGAAACATACAATTACCAAGATCATAAAAAACAAATTCTATATAATACAAAATTCATATTCATTGTAGGAAAAAATTCCATTTTGGATACCACTCAAAATATATGAAACTTCTGTCATTATGAAACTGTTGGGATTATATTGAAAAAAAATTAATATCATAAAAATAATTACCCAAATATATTTTTCATGTAACATTATTTGGATTCCATTAAATATTAACATATTTAATTAAATAAAGAACAAGAATAAAAAAATGAAGAAAGATAAGTAGTAATGATTAATCAAAACCCCCCATGATAACTCGTAAGATAAAGAACTAAGAAATCAAAGCATTAAATGTAAAAAACAAGTAAAAACATATCCCAATTTGGAAATTGTTTTTTAGAATACATAAATTTTCCACACATGGAACCATATTTAACATTATATTAATATTAATGATTTTTAGTTCTATAATACATTAATGGTTTCAGAACCATAACCCCAACTACTGCAACACTCGCTGTAGTTTTCATATATACAAAACCTAACTCACAAAAAGATTCAAAATGTTGTGATTTCATAAAAAAACTCTTCAAAACAATGATAAAAATTTTGAAAAAAATTTATACAAATTACATATTACACCTTCCATTCCTGAAAACCCATTTTAGATTTATAATAACGACGGAAAACTTTCATTAAATTCTTGATGTGTGTAACACTATTTTTCATTAAATATCATATTAAACCCATATTACTGGACACTATTGAAGAGGTTTAAAAAAAACCACCATATATATCAAATCAACCATTTTATTACTCCAAACCTAAAGAAAATATATCAATACCAAGTCAATACAATAGAAATGTACTTTTTATTATGGACTCAACCATACCTACCAATGAAACTAAGTCTATATCAAAATAGTGATTGAAAAAAATAGATTAGTTCATCACAATCCAGGATCAATAAAAAATAGAATCAATTCCCCCAACACAATATATCAATTTTTTCAAACATCATTAGGGTTTCATAGAATCATGTGGAATGGATATAGATGTTATATCTACAGAAAATAGGATTAATAAAAAGGATGTTATAAAATTCCTTAAAGAGAACCACCCTCATTGTGGGATAATACCAAAAGACCATGTGGGAATATTTTATATAATCAAGGAAATGATAATTTGAGATAATAAGAGATTAGGGTGATATTATAGTTAAAAAATAAAAATGGTTTCAATGAAATGATACTTTTTTTGTGAAATTAATATGTGTCCCATGGTTAGGGTACATAGTTAGATAAATAGTTCCCTAAAAAAGTTTTCACTACAATCCCTGGAAGTATGATGTTAAAGGTTACATGGTAATTGCTTTATGGTTGGAAAAAACTATGTGCATGATATAAAACCATAGTTGGACCAAAACCCAAAACTCAGTTTTGTTTACTTGGGATCCTTAAATGTCAAACATACTCCTATTATAATGAGTAAGACTGGCTTGAAACCAATTGAGTCAAATCAGATGGCTACCACATGGTTACTACTATCCATCCACAAATTGGTAATCTAAAATAATTATCTCAATCAACCAAAATCTTACCCAAAAATATCAAAAAATACATTAAAACTACAAATGGACACAATTATATGAAATAAAACATACTTGTGACCTAGAGTGTTTAAAAATTTCCCCATTATTCTTAATTATTCCCCCAGAAAGTGCTCAGGAATTTTAACTTGCAATGTGATAAGGCCCAATTCAAACTCCCACCTCTCATAGTTATAACAACTATAATACAATTTTATATATAACAATGCAATTTTTTTACTACATAACACATTTAATTGAAAATAAATAATTAGAACAATAAGTTCAACCATTGAGGTATTAGGCATAAGATCGGAATCATACCATTTAGATAATTGAGAATGCTATGTTTTATACCTACTCAGCTGGGAAACATGAAACACATACAGAATCAATATTAAGCATGATTTTAATCTCAATAGTTATTCCACCATTCAATAATGTTTTTCAACATATGAGTTCTACTAAACCATGATTCCAACTTACCATGTAATCAAAAATGGTGATTTCCTAAATGATGTGTAACCTTGAAGAAAACCTCATAACCTATCAAAAAATATAATGGTAGATGATGAAGCAGCACATAGGATTTATATAGACCTTATGTTGTGTCAATCCCCTTCTATATCAACTAGACCTTTTCTATCATCTCTTAAAGAATATTTAGTCCACCCAAGGACTACTCTCCCAACTCCACTGAATGGAAAAATTATCTACAAAGACAACTAAACTAAACAGTAAAAGGATTCATTTTGTAACATCATGTTAACATGATCATTTAATTTTCCACCTTTTTTAAGTTCTTGTTCAATTAAAAATTCATTTAAGTGATTTTTCTGGGATTACTGTAGACTGCTGGATAGGTATACATCGTGTACCTAAACATCATGTCATGTATTTGGTGTAGATTGTGTGTTATGGACTGGGAGCTAATCTCATGAATGGGTAGATAATTTTGTGAGATGGTACATGTCTTGTAACTAAGGTACATGTTGTGGATGAATAAAATAGTAGTGTTTTACTCGAGGAAATGGATTTTTCAATGTACTTATCCAGTGTGTTCTATACGTCATGACCCCTTGGTACATGTCGTGACTTGTCCTGCGCCCGACCTTATGTAATGTGTCTGGAAGTAATGCTTGGTCCTTTTCATTCATGACCACTTAGCTCTACAAACTATACCCTTATTAGGTGTTTTTCATAGTTTCACCACCTTCAGGAACAATTCGATCGTCTTTAGATCTCCATTTCATCTACGGTGTGATTTCCAGGTAAGGGTTCTCACTAGTTCTTTGACTTTCCCTTCTTCTTGCCTATTGGGATTTAAATGGATCAACTAATGATTGGTAGATACATTCCATGTGGTGTTGTATATTCCTTATAAGATTATTTTCATGATCTCATTTAACTTCGTTCGCATTAATGGATGTTGTTGCATGTGTCATTCTTCAAAAAAGAGGTTAGTGGTTCTATCCTGATATGCCAAATTGATTACCATCACTTTTCTTGATTTATTTCAATTGATGATTTAAATTAAACTTCTTAAAATTTCATTCAGTTTCATTACTGAAACTGAATTAAAATGAATTGGATGATTTGAAATGGATTTGGGATGGAAATTTGGAAAACCACTAATCCCACTGAATTGAGGTGGGTTTAAGGAATGTTAACATATTTAAATTTTTGAATTTATATTGTAAACTTTTATAGAAATGTTTCCGAATAAAATTTTTAATTTAAATGTGAAAATGAACTATTAAAAGGATATAATTATCTTTTAATTGATTTCAAACACATGAAAATGGATTATAATGATTTGGACAACGCTATGGTTTTATCTTGTGAAATTGGCTTGTTTTTGAATAAAATCTATTTTGGTTTTAAATGTAATGTAATGTGAATTTTTGAAATGGTAGAATTATATTGATATTATTTTATTCAGTCTTAAAATATTTCTCTGATCATGTAATAGTTCATGAAATCCTTATGTAGTTAATGAGATATTTGGATACACTCTATGCTACGACAATACTCATAAACATACATGTGGCAGGTAACATCCCTGAAAGGTTGTTTATTAGTCTCCCTTAGCTTGTGTCATGTGGATTTTTATATATACATTTTTTTGAGTTCATATATAGAGTGAATAATCTTATAACGAGTTATTACGATCATATCCATTGGAAGATGAACATGTTTCTCCCTTGTTAATTTATATTTGAGATATAAATGTTTTCCAATGTTGTTTGAACTTATTTGAATGCCTGATGAATTTATGTAAACTATTTTATATAAATGATTTAGTTAAGAAATTGTTTTAGAAATGTTCCATCTCTTGTAAAGTTAATCTGGTTATTTAAATGTGTTTTCCATCATTTTGAAAAATGTATTGCATGTTTTGTTTAAATATGCTACTTAATTTAAAAAAAAATTTATTTTGAAAATTGAATATTTTAATTGGATAATCTATATTTTGAATCTATTATGGAATCATAGGCGGTGTCTTACTGGGATTATGCTCACACCCATCTTCTTCTTTCGGGTGTTTGTATACATTCTTTTTCCAGGCTTGAGAAAAGGGAAGAGATCTCTTGGAGGTGGATCCAGCTGTTGAGCTTCGGGCATGATGAGTTGTGTCCTTAGGGACCTTGGGAATAATTACGTATTTAGTAAATTGGGTTTTAGTATTTTTGATTTTATATCTCTTTGTATTCTGGTACTTTTACTCCCATTGACTTTTTCGTATTGATATGCATACTTTATTTTATCTTTTCATACATATTCTTGTGATAGAAATAATTCCTAATTGTATGTTCAATGATGCATGTTCCTAGTCATCGCCTAGTTGGGATAGGGAATGCCCTTCAGGTTATCTCAATAAAAGATCGGTTATCGAATTACAAAGGTACCTGGGAAGGTTTGTGATAAACTGGTATCAGAGGATGTTTTTGATCTTCCATTTTCATGAAATCTGTTTTCATTCTGGAAATATTTCCAGGTCCTAGGAGGTAGTTGTTGTTGAGTGCCTGGATGGCTCTAACCATGATGAACCGTAAGTCTCCAAGGGTGGTTAATGAAATACTTCTACTGGATTAGTTCTATAATTCCCTCTATAGTGATTTTGATATGTTGAAATCCAAATCTTTTTTGTCCCCTCTGTTGAGAATATTTTCTATTTCTACACAGTTTGAGTGTGGATCTAATGTATTATTTGTATCTTATAATATTTTGCAGCTTAATGCCTCTGAAAATATGTGTGAATAAGATATAGTAAAAGACTATTGTTGAACCGCATAAAGAAAATATTGTTTTTGATATAAATCTAGTTGAAGTGATTGTACACATTTTCCATGCTCTTGGAAAGGCACCACCTCTGGTTCATGATAATGCTCTTACTATGTATCCTCAAGGGGATTTTCTCTGGAATATTTTTCAAGAGTTCCTTCCCAATAATACACAAATCTTAAAAGTCTCCATTGATCCTCAAAATTATAAGGAATGGTTGGGAAAGAAATATTGTCTATTTTAGTTCTTGGAGATTCAAAAAGTGATGAGGTTGATGTGTGCCACCTTCATGCTGGAGGGACAGAGTAGGAGATGAGGGGACATGATAATGGCAGAAGTGAAGCATGAAGGATTACAATTGAATGAAGTCATGTTTCTCGTCGCCAATTAGTTCTATATATAGTTAATGGTGTTGGCAAAGTGAGTGGAGTTTTTCAAACATGAGAAGGTTGTGAAAACCGTGAGAGAGTATTCCAATCTCTTTGAGGAGCTGGTGCAGTTTTTACATAAGATAGTATCTAAGGATAATAAAAAGGCATGACTGTTTGAGTTGGGAATTTGGTTAGATATTTGTTCTTAGGGTTTCTTACAAAAGCTACTCACTTATTTTTATCTGATGGATAAGGAAATGATGGTGGAGATGGACTTGTCTGGAATGTCAGGGTTTAGGGAGTTCCTTTGTATCCCACTAGAAGTATTGGTTCTTCAAAAGGAAAACGTAAGTGTGAGGATCCTCATGGGTTTTCTCAATGTAAGAGTCATTCCAGACCTCCTACAGCTCTAGGATGATATTCTTTTTCATTTTAGCATTGTGTAAAGCGATGATATTCAAGCAGGCTTTGCACCGAGGAACCTATGAACTATATCTCCGGAGTCCATTTAAGACACTTACAGAGATTCTTTCATCACTAATTTACTCTGCGTAGTGGGACAGGATCATCATCTCCTCTTACCACTATAGTAAAATAAAATTCTTCACGTTTAGAAGGCCCCCAACCACAAGTATTTTGAACAAATCTTCTTCCCATAGTGGAAGATTCCCACAAGGAAGCATACATAGGTCTATTGACTTTGAGAGGTACCATTACCATTTCTAATCATTAGTGACTAGTCTTTTTGATAAGGGTGAATCTCATGCTTTTATTGCAAACCATATTGTTATCATTCTTAATCTTCTTGAAGAACTACTATATTGTGAAATGTATATTTCTACACCCCTTGGTTTAGAGAGAGGGAAGGGTCTCTGTAGTCCTACCTATGTATTCTCTCTATCAGAAGTCAAGCTATCTTTTAATTTTCTAGTTTTTGATATGAAATATTTGGACTTCATATTCAAGATGTATTTTATCTTTTCCAAAAATTCCCAAATTTATTGTTATCTTTTATGGTCTACATTAATACACCCAGTGGTGTGGATCTTGTTTTTCAAGGTTAAGGGTACCCGTGGTCAAGAAGAATCAGACCTTATTATCCAATGTTGGGGAATGTGATATCAGTTTTTTCTTTTGACCTGGAGGAACATTCAATCTGTGGTGATCTTCCTTCAGTTTTTACCAATTTTTCTGACATGTTCCCTCCAGATTTATCTGGTTTCCAACCAATGATAGTGGTTGAGTTTTCTATTAACTTGATGAATAGTACTCAACCGGTTTTTTTCCCCTCTTACCACATGGAGCCAGCTGAGATGAAAGAGATGAAGTGTCATTTAGATAATCTTCATGATAACTACTTTATTCGTCTAAGTGTGTCATCCTGAGTATCTCCAGTTCTCTTTTCCAAGTAGGCTGATGGTTTCATTTACTTTCTTTGATCATTAGAAGCATAATAAAGTTACGATAAATAAAAAATATTTTTTTCCAAGGATTGGTGATCAGCTGTTTACAAATAGAATGGGTTAATTGGTTTTCAAGGATCAACCATTGATATGGTTACCATCAGTTGAGGACAAAGGAGTCTGACATTGATAAGACCAACTTTCATAGAAGGTATACGTACTTTGAGTACCATGTTATTATCATTGTCCTGAAAAATGCTCCTAAAATTTTCATGGATTTAATGAAAACGATTTTCCAACAATATTTGGATACATTTTTGTTAGTATTTATCGATGAAATACTTGATTACTCCACATCCAAGGAGGATCATGTGTGACATCTAAGAATAGTTTTAAATATTCTAAGAAATCTTCAACTGTATACCAAGCATTCAAAGTATGATTTAAGGATTTTGGAAGTTAAATTCATGGGACACAGGGTTATGAATAGGGTGTATCATTTGATCTTGATAAGGTGATGGATATTATGGAATAGGAGAAACTACAAAACGTCCTTGAGATCAGGATATTCTTTGGATTTTTTGGAAATTATCATATGTTTGTGAAGGACTTCTCAAAGATGGATTCACTAATGACAACTCTGACTCTAATGGGGGATACATTTTTGTGTTATAATAAATGATAGAGATATTTTGTTGAGATGAATCTTCTATTGTCTAATGCATCGGTGTTAAATCTTCCAGAATCTAAGCGGGGCTATATTGTCTTTTTGATGCATTAGGATCTGGATGGGACTGCATTATTATGCAGTCTGATCATATAGCAGCATGTAGATCTCATCATCTAACGAAACATGAGAATAATTATCCTGCCCAAAATCTAGAACTTGTAGCTGCGATGCTCATGCTTAAAATTTGGTGGCACTACCATTTTGGTGAAAGGATTATAGTGTATTTATACCACAAATTCTTGAGTTATATGTTATTTAAAAAATATTTGAATCTTCAGCAGAGGTGTTGGGTGGAGTACATGCAGTCGTTCGACTTTGACATCATCTCTACCCGGGGAAGGGGAATTTCATTACTGATGCCTTGAGCTACAAACTTATAAACTGGTCAGTGAAAGAATATTTAGAATAGTGGAATTTTATGGATCTCTTTTTACATTTTAATATTTGAGTTTTGGAGGAAGGGGGTGATGTTTGTTTGGACAGTGTTCACTTGAAATCTTCCATTCCCAAGATTATTCTTCTGGATCAAGATCTTGATGACGAGTTCTAAAGCACTATATAATCCCTTTATTGTGGGGAGATAGTTTCCTAGTAAGCATTATCAAAACTTTTGTTCTATGATATCATAACCACTTCATTGTCTAATTCTAGTTGAGAAAGGTAGTGATGGGGGGATTTCATTAATTTATAGCGTGTTTTCCACCCAGGAACCACTAAAATTTTCTATGACATGAGGTGAATGTTTTGGTGGTTGTGAATGAGATGAGACATTGATGAGTTTTTCTCTCATTTCTATACATGAAATTTGGTGAAATTAGAGCACCAGAAACATTTATGTTTTATTCAACCACTCCTAGTCCCTACATGGAAGTGGTATGAGATATTTATAGAATTTGTCTTTGGGATTTCTCATACCCAGAGAAGGAAGAATGCGATATCGGATATGATTGACTGGCTGACCATGTTATCTCACTTCATACCCATTCATGATATGGGAAAATATAAAGAGTTTGGTAATATATAAATGAAAAATAATTTCCACTTTCATGGATTTATATCTTCTAGTCTTTGATAGGGATCCTCGATTTACTTATAGCTTTTTGAGAGGCATTTATGAGGCATTGTGATCTCAGGATCATTTGATCGTGTCCTACCATCCTCAATCGGATGGAAAAAAGGAAAGAGACATGTAGATTCTTTAGGATATTCTCCAAGCCTATCTCCTTGTCATTTTTGGGGCTTGGGATGATCACTTGGGGCCAGATTAGTTCTCTTATAACCACAGTGTCTAGTCCACCATTAGAATGACATCTTTTAAGGCCTTGTATGGTCGGCCTTGTAAATCTCTGTTGTGTTAGTTGGATGTCGGTGAATGTTCTTTGGTTAGACCAAGCTAGGTGTAGGAGGTGACTTAAAATATTAATTTGATAAATCATTGAAGCTTGATAGAACATAACCGATATATGTCTTTTGCTAATCGACATCATAGGCCTTTGGGGTTTTTAGTTGATGAATAGGTGTTCTTGGAAGTTTCACCCTATTTGGGTCATTGATGAATTGGGAAGAAAGGGAATGTTTCTCCAAATTTTGTGGGACCTTTCAAGGTTTTTGAGAAGGTGGGTAAGGTTTCTTATCATTTGGAACTTCCACCACATATAAGATCAATACATGATGTGTTCTATGTATCGTAGTTGAGAAAGTATTTATCTGATCCATCAAACAATTTGAGCTGGAGTGATCTTGAGATCGAGCCTAAGTTATCATTGACTTAGAAACCAATCCACATAGATGTTATGAGAACAAGGGACTTCATGGGTGGATGATACCTTTGTTTTTGGTTGTATGGAAGCATTGTGCTGATAATCACAAGATGTGGGAATGTGATGCACTGATGAGAGAGCAGTGGCATCATCCTTTTGGCATGGAAGCTTCTTCATAGGCATTCTAGGGATAAAACGTTTTTTATGGTTGGGGTGTTTGTAGCATACTATTACCCTGATGAGGTAGTTTTTCACATTTTTTTATATTCATGTTCAGTTAAAATTACTTTTATGTAATTTTTATGGGAATATTGCAGACTCTAGAATAGGTACAGACCATGTAACTGCAATAAACGTCATATACTTGGTGTTGAATGCTTATCGTGGACTGGGAGATCATGTCATGAATGGCTAGATCATTCCATGTTCTAGTAAACAATGTGTACCTTTGGTACATATCGTGTAGAGATTAAATAGCAGTTTTTTTACCCGAGGTGGTTTGTTTTTCTGTGTACTTATCCAGCATTGCATACACGTCGCGACCCCTTAGTACACATCATGACACACCCTTCGCCCGACCTTAAGTAATTCATTTGGATGTTCTTCATGGATCTTTTCATCAAATAACTCTTGGATCATGAGCCTACACCCTTACCAGGTGGCTTTTAGTGGTTCCCCACCCTCTGGTTTGATCTGATCGGCTTTGGATCATTGTTTCATTTCTAGTGTGATCCCCAGGTAAAGGTTATTTCTTGTCCTTTGAGTTTCTCTACATCCCTCATCATGGGATTTGAATGGATCATCTAGGGATTAATGTATCTATGACATGTGGTGTTTGATCCTACATCTAGTTAGAGTTTCAATATCTCCTTCACCATTTTCTCTTCGATGTGTGTCATTACCAGTGTCGTTATTTGGGAAAGGGGCAGGTTGTTCCATCCTGGTATTCCAAATTTATTGCAATCACATTCATTGATTTATTTCAATTTATTATTTAAATTCATTTTCAAAAAAATGATTTCAGTGTCTTGAATTAAAACCAATTACAATGAATTGGACGATATTAAATGGTTTTGGCACAAAAATTTGGAAACCTGCCAATTCTATTGAATTGCTGTGCGTTTGTGGAAAGTTAACCAGTTTTAATTGTTAAATTTAAATGTTGGTATTTGTTGGTAATGTTTTTGATTGAATTTTTGAATTTAATTGTCAAAATTAATTGTAAAAAAAGATAGAATTTTTTTTTGAGTGGATTTCAAACCCATGTAAATTGATTAAAATGATTTGATAGAAACCCAGTGGTATCATCTTATGAAAAATGTATGATTTTGAAGAAACCCTATTTTGGTTTTAAATGTAATGAAATGGGAATTTTTAAAATTTATGAATTTTCTTTATCGTATTTTAGGCAGTCCCAAAAAAGTTCTCCCATCATGTAATAGTGCATGAATGCCTTAGGTAGTTAGTGAGTTATTTGGATACACTCTTTGCGATGACAACATTCTAAAAAATACATATGGTGGGTCACATCCTTGACATGTTGGTGATGAGTTTCTTTTGGCTTGTGTCATAGGGTCATGTGTATACACATTTTTCTATGTTCACATAGAGATTGTACATGCCTATAATTGGTTAATACTATCATATCTTTTGGCATATGACAATATTGATCACTTGTTTATTTATTTTTGAGTTATAAATGTATGCAAATATTTTTTGAAATTATTTTCATGACTGATGAATTTATATAATCTTTTTTATATAAATTTCTTACTTAAGACATTATCATAGAAATGTTCCATCTCTTGTGAAGTAATGCATGTCCTTTAAAAGTAATTTCCATCATTTTGAAATTATATGTCATGTTTTTTAATATGACTCTAAATGTTCAAACCTATATATTTTGAAAATTGAATCTTTTATTTGGTTTACCTATATTTTTTATATTTTATGGAATCTTTGGTGGCATTATATGGTGCTTAGGTTCACACCCTACTTCTACCTTCAGGTGTTTGTAGATATTATTCTTCTAGGATTAAGCAATGGGAAGGGATCTCATAGAGGTGGATCCAGCTGTTGAGCATTAGAAGTGGTGTGTTGTGTCCTTAGGGAAATTGGGGATGTTTTCCTATTTTGTACTTTGGGTTTTAATATTTTGTATTTTATTCCTATTTTTATTATTGTACTTTTAATCCCAGTGGTGTTTTCTAATTGATATGCATACAGTCTTTTATCTTTGCTTTCATGCTCTTGTGGAAAAAATCTTTCCCACTTGTCTGTTGTAGGATGACTGGTTCTAGTCACTGACCCGTGTGGACCAGGAACGCCCATCGAGTGACTTCAGTACAATCTCGGTTATCAGGTTACAAGGGTTCCCATTATGGCTTGTGAATCATTTTAATCAGTTATGGATATATATTGTTATAGGAGAAAAAAACCATTGAAACTTTCTTTTTCAATTATCCAATAAAATGATTCCCATATTCTCAAATAATATCATTATAGAACATGAATATATTTCTCCTCATTTCTATCCCTAGTATGGTTATACAACACACTTAACATATATTTTGTACCATACAAGTGCTTAAAATCATTCAAAAAATGATATTTAAATCATAGATTTCTGTTAGAAAATTTATTATAACGTACCCCACAGTGTGTCACATTCAATTATATGTAAAAATTCCCAATCTATTCCACCTTCATTGTCTCTTTAATATGATGAAAATGAGTTTTTTTAATCAACCCATGATCATCTAAATCCCATTTTTCTCACATGGATTCCACATTAAATTGAGATTAATGAATATCAATATCTCATCGAACTTATATATATATAATGGGTAAATTCCAAAACAAAAAAGCTATATCAGTTATTATAACATAAATTTAGGAAAGTTATGGAATCATGACACAATGGATACAATCTGTATAGTCATTATTGACCACCAATACTAACATATCAAATAATGATAATTCATAGTAGTTCTAGGGGTATCGAAAACAAGACCTCTATCAAATATCCATCATATCCTTCCTAATATTAATTTAAATATACAATATTCCTTTTAAAGACATGGATCATTCATGATATGGAGACCAATAACCTGAGGCCTTCCAACCAAAATTGATTTTAATAAAAATAAATTAATAATTAATGTCCATTTTATGTCCATAACAAATTTGATCATCAAACATAAAATCAACCTCCAAAAAATCTATCCAAATTATCCCATAATCTTTTTTACACATGAAAGCACATATGAGTGATGATACTCATGAATGATTATTACACCACTAATTCAATAAAATATTGAGTTGATAATGTCTTATTCAATGAATCAGTTAATAAATTCATTTATTTTGTGTGTATGAAATATAAATACACAATTTCTAATCGTACTAAAATAAGAATCTCAATCATAGATTCAGATCTATTTGGTTAAAAAAAATATATTAGCTCCCTACCATTTGAATATATAGTAAAACATTATCCAAAGATATAGTGTTTCCCTTCCATAAGATCATAAATTATCTTACCAAGTTAAATATCATCTGTTGGATAATATTTACATGATGCTATAGTCAGTGAAATATATAGTCCCTTAACAATTTACCAACATCAAACCCATCCTAATCATGTACTCAATGAATAGAAAAATATGACATTACCCAAACCTAGTTTGGGAAGAATAAAAATTGGATCTGAATTCAATGTCAACATCACTTCCTCATTTGATCATTCAAATAGAAATTCAATTTAAACATGACACCCTTATAAGAAATCATTATCAAATATTATTTAATTTTGGAGATATACTATATAAATCATATATAATAAATAGCTAATACCAAGATTCTACACATCTCAAACACATTCTTGAGTTTTTTAGACATAACCATCTGAATATTTTCTGGATAAAATGAGGTGACTTTTTATTAAATAACATTGCCCAAAAAATCACTCCATAAAATCAAAAGTGACATTCATAATGATTAACATATATATGAGGTTCTTTCATTTTTCAAAATACAATTTTAAAATGATCATTTGGATATTTCTCCATATTATAATATACTAAAATATTATCACAAAGAAAAACAAGGAGATCCAATAACTAATAAAATATTTGATTTATTAATTCAATAAACACTATAGAAGAATTTGTTAGAAAAAATAGTATAACCAAATAGTCATAATCATCATACAGTCTAATGAATTATATATTAGTAATTTACTCCTCTTAGAATATTAACTTGTGGTATCCTGATCATAGAAAAATCATAAAAAATTTAATTATTATCCCCTAAGTGGGTCAAAGAAGTAATCAATCAAAGTAAAGGAACACATATTCTTAACAATCACATTATTAAGCTATTAATAATCACTAAAAATATAGAGGCTCCCATTTACTTTAATCATATGGAGAATATTAAATCCCCAGGATGAAATTATTGGATTAATAAATCCATTTACATATAGATCCACATAATGATATTTATGTTCCATCAACATATCAAGTACCATATGTTATGTTGGATAAGAGATGAGTATCATCACTGAATTTAGGAAAATAGTAAATTGTACCCCTCTCTTGGAAGGTAACCTTCAAAAATCATTAGAAAATAATTATAGGTACTAATTAAAAATGGAAGTATGTGAACCACATAAATTTGATTCAATGTCATCAATAATCATCTCTACAAATTTTTATGAGATAATTATGACCTCAGTAATAACAGACCCCACTCTCCCAAATATAGTATCTCAATAACCCTGAAATATATATGTAACTCCATCAGAAGTTAAAAAAATATACTGATGAAAATTATAATCGCTATTTTTTAATTAAAAATATATATACTCTATACTAATGATGAGTTCAAAGATATCAAAATCATTCAATTGGAAATATCATACAACATCATGGTTTGAAATCACAACCCAGAACATAGAGCATTTAAATTTCTATTATATCCATCCTTCTAATGGCGTGGGATGGTCTATAATGAATTAGATAACATCATATTATATCTCCAACCCATATATCAACTATTATCATAAAAAGTAATCATATTCACTCAAATCGAAAAAACTAGAAAATATAGAGGATTATATAAAAATTATACCTATAATAGTTGCTATAAAAAATTATATCATATTTTATAATAGAAAAAGAATCCTAGATAACCCCCTCCCTTAGTCTTCATTGATGCATGAGTATCCCTCTTTCCCTGAGAATGAGATCCACCAACATTCCCTACACCTAAACGATCCTAATATCCTTTGGTAAGGTTGGATCTATTTGTAATAACTGGTGATATTTTTTTATTAAAATGGATAAGGTTACATGAATAACTACAAAAATGAGAAACCATGTGTTCTATAGTAAAATAAGTCATAGTATGTCCAAATAATTCACTGAGTAAGAAAACGACAAGTTTTTATGTCTAATGAATTCCCTAATGATTTTTATAGAATAAACTAAGCACCATTACTGATCTTCTTTTTTCTGAAGAGATTATATCCCTTAGAAACTCACATATGTAAATTATAATCCATTGAGAATTTTATTTTTAGTATTTTCTACCTTTTATATATTATATTTATCATATACCCCAATAATGATCATAAATATTGATAATAAGGATCAGTAAAACATAATATATTACCCCACATATAACCATATATCCTTGATGTTTTCATTATTGAGAAATTATGTAAGAAGATTATCAAAATCATAAAAATTTGCTGTATATTCCATTACTAAATGGTCACTATTTTCAATGGTCAAAAACTCCCATGCCTTCTCCATATGGAATGTCCATAAAATTAAAGTATGATTTAAGGACTTTTTTAAGGTGTTTATTGTATTTTAATTAGGTAATTATTAATGAGTGATGAAATCCCACAATTTCTTTTTTGGTTCATTAATAATTTATGTTGGAAATCACACCATATGGTCTAAAAGAGTCTTCACAATGTGATAAATACTATATACTTTCTCAATCAATTACATGTATTTTTTGGGTTACATTGACACTATCAGCGATTAGTGGATTTGGATCGAAAAACTATAATGAATCATTAACATATCATTATTATTTTCCATTAAAAAATTTACAAAAGGATTGAATAGTTTGAATTCCCATTTTACAAAAATTGTAGTTGAATTGAGATTTTTTCTTCAGGACATAGCCTAAAAGACCGTGTATCTAATTTGAAAAAAAAAACATTTTGTTTGGAATTAGCTATTAAAAAGAATATATCAAACCTGGCTAGATATAGAATACATCACAAAATAAAATTAATAAATTAATTAAGTCATATTAAATATCATAAATAAGAATTATTTAAAAAATGAAACTAATAGAGAAACAAAAATGGGTTATATTTAATAAACACTAAATATATCTCAAAAGATTCTTTAAAAATACCTAAAAAACCCATGGAAACTGAGAATTATATTTTAGATTGAGCCCAAAAACCCCTTATGGCCACACCATCCAAGCCCTAACAACCATAACTCTTTTCTACACACCTCACAAGAAAAAACTTTTTAGGTGGTATGATTTCAAAATGAAATAACCAAGGAAATCATGACATTTCACCCAATATGGCCAACCAGATATCTTGAATATAAGTTAATATTGAAAAATATTGCTGATAAGAGCATGGGAATCAACACACAAACCTATGGAAATGATTTCCCTAAAAAATAAAATAAAACATGTCTCATGTAAAAAAATATAATGATTTAATGTAGTGTAAATCTTGGATGAAAATATATATTAACATGAGAGATATAAAACCCAATAGTAAAATCATATAAAAACATGTACATTTTATTACAAAATATTACATCATTTTAGGAAATTATTCAATACATTTCACTATATTAGAAACAAAATTACAAAAGTGGATTAGTATATCTTTAATTTTGGAAACATAGAAAAGTGGTAAATAACATATATATATATAGAAAATTTTAGAATATGTTCTTCAAGAAATGAACCCTTTATTGAAATACCATACATGAAAAAAAATCATAACATCGGAATGGGAAATACAAGAAAGGTTGAGAATTGTTTTTCATTATTTGTAAATATAATAGATATTAATCAATAATGATAAATTATGATATTAAATGAATAAGGTTAATAGAAAATAATCAATATTTACAATAATTTTCCCCAATCAGTCAAATATATTTAATCATGAAATATGTTATAATTTTTTGTTAATGGAATTACATAAGACTTGATATTTTGGAATCATTAGTACTCAATCACAAGCCTTCAAAACTACCAAAATCATATTACATAAAATTCCTAATTACACACAAGAATAGATGTATTTTCTTTTTTCAAGCAACTTTTCTTAGGATATCATAGTGGATTAGGTTCACACATCATTCCATAATTTCCTTATTCAAGGTTCACTCTAAAGATAGTCATGTTAGATCAAGCCCCTTACATAGCTGATCTCAGTCCCAATTCAAGACCATATTATGTCTTGAAATATCCTTATTTAATCAATTAATACGAGGGATATATAATTACATTCCCACCCTTAACATAGTTAAAACTATACATATGGGTTCCACAAAATCATAAAATAATCATTATATTAATATATCATAAACCAGGAAAATGAAATAGGTTTCATAAAACTTCCATCTTCATGGTTATAAAACATCAATAGAATGAATAAATAACGTAATATTGGATTTTATCCCTATTATATCATATAAATAATAAAAGGATGTTGTTGTATTTAAAAATACCATTAAAATTTTACTGAAACATTTCCTTATAAAATCAATATTATATTTGAAATCACCTTATTTTAATCTATTAAATATTAAAATATTATGGGAAAAAATTCCTTTTTAGTGAACAATAAAATATGTTGTACTATTTTTTTAAATAAAATATAATTTTTGAAAGTGGGGAAGCATTTAATTCAATTTCTATTAATAAAAAAATTCTTTACTTTTAAAAAAAATTAAAACTATGATTTTTGGAAAATGATAACAGTGGACCATTTAATTTTTTTTTAGTAAAATGTAATTATAGTAAAAAATGACATAAAATATATTTTTTTATTATTATAATCATTCATGAAATAAATTTATTGAAAAAATGAACAAGGATGAAAAAATATCGTCTAAAGATAAAAACCTGATGGGATTTTAATAAAAACATTATTCCAGTCTATGGAGTACATGATGTAGAAATTTTTTTTGGGAAGCTTGTATTCTATAAAAAAATAGTTGATAATTGAAAATAAAATTATATATATAGATCATATATTTTCATCATCATATAATTATTTATAAAAATTAAAGTAAAAAAATCTTGTAACATAAATCTATTATATATTTCTTAATCATTGATTAAAATGTATTTGGATTCATGAAAATAGTATAGATCTATATGTCACATTAATTAAATAATTTATTATATGAAAATTTATTATATGGTATTATAGATGCCATAAATATATGAAATTGGTCTAAAACATTAATACATGTCTCAATAAATACAAATTGAGAAGAAAAAACATTATCCCATGTCTGAGATTCCACATAAACACTCCAACTACCTGTATAATATATTGGAATATATTTTACATTTAAAATAAAATTGTATTAATATCAACATATCAATCCTATTTCACTAATAACATTTTATCACATGTTCACTAAAAATCTTTCATTATCATCATCATTTAGTGAGTCAACTCCTTCATTTCTAATGTATGTTTATGTTTGACAGTTATCATCCTTAAACATTGATCAAGGATCATTCACATAGAGAATATTAATCATTAAATAATTATTATATATATTTTTTATATTTTTATTGAGAAAAATTAGTATTGGGGTATTGTTAAATTAATTAAATTAATAAATGGAGATTGTGGTTAGTATATATGCATGAGTAACGTTTCCATTATTCGATGGATGGTGTAAATGAAATGTTTATACTAATTCATAGTTATTGAATAATTATTATAATAAAAATTACATATATAATCATTAAATATATCATGATAACAACCCATGAATTCTAGTGGTGGAAAATGGGTTGTTTCTCTACGTTGAGGGGGTAGTCCACATGTACACAAAATGATAATTTCATCCCAAATTAGATTAAGAAGCGATTTTATAAGGTTATTAAATAATTATAATAACATCATAATATATATATTGAACTAGAAACATCATGTTTTGATGGATACCACTAGTTAATGGTTGTAAATGAAAAAAAAAATTTAAGAACGTGGTTAAGATCTGTGTATCTTTTATAAATTACATCCATTGGAATACTACTTAACCTTTGTAGTATTTTTCATAATAGAAGGAAAAAAGTTATAAGATTATGGGATAGATTATAGGATTGTCTTTGATTTTTTATTTTCTAAACAATAAGGCTCAATTGGTGTGTATTATTGAATAGAATAGGTTCCCTTTTATAAGTGAGTAGAGGTACACCCATTGAATTTCATGAAACATTCCAATGATTTAAATTCAATTCCATGGGAATGTGGATCTAAATTGACATATAACCAATGGTAGGGTATTATAATGTTTCAATATCTTCTAAAAATAATAAGCTAATATATTTGGGTGGAAATGATATGATTATGTCTTGTTTTAACCCCTGGTAAACTCCTTTTACACTTTAGCTTGAAATTTGTTTGTCTCATTATATAATTAAAAAAATGGGCTACAACTGTGAAAGCGGCACACAACACAAAGAATAAAATTATATTAAATTGCAAGCATGGGGACTTGACCCTGTGACCTTCCCCTCACACCCCAAAAATGGGGTATAATTCAATATAAGGAAACTTTATGTTGAACCTATTAAATTATATTAACTATATTGATATCATTTATAATATCTAGTTTCTATATATTTTATAATTTAGTATTATTAATCATTGAAACCCCAAAAAATAGTTGTTTTGTAAAATGAATTTAGATTATTTAGATAAAATTTATATCCTTTGATTACATAGAAAAAAACATAAAATGAATGTTAAAATATTTTATCTAATATATTATAAAAATAAATCTTTTATAATTTAGTAATACATAAATATGAAAATAACTTATTATGAAAAAAATACAGTTCTCACAAAAAAATTATTAAAATAATATTTCTTATATAAAAAAGTAACTTATTTCATATTAAGTATAATAAAGATTACATTTTAATTATTTATATTATTGAAAATTATTAGAAAAATATGTTAATTTAGTGATTAATTTAAAACAAAATTGGACATTTACAATAAAATAAATAAATTTTTTACATAAATCTGTTATTTTAACTATTCAATAAAATACATATTTTAATACAAAACCATAAAAATATACCAAAATATACTATTCTAAAAAATAATTTAATTAATGATATTAATTTAATAAAATAAAATTTACAATAATTTTATAAATTATATTGTTTTCATGAAAAATATTATAATATTAAATTATGAAGAAAATAATGTATTAAGGCATATAATGACTTACTAAAAATTAAGGACATATTTATTAAGAAATAATCCATACATTTTCATTAATATAAGTGATTACAAATATTATTCATAATTTGTTTAATTAAAAATAATTCCTTCCAATTTAACTTCTATATTATTATGATTTACAATGTTATGGTTCATATAGACACACTATTTTATGAATGGAAATGTCTCAAAGAAATCAATTTAATTTCTAAGGATATACATATAAAATCATCAAGTGTTACCTTCAACCCCCATAAAATGAACTTTATACCACAAAAAACTTTCAATCATAAACAAATAATAATTATATTTTTGCTTCATCGTATTATTGTGTTCCCATATAGCTTTTTAAAATTTATAATCCCCAAAATTAGATTAATTAGGTGAGTAGTCTTATTCCAGAGCAAATTATCTCTATGACCAATGATTTGTAAAAGTTTTTCATCATAAGAATAATTAATATCTGGTGGAATAACCTATAATTTATATATATATATATATGTAAAGGATCAATTATATGCTTATTTCATGAGGGATATATAAAATATATCATGATTTTTTTAAAAGTTAGTGGGAGGCATAAGAGAGAAGAAACAAAAAATCAATGCAAAATCCAGAAGGGACCAATATACCTAAGGCTTCTGTTTAACTTCTTTTTGAACATCTCAAAAAATTTCCACTAAAATTTTTGTCACCAATCGATAATTACATATCTTGATTATTATTTCCAATATAACTCATCTGTAGAATTTAGGATTCCCCAATGGGATATTAAATGGGTCTAAACTTCCCTTCCATTTACCCAACTATATTCGGTCCTAATATCATTCATTATCTATCTATATCCTATTATGTTTGAGTTATATACTTCATTCAATAGATCTCCTCATAATTATCCATATGAATGATTTATTGAATGTTATTATTCTTTAAAAACGTAATTGGATGAAGGAATTGATCTAAAACACCATTCAGATCTAGAGAAAATGATTTCAACATAACATAAAAAGATTTAATGGTCCTTTTAGACGAACTGTAACACCCCAAGCTTCTACGGTACGTTTCCCTTCGAATAATGCGATAGCGTGTGTTGTACGCAACCTCGAGTTCTAACACACACCACAACTAATTAAACTAGCCGTTGTGAATAGTAATACCTACTTTTTGAAATCATATATATTCTATATTTCAAAATGGACTTCATTTTTGGATTCGGAATATCAAAATTAGCCTAGGGTGAAATTTTGGTACATTTCGGATAACTTTCATATTTTGATGAATAGTGAAAATTTCTAAATTTTAATTAAAAACAACTTTTTTAATCAAAATAATTAATAGTGATAAATTATGAATTTGAGTGGTTTTAAAGTATATTTAGAATATATTTTTACCATTCAATTTAATGTTTATCAATGGACATAATTTTACAATTAAACCGAACATAAACAAGTGTCAATCTTTTGATAGTTATAATCTCTTAAAAACACGCTTTTTGTTTTGACAGCGGGAATTAATTTTAAATTAATTTCTGCCACTTCTGTGTTTTGAATTTAGGAAAATGGATTCCATATTTGGAATCAGGATGTTCAAATTGTGTAAATAGGTAACTTTTATTTTTAGACATTTTGAATAGTTACTGTGGTAAATATTTTATTTACCATGGTTAAAGGGTAAATCCGGTAAATAAGGGTTAAAAAAATAATATTATAATAATAAAAAATTACCCTAAAACGTGTCCTAACCTTATTGGTGGACACATACCCGACCATGGGCATCCTTTGGTCAATTTGGGGACCCCTTGGAGCCACTTGTATGTGGTAGGGACACTTTATATTAATAAAGTTAAAATAAAAATAAAAATAGCATAAGCTTACATCTTTTAGAAGAACAATTTTTACATAGGGTTATACATGTTGGAATTTCGATTATAAATATTCATTAGAAAGCTAAAAATATTTCCTACATAATGATATTTTATTTATAATTTTTAGACATTATATAATTTATTTTATTTATGACACAATGATGATGCAGTAATTACTAAAATAGTGAAAAATAAAAATAATTGATCTTATAAATACCCAAATAATTATAATATGAAACTTTTAATGAATTAAACTAATTTTCTATGATAATATGATATATTAGGATTGATTTAATTGACTTTTTTCGAAGTAATCAATCTGTTAGGAGTTTCACAAAAATCAACTATTGAATAGTGTCAAAATTGACATAAAAGAGTTCTTAAAACAAATATTATATTATTAATTGATATTAAATTCCTAAAAATCTAAGGTTCGGCCAAGAGACTTATATTATGATAGGTTCCTCATTAATGGACCACTTGGGGGTCGCTTGGATGTATATAGTAAGTTTATTAATCATATTATATAAAAATACAAAGAGACATTGTAAAAGTGAAACTAATTAACTTAGAGTTAATACTTAAAGATAAGGTTAATATAAGTACCCAAACCTGTCTAAATTCTATTGGATGAGTTGTTTTCGACCTATCCACACCTCATCCTTTGAATAGTCAACTTTGGAGCCTTTGTAAACCGAATATGAATTTATTATAAATTAATATTTCTAACTTTTCCAAAGGTGCCCCTCACCCCTCTTATAAAAGGGCACTCCTCCTTCTCATTTCTTCACACCTTCAAAGCCTTTTGGTTCGGCCAAACTCGGCCCAAATACTCTCCCAACATCCATCACTACAACCTAGGGGCCTTAGTTTGATCAGAAAGCCAACCTAAGGAGCCATTTTGATCAAATCAAAAGGAAGAACCCGAAGAAGAGGTAATGATTTCACCACCCTTTTCTAAGTTCATTTCTTCTTCCACTTCTTCTTCCTTTGTTCTTACCATTCTGAAATAATAACTCCAGTATCTCACATATACTGTGATGTTATTATAAATATGGTACAATCATATTCAGTATTCTATCCACCCTTTGAATAACATGTCACCATACGTGCGTACGTACGGCTTACCGTCTCCACGCCGTGGTGTAATTGTTATTCAATATAATATTATTTGGATGGGTATAATAATGATGTGTAACTCATGTAAATAATAAATATAACATGTTAATGATTCTTTATATATGATATACCATCCATTTATATATTATTTTAATATCAAAAGAATGATATTGTCGCTCGTGCGTACGTACGGACTACCGTCTCCACGAACGCGATGAGATTCATTCTCCATCGTATCCATTCAAGTATAATTATCATTTGATGATTTAAAAATGATGTTTAAGGACTGTATATCATTCTGGATATGAATAAGATACAACAACCATGGCTTATGTAACAAAACATATAAAAGAAAATGAGTAAGTTAACTCCCGAAACGACGATAATTCTAAGATATTATTAACAAATCAATGTTAAAAGATCATATATGATATCATATTAATATATATGATTCTTGTATAATTTAATAACAACTATTTCACCATTATACAGGAGGTTAACCTACCCCAACCAAGGAAAAGTACAAGGTAAGGGTTATTTCACAATCTCTTCATTATCCGAGGTTGTTTATATGTAATAATCTACTGGGATCTCTTTATCATCCACATCCATGTTTCTTAAAAATGTATTTCAGAACATTTTTACTATTTACAAGAATATGGGTTAAAGTCATTTATACCCTTTTTTGACTTTTTATAAGAGGTTTATAAAGGAATCTTTCCGTCATTTTCGAAACAAGGTCCTTTTTAACCTTTTCGACAGAATTGAGGTAAGAATGTTTTTTTTAACTTATACGGCGGGTGCGGTTATTTTACGCCGTTATAAAATCTTCAATGCTTTCCTTACAAGCTTATAAGAATATTTTCAAAGAAAATGTTTTATTTTATATGGATCTTAAATGATTTCAAAATAAAAGGAGATATTTCTTTAAAAAGAATTTTGATTTCATCTATGTCAACATCCTTTGATGGATTTTAAGATTATTTGAAGTTGATTTATTATGATACAAAACTTCTATATTGTATTGAAGGTTTTGTGATATGTTTGACTGTGGATGTGCTATTTTTATACCATTCATAGTTTATTGTGAAAGTATTGACATTTCGTATGCTTGTTTTAATACGAATGTTTATGTTATGTTTAAACCTTTTCATATGGGAATGCATTGGACTTAATAAGTGACGGGTGGAGCCCGCTATAGCTCCTCGATGCATCGGTAGGTCTCATGAGACAAACTAGTGTCTTGGCACAAGGCCTTGACAAAATCTTATTTGTAGTCTTGGCACGAGGCCTTGGCTATGTGGTTATGATAGTCTGGCATTATGCATTCCAACATTATGAAAGTGGTTATTGATTTTTGCATGTGATTATTCGATTAGTAGAATATCCATGTGAATAAGTAAATGGCATTATTTTATTTTACTTTTGCCATACCATGTTGAAGTTCAATTTTAAAAGGCTTTTGTTTTTAGTAATGCATTGCCTTAAATGTTTATTCTTATTTATGAAAGTTTCCGCTATATTGTTATCCTTACTGGGCATTTGAGCTCACCCCTTTTCTATGTTTTATTTTTCCCCAGGATGTGAAGAAGTAAATTATGAATGACCTGCAGGGATATTATGAGGGGATAGTAGTGTGGATTATGGAGACATTATGTTGTTGTAGTAGTTTTTCATTTTATGATGTAATGTAAAACTTATGAATATATCTAGTGTTTCCAAGGCTACTAAACCAATCGGTCTTTCGAGATTTGATCTTTCTTGTGATCATGCCAATGTTATGTAATAAGGCACCGACTCTAGGAAACTAGGGTCGGGGCGTTACAGTTGGTATCAGAGGAAGTTTAGTACAAACCTTGGAAGCTAGATTTAGATAAACTCTGATTAGATCACGTAGACCTAAGATGAACTTTGAGGATTAGTATAGAAGAACTTCCTAGAATTTTGGTATTGTAGAGATTTTGTGAGTTTTCGAGCAATACATCCCTGTCTGGATACGAGCAGGTAGAGGCGGCTCTGGCACAGATGTACCTAGGGGTAAAACCCGAAAACACCGCTTTGAGCTAGACTCGAACGGGAACTGGTGCACGACAACGGGCCTTGCTGCACTCTTGGTTACGACACTCCCGGGGGATATGCTTAGGATAACTCTCACTTTCTTTACAAATCATTATGAAGGGTTTATGAGTATATACTTCCTCAAAGAAAACATATTTATGATTATGGATTATATCCATAGATAGTTCAATTTATGTTAAGTGTTTTATAAGTATGGGATTATGTATTTTGATTCATAAACTGATCTAGTTTATGCCATTGTTTAGAAATGGCGCCTAGTGGAAGAAATGGAAACCGTATCAATGCACGAACTCCATGTAGGGATTGCCCTCCTGCTCAAGATAATTATAGTGGGGCTGGTGATGCAACTGGTGCTGATCAGCTAATCACCGTACTGGGACAACTTACTCAGGTTATGAATAATAACCTTACCCGTATGGAGCACCCTGATCCGCAGCGTGGAGGATCAATGTTAGATCGATTCATGAGACAACAACCACCAACGTTCAATGGAAGTACAAATCCCTTAGTAGCTGAGCAATGGATATTTTCCCTAGAGAAAATATTTCAGGCTTTGGGGAGTAGTGAAAGGGAAAAAGTTACCATGGCAGTTTACCGCCTCACTGGAGATGCTGATCAATGGTGGTCATTGATTCAAAACATGAAGGAAGATGATGAAGTATCAAACATGGAATGGAGGGAGTTCAAAGATCTGTTTTTAGAAAAATACTTTCCTCGCGACCATCGAGCAGATATGGAAAGGCAATTTCTGAGTCTGAGACAAAAGGAGGATGAGAATGTCACAAAGTATGAGGCTAACTTTACAAGGTTAGCGAGGTATGCTGGAGATTATATTCGCAACCCAAGAAGTAAGATTGATCGTTTCTTTGATGGGTTAAAACCATTTCTCCGTCGAGCATTAGTCTCACAATCATTTTCATCGTACGAAGACATTGTCTCATGTGCTATCAAGACCGAAAAGGAATTCTCTAAGTCTTATGACTTTAAAGCAAAGCAAGAGAAGAAGAGACCTGCTGATCAATCTGGGAATGGAAATAAGGGGAAGAAGGGAAAGGTTGAATATCCATCTTGTGGTAAGTGCGGGAAGAAACACCCCGGTGCTTGCCTGAAGGGAATGGGAGTCTGTTACAAGTGTGGTGAAAAAGGCCACCAAGCTCATGATTGCAAGGGGAAGAAGGAAGCTACCAATGTTCAGTGCTACAATTGCAGGGAGATGGGGCATTATGCAAATGCATGTCCTAAGCGTCAGGAGAACTTACCTCAGAAAAGGCCAAGGGATCAAGGCCAGGCTTATGCTATCACTACTGCTGAGGTAGAAACTCCGAAAGACGTGGTGGCAGGTAATTTAATGGTTTCCTCAAGTTTAGCAAATGCATTATTTGATTCTGGATCATCGCATTGTTTCATATCTTCCCAGTTTGCTAAGAAAATTAGATATTTCCAATTTGATTTAATAAGGGAGTTGTCAGTTAAAACTCCTAAGGGAAGTATCGTTGCAACAAAGTTTTGTGAATCAGTCCCCATTAGAGCACATAAATTTTCTTTATCTGCTGATTTCATCGTCATACCTATGATTGAGTTTGATATAATCCTCGGTATGGACTGGCTTTCGGACTATGATGCGAAGATTTATTGTATGAAGAAAGAGGTTACGATTCATGATGATAATGATAAGGAGCACCTTATTTTTAGAGCAGAATCGTCACCACCTAATTCTTATTTAGACCCACCCCCAGTAGCTCAACTTAATTCAATTATTGGGGAGGAAGAGAATGAAGTAACTATCGGTGAGGAAAGGAATGTTCAAATAGAGGATGTACCTGTTGTGAAAGAATTTGTAGATGTATTTCCAGAAGATTTACCTGGACATCCTCCAGAACGAGAAGTTGAGTTTTCTATTGATTTGATTCCTGGATCAAGGCCTATATCGAAGACCCCTTATAGAATGGCCACTGTAGAGCTAGTCGAACTAAAGAAACAACTAGAGGAATTGAGTAATAAGGGATTTATTCGCCCTAGAGTTTCTCCATGGGGAGCCCCTGTTCTTTTTGTTAAAAAGAAAGATGGATCTATGAGGTTATGTATCGACTACAGGGAGATCAATGCTATAACGATAAAGAACAAGTATCCCCTACCTCGTATTGATGATTTATTTGACCAACTGCATGGAGCTCAATACTTTTCAAAGATTGACCTTCGATCTGGATACCATCAGTTGTGTGTAAAGAAGGAAGACATTCCGAAGACAGCATTTCGAACCAGGTACGGGCATTACGAGTTTACTGTAATGTCGTTTGGATTGACTAATGCACCCTCTGTATTCATGGATCTGATGAATAGAGTTTTCAAGGAGTATCTCGATGAATTTGTGGTGGTATTTATTGATGATATCTTGGTATACTCCAAAACCTACGAAGATCATGAAAATCACTTGCGCATTATCTTGAAGACTCTGAGGAGGCATGAATTATATGGAAAGTTTAGCAAGTGTGAATTCTGGCTTCAGGAGATTTCTTTTCTTGGCCATATTGTCTCTAAAGATGGAATCTCTGTTGATCCTTCTAAGACCAAGGCAATCCAAGAATGGCCAGCACCTACGAGTATAACTGAGGTACGTAGTTTTATTGGCTTGGCAGGTTATTATCGACGTTTCGTCCAAAATTTTGCCCGATTGGCTAACCCATTAACGAAGCTCACACGTAAAGGGGTTAAATTTGTTTGGACAAAAGAGTGTGAAGAATGTTTCGAAGAACTGAAGAGAAGATTAGTCAATGCTCCTATATTGACTCTACCATCGGGGAATGATGGGTTCGTTATTTATAGTGATGCATCAAAGAAAGGACTTGGCTGTGTCCTTATGCAGAATGATAGAGTTATTGCCTATGCATCACGACAGTTGAAAATTCATGAACAAAACTATCCTACTCATGATCTTGAGTTAGCAGCTGTGATCTTTGCTTTGAAGATATGGAGGCACTACCTCTATGGTGAAAAATGTGAGATTTATACTGATCACAAGAGTTTGAAGTATATTTTCTCACAAAAAGAACTCAACATGAGGCAAAGGAGATGGCTTGAATTACTCAAGGATTATGATTGTACGATACACTACCACCCGGGGAAGGCAAACAAGGTGGCAGATGCTTTGAGTAGAAAAGACCATGGAGTTTTGAACAATATGAGAATTGAAAGGGATCCAATTTTCATGGATCTAGTGAAAATGGACATGGGAATAACCAGGGAAGGTGAAACATCAATGCTTTTTCAAATGGTTGCCAAACCATCTTTACTAGAAAGGATTAAGAGTTCTCAGACCGATGATGACGAATTCCAAAAGAAGATTAAAGCTGTGAATGATGGGAGATTGAGAGACTTTGTGTATGAAGATGGAATTTTGAAATTCGGGAAGAGACTTTGTGTTCCCAATATACCTGATCTAAAAAGGGAATTGCTGGATGATGCTCATAGTTCCAATTTCTCTATACACCCTGGGAGCACCAAAATGTATAGAGATTTGAAGGAACATTTTTGGTGGGACAACATGAAGAGGGAGATTGCTGATTTTGTGTCAAGATGTATGGTTTGTCAACAAGTGAAAGCTGGAAGGCAACAGCCTGGAGGAGTCATGCAACCTCTTCCCATACCGGAGTGGAAATGGGACAATATTACAATGGACTTTGTCATGGGGCTACCAAAGACTCCTAGAAGGAACGATGCAATATGGGTTATTGTTGATCGTCTTACCAATCAGCACATTTTCTTGCTATAAGAGAAGATCTACCCCTGGAACGTCTAGCAAGACTATATATTAATGAAGTTGTGAGACTTCATGGAGTACCCCTATCGATTGTTTCTGATCGTGATCCCCGTTTTACTTCAAGATTTTGGAAAAGTCTTCAGAAATCCCTAGATACTGAACTTCATTTGAGCACTGCTTACCACCCTCAGACAGACGTACAATCAGAACGGACTATTTAGACCTTAGAAGACATGTTGAGATCTTGCTCACTTGATTTTCAGGGTATGTGGGATCAATATTTACCTCTGGTAGAATTTTCCTATAACAATAGCTTCCATTCGAGTATACAAATGGCACCATATGAAGCGTTATACGGAAAGAGATGTCGTACACCAACCTGTTGGGATGACGTTGGTGAATGAAAACTTGTAGGCCCAGAACTGGTGGAGGAAACGGTGGAAAAGGTGAAGGTAATCCAAAATCACATCAAAGCAGCTCAAAGTAGGCAGAAGAGCTATGCTGATAATCGAAGGAAGGATTTGGAATTTCAAGTCGGTGATCATGTTTTCCTAAAGGTATCTCCGTGGAAGGGAGTCATACGTTTTGGTAAGAAAAGTAAATTGAGTCCCAGGTACATCAGACCTTTCGAAATTCTAGAACGAATTGGGGCTGTAGCTTACCGATTGGCAATGCCGCCAAGTCTCTCCAAAGTTCACGATGTGTTCCACGTATCTCTGTTGAGAAAATACATGCCTGACCCAACGCATGTACTCACCTATGAGGAATTAGAATTGGAACCCGATCTGTCTTATTGCGAAGAGCCCGTCAGGATTCTTGATACAAGAGAACAAGTACTGAGAAACCGGACGGCGCGTCTGGTAAAAGTTTTGTGGAGAAATCATAAAATGGAAGAGGCAACGTGGGAACCCGAGGAACTTATGATGAATAACCACCCGAGTCTTTTTATGCAGTAATACCCTAGAAATTGCGATGACGCAATTATTTGAAGGAGGGGAGAATGTAACACCCCAAGCTTCTACGGTACGTTTCCCTTCGAATAATGCGATAGCGTGTGTTGTACGCAACCTCGAGTTCTAACACACACCACAACTAATTAAACTAGCCGTTGTGAATAGTAATACCTACTTTTTGAAATCATATATATTCTATATTTCAAAATGGACTTCATTTTTGGATTCGGAATATCAAAATTAGCCTAGGGTGAAATTTTGGTACATTTCGGATAACTTTCATATTTTTATGAATAGTGAAAATTTCTAAATTTTAATTAAAAACAACTTTTTTAATCAAAATAATTAATAGTGATAAATTATGAATTTGAGTGGTTTTAAAGTATATTTAGAATATATTTTTACCATTCAATTTAATGTTTATCATTGGACATAATTTTACAATTAAACCGAACATAAACAAGTGTCAATCTTTTGATAGTTATTATCTCTTAAAAACACGCTTTTTGTTTTGACAGCGGGAATTAATTTTAAATTAATTTCTGCCACTTCTGTGTTTTGAATTTAGGAAAATGGATTCCATATTTGGAATCAGGATGTTCAAATTGTGTAAATAGGTAACTTTTATTTTTAGACATTTTGAATAGTTACTGTGGTAAATATTTTATTTACCATGGTTAAAGGGTAAATCCGGTAAATAAGGGTTAAAAAATAATATTATAATAATAAAAAATTACCCTAAAACGTGTCCTAACCTTATTGGTGGACACATACCCGACCATGGGCATCCTTTGGTCAATTTGGGGACCCCTTGGAGCCACTTGTATGTGGTAGGGACACTTTATATTAATAAAGTTAAAATAAAAATAAAAATAGCATAAGCTTACATCTTTTAGAAGAACAATTTTTACATAGGGTTATATATGTTGGATTTTCGATTATAAATATTCATTAGAAAGCTAAACATATTTCCTACATAATGATATTTTATTTATAATTTTTAGACATTATATAATTTATTTTATTTATGACACAATGATGATGCAGTAATTACTAAAATAGTGAAAAATAAAAATAATTGATCTTATAAATACCCAAATAATTATAATATGAAACTTTTAATGAATTAAACTAATTTTCTATGATAATATGATATATTAGGATTGATTTAATTGACTTTGTTCGAAGTAATCAATCTGTTAGGAGTTTCACAAAAATCAACTATTGAATAGTGTCAAAATTGACATAAAAGAGTTCTTAAAACAAATATTATATTATTAATTGATATTAAATTCCTAAAAATCTAAGGTTCGGCCAAGAGACTTATATAATGATAGGTTCCTCATTAATGGACCACTTGGGGGTCACTTGGATGTATATAGTAAGTTTATTAATCATATTATATAAAAATAGAAAGAGACATTGTAAAAGTGAAACTAATTAACTTAGAGTTAATACTTAAAGATAAGGTTAATATAAGTACCCAAACCTGTCTAAATTCTATTGGATGAGTTGTTTTCGACCTATCCACACCTCATCCTTTGAATAGTCAACTTTGGAGCCTTTGTAAACCGAATATGAATTTATTATAAATTAATATTTCTAACTTTTCCAAAGGTGCCCCTCACCCCTCTTATAAAAGGGCACTCCTCCTTCTCATTTCTTCACACCTTCAAAGCCTTTTGGTTCGGCCAAACTCTGCCCAAATACTCTCCCAACATCCATCACTACAACCTAGGGGCCTTAGTTTGATCAGAAAGCCAACCTAAGGAGCCCTTTTGATCAAATCAAAAGGAAGAACCCGAAGAAGAGGTAATGATTTCACCACCCTTTTCTAAGTTCATTTCTTCTTCCACTTCTTCTTCCTTTGTTCTTACCATTCTGAAATAATAACTCCAGTATCTCACATATACTGTGATGTTATTATAAATATGGTACAATCATATTCAGTATTCTATCCACCCTTTGAATAACATGTCACCATACGTGCGTACGTACGGCTTACCGTCTCCACGTCGTGGTGTAATTGTTATTCAATATAATATTATTTGGATGGGTATAATAATGATGTGTAACTCATGTAAATAATAAATATAACATGTTAATGATTCTGTATATATGATATACCATCCATTTATATATTATTTTAATATCAAAAGAATGATATTGTCGCTCGTGCGTACGTACGGACTACCGTCTCCACGAACGCGATGAGATTCATTATCCATCGTATCCATTCAAGTATAATTATCATTTGATGATTTAAAAATGATGTTTAAGGACTGTATATCATTCTGGATATGAATAAGATACAACAACCATGGCTTATGTAACAAAACATATAAAAGAAAATGAGTAAGTTAACTCCCGAAACGACGATAATTCTAAGATATTATCAACAAATCAATGTTAAAAGATCATATATGATATCATATTAATATATATGATTCTTGTATAATTTAATAACAACTATTTCACCATTATACAGGAGGTTAACCTACCCCAACCAAGGAAAAGTACAAGGTAAGGGTTATTTCACAATCTCTTCATTATCCGAGGTTGTTTATATGTAATAATCTACTGGGATCTCTTTATCATCCACATTCATGTTTCTTAAAAATGTATTTCAAAACATTTTTACTATTTACAAGAATATGGGTTAAAGTCATTTATACCCTTTTTTGACTTTTTATAAGAGGTTTATAAAGGAATCTTTCCGTCGTTTTCGAAACAAGGTCCTTTTTAACCTTTTCGACAGAATTGAGGTAAGAATGTTTTTTTTTAACTTATACGGCGGGTGCGGTTATTTTATGCCGTTATAAAATCTTCAAAGCTTTCCTTACAAGCTTATAAGAATATTTTCAAAGAAAATGTTTTATTTTATATGGATCTTAAATGATTTCAAAATAAAAGGAGATATTTCTTTAAAAAGAATTTTGATTTCATCTATGTCAACATCCTTTGATGGATTTTAAGATTATTTGAAGTTGATTTATTATGATACAAAACTTCTATATTGTATTGAAGGTTTTGTGATATGTTTGACTGTGGATGTGCTATTTTTATACCATTCATAGTTTATTGTGAAAGTATTGACATTTCGTATGCTAGTTTTAATACGAATGTTTATGTTATGTTTAAACCTTTTCATATGGGAATGCATTGGACTTAATAAGTGACGGGTGGAGCCCGCTATAGCTCCTCGATGCATCGGTAGGTCTCATGAGACAAACTAGTGTCTTGGCACAAGGCCTTGACAAAATCTTATTTGTAGTCTTGGCACGAGGCCTTGGCTATGTGGTTATGATAGTCTGGCATTATGCATTCCAACATTATGAAAGTGGTTATTGATTTTTGCATGTGATTATTCGATTAGTAGAATATCCATGTGAATAAGTAAATGGCATTATTTTATTTTACTTTTGCCATACCATGTTGAAGTTCAATTTTAAAAGGCTTTTGTTTTTAGTAATGCATTGCCTTAAATGTTTATTCTTATTTATGAAAGTTTCCGCTATATTGTTATCCTTACTGGGCATTTGAGCTCACCCCTTTTCTATGTTTTATTTTTCCCCAGGATGTGAAGAAGTAAATTATGAATGACCTGCAGGGATATTATGAGGGGATAGTAGTGTGGATTATGGAGACATTATGTTGTTGTAGTAGTTTTTCATTTTATGATGTAATGTAAAACTTATGAATATATCTAGTGTTTCCAAGGCTACTAAACCAATCGGTCTTTCGAGATTTGATCTTTCTTGTGATCATGCCAATGTTATGTAATAATGCACCGACTCTAGGAAACTAGGGTCGGGGCGTTACACGAACCATCTATCTGAGGATAATATATAGCACTGAAATATAACACAATATATTTTTCATAATAAAGACTTCTATAAATCAGCTATGTGACACTCATATCTCGATCATAAATAATAGAATTTAGTACCTGTTGTAACCATAGAACATCTAAAATGTATATCATTAAAAACTAATCCCGATTGAAGAATTATCTAATAAAATTTATGTGTTTTATATTTATAAGGTGATCAACTACAAATCAAATATCATTAAGGAATTTATAAATTTTGGGGAGTTCTATAATGAAAAATATAGATATTCTTTCTCAATTCTATTATGGTATAGATAATGGTTATAAAATTCACATAATCATCCATCTCTTTGCCTTAATATTCTAACATACTATAATCCACGATTCATAATATACACTAATGACCCACGTATTCCCATTTACTGTAGAACACTACTTATCATTAAGAAGACTTAACAAACATCCCCATGTTTTCAAAGGATAACAATAATTGCTGAAGGGGTTCAAATGCAAGTGGGGGATGATTAACCCTTTAAGAAAATAAACCATTAACCAAATAGCTACAATATGATGCATTGTAAAAACAATAAAAATCAACCATTAATTTTTTTATCAAACCATAAAAAAGTGTATGAAAATAGAAGACAATCATCTATCAATGTAAACACTGGAAGATGACTACAAAAACTCCATGAAAACCAGAGGACTCCATTCTCCACAAGATGTATTTTCCAACATGACGAAACAACCCAAGTATCATGAGGTGTTTCTAAAGACAGGTGATACTTTTCCATTTCCCATGACCTGAAATAAAGCATTTGAAAAATCACTGAAGTTTTAAATAAAGGGTGAGTATAAAACTCCATAGAATTTACCCAATGACTTCCATACTCAGGCTATTATTATAAAAAAGTTAGAAACATTTATATAAAATTTCTTATGTAAAAAAATTCCAAAAACAGTTTATAACTAAGTATAAACAAGCTTCCAAATCATTTAAAACCAAATATGCACAAGTGTTATTTTAAAAAAATTCTAGCAAGATTTATTTATAGTAAAACAACAAAACAATAAATTAAAACCATTTTTTACTTAAATTTTTTTATAACCATTCCATTCCACTTATTCACACTTCTAACTGTGCATGCTCTATTATGACAGTTCTACGCTCATGAATGGTCTATCATTGATCACATATATCATCACATTATAATTATACCCCATGTGCCATTACACCTTTGGAACCAAGAAAAAGTACATATTCCAACCAATCCTTATAAATTTTATCTACACACACCACTATTCTTCCAAAACCTTTTCAAATAACCATTTCAAAACATTTCAATAAAACTGTTATTTTATTAAATCTAATTCAAAACACCCATTTCAACTCAATAAAATCATTCCTTTTATTGAAATTTATTTTTTCAAATCTATTTTTCATCATTCTAGAAATGTCTCATTTTAAAATCATTATTTTAAAATTGAAAATCAATCACTTTAATGAAAAGCACCAATTATCTTAATTTTACAAAAACATCACCAAACAGTGATTCTAAAAATAAAAAAGCATCCATTTCATAATAAAATTAACACATATCAATCAATTTTAACACATAACATTCAGTTTTACCAAGCAGAGTCGAGAGTTAAGCCACCCACTTCAACTATTTTTAAAAAACATAAAAACAGACGAAGAACGCCAAAGAAAAACAGGTTGATTCTCCATGAAACCACCTTAGATATCTTCTCCTACAAACAAAAATGAACAATATTATAGCTACCCATAAAAATAATAAATATATGAAACCAATAGGATATGAGAAGTATATATATGATTTTATAAGAAAATGTGACAAGAATGGTGATTAATGACACTTACAGCTAGAATCGGGCTTGAAAACTCCATAGGAGGGCTCCGAAATGATTAAAAATAATTTGGGAGAGGTTATAATACATTCAATGGAGATGAATCCAGATTTCGGGCTTCTGAGGTGCAAAAAATGAGGGATTTATAGGAATAACAAGTGGGATCATATTGTTTATGATCTGATTTTAAAATTGTGCTTGGTTATTTCGCACAGTTACAGAACACATGTGCTAACTATGAATTACATACTTCATTATGTAAACCATTTCACAGACTCCTCTCATGGTATCCCTAACTTTTCACACACTGTGCAAATGTTATTCCCTCAAAACATCTACTGTGAATATTTTTTTTCTACGACTTCTGCATGGTTTATAAAAAACAATGCGTAGCCCATGCACATCCCATTTTCACCAAAAACATGTTAAACATTCACCCAAATCTCCCAACCTTTACCTTACACTTTAAAAACATAAAAAAAACAATGTAAGGGTTACATTATTGAAACCACAGAAACTACATTCTACCATAAAAATTTATTTTCGTCCTCATAAAGTAGAAAACCATCACTACCCTAAAAGTGTTACAAACATTTCTCTATCATTTCCTTCATGAATTACCATGTCTTTTCCAGAATCTAGCCATAATTCATTAAAACTCACAGTAGACTGATTATTTTTACATGAAAGATATTAACTGCCTATGCACTATCCGCATCTGGATATGTACCAAGAAATTATCTAGCTCTATATCCAACTGATCCCATCTAATCACACTGTCATGATCAAACTGATACATATTCAACAGAGATATATTAAACACATTGTGCATTGAACTGAACCATGGTGGAAATTAAAACTAATATTTAACCTCTCCATCCCATTCTATATCTCACATTGGCCAATATATCGATGGTTTGACATTACATGCTTCCCAAAATGACTATTTTCAAGCCTTGGTGAAAACCAAAAGAACGCATGATCACTCACTATGAATGACAAAAGTCTTAGATGATGATCAGCATACTTTCTGATGACTCTGAGCCATCTCTATCTAATTCTTGATCAACTAGATTCCCTCCGTTGTTTATATAAAAGGATTTACCCAACTAGTGAAGTCCCACCTATTTCCCCACAAAAAATGGAGAACAACGTGGATTCCCATATAATTCTTTAAAGGGATCCATATGTTTTGAGGCATGATAAATATTATTATAGAATAACACTACTAAATGCATATACACCTTCCATGGGAAACTAAAATCCATTACATAAGCCCACAACATGTCTTCACGCATTAGTATCTTCCTTTCGGATTGGCTATCTCTTTGAGAGTGATATGCGAAAATCATAGTTAATGATGTTCTAAGGGATTTGTATACAGATTTCCAAAAATGTGATGTGAACCTCAGATCATTGTCTTAGACAATCTAAAGATGTACCCCATGTATCTTTACAACTTCTTGGATATACATTTTGGGTAGATCCTCTATCTTGTCAGTTCCATGAGTAGGGATTAAATGATCCGAATTTGTAATTTGATCCACTATCACCCATATAGCATCATGTATCTGAACTATACATAAGATACCTGTAACAAAATCCATTTCTATCTTCTCCAAATTTCTCTTATGTATAGGTAATGACAAAAAATTACCTGTACTTCATTGATGTTTTTCCTCAACTTTATAACAAGTTAAGCACATTGAAATGAACTCATCCACATTTCTTTTCCTGTCTCTCCACCAAAACAAATTTTTAAACACCATATACATCTTGGTATTCCTGGATGTATACCCATCTCAAAGAGTGAAAATCATGACTAAGTTGTTCCTAAAATTCCATAAGTACAACCATCTGATCTGTGAACCACAAAACCAAACTCCCATCAAGTTCCCATGTATTAATGATCTCCCCGCCATTTTGTTTTAACTCATAACCTGGAATTATGCATCGGAAATTTTTTCCTATTTGAAAATATTTACCAAATAAAGAACCATGAAGAATTAAATGAAAACTACAATACCACCTTGGTCTCTAAATTCAAAATTCATGTCGGATAGTACTGACATTAACTACCACTTATCTAATTCCTATTTCTGCATATTTTCATAAGACATTATAATTAATGCATCAGTTGATGATTTATTTTTCATTAGTTTATACATCAAGTCAAAGTCAAACATTTGAATATAATCCATCAATCTCATTTTCATAATATTCAAAACCTGTTGTCAGAAAATATGTTTCAGGATTTTATGATCCATGAAACCTAAAAATTTACAACCAAAGACATAGTGATGCCAAAATTTCAATGAATGTACAACTGCAGTTAAAACAAAATCATGTGTTGGGTAGTTCTTCTCAACCTAGATCTGGATGCATCATTGTACACCACGAACCCTTTTCCTTATTCCAGAAAAATCAATATAGGCGAGGATGTAAGGAGGACTCTCATCTCTTGGAATAACTTCTAGAACTAATCATACCATCAGAATGGAACAATATTCTTTGTTAAAGCTATCTTTGGAAAATATATTCACGAGACGTCACACACAAAGCATCAATAATTACCATCTAGACCAAGAAAACATCATCTCTCAAAGACTTCATTTATGGGTTTCCAAGTGGAAACAACTTATATCATATCTTGATCCATATAAACACCTTTTTAGAAATCAATTGGACTCAAATCATGACTTTTGTATGAAAAAATCACACAATGACAAATTGGCATATAGACAATGCTCCCTCAATATTTCCAACACTTTCTCCATGTGTTTCTAATTCTCAATCATTTTTCATGAATGAAAAAATATCTCATCCAAAAACAAGAAAAAAAAATAATTCATATATCAAAGAAAAATATAATTCATCACTTCCATAAATACCCCTTGTGCTTTCATAAGACCTAAAAGCATGAATATATGTTCACATTGGACATTTCTTCTTATGAAAGATCTCTTCAAAATATTGTTCTTCCGAACATACAATTGGAGATATCCAGATCATAATTCGATTTTAGAGGACCACTAAGCTCCCCTTAAATGATATAAACGAACATCAATGTGTGGAAGTGGATATTGATTAATTATACTAACTTGGATAAGGTTATGATAATCCAAACAAAGCTTTACAGTTCCATCTAATTTTCTTCACGAATAAGACTGTTGTTTCCCATAGAGTTGGGATTGGTTAAACGAAACATTTTTTTCCATCACTTCCAACAGCACATTCAATTCACTTAATTCTATTGCTTCCAACCTATAAGACAGAATGGAATTATAACTTGTCCTCAAATGGAGCTCAATATTAAAATACACTTCCGTTATAAGTGGTGACCCTAAGATGTTTTCAGGAACCACATTTTTAAATTGATCAAAAACTAATAGAAAATGGATATCCTCAATATATATCAATGATTACAAAGTCAACACATCCAACTAATAAGATATAATTCTCACTACTAATTCCAACAAATCCACTCTGGCTTTCATTACAACCCTTTTACCTTTGAATATATTCTTAATATCATCCTCAGTTGTAAAAGTAATCGTTATTCTATAACATTCAATGAGATGCTTGAATGCTTCCAACAAATCCATACCCAGGATTACATCAATGAAATTCATCTCAAACACTAAAAAGCCCCACTTCAACTCAACTCCATCAATAGTTATAGAACATGCTCCACACAAAAAGGATCAACATTATCCTTCTCGAAGTAGAGATTAAAATTTTATCCCTGAAGGAATAATCTCACGTTTTTAACATAGTAATTGAAAAACATGAGAAGAAATGATTGAATGATATTCATTAGTATCAGATATAACTTTCAGAATGGTATAATTCAGTAGAATCTTAAATTTCAACATAGATGGTTTATCCTATCATCTACAATCATCAGCTCCACACCATACACTTTCTTCATCACTACATTCTGATCATAGTTTCCTTTTAAATATTTCCCTTTCTAAGGGTTATGGTGTTCCCAAAATAAACATGGCTAACACTACTCTACTGATGAGTCTGATTCTGTATGCTTCGTCCTATTAAATCCTGTGATGTTTGTGACACCTAAGAAGTGTCTCGAGGACCTGACCTCTAGCACTACACCAATATCTCTTAAGATGTCCCAACTTATTCAAATTATGGGATGCCCTATATTGTGTTGTACACTTTCTATTCATGTGGTGAAAGGAAAAATAATGGAAACATCCCTCTTGGATAATCAATGATGGAGGAAGGTTATCTAATCTAGTCATCTAATTCTATGACCCACTCCCTCCTTGGAAATAGGTTTCCCACTTTAACTTTCTTCCAGAAATATAGTTCCCACCATTTCCCATAGGTATAATCACACATCATCCTCTCATATATATTGAGATATCATGTTTATCCACTGTCTCTCTATTCACTATCTCTGTATAATCATTAATACATAGAACCACTATCTTTGAGTGAATCTCTTTCCATAGTACTGATTCTAAGATGAATTCCTTGAAGGATGCACTAACCACAACCTCTAGTGAAAAGAACAATAAATTCATAAATTAAAAGAAAATTCTATGATAGAGATATTTTATTGCTTTATTCTAATGAAGTATGTCATTCTCTAGATCCTGAACGTCTGAAGATAAAATATTTTCATAAAAAATTATTCAAAACACTCCCAAGTAAGGACCTGATCAAATTTATCTTCCACCACTAGATCCCACCATTGGAATGAATGATCCTTAAGAAAATAATTCAACATCTTCACTATCAGTTCCAGTGGTGTGTCGAAGAAATTGAAGATACGATTCATCCTATTAAGTGACAGCTCAACTTTTTGGGGAACAAAATCACTCACAAAGATGGGTGGATTATGCTTCATGAACTATATTGAACGATCCAAATCCATTGGGTTATCCCTCTAGTTCCCCATTTAAATAGCTTGAAACACCTGAAAATACTCTAAACTAGCACTTGGTTCACATGTGGCTTTGATATAATCACATTCTCCATAGTTTCTTCTAGATAGTTTCTACAATTCATATTATTAGCCATTTTCTAAAAAAACAAAAAACTCATTAAGTATCACTGTCTAGTGAATAAGGTATTAGTAGTTAAAATTTTATCACATAAACTATCACAACCTTATTTAAAAAAAAGAATTTTACCATTCATCAGTTTCTATTAAATTCCACTCATTCTTTTGAAAATCATACTATTTTCCAAATAAACCAACCATGACCTTTTCAAAATGAGTTATTTGAAAACTATTTCTTAATTTTTCAAAAATGGACACCATTTCAAAAAATTATAAATCATTACTTCGAATGAAAATTTCAATCCTAGTCAGTTATCATTACTTTAATTCATGTCATTCCCGTCTCATTGGTTAAACCCATAGCAATGAGATTACAAGATCTTTTATGTGTCTCCAAAACGCTTATGTACCCAAATCCCTAGTAACATGATGTTCAATACAAAATGATTTTTATGCCTTTTTTTTACTCTACATGTCATGTTATGAAAATCCTACTCCTCTATAAGATCACAATCCAAGTAACAGGAAAGAACCAATTTTATCTCCAAGACAATGAAAACTAATTACTATTTTGTCCACAATAAAAGGAACAAGCTGATACCACTTATCTCAAAAAACATTTTTGATCGATCAAACCAATACCATTTGTAATTTCTCACTTATTCCCATTGTCTTGAGAATATAATGAATCATTACCAGGCCATATGTTACATCCCCAATACACCACGGATGTAAATAAATGACTAAGGGTCTCAAATGAAAATGGGGGATAATTTAACCATTATGAAAATAAAACACTAAACAAACAACCATAATATGATGCATGATAAAAAATAGATAAATCAACCATCATGTTTATATCAAATGAAAAAAATGTATACTACAGTGGAAGACAATAAATTATCAATGAAAATAGAAAAATATGACAGTATGAACTCTAAGTAAACTAGATGAATCCATTCTCCACAAGCTCTATTCTCCATTATGGCCAAAGATCCCAAGTATCACGAGGTGGTGCTAAATACATTTTATACTTTTACTTTACCCATGTCTCGGAACATTACAAATTCAAAAGAACCAATGTTCCAAAATATGGGTGAGCATATAACACATTAGGATTTTCCAAATGACTTCCATACTCATGCTAGTAGGATAGAATGGATAAAAACATTTATATAAAATAGTTTATTTAATACAATTTCCTAAAATAGTTAATAAATAAATATAAAAATGCTTCAAAAACCTTTATAATCAAAAGTTCACAAGTGATACTTCATCAATTTTATAACAATTCATAATTCCAAAAAAAAACAACAAAATGGGATCTTAAAACCATTTCTCACTAATTTTCTTTCATAACCACTCTCTTACACTTGTTCAACATCCAACTATGTATGATTCATTTGGATAGATTCATAATTATTAGTGGTTAGTAGTTGATCTACAATGTCATCACATGATAATTATAACCCATGGAAAATTACACCTTTGGCACCATGCACAAGTTCATATTCCCACCAAGTCTCATAAATATGATCCACAAGCACCATTGTTTTTCCAAAACCATTTATAATAACCATGTCACTAATACAATTATTTTATTGAAAATTGATTTTTACAAGAAAAAATCAAAACACCAATTTCATCTCAAAGAAATCAGTCCATATATTGAAATTTTTTTATCAAATCCATTTACCATCATTCCAGAAAATACCCATTTTATTTTATTTATTTTAAAATCAATAATCAAACACACTAATCAAAATATTCAACTTTCTAAATTTTCCACTACCATCACCCAAGAGGGTTTATAGAAATCATAAATGGACAATTCAAAATCATATCAACATAGAGAAATAAATTTGAAACCATTACATTCATTTCTACCAATAGGAGTTGAGAGTGAAACCACCTACCTCAACTATTTTAATGAAAACTGAAAAAGGATGAAGAATGATCGAGAAAACTGAGTTGATTCTCCACGAAACCACCTCATATATTTTTTACTACCAAAAAAATACCAAATTTCATCATATATGGAATCAAAAATTTTTGATATACCATTAATGGGCATAGATCTGAGAAAAAAAGAGGATATGAGAAGTAGATCTATGTTTTTATAAGAAAACATGACAATAATGGTGAAGAATGACACTTACTGCTAGAATCGTGCTTTAAAACACCAAGGGAGGGCTCTATATTGATTCCATATCATTTGTGATAGGTTATAATAACTTCAACGTAGAATAATCCCAATGAAAGACTATTGAGAAGAAAAAATGAGGGTGTTATAGGCAAAATGAGTGAGATCCTATTTTTTAGGATCTAACTTTAACTCTGCACATGGTTAGTTTGCACAGTAAGACAAACTGTGCACTAATTGTGTATTATCTATTGCCTTAATGAAACCCTAAAAACCTCCTTTCATGGTCTCCCTATCCTTGAGTACACCATTCCAACATTACTTCTTCAAAACTACTATTGTTCATGGTTTCGTCTAGGATTTTTTCAAGGTTTAGACAAACCGTGGACACCCATTCACATTCCCCCTTTTCCATACAAAATTATTAAAATTTCACAAAACTCTAGAATCGTGAACCGTTTATCTTTATAATCATAAAAACCACAATTTAAGGTTTATCTACCCAAAACTATTAGTACAACATGCACAATATATTTCTTTACGTGGCACCACCATAAACTCTATTTCTATTCACTATATATATTTATATACCTATCATAAATTTAGAGTGATGATCTTTATGAGTCGTCCAGTAATGCCTTATTCATTTATAGTATTTATGTGTCACATACTTGGTTCTTGGACCTTTTTATTCCATAATAATCAAGGATTAAATTAGAAATAGTTCTCTTCATCATTTCCACGTCCACATCTAAATTTGTTTCCATCTTATTCTTTATATGGATTGATGGTCAAAAAAACCATTGAGAAAGATAATATTTATTCCATTCTATCAAGATGTCAAGGTCTATCCTATACAAACTCATAAATATCATATATCTTTTATCCTCCTCATATACAAGATATCATGATCCTCTCGACATAAAGCAGCAATAATCTTGTTCTCTTTAACATTTTGGATTTTTATTGAGAATTCATAATAATTAATCACCTCTACTAGCTTCATCAATTCATAAAAAACGCTTTTTTGGTGAATATGTACTTTAGTATTTAATAATTATTATATATTTCATTTCATTCACCATAATGTGAATACTTCCATATATTTAACTCAATGATCAGTATTGATAATTCTACATCATAGGTCTTTAGAATTTACCGGTGAATGTTCTTTTTTCACGAGGAATAAGTTATAAAGCTATCAATATTCATGAAAAAGTCTCATACCATTTATTAATTTATCACTATTAATTAAAAACCCCTTCTATAATGAATAGTAGTGTGATCATAGGTGCATTGAACAACATTTTCTTTAGTTCCTTGAAATTATCAATATATTAATCTTTTAATTATAACCTAACATTATTTCGTGTTAAATAGATGATTTATTTATATATCCATGATAAATACAACACAATGAATTGAAAATATCCGTAAAATAAAAGAAAAGAAAAAATGTTAAAAATAGTGGTTTATTTGGTCCCATTTTTATTATATTTTTTCTATGACGGATCCACTATTATACACTATCATGATATTATATGACCCAAAAATGAAACATTCTATTGAAAAAATTCACACATGGTTAATTTTTCACACATCTAATCATACGATAAGGTCTTCAGTATAATCCTCTAGTGGTCATTATTCTCTTCATTACACATGCAGTATATAATAATGTAACCTATAATGACAATCCCAAATTCTTCAATTTAATCACTAATGACTCTATTCATTAAATCCATAAACATTTATTTGTTATTGTTAAAATAAATCAGAATCACTATAAATTAATTGTGCGCATACCTTAAATCGAATGTTATCTTTGGTATGTATTCACCTTTATAGATAAATTTATTATATATGAATAAAATATCAATTTCTTAAATATTATGGGGTCCTCATAAATGAATAGTCAAATCATATACATAGGGAATGTGATAAATATTATTGATCATGATCTTGTTAAGTTCTTGATATTCAATTTAGTGTCTCAATGATAAATAATTCCTCTTAAAAATAGTATCAGTGTGCCCTATGTTAACTCACATGGCCAAATGAATAAATTTTGAAGAAATCCTAGGAGTTTTTTATTCAATTACTTCTAATAAATCTGGGAAAATTAATACAAAGTCTTAAAAATTTGTGTATTAGTGAGTATGAGATCAATAGAAAACTCAACATCGTGATTTGGATGAATACTATGAAACTATTCCATAAACACTTCAAAAAACTACCATAAAATAACCTTATCATTATTGATGAGTATCTACCAAACCATATAATAAAAATACCCACTATAAATAAAAATAATTACCCAGTTAATGGATATAATATCCAATGGGATTTTACATGTACCAATGCATTGATAGAAAATCATAGGTTGGTTCATAATATTAAATATGACGTCCCATTCTAAACAATTGATATTCAATTTATAAAAAATTCTAAAACATTACCAACATATTTGTAAAATTATTATTTTTGATTAATAACACTATTTTCCTGAATAAAATTCCACAAAATAGCAATTAAAGAAGGTTTATAGACATGAAATACAATCATTATACCATTAGAAATTTTTAATATTACATTAAACATTAGTAATTTATGCTATGAAATAATATTCCTTGATACATTTCATGATATACATGATTTTGTATGATTAATATCATAAAGGGAACATCAATTTTTAAGAATTCATGTAACCACACCAACTTTATCATTATTTGTTTAATCCCATACTAGAACAAAAAAAGGTTTGAAATATAATCAGGAATATATTAATAATAAAGATCAATCATGAATTTGTTTTATAAATTCTCAAAATAATTACAACATACTATCAATCTATGATTTCTTGTTATTAACCTAGGTCATCCATTTTCTCTATCATTTCAAAATACTTTGTAATTCGTCTAATTGAAACTTTGATTTTATTTGTGAATATATCTCAACAGTTTCAATTTGGGTGCACAGTAAGGGTATATTCACCACGATGATGAATGATGGTCGAGATATACTCGACCAACAATTTTCAGGTTTATTTTCCAAGATGTGTATGTTCTAAATCCATATCCACTTGTATTATTTAGTAATTGAGATATTTTTTAAGGAAAACACACTTAATAATTTACCATATAATTGAAAGTTGACTAATTCAATGTTTTATCATAATGGTTCTCAATGATTTTCCCTTATCAATGCTTCCAAAAGTTACAAAATCATCTACCTAATAAAAAATATAACGTCCCAAATTTTTTTTAAATAAATATTACTTTGTTATATAAGACTATTAAATAAATTTCACAACATTATAAAAATGTGAACCATAGAGGTTTAGTTTCATTGGAAACCTGTATACCTAAATTACTCTTATATAGAAGGTATTCATAATTTATGCTTATTTTCATTACCTATAGAACACTTCTATACATATCATATATAAAAAATTTCATCATTACTTGTGGAAGTAAAAGAAAATACATGTTTTGATTAGACATTTGGAATGGGTAAACACAATAGATATCAATAAATGATCGTAAGTGAGAATAATATAATAATTATAGTATTCTATCGGGATTAAGTAGAAATATGATCATTAAAAATTAGTAAAAGATATATGATCAGGAAAAAAAAGGGTATGGTTTTTTTAATTAAATGATATAAGATCAAACAGATAAAATTCATCAAAACTCAATAATGATCCTTGGAAACATATTATAATCATAAAAATTTCGTTTCTGTACCACACATATGTATTGAAAATATTTCTTTTGTGAAGGATCGCTTCAAATACTAGAATATATGAATATATTCACTCATAATTCCATTGTTTCTTTTGTAATTTTTTATTCCCAAGGCAATCATATTAGAAAGCATCCCTTACTAAACAAGGGTCACTCCTTATTCTATCATGTACTATCTTTAGAGATAGACTTATTTACCGAATTGATTCGAGTGAGATATAATTTAATTGGACACATCACATAATAAAAAAATATATATATGCTAGAAGATCATAAAAAACATCAAATCATCAAATCATAACCCATTAAAAATATAATGGATTAAAAAAATTATAAAATCATAACCATAAACTATTAGAAGATAGAATTAATACTCAAAATGTTTACCATATCCCGGGTAAATTATATGAATCATTTACCTTGTTTTTGTAGATTAAAATACATTTCAAAGGTCTTTATGAATTTTATTGAAGAAAGTAATTTGTTTATTAATAATCATATACTTATAAAAAAAATATCCAAATTTTATAGAAATAATTTTCATTTCCATAAAATAAATAAAACATATATAGAAATAGTTAATAAAAATAGAATCCATGATATAGAGATTACCTTCATGTAGTGTTTTATTAATAAAGAAATTCCATTAAATGTTTTTGTAAAATGTCAATTCTTCCACATTTCAAAGATGTAATGATGCATCCTTCAAAACTACATAACAGAATATCAAATTGTCACAAACTGACCCTACCAGTCTCGAGCCACAACTACCCCAAGCCCGCCTCCATAGGCTAGGGTCTGGCAACTAGCACCGAAGGAAAAACGATCTCGGTGAGGCCTTAGCCTATGTACTTGTACACACACACACAACCCACTCGATGAAGAAGTGTAGAGTAAAAAGAGAACCAATGGGAAAAAAACTATAACATAACCAAAGTCATGCATCAACTTCTAAATAGAACAAGTAATGTGCTGAAAAGTACTGACAAGGAAACTAAACATAAAAAAACGGAAAATCACACACCCAACCTGAAAGGTGCCACAACTCGGTAACAAGTAATCAAAAGTAAACAACTGGAGAGTCCCACATCTGAAAACTCTACTGCGACCCTGGTACACGGCCCAAGATTTTGTGCCCTCTACACTCCTCCGTAGTCACGATCGACTTGTCTGTCGTCTGCAAGGGAACAACAGGGGCAGGAAAATCCCAAGAAGGGGTGAGTATAAAGATACTCAGTAGGATTCCCTGAAATCTCGAGGGACAAACAAAAGATGAAATAAAGTGGTGAGTAGTGGAAAAAACGAAGAATAGTGAAAGGGTACAGTAAATAGAGTTCAGCTCAACCTAACATGAGAAAGGAAGAAGACTCGTCCAAACAAGAGGAGTCAGACATGGATAACATGTGGCATACCTCACACGTCTTCACTCCTCCTAAGAGAAGAGTAACTGAACCCAAGGAGTGTGAACAAAATTAGGGTGTATATATATATATTCTCAACAAGAAACCTGAATGAGTTTGTAAGGGGATCTATGTCCCCATGCTCAGCCTAGGAATGATTGCCAACAGTTCTAAGGATATCCATAATTGATGCCCAAATATTCTGCATGTCAAAGCTATCTCATCATTGAACCGTACAACCATGAGTCCCGCTCTGGTAATCATGGTGAAAAGTCACCGAATAGCCCCATAGAATGGGTAGAGTTTGAAAAAAGTCATCGGGTAACCCACTATCCAGCCCAGCTGGAGGGTAAACCCTAAGAGGTCGTCCGGTAACCCACTGCCCAGCCCAATTGGAGGGTAAACCCAAAGTTCAATGGGTAACCCACTTCCCAGCCCCACTAGAGGGTAAACCCTAAGGTTCATGGTTAACCCACTTCCCATCCCCGTTGATGGGTAAACCCTAAGGTCAACAGGTAACCAACTATCGAGCCCCACTGGATGGTAAACCCTAATACTAGTCCGATAACTCTTCACTGCCAGTGCCATCACTGGGTGTCATTAACATCACTACCATTTTTTGGTTCAGAGTGTGTCAAAATAACCTCCAACTAGCACTGTCTCATGTTTCCACATTTAATGAAATCTCTAATGAGGCTCTGCACAAAAAATAAAATTACACCATTGCAATCCTCACAGAAAAACACGCGAGATAGACTATTTACTCACTTGAAATGGACTCCTGATGAAAAGGTTATTCAACGCCACTTTATAACCATATGGAATGTCATAGATCCCACACCTCCATCACAGAAAATCATGGGAGAACCGTTCCATTGCGATGCTCTCGAAAAAACATGGCAAAAGACTATTCATTCGCCCCGAACGGACGTCTGATGAAAAAGTCACAATACGCTGCACAAAGCATAAAAGACAGCATGTGGGCTGATGCCTCAACTCTGGATTCAATGATTTAAACCACTACGGACAACTGATTCTCGATCCCAGGGTCACAACGCCACTAACGGTGACTAAAATGGACTCCGAATGTGCTCGCTCCATCCGAAACAAGAATCTCGGTGAGGCGCTAAATAACACTTAACAGACGTGTCGCACCACCGAGCACCCGTATTATGAATTAAAAATCCCCAAGACCATCTCATAACCTCTGTTATTATATGAGGATAATATTTCTATATACAGAATGAAAATCTGATACTCAGTTTGAGAGTTAGAGACGTTTTAACGCCAACGGACAGAGACGGAGTGGGCCGGACCGGTTCAGCCGGTCCACCCCTTTAGACCAGCGGTCCGTAGCTCGGCCTCCAGGACCGCCAGGTCCACCGTGGCCCATGGTTCACCATGTGGTCCACACCTCTTCACAAGGACCGGCTTAAGCCGGTCCGGCTCTTTTCCATGAGACCCGCGTTTCACAAGTCCTGGTCTGCTCCTGGGGTCATGAGTACCCCGGTCTCCTGCTGCATGCTGACCGAAAAAGTCGGATGCCCATGCACCTGGCCTCCCGTGTGTGCTTCCGACGCCGCCTCCCACAACCACTTGCCCGTAGCTGTTCACTCGCAGTTGGTCGCACCACCGCCTGAGGACCCGTTGAGCCACCGCCGTCCCGGACAACCTGAGCAGCTGCTGCCGCCAGGACTCGCCGGACCACCGCACAGAGCCTCCGGGCCGCCCTGGAACCACCGGAAAATAGTGTTTTGGCTGGAAAACTTCTCGGGGACACCCCAAACACCCCATGACTCGGTATTTTCATATGAAAGAATTGTTTTAAAGCTCGGATCGGGCCCTACTCAAATATGGACTCCAATAGAAAATTAAATAGGAATTCGATGCTATAAATTTAGTTCAAATAACATGCATGAATTTAAAAGGAAAATGCAACGATCCATCCTCCTAGGGTGTAGCTGGTCACTTCACAAATGATCTGTCAGATCCGCAACCACCATGGAGAGGTGGAGAAAAGATCTTGAAGATTTTGGAGGTTCTTTGTTGGGATAACTTCCACCAGAGAAATTATAAGGGTGAACAAGGGGGTGTATGTGTTTAAGTATGGAATTTAATTAAAATTTAATTAATTTTAAACACCCACCAGTAGGCCCATACCCGAACTCTTAATGGGGTCAAGGTTAAGCCGCATCAATGGTAAAATCCACATTCCGAGCACAACGGTGGTCTCAGAATTTTAATCTGAGCTTCCATTTTGAGGTAATAAAGTTCACGCCCGAGGCCGCTAAATTCAGAAAACACCTCTGATGATGTTTTCCACATAAGGTCTACTCCCGCAAAAGTTACACCCCTCATAGGGTAAACGACATGTTCTAAACTCAACAGTGCCCTCATTTTTTTCATCTGAGTAATCGTTTATGAGTTATTCTATTTATTTGGTGTATCTAGTATGAACACAGTTAAAATTTAATTTTGGCCACACCAGGAATCGGAATCACACGCCGTCTGAATGCCCTACACTGGAATAACATAAAGAAAAAAAACAAAGTCTTACAGTCTCAAAAACCAGGTTCATACATCATTCCATTTTTCATGTTTTTCATCCACAAAAAACAAAACTACAAAAACAACTCGGGATACTGAGCCCTCTTCTGGCTCTCTCATTCCCAGGTGCTCTTCTGCACCCTATCGTGATGCCACAACACTCGATCCAAAGGAATGGTCCATCCACGTAGAGTCTGCTCCTTCCCTCCCTTAGTCAGCACTGGGTGCTTCGTAAAGGTGGCTCCATACTCAACGTCTAGATCTCCCCAGTTGATGACGTGTGTGGGGTCGTGCACATATTTCCTCAGCTGAGACATGTGGAAGACATCATGCACTCTCTCCAAGTGTGGGGGCAGATCAAGATAGTAGGAAACCTTTCCAACCCTGTGCGCGATCTCAAAAGGTGAAATGAACCTCAAGGATAGCTTTACTCCCCAGCCGAACCTCTGTGTTCCACGCCATGGGGAGAATCTAAAAAATACATGGTCCCCCTTCTCGAACTCCAAAGGCCTTCGACGATGGTCTACGTAGGACTTATGTCTTTTTTGAGTCATCCTCATCCGCTCATGAATGAACTACACCTTCTCTACCATCGCCCACACCAACTCTGGGCCCACGTGGGAGGTCTCTCCAACCTTCTTCCGGCACAACGGTGAATTAGAGGGTCTCCCATAGAGGGCCTCTGAAGGTTCCATGCCGATAGTAGAGATGTAACTATAGTTATAAGTGAACTCTGCCAAGGGCAGTTGATCCACCTAGTCGAAAGTTGAACACGCATGCCCTGAAGATATCTTCCAATAACTAGATAGTGCGTTCGGTCTACCCATCCATTTGGGGGTGAAAATTTGTACTCATGTGTAGCTGAGTCCTAAATGCCTCTTGTAGGCCTTGCCACAATCATGTGTAAAACCACGGGTCACGGTTAGAGATGAACATCGAGGGTACTCCCTGAATGCGGATGATCTCTCGAACGTACTACTGCCCTAGACTCTAAACCGAGCTCTACTCCCTAATGGAAGGGAATTGTGCCGACTTTGTGAGTCGGTCCACTATCACCCAAATGGAATCATGGCCCATTGTTGTATGTGGAAGCCCTGTGATGAATTCCAAAGATATGCCATCCCACTTCCACTTTGGGATATCAAGGGGCTGCAACAACCCTACCAGAACCTGATGCTCTGCCTTCACTTGCTGACAGGTAAGACACAGAGAAACGAACTCAGCTACGCTCTGCTTCATGCCAGACCACCAAAACTATTGTTGAAGGTCTATGTTCATATTCTGCACACCAAAATGTACAGCCAAGGGAGAAGTGTTCAATTACTGAATTACCTCCTCCCGCATCTCACTAGTACTACAACTCGCCCCTGGAACCGGATATCGTGATTCCCTCCTTCAGAATACCCATCGGGTGCGTCTTCCTAGGATATATGATCACACAGTACCTCGTTGTCGACATCCCCCAAATTTGACTCTCTCACACACTCAAGGAGTGAAGGAGTCAACATCATCGACTACAGAAAAGTCATACCCTCTTTCTCCACCAAGGTCAGCTACAGGGAAGCCAACTGCTCAGAATCTTCCCACACTAGATGACACTAGGACTTCCTGTAATGTAATATGCTACTATGTTGCCCTTCCATGGAGTGTAGTCTAACTCGAAATCATAGTCCTACAAAAACTCCAGTGATTGCCTCTGCCTTAGATTCAGATCCCTCTGAGTGAATATGTACTTGAGGCTCTAGTGGTCTGAGTAGACCATAAAACGCTTACCGAGAAGGTAGTTTCTCCGTAACCTGAAGGCGAAGACCACCACTACCAGATCCAAAACGTGAGATGCATAATTATGCTCATGGGGACTCAACTGACTCGAACCATATACAATCATTGCCTTTAGCTGCATCAGCATTCACCCGAGCCCATATCTTGAAGCATCGCAATATACTAGGAACTCAATTCCCTCCTCTGGCAGCCTCAACACTAGAGCACTAGTAATCCTCTGCCTCAACTCCTCGAAGGGCATCTAACACAGATTAGTCCAGGTGAACGGTTTTCCCTTCCGCGTCAATGCATTCAATGGGCCAGCAATCCAGGAAAATTATTCCAATAACCTCATGTAGTACCTTGCCAATCCAAGGAAGATCTACATCTCCGATGAATTATTGGGTGGATCCCAAGAAAGAACTGCCTCTACCGTTGTGGGATCTATGGCTAAACCCTATTCTGAAATGAAATTCCCCAGAAAGTGAACATCATGAATCCAGAACTGACACTTCGAGAGCTTCCCGTAAAGCTGGTGCACCCAAAGTATGTCTAGGACCTTCCTCTAATGCTCTGTGTGCTCCCCCTATCTCGAAGAGTAGATGAGTATGTCGTTAATAAAGACAACCACAAACCGGTCTATGTAAAACTGGAATATCTAGTCCATCAATGCCATGAAAATGGTGGGTGCATTCGTCCCGCTATAGGACATCACCAGAAACTCATAATTCCCATAACGACAACGGAATGCCAACTTTGGGATATCAGCCTCACGAATCCACAACTGGTTGTAGCCGGATCAAAGATCAATCTTGTAGAACCACTTCACACCACTCAACTAGTCGAAGAGGTCTTAAATCCTCAGAAAAGGGTACTTGTTCTATATTGTGGCCTGATTCAGGCAACAATAATCCTCACAAAGACATAGGCTCCCATCTACCTTCTTCACAAACCAAACCAAAGCTACCCAGGGGGGCACATTAGGCCTGATGTATCCCCTCTCACGAAGGTCTCCCAAAAGATGTCGTAGCTCCTAAATCTATATGGGTGCCATCTGATAAGCCACACATGATATCGGGTCAGTCCATGGCTGCAAGTCAATGTAGAACTCCATCTCTCGCCTTGGAGGTAGTCTTGAGACATCCTCGGGAAAGATGTCCATGTAGTTCTCAAAAATTGTAGGCATCCAGGTTCTTGTAGCATCTGATTTTCTAAGATCCATGCTCACCAACTGATGGGAAAAAGTTTATGGTCTCTTGCTCAGATAAACCTTCTGCTCTGCCACGAGGTCTCTCTCACCGAGGATGGTGAACCTCGTCCCATCAAAATGAACGAATCTGACACGTTTGTGATGACAGTCGATCTGGGAGTAAACCATAGACTACCAGTCCATTCCCAGGATGACGTCGTAAGGTTGCATCATGATGACCAGTAGGTCCCACATTAAAATCTCTCCTTTGAATGATAGTTTGCATTGTCCGGAAACCTATGTCACTAATGATGCACTTTCCGTAATAACCTTGAGGTTAAGCACAGGTGTCATTGCCTCTACCGGGAGATCCATCTCCTGTACCAAAAGCATTGATATAAAAGAGAGGATGGGTCCCATGTCTACTACTACCAAAGAAAGAGTAGAGTAAACACAGAGTGTACCTCAGACCATCCCATGTGCTAGGGGTCGCAAACACCCATAGCCTGAAGCTACCCGCGGCCCCTACCGCCATCTCCCTGAGCGTGGCCTGGGTTGCCCGGTGGTGGCTGTTGAAGGATCTGGAAACACCGTCTCCCACCTCTAGGTCCTTACGCTCTGCCTGTACCGCCTCCCTGAGGACCACCTTGTCCTCTCATGGGAGATCCCTGGTCACGGCACTGCCTCTATCTCTACGGTGCTCCCACTCCCTGCCATGGCTCCTCAGTATGACTGCTTGGGCAGTCCCATGCTAGGTGACTTCGTCTATCACAAGAATAGCATCGACACTCTCCTGACTACCTTGCTGCTCTACGGCGCCACTGAGGTGTACGATATTTCCCCCGATTCTGCGCATGGAAGGGTCTCCTCGACTAAGGCTTTTGTCTTTGCCGCCTGGCTGATACTAAAGAATCTACTCCGAAGTGGCCACTGCCAGGCCCTGCCAGCTGGCGTCCATCAGCCAAGAAGCTCTATGTCACGAGCGCCCGCTCTATCACCCTGACATAAGTAGTGATGAAAAGGGGCACTACAGATGCACGGATCTCCCTACAAAGACCCTGCTCATACTTCTGCGCCCTGAAGTATCTATTGCGGATCATATCCTGTGGGTAGTGTGTCAGATCGGTAAACCGTACCTAGTACTGTTCCATGGTCATCCCCCTTGATTCATCTCCAAAATCTTCTGAATCCGAACAGAGAGTAAACAAGAGGTGGATTACTCCTCCCTGAAGATATTTTGGAAGCTATCCCACGTGAGAGACGAATCATCGTGGGTCTGCGTAACCAACCCCCACCAAAAGCCCAACTATCCCGAGGAAAAGGCTGGCAGCTAGGGCTGACATCTAGTCTGCTGGTGTCTGTACCAGCCTGAAATGTTAGTCCATTTACTCTAGCTAGTCTTCCACTTCTTGGGGGTCTGGGACCCCATGAAACCTCTATGGGTGATAATGCTAGAAGTCTCAGAGCGCATTCAGCCTACACTCAATCTCGGCCTTTGTTGTCAGTACTAACCACCACTCTACAGATGGATGGGCTACTACTAAACCACTAGGTGGAAGGGAATCAAGTGAGGGTCCCTAAGCTGATACCTCATCCCTTGATAGGTCGTCTTCACAAACTAGAGAGTGGAACCTGGATGGCTACTGTCATGGGGGCATCCTAGAAATTTTCAAGGATTACCGCGATCAGAGGAGCAGATATATATAATAGTAATAACAAAGGGGAGCTGGCTCAAAAAGGGCAGTCAAAGACTCAATCCTACATGATTCATGTTTAAAGTTCTCTACATCAAGTTTCTCAGCATGCCAAGTCGAAAAGCTGGTTATCAGGGTCCTGGTGAATGGGTACGTCGTCCACCTATACGATCACTGGACTCCTTGCCCTGAGAGCTGCTCTGGAGACACGTCGAAACTATTTCCCTAAATCCAATCCAATTTTTTTTAGGGACATCCGAACAACTCCCCAAGGAATGAACCATCCTTTAATACCACCTTTTCATGACCCAACTATACCGGTCTCGAGCCGCAACAACCCCAAGCCTACCTCTATAGGCCAGGGGATGTCAAAATGCACCTAAGGCACCATAATCTCGAGGAGGACTTCTCTTATGTACATGTACACACACACACACAACCCACTCAATGTAGAAGTGCATAGTAAAAAGAGAACCAAAGGAAATAACAAATATAACCCAACCACATCCATGAATAAACATCTAAATAGATAACGAAAAGTGTAAAAAAGTATTGACAATGAAACTGAACAGAAAAAAGGCAAAACACATGCCCATCCCGGCAACATGTAAACAAAAGTAAACCACTGGAGAGTCCCACACCTAAAAAATCTACTGCGACCCCGGTATGCGACCAAAGCTCTTGTGCCCTCTACGCTCCTCTATAGTCACGATCGACTTGTCCGTCCTTTGCAAGGGAACACCAGGTGCGGGCAACGCCAAAGCAGGGGTGAGTATAAATATACTCATTAGGATGCCCCAAAAGTTCAAGGGAGCAACAAAAGAGGCCCTAAAGAGGATAGCAATAGACAAAACAAGGAATAGTGAAAGGGTACAGTAAATAGAGTGCATCTCAACCCAATAAGAGAGAGGAAGAAAACTCCTACAAACAAGGGGATCTAGACATGTAAATCACATGTCATACACCACACATCTTCGCTTCTCATAGAAGGAGAGTAACTGAAATCAAGGAGTGGGAAAAAAAGCATCAAAGCTATCTCATCGTTGAACCGTATAACCAAGGGTCCTTATCCGGTAATCATGGAGAAAGGTAATAGACTAGCCATATAGAAAGGGCAGAGTTTGAAGGAATTCATTGGGTATCCCACTGCCCAGCCCAGTAGTAGGGTAAACCCTAAGAGGTCGTCAGGTAACCCACTACCCAACCCAGCTGGAGGGTAAACCCAAATGTCAACGGGAAACCCACTGACCAGCCCCATTGGAGGGTAAACCCTAAGGTCAATGGGTAACCCACTGCCCAACCCTGCTGGAGGTTAATCCCTAAGGTCAAGGGTAACCCACTACCCAGCCCCACTGGAGGGAAAACCCTGATACTAGTCTGACAACTCTGCACTACCTGTGCCATCACTGTGTGTCACTGACATCACTGTCATGCGTTGGATTGGAGTGTGTCAAAAGAACCTCTGTCCAGTGCCATTCCATTTTTCCAAATTTAATGAGATCTTTAATGAGGCTATGCACGCCCAAACAGATTACACTTTCGCAGTTCTTGTGAAAAAACCCACGAGATAGACTATTTACTCTCTTGAAAAAAACTCCGGAAGAAAAAGTTATTCAACACTAATTTATGCCCATACATAATCTTTTGGGCACCATACCGTGGTCCACGAAAAGGTTGGGAAAATTTTTCCATCACGGTTCTCTCGAAAAAACACTCTGAAATGACTATTCATTCTCCACGAATGGACGTTTGATGAAAAAGTCGCAATACGCTGTGCACAGCTTAAAAGACGGCATGTGGGGCCCAAAACACAACTCTAGCTTCAATGCATGAAACCACCCTGGACATATTTGTCTCGACTTCAGGGTTAAAACGCCATTGACGGTGCCCAAAACAAACTCCGGATGTGCTCACGCCGTCCGAAGCAAGAATGTCGGTGATGCGCTAAATAACACTTAACTGAAGTGTCGCGCCACTGAGCCCCCATATCAGGAATTAAAAATCCCCAAGATCATTTGAGATCCTCCTCCCTTATCTGAGGATTGTGTTGCTGCAGACGACACACAAATCCGATACTCGGTTTGAGAGTTAGAGGCATTTTAATGCCAACAGACGGAGACGGGGTGGGCCGGATTGGTTCGGCTGGTCTACACCTTTAGACCGGCTGTCTGTGGCTTGGCCACCTAGACCGCCCAGTCCACCATGACAAGAGGTTCATTGCATGGGCCTCCCACTTCTCCTGGACAAGCATAAGCTGGTTCATCTATTTTCAATGGGACCCGCATTTCGCGGGTCCCGGTCTGCTCCTGAGGTCACGAAGACCCCAGTCTCCTGCTGCACGCCAACCGGAAATGTCGGCCGACCTGTTCCCCTGGTCTCCCATGTACGCCGCCGACGCCACCTCTTGTTGCCACTCGCCCATAGCCGCTCACCCGCAGCCGCTCACCCACAGCCAGCCATGCCACTACATGAGGACCTGCTCCACTGCCACTATCCCAGACCACCTGAGGAGCCACCACCACCGCCACCGGGACTCACCGGACCACCACACGGAGGTGCCAGACCACCCTAGAACTTTCAGGAAACATGGGATTTGGCTGTAAAACATCCCGGGGTCACCCCGGACACCTCGAGACTTGGAATTTTGATCATAAAGGAAATTTTTAAAGCTTGGATAGGGCCCTGCTCAAATATGTCCTTTTCTCAACATGTAAATATCATTTCAATTCTATAAATTGAATTCAATGAAGTTGTTAGAATTTATAATGAAAACATAACGATCCTACCTCGCTGGGCATAGCCCGTCGCTTCACAAATGATCCACCCAAGCCGCCACCACCTTGGAGAGTTGGGGAGAAGAGCTTGATGATGCGGGATTTCTCTGTTGGGAGAGCTTCTGCTGGAGAAATTCCAAGGTGGAAGACGGGGGTGGATTTGTTTAAGTAAGGAACATAATTAAAATTTAATTAATTTAAAACACCCACTAGAAGGCCCATACCCAAACTCTCGACGTGGTCAAGGTTAATCAGCTCCTAGGGAAAAATCTACATTTTGGGCACAGAGGTGGTCTCGTAATTTTAATTTGAGCCTCTGCTCAGAAGTTATAAAGTTCATGCCTGAGGCCTCATAATTACGAAAACTCCCCTGGTGGCGTTTTCCATGTAAGGGCCACGCCCGAAAAAGTTACACCCCTCCTACGGTAAATGGTATGCTCTAGACTCAGTGGTGCCCTCAATTTTTTCATACGAGCAACCGTTTTGAATTTATTCTATTTATTTGGCATGTCTAGAGTGAACACACTTAAAATTTAATTATGGCCACACCGGGGCTCGGAATCACACACCGTCTGAATGCCCTGCTCTAGAATAACATCAAGAAAAAAAAAATCCATGTCTCACAGTCTCAAAACCCAGGTTCTTAAAAAAATATAGAAAAAAATTATTTTTAAAAATTATTTTAAAATAATAAATATTATCCTGAAATATTTTAAATGGAAATTTGGGAATGGAAGAAAAGATACTTGATCAAACAGAAACACATTGTTAGTTTTCGTTAAAATAATTATTTTGATCTCTTGAATACATAAAAAAAGGGAAAAGAAAAGAAAAAAAGTAATATATTAAAATAAAATTTTAAAATACATTATATTTTTGTGAGATAGATTTCATGGTTTTATTAATGAGTATTTCAGAATAACAATCCCTATAAATTAAGATGTTGTAATATAAAACCTCTAAATAATTAGTGACCACAGAATCAGATGTAATGGGATTGTTGAAAATCCTATGTTTTTTAAATACATTTCATTAAATCATATTTTATTCCATAATACCTTCTTCGGTGGTGTATACACCATAATGATATGAAATTGGTTCATAGCAATAAAAAAATTCAATGAAGAGAAATTAAGATGAAAAACAACATACCTCAACTTATTATTTATTTTTATATTCTGTCACAACCAATAAAATAAATTTATATTTATTATAATTATATAAAAAAAATATTTGTTCACGACCCATCCCTATGGGGCCCAAGCCGCAACTCCCCAATCCATCCTCCAATAGGCCATGGGCTGGTGACTATCATCGAGTAGGTATGCTAATAACATGGGAGGCATTGCCTATAAACTTGTACACACGCACACACATCCCCATTCCCACAAAGATGAAAAGTAAAAAATACAAAAAGGAATAGATGCATGCATGTGCTAAAACCCAACCACAGGGTACGACAGGAAAGTAATGTACAAGTATGTAAAACCCTGGGTCAAAAGTATAAGCCCACAGAAAAAAGAGAGTACGTGAAAAAGTCCAACCTATAAAGAAAGTTGATGTGATTGAAGTCTGTAGTTGTAGGAACACACCTCATCCTGTCGGATCTCACTAAGTATCGTCTGGTCCTAGTCGGCCTAGAATACTGTCAAAGGCTCGCTCTTCTGCACAAGACACGACACGTGCGGGAAAAGACCATGCAGGGGTGAGTGTAAAAATACCCAGTAGGACACCCCTAAACCACAAAAGAAATAAAAAAACGGAAAATACCACAAAAGAAAGCTACAGTAAGCTCTACACAGTATATGTATACCAAACATATAACAAAAACCTCCATATATACTCATGCAAGACCGTCTATCGTGAATTCCACCACTATGATCCAGCTCGAATATTCCACTAAGCATACAACAAAGAAAACACACTCCTAGGTCTGAAGAGAGAGATATGAAGTAATCATTCTGGGAGAACACACTCCACAAGTACCTTGAGAATATGATGCTCAGATGAGGATCACAACCAAGTCATGGGGTGATTTCGACAACTGAGTCTGATCTAATTCGCTAAGCAGAGGATCAGTGCATGGTAAAGTTGGTCATGTCGATACCAAGAACTCTAACTAGGGTTCCAAGAATTAATAAAGGATCTGGATCTCTAAGAATCACAATGGGGATTCCAACAACTCTATTCAGATTGTTCTGCTGAAGGGATCATACTCCTGTGTAAAGTAAATGATAGCAGAACCTTTAGGGAAAAGACTAAGGGTACAAACCCTACGAAAAAAGTCCATGTCACAGAAGACAAGTGGCTCAAGTCATTTAAGAAAAGTTAAATGGCCTGTAGTATGGTTACACTCCGTGTACTGCCTGTGTAAATGGCCCCTTTCATTCGTTCAAGCCAAATAAAACCAAACTACACAGCCTGTAGAAAACGTACACGCCGTGTTCCTTGTCCCCGGGTACTGCCCGTGTCATTAGGCTTGTCGGATAGAAAGGTTCTACATGGAATGTAGAATAAAAACACGCCGTTTCCGAGCACCTAGGTCTCGCTCCATGTATGCTGGCCATGTGCCCGTACACGGTCTCTGCCCATGTCTGTTTCGCCTCGCCGTGTACCAGTACATGGGGTATCCCGTGTATCTGGCCGGGTCTGGTCGGGGAGGAGTATACACGGCATTTCGTTGGTCGTGTACCCTTCCAATGTCCGTGTACTCCTTAAGTACACACCCTTTAATCCTGACGACAAACACAGGCCGTGTATCCCATACTACATGGCGTGTAGTCGGGAAAATTTCAAGAATCGTTGTCTTCCTCTGCGCGCCTCGTCCAACTCTCTGGTTTTTGATCCAACCATCTGATCATCATGAAACCTTGTATTTCGGGTCTTCTCTCCCCTAAGAAACCGATTCTGTCGGTTTCGGGTATCCGATTAGCCTTGATAGTGCGTTTTGATCTACCAACATGAAAACGCTAGATGAATGGGAATTTCCGAACCACATCGATTTTTCCGACGCCATCAACATCGCACATTTGCTAGGTCCTCTCGATGTTGGATCATTGATTTCATATCGTTTCACCAACAAAAGAATGCACAATGATCGATTTCCTCAAAGAACACGCAGAACACGAATGAAGAATGCATAGGAATCGGGAGAGAAAAATAAAATAATCGAGAGGGACGAACCTCGATCGATGTTTGTGTCGAACTTGGTTCATCACCATTAGATTTTTGAATGAAATCCAAATTAATTTCAAGAATAAAATACCCATGATTCCCACAAAAGACCATCATTAAAGAATGACTGATCCGCGGGTTAATATTTTTGTGGATTATTCCGCATTCGTCGTGGAAATCAAAAACGTGGAAGAAATTAAAATTTAATCATCCTACCTGGATTCCGGGGCGTTCGTCGGCGATGATCCGGTCACTGCGTCGTTGTCGCCGCGCTGAGAGGTTTTCTCCAGAGCCTCCAAAGCCGCCAAGGGGTTCAGGGTTATGAGGTTTGTAACCCTAGACCCTTGTTCCAGGATTTAATTAAAAAAGGTATGGGATCTCTATTGCAGCAGATTTAAAAGATTTCACTGCAGAATAAAATATTTTTTAAAAAATATTTTATTACTCTTACGTCCCAAATATTGGATTCCACCACCAACCTGCTCCGGCCGATGTTAGGCCTCGCCTAAGGTAAAATAGCTATTCTGAACGACACAGTGCCCTCAGATTTGTGATCTGAGCACCAGTTTAGGAGTTATTCCATTTTTTCATTAAAATTGCACACGCGAGTAATTTAATTATTAAATTAAATTCAAATATTTGTGCCGAGTTCACCGGGCCTCAGAACAACACGCCGTCTCAGAGCCTAGTCTCGCATTAATTCCCATATAATATTCAAATAATACATGGAAAAATCTGGGACATTACATCACAACCACCTTAGGTATTTTACGTCCCCAAAAAGCCAAAATACGAGCTACTCAAAAAGATGTGGGTAGTGCAGCAAATCTGAGCCTCCCGCCCCCACATGCTCTCCTAATGATTCTCATGCTGACACCGGACACAAACCAAGGTAATAGCTCATCCATGAAGGATATTCTCTTGTCGATCCTTAGTCTCCACTAGGTACTCGGCAAAGGTCGCCCCATCATCGATGTCCAGCTCGCCCTAGTCGATAACGTGCGATAGATTGTGCACGTACATCCGTAGCAGCGACATAGGGAAGACGTTGTGTACCCGGTCCATATGAAGAGGTAGAGCCATGAGATACACCACCTCTCCAACTATCCTCATAATCTGAAAAGGGTCAACGAACCTCGGAGATAACTTGCCACCTCGGCCAAATCTCTGCAATCCCCATCAAGGTGAGACCTGAAGGAACACATGGTCTCCCTCCTCGAACTCCAAGGGACTTAGCCGCCTGTCGGCATATGATTTCTTCCAACTCTATGTAGTCTTGATCTTCTTTGGGATGACCTGCACCTTCTCTGTAGTATCTCTCACCATCTCTGATCCCATGAGTTCTTACTCTCCCAGGTCGGTCCAGAAAAGTGGCGATCTTCAAGGTCGCCCGTAGAGAGCCTCGAATGGTGCCATGCCAATAGTGGAATGATAAATGTTGTTATAAGATAACTCCACCAGTGGTAGGTGATCCTCCCAGATACGACTGAAGAGAAGTATGCAAGCTCGAACCATATCCTCCAGGACTTTATGGACCGCTCTGTCTGACCATCAGTCTGGGGATGAATTGCTATCCTCAAGTGTAATTGAGTCCCAAAAGATTCTTGCAATTCCTTCCACAACCAGAATGTGAAACATGAATCATGATTTCTGACGATCTTGGATGGAACACCATGAAGTCGAACTATCTCATGCACGTAGAGGTGTCCCATGCTCTCTACTGGTCTCTTCTCCCATATGTCTAGGAAGTGGGTCGTCTTGGTGAGTCAATCAACGATCACTCAGATAGAATCTTGATCCATGGACGTACGTGGTAAACCCATAATGAAGTACATGGATATCCCGTCCCACATCCACTCTGGCACCTCAAGGGGCTGAGTAAAACCTCCTGGAACCTGGTGCTCAGCCTTTACTTGGTGACAAGTAAGGCATCGAAGACAAACTCTACCACACCGTTCTTTATTCCTGGCCACCAGAACTGATGTTGGAGGTCATGATATATCTTTGATACGCCTGGATGCACCTCCAAAGGGGATGTATAGAACTCCATCCAAACCTCCTCCCACAACGTAGTTGGTACTACCATGCGCCCTCTGAAAAGAACAACGTGCTCCCCACATTCTGAATATCCATCAGCAGCATCACCTGTGGATATTTGAGCACGTAGAGTTTCACAGCTTGCATTCTCAAGCTGTGCTTACCTTACTCGCTATAAGAGTGGAAGGGTAACAACCATCGAATGAAGGTAAGATCCCTCATCTCTATCCAAAAAGGATAACTGTATGGAGGCCCACTGCCTCGTCGCCTCATCCATCAACTGCGAACTAGATTTCCTACTGAGAGGATTTTCCATCACGTTCCCCTTACCAGGAGTATAAACGATCTCAAAGTAGTAATCCCGGAGGAACTTAATCCATCGCCTCTGTCTCAAATTCAGATCCTTCTGTGAAAAGATTTATATGAGACTCTTGTGATCTGAGTAGATGGTAAACCGCTCGCCCATTAGGTAGTACTGCCACATCTTCAATGCAAACACCACCACTGCTAACTCAAGATCTTGGGTCGCGTAGTTCTACTCGTGTGGCCTCAAGAAACATGAGCCATAGGCAATCACTGCTTGCCTCTGCATCAAGACATAACCACGACCAGTTCCTGATGCATCAGAGAACACTACGTACTCAAAACCTTCCTTCGGTAATATCAGGATCAAGGCGCTTGTCAAACTCTGTCTCAACAGCTGGTTGGCCTGCTGGAATCTCTCGGTCCACACGAATGTCTGTCTCTTTCATGTCAAACCTAGAATGGGTGCTACAATCCAGGAAAATCAAGGATGAATCTTAGATAGTAGCCTACCAACCCTAGGAATCTCCGCACCACTGTCACGCTCTGGGTTGGCTCCCATGCTAGCACTGCCACCACCTTGGCTAGGTCCACTTCTACACCATCCGTCGAGATAACGTGTCATAGAAAGTGGACCTCTTGTAACCAGAACTTACACTTTGAGAGTTTCCCATACAATTGGTGCTCTCAGAGTGTATCCAGAACCATCCTTAGGTGTCTCGCGTGATCCTCCTCGGACACAGAGTACATAAGGTTATCATCGAAGAAGACCACTACAAACCAGTTTAGATAGGGCTGAAATATCTGGTTCATGAGTCCCATGAACACTGCCAGGGCGTTTGTCACGCCGAAGGGCATCACCAAGTACTCATAGTGACCGTATTGACATCTGATAGTCGTCTTTGGTATATCCTCCTCCCGTACTCACAACTGGTGATAGCTTGATCATAGATCAACTTTCGAGAACCATTTTTCCCATATCAACTGGTCGAAGAGGTTATCAATCCTCGGTAGTGGATACCGGTTCTTCACGGTCACCTGATTCAAGCACCGGTAATCCACACATAACCTCAAGATCCCATCCGCATTCTTGAAAAACATCATTCGAGCCACCCAGGGTGAAACGCTAGGTCTCACAACGCCCTTCTTCTAAATGTCGTCCAGCTGCACCCTCAGCTCATGAAGCTCTGTAGGAGTCATCTGATATGCTAATGCTGATATCGGTGTTGTCCTGAGTTGCTACTCAATTCAGAAATCTATCTCCCGACGGGGAGGTAGCCTGGGGACATCCTCCACAAAGACATCCTCATACTCAGCCACTACTACTGGAAACTTGAAACTTGTGACATCTACTGCGCCAAGGGCTAGGATATCCAACTGATGTGAAATCGGTTGTGCCCACTTATGCACAAGTCCATCCTACACTGCATGGGTCTCTCTTTCACCGACAAAAGAGAAAATCATTCCATCACCGTGGACACACCGCACCATTCGCCTAAAACAGTCGATCTGGACATAAACTGTGGATACCCAATCCATATCAAGAATGACATCGTATGGCCTCGATGCTACCACCAAGACGTTCCAACCGAATATATCACCTCCAAGGGTGAGGTCACACTGTCTACAGTGGTGTGTGATCTCTGAATCTTCTCTAGTCGGTGTTTCTAAGCGTAAGGGTCGAGTCAACGACTCAACTGGAATCTCAAGGTCTCAAACAAGATAAGTAGTCAGAAAGGAATGACTATCACCTCTGTCTATCAATATAGCATCCAAAGTAGAAAAGACACAGATAGTATATCTAATCATTCCCGGAGTACCTGGGTCATAATCCTCTGCCGCCTGCAGCTGTCCATGCCTCTGTCCACCAGCTCCTTATGTCCGGGGTGGACATATTGGGGTTGGTGGTGGTAAAAGGTCAAAATGTCGACCACCTACAGCTGCTCTCCCTGGTTCCCTACCACATCCGCTGCCCAGATGATCTATCTGCTCCACAGGTTGCCTCTGCCTCATTGGTCCATCCACTGCTCCCGTGTCAGTAGTACGGGTGGGTCGGACATTCTCGATCGAGATGTCCCCTGTCATCAAATGAGTAGCATCGTCTCTCTCAAGGATACTTGATGCACCCTGCAAAACCTGTATGGCGGATCCCCTATCTTGGGATCTCCCTTGAAAAGGTCTCCCACACTTGGTTCCCTGACGTTAGCTCCCTACTGCCGAGGACTCTGCTCTAGTTCGCCCACTACTGACAACTGCCGGCTCTCTCTGCTCTGCGAAGAAGCTCTCGACCACAAAAACCTACTCGATCAACCCAGTATAAGTAGGAATGATTAATGGGATGATGTTATCTCAAATATCTCTGCCCAAGCACCGCTCAAAAGTCCAAGATCTGAAATACTGATCTTTGACCATATCCATCGAGTACTGCATGATGTCAGTAAATCTCGACGAATAGTCAGCCACCGTCATGGTTCCCTGATGGAGATGAAGAAGCTCATGTATGCATACTACTCTCAGGGAAACCGGTGAAAGCTCCTCTCTGAAGAGACACTCAAACTCCGACCATAGAAGTGTTGCCTCGTCATGGGTCTGGATAACCAAACTCCATCGTCTCCCTGTTGATCCCTACTGAAGGCTCCCTGCTAGGATCACCATCTGGTCTACTAGTGTCCTGACCAAACAGAAGACTCTGGACACAGCGTCAAGCTAGTCCTCTGCTGCGTGAGGGTCTGGCTTGCCTCGAAACCTAATGGGTCTCTGTCTCTGAAACTCGTGGAGTGCGCTCAGCCTGCACTCCTCCTCCACTAGTACAGCATGCACGAAATACTACTCCATAGGTGGCGGGATAACTGGCACACCACCTGGTTGTAAAACTAGGGGATCTAGTCCCTGTACTGAGGCTTCATCACTGAGGGGGTCATCCTCATGATCGAGCTACTAGATCCTAATGGGTGCACATCACGGAGGCATCCTGATAAAGAAACACGATGTATCTCAGTCCATTAGTATATATGGAGAGCTGACTTAAAAAGGAGATGGAAACCATAACCCATTATGATGCATGTACCATTATTTTTTCCCTAAAACTACTATTCTTATGTTCCGAGTCGAAAATCACGTTATCAGAGTCCTGGTGTATGGATATGTCGGCTGCCCGCACCATCACTAGGGTCCCTGGCCTGAAAGCCAGACTCGAAACACTTAACACTATTTCCCCAAACCAACTCACAGACTCTCAGTCTTAAGGTAGAACCGACCACCTCTGATACCACTTTTTCACGAACTGTCCCAGTGGGGCCCAAGCCGCAACTCCCCAAGCCCGCCTCTAATAGGCCAGGGGCTGGTGACAAGCACCGAGTAGGCATGCTACTAACATGGGAGGATTTTCCTATAAACCTGTACACACGCACACACATATCCAAGCCCACAAAGTTGAAAAGTAAAAAATACAAAAAGGAAAAGATGCATGCATATGCTAAAACCCAACCACATAGTACGAGAGGAAAGTAAAGAAAAATAAAGTAAAACCCTGGGCCAAAAGTACAATCCCACCAAAAAAGAGAGTTTGTAACAAAGTCCAACCTGTAAAAAAAGGTGCTGGGACTGTAGTATGTATCCGTAGGAACACACCTCAGCCTGTCTGATCTCACGGAGTATCGTCTGGTCCTGTTCTTCCTAGAATCCTATCAAAGGCTCGCTCGTCTGCACATGACACGACACGTGCGGGCAAAGCCAGTGTAGGGGTGAGTATAACAATAACCAGTGGGACACCCTGAAACCTCAAAGAAAATACAAAAAGGTAAAACGCCACAAAAGAAAGGTATAGTTTTCTCTACACAGTATATGTCTACCGAACGAATAACAAGAACATTCATATATACTCATTCATGACCGTCTATCGTGAATACCACCACTACGATCCAGCTCGAAGATTCCACTGAGCCTGAAACCGGGAGAACACAGTCCTAGGTCTAAAGAGAGAGATATGAAGTACTTGTTCCGGGAGAGCACACTCCACATTTACCTTGAGATCATGATGGTCTGATGAGGATCACAACGAAGTCATGGGGTGATTCCGACAACTCAGTATGAGCTAATCTACTAAGAAGAGGATCCACACCTAGGTAACCTTGTTCATGTTGATACCAAGAACTCTACCTAGGGTTACAAGAATGAATAGAGGATCTGACTCTAAGTCTCACAGAGGGGATTCCAACAACTCTATTCAGGAAGTTCTGATGTAGGGATCATACTCATGTGTAAAGGAAATAATACCAGAACCATCAAGGAAAAGAACAAGGGTACGAACCCTAATAAAACTAGTCCAAGTCAAAGAAGACAAGTGGCTCAAGTAATTTAAGATAGGTTACATGGTGTGTAGTATGGTTACAGGACATGTTCCTTGACCCCGGGTAATGTCGGTGTTAACAGCCTGTGTTATTCGTTCAAGTTGTGCAAAACCAAACTATACAACGTGTAGAAAAAGTACATGTCGTGTTCCTTGACCTTGGGTACTGCCCATGTAACTGTTCCTTGTCATTCGACTTGTCGGATAGAAAGAAACTCCATGACGTGTAGAAGAATCACATGCTGTTTTCGATCACCTAGGGCTCACTCTGTGTACGCTGGCCATGTGCCCGTACACGGTCTATGTATGTGTCTGTGTTGCCTGCCCGTGTACCAGTACATGGGTTATCCCATGTATTTGGCCAGGTCTGGCTGGGGAGGGGTATACATGGCGGGTCCTTGGCGGTGTACCCTGCCCGTGTCCATGTACTCCCGAAGTACATTCCATGTAGTCCTGCCGACGAACACATGCCGTGTAACCCATACTATATGACGTGTAGTCGGGAAAATTTCCAGAATCACTGTCTTCCTCTGTGCACCTTGGCCAAATCTCCAGTGCTTTATCCAACCATCTGATAATCATGAAACTACGGATTTGGGTCGTCCCGCCCATACGAAACTGATTCTGTTGGTTTTGGGATTTCGATCGGCCTTGATAGTGTGTCCCGATCCGCCCGCACGAAAACGCTCAATGAATGGAAATTTTTGAAACACATCAATTTGTCTACCGCCCTCACCGTCCTACCACAACTAGGGAATCTCAATGTTGGATCATTGATTTTAGATCATTGTGCCATCAAATGAACGTGAAATGATCGATTTCCTCCAAGAATGCGTAGAACGCACATGAAGAACGCGTAGGAATTGGGAGAGAAAAACACAACAATCGAGAGGGATGAAACTCGGTCGATGCTCATGTCGAGCTTGGTTCGTCAGCGTTAGAATGTTGAATGAAAACTAAATAAATTTCAATAATCATATCCACATGATTTCTGCAATAGCCCATCCCGTAAGAATGATCGATCCGTGGGCTAATCTGTTCATGGATTAGTCCGCATTCATCGTGGAAATAAAAAATTGGGAAGAAATCACAATTTAAACATCCTACCTGGATTTTGGGGCGTTCTTCGGTGATGATCCGGTCACTGCGTCATCGTCACCGCGTCGGGAGGTTTTCTCTAGATCCTCTAGAACCGCAAAGGGTTTCCGGGTTATGAGGTTTGTAGCCCTGGACCCTTGCACCAGCCTTTAATTAAAAAAGGTAAGGGATATCTGTTGCAGAAGATTTAAAATATTTCACTGCAGAATAAAATATTTTTATTTAAATATTTTATTACTCTTACGTCCCAAAAACTGGATTCCACCACCGACCTACGCCGACCGATGTTAGGCCTTGCCTAAGGTAAATTTGATGTACTGAACGCAATGGTTCCCTTGGATTTGTTATCTGATCACCCATTTAAATGTTATTCTAATTTTTTCAGGAAAACCAAACATGCACGTAATTTAATTTTTAAATGAAATTCAAACATTTGTTCTAGGCTCACCGGTCCTCGGAACTGCATGTTGTCACAGAGCCTGGTCTTGAATTAATTCCCATATAATATTAAAATAGTACATGGAAAAATCCGGGACATTACAATAATTAAATGAATATTGTAATGAATTTTATGATTATATAATAATATTTCTTATTCATTAACAACCATTCATTATCAATATCATTTAAGGAGTTAATTGCATCATTTTCTGTTTAGGTTTGGATTCAATGGTTATTGTACATTAAAAATTATCAATGTTTATTAACCTCCATAACTATAATCATGATATAAATATCATATATACTAATTATATATATTTCTATAATGATTCATATATAGTGGGGTTAATAAGATAATTGAATAACTACTTGAGGATAGTAGACTGTATGTATAGAGAGTGACAATTCAATTTTTCAATGTAAGGAAAATATAATCATAATTATTAATTAGAATGTTTTTTAACCAATATAATTAATATTTATCTTACATTAAAATTAATTATATAATAATAACCAGCCATTAATTACAATGGTTTAAAATGAATTGTATCGCTACATGGGGTGCGATATACCATATTTACACACGAGCGATACTTTCTTCTCCTGTTGGATTGGGAAGAGGTGGTAAATGGCTATCAAATTGTAATAATATCATATAATTATATTTATCACACTATTTTAGCCATGTTTTTATTTGTAATTTTTTTTATAGGATGTATATGAATAAATTAAATTGAAAGATCTTGGTAATGATCTATTCTTCTTTATTTAGAGCCATTCATTGGATTTCTCCTAATGCGTTGAATGCTAAAACATAAGTGAAAAGAAAATATTTTTGGATTAAGAGAATGATCATAGGATATTTTTGGATATCTAATTTTCTGAACATGGAGGATGAAATGGTGTGAGTTTGGTTGGATAATAGGTGACCTTTTATATGTTATAGGATTGAAAACCATGGAATTTCATTAAATATTCATATTATTTAAATTTGCATTTAGAGAAATATTTATCCAAATGATTAGGTATTCTATGTCAGGATAATATAAGGGTAGAATAAAATAATAAAATAATAAAAATATATATTTATTTGGATATTACTACCATTATATTCTGGTTAAACAACTCGATAAATCTGTTTTAACATTAACCGTAGTATGAAAATGTAACTGTTTTCAATATTCATTATAAAAATAATTAGAGGAAAATATAAAATTACATTAATAATATTGATTAAAAGTACATAATACATTTAACCATATTCAGGTTTACTTATTAGAATAATTCAACTTTATTTATCCGTCCAAACAACAATGAAAACCCAATTTTCAAAAACAAATTTTGAAGCACCGAACATGATTTACATCAATTAATTGCCATTGTTAGAAAAATAAAATTAATATTAAAAAATTATATTGAATATATAATCTATATATTTCATTAAATCCGTTAATAAATAGAGACTAAATAAAAATATTATTATAATAACTCATATTAATTTTTAATATTTTTAAACAAGTGTTTTTATTAAAAAATCCCATGTATTCTAAAATCAAGTATAATGAAGATTCCATTCTAATTTATTATATAGTTTATAAATTATAGAGACATAGGTTACTATCAGATAAAATTCAAAACAAAATAGGATATTTAAAATAAATAAATCATATTTTTTTATAAAAATTAATATTTTTCATTTTTTAATAAAAAGTACTTTCAAAACATTCCTAAAAATTTATCCTAAGGTAATAGAGACATGATGATTCAGAAAATTAAATTAATTTACTAAACATATATAATAATCATAGAAATGAAATTTAATTATCATGTGAAAAATGTGATTAAAATATTTTTTCAAGTTAACTTATTCTTGAAGTTTTAAATGACTTTACTGAAAAGTGAGTACTTATTTATCATACATTAATACATAAGTTTTAATTAATAAAATCCATTGTAAATATTTTTTTATAAATTACTTATTTCTATTAATATATTTTAACATAATGTTTACGTTGTAATGTTTTACTGTATCGTGGTTCATAAAAAATTGGTGTTTCGTGTTAGTAAATTTATCAAATATTTCATGTTTTATATGAAAATAAATACATATATAATCATTTTTTTACAAGGTAAAAAAGAATGAAACCTAAACTAAGACATAAAAATAGTCTCCATGTGACCTTCCATCACCACCATGTGAAACAACTACTATGTGATGTCACTAAAGTGATGTCATTAGGGCACATGACACCCTTCCCATTACCTAAATCCTAAGAATCCATATATTCATTATTAAAAAGGAATATATAGGGATTGTTGAGAATTAAATTTTGAAAGCTAAAATGAAATTATATAATTTATATCATCAGGTAACTATTGAAACCTTATTTAATACAAAATATGATTAATAATTAATTTTCATTTGAATTTTTTTTCATAAAACACCATTTGGTTTCTATTAAAATATATAATACTAAATTTAATAGAAAATATGAACATATGAAATTATGATAAATATTGGGAAATATTCGAAGCAGACCATGGAATCACATAAATTGGGAATGTTTAAAATAAAAGAATAAAACACCACCATCAAGAATAAAATAGTAAAAATTAGTCTATAACCTATATGAATACATAATTAGTTCATGAAGGGACACTATTTACAATATTTTTAATTATAATGATAAGGAATAATTCTGTGATATATTGGGTTCACAACCATAACCCTTGTAGTTACACAGTTAATAAGGGTTTCATATGCACATAAACTAACACATTCATGGTTTCCAAGTGCTATGTTTTATTAAATAAATAATTTAAACCATACACACAGTTTTATGGATAATTTATATAAGGAAATTTGTACCACTCCCATAATTTAAAAAAATTACATAATGAAAACCATATTTGATAAATTTCACCAAATCCACAATGGTTATAACAAATTTTTTCAATAAATTCCACATAAAGAAAATTTTATATGAATCAAAATAATAAATTTCACAAAAAAGAACTCCTAAATATGACGTTAATAATTTTATAGTTGAATCCAGGAGAAACACAATAAAAAAATTGATCCATGAGAAAGAAACATTGTATAGATATACTTATCAACAAAATTTAAGAAACAAAGTCACTTTAAAACAATTATGATAAGAAACCAATATATCGAGTCCACATAAGAAATGATTCATAATTAACATTATATATTCCCCACTCAACACCCTTGATATTCACATCATTCCATATTAGGTTTTCAAAGAATTAATGATAAGCATGATAAAGATCGGATCTGTGTAAAAGTGGTAGAATTAAATAGAGATTCACACATTACATGATGAGATACACCCAAATAAATATAGATTCACTAAAAAGTCAAGTAGATAACATCCTAGAGTAGTTAGGAATGGAAATATTTTGATAATGACATAATATGGTGAGATTTGGGTTAAAAATAACCAAGGGTATCGATTTAATTTTCCATTAAGAAGAATATTTTGTAGTCCAAGCAATTTGAATGCATAGTTAGATAAACCATGCACTAACCATTAAGTAGTTACATTAAATTTACAATTGAATCACACATTTACCATGTAATAGCTGCACACAATCCGTTTTCAATCCATATAACTACCTCTATAACCAAAATTAACCATTATCATGATTTTCAATAGAAAATCACTTTGTTAGAATAAACATGATCAAAGAATTAGAAACACCATTTTCACTTATAATTTATTTCCTATATTTTACCATATACATACTACTAATTGTCTTGAGACAATTTGAACGAATAATTTCTCCAAAAATTCAATAATATCAACCCCCAAATACCAACTCCAATAGAGCCACAATAGAGAGAAAATAAATCCAAAATTAAACATAACATTGACCCAAAGCATATTATTGGTGTGTACTCATATTATCATTATGTAAGACCTCTTATTTATTATATAAAACTATGTTTTATAGTGTATAATATTCTCAGGACTCATTAAAGTGAATCACAAAATATAATAGTTTAATGTCCATTATTACATAGTCATAGAATTGGAAGGTATGAATAAAACCACCAAAAATAAGAAAAATATAAATTTAAAAATCAATATAAATGAATTGATAATTTCATAGTAAAAAAGTAAAAAAAATTAGAAAAAAAAAATTTTCTCCAGGAAATGTTATCTTCAATAAATTCTTTATTTATTTTTGTATGTAATATAATAATTATTTTTTTGATGTTTTTACAGTTATGTTTTATAAATAAATTACATTATTGATAAAATAATATAATAATAAAAATAATAATAGTTTGAATATTTTTATTAAAATATATATTTTTCTGTGAATAGTGAAAAAAACAATTTTATTATAAGAACTATGCTTTTTCAAAAATTAAAAATGTTAAATATTATTTTAAAATGTTTTAAATGTAATATTTGTTATTTAATATTATAAATAACATAATTATGTTCATTATAATAAATTATATTCCTGCATTTGGAATAACAACATTTATAGGGATAAAATAATTTTTTCTGTAAAATAATTTGCATCATTGTTCTGTGTGGTTTTATCATAAATTAATTTTTTCCACTTCAAGATATAAAATATTGAAAAATAGATTCAATATTTTGAATATGGAGCTCAAAATTTGGTAAATAAGTACCAGTCATTTTTTGTCCTTATGAACCATAACCATTAAATTTTTTTTATTACAACGGTAAAAGTAAATTTGGTTAATTAGGGTTAAAACTTAGATGAAAAGTATTAAAATTTATTTGGAAACAATTTTTTAGTTTATTGGAATAATTTATTTATTTTAAATTCAATATATCAAAAAAAATATAATCATTTACCATTTAACATCTAATATGACCTTTACAATATTGAAGTTAATCAAAAATTCAAAAAGCCACTTTTTATTTCAATAGATACAATATTCAATTGAAGGAATAAAATATTATGTTATATTATAGTTTTTTATTTTAATAATGTGAGAATTTTCTATTAGGAAAATTTATTTTCAATTTTAGTGATGATGAAATTACCTAAATTGATTACGGAACGCCGACACAGTGCTAGTAAAATTACTAAAAAATAAATTAAATTATTTTAGAAAATCTAAAATAATATTTTGTTAGTGAGTTCAAGTTTATGAAGAAAATTCAATATAAAAATAACATATTATATGTGTTTTGAAGGTATATATGTGATTAATATTGTTTTATATTGATTTAAAAGTCTACTTTTTGTGAATAATTTTAAAAATGACATTAATGAAATTTTTTTGTTAAATATAATATATTATGGTTTTTGAAATCCCAAAAATAAATTGAATTCAAGTTTAGGATGATATATTGTCTATAAATCTTCCCTTTTCCATTTATGAGCCCATATTTCACGTTATATGTAAAATTATAAACCATTTATATTGAAAAATTCACTACCATGGTTAAGGTTAAAATCAGATAACCAATGGGTCAAAGATATTTATTAGGTGTGAGATGATTTCTAATACAATAAAATTTTAATTATTTCACATTATTATGGTATTATATCAAATATATTAAAATATATTTAATTTTATAATCATTTTACTTTTTTACGCATATTATATTATATTATTTTAGATATTTTCGAAATATGGAATTAATGATATTTTCTTGTAAACAATAATTTAGTATATTATTTAAAATTAATAAAAATATTACTTTTAAACAAGGTAATATTGTATGGTTTTAGATATTAATCATGGTCCATTTATGGGTCACTTTTTATTTTATTGTAACATTCATGACCACAACAATTAAAAAACATTACATTCATGGTGAGTGTCAAAAAGGTTAAGGGGGGTTTAAAACTAAGATATATGCCTATAAACATAACTAAAACATGTAAAAAATATATCTTTTGAGAATATTTCTATTCATCCCCATATTATAAAATAATTATTTAATTTTAATTTTTTTATGAATATTTATTAACATTAATTTTGTACATTATGTAAATCCAATAGTTCCCCTCCCGTAAATTTCAAAATGGTGCTTCTTATCCTTAATTGTATAAAATATTTTAGACTCATTTATCAGTAAATATCTAAACTAATGTCATCAAATATTTTTTCACCACATCAAACAGGTTATATTATTGACTTTGTAACATTCTTTCAAAGCTTATGTTTTAAGCCAAGGGTGGATTCCCAATCTAGGGGTATAACTCGTAACCAAGAATTTTAAATTTCATTTTTGTCATAAATCCTATAAAAACGTTATATACAATAAAATAAATTTCTTAGTTATTGTAAATATATATAATTATTATTTTGAATATGAAAACCCATTATCCACCTTTTTACCATCATAAGGAATGTGAAAACATCACTTCTACACACATATGTCATTTTGTCTCCACATAGGGGTGTAATTAGTTCTCCATGACCACATCAGAAGGATAGTGATAATTATGGTACCAAAAAATATACATTTTATTTATGAAATAATTATTTTTCTTTAATGGTTAATTATTATTTATCATTATTTTATTCTTTCCATCAAAACATGAAAACATCGCTCTAGTGTAAATACAAATTATTGTAACCATGAAGTGATGTATTTAATTTTTAATCACCACTTAATTTGAATTTTATAATACATTACATAGTGATGAAATATGATAATAATAAATTCCTAACATTCTAGAGATTTTTTAACCATGATTAATGTGTATGGTGTAGAACTATTTGACCAAAACATGCATGAAAAATGATGTTGTGATCACCCATAATATTGATTTTCTAACAAATTATAAATAAACTAGTGATAAGATTTAATAAAAAATAGTAGGATTTATATGATTATGTCTTAGGAATAATGTTATAATATATCTATATTTATTATATATGATTTTAAAAATAATTTGAAGAAAGTAGAGACTTGATATAAGGGTTTTAGGTTAAAATATTATTGTTTATTTAGATTAATTATGATTATGTTTACAATGATTAAATTTAATGATCAACCACTCAAGAAAATATAGAATTTTATTATCCTTTTATTATTTCTATATATTATATGTGTCCATTTCATTTTTCTCTTTTATTGTACTCAATATTGAGAATGGATATTTTTAAGGAAATCCAACTTTATTTCACTCTTTGGTTAAAAATCCATTTTCTTCGATGTCGATATATTCTAAAAGTATTTTTAAGAATTATTTTACAAATCTATAATGCATTTTATACATAATTTGTATCTTCCTGAATCAGGGTGCGGCCTAGAGGTGCCTCATACCTTGTAGGTCACATGGCCTCAAGTGCATTTTCCCAAATGCCAGAGGCTGTTGACTAGCTGTGAGGGCCTTGGGTGTGATAGTTGGGAAACTATACCCTCATTAGAAGAGTAATTCAGTGGAAAGAAATAGATAACATTAGCAGAATCAATAATAATACCATACAATAGTAAAAAATCAAGAGACTAGAAGAAAACAATCAACTGAAGTATATATATATATATATATATATAGAAATAATGATGCATGTCACAAGTATCTCAGAATGCACCCAAACAATTCACAATGATGGAATATGGTACAATACCAACGTAAAAAAACAAGTGAATGACTCTAGCTGTATTGCAATCCTCAACTTGGTCTCATTCTCTCCAGGTCCACAACAATCAAGTACCTAAAGTATAAGGGTGCTTTCAATTATCTATACCTGTAGTAATATAATCTAATTGGGTCCAAAATCATGACCCAAGAAGGGTGTGAGACGAATTCCATAAGGAAACCACTGAAAGGTATGTGCCTAACAGTCAGTGAGTATATAGAGCAGGCAATATGTAAAACGAAGCAATAAATAAGGAAGTACAAAAAAATAAGTAGTCATACTATTTAAATTAAATTCATTGAAATATATCAAATCACTCAACCATATGAACACAAGCAACCCTCTGGGGAGTTCTTACAATCTAACCCCTCTTGTTTAGCTTAGAAAAGACAGTCTAGGGAAAAACTCACCATCAATTCCCCATATGGTCTCATAACGGTAACTATTGACATTTTGAGGAAGCACTCAACTTCCAATTCCCTTTGTGTTCTTGCAACGTGGAACTACAGACACTATGAGAGAGAACACAAGTCCACCCCCTATGGTTTGACAACGTAAAATTATAACAAAAACTCTGGGAAAGGCCTTATCATCCATTTCTCTTATGGTCTTACTACATGAGATTCCCACAGTCATATATAAGTCAATAATGCACAAAATATATCCAGATGCCATTGTAAAATCATAATATACAACATAGCTAAAGAGATAAAATACATGACACAAGCATTTCAGATAATATCCCCCCATCCTAACAGCATTAGGCATGGAAAATATAGCATCCTAATTGAAAAAACTAGACCCAATGGAAAAATCAGTTCAAACATGGGAAAACACATCCATAGTAAGGTAATTAAACACTATTCTCAATCAAGATCCCTAACTCTACCAATAAAGGCATAGAATGAATTAAAGGGTTAAATTCCCTAAATACGCAATACCCTAAACTAGGGTATTGGGAACCTTGGCATATATAATTCAAATACAATCTATAGAAAGACACAAACCACATTCCTCAACATTGTACGATCGATAGAGTTGAACCACATCCTTTCAATCGACCTAAAACACCGTAGATATACAAAAAAATATAAAACATTTGACCAAGGATATCTCATAAAAGATGAGAAATCATGATATGAGACTCTAGAAGAAGGACAAACTCATCGATGAGATTTCAATGAAAATCACAGAGTTCTATTTAGAGAACGGATGGCGGATTGGGGCCTTGGAGAATAATAATTGGTCTTTAGTAACTACTGGATTAGACGATGCCAAAAGAAGGGTTTTCTGTGAATGAAATGTGACCCTAGTCTAATATAACAATAAAAAAGAAAATTACACAGTGTCTCTTTAGAAATAAATAGTGTCGATATGCCTTTACTGGGCCCTACTTTAGGCAGTCTCTAGGTCACCGGACACGGACATGTACCCAGTCGTCACACGACTCGTACATGGTCACCCGCGACAATCGGGTACACAACATGTACTCCTATGTAAGTGGAATGTACTCCTTAAATTTCCAGGTTCTCCTTTTTTTCTTATAAACACATGAAAAGAAAAAACCATACGGGAAAAAGAATGTCCAGGTACTTACAAACAACAACACTTAAGAAAAATTGTCCCTGAATTTCCCTAGCAATGTGGCGTATAATAAGAATCCTCGAAGAGCTCCAACCACTACAACTGTATATCGGGCTCCCTCTCCCATGTCTCATCATGTACTTGCATGTGCTACTATAGAACGCATACGAGAGGAACATACAAGCCTCAAAGAATCCTTTCACTATGATCAACAATCAAGATAGGTTGATCCACAAACAATGCTTCCTCCTCCAACTCAACCTCATCTAGTTGAAATACCTGAGAATGGTCTGATAAGTAACCTCATATCTGAGAAATGTGGAAGATGCCGTGCATAGCCTAGTACCTCTAAGGTAATAGCAACTGATAAGAAATCAGACCGACTCTTTCAAAAACCTCAAATTGTCCACCATATCTCGGCGAATGCTTGCTCTTATATAATGACCCATACTTTACATAAATTGTTATTACTTCATAATTGAAGCACACATATTTCAACATATAACAAAACCATTAAAGGACCGTATAGGTATAGTGTCCTTATAAACTGGGAAACAGAAACAACGGGTTCATAAATCATCTACACTATCTCCTTTTATTTTTTCATATCTAGAGTCCCTTTTGGAATATCTTACTTAATATACTTCTTCCTAAACTGGGGAAATGAAAATATAAAAAAGGGTGAACTCAAATGCTCAATAAGGGTAAACAAAAGAAATTTCAATCACATCATATTCATAATAACATAACATTTTGGATATCTTATCCTGCAGAAGAGATCATAATTTTATAACATGGGATAAATCATAGTAGTGAAATGTAATCCCAATAATCATAGCTTATAACCTGAGACTTTGTGGAATACACACATAATCATAGAGAATTATTTCTTAGTAGTCAATACTCATTTCCAAGACTGTCTTACCGGACAAAGTCCATTTCTAAACCGAGTTCACTCCTTGTTTCAATCATGTATCAATGAACCGGTTTAGCATTCCATTCCAGCCATGTCTATCTCATTAGATATAAATCATTACCCAATGAATTGGAGGGAGATATAGGACCCACCCATCCCATAATGAAACCATTCTTATGTGTGTCACATAATCAAAAATCATACATCATAGCATAACCCATGTAATAAAAATGGGGCTCTTAAACATCATGCCATCCTAAAATAATCCATATAAGATAAAAGGACATCATAAAAATAATTACATCATAACATAATCTAATCAATGTAAAAATAGGGATAGAAACAGAACTCTATATTATCTTATATGGAAAATAATTTTGATAAAATGCATGAACTCCATTCTTGAGGAAAATATCCTTTCTACTTCAAAATCATTTTTCCTTTTTTAAAATGTCATAAAATTTTAAACTAAAATAATTTGATTCAAAATAAAAATGAAAAAATGTAAAGTAAGATTCATGGAAATAAGGTTCTAAAATTCCATTCATTAGGTATAAGTTAAAAAAAAGACACTCTTCTCGTACTTTTGCCGGAAAAGTCAAAAAGTACCTCGTACAAAAAATGACAAAATATTACTTTCATATCTTTTACTAAAAACAAACCAATGGGTAAAATTGGATTTAAACAATTGTAAGAGGATATAAATAATATTACATATTCATAAAACATGGATGTGGATGATAAATATGCCCCAGTAAATACTGAAGTATAAGCAATCTCGGATAAAAATGAGATTGCAAGATTTCACCTTACCTTAGGTCTGATTTGCTTCATACGTGTCCGAACCTCTTTTATAATGATTTAAATAATGTTATTGAATTATTATAGAATCTTAATCATTGTTATGATATCATATATGGACATATTCTTAGCTTCTTATTAGTAATATTTCATTGTTACTTGTTATTCGGGTGTTTATTGCTTTTTGTTCTTATGCGTGTTTTGCCGAATAAATTCGTATTCTTCTTATATTTTTATTTTATGGATATCTCATTTAGAGAATGTTATTACTGTAATATATATCATATTTATTCATTCAATTCATTTATATACTCATTATGCAAAGAAGATCATGTAGAACGAGTCACATCACATCGTGGAGACGGTAGGTCGTACATACGCACGAGTGATGATATCATTCCCATGATCGTGGAGTTGTATTGAAGTGTGTGTATACTATTTAAGAAAAAATATCACTTTAAAATAATCATATATAGTTATTATTTACACCATTATACCCATCCAAGTATGGTGGTGGTGGAAAACAGATTACACCACGGCGTGGAGACGATATTCCGTACGTACGCACGCGCGGAGATTTCATTTTCTGTGGGATGGATAGAAGGTAAAATAGGATTGTTTCATATTTATAATAATATATCAGTATATGAGTTATGATTATGTTATTAATTCATAATTAAACAACTAAATTACACGAAGTAGAAGAATTAATGATGGTGAAAGAATCGGTAACGAACATTACCTATTCATTGAAGCGCCTCTTTTTAACCTCCTCTTAGGGCACTAAAATGCTTCTTTCAATAAGACCAGGACCTCTAGGATATTACTATAGAATTGGATAGGAGAAATTGGCATGGGTTATCCGTGCTTGAAGGATCAATGTGGTGTGAGGAGGAGAGGGAGGAGGTGCCCTTTTATAAGGGAGGAGAGGGGCACCTTAGAAAAAACATAAAATATTATTTTATTATACAGTCATATTGGGTTTTTAATAGCTCCAAATTGATTTATTTCGAAGATAAGGTGGTTATGGGTCGAAATACTCTCAACCAATGGGTTTTAGACATGTTTAGGTTACTATTGTAACCTTATCATTTAGATTTAACTCTAAGATAAATAATTTCTCTTTTACCGTGTCATCTTGTTTTCTTACACTATAAGGTTAATAAACTTAATATAACAAGACACATGCACCCCAAGTTTCTTATTATTAATATATATATCCTTATATAACTCATTTTTCTGATCCATAGATTTTTAGGAATAACATAACAATTATTAATATAATATTTGTCTTAAAAACTATTTTATGTCAATTTTGACACTATTTGGTAATTGATTTTTTTGAAAATCATAACAGCATTATTAGTTTGAGATAAGTTAATTAAATCAATAATAACATGAAAAATTAACCTAGAAAATTATTGAAATTCATAAAAAGTCTCAAATTACAATTATTTTGGTGTTTATAATATCAATTATGTTAATTTTTCCTTAATAAGGTAATTATTGCATCATCGTTGTGTCATAAATAAATTAAACTATATAAAGTCTAAAAATTATAAATAAAATACCATTATGTAGGAAATCTATTTATATTTCTATTGAATATTTATAGTAGAGTTTATCTTATGTATTACCCTATATTAAAAATTATTTAGTTATTAAACATTGATTTTAACTATTTTAACCCTTCTTTAAATAAATTAATAATAAATGTCCAGATCTAATCCAAGTAGACCTAAATGGTCATAGTTTCTTCCTAAGGATGTTTTTGGTAGAATAAAACTTATTAAATAGAATTAGAACATGTGTTAGGGTAATAATAATATCATTTTTACCCTTAATTACCCTATTTACTTTTAACCGTGGTAAATAAAAGTAAAAAGTTACTATTCACCAAAAATTATTTTTATCTTATTGAACCACATTATACACCTTGATATTACCCGTGTCTCTTGGATTTTCGAAATTCCACTCATAGAAGCGGTAAAATTATGTTTTATGTAAGTTTGAAAAAAGCTCATAGGGGGTAGTTAAAAGACAGTGAAAAGTTCAATAAACTTTTTATATATCGAAAATTATTATAAAATGACTCCAATGAATTACATTGAACTTATATAGGTATTATGTATCAATTTTGACCTAAGATACATTTAAATAAAATAAATAATTATTTAAACAAAAAGTCGGTTTTTAATCAGTAACCCAGTGTTTTCACTATTCATAAAAAATTGAAAGTTTTCAGAAAAATACCAAAATTTCACCCTAGGATAATTTCGATATTAAAAATCCAAATATGATTTCGATTTTGAAAGATAAAATTTATAAAATTTCAAATAGTGGGTATTACTATTCATAACAGCTAGTTTTAATAATATTTTTATAGCACATCGTTTTTATGTGAAACTCGGTATTGTGTACAACACATGCTATCATGGAAGGTTGCGATTGCGTGTAAAGAAAGCCAAGCTAGTTTTGTGTTTAATGAAAGATTCCTTTATATAACATTGTACATAAAAACAAACTATTTCTCATAAAATATCAGGTGTTACATTATACCCCCCTTAAAAATGTATTTCACACTCGAAATTCGTCACTTTGTAACAAATAGATGGGGATACCTCTCCCCCATCATATCCTCAAGCTCCAATGTAGCTTATTATAATTGGTGGTTCCTCCATAATACTTTCACCAAGAATGTGGTCTTCTTCTGTAGGACTTTTATGCTACAATCCAGAATCTCTATCGGTTGTTCTTCATAAGAAAGAACTTGCTCCAGCGGTACAACTTCTGATCTGAGTACATGTGAAGGATCGGGTATGTACTTTCTCAAGAGAGATACATAAAACACATCGTGAACTTGATAGAAATTTGGTGGAAGCGCCAATCGGTAAGCTACCTTCCCAACACAATACAGTATTTCGAATGGACCGATATACCTAGGGGTCAACATTCCCTTCTTTCCAAATCTCATTACTCTCTTCCAAGGAGATATTCGTAAGAACACTATATCACCCACTTCAAATTCTAGATCTTTTCTTCTATTGTCAGCATAAATTTTTTGTCGACTCTGAGCTGCTCTTATGTGTTGTTGAATATATCTGACCTTTTCTGCCCTCGTATCAACAAGATCAGGTCCTAATAAAATTCTTTCCCCAACTTCATCCCAGAAAGTTGGAGTCCTGCATTTATTTCCATAGAGGGATTAATAAGGAGCCATATGAATGCTGGAGTGAAAGCTATTATTATAAGAAAATTCCACCAAAGGTAGGTTTTGATCCCAACCACCTTTGAAATACATAGAGCAAGCTCTAATCATATCATCTAGAGTTTGAATTGTTCTCTCATACTGACTGTCTGTCTGAGGATGATAAGCAGTGCTGAAACTCAACTATGTATCTATAGTATGCTGAAGACTTCGCCAGAACATTGAGGTAAACCTCGGATCCCACTCAGATATAATAGAAAGTGGTACTCCATGCAATCTTACCACTTCCTTTACATATATCCTGGAAAGATGATCCAGAGTGAAGTCCTCTCTAATAGAAATGAAGTGTGAAGACTTTGTAAGACGATCAACTATGTCCCAGATAGCAATATTGCCTTTGGATGTTTTAGGAAGTCCATTGACAAAGTCCATAGTGATGTTTTCCCGTTTACATTCACGTATGGGTAATGGTTGTACCATCCCCTTAGAATTTTTTCCCTCAATTTTAACTTGCTGACAAACCAAGCATCGAGAGACATATTCAAAAACATCTCTTTTCTTGCCATCCCACCAGAAGTACTATTTCTGGTCCATATACATCCTCGTGCTTTTAGGATGAATAGAGAATGATGAACTATGAGCCTCATCCAATAGCTCCATCATTAATTCTGGGATGGGAGGAACATAAACCCAATTCCTGAACATTATTATCCCATCACAATCAAGGTTGAATTCACGAACATTTCTCACCTTCTTTTGTAACTCTACATCTTCTTTCTGTGTCTCTTTAATCTTCACATGTATAGATGGTTGAACATTCATTTGAGAAAGATACGATTTCCCCCCTTCCATTATAATTCCAAGATGTATCCTTTGTAAATCCATAAATATTGGATCATTTGTGATCCTCATCATGGATATGCTAGCATGGTCTTGTCGACATAATGCTTCATCCACCGTTTTTTCTTTCCCAGTGTGATAATGAATTGAGAAGTCATAATCCTTAATCAGCTCTAACCATCTTATTTGGAACATATTCAGCTCCTTTTGTTTGAAAATACACTTTAATCTATTATGATCAGTATAAATATCACACCATTCACCATAAAGATAATGCCTCTAAATATTTAATGCGAAGATTACCGCAGCTAACTCCAAATCGTGAGTTGGGTAATTTTGGTCATGGATTTCCAACTATCGTGAGGCATAATCCATCACCATATCATTTTGCATGAGAAAACTCCCCAACCCCTTCTTCGATGCATCATTGTAGATCAAAAACATTTCTCCACTACAAGTCACTGTGAGCACAGGTGCACTGGATAACCTTTTTTTTCATCTCCTTGAAATTATCTTCACATTCCTCCGTCCACACGAACATAACTCATTTTCGAGTCAACCTGGTGAGTGGATTATATAATCATGAAAATTATTTCACAAAATGTCGATAATATCCAACCAAACCTAGAATACATTGGATCTCAGTTACTTTTGATGGTCTCGACCATGTTTCGATAACCTCTGTTTTTTCTAGATCCACAGATATCCCCTTTTTAAGATTACGTGACCCAAAAAACCAAATTTTTAAGCCAAAATTCACACTTGGTAAATTTTGCATAAAGGTTATCCTTTCTCAGGGTATTCAATACAATTCTCAAGTGATCTTCATGTTATTTCTTTCTCTTTGAATAGATTAGAATATCTTCTATAAAGACTACCACAAACTGATCAAGATTGTCTCTAAAGACTCTAGTCATTAGATCCATGAAGATAGCTGGGGCATTAGTAAGACCAAATGGCATCACTATAAATTAATAGTGTCCATACTTTGTACGGAAATCCGTCTTTGGTATATCCTCCCTTTTGACCCTTAGATGATGATACCCTGAACGAAGATCAATCTTGGAAAAGTATTGAGCTCCGCGTAGTTGGTCAAATAAGTCATCAATGCGCGAGAGATGATATTTGTTCTTGATAGTGATCTTGTTATGTTCTCGATAATCAATGCATAGTCTCATTGATCCATCTTTCTTATTAACAAATAGAACATGTGATCCCAAAGGTGATGCACTAGAGCATATGAATCCCTTATCAAGATTCTCTTGGAGTTGCTTCTTGAATTCCTTCAACTCAATTGGGGTCATTCTATAAGGTGTCTTTGAAATAGGCAAAGCACCCGGTATGAGTTCTTTTGAAAACTCAACTTCACGATTTGGTGGAAGACCCATCAATTCTTCAAGAAAGACATCATCAAACTCCCGTACAATGGTAATATTCTTAATCGTGAGTTTCTCACCAACCATTTGAGATAAATAACCTTCATTTAGTGGAATCAAGAACCATAAGACGGAAGAAATTTCCACTGAAAGGTTATGTTCATCCTTGCATCGATAGACGATCATAGATTGATCTGGAATATGAAATGTGACTTCCCTTATTTGGAAATTGATATGAGATCCATATAAAGAATGCCAATCTATGACGAGAATCACATCAAATTCCACTATAGGAAGGATCACAAGATTTGAAGGATGCACATTCCCTCAAACTTCAATCGGAGAAGAATTATAAACTTCTAATGCGACTGTTGTGCCATTAGGGGTTGTCACAGCTAACTAAACATCAAATTGTTGAGGTAATATAGAGATACCCTTAGATAATTCTTCAGAAATAAAAGAGTGGGTGGATCCAGAATCAAATAAAACAGTTGCTACTTTAGAGTGGATGGTAAGTGTACCTTTCACTACTTCATTATCGTACTCCACATCACAGATAAAAATTTCATGTGACTTTCCTTTATCTTTAGCCTTAAGATTTTGTTGACGTCGATCATCATCAACAACCCTTGGATTAGGGCATTGAATGGAATAATTCCCCATTTCCCATGAACTTGTAACATTGAAGTGTAGGGGGTGCACTCTGTGTAGCCTTTTATTTGTTCACATCACTGGACATCTCTTACCATCATTGTGGCATTCAAATTCCTGATGACCTTACATTCCACATTTTAAACTCTTACTAGTCCCATTAAGACAACTCCCTCCATGTTTCATTCCACACTTTGAGCATAAGAGAAAACTCATATTCTTTTCAGTGTGCTCTTTAGATTTTCCTTTGAATTAAATTTTCTTATTCTTATCAAATGCATATGACTAATGGGTTAATCCAATCTCCATCTCAACCTTGAGAGCACATCGAACGATTTCCTCATAGCTATTGAAGTCCCTTATGGCTAACGCCCTTCAAAGACTTGGTTTTAAGCCACTAAATAATCAATCAATCTTACCCTAAGGTTGGATAATAATCCCAGAATCATACCTTGCATGTCTTGTAAAATTTTCTTTATAGGTACCAACAGATTCATCATCATTTTTCTTTAGTTCATGAAACACCTTCTCTATATTTGTTCTAAGAATACGAGGGAAGTACTTCTTGAAAAATATGTTCTTGAACTCGTCTCATTCCATGGACTCAATTTCATCTCTTGGCGTCGTATTCTTGATAATATTCCACCATTGTTCAACTTTACCTTCCAAACAATAAACTGCTAAGATTAAATTATCATGCTCAGAAAATTGATGAACTGAAAATATATTTTCAGTGGTACCGATCCATTGTTCAGCCCCTAATGGATCAGTAGACTTGCTGAATGAGGGTGGATTATGCCTCATGAAGGATTCAACAGAATTTTTCTCCTTCCTTTTCTCGTTTGGAAGTCCTGTAAGATTCATATATTGAAAAAGTTGTGTGAGTATGGCTATAAGATTTTGCATTCCATCTCTGATAATGTTTGGTTGCTCAGGTGGACAATCATTGCATTTATTTTCGCATTCCGCAATAACACGTTTCCTTCGGGTTCCAGCCATTGACTAAAACGAAGAAGAATAGTGTGAGAAACACTAATTATAATAGGAAAACCACATAATCGAGAATAAAATTTCACACTTAAGGTCTTATCATAGGTTTTTCATGGCCATTTCTAAAACACTAAGATTGTCCTATGCTTAGATATATCCTTAGGGTTCTTACTAAGGCTTTGACATCCTAGTTTCCAAAGGTTGAAATACCCTTCCTATGATACCAACTATAACGACCAATACATTGCATACATTGTTATTAATTCGTAATTGAAGCACACTTATTACGACATATAACAGAACCATGAAAGGTATGTATAGGTATAGTGTCTTTAGAAACTGGGAAACATAAACAACTGGTTCATAAATAATCTACACTGTCTCCATTATTTTATCATATCTAGAGTCCCTTTTGGAATATCTTACTTAATATCCTTCATCCTGACCTGGGGAAAAGAAAATATAAAAAAGGGTGAGATCAAATGCTTATTAAGGGTAATCAAAAGAAATATCAATCACATCATATTCATAATAACTTAACATTTTGGAAATCATAACCTGTAAAAGAGATCATAAATTCAAAACATGGGATAAATCATAGTAGTGAAATGTAATCCCAATAATCATAAATTAAAACATGAAACTTTGTGTCATACACACATAATCATAGATAATCATTTCTTAGTATTCAAGACTCATTTCCAAGAGTATCTTAGCGGACAATGTCCATTTATGAACCGATTTCACTCCTCATTTCAGTCCTGTGTCACTGAACCGGTTTAACATGCCATTCCTGCCATGTCTATCTCATGAGATATAAATCTTTACCCAATGAATTGGATGGAGATATAGGTCCCACCCATCTCATAATGAAACCATTCTTTTGTGTGCCACAAAATCATAAAGCATACATTATATCGTATCTCATGTAATAAAAATAGGAATCTTAAACATCATGCCATCATAAAATAATACATATAAGATAAAAGAAAATCATAAAAATAATTCCATCATAACATAATAAAAAATATTTAAAAATAGAGATAGAAACAGAGACCTATATTATCTTAGATGGAAAATAATTTTGATAAAATGCTTGAACTCCATTATTGAGGAAAATATCCTTTCTACTTCAAAATAATTTTTCCTTTCTTAAAATGTCATACAATTTTAAACTAAATGAAATTGATTAAAAATAAAAATGAAAAAATTTAAAGGATTATTCATGGAAATAATGTTCTAAAATTCCATTCAGGCTGTATAAGTTAAAAAAAGACTTTTTTCTCGTACTTTTTCCAGAAAAGTCAAAAAGTACCTCGTACGGAAAACGACAAAAGATTCCGTTCATATATTTTAGTAAAAACTAACCAATGGGTAAAATTGGATTTAAAAAATTGTTGGAGGTTATAAATAATATTACATATTGAGAAATCATGGATGTGGATGATAAATATTCCCCAGTAAATACAGAAGTATAAGCAATCTCAGATAAAAATGAGATTGTGAGATTTTCCCTTACCATAGGTCCGATTTGCTTCATATGTGTCCAAAACTCATGTATAATTAATTAAATAATGTTATTGTATTATTCAAGAATCATACTCATTGTTATGATATCATATATGGGCATATTCTTAGCTTCTTATTAGTAATATTTCATTGTTACTTGTTATTCGGGTGTTTATTTCTTTTTGTTCTTATGCGTCTTTTGCCGAATAAATTCCAATTCTTCTTATTTTTTTAGGTTATAAATACCTCATTTACATAATGGTGTTAGTGTAATATATATCATATTTATTCATTCAATTAATTCATATAATCATTATGCAATGAAGATCATGTAGAACGAGTCGCATCAAATCGTGGAGACGGTAGGCCGTACGTACGCACGAGCGATGATATTGTTCCCATGATTGTTGAATTATATTGAAATGTATGTACACTATTTCAGAATCAATATCACTTTAAAATAATCACATATAGTAATTCTTTACACCATTATACCCATTCAGATAAGGTGGTGGTGGAAAACAGATTACACCACAGCGTGGAGACGGTATTCTGTACATATGCACGCGCGGTGATTTCGTTTTCCATAGGATGGATAGAAGGTGACATATGATTGTTTGATATTTATAATAACATATGAGTATATGAGTGATACTTATGTTATTACGTCATAATGAAAAAACTAAAGAAGAAGAAGTAGAAGAAGAAATAAAGTTGAAAGAATCGGTAACGAACATTACATCATCTTTGAAGCGCCTCTTCTTAACCTCATCCTAGGGAAATATAATTAGTATTTGAAGAGGACTAGTACCTCTAGGATATTTCTAGGGAGGTGGAGAGGATAACTTTTCAGTGGTTTGGCGAGCTTGAAAGCTCAATGTGGTGTGAGGAGGAGAGGGAGGAGGTGCCCTTTTATAAGGGAGTAGAGGGGCACCTTAGGAAAAACATAAAATATTATTTTATTATAAAGCCATATTCGGTTTTTAATATCTCCAAGTTGATATATTTCGAAGATTATGTTGGGATGGGTCGAAATCCTTTCAACCAAGTGGTTTTAGACAAGTTTAGGTTACTATTTTAAGCTTATCATTTAGATTTAACTATAAGTTAAATAATTTAACTTTTACCGTGTCTTCTTGTTTTCTTACACTATAAGGTTAATAAACTTACAATAAAAATCCAAATGAACCCCAAGATGTTTATTATTAATATATATAACCTTATCAGAGTCATTTGGCCGATCCATTGATTTTTAGGAATAAAATAACAAATAATAATATAACAATTGTCTTAAAAACTATTTTATGTCAATTTTGACACTATTTGGTAATTGATTTTTGTCAAATTCCTAACAGCATGATTAGTTTGAAAAAAGTTAATTAAATAAATTATAACATTTCATATTAACCTAGATAATTATTTTAATTCTTAAAAAGTCTCAAATTATATTTATTTTGGTATTTATAATATCAATAATGTTAATATTTCCTTAATAAGGTAATTACTGCATCATCGTTCTATCATAAATAAATTAAATTATTTAAAGTCTAAAAATTTTAAATAAAATACCATTATGTAGGAAATAGTTTTTATCATTCTAGTGAATATTAATAGTCGAATATATTTTATGTATAACTCTATATTAAAAATGATTTAGTTATTAAACATTGATTTAAACTATTTTAACCCATCTTTAAATAAATTAATAATAAATGTCCTAATCTAATATAAGTGGACCCAAATGGTCATATTTTATTCCTATGGTTTATTTGGTTGAATTACACTTATCCAATAGAATTAGGACCTTTTTTAGGGTAATAATAATATAATTTTTACCCTTAATTACCCTATTTTCTTATAACCGTGGTAATAAAAGTAAAAAGTATCTATTCTCCAAAAATTATTTTTATCTTATTGAACGACATTTTAAACCTTGATAATAACCATGTCTCACAAATTTTTAAAATTACACTCACAAAAGTGGTAAAATTACGTTTTATGTAAGTTTTCAAAAAGCTCCAAGGAGATAGGTAAAAGACGATGAAAAGTTCAATAAAATTTTTATATATCGAAAATTATTATAAAATGACTCCAATGAATTACATTGAACTTATATAGGTCTTATGTATCAATTTTGAACTAAAATAAATTAAAATTAAATAAATAATTATTTAAATAAAAAGTCAGTTTTTAAATAGTAACCCAGTGTTTTCACTATTCATCAAAAATTGAATGTTTTCATAAAAATTACCAAAATTTCACCCTAGGCTAATTTTGATATTCTGAATCTAAAAATGAAGACCATTTTGAATGATAAAATTTAAAAAAATTACAAAAAGTGTGTATTACTATTCATAACGGCTAGTTTTAATAATATTTTAATAGCATATCATTGTTTAGTGAAACTCGGTATTGCGTACCACACACGTTATCATGGAAGGTCGCGATTGCGTGTAAAGCAAGCCAAGCTAGTTTTGTGTGTGATGAAAGATTACTTTATATTACATTATACATAAAAAAATATTTATCATAAAATCTTGGGTGTTACACTTGACTCCTAATACTCTATTGTACCAACCTAGGTGTGACATGTAGGAAAACCTAATCACCGGCCTCAAAATCTAGAGGTCATCTCCATCGATCTGCATAAGACTTATATTGTGACTGTGCAGTGGCCATCCTTTTCCAAATCAACTCCACCAGCTCTATGGTCTCCTGAACAAGATGAGGTCCCGACATAGCTGCCTCTCCTACCTCTAGCCAACATAAGGGTGATCAGCATGGCCTACAGTACAAAGTATCATAAGGTTCCATCTCAATAGTTTATTGAAAATTATTATTGTAGGAAAACTCCACAAGAGTTATGTGTTTCTCCCATGAACCTCCAAAATCTAGGACGCATGCTCGATGCATGTCCTACAGCACATGTATCGTACACTAAGACAGACCATCTGTCTTGGGATGGTAAGTTGTACTCAGAAGTACCTATATACCCAAAGCCCTCTATAATTCCTGCCATACCCAGGAAGTTAAACGAGCATCCCTATATAAAATAATGGATTGAATACTACATGTAAACATACAATCTCTTGGATGTACAACCTTCCTAGATCATCAAAAATGAAGGTATGCTTGATCAAAAAGAAGTTAAAAACCATTGTGAGTCTGTCAATGATAACCCATACTGCATCATTCTTTTGAGGGGACCTCATAAAAGCTGTTACAAAAGTAATCACGACATCATTCCACTTCCACTCAATATTGGGTAACTACTGTAAAAGCCCTACTAGATGCTGATGCTCCACCTTCACCTACTGACAAGTGGAACTTCTCAACACAAAACCAAAAACATATCTCTTTATTATAGGCCACCTTTACTGATGGTTTAGTTCTCGATACATCTTGGTGACTCCAGAATGAAATTCCCAAATAGAGGAACTAAAATCCTATATCATCTCCTCATGTATGTCTGTTGACACTGATACGCGGCCACAAAAACAAAAGATCTCATCCTCATGTACTATCCATCCAGGAATAGGTTCCTCTCTTAACACACTCTACATAGTACTGGGCTTTCTGAATCTGATAGCTGCATCATTCACACTCATTCAAGAAGAGTAGAGGCAATAAATTCAGATGAAAGAAATTTCTCCCCTATTTTTTGTGCACCTCCAATTTCATCTCAAAGAATAGATCCAGAATCTTCCACTAACTACTGGCCTCCTGAACTACAATTATCTGAGTCCTTCTTCTCAATGAATCAGTTACTGTGTTTCCATTCCCAGGCATGTAAAAAATATGAAAATAAAAGGACAAAATATACTCAACCCACCTTCGATGTCTCCGATTCATATCTTGTTATGTAAAGATATACATGAGACTTTTCTGGTTTGTGAAAACCAAAAATTTCTCTGCCAAATAGATAGTGTCTCCAACAATGTAATGAATGAACAACTTTAGCCAAATTTAGATCATATGTCCAGTAATTTTTGTAACGTGGCTTCCAATTTTGAGACCCATACATAAAGACTATATCCCCCTGCATAAGCACAACTCCCATCATGATACCAGATGCATTATCGTAAAAACTATATCTCTTTCCTAGAACTATAAATACTAGTATCAGTGATGAATTCGACCTCCCTTTTAGCTTTAGAAATGCTGACTCACACGAATATAACCATAAGTACTTCTCACCCTTCTTAGTCAGGACCTTTAGTGGCACTTATACGCATGAAATGTCTTCTTTGAAATGTCTATAGTATCCAGCCATCCTTAAAAAATATTTTACCTCAAATAAGTTATTAGTATGCTCCCTGGAAAATACTTCACTCACATTCTCTAGGACTACTGATACTACTGTCTCTGAGATAACATGACCAATGAAGTGAATTTTGACCATCCAAATGTGGAAATTTGAGAGCATAACATATAAATGATGCTCTCTCAATGTACTCAAAATGATCTCATGATGTGTGGAATGGTAGTGTCGAGTGCGAGATTACACGAAGATATCGTCCATGAAGACTACCATGAATGAATCCAAGTATGGATAGAATATTTTGTTCATCAGTGCCATGAAAACTGCATGTAAGTTCATGAGACTAAATGACATAACCATATACTTGTATAGAAAATACATTCTCTGAAAGGCTGTAAGAGGTATATCTGATTGTCTAAAGCACAAATGATGATAAATGGATCTCAAGTCAGTATTCTAGAACACTAGGGCTCCTAGAAGTTGTTCAAATAGATCATCAATCCTCATCAAGGGATTTCGATTCTTGAACATCAATTTTTTTTCTTTTGATAATCCACACAATGTCTGAGGATACTGTTCACCTTCTTTAAAAATAAGTCATGCGAACCCCAAGGAAAAACACTAGGTCAGATGAAGCCCTCTTCCTGCAAGTCGTCAAACTGCTTCTTGAGCTCCTGTAACTCTGGTGTATCCATCCTAAAAAGAGTAATGGACACTGATGACACTCCTGGAACAAGATCAATAGAACGTTCCACCTCTCGCTCCAGAGGAAAAACTAAAAATTCCTCTAGAAAAACATCCATAAAATGATCAAACCTTGGTGGAAAGTCCAACTGTGAAGTCCCCTAGTAATCTAGATATAGACTAGCAATATGAGTTGTAACTCCTCCCAACCCATGTTTCTTAGCTCCCATTTTTCTCACCTAGACATACCATTCTCCCTTGTGTAGAAATAATCCACCCTCTGGTGGCCTAAAACTCACCCTACAGTGATAGAAATCAACCACAACCTTGAAAGAAATTAACCAGTCCATTCTGAGAATTATGTCATAGCATGTCCTCTGTAGGACAGAGAGGCCCCACAAGAAGTAACACCCCCAACCTCAAAAGGTCACTCCTTGCACTAACATACAGTAGTTGTTCATGTTTCCAACAGAGTATCCAACATCAAGAAATGAACATAAGTAAATATACAAAGAGCCAAGCTTTCCACAATAGCAACAAATATGAAACTATGGGAAGCCCCTATAATGAAAAGTGAGAAATCTAAAATTTAGAAAAATAGAATCATAACTTTAACTGTAGAGGGTTCAGGATCCTTCTTCTGTTTTATCTTCTCTATCGTAAAAGCCGGACCCGAGCTACAGCCCTAGGAAGCTGAGTGATATCCCTGAGCTAATCCACCATGAGGCTATCGAAAACCCTATGTATGACCACTACGGCTACAACCTCCACCTTAGCCAGAATGGCCTGAAGAACTCTAGCCCTTAGTCTGATGTGGATCTGTTGGTCATGCTCCTGTATGAGGAGACGAAATAGAACCCAAATCACTAGCTTCTGGTGATAAAATCTTACAGAAATGCCGAATATGAACCATCTTGTTGCATGATTGGAACTCCACTGGGTCTCTCGTGAAATGTGGCCTCATATGACCTCACTTCCCTCGCTCTAAGAACATCACCATGCTACCAAAATAGGTATATTGTATCCTCAGATCTCTATGCATAGACCCCCAACAGTGCTTCCTACTGTCAGTCAGAGGGGTACCATCTTCGGGTGTTGATCCACCCTGGCTCAAAGACACAGAATTCCTTATATTGTGCTCTGTGATATGCGCCTGGTTGACTATAGAAGTGATGGAATTAGACCTGAATATTTTCTCCTAAGATCGGATGTCATGCCTGAGACTATCCTCAAACATCCTTTCTTAAAATAACTCATCACCCCTAGAATGGTTGTGAAGCACTACAACTTCGTGACGCGAGAAGAATAATCCATGACTGAGAGAGTACCCTTCTCCAAAATCATGAAATCTCAAGATTTATCATCCCTCAATGTCACTGGGTAGAATTAATCATAAAAGGCACACCGAGACTCATCCCAAGGAATTCCGTGCAAGTTCCCTTCCTATGAAATCACATCCCAAAATCTCTTGGTGGAATCCCGAATCATGTACGCAGCGAGCTTCACCCTACTCTCTAGAGGAGACTCCAGATGCTCGAAGATATATAACATGGCTTCTAACCCTGACTCAGTAGCCTATGGTCCTCGATCCCATAAGAATGTGGGAGGATGAAACTGTTGAAAGACCCATGTCACATCTGCCATAGATGGGGCAGAATGCAGTGCTCTCTTGAAGGATTTCATAAACCTCATGAAGCCTTCTCGGAACCATGCACTAACACCTATGTCTGTAATGAAGGTTGGTTCCAAAACAGGCACGAGTGGGGGATCTACTAGTAGTCCCTGATTTAACATGTCTGGTTTCTACTTGTTCCCCTAAATCTGGCATACAACCAGAGGACGTCATGGTGGAATGACTCTTCAAGTTTAAGCACAAAACATAGTTCAAGATTATCAAGGACTAAAATATAGAAGTTCAGGATTTGAATAAGAGAAGAAGAGCATTCATGTTTTTCAAAACAGGGATACACGATGTTTATAAAAATTACACAGTGAATTACTTTAATCCTTCACTTGGGTGTGCACTCCTGCTGACCCGAGTCATGTAACACCTCATACAGATGGGGTGTTCTCCCAAGACATGACATGTACTTGAATTGTTTTCCCCTGTCCTAGTCCTTCTACATATCTAACCCACATGGTTCTCCAAGAACAAGACTACAAAACATGTTCTTGATAGTCACAATGTGTACTAGAAGGATTTCACTGACCCGTGTTGTTTGTTACATGTTTTGATACATGGGATACAATACATGACATGTTCAAGCCTGAAACAGAATGTATAACCTATGTTGCATCCATCAGTGTCATTAATCACACGAGAAGACACACGGTACCTACAACATTGTCACATACATAGCTTATTTTAAATTTATTTTTATTTTAATTTCCATTAATTCTTTGTTTTGGGGGTTTCCAATGGTTTTATGGAGAATAGGTGAGTTTTCGTGAATTGGGCCAAACCGTGAGCCCAATTCCAGATTTAAAAATAAATTTTGATTATTTTATAAAATATTAATTATTTAATATTTTTCACTCATTCCAACTCCCAAATGACCTCCCCTGATATATTAACCCTAAAATTAAAATATGGTGCCTTTGGAAATCCATAACCATGGTTTAGTTGGGTTTTTAGTTAGGGAATTAGGACTATCTGAAAGCGCATTTTCTGCATTAAAATAAATTTTAATTATTTAATATCTCTTTCAATATTTGCGTTTTTTCGGTGATTCCAAGCCTCATATGCGGCCATTACACCCATCCGATCCCCCAGCCTATTTACCCACCTCTTTGGAGCTCTTAGGATATCGATTTAGGGACCAACATCTTAGGGTTTCTAAAATCGGACAGATTTGATGAGGTATGTTCATTCAATCATAACTCTATCAATTCATACTATTTTCACTCCATTACAATTCCTAAATGACCTAATATTTCTTGTCAGAACATCCCCTTAGTTTTGGCCGTTTTCAATTTCATATACTAGTGTTTTGGGGAGATTCATTCTAGATTTCTCAAGTAAGTTTGTCCTTTTCTTTTCCCCTTTCAAATTGATTAGGGTTTCATTCTATTTTTTTAGGGTTTACTCCATTTTTATTGAAGTGAACAATGACAAGTGGGTAGGGGTTCGAACCTAAGGTTTAACCTTAGGTTTTCTTGGTCCAATTTTCTATTTTTAGGTTTGATCTACCCTTCTTGAGGTGCGGCGGTTGTGCGTTTGTGTTTTCGCACAAAGGATTCAATGGTTTCATTTGATTTGGTAGGTGATTCCAATGTTGATGCAATCTTTGTGTATTAGAATTCTGTATTTATCATATTTTCAGATTTATATAATTTTATTATTTCTACAAATATTGGTTCTAATGATGTTTCCATTGCAATTGAATTTAAAATGCCAATTTGGTGTGAAATTGGGGGTTTTCCAAAGAAGTGTTTTGTTTGTTTATTTGGGGATGCCCTATAAATACTTAGTTGTTTTAATTGATCTGTAATAAGGCATATAATACTATTTATAATGTTTATCCCCTTTTGTAATTGCTGCAAAAAATGGGTTTTAATTGTGTTTGTAAAAAAGTGATGTTTTGGTTCCACTTTTGTGTGAAAATGAAGGTTTTACAAAGATAACACTTCTTATTTAACATGAGGATGCCCAAAAATTGATTTGTTGTTTTAATTGATATTTATTGGGCTGGATTTACTGTTTTGGTAACATAAAATTGTGAACATCGTGTACAAGTGGCTTTCTTAAGGGGTTTTGTTTGCAAAACTACACGAGATTTTGTGAAATTGATTTATTCAAATTCAAATAGTTTGTTGTGTGTTTTAAGTGGTATAAAACGAGATAGCTACTGTATTTCGTGTATGTGACCAGTAGTGGTGTTTTACATTTAAATGGAAGTGTTTTAAATCCTGAAATTGTTTGAGCACAAAGGGGGAAGCCCGGGTACCTAGGTGGGGTGGATTTGTACTAGTACGGCTAGTGGACCGGAAGGGTTTTGTCCCGGTTTCACTTAGCATTTGGATAACGACAACTCTAACTAAACTATGTGGATGATGATTGGGGACCTCTAGGTTATTAGTATGTTCCCTACTAGTGGCTCGTGCACGATAAAGGATTTTACTATGGTTACATTACACCGAGGTATGAGGTACATGGGGCCAGAGACTATCTAGTGCCTAGGGGTGTTCCCGGTTTTGTTGCTCAGTGGATTTGTGGTATTTGCCCATGTTTTTGGGTGTCTTTGGAATTATAATGCAGTATCTAATATTCCTTTTTAAATTTTTCAACATTCTGAAAGTTTTATCTTGAAAAATGTTTTCAATTTAAAGTTTCATTTCATGGAATTTGTCACCGCTTTTAATTGCATATTAAAACTGCTTTCTTTTTCACCTTGTATTGAATTCACCTTGGAATCATAGAGTGGTATCCTATTGGGCTTAGGGTCACACCCTACATACAACCCTTGGGTGTAAGTAGACCTTTTTTTTGACCCAGGTAAAGGAAATGATAAGGGTGTTGGCGGTTCAGGGTGTTAGTCCTCATCCTTGGGGCGGAGTAGTGGAGAGGACTTAGGGGTGATGACCCCTTGTCATGGGGAGTCCATGGGGCTGTTTTGTTTCTATTCCATTGTGTCTTTGGACATTTTTTATTGACTCTAAACCTATTTATTCAGTTCTGGTTTTTGTTTAAACATCGTTTGGTATAAAGTTTTCAGATTCAGTTTATTGATTGTTTTTAATGGTCTATGCCTTCATATTCGGGTAAATCGTTCCTAAACCTAAATAAATGATACACGGTCACTTGTGCCAGCCCCTGGGGATAGGGAACGCCCTTCGGGTCATGTCACGGGCTGGGTTTGGTGCCAGTTTTGGCGGTGACCAGATTCGGTTCGTGAAAAAATGGTATCAGAGGAGGTTCATGTTAAATCTTTGGGTCATGTTATTTCGGGAAGAGTCAGGATATCATGGAGTTAGGATTGTAGGGACTTGTTATTATAGTTATGGGTAGTGTTCCTGATCACCACACCTCATGACAGGATTCATGTTTCCTAGGGAATTTAGGATTTATCTAAGTCCTTTGGTTTTCTTGTTATAATGATGGTTAGGGGAAATGAAAAGAGAGTTGGGTTAATGGTCTCCGTAAGCTCACAGGGCCTGGAAATCCATGTGGAGCTGGGGATATACCCTAGAACACTCTCTGTGATAGTGAAGTGATTGGAATATGACCGCCAACCATATTTCCAAGTCACCCACTGAAACTAGTTTCCTCTCTCATTGTCCTGTGTTCCTTAGTTTTGAAAGCTTGGAACTTTGGTTTTAAACTGACTTGGTTTTAATAATTGTAAAGTTTTTTTGAAATGAGATTCAAATAAATATGGAATGTTTTGATTTATGAAATGGTGGAAATGAATTTTCAGAATTGTTTTGAAATGGAAAATAGTATGCTTACACCTCTTTTGAAAGCCGAAACCATATTGAAGTTGGTTTTCAAAAGTGTTTCCACTATAGTTTTCTAAACGATTAAAGGGTGTTTTAATGGGATGAGATGTTTTGAAATTGATGTGAATAAATTGAAAGTGAGTTCTTTTTTTAAATTTTTGTGTCCTTATGAAGAGTTATGTAAGATGTGAATTGGTATTTTGATCTCATTGTTAGCAGTTTTGTGAAAAAGGTTGGGTTGGTTGAGCATTTTGTTTTTGAAAAGTGGAAGTAATTTTTGTTTTACCCTTTGGTATCTCCATGAGTGACCACATGAATGGGGTTATATGGGATGATGGATGGTTGATGGCATGACTGGATGAGTGCTGGGATGGTTATGAGGAGGGTGCCCGGTGTGACACAAAAACATGCATGTGTGAGGCCCATGGGGTACCATTGGTGGATACGCTTACTGCAAAACCGTTTGTTTTCAAAGAAATAGTTTTAAAGAAAAACATGATGTATTGATGATTAGTTTGGTATAGTTTTTATTATGGGTTTTTGATAATGTTGATGTTGTGGGATGTTTTGAGTCCAATAAACCCTCCTGTTTGAACTGTGTTTTGGGTTTGTGTTTGGTCGGTGAGCTGTGTTGTAGGGATGATTAGTGGTCTCTTTTGAAAAATGTTTTGGGATGCCTTTACGGTGGCTTCCTTCATGTATTTGGATCTGGTTTAAGGCATGTTTTGACTAATGGAACAGCTTGGTTGGGTCCTTGGGTTCTCTCATTGGATAAGGTATGCCCCCATTAAGGGTTAATGCACAGCTGAAGTGCAATCCATATTGTTTCGCCATTGGAAAATCCTCCAGTTGATCAATATAAGGAATATTTTATCGATCATTGTTGATTGAGTATACACCCATTCATTTTCTGGATTTTTGGATCCTCTTGTAGTGGTATAGTTATTGTGGAAGGTTGAAAGAAACCTTAGTTTCTAAAGTTTCATGATTCGTCGAAGGTGGAAGTGTTCTTTGGTTGTAAGTGTGGATGAGTGTCTCGATGGTGTCTAAGAGGACCTTTGGGTTCTTCAAAGTTTCTTTGAAGCATTAATTCATGTTAAACCACCGGTGTGGGAAATATGGTCATGATAGGATATTGTGGCCACTTTCTAGAATTGTGTGTTGTTTGGGTATGTTGTATAAGGTCCCTCTCCATGAATTGTTTATATCAGTCGCAATGGTCATGTTCGGTGATGCCTTATGATGTCATGTGCTCGATTGACCATAGAGGTGAATGTCGTGAAATCCTATGAGAGTCCCTATTATGTTGTGAGAATGTCTCCCTTGGAAAAAATTCAAAATCTTCCATTTTAGACGAAGGTGAGTGTTGGTGTTCTTTACTTCTATTGTTTCTCACCTAAAGAAACAAGGTGTGATGTGTGTGTATCTTCTTAGCCCTTGTTTCAGTGAAATATCGGGATAGGTTAAAGTGAGTTTGGAATGTGTTATGTCTGGAAAACCTATCTGGGATTTCATTGTAGTTGTTGGTTTCATTGAAAGAAGAATTATCGTTCATGGGGTTTCCAAAGCCTTTCTGCGAGGTCGAAGATGCTTCAATCATTTGAGCTCCAGCCATAGGTCTCGGAGAGAAGCTTCCGCGTAGTCAGGGGAAACTCCAGTGTCATTTAAACCCTTGTACAAATTCCAATCCGCAGTATGAAAGATAGTAAGAGTTTAAACCTATGGTGTCATCATATTTATTCTATTGTTCCCATTCGGTGGAAATAGGTGGAGGGTCTTGTACCCATGTCATCACAAAATGTTATTCCCACCCCCTTTTGGTTTCCACTGAGTCTTTAGATAAAGGTTTGAAGTTTGTATACACTATTTGTGAACACAGTTTTCACTTGGATAATAGTGACCATGCCCCATAAAACCATGCAGAAAGAAGGATCCCAACTATTATTGTATGGCTTCCCAAACCGTGCAAACTAACCTTGTTGTCACCCCAACTCTTTAAATTTTGTGGTCTTTCTTTACCGGCGAGTACTGGTTGGTAAAGATGGTTGGTTCTTATGGTGGGGAGTCCCACTATGAGTCTTATATAATTTATTTTGTAAATTTCTGATGGACGGTGAGTCCATTTAGGCCTCCCCTGTTAGTCTCTTGATTATGTCTCAAAAAAATATTGGTTGTCTCTTATGGTGGGGAGCGTATTTGTGTCCCCCCGTACCAGTAACTTAGATTTTTCCATGGTCTTGGCTTGGTGTAGATAGTCTCGTTCAGATCTATCTAGCTACAAACATCATTCTTGAGTAAACATTGGTACTGGAGAGGACCCAATGATTTAGTTAAAGTAAGGTAAGTGTAACCTTGTTCAAAGTTGTTGTTCGTTTGGATGAATTGCTTGAGTATTGTTCAGATTGTGTTTGAGGAGTTTTTATTTGGGATAAAGCCTGAATGTTCTTGATGGTTTTAGGAAAGTGGTGTAAGTTTGATTTGTGAGAGTATTCCTTCCTTCATTGATCACTGGAGGTGTTTTCGCCTTTGGGGAAGAAACCTGGCAAGGGAGTACTTCTTGGTTTCTCAGTTGGGTTTGGTTGTTGATTTGGTCTTGCTGTGACTTTCTGGGGCGGAAAGTTTTTATGGTGTGGAGAATTATCACATACATAGCTTATTTTAAATTTATTTTTACTTTAATTTCCATTAATGCTTTGTTTTGGGGGTTTCTAATGGTTTTATGAAGAAGAGGTGAGTTTTCGTGAATTGGGCCAAACCGTGAGCCAAATTCCAGATTTAAAAATAATTTTTTATTATTTTATAACATGTTCATTTTTTAATATTTTTATCTCATTCCAACTCCTAAATGACCTCCCCTGATATATTAACACTAAAATTAAAATATGGTGCCTTTGGAAATACATAACCATGGTTTAGTTGGGTTTTTAGTTTGGGAATTAGGACTGCCCGAAAGCCCATTTTCTGCATTAAAAATAAATTTTAATTATTTAATATCTCTATCAAGATTTGTGTTTTTTCGGTGATTCCAAGCCTCATATGCGGCCATTACACCCATCCACTCCCCCAGCCTATTTACCCCCCTCTTTGGAGCTCTTAGGATCGCGATTTAGGGACGAACAGCTTAGGGTTTCTAAAATCGGGCATATTTGATGAGGTATGTTCATTCAATCATAACTCTCTCAATTAATACTATTTTCCCTCTATTACAATTCCTAAATGACCTAATAATTCTTGTGAGAACATCCCCTGAGTTTTTTCCGTTTTCAATTTCAGATACTTGTGTTTTGGGGAGATTCTTTCTAGATTTCTCAGGTAAGTTTGTCCTTTTCTTTCCCCTTTCAAATTGATTAGGTTTTAATTCTATTTTTTAGGGTTTCCTCCATTTTTATTGAAGTGAACAATGACCATTGGGTAGGGGCTCGAACCTAAGGTTTAACCTTGGGTTTTCTTGGTCCAATTTTCTATTTTTAGGTTTGATCTACCCTTCTTGAGGTGCGGCGGTGGTGCGTTTGTGTTTTCGCACAAAGGATTCAATGGTTTCATTTGACTTGGTAGGTGATTCCAATGTTGTTGAAATCTTTGTGTATTTGAATACTGTATTTATCATATTATTAGATTTATATAATTTTATTATTGCTACAAATATTGGTTCTAATGATGTTTCCATTGCAATTGAATTTAAAATGCCAATTTGGTGTGAAATTGGGGGTTTTCCAAAGAAGTGTTTTGTTTGTTTATTTGGGGATGCCCTATAAATACTTAGTTGTTATTATTGATCTGTAATAAGGCATAGAATACTGTTTATAATGTTTATCCCCTTTGGTAATTGCTGCAAAAAATGGGTTTTAATTGTGTTTTTAAAGAAAGTGATGTTTTGGTTCCACTTTTGTGTGAAAATGAAGGTTCTACAAAGATAACACTTCTTGTTTAACATGAGGATACCCAAAAATTGATTTGTTGTTTTAATTGATATTTATTGGGCTGCCTTTACTGTTTTGGTAACTTACAATTGTGAACATCGTGTACAAGTGTGTTTCTTAAGGGGTTTTGTGTGCAAAACTACACGAGATTTTGTGAAATTGATTTATTCAAATTCAAAGAGTTTGTTGTGTGTTTTAAGTGGTATGAAATGAGATAGCTACTGTATTTGGTGTATGTGACCAGTAGTGGTGTTTTACATTAAAATGGATGTGTGTTAAGTCCTGAAATTGTTTGAGCACAAAGGGGGAAGCCCGGGTACCTAGGTGGGGCAGATTTGTACTAGTACGGCTAGTGGACCGGATGGGTTTTGTCCCTGTTTCACTTAGCATTTGGATAATGACAACTCTAACTAAACTATGTGGAAGATGATTTGGGACCACTAGGTTATGAGTATGTTCCCTACTAGTGACTCGTGCATGAGAAAGGATTTTACTATGGTTACATTACACTGAGGTACGAGGTACATGGGGCCTGAGACTATCTAGTACCTAGGGGTGTTCCCGGTTTTGTTGCTCAGTGGATTTGTGGTATTTGCCCATGTTTTTGGGTGTCTTTGGAATTATAATGCAGTATCTAATATTCCTATTTAAATTTGTTAACATTATGAAAGTTTTATCTTGAAAAATATTTTCAATTTAAAGTTTCGTTTCGTGGAATTTGTCACCGCTTTTAATTGCATATTAAAACTACTTGCTTTTTCACCTTATATTGCATGCACCTTGGAATCATAGGGTGGTATCCTATTGGGCTTAGGCTCACACCCTACTTACACCCCTTGGGTGTAAGTAGACCTTTTTTTTGACCCAGGTAAAGGAAAGGCTAAGGGTGATGGTGGTTCAGGGTGTTAGTCCTCATACTTGGGGCGGAGTAGTGGAGAGGACTTGGGGGTGATGACCCCTTGTCATGTGGGGTCCATGGGGATGTTTTGTTTCTATTACATTGTGTCTTTGGACATTTTTTATTGACTCTAAACCTATGTATTCAGTTCTGGTTTTTGTTTAAACATCGTTTGGTATAAATTTTTCAGATTCAGTTTATTGATTGTTTTTAATGGTCTATGCCTTCATATTCGGGTAAATCGGTCCCAAACCTAAATAAATGATACCCTACACTTGTGCCAGCCCGTGGGGATAGGGAACGCCCTTCGGGTCATGTCACGGGCTGTGTTTGGTGCCGGTTTTGGCGGTGACCAGATTCGGTTCGTGACAAACATGGTATTTAAGAATGATAAATGGAATGTTCCTCCAATGATTTCCCAACCCCGTGTCTCTTCCCACATAGCCAATGACATGATTAGAGACTATAGGGAGTGTACATGCAGTATATTCTGTGTACTTAATAAAAAAAGTTCCCTCCCGAACAGAAGGATACATGGCGTGTATTCAGCAATACACTCCATGTATTCTAGGTTTTTCCAGATAGTAAGCATCAAAAAACAATTTCGGAACCCATAAAACACTGAAAGATCGTTAAAGGGAAAAATTATAATTTGTGAGGGTCCGTACTCCCTAGGAATCAAGGTTTAGAATCTTAGGAATGTCATATTCAATCATAATAGCGCAATGATCCAACAAATTCTGATCCATGAGGGCACGTAACACCCCAAGAACCAAAGTGTTGCGTTCATTCAAATTAAAACTTACAGAATCCAATACACTATAAAATAGCAGGAATTCTATCAGGGCATCTATCACGACATCATGCATATCTTGCACAATATCTATCACAACAACATGCATTCAGTAATGCAACCTAAATGGAAAGGCAAGAATGCATGACATGTGATCTCTAGATAGTTCCTATATTATGCATGAGATGGCTTATCCTCGTCTCATCCGGATGCAATAGAAACAGAACCTCAATTATATCGATGATAACAACACAAAACATGTGAATCTCCCAACAGTGAAATCAAATCCACTGTAAAATTGAAAAACCATAAAAATTGAAATAATCGATGTAAATCAGATTTTCCCTATACATGGGTTAGCGAATCTCGAGAATATCATATTAAAAACAAAATATTCCTTCATATCCCTGGCTATAGGATCCAAACAGTAAGTCAAGAAAAAAAATAATTCCTCTGACTCAGCTTTGTAACATCTCGGTTATAGGTGCCACCAAGAGGTGTCCCGTACCCAGTTGGTCACATGGACTCAATCACATTTCCTCAAATTCCAGAGGCATTCGACTAGCACATAGGGTATTGGGTGTGATTTTGGGGAAAGTATTAGCTTATTGGTAGAGTAATGCAGTGTAAATAAATAGATAATAGTAGGAGATGTGAAAATAATACCATAAAACAGTAAAAAATGGGAGACTAGAAGTAAATAAAATATTATAGCACAGATATATATCAATAATGATGCATGTCAAAAGTATCTAGGAAATAATCCAAACAAGTCACAATGTTAGAATACAGTACGAAACCAAAGTAAAAAAAGAAAAGAAGTGAATGACTCCAGCAGCATCGCAAGGCTCATCCTAGATCCATGATCTCCAACTCCACAGTAATCATATACATGAAGTATAATGGAACATCCCCTTATCCATACCTGTTAAAATATAATATTTTTCATACCAAAAGCATGTCCCAAATAGGGTGTGAGAAGAATCCCAGTAGATAACCACCCAAAGATCTGTGCCTAACAGTCAGTGAATATATATAGCATGAAATGTGTAGAATAAAGCAATAAATATGGATGTACTCAAAAGTATACTATCATATAGTTTCAATTACATTCATTTACATATATAAATTTAGTCAACCAACCAAACACAAGAAACCATCTAGGAAGTTTGCAGAGTCTAGCCCCTCTGATTCAGCTTTCAATGACACCCAGAGGAAGAACTCACTTTCAATTCCCCTAGTGGTCTCGTAATAATAAATATAGACACTATGAAGAAGATCCCAATATCAAATTCCCACTATGGTATCACAAAACGGAACTAAAAATAGTTCGAGGGAGAACACAAGCCCATACCCTTATGGTCTCGCAACGTAAAAGTATAACAGACACTTTGGGAAATCTCTCAGCGTCCATTTTCCCTATGGTCTAACTACACCAGGTTCCCACAGTCTTGTGTAAGTAAATTGTGCACAAACAATATCCACCTGCCAAAGTAAAATCACAATTTACTACTTGGATACACAGCTACAAGGCATGTTACAAGCATGTTAGATAATATCACTCCATCCAAACAACACAATGAATAGAAAATAGAGCAGTCTAACAGAGAAAATTAGGCCCAACTGCCAAATCAATTCAAAATGGGAAAACACATCCATAATATGGTAATTAAACCCTATTATCGATCAAGATCCCTAACTCAAGAAATCAATGCATATCAGACATTAAAGGGTTAAATTCCCTAAATATGCAATACCCTAAACAAGGGTATTGGGATCTTTTTCATATATAATTTAAATACTATCTATTGAAAGGCACAAAATACCTACCTCGACATTGTACAATCAATATAGTGAAACCATAGCCATTGAATCAAAAAATAATGCCATAGATCTACAAAACATCTAAAAATTTAAACCAAGGATATCTCACGAAAGAGGAGAAATCATGAGACGAGACTCTAGAAGAAGGAATAACTCGATGATGAAATATAAATGCAACCGACGGAGTTCGATTCAAAGAAAGGATTGCAGATCAGGGGCTTGGGGACGAATCGCCAGTCTTCGGTCGATCCGAGACAAGACAAAGCCATAAGTAGGGTTTTTTTGTGAACGAGGCCCAACCTCGGTCTGATATAATAATAAAAAAGAAAAGTACAAGGCATGTATTTTAAAAGTACATATCATGAATATGCATTTATCGGGCCATGCTTTAGGCGGTCTCTAGGTCACCCACATGACCATGTACTCGGCTATCACATTGCTAGTACACGGTCACCCGTGAAATGGGGTAGATGATGGGTACTCCTAAGTACATGGCGTGTACTCCTTAGATTTCCAGATTCTTCCTTTTTTTCTCAAAAACACCAAAAAAGAAAAACCCATACCTAAAAAGAAGGTCTTGGTTCTTACAAAATATTAATATTGTTCTATATTTTAAAAAATTTATTAAAGTTAATATTTTTATCATTTTCTTGTCGAGGTACATTTTATTAATTTCCAAAAAGAATAAATGGAAGACATATATTAACGTACATGGTATGAGTGGAGAAGATATTGTATATAGTCTAAAAATACACTAAACCGTAATAGTTCTAGTAGGAAAATTTATTTTATGTGCTGAATATTGATCTAAATTAATGTAGTATTTATATATGAAATTTTTTGTCACTCTAATTGATATCAAAATTTCTTTCAGTTATTCATGATTTATATGGAATATGGGACGTTGGTGAAAACCTCGGGGATAAGTATGGGTAGCGAATAAAAGATAATTATATAGTACATAGGAAATTATAATTTTTCTCTATAAATACCTACCCCTCAATATGATACAACTTAATTTAGTTTCTGTAAAGATACATCTATAGTTAGTAAACATGTAAATATCTGGTCAAGTATATGATAGCCATCATGGTATTGTGTGGTGAGTTTTCTCTTTCTATGAACCTATTCCTTCAATCATCAAATATATTATTGGGTTATCCTAGATGTATTTTATGAACAATTGTGAATGATTTTAATAGATTATAACCTATTATGGCCTACTTTAAATATAAGATGACACGGATTGAATAGATGATGTCATGAATTCGATAACCAAGGAACTATTTTTCCTAATTAAATGATTTATCACTATGATTATTTTATCCCGGAATATATTTTTTTGGTTTTAGTAAATGAAAGGAACATGGAAAATTTGTGAAAATTTGAATGTGATCGAAAATGGAATAATGTTCCACCTAGGAAACAAAAATAAATGGGATCTATAAGGTGAAACATTATGATTATTCTAAATAAGGTATCTCATTATTAGATTAACAATCTCAAAATGGATGTAACACCACAAGATTTTATGAAAAATATTATTTTTAATTTCATTAATGTCTTGTGTTGTACACTACACCAGAAGGAGCTTGCACAACACGCATCTCTGACTTGCCTTGCATTACACGCAATCACTACCTTCCTCGATAGTGTGTGTAGTAAGCAATACTGAGTTTCATTAAACGGGATATTATTATAATATTATTATGAACTAGCCGTTATGAATAGTAATACACACTTTTTAATATTATATAAATTTTATCTTTCAAAATGGAGTTCATTTTTGGATTCGGAATATCGAAATTATCTTAGGGTGAAAGTTTGGTACTTTTCGGATAACTTTCATATTCTGATGGATAGTGAAAATTACATAGTTTTAATTAAAAACAACTTTTTTAATCGTAATAATTAATAGTGATAAATTATTAATTTGAGAGGTTTTAAAGTATATTTAGAATATATATTTACAATTTAATACAATGTTGGTCATTGGATATAATTTCACATTTAAACAAGACATAAACAAGTGTCAATTTTTTGATAGTTATTATATATTAAAAACACGCTATTTGTTTTGACAACGGGAATTAATTTTTAAATCAGTTAATGTAACTGATATTTTTCGAATTTAGTAAAATAGACATCATTTTATAATTCATAATATCAAGTATATCTTAGGCCTAATTTTTGTTATTTTTCTGGAAACATTCATTTTTTGATGTATAGTGAAACCACTAAGTGGTAGTTAAAAAACTGAATTTTTATAAAACATAATTTTACCTCTTCTGTGAGTAGAATTTCAAAAATCTGAGAGACACGGTTATTATCAAGGACTAAAATGTGGTTCAATAAGATGAAAATAATTTTTGGTGAATAGTAACTTTTTACTTTTTTTTACCATGGTTAAAAGTAAATAGGGTAATTACGGGTAAAAATGATTTTATTATTCCCCTAACACATGTACTAATTCTATTGAACAAGTGTAATTAGACCCAAAACAACATTAGGAAAAAAGTATGACCATTTAGACCCACTTGGATTTGATTAGGATATTTATTATTAATTAATTTAAAGAAGGGTTAAAATAGTTAAAATCAAAGTTTAATAACTAAATCATTTTTAATATAGGTTTATACATTAGAGAAATTTGACTATAAATATTTATTAGAAATATAAAACGATTTCCTACATAACGGTATTATATTTGTAATTTTTAGACTTAAAATAATTCAATTTATTTATGACACAATGATGATGTAGTAATAACCTTATTAATGAAATATTGACATAATTGATGTTATAAATACCCAAATAAATGTAATTTGAGACTTTTTATGAATTACAATAATTTTCTATGTTAATATGACATGTTAGTATTGATTTAATTAAATATTTTCGAACTAATAATTCTTTTATGATTTTAAAAAAAAATCAATTACCAAATAGTGTCAAAATTGACATAAAATAGTTTTTAAAACAAATATTATATTATTAATTGTTATTATATTCCTAAAAATCTATGGTTCAGCAAAGATACTTATATAATGATATTTTTATCATTAATGGACCACTTGGGGGTCTCTTGGATGTATATGGTAAATTTATTAACTATATAATATAAAAATAAAATGTGACATGGTAAATGTCAATCTAATTAACTAAGAGTTAAAACTAAAAGATAAGGTTAATATAATGACCTAAACTTGTCTAAATTATATTAGATGAAAGGATTTCGACCCATCCCCACATTATCTTCTAAATATATCAATTTTGAGCTATTAAAAATCCAATATGACTTTATAATAAAATAATTGTTTAAGTTATTCCAAAGGTGCCCCTCTCGTCCCTTATTAAAGGGCACCTCCTACCTCTCTTCCTCACACCACATTAAGCCTTCAAGATCTACCAAACCCAGCCAAATTCTCTTCTAAACTTACCTAGAAACATCCAAGAGGTCCTGGTCTTTTTCAAACACAAATTTTAGTTCCCTAAGAAGAGGTCTCAAAGAGGCGCTTCAAAGAAGAGGTAATGTCTGTTACCGATTCTTTCAACTTTATTTCTTCTTCCACTTCTTCTTCATAGGTTTTTTCAGTATGAAGTAATAAAATCAGTATAACTCATATACTGATATGTTATTATAAGTATGAAATAACCCTATTTCACCATCTATCCATCCTATGGAAAACGAAATCACCACGCGTGCGTACATACAAAATATCGTCTCCACGCCGTGGTGTAATTTATTATCCACCACCACCTTACTTGGATGGGTATAACAGTGTAAATAATAACTATATATGATTATTGTGAAGTGATATTGATTCTGTAATAGTATACATACACTCCAATAAAATTCCACTATCATGGGAATGATATCATCGCTCGTGCGTAGGTACGGAGTACCGTCTCCACGACACGATGAGATTAATTCTCAATGATTAACCATTCATGAAAGATTATAAAGTATATATAATAAGTAATCATGAAATATATGACATAATAATGATACTTGATTTATGTATATATATATATATGTATGTCATCCAATTAATTCTATTCAATTCAATGAGGAAACGAAAACAACGTTCATGCGTACGTACGGCCTACCGTCTCCATGAACGGTGTATTTCATTCAATTTATCGATCTATTATATATATGTATATTCTGAATATATATTATATATAAATCATGTTTTATATTCTTAAATTATGTAATCATGATCTATTTATTCATATTAATAATTACAAGTCGAAACACGGAAGACAAATGAAACGATTTTACCCAAAACACTCTTTATCATGGAATTTACAAAAGAACGGGTAATATAAATTCATAAGTGAACCATATATGATATCATAAAAATGAATATGATTCTGTAATAAGTCAATGTCATTATTTAAATCATTATATAGGAGGTTCGGATACCTACAAAGCATATCATACCTAAGGTAAGGGATAATTGTGCAAATCTCATTTTTCTCCGAGATTGCTTATTCGTAAGTATTTACTGGGGTTATTGCTATTATCCATTTCCATGTTTTATAAAAGTTTATTCATGTATGTTTAAATTCCTTTTTAGCCATTCTGACTTTTACCCCATGGTATTGAAGGAATATTTCTTTTATTTACCCTACAAGGTACTTTTTGACTTTTCTGACAAAAGTACGAGAAGAATGTTTTTTTAACGTATACGACATGAAAGGATTTTTACAGTTTTATAAAGACTTATTTTCATGAAGCTTTCTCCAAAATATTTAATGACAATTTTAAACAAAATTCATTTCTTTTAAAATTTCATGAAATTTTGTGAATAGAAAATGATTTTGAAGAAAAAATGGATATTTTACTCAAGAATTCATTTCAAGTGTTTTATCAAAACCATTTTCCTCTAAGATGACATTATTTCACATGTGTATATTTCAAGTATCATGTCTCTATGATTTACATGGTTTCATTTTTCTTATGATGAAATGATATCCATTTTTTTTATATAGAATATTTTTTGATAGGTTGATGTTTATGAAACCCATTTTTATTCTTTGGGTTAAGATGAATGATTTATGTTTATGTTGTGGCTCAAGTAAGAATGATTTAATTATGAGATGTGTGGGACCTATATCTCCCTCCAATTCATTGGGTAAATATTTATATCTCATGATATAGACATGGCTAGAACAAAAAGTTAATCCAGTTCAGTATTACCGGACTGGAACGAGAAGTGAACTCGATTCAGAAAGGGACCTTGTCCACTAAGATGGTCTTGGCAGAAATTCCTTAAATACTATGGAAATCATTGCATGTGCTAATGGAAGCCTTATGTACTTCCATATTTTAAGCCGTTGCTCAAGATTTTGATGTTTAAACATTATGTTCTTGTTTTTTAAGATCAAATGTATATGGTATGTTTTATTTTATCCATTCTTACCCTTATTGAGAATTTGAGCTCAGGATTTTTATGTTTTATTTTCCCCCATGATTAAAAGAAAGGTTTTAGGTAAGGAAACAAAAAGTGGAAGATATTTATGGGAGATGTTGACGATCTTTCACCACGATTAGAAGATTACGTTCCAGGTTTCCTCAGACACTAAAATAGTACGGTCCTTGTGTGTCTGTTTTTGTTATGTATTATGTATTCTGCAAAAGTAATATAATATCTATGTACATCACGCATCAGGTCTCTACAATGGATGATTTTCCTAAAACACCTGATAAGGGAAAAAATGAGTTTCATTAATACTATTAATGAATTAATACTAAATTTTTTATATATTATGTATTTTGTATGAATCACTTGGGGAAATTTTTCAATGGAGATATAAAAAGTTTCGTGTGTGTAAAATAATTTCATAAATAATGTTATTCCTCTAGAAAATGAACTGTTTAGTGGGGGGATATAAATTTAATCCTAAACAACCATTTATCATTCCATGCATTATAAATAGAGAATATGAGAATTATTTGAGCCAGTTCCCAATTCGAAGGGAAAACTAATTGACCAAGGAATATATTATACAGTACCTACCATTGTAGTGAAATCATTATTATGCTTATATATTGGAATGTGTGATATATTCTGTAGATGTGTGATCTCAATGATACTTTTATATAATAAAAAATGAACATGTATATATTAATATATAATATTTTTTCATGAATTAAAAACATATTTAATGATAGGGGATATATTTGGGAGTCCAATGATTGAGTGAAATATAATCTTTAATACACACTAGGTGGGCATGTGTTTACATTAGAGATGGATGAGAGGCTTGTGGACTTAGTCATTCACTCTTATTGATCTATTTATGAGATTATTATTTATTGGTACCAGTTTTTCTCAATATCATCATTTCATATGAGACACATGATAATGATTTATGGACACTCTATGAGGGTACCAACTCCATGGGGTTTTCTAGTTGAGATATTTCATGATTTGAAAAGTTCCACTACTTCTGATATATTCTTATATATGGGAATGATGCAGGAATAAATAGAGGGTGGGGTCATGGTAGCTTGAGATCCACCATAAAATGTTGCTTCAGAAGAAGACGTCAATGAAAGTGGTCCTTCCTGTTATATGAGCAAGGTATGAGATTAGTTTTAATCTTTTCATGTGATCCTTGTGGGTGAGTTTGAATTAGCATATCTATAGTATATATTTGTAACTAAAATGAGTTTTCATCTATGTATGGTGGAAAATGTATAAGAGTGTGTTTTAGGGTCTTTCAGGGTCAGATATTTACTTGACAAGTTTCTAAGGGATTTTATAATAGTAGAGAGTATGTTAAACATCCATGGATTGATGATAAAACTTTTCAAATTCTAAGACAAGGTGGGGATGAGGTTTTATTACCTCATTATAATACCATGGTGAGGGAAACTAGGTCCACGTAGATAGAATAATTCATGTTTAGGAGAAAATGATTTGGGTTTTCATATTTGGGTGATGTAATTGTATATTGAACACAAGTATAGTACCATTTGGGTTCATTTTTCGAAATCCCTTTTGGTCACCATCATACTAGTCTCCCTTAGTATGAGATACTCTTTATGGGCCTAAGGTTTGTGCCACTATTGGATATTGGATGTTTATTTCATCCAAGGGATTATTAGGAATACCATGTTATATCACATTAAAAAATAATTTTATTTTGTCAACATGGATATATATATTGGTAAAAGTGTATTTTTTGATGGTAAAATGTTTTACCCACAAAAACAGTCATGTTACTAAACTATTGGTAAATAATCTATCCCTAGATTTTATTTCGTGATATAAAATGGTTTGGTTGTAATTATTATAATACCAATAGATAATATATATGTTGGTCAAATTTCCGAGAAAATGATTTTTCTAAAAAAATTATATGTTGGTAAACTTTTTATCAACTTTAATAACAATTACCAATAATTAATATATTTTTTTAATTTATATTTTATATAAGATATTATGTTTAGGTATTTATATTTTTATTGCTAAAATTTTATATTATATTTATTAATTTATAATATATAATACACTGGTTGTAATTATCAAACTGAAGAAGATTTTCACACATGTTCAATTTTTGTAAAAGATTAATCATATTAATAATGAAATTTAATTCAAAATGATTCAATAAATAAGCTGATTAATACAAAAAGAATTTCATAAAAAGAAAAAACATAGGATCCACCTCTATCATCACTCCACACCCCACAAAATAAGAAATAAAAAAGGGCATGTCGTATCTTCAATCCAATCCTCCAGCACCAATCTTCATAGAGGAATATTTACTCCGACAAATTAACTTTCATCACCACCCATGTAGTTCATTATAAGAAACAAACGAAGTCAGTTCCTGTACCCATGAGTAACCTCAAGTCATTGTTATGCTATATCCTTCCACTGTAATATCTATACCACATACAACCAAAGAGCATACAGACAAATCAGGTCAAAATATCTACATGAATTGAAACAAAAAATTAAGATATAAAAAAATGATATGCATAGAATGAGTGTTTTCCATTCATCATCCATGTCGATATATCAATAAATCTAGTCAACTATAGTTTTAGTGAGGAACCACATGCAACTATTATGCCACAACCTTCAGCTCTAAGATCTACACCACACACAACCAAAGAGGATACCCAAAAATAGTGAAATATATCTACATTAATTGAATCCAAAATAGATATAAATGAAAATATAGAAAAATGATATGCATAGAATGCATATTTTTCATTCATCATATCTTTTCACATATCAATGAATCCATTCATCTCGAGTACCAATGAGGAACCTCATGTTGATTTCATGTCACACCCTTCAGCTCTAAGATCCACACCACACACAACCAAAGAGCACAACGGCACATCCTTGAAAATATCTGCATTAATTGAACCCAAAATCGAAATAAATGAAAGTATAAAAAATGAAAATACAAAATAAGAGGCTATTTTTTTTACTTCCTTTTGACTTTCAAAAAAGGTAGTATCTTCATAGAAATAAAATAGACATTCAAATATAGGCGGAAATGATAGGCAGGAATTACATGTTAGCAATGATGATTATTCTACGGAGGGCAACGAGATGGCTACAAGTCATGATGATGGTCGATGATTGTCGTCGTGGCAATGGAAGTACCAGATCTGGATAGAAAGAGGAACCAATAACAAATAAATCCACAGGTATTTCGATGGTATGGCTAGGTTAAATTGACATATATTTTACATTTTACCAGGATTTAATGTCTGTTGGGCTTATTAGAGGCCATGTAATGGTTTCTTGTTTCCAATTAAAAAGTGTTTAATAATAAAAAAGGAGGGGTTTCCATCCTGACATGTTAAAACAAATATATTTAATAATATTAACTAAATAATAAGAATATCAAAAAAATTACAATTCTGACACACTATTGGACCCCACTAATAGAAATTAAAAGGGTCGGAGTGTAACAATGGAAGATGTGATAACAGTGATATGATTGTTGAAGCTCAAGATATTTAATTTAGGGATGATAGAGTAATATTTTTGGAATAATATGAAAAATTTATTAGTATGTATAGTAAATTTATATATAATTTATATATAATGAAATTTTTAAAAATATATATATATATTCTGAATAAAAAATTATATTATATACATATAATGAAATTATATATTAGTGACTTTATTTTTTTTAATACATTCAATCATCCAAAAAATAATCATTTATCATAAATTTTATATCATATATATACATATATTATCACAAACGTATAATGTATCATTGAAACATTGATTATATGATTTATTAAAATATTTATAATTTATAATAATTTTTCAAATTAATATATATATATATATACTTTTTCTGGTGAAATATTTTTTTGTTATTGGATAATTTATTTGAAATATGTTTTTATAATGGTAAAAAATTTGTTGGTAATAACAATTAATAATAATACGATAATTTGTTGGTAAAAAAATGTTTGCACTGATATGAAAAGAAATAGATTTAACTGTTGGTAATAGAATTGTTGCTGTTAAACGACCAATATCAATATATATATCTATTGGTAAACATAAGTGTTGGTACTTAAATTCTATACCAATAAAATTTAATATCTGTTAGAATTGCACATCTTTACAAACAGATATATTATCTATTATTAAATTTTTGTTTTCTCATTTAAGGATTTAGAATAATTTGAGGATTACTTTTGATTCCACACGCTATGTTGGTATGATATTACAGGCCCCATAATGTTGTTGTGTGCTTATAATAAACATATTATATATTCAATATCATGTATGAAAAGTTTTCCAAGAAATATAGATGAAATCATAAGAATAGTTTAAGATCATAAATTTTAGATAACAATTCAGTTCAGAATTTTTGTTTTACCCTAGGCAAAAAATAAATATTGTCAACATCAGGCACTATGTTGGAGTCAACCGTTGGATGGGTGTTAAATTTTTGTGTAATAAAATAATTAAATTAAATTTATTAAACTACTCTGAAAATTATTTATCTGTGGTGTGTAAGTGTATAATAGGATCTTTACAAAATAGAAGGATAACATGATAAGGAACTGAGTCAAGGAGGTGCCAGCAGACCCTATTTTTGATATCCAATATCACTAGATTGAGTTATAGCTGCTTCCTAGTGTGACATTGTTCCCACAGATTCAACGTTTCACCAAGAGGGGGGAATATTTACTATAATTAAATAAAAATCCCCATTTATACATTTTTTTATGGTATATAGCCTTATTATTACTTCTATAGATCCATTAGGGGTAGATCTATAGGTTTCATGTGGAAATGCAAGTTTTTGTGTGGCTCTCAACGGTTTCCCAATCTGAATTCATAATCAAACAATGTGTAGTGTAAGAGAACACTCTATATGGTATTATCATTAGGGGAAGATAATTTTTTGTAGAATAGAAACAGTGTACTAGGGGTACAGACTGTGTAATAGGGGTATACACTGTGTATGTTTGGTACACACTATGTAGTGATCCCATGCTGTGAGGCAGAAGACTCGTCCATACATTCCATGTTAAGGGACATGGATGTGTGGATGTACAAGACTACATTACAGGGTCACAGGTTGAGAAATGTTTGAATGAGAAGACACTACCATATTCCTAGGGGGATAGGACATGCATTGTACCTGGTGTATATGTCGTGTGGTGAGACATGGTTACCTAGACTGTGTACAAGTGAGGACATACCCACAGGTTTGTATTAAGTCACACATAGTTTCAAATAGGGTGCACAGAATGTATTATCCTTATGAACATGAATTTTGCGATGGGACATGGATTGGGGCTAATTTTTGGAGATTCACAGTGTAGTAAGGGTACATACAATTTCCTCTCATCAGATATTTCTCCATCAGGAATTTATATCTTTAGAAATCAGATACATGCCATCGAGTAGCCTATATTGAACAGTTTTTCATTTAGAACCTATTGGTGACCCTTATTTTTTCAAGAAAGTTATGTCTCATGGTGATGATACGACACATTTCTTTAAGCATTGTGTGGACTAATATCAGTTGAGTGGGTTCCCTTATTCCATTAATATAAGGGTGTAATGTTTTATTATATCATCATTAATGTACTTTTATCCTATTTAGAGGATGAGTTCAGATAGATTTCATGTATCCCTCTATTGGGTGGTGCGAGATCCACTATCATATTGCCTTATGAATATGGATTCATGGTATCATAATGACCATATTATATAGGGAATAGATCCAATATCTAGAAGGTTAACCTAGAAGGGTTCACAACATAACCATGGATTGGATCCCCTAATTATTGGGGAGATTCAGTATACTTTTTGACGTCATTGTGCATATGATCCCCTAGATAGCGAGTGGTTTAGATGGGGTTTCAATATTTCAATATTCATGATCAAAAAAAATGAAATTCATATCTTGATTTGGGTATGTGGTTGTCTTTGTAGTCTTGTGTATAATTCCATATATGTGTATCATGGATCAAAATTTCAGAATGGTTTGTGGAATACCCCAGATGACTTGGGTTTGGTCCCCTATTTTAAAATTATTATCATCATAAAATTCCCATTTAGGGTTTGTGGCTCTCCTAGTGGTGTTATCCACTATCAATGTGTTGCGATATTTTGGGTTCTTCTTGCTTTCATGGGGTCCCCCATATTACTTGTATGAGATCCCCTAGCAATGTATGATGATCCATTGGCTTTCACCATGACATTATTCATGGTGATTCATGATGATCATGTTCTCTCTGATGAATTTTGTTATAGATTTGATTAAGTCCCATCATATTTACCATAACATATCACTGCGATCTCTTAGATAACTTCTATTATGGATTATAGGGATAATGGAGTGAGGTCTCTGGGATGGGTGATACCATTATATCTCAATAGAAATAGTTTAGTAGGATATATTGTGTTTGCCATGAGACATGAAAACATGGATGATTATATATGTGAAATTTTAGGATTCTATGTGGTGATCTCTATTTTAAACATAATGCGGGATAACCTGAATATAAATGTATCACTGATGAATGGTCAAAATTATGTTCCCTACACTCTCTTGATTAGGTTTTCTCCTCTATCATGCGGCCACCCATAATATTTCCTTTCCATTTCATCAATTCATTTTTGGGTTTTGGGGAACCTATAGCGTATTCTTTTATTGACACCTACATGTGATAAGCCCAAATATGTTGTTTCATATGCTGAATACATGCCTTTTGACAGAGTCTTTGGAGGACCCAATGTAGATAAAGCATACTGAGCTCAAAATTTAAGGATTTTATTGATTTTTTAATTTGATAGTAGTCCCAGTCTACTGAGGATGTTGAAATATTTTATTAGTTTTTGGTGTTCTTGTATTTTTCCATTTTTTTATTTCATTACAATTATTATGAGCTAGAGGTATGGATTCATTTTTTATATTCACTGTATAACTATCCCTACATAATTGAATAGATGTGTGTGTACATGTACTATTTTCCAAACCAATCATGTGAGAGATATACCTTCTTGGAAGTGGTCACCTAGCCATGTCCTATTGGAAGAGGGCATGAGGTACTTAGACATGGCTCATCACTGGCAAGGTGGGCCCCATTGGGTTCATTCATGACATTAAATATCATTGTTTACTATATCACCCTGGATGTATGTACTCATATTAATTAACAAATTTACCTATTTCAAGATATATAATGAATAGAAGCACGATTAAGAAATTACATATATATTATTTCAATTAAATTTTAAATAATTAATTCTTTCATAATAGAAAATTACAATGAAACTAAATAAAACCATGTATTATACACCACATATTATTACAAAACATAGGTGATTACATCTAATAAAATTTTATAAAATAAAATAGGAAAATAAATAATAATAAAACAATATTTTTATACAAATTAAATCTCCTTGGTCATTTACATCCTTGATAACCATTATTTATAAAATTAAAAAAAATGATGTAAGAATATATCATTAATAAAGATATAATTTTCTAGAATTCAGAATAAATATTTGTAGACTGTGGATTAAAATTTGAGTAGGTATAAATGTTTATATTTATAGCGTGAAATGTTCTTATTACAATCCTTATATGAAAATAAGAATATGGTATATAGTTATTGGGTGAAATAATAGTATACATACCACCATTTTAGAATTACCTCTCTATAGTTGATATATATAATGATAATTTCAACTTTATATATCTAATTATTCATTAAAATAATTTTGGTGGAATTAAATAAATGATTTTATAATTAAATAATATAATACAAAATCATTTGTAAAAGTACATTTTTAGGTAATTGTTTTTCTCAATTATATTTTCCTTCTTTAATTTAATGATATTCAAAAATTATTATTATCAGAATATATTTATGAAATTTAACTAATGTATACTAAAATAGGTAAATAACATCTTATAAATAAAATTGGAATAAATATTAATTTAAATATTATGAGTCAATATAAATGAAATATGTGATATTTATAAATATAATTTTTATTAAATATTACATGTTTATTAAAACGATATATTTCAAATATTTTTTATATAAGATTTCTGGAAATATGTTAGCTATATATGAAAAATGGAATAAATTTATTCAATCTTTGAATAACAATGGGATATAAAATAATTTTGTTAAAAAAATACATTTCTATAATTTTCCTTTTATTTTATATGCACTATTAATTTAGAAAATTAATGATATTTTAGTTTAATGATAGTTTTATGAAAATTTAAGACACATTTTTATTGGAAAATATCATTTTAATCCTAAAATGTTTATTCTTTGATATAAAATATGATTTTGAACACATAATGTTTAAAATAAAATTTCATTAAAAATTAATTTTTTCTATATATCATTTGTTTTCATTTAATGTAATTTTAATCATTTATTCATACTTATTTCGATTAAATTGATGTTAAATTTTATATGAAAATTTTGATTTTCAATAAGAGGGGTCACATTATAATTTTGTTAGAAAATATTTACTATGATAAGTAATGAAATGACGTAATGGATATAAAGGGGGTAAATTTACTTGTCGTGAATGATGTGTGATTAATTTGATATTTATATATTAAATAAATAATTTTTCACATGTTCTAGTAAATATTAAAATTTTAGCTTATATTTCATCATCTAAATAAAATAACATACATTTTATTTTTTCTTATACCATACAAATATCTCATCATTCTTTTGAAATATCCTTTTTTCACTTTTAAAAGGATCTCTTCTCCACTAACTCTAAAAAATATGTATACATCAAATTTTACAGTAATGAATTCTAAAATTTTCTCCACTAATCTCCTCTATCATGTTTTTTATCATTTTTTCACCTAAAGCATTAATAAATTTATCTTAATATAGGATGTCATTACAAAATTGAAGGATTTTTTCATTGTAGGTAATGAATTTAACTACAACTATTTACATTAAATTCTCTTCTTGTAATTTCAAAATCATTATATCCACTATAATTTTATCATATTTGAATAATTTATCGACTTAAGATGATATTGGGACCATTTAAACTCATAATCATATTCATTTTTTTGTTATAAGTTTTTTAATTTCAATTGATATTAACACATATAAGGATGATTTTATAATGTTTATATTATGAATAGTCAATGAAAATTATAATAATGTCTAATTTGGTAATAAAGATAAAATTTTAATATGTATTAAATTATATAATTATAATATATATATATATATATAATTAATTTCATTAATATATAGATATTCATTTTCCAATTTTTTATACAAAATATTATTTTTAACTACATATTACTAAACATCATGACATTTAATTGGAAATTCCTTGTGACTCCAAAACAATGTCAAAAACAATGATTTGAACAGAGCATTTTAAAGGTGGTGAAATAAGGATCAATTAGCATGTAAAAAATAACTCTTACCATGATAAGCATGAAAATGAATGAACATTTAAACAAAATGAATAATTTTATTTAATAATGGTTAACAAATATGTGATATGGAATTATAAATTTTGAAAAGTATATAAAATAAATGTAACCATTATTTTTAAAATGATTTATAATAATCCTAAAATTATTATAACACTAGATAGAAAGTGTATTACAAAACCAGATTTCAATGAATGTGGTTTTCAATATAATTTCCCTTCATGAGACTTGTTTCAATTTATTAACCTATTTTTATTTATATAGTGTGAATTGTATAAAATTAAAATGATCTAAATTAAATTAACCTTTATCTGTTCATCAACCTTACAAATGTTATGAAAACTATTAACAAGTGTATTATTAATAATTAATAATTTTAATAATTTCTAATAATTTATATTAATAAATAAATTATAATATAATTACACACATTTATCTCAAAATAATTTTATATTTTCTTAAATATTTTTTTATTTATTTATAGTTGGAAATGAGTGATTTTGAAATATATATTCATTATTCTAGAAATTATATATCCCATAAAATGACCACTATTAAAAGAAAAATATAATATGATTTCTTATTCATAAAAAAAATATTATCATTATTTAATTATAGATTTATATGAATTAGTAGTAAGAACACAAAATATTTAAGAAATTTTTTTCTTATATAATAGTTTCAATAAAATTTTATATTATTTTATCTAAATGAATTTTTTTATATTTCTCTGAAAATATTTGTATTTAATTGAGTGCCAATTCAGAATAATTTTATTAAATTTTGTACGAGACATCATCTATTTTTTTGAAAAAAATAACATAATGGTAAATAATTAGACAGGAGAATAAGTTTTAAAAAGAGGTAATATACCAGTGATAGAATTTTAATATATAAAAATTACATAGAGATATACCTGGCGATATTGTTTTGTGTTAATTTAATACCTAGAAGTCTCACCATCACACCCCTCCTAACATGCATATTTCCCCGGTGATTCCGCCATTAGCCCCCATAAACTATATGTTTCAACGAATTGTCCATTTTATCATCTATGATAAGAGATCACATCTACCAATTCTCTCATACACCTAAAATCTAAAGAAACTAATCAAAAATTCATTATCATTTTATATATAAATTGCATCTGTATATATTTTTTATGCTTCTACTAAGTTCATGTAAAGCATTTTGATGAAACCATACGTGTAAGTGTTTCAAACACCCTTATTTTAAGTTCAATTACATATATTTTAAAGTTATTTCCACTTCAAATTCTATACCATATACTATTATTTCTTTATCTCATGATTATATATATATATATATATTATTGATATATTACTTAGTTTCTCTCATTATAGGATATGCCTAAGCCATTTTTGTGCAAAATAATTGTTTATAAACACCTCTATTCCATTAATTATGAAACCATTCCAATTCATTTTCATTTATGTTTTGGATAAATTGTACACTGAGCATCTTGAAATGTATTATAAAAATATTTTATGATAATTTAATAAAATATGACAAATTATCTTATTAATCAATTTTTCTTGAGTAACCTTGTATATATGGTTATGGATTACCTATTTTCGTGATTTAATTAATCTGGTTTTATCCATATGACATGAATATCTATTTGTCCCTTAGAGATGGATTACTATGTGTCAACGTCATATTTTTTATTTTCAACCTCTTGTAGTTCTAAGTAATATGATAGAATGATACCATAATGATTGGGCTTATTAAGTCATCTGATATATGGAGACGGAGATGGATCAATACTTTTCTTCTATTTATGATCTAAAAAGGATTTAGCACCCTGCCACAATAGTTGGGAATGGCGGAACTCATGTGGTAGGGTTCAGGATCAATTCTTTCTATAGGATATTCTGTCACCTAGAGACACCCATAGATTTCAGGGTTAGGGTCATAGTAATTGTTATGAAGACCTACCAAATACTAGTGATACATCATAGTTATATATGAAAAAGATTCCATGAAATCATAGAAATTAATTTGAAATAAGATTCTGATTAACTTTTTTTTAAGGATCATTAAGGAATTAAAGATATAGAGATTTCATATTCTTATAGTAGGGGAGAATCTCTATGATTTAATACACTAGATAGTTTTTTAATGTCCGTCAATATATTCATTAATTTTAAAAAGATTTCATGGACAAGGTGAATAATGAATAGGATTTCCACCAATATGTGATCAAGTTATAAGTGTTTTTCATTCACCTAAAAAAATTCAATAATGTGATGATTTTACATCTCATTAGTTAAGGGAACCTAAGAGTGGCCCCAGGTTTTGGGAGTTTATTTTCAAGAAGAATAATGGTGATTTCTATTTCAGTACACACACAAAAATACCCATGATAATTTAAGACAATGTAATGGTAGACCATGTATTCATGGGAGTTGACAATATTCTTAAAAACATGTATAAACACAAGTTCTTTTGGATTCAATTACCGTTTTTAGGGTGTCGATCATAAATTATGAATGAAAAAATAATTTTTTTTGGGGAATTTAGTATCCTAGAAGTGGTAGGGGATAATATATGTAACTTGTGTCTGGGATGAACTCGCATACACCTACACAGACCGGTTGTCGATGTTCCACCTGACACGCATGCTAGTGTCATGACAATGGTAGCCCAAAAGCTGAGAAACAATATTAGAGGAATGGAACATTAATATGAAGTTTTGGTGGAGCCTTTAACACAATAATTTTTCAGTTTAACATGATGAAATATTTTCCTACCAATCAGTATGAATTCCATTATAAGGTAAAATGTATGGAAATTTTTCCAAAAAACATTTCATTTTTTTGTTTGTTACTAGAGCATGCAATTCATTTATGTCTACTCAATTCTTCAATAGTTTAGGATTTTTTAGAATCATTGGACAATATTCTTAACATTGATACATTATTAGTGTCATAAGTAGAGGATATCTAATACTTTAATTTGATTATCTTGAAATTAGTGGCAACCATTTTTTAGTGGATACAATTCCATTAGGCATGCCTAAATTAAATCTAAATTTATGTATGGATGGGGTAGTTATATAATTGGATCACATTTACTATTATCGAATGATATTATCCTTATAATATCTAAAAGTGGTTAGTTATTTCCATCTTAGTTAATGCGATCATCATCATAGATAATCATGTAAAATTCAAAAAAAATTGATTTATCTCATGTCATAGAAAGAAAATGTTATGATGAATGATTGTGTGATTTAAGAATGTACACCCCCCTAATTCATTTATTTTATATGCTTTTCCTCATGATTGTTTTTATTACCACTTGGGAGAGAGATCATGTCCACTATATAGTTACATCGATGAGATGAAACTCTCTTTTTATAAACTTATATGATATAAAATACAGAGCATAGAGAGTTGAATTCAATGTAAATGGGTATATAAGCTAAGGAATTCATTCAAACTAGTATATAACCATGGGATTCTCTATTTTTTAAAGGTTGATAGAACATTATGTTTATCTGTGGATTTTATGTGGTTTAAATAGATGATGACCAATTACTATTATTCTCATCCAAACGTCAAGGATCAAATTTATTATTTAAGAATTTACTAATTATAATATATTAAATTATTGATGTTAGGGTTTACCAATTTTTTTGCGAAACCAATAGATATACCCCTAATATTTTTTAGTAGATGATGTGGATTAGATTATTTCACAGTTTTGTCAATTGGTCTGACAAATATACTTTCAGTATTAATGTACCTACTGGATTAGATCATCCATAAATTTCAATATTTTATTTTTCATGTCTTAATTGGTGAAATATTATTGTAATCTCAGCCTACATTTGAGCATTCCCAACATATTGACATCATCTTGAGTATAATGAGTGATCATCAATTATACACCAAGATATAAAAATATTTTTACTAGATTGAAAAAGAGAACTTCATGGTGAATGTAATATCAAAGGATGGATTTTTAGTGTTAATAGATGTGGTTGGATACATGGTATCATAATAATATTCCAAAATCATTTTCAGGCTCCAAATCTATATAATTCCTGTGAGATTTATCATCATTTTATAAACAACTTCTCCAATTACGTGGGAGTGATGTCCTACCTAGGAGACAAAGTGGAAATTTTTTTTTGATGTTCATGAGGAATATTTTTTGGCACTGATGAGAAGGTAGTCCATATAACTGATAATTACCATACCTGAGGCAGTGTAATTGTATACCATATCTTTTGATGAATCAAGGTTTTGTCTAGAAGTAGTTATCTTATAGGAAGATTGATTTGTTTCATTTGACTATGAATAGTAGAGACCTCATGAGTTTAATTATGTAACACATGAAATAGGATTATCTATAGTATTATGTTCCCTTTGATAGTGACACATTATATTTTTTGGACAGATTCACAGTCAACATGGATCACAATACCATAATGTACATCCTTTATTAATGATACTTGATTATTTTTCAATGGATGTGGGATGATTACTTCTTATCCTTTCACATTGATTTTTATTTTACTCTTGTATATATAAATATCACCACAAATTCCTTGTGTTGTGAGAAAATAACACAAGATTTGAAGGATTCTTGTGATGATTTCCAACTAATAGTTCCCTTTTCAAATAAAAATAAATATTATCAAGAATCATGATCATGAGAAACTATAAAATTTTCTTATATTTTTCACTAACGTATATATCATATCATGTAATGATGGTTTTTTAATTCATTTATTTATCTCTACTAGAAGTTTTACATGATGCGGTGAAACCATTAGGTTGGATTTCTAATGTTGATGATGTTTCTCATGCCCACAATAACATATTTGTTTCTAAAAGCATGCGTGAGGAGAAGATGGGGAATTTAATAATTCCAAGTAGGTGGTACATATTATATTTAATAATTTTTTATCTCCACAAGTAATAATGATGTCTACGAATAATGAAAAAGATAGAAGGATTATTGTAACGATTCTTAACCAATAAGTAGGTGATGGTCAGGCATTAGTGTCTGGTTTGGGTACTGAGACTTTTTACCATTGATGATGGTAATTTTTTTTATATCACCATGTATTTAATGATATTTTTACCTAGAAAATCTCAAATAAATAATATAATGTTTGTGATCATGAATCGATGAAAAATGGTACACCTTTTTATTCCTATCGAGGAGATGTTCACTAATGGTGACTTAGGTATCCTATATATATATATATATGAGATAATATAGTTTCATGGAATTCTATGTGGTGACATTTTTGATTGAGATCTAATTTTTAAATCATAGTTATAGAAGGTCCTTCATATTTTTTATTATTTCATATTCTTATGAGCACAATCTACTTTCCGAAAACTAATAGAAAATATAAATCAGTGGTATTGAATATTGACCACATGTTACTAGATTATTTTGTTGTTATTAGTGATTTATAGAATAAATTTCGCAAACATATGAAGTTAACTTATAATTATATATTACACAAATTGATACAAAAATATCTATTTGAATATGTAGACAAAAGATAATGTGGCTCACCTCTCTACTAGTTAGTAGAGGATGAGTCAGTTATCATCGATTCAAGTATTGGGAAAAAGAATATGAGGAGGTATAGTTAATTAGTAAATGGTTCATAATCACTTATAAAAGGTATTAATATTATAAATACAATTTCCTATGACCCTAGATATTGATCATAGTCATCAAATATTTTTTTTTGGTTTTACCAAGAGTTGGGAAACCCCATCATTGGAAGTAGTCAAACCTTTCACCCCAGTTTTTTTGGAAACATTTAAGATAGTCAGGTCTATCGGTATACTAGAATTCTAACTTGATCATCTATAAAATAAACATTTTATGAATTATGTGTTTCATATATCCCAGCTTCAAAGATATCATCTGGAATTGTATCATGAAATTGATGTCGTTGATGATAGAAATGATGTTTATGAATCCTTTGTCGATCATTACAATATTATATAGAACATTCTAATAAGGTTATCTATTAAAATATAGTTCCTTATGTTTGAGTTAAATGAATGAATGATTATGTATAGGTGGTTACGTTTCATAGGGAGTCAGAAAATTATGAGAAGTTCCTTTAGTTATTAATGGATAGCTCTCGATGGATCAAGGGAATATATATTTGAAAAATATTTTCTATGTTTGGTATGTTTTTAAATAGTTCACATTATCTTGTACCTATAGATTAATGTTTTATCTAATTTTATTATTTCAATAACAATTCATTTAAATTTTTCAATAAAAAATCGATGGAGGTGGTCACAGACATATTGGAAATTTTTTGGTTTCCATGGTGATAAAACAATTAGTACCACAACTGTTGTAGTGGAAATGTGGTTATACGATGTTCCTAATATAAATAAGTAACACCATAATAGTGTTAAATAGGTGTAGTATTCGGTGGAGTGTTCAGGTAGCTGACCTGTATACCATAGTCTACAAGTGTCAAAATTTTCATTGTTGATTCTGCAGTCAGTACAAATTGGTCTAGGTCATAGGGATAGGGTAGTCTTGATGGTGTGTTATTAGCTGAAATGTTCTATTAGAAATGAAACTCAGTGGCCAAAATAGACATGGTATATGGAATGTTCAAGAAAAAACGACATGAACTATATTACTAGTGAATGGTCAATGTTGTTTTAAAGAATCTTTAAATATTAATGACATTGAAAGAGTCCTTAATTCCTCAAATTTTTACTCCAAAAAGTTGTACAATTATTTGAATAATTTAATGATTTTATAACCTCAATATTCACCTATTTAAACTGATCTTTCACCATCATTTTTGTCATTTTCTGGTAGGTGTGTTTGTTAAGGGTGTTTTTAAATTCCAGCTATTATATAATGAGGACTCATTCCTTAGATAATATTTCATTCATGATCGAGGTTCATTATAAATATAAATATATTTTACAAAATTTTTACTTACTGTAATGGAATAAATAACATGATATTTGGTTATTATATTGAATCATCCAATGTGTCATTTGATATACTTTTTTGTATATTTTGGTGAGTTGTTATGTTTATAACTCTAGTATGTACTTGATATTTGGTCACATGATGCTTGGGGTATAGATTCATGAGTATTTGATATATTTAATGTGTACATAACTATTTTAATGGGTAATATTATTTAGAATCATTTATGAATATCTAGCATGGGAATTCACATTTGTCTCATAGACACATAGAATGAGTAATGGAACCCTTTTAAAGTTAATAAACCTTTGGAGTATATATGTGGCTTAATAATGGGAACTGTCAATGGTTCCATTTTTCATGATATGGATGATACATCATTGGAATGATAATTTTCAAAATGGGTGCCACATTTGAAAAAATGATGAAGTAGGTAGGGAGACCTCAAGTGTCATCCTAGAGCATATGGTTCAAAAGGTTGTTTGTTTATCTTTATTTTTATTTAATTTATATTACATTTTTATCATATGATTTCCTGAACTGTAGATAGAATAATTTATATTATACACTTTTAGTGAGGTCATATTATGTTTTACTTGCACCCAGTTCAGGCCGCCACATGGTACCTAGGAATACACCATAGATGTATGTCTCTATATGGAAATGGGAAATCACACTTAAATGGTTGTAGTTCATGTGAGTTTAAGGCATATATACATGACTTAGAAATTGTTTCGAGTTAAGTATTGGGAATGTTCAATATTCAAGATATTATTTCAGTATTGATGGTTTTTGTACATTTTATTATGTTCTCAACATGGCATTTCATGATTGATTATAATGGGTTGTTTTGGGATTCCCTATTATCTATAAGAATATATTTATATTTATTGATTATCATACTTCCAAAAAATAATATTTTGAAATAAAAATGTGTATAGTCTTCCTTCTATATATCATATACCCTCAATCCTAGTCAGTAGCATTTGGAATACGGGGAGAGATTCTTGATGTTATGGGGAGAAATATCTCAGTCATTTGAGGGACAACCATGACCTGGATGTTACACAATATTTTTAGGATATGTCAATATAAATTATAGTTTTATATATAAATAATATTTTTTAACAAAATATAAATCTCATTCTCTTTTTGGTCTCCACTAAGTCCTTTATCAATAATCTATAGAAGGTCATCCTTACTAAATACTCCAACAAAAAAACACCTATACTCTAGTAATGTTATAATATCCATGAATTATGTATTCATTTTTGTTCCCTAAGATACATTTTATATTATTTTTAATGAAGATATTATGGAAGAAATCATACAACATATTAATATAACTGACATTTTTTAGTTACAAATTGGAAATCACATTGGTCATCTTCACAATAAAAAGAACATCATGAAAAGATAAAGCCTATTTTAAAATAAAAAATGAAAAGTATTGGAAACATATGTATGAAATGTAAAGTTTGAATAATATGAATTTTTATGATTAAAATGTGTGATCTAAATTTAATTTGACCATAATTAAATGGTATATATAAATCATGTATTATACTATCAATCAACCTTCCTGTTTTGATTTATCTGTATATAGTTGATTTATATAATATTTACCAAAATGATAAAATTAATATACAATTTCAATATATGTATAGTATTATTAATAAAATAAATGATTTCACAATATAAATATAAGGTATGAATTCTCCTGATAAAATATCATTTACTGAAAAGAAATCTTTTTTAAGTTTGTATTTTATGTAAATATTTTACGGTTAATTTAAAAAATTGAATAAAGTATTTCCATAACTCAAAGAATGATTATTTAAATAAGTTAATATCATCTAATAAATATAAATGTAATTATAGGGAAAAATTATTTAACTATTCATTGTTAATCAATTTTTTTAAAATGCTTATTTTTTTATTATATGATTATATTGAGAAGAACAATTTATCATAAATAGAATTTGAAATTAGGTAATAGTAACTATATATATATATATAATTTGGTAAAAATTAATGAAATAAATATTCACTAGTTAGTAATAAAAAATAAATATATAATGTTAAAAAGAACTATATATAAATAATTTCATTTGTTTATATTTTATGTCATTTTATACAAATAAATTAAATTGAAACAAATTAATAGATTATTTAAATTAAATAAGTTATATATATATACGTATTTAAAATAAATTATATTAATTTAATTATTATCACTTGTTCTTGAATATGAATCAATTAAAATTTAAACATAAAAATACATCATTCTAAAAAATTTATTCTTTATCGATTCTTATCGTAAAATTAAATTTTTATCAATAATAAAAAATATATTCTATAAAAATGATATCAGATTTTTAATGAACATATAAAAACTAATTGTTTTTTTAAATTTCATTTTTAGGAATTGAATTTTCTTAATGATTAAAATCATGAGTTATCATGGTAAAGGTAAAATGTGATAAATTCATTTAAAATTGTGAAAAATGAAAAAAAAATATAAAGAAATCTCTTAATTATATTTTGAGACTTATCAAAATATATAAATCTTTTATTATTAATTCATAATCTTTAGATCAAAATTCCATGTCAAATTACATTCCCTTTTCATTAAGGAATTGATATTTTTGAAAATGATACTCAAGATCCCCTATAAAATGAAGCCTCCACTACACACATCAAATCACACATTTCCTTTGGATTTGTCCTTATTATCTATCTTTATTTCATACATAGCAATATATTATCAATATTGAAGACATCAAGAAACATGGAGTTACAAATCATTTATTTTTATGGGGATATTTAAAAAAGATTCAAGTGTAAGATATAATACACCAATTATTAAAACATCTTTATATAATTATTTAAATTATTTTGAGTATGTAAATATTAATTAATGGAGGTATTATAGATATAAAATAACATTTTATTTTTCATACATTATTAAATTAGTGTTCTTGTTTGTATCATTTCTATATGTTACTTGAATGATTTTATAATTATTATAACATTATTTATCAAGAATAAACAAATAATAAAAATATTATATAAAATGATGGAATTTTGTTTTTTTCACTAATATTTAACGAAAATATATAAATTTTAAATCATTAATATAAATAATTAATTTTTTAAAATTGATATTCACAAAAAATATATCTTTACCACTCTTGATGGACTATAACCATGAAAACCAAAAAAACATTATTATGAATTTAAATCTATATCAAACAAAACCGTGTGAGATAAATACCCATTATTTATTATATGGAAACATAAGAATATATCAAGGACATGAGTCATGGTACCGAAGAAATCATTGAACAAATGGGACAATTAACTCAAGAATATATATTTTAATAGATAATTATTAATTCACGGATAATTAAAAGGTTTAAATAAATTCTATGATGATTACTAAATATTAATATTGATCTAAAAATGACATTTTATGTTCCTAAATTTATTATATTGGAGGATAGTGCATGTATTATTTGGTGAGGTTTTATGATTATTATGTCCAAAACTTTTTATATTTTATGTATAAATTTTATTTTTTTTATTTTCATTTTTTATATAATTTCACCTTCATTTGGATTAGAATGAAAAAATAACTCTCAATATAAGTGAAGTTCAATGAATATATTCTTTGTATCAAGGATCACCTCCACCGTTTTAATATTAATTATATGTTATTTTGAATTAACATTCATAAACACTGTTTAATTGCTAAGTTAATTTTCTATTGGTGTTGTCTATATTTACAAAAAAAATATTGGAATATATTTTTATGGTTTTCAGTTTATGTCACTTACTATTTACCATGATGTTATATAACAAACATTCAAAGGATTACGTTCCATTCAAAATGATATTTAATTCCTAATGTAATTTTTATGTTTCTATATGATGCTTACATTGATTATTATTCATTTTTTCAGTTATTTTTATTATTATTATTGTTTAATAAAAAAATTATATTAAATTTAACTTATGAAAAATATAATATCAGTTTTTTACTCAATAATATATCATTGAGTAAAAATATTTATTCTTTTACTATATTCTAAAATATTTGTTTATTATATAATTTTACTATATCAAATTATATTTATTATATTGATCATAAGAAATTACCTGTCTATTCCATAATAATATTTTTTTAATTACATCATTAATTAATAAAATATGTAATAGAAGGAATAATTCTAATCCTCCCTATTAGATCCCACACCCTTATGCTTATAGTATTTCTTACCACAAATTCTTTCATATACATATATTGATATCAAATAAATTATTGTCATAATCACTCACCATATATATACTTATCACCAATCAAAATATTTTTTTAAATAAATAATTATAAATTTTTTCCTCTCAAACTATATATATAATTAAAATTCACCTCTTAACGTTCATATACATTAGAGAAAAATATTCCTTATTTTATTAAAGTACCATTATTTCATTTGAAGGTCCCATTATTGGAATATCTTTTTAAATATGTTTCAATTATAAATACTTTATTCATCTTACTCGAAAATAATTTTTGATACTAACTTGTACAATCATTTTCAATGTAAATGGGAAAAATGTTTTAGATAAATTCTATAAGGATCTTATATTTAATTTTGTCCCTACATTACCATTTATTCCATATAAGTAATTATGTTTCATAAATCACCAAAAATATTCTCTTATGAAATACTTCTATTGGAATACATATGTTTTAGTATTAAATATTAGAAATCCTGATTCATTTTTATAACAAACCATTTGAAATTTTCTTATAACTAATTTTCATTCAATGTGTTTTTATGTTTTGCTGAATTATTGGTTTCATGTGGAACACACAGATGTATTTTAAAATTATTATAAGTACGGGTCTTATAAATCTCTCTTATGTATTTGGTAGAACATTATATCTCATAAGATAATATTATTTTCTATCCACCAAATTAACTTAATCATAACTAGATTCCTATACAAAATTGATATGTTCAAATTTCAATGTTTGGGCCAATTTGATATGATCACATATCCACTTGAAGACACTATATATCTATCTAATTTTCCATCTCTCTGATCATATCTAATTGATTTGTTTGAAAATCAATTCATTTTCTAAAACGAGATGATAAAAAATACCTGTGTTGATGTACCTATGTTAGATATGATCATCATAATATGAAAGGACCTAATTACATTCTTCAATGTTCATAAATTTATAGGTTTCTTATAATTATTTTTTTATACATTTTATATTTTATGATAAATTTCCTAAAATTATTATCAAATATTCTTATATTCATATGCATTGGTATGTGTTACGATTCCAAAATTAAAATTTTAATGTTATATTCCCATTTAGATTTTATTATAGAAAAATCAGGTATTTTAATATTCATTTTCATTATATATTTATCTATTTTTCAAGTTCTCCAAAAATCATATAACCAAACTACTTATAAACCATTAATATTGTACCCTTGTGAAGCATTTAAAATTACTCCTCATTTTGATTCCCATATCACAACACAATTATATGAAAAAATATATCAAGGAGTAATTCATGGAAAGATTGTTTTTGGGTAGATATTAAGGAAACAATATCTAAGAATATGTTTTGTTGATAATCTTAAAAAACATGAAACATTTAGGTTCTAGGACCATGAGTTTATTTTGGATACATAAAAATTAAATTTGTAAATTGATGTGGGATATATTCATTTTATCCTCAGTATGTCACATTTAGACTAAAATAGATTTTTTTCTATTTTTTGGATTAGGTAATTATGAATATCAGTACACATAATAATGAATCATCGATTAAAGAGAAATTATCATGCAAATAAATGGTTTTTTCTATAATGAAATAAATCTTATGTGTTTTTTTATTTTCACATGATTTATAGATATAGTTTTCTTATGATGTTAAATACTATTACTGTTGTTAACCAATTTAGTTTTAGTAAATGTTCAAAACCTACAAGCACTTTTTTTAGAAATTACTATATTGGACCTTGTTGTGATTATCTGAGTGAACATCCAAATGTGATAGTATTTGTATTTTTATCCTCTATGTACGTTTTTCTAAGGATATCAACAATTAAATATAACATATTGAGATATTTGATGTACCAAATATGGAGCCCATTTTATTCATTCATTCATATACCTAATATTACCATCCTTTAGTGGGACAATTATTTCACTAATTTCCAACAATAGAAAAAAAAATAGGATACATAATTTCATTTCATCAATGATTAGAGAACAAAATGTTAGTTGTATACAATTATAATTTGGAATTTGTGGAAGATCAATAGTGTATCAAAAATAGAAGCATGTGGTAAGGGGAATAACATGAATATAAGGAATCAAAATATTTTAAATTCATATTTATCAATAAATAAATTTCCTGAAGTCAATGGACAAAAAAATTAATAAAATTCCAATAGGAGACACAAAATAGGATGAATCTGTTAGTAATAATAAACACAAAAGCCTGTGAATCATGAATTATACCTTTATTATTAAATATGACCTAAACCTAAGATTAATCACTTCATTTGTGGCCTAAAAATGTTGAAAGGGGTTATCTGTTATGTGTATTGGTAGTATGCTGAGAATGTTTAATGTTTGCATAAGGTAGAAGTGGAATTAGTAGATATTAATTATTGTTATAAAATTGGTGAAATAATAATTTAAAAATAGATTCATGGTATATTAATTAATAAAACACATGAAATATTAAAAATTAACCTTTTAACATGTAAAATGTTTTGGAATGAGATATTATGATGCTTCATGAATAGAATAAGAAATTTTTTTATTTGTGAATGGGATCCCATTGAGCTCTTTGTTTTGAAACAGAGACAAAAAATCACTATTTGTAATGTATGATAAGAAAGATTCAACATATAGATAAAAAACATCAATGTTTCAATGTCTTTCATTTTATTCAAAATTCATATTAATTATCTAAGGATTGAGATAATAAGGATAATATACATTAGTATCCTCCAAGACTAATGGAATAATTAAGAGCCTATGAAATCGCTAACACTGATGTGGATTGTAGTTATTATGTAATGAAAAGTATACTGACTATCTAATTTATATCATTGAATATATGATTTTAGTCTAGTTCTTAAAATTTTAATTTATCCAGACTATTTTCTATTAATGTATAATAACCACCCTAAGAATTTGATATTTATTTATCAATGAAAACACCTGGTTGTTTTATGATTTCATAAATGTTTTTTATTCTCCCCAAGGAAAGGATTATAGATAAAAACTTTTAAATATCCCCATCCCAGTAGCCTCCATAACGGATTCCCCGATTCGGTTCTCCACATAACCACAATTTCTCCTCCCTAAATGATGGAGTTTTCTAAATCTCAGCATGGGTCTGAAGGAAACAATAGGAAGACTATAACCACTTATTATAGTAAACCCACAAATATATTAATATCAAAATATGAAATACATATTAGAAAAAGTAAATAAAAAAATATATAACAAGATATAATAAGTAACCAAGTACACATAATATATAAAAATTTTGAATACACTACAAGTTAGGTATTCAAAAACATAAAATCCAAAAACTAGAACTACTAAAATAACACAAACATGAACCTGAGCCCAACCCGGTCATGTCCTCCCATGCCCCAACTCTCCTTCTCATGCACAACCAAACTATATGTCCCTTTCCTAAACATGTACAAAACTAATTACCATATTCATGGGTGCCCAAGTGCCATAGAGGCCGAAGAAGGGTGTGAGTATAACATAATTGGAATCCACTAATCATGTCTAAAGAAATAATAATTTAGTTAAAAAGAGTATGTAGATGAATCAAGTGTAATATTTAAATAGTGAAAAAACTAAATATGTCTCGCATTTATGATATTTTCAAATAATATTTTTCTCCATTACATTCAATATAGAAAGCCAACCATCTAAACTAGCACTGATCACACTAGAAGCTGAAGCCATAAAATAATGGGGTGATATACTTTTAATCACAAGGTGGAACTCACATATTAACATTTATTAACATACCGTGGAGCATCATTCTAGTAATCATACAACTTTCATGTTATTGGGAAGAAAAGAATATTACACCACTATCCATTTACACATATTATTGCATGATTATAACTATAATGAACAATCAAATACAAACCAAGGATTGTAATGTCTAGTGTCTTTGTAGTATTAGATACATAATCATATAGCCTGAAACCTACATAAAAATACATTTTATTTATTCTTTATAATGATATAATAAATTCCATTGACCTCTTAATTCCTTATAGAATAACCCTACGAGTACATAGATAACATGGATGCGCTAAAAATCTCAATATGTGAGTAAACATGTTAATAAAGCATAACACATGGGTTATAAGGTATAACATGATGCGATACACATTCACGAAACATGAATATACATATAAATGCATGAAATATAAAACAAGGGATCATATAATCATGGAATCATAATAATGTTTCAGTAATATACAACATGACATAAACTTGAGTCAAATATTGTTAATGAGACTATATCACATGGTGGAAAAAGTCTAATAAAGGAATCAGGTTCACTCAATGTCCCGACATGACATTTAATTAGACTGAAAATTACCGAATCAATTGGAGTTCTAGTTGGGGTCAACAATCATGTCCTCTTCATGTATATATTTTTCAAATAAAGAATAATTCATACGAAATAAACATAAGGATTAATAATGGAATGAAATTGGTATCATAATTGTGTCATAATGCATAACCAAAGAATGCGTCATTAAAATATCCATCAAATAATGGATTTAAAAGATATATGGTCATTCATAATAAAAATTACAAATTATAATGATAAATGGTGTCCAAATGAAGTAAAAAAATTTAAAAATATTTTTTACAAAACTTTATAAATAATCCACTTTGGTGCATTTTACGTGATAGTATAAAAGATACGTTAAACTATACTATAGAATAATTTTTTTCATAAAATTTGAAATGAACTAATATATTAATTCATGATAAAAGGAATGATTTTAGAGAAATAATATTGGAAAAATAACTTATGGATGATACATTAACAAGGTAATGAAATAGTGAAGTTCATTAGTAAATGTATATTCCCAAGACTATCATATTAGAAAATGTCCCTTACAGAACAAGGGACACCCCACATTCCACCCCTTACTATCTTTTGAAATATAATTATTTTTCCAACAGATTTGAGGGGTATATAATTTTGTTCAGACACATCACATATTAAAAACATATACCATAAGATCAAAAAAATAATCCTATTATCAAATCATAACCCATTAAAAAGATAAGGGATTTATAAAAATTAAAACATAATAATCCTAAACTATTAATAGAGATAATAAAGATTGTAACTTTTTACCATATCATGGGTAAATTATATGAATCAATTACAATGTTTTTTATAGATAAAAATACATTTCAAAGGTCACTAGAAATTTTATTGAATATAGTAATTTTTTATTAGAAATCATATAGATAGAATCAAAGTCTATTCAAATTTTATAGAAAGAATTTTTATTTCAAGGATGTAAATTAAAAATCTAAAGAAATAATTAATGAATATAGAATCCATAATGGTGAGAATATGTTCATAATTTATTTTTTTAATGAATAAATTCCTTTCACATTTTTGGTAAAAAGGCAAATGTACCAAATTTAAATGATGACAAGATGGTTCCTTTATAACTATAGAATGGAAAGTTAAATATAGTAAAAAATGAATTGAAATAATCATTGTAAAATATTAAAAATATTTCTAGGAAACTTTATAATGGAATTTTTTTCATGGAAGAAAAGATACTTGATCAAAGAAAAAAACATTGCCAGTTTTCTTTAAAATTATTATTTTGATCTCTTAAATACATAAAATAAAGGAAAATATAATGAAAAAAGTAATATATAATAATTAATATAAAAAACACATTATATTTTGGAGAGATAGATTACATGGTTTCATCATTTATTATTTAAAAATAGCAATTCCTATAAAATAAGATGTTGTAATATAAAACCTTTAAAAAATTAGTGACCACTGAATCAGAAGTAATTAGATTCTTGAAAATCATATGTACATTTAAATAAATTTTATTAAATAATAGTGTATTCTATAATAACTTCATCATTGGTGTATACAGTATAATGATATGAAATTAGTTCGTAGCATTTAAAAAATTCAATGAAGTGAATGTTAGATGAAAACCCCATACCTAAACATATTATATCTTTATATATTATGTAAAAACAAATTAAATAAATTTATATTTTTTATAATTTTATAAATAATAAATAATTATACTAATATTGAAATGTATTCTATGATTATATAATCATATTACCTACATATTAATAAACATTCAGTATCAATATAATTTATAGTGTTAATTGCTTCATTTTCCATTTATGTTTGGCATCTATGGTTATTTTACATTCAAACTGATCGTATCTCATTAAACTATTGAACTATAATGATGAAATAAATATTATATATATTAATTATATAAATTTATATAATGATTGACATATAGTGGTGTTAAGAAGTTAATTGAATCACTACATGTGGATGGTAGACTGTATGTATGTGGAGTGACATTTCAATTTTTCAATGATTATAAAAAACAATCATAATTATTAATTTCAATGTTTTGTAATAAATTCAATGAAAATGTATCTTATATAAAAACTTATTCTATTATAAAAACCTACCATGAATTACAATGGGTTAAAATGAATGGTATCTCTACGTGGTGGTAATAGTCCACATTTATGCACGAGGGATACTTTCATCTCCTCTTAGATTGGAAAGAGGCAGTAAATGGATATGAAATCTTTATAATATCATCTAATTATATTTATGTTACTAATTTCATAATTTTTTATTGTTTAATGTTTTTATAGGATGTATTATAATAAATAAAATTAAAAGATCATCGTTAAGATCTATTCCTCTTTGTTTAGAGGCATCCTTTAGATTTCTCTTTATGTGTTAAATGATAAAACATAGGTGAAGTAAAAATGTTATAGGATAAAGGGAATGATTATATGATCTTTTTGGATCTCCTATTTTCTAAACTTGATTTTTGAAATGGTATGAATAGGCTAGGATAATAGGAAACCTCTTATAAGTTATACGAGGGACAACTATGGAATTTCATTTAAGATTTCAATTATTTAAAGTCAAATTTAGGGAAAAAATGGATCAAAATGGATTGGAATTCTATGTTATTATCATATAATCTTATAATAAAATGTTAAAACAATAAAAATATATATTTAGGTTTATATTCCTACAATTATATTCTGGGTAAACCCCTCAATAAATACAGTTTAACAATAAATGTGTTATGAAAATTTAACTATTTTTATTATTGACTCTAAAAAATTAGAAGAAACTATTAAATTAAATTACTTATGTTGATTAAAAATAAGGAATATATTTTACAATATTAATTTTTTAATTTTGGAAGAATTCAAATTTAGTTATCCATACAAACAATAATGAAAACCCAATTTCAAAAAATAAATTTTGAAGCATCAAACAAAAATTACATCAATTTATTGCCTTTGTTAAAAAAATAAAATGAATATTAAAATATTATATTGAATATGTAATCTATATATTTCATTAAAAAAATTATAAATAGAGACTAAATAAAATTATTATAATAATAACACGTTTAAATTAGTAAAATATATTATAATCACGTTTTTTTAATGAAAGAAGGAAACATATTCCGAAATTGAGTATAATAATGATTCAATTATAATTTATTATATAGTTAATAAATTATGTTTACATTGATTACTATAAGATAAACCTCAAAAAATTATAGGATATTTACATGAAATAAATGATATTTTTTGAAAAAATTAATTGTTTTCATTTTTTAATAAAAACAACATTAAAAATCCTAAAAATTCTCCCTAAGGTAATGTTGACAAGATGATTCAAAAAATAAAATTAATTTTATAAACAAATTTAATAATAGTAGAAATTAAATATAATTTTCATGTTAAAAATGTGAATAAAATATTTTTTGAAGATAACTTATTTCTGAAGTGATAAATGACTTTACTAAAAAGTGAGTACTTATTTATCATACATTAATCAATATAATTTAATTAATAATAACAATTGTAAATATTTTTATAATGTAATTATTTGTATTCATATATATTAACTTAATATATCCGTTATAATGATTTATTATATCATTGTTCATATAGAATTGGTGTTTCGTGTAAGTAAAGCTATCAAATATTTCATTTTTTATTTCAAAATAAATACATATATATTCATGGATTGTTATATGGATAATACAAGATAGAAACATAAAAAAGGACGTTAATAGAGTCTCCATATGACCATCCATCACCACAATATGAAAAAGCTACTAAGTGATGTCAATCACGTGAAGTCATTCAAGCACATTACACTCTTCCCGTGACCTAAATCCTATGAACCCATAAATTCATACATCGAAAGGCATAAATAATGATTATGGATAATTACATTTAGAATAGTAAAATGAATATATATAAGGTCAATAATCATGTATCTATTAACACAATAATTAAAAAAAAATATTCATAATTAATGTTCACTTTAATTTTTTTTTATAAAACATCATTTGGTTTATATTAAAATATATAAAAGTAAATTAATCAACAAATATGAACTTATAAAATTAGGATAAATGGCGGGAAATATTAAAAAATAATAATGGAATCACATAAATTGGACTTGTTTGATATAAAATAATAAAACATCACCAACAAGAATAAAATAATTAGAATTAATCTCTAGGCTATATTAATATGTAAGTATTAACTTCTAGGAACACTATTTACAATAATTTTAATTATAATGATGATGATTCCTTCCATGATATATTGGATTCACAACCATAACCACTTGTGGTTATACAATCAATAAAGGATTAATATATACATAACCTGACATATACATGGTTTCCAAGTTATCTTTTTTATTAATTAAATAATATAAACCATACACAAAATTTTATTAATAATTTATTTAAGAAAATATCCACTTCTCCCATAATTTAATAACCATTTCATAATGAAAACCACTATTGATACAATTCACCAAATCCACAATGGCTACAAATAATTGGCTAATGTAAATCTAAAATTAAAACATTTTATGTAAAACCAAAGAATAAATTTCACAATACAACATTCATAAATATAAATGTAATAATTTTATAGGTGAATCCAATGTAAACACAATAAAAAATTGATCCATGAAAAAAAAAATTGTATAGATAATCTTATCACTAAAATTAAGGAACCATAACCACTTTAAAAAAAATTAGGATCAGAAAAAAATATCGAGTCCACAGATGACATGATTCGTAATTAACATAATATATTCCCCATTCAACACCCTTTATATTCACATCATAACTTATTAGGTTTTCAAAGAATTAATGTTTTTCGTGACCAAGAGCAGATCTGTGTAAAAGAAGTATAATAAAATGGCGATTCAAAGATTAGACAAGGAGATACACAAAAAACTATTTAGATTCACTAAAAAGACAAGTGGACAATATCTTAGAGTAGTTAAGAAAGGAATGTTTCAGATAATATAAGAATTGGGAGTGATTTGGGTTAAAAACAACCCATGGTATCAATTTAATTTTCTATTTAGAATATGGTTTCATAGTTAAATATATTTGGACGCATGGTTAGATAAGACATGAACTAACCATTATGTATTTACTATAAATTAACAATCGATGCACAAATTTACCTTGGAATAGCTTCTATCAAACCTTTTTTAATCCATATAACAACTTTAAACCCAAAAAAATCATTATCATGGTTTTCCTTGGAAAATAAAATAGTTAGAATCAAAATGATCAATCCACGAGAAAAAATATTGTTATAAAAAAATTAATGCCAATCGTTTACCATATACTTACTTCTAATTGTCATAATATAATTTGATGGGAATATTTCTCTCAAAATTCCATAATATCAACTCCGAACTTCCAAATCCATTAGAACCAAAAGTGAGAGAAAATAAAACAAAACGTAAACATAACATTGACCAAAAAGTTATTATGGTTTGTTCTCATATTCTCATTCTGTAATACCATTAGTTTCTTAAAGAACACTATACTTGATAGTGTATATAGCACACCAGACCTAACATCTACGAATCAAAAAATATAATTGTTCAATAACCATTATTACATAGTCATTGATTTAATAGGTATAAATAAAAGTGACCAAATTATTAAAAATATTATTAAAAATATATATAAATGTATTGATAAATTCTTAGAAAAAAGAACAAAATTTTTATTAAATTATTGTTTTCTTCAAAAAAATGTTATCTTAAATAATTTTATAAATTTATTTTAGTTAGTAAATATAATAATTATTTTTTTTTATTTTTTCAAATTTATTTAATAGATAAATTATTCTATAGATATAATAATATAATAATAAAGAGATGAATAAATTTGGTGATTTTTTTAAAATATCTATTTTCTACTGAATTCTAATTTTTTTAAAAAACATCTATGTTTTTTCAAAATTTAAAAATGTTAAATATTATTCAAAAATGTTTTAAATGTAAGATTAGTTATTTTATATTATTAATAATATATTATTGTTAATTATAATAAATTATACGGATGAATATGAAAGAACAATATTTATAGATATAAATATAATTTTTTTGGAAAATAGTTTTCATCACTGTTCTTTGTGTTTTTATAATATAATAATTTTTTACACTTTATAAAATAAAATATTGAAACATTAATTTAATATTTTGAATCAAGAGCTCCAAAATCGATAAATAGGTACCATTAATTTTTTTTCTTATTAATAGAGACTATTATAAATTTTTATTACAATGGTAAAGATAAAATTGGTTAATTAGGGTTAAAACTAAGGTGAAAAGGATTAAAATTTATTCAGACATCATGTTTTATTTTATTGGACTATTTTGTTTATTTTATATTCACCAAGTCATAAAAAATATGACCATTTACCATTTAACATCTTATTTGGAATTTATAATATTAATGTAAAACATAAATTCAAAAGTTTGATTTCTTATTTTAATATATATAATATACTATTAAGGGGTTAAAAACTATGTTATATTCTAATTTTTTTACTTTAATAATGGTAGAATGTTTTTATTATGATGATTTATTTTGATTTTTTTGTAATTATATAATTACCTTAAATTATTACGCAATGCAGACACAATTCTTGTACAATAACTAAAAAATAAATTACATGATTTAAAAAAAATACAAGTAATATTTTATTGGTGAGTTAAAGTTTATGAAAAACATTCAAGAAAAATATAACATATTATATATGATTTGAAGTTATATATGTGATCAATATTGATTAATATTGTTTTAAATGTCTATTTTTTTGAAAAAATTTCAAAATGACATTAATGATATTTTATCGTAAATATTCTATATTTTTGTTTTTAAAATCCAAAAAATAAATAAAAATGATTTATATGATGATAAATTGTGTATAATTGCATCCATTTTCCATGTAGGACCACATATTTCACTTAATATTTAAAATTATAACCCATTTATATTGAAAAATTCACTACCATGGTTAAAGTTAAAATCAGATAACTAATGGGTTAAAGAAAATTTTTATGTGTGAGATCATTTCAAAACCAATATAATTTTAATTATCAAAAATTATTATAATATTATATTATATAAATTTAAATAAATATCATTTATAATCATTTTACATGTTATTACACATATTATATTATATTATTTTGTGAATTTAAAAAAATGGAATTAATGAAATTTTAGAGTAAAAAATAATTTATTATATTATTTAAAATTATTAAAAATTAAAACTTTTATAATGGTTTTTAATATTAATCATGGCCCATTTTGGGCCACTTTTTATTTTATTGTGACATTTATGACCCTAACAATTAAAAAACATTGATACAATTTTGATTGCTAAAAAGGTAAAGGGTGGTTTACAACTAAGATACATGTTTACAAAAATAACTAAAACATTTTAAAATTAAATTTTATCAGAATATTCATATGAATCCCCATATTATAAAAAATAATTTTAATCATAAATTCTTATGAAAAAATATTAACATTAATTTAATACATTGTGTAAATATAATAGTTCCCCCCCAATTACTAAATGATACATCTTATCCTTAATTATATAAAATATTTGAGCCACATTTTTTAGTCGATAACTACACTAATTTCATTCAATATTTATTCTCAACATCCCACATATTATATTGTTTACATAATAACATCCTTTCAACGGTTATGTCTTAATCCAATAGTGGATTCCCAATCTAGTGGTACAACTCGTAACAAATAATATTAAATTTCATTCCTTGTTATAAATCCTAAAAATATATTATATCCATTAAAAATATTACCTTCGGAATTATAAATAAATATTTTTATTATTTATATTATGAACAATCGGTATCCACCTTCTTATCATCATAAGGAATGAAAGAACATCACTTATATGTAAATATGTCCTTCTGTATCCATGTAGTGGTCTAATTAGTTCTTCATGATCACAATACAAGGATGGTGATAATAATGGTTCTAAAAAATATATATTTTATTTCTGAAATTTTTATTGTTCTTTAATGGTTAATTTTTATTTATCATTCATTTCTCCTATACATCAAAACAAGAAAACATCATTCTTGTGTACATATAAATTACTATACGCATGTTGTGATGCATTTAATTTTTATTTAATACTTTATTTGAATATTATAATAAATTATGTAATGATTAAATATTATAATAATAAATTCTTAAGATTCTATATATTTTTAACCTTAATTAGTGTATAAGGATTAGAACTATTGAACCAAATCATGCATGAAAAATGTAGCTATTATCACCCAAAAAATTTAATTTTTTGAAAATTATAAATAAACAAGAAATAATATTTTATAATAAATAATTATATAGTTGGATATATGTGATTATGTTTTAGGAATAAATTAATAATAAATCAAGATTTATTTTATATGTTTTTAAAAAGAATTTTATGAAATTAATGACCCGATATAAGGGTTTTGGTTAAAATATTATAGTTTATTTGGATTGATTATGATTATGTTTATGATGATTAAATTTTATTATCAACCACTCATTAATATGTTGAATTTTATTATCCTCTTATTATTTCTATATATTAAATTTGTCTATTTCATGTTTCTCTATTTTTGTACTAAATATTGAAAATGAATATTTTTAAGGAAATCCAACATTATTTTACTTGTTGGTAAATAATCCATTGTGTTCCATATCGATATATTCTAAAAAGTTATCAAGAATTATTTTACTAATCTTCAATTATTCTTAGACTCAATTTTACTATTTTGTTATATTTCAAAATTTTCATTAAAATTAATATTTTTTTTCATTTCTTAATTGAGGTATATATTATTATTTTCCCAAAAAAATTAAAGATAGATTTATATTAATATACATTGTTTGAATTGAAAAGATTATTTATATGATCTACAAAGTCACTAAATAGTAATAGTTCTACCATGAAATTTAATTTTATGTACTTAATATTGAACTAAATTCATGTGATATTTATATATGAATTTTTTTTCACAATACTTGATATCATAATATGTTTTTTTATTCAGGGTTTATTAGGAATATGGGATGTTGGTGAAGACCATGGGTATATGTCTGGGTAGTGGATAGATGATTATTCTTTAGAACAGAAGAAATTATAGTTTTTTCCTATCAATACATCTGTCTCAAGATGATACAACTTGAATTAGTTTTGATAAAGTTACATCTATAGTTATAAACATGTAAATATCTGGTCGAGTATTTTATGTCCATAATTATAGTGCATGGTGAGTGTTATCCTACTATAAACCTAGGCTTTCTATCCTTGAGGATATTATTGGGTTATCCTATATATAACATATGAATAGTTATAAATTATTTTAATAGATTATAACACATTATTTCTTAGATTTAATATAAGGTGACATGGATTGAATAGATGGTGTCATGAGTTAGACAACCAATGTATTATGATTCCTAATTAATTGATTTATAATTAAAATTATTTTATCACATAATATATTTTGTGGGCTTTATTAAATGAATATAACTTGGAACTTTTGTTTAAAGGTTGAATGTGATCAAAAATGGAATTATTTTCCTCCTAGGAAACTAAATGAAATATGACCAAGAAGGTGAAACATTGTTATTCTTCCCAATAAACTACCTCATTATAAGATTAACAATCTCAAAATGGATGATTTTCCCGAAACACCTAATAAGATAAAAAATGAGTTTCATCAACACTATTAAGGAATTAATTCTATGTTTCAAATATATTATGTTTGTAGTATGATGAAATTGGGGAAACATCTCAAAGGATCTCTAAAAATTTTCATGTGTGTAATAGAATTGTATAAATAATGTTACTCATGTGGAAAATGAAGTGTTTGGAGGAGGAAGATAAATTTAATCCAAAGGTTCCATTTATCATTACATTCCTTATGAATATGGAATATGGTAAATGTTTGAGCCAGTTCCCAAATGCAATGGAAAAATCATTGACCAAGGAAGATATTATGCACCACCTACCATTAGAATGAAATCATTGTTGTGCTTATGTATTGGAATTTTGGATTTATTCACTAGTTGTGTCAACTCCATGATATTGTTTATAACAATATATTAACATATATATATATATATATATTAATATATAATATTCTTTCATGAATTTAAAACTTATTTAGTGATATGGGATATTTTTAGGAAACCAGTGATTGAGTGAAAGATAATCCTTAATACACACTAGGTAGAAATGTGTTCACATTAGAGATAGATGAGAGGCTCATGGATTGTGACATTCACTCTTATTGACCTATTCATCAGATGATTCTTTATTAGTACCTTTGTGTTCTTGATATAATTGTTTCATATGAAACACATGCGAATGAATTTTATTCATTATTTGAAAGTACCATCTCCATAGGGATATCTAGTTGATACATTTCTGGATTTGAAAAGGTCCAATATTTTTGATATGTTATTATATATGTGAATTATACAGAACTAAATAGAGGTTGTGGTCATGGTAGGTTGCGATACACTAGAAAATGTGGCTTCAGTAGAACACCTCAACAAAAGTGGTCATTCATGTTATATGAACAAGTTAGCTGAGTAGTCTTTTATTTTTATATGATCCTTGTGGGTGAGGTTCTTTCAGCATGTGTATAGTATATATTTGCAACTAAAATGAATTTTCATTGAGGTATGGTGGAATATGTATGAGAGTGTTTCATGGGGTCTTTCATTGTCATATATTTACTAGACATGCTCTTAAAGAATTTTATAACGTTGGGGAGTATGTTGAACAACCATGGACTGACGATGAAATTTATCACATTGTAAGATGAGGAGGGGTGAAGGTTTCTTTCCCTCATTAGTGGACCCCGGTGAGGGATACTGGGGACATTTAGATAGATTAATTCATGTCTAGGAGAACATTCTATTGGTTTTCATATTATTGTGAGGTAATTTAATATTTAACACCTATAAAGTTACATTTGAGTTCATATTTTTTAATCCCCTTTGGTCACCATCGTACTGGTCGCCATAAGTATAAGATACTATTTATGGGTCAGGGGATTTTTCTAGTAATGGATATTGTTATTTTAGTTAATCCAACAGTTTATGAGAAATACCATTTTATATCACAATCTGTATCGAGCTTGCAATGTGGTGTAACTGTATACACTATGACTGCAAGTGGACTGAGAACATGGTTTTTTCACCTTTTGTAGATGAGGAGATTTGTATTTGTAACTTTTCAAGATATAAACCTATTTTTAGATGGATGTTAGGTGTGGGGTGTCCTATTTTGATACCCAATTTTGTATGGGTTCATATAGGTGAGGAAAATTCATTGGCTTATTGTTCCTATTATGGTGTATTTTTATATAGCATGAGAACCCTTTAGAGAACCCAGTTTTCCCACTTGTGAATAGTATTTTTATTTTCTGGATACAAATCCAAAAGGTTGGTAGAGTGTAACAACTTATATATTTCAATGTAAAACATTGGAATAATTTGAGGCTTTTTTTGATGCCACATGCTATGTTGGTATGAGATTTCAGGCCCCATATTGTAGTTGTGTGGTTATACTAAACAGAAAATATATTTTATATCAAGAATCAAATTTTTTCCTAGAAATATTTAATAAATACTAAGAATAGGTTGAGATCATAAATTTTCGATAACAATTGAGTTTAGAATTTGTGTTTAAACCTAGGAATAAAATAAATTTTGTCATCATCATGCACTATGTTGGAGTCAACTGTTGGATGGGTGTTAAATTTATGTTTAATAATCTAATAAAAAATAATTAATTAAAATACTCACCGTATTTTTTATTTTTGTTATTTAAAGGGATGGGAGGTTCTCCACAAAATTGATGGACTAAATGTTAAGAAACTGAGCCAAGGAGGTGCCAAAATACCCCATTTTTGATGTCAGAGTTCACCAGATCGAGTTATAGCTGCTTCGTGGTGTGACATTGTTCCCATAGATTTAGAATTTCAACAAGGTGTAGGAATATTTACTATAATTAATTTAAAACCCCCACATATTCTTTATTTTTAGGGTTAATATCCCAATTATAACTTCTATAGATCCATTGGGGGTAGATCTGTGGGTTTTAAGTGGAAGTGTCTGTTTTTTGGTGGATTTTAGAGGATTCCCAATCTGAATTAATAATCGTGCAATGTTTAGTGTGGGATCACACTCTGTATGGTATTATAATTGGGGGAAGATGATGTTTTTGGGAATAAAAATTGTGTACTGGGTTTATGGACAATGTACCTGGGGTACACGTTTTGTATTTTGGGTACACACTGTGTTGTGATCCAAAGATGTGAGTAAGAAGACACGTCCTTATCTTCCATATTGAGGGAAATGGATGTGTGGATGTACAAGACTAGATGACGTGGGAACAGGTTGAGATATATTTGATTGACAGGACACTTCCATATTACTCGGGTGATAGGACACGCAATGGACCTTGTGTATATGTCGTGTGTCGAGACATGGCTATCCAGACTATGTATAGGTGAGGACACACCCATGGTTTTGTATTAAGTTACACAAACTTTGAAATAGGGTTTACACAATGTATTTTCCTTATGCACATCAATTATTGAGATGAGGCATGGATTGAAGATAATTTTTAGAGATGCACAATTTACCAATGGTACATAAAATATCCTTCCATCCGATATTTATCCATCGTGAATCCACATCTTAAGAAATCATATAGATTCCTTCAACTATCCTATATTGAAAGGTTTTTTATGTAGAACATATTAGTGGCCCTTATTTTTTCATGACAGAAGTGCCTCATGGTGATGATAGTGACACATTTATTTCAGCATTATGTGGAATAATTTCAGTTGAGTGGGTTCCCTTATTCTATTACTATGAGGGTATAATGTTTAAATATATAATAATTAATGGATTTTGATCCTATTTACCAGGTGTGTTCAGATATATTTCATGTATCCCTCTGGGAGAATGGAGTGAGATCCACTATCATATCGTCTTCTGAAGGTGGATTCATGGTATCATAATGACCATATTATATAGGGAATATATCCCTTATCGAGAAGGTAAACCTTTAAGGTTTTACATCATAAACATGGATTTGATACCTTAATTATTGGGTAGTTTCAGTATACTTTGTGAAATCATCATCTATATTATCCCCAAGATAGAGAGTGGTTTAAAAGGGTTTTAAATATTGTAATCTGTATAATCCCAAACAGAAAGGACATATCTAGATTTGTGTATGTGGCGTATCATTGATGTCATATGTTTGATTCTATATATGAGTATCATGGATCTGAATTTCATCATGGTTTGTGGAATACCCCAGTTGACTGGGGTTTTGTCCCCTATTTTAGAATTAATATCATTTGTGTTTATATTTGGTTTGTTGTGCCCCCAGTGGTGTGATCTACTATCATTGTGTTGGGATATTCTTGGTTCTTATTTCATTCATGGAGTCACGCATATGATTTGTATGAGATCCCCAGGCTAAGAATCGTGATCCACTAGATTCCGCCATAACATTCTTCATGGTGAGTCTCGATAAGCATGTTCTATCAGATGAATTCCATCATATAATTTTGTGATATCCTATCATCTTTATGATACCCTATGATTGTGTACTATTAGATTACTTCCATTTGGGATTATAGGGATAATGATGTGAGTTCTCTGGGATGGGTGATAACATTATACCTAAACTACAATCATGCATTAGACTACATTTTGGGTGACAAGAGACTTGAAAACTTGGAAGTGTATATCTATGCATTTCTAGGATTCCATGTGGTGATCTCTATTTCACACACAATGTGGGATAAATTTAATAGAAATATATCACCTATGAATGGTAAAAATTATATTTCCTACACTCTCATGATTAGTTTTTCTCCTCTAACTTATGGTCGCACATAGTGTTTCCTTTCTATTTCTTCATTTTATTTTTTAGTTTTGTGGAACCTATAGGGTATACATATATTGAAACCAACATGTGATTATCCCCAACATGTTGTTTCCTATACTTAACATATGCTTTTTGATTGAGTCCTTAGAGGACCTATAGAATGAAGAGCATACTGAGCTAGAATTATTGAGGCTTATACAGATGGTTGAATTTGATAACAATCCCAGTCTACAGAGGAAGTTAGAATCTTTTATTAGTTTTTGGTGTTCTTCTATTTTTCCATTTTTATGATTTCATTACTATTATTATGAGCCAGGGGTATGGATGAATTTTTTGAATCCAATTTATAACTACCACTAAAAAATTGAATATGTGTGTGTGTGTTTGTTTACATGTACCATTGCCCAATCCTCCCATGGCTGTGATATGCCTGCTCCGAGGTGGTGACCAGCCCCTGTCCTATTGGAAAAGGATGGGGTAGTCAAAAATGGATCATCACCAGCTAGGTGGGCCCCATTGGGTTCGGTCCTGACATTAAATACCATTGAGAACTATATCACCATGCATTTATGCATTCATATTAATTACCAAATTTACACATTTTAAGATATATAATGAATATAATCATGATTATAAAATTACATATATATGCTTTCAGTCAAATTTTAAATAATTAATTCTTTCATAATATAATATTATAATGAAATTAAATAAAACCATCTATTATACACCCCATATTATTAAAAAAACACAGGTGATAATATTTAATAAAATTGTATAAAATAAAATTTAAAAAAAGAATATTTTTACACAAATTAAATCTCTTTGGACATTTACAACCATGATAACCATTATTTTTAAAATAAAAAATATGAATTTAAAACATATCATTAATAGAGAAATAATTTTCTAGAATTTAGAACAAATATTTTTAAACTTTTAATTTTAATTTGAGTTAGTATAAATAACTAAATTTATAGCATAAAATGTTCTTATTGTAATAACCGTATGAAAATTATAATATGGTATATAGTTATTTGGTGAAATCACTATAAACATGTCACAATTTTTGAATTACCTCTATATAGTAGATATAACAGATGATAATTTAAACTTTTTATTTATAATGAGTCAATACAAAATATTTTGGTGAAATTAAATGAATTATTTTATAATTAAATAAAAAAAACTAAATTATTTGAAAAAATACATTTTATATAAAAATTTGTTTCTTAATTATATTTTCCTTTTTAAAATGTTTTTACATTAAAAATTGATTTTAGAAAAATTTATTTACAAAATTCATCTAATGAATACTAAAATAGTTAAATAACGTCCAATAAATAAACTTTGAAAAAATATTAATTGAAATTTAAGAATAAATATCAATGAAATATATTATATTTATATATATTTTTTAACTAAATATTGCATGTTTATTTAAAGGCTATATTTCACATATTTTGAAAATGAAATTTCTGGAAAAAGCTTAGCTATATATTGAAAAAGGAACAAAATTATTCAAACCTTGAATAATACTGGGATATAAAATAATTTTTTTTTAAAATAATTTTCATTTATTTTCATTTTTTTGTTATGAATTTATATTTTATAAAATTAATGATATTTAGATTTAAGGATTTTTTTTGAAATATCATATATATGTCTATAGGGAAATATCATTGTAATCCTAAAATTATTCTTATTGGATATGTAATAGGATTTTGAACACTTAATGTTTAAATGAAATTTTCTATAAAATATAGTTTCGTCTATATATATCATTTGTTTTCATTTAATGTTATATTTTTAATATATTGAAATTTAATTTGATTAATTTGATGTTAAATTTGTTATGGTAATTTTGTAATTCATTAAGAGGGGTCACATAAATATTTTGGTAGAAATTTTTTTCTATGGTCACTAATGAAATTAAGTAATGGATGTAAAAGGGGGTAAATTTACATGTCATGAATGATGTGTGATTAATTTGATATTTATAAATTAAAGATTTATTTTTTTACATGTTATAGTAAATACTACAGTTTTAGCATATGTTTCCACATCGAATAAAATATAATACATTTGATTTCTTCTTTACCATAAAAATATCTCCTATTTATAATAAAATATCATTTTTTCCACTTATAAAAGGGTATCTTCTCCAAAAACTCTAAAAATACTTGTATACATAAAATTTTACATTAATGAATTCTCAATTGTTCTTTATTAATCACCTCTATCATGTTTTTTTTTTCATTTTATCACATGAATCATTAATAAATCTATCTTAATATCAGATGTCATTAAAAAAAGTTTGATTTTCTCAATGTAGGTAATAAATTTATCTACATCTATTTCTTTTACATTCATTTCTCTTAACTTCTAAATCATTGTACCCACTATAATTTTGACATATTTGAATAATTTATCCACTAAAAACATCATATTTTGAAATTTTAAACTCATATTAATATTCATTTTTCTGTAATAATTTATTCTTATTTAGATCGATAGTACCATACATAAGAATTATTATATAAAATTTATATTATGATTTGTTAAAGTAAAGGATTATACTTTATAATGAAGTAATAAGGATACAATTATGTTATGTATTAAATAATATGATGGTAATATATTTATAATTAATTTTATTTAAATATAGAAATTGTTCAAAAAAATTTACAAAAATATTATTTTAATTTTTTTATTATTAACTGTAATAAAATTTGATAAGAAATTCCATTGGGACTCTAAAAAATTTCAAACACGACTATTTTAGTAGAACATTATGATAGTGGTGAATAGATGATCAATTAGCAAGGATAAAATATTTCATACCATTATAAGCATGGAAACAAATGTGCATTTTCTCCCAATCAATAATTTTATTAATTAATGGTTTAAAATATGTAATAAGGAATTATAAAATTTTACTAGTATTTAAAATAAATGTAATCATTTTTTAAATAATTTATAACAATCCAAAAATTATTATATATGGAGATTGAAAGTGTATTACAAAAAATATTTCAATGAATGTGGTTTTCAATATAACTTCTCTTCATGATACTTTTTTTAATATAATAACTTATTTTCATTTATATACAATGAATATTACATAATTAGAATGAGATAAATTAAAATAATATTTATCTATTCACCAACCATAGAAATGTTATGAAGAATATTAACAATTGTATTATTAATAATTAATAATTTATAATAATTTATAATAATCTATATTAATTGATAAACTGTAATATATTTACATACAATTATCCCAAAGTAAAATTATAATTTCTTGAAGAATAATGCATTTATTTTTAGGTGGAAAATGCATGATTTTGAAATACATAACTGTTATTCTTACATTTTTATATCACATAAATTTTCCACTTTTAAAAAGAAAATATAATATGATTTCTTAAATATATAAAATATATTATCATTATTTAATTATAGATTTATATTAAATAATAGTAAGAAACAAAATTGTTAAGAAATTGTTTTTTCTAAAATATAGTTTTAAAAAATATTATACGATTTCATCTAAAAGTAATTTTTTTATTTCGTTCTTTTTTTTATTTAATGGAGTCCCAATTAAGAATGGAAACATTTAATTTTGTATGATATTTCATCTATTTTTTTGGTAAAAAATAACGACAATGGTAAATATTTAAACAAGTTAATATGTTTTAAAAAGATATAATATACCAGGGATAGAATTATTATAAATAGAAATTACATAGAGATATACCGGAAGACATTTTTATTATGGTAATTTCATACCCAAAAGTCTCACTATCAAACCCTTCTTAAACTACCTATTTCTCTGGTGATTCGACCATTACCCCTCATCAAATATATGTTTTAAGGAATTGTCCATTTTTCTCCTATAACAGGGAATCACATCCACCAATTCTCTCATACCCCCAAATCTAAGGAAATTAAACATAAATTCAATATAAATTTATATATCAATTGCATCTCTATGTATTTTCTATTCTTATATAGAGTTCCTTTCAAAAAATTTGAAGTTACCATGTGTGTAAGTCTCTCAAATACCCAAATTGTATTATCAATTACATATATTTTATTTTAATTCCACTTCAAATTCAGTACCACCTAGTAAATTTTTTTATTTCATGGAATTATAATTATATATATTATTATTGATATTTTACTTAGTTTTTCTCATTATAGGATATTCATAAGCCATTTTTGTGACGTAATAATTATTTATAAACTCTCTGGTCTCATTAATTATGAAACCATTAAAATTCATTTTCATTTAATTTTGAAGCAGTATTACCCCCAATATCTGTAAATTAGATACTTTTGATCAATGAAATATACCATTACCTCCATTTATACTAACTTTATAATCCATTATAATTCTCAACCATATCCATAAAAAACACATTCATAAAATTATGTATGTTATAGAGTTTGTGGTTTCATTTCAGTGAAATCCTTATCTGGAAATAAAATACATTATTTTTTCACATGAGTAGATAAAACTATAAATAATAATAATGAAAATTTTTGGTTGTGTATAAACTCATCATTTACTAAGTGAAGAATAAGTTGGCCAAATTTTAAACCATGTTTAATACTCATTGGTGATATTATTTTTATGACATAATATCTATTTCAAATCCTTAAATAAGGATTATTTCCTATCTATATCCCTACACAATTAATTAATTTTTAACACCATTTTATGTCATTCCATGGATATGGGTTTTTCCAACACAGTGTGAATACCTTATTATATCTAGGTTAATTTTGTGTTATTCAACTAGAAATTTTTAATTTGTCATTAGCAGGAGAAAATAGTGACATGAAATATGTTTTTCTTTGATAATTATTCTTTTGATATTAATTAATTTTTATTAATGTCTTTTCTCTCATTTTGATAAAATAATTCGAAATACTAGGTGTAGGGTGAGGTCAAAAAATATTTATCCCCTTAATTAATAGGTTGGTCTCCTAAAGTATAACAAGTTTGGTTAATGTTGTGTAGTCCTTACCAATATTAGAATAACGTCTTGAAGAGAGGACCTGGCAATACATTAGATGTCATTACATGAGTGATTAATGATATGTATAATGTTTAAGTGTGATTCAATTATCCTATGATTAAGATGAAAGTAATTATTAATTTTATGATTTTGAAATAAATTATTATTATTCATGTGATTTTTTGTGTTTTTTTTCATAAATGGATAAATTATTCATTTTTATGGAATCATTCAATTTGTTTATTCCTAGAATATTATTGATGTAATTTTTATTTTATGACATATATGTTGTTTTTCATAATCCCTTACTGAGAATCTAACCCCACACATTTCTTTTTCATCTCTTATTTACCCAACAAACCATGAATACTATTACATAAAATATATTAGAATTGAAATATAATTAATAGGTTTTTTGTTTATATATTATTTATCTTATGATTTCAATGTGATTTAATCTTCATTATGTATCAATGCTATTAATACTACTAAATTACACTCTCATATGTAATTTGTTTCTTCATATTATTTACAATGGTAAAAAAATAACCACAATCATTAGGGTACCAAAATAAGTGTGTTACACTTGTTATCTTTGGAAACTTATTAGAAACTAGAGGGAATTGGATTAAAATAAAATTCATAAATAATATAACCCTTTTATAAAACATTATGAAATTATATAAATATTTTATATTATATTAATTATATAGTATAATTTGTAGTTCATAATTTTATTCAAGAAATAATTAAATATATGATTTTTTATACAAAACCTAATGAGTGAAATGGAAACTGAGTCCTAACTGATATTATTTTTATGGATATTCTTCCTAAGAGGTTCAAAAATGATAGTGTTGAAGATGATAAAATTATAAATATATTATCCAATGTTATTAATACTAACATGCATTATATAAAGACACCAATTTATATATATTCTTGTGAAATTATTTTTTATCCATTCATGAGACATAATCTGTGATCATTTACTGGATTTATTAATCCATTATTAGGTGATAAATGCATTATGGCCATGGAGAGGTTTTTTTAAATTTTACATGTACTGAAATGGGGATGTTTATAATGAAATTTTATCTAGTAATTTCAGATGATAATGTATTATAGTCATTGAATCAAGTCACAAGGACAATGTACGAGATATAAGTTGTTAAATTTGATACATATATGGTGATAATCATTGAAAAATACTATTCTTATGAGTAATGGATTGATATGGAATGTGTATTATTAAATATAAAAGAAAGTTATGTAAAAAACATTTTGTTCAAGAAGATAATTGCATGGATAGAAAGACATTATTGGGTGTAAATATATAATAATAAAATCTTGATTTATTATTTATATAATGGGATAAATACATGAATCCAATCAATTTAACTCTCCAAAAAAATTCAAAAATAAAATATATATTATCAAAGGCCATAATTGGGGATAAATAATTATCCCAGCAATTTATTTTTAATTGATGTAAAGAGACAAGGATGTAAGATGATTATTAGGTAAAAACATTCCAACTAATGGAATAACGGATTTTTTTAATTTTAAACATTTAATAAATTCGAAAATAAGCGCCTCTGGATTTTGAAAAAGGGAATGGTAGATTGATTCAATTTTTGAGAAAAAGGCCATCATGAAATTGAATGTAATGGAATAAGAAAAATTTATTGGATTATGCTTCAACTATAATTATATGGGGAATAATGTCAAAAAATTCTCAAATAACAAAGGGAATTTACCAAAAAATGATCAAGGATGAATTATGAGTTTATAGAGTCTCTATGGCTCATAATAAAGTATATAATGATGTGATATCATTAAAATTAATCATACAATCAATGTATTCTAGTTATTTTTATTATTTCATATCATGATATATATATATATATATATATTCTTATAATATTGAAATATCACCTAATTCATTAATAAATGAGTTTTTTGTTAAAACTTTATACATGAGTCAAATAAAAATAAAAGTGTATCTCCCTATTGTGATTAATTTATATAGTAAGTCATGAATTAAAAACATTTATGTTTTACATATGGTTTACTATGACATAATCCTTAGAATTTATTTCCTATCCAGTTATAATTGAAGCTTTAGTTTACAAGGGAATAAGACTACATTCTCTAAGTCATGAATAGAATCTACTATTTTTAAATGATAGTCATAATTTCCAAATCCTTTCATAAAACCTACTATATTGTCTTAATATAATTAAATTTTAAGAGAGGATGAATCAATGAATAAAAATTATGTCATTAGAATTGAGGATGTATCTGTTATGAGAGATTTTATATTTGTATTTCCTACAGAACTTCAATGATATCTTATATTTTATAATGTTGTATTCATTATTTACAATATCCATGATGCCAATACCATAACTAAGCCTTCCTATATAATATCTATGATAGAAGTAATTAAGCTAATATTACAACTACAAGATTTGTTTCATAATGGATTCACATTCCCGGTTATTTATCTAAAGGGAGTACATATTTTATTTGTGGAAAATTAACATGGATATATGTGGGTGTGAATATATTAAAAATAAATAAATTCCCATAACAGATATAAAATGTATCCATTTCAATGAGAAGATGATATATTTATTATTTTGATGGGATCTTTACACCTTACAAACAATAATCACAATTATAGTTTTTATGATATAATATTCCTGATGCATTATATTATAAAGACAACATTTTTCACAAGGTATGTGCATTGAGAGTTCCATGTAATTATCATTTGGATAACCAATACATCCATAGACATTATGTATTTAATGAATAGAGTATTCATATTATATGTATATATATATATATTTTAGGTTTTTTATTATTGTCTTATTATATATATAATTAGATATATATAAAAAAAATAAATATTGTTATAGATTCATATATGAAACTCGATTAGTGAATGAAATATATTTAGAAATTATTTGGGAGATTTTTGGATTCATAACACACTTTTCATGTCCCAATTGTCACCATGAATGGAATACCAATTTTCCCCACATGGGAAATGAATTTTTTTGAATGGAACACTAAGAAAATATGACATTGATATGTAATTTATTTGACTTAGTTAGGCAGTACAGATAATTTTTGGATAGATTTTATAGATTAGATAATATGAAAACTACTTTTACTTATGAAATTTCTAATTACCATTATCATTGGAATGTCAATAATTTTTTTGAATATCTAATAAATTGGTTACTTAGATTATTAGTATTGAGATTACCATTAAAAAAGGTGGGACTTTTATACACATTTTTTGACCAAAAATAAAAATAGGTTGTGCACTTATGAAGATTGATATAGTTGTTTATTATGGATACATAAAATTTCTGACTCGTGAAACAAAATTACAACTCGTGAGAAAGATTTAGAAGAATTAATATTTTAGTTACTATTATAGACACATTATCATTATAATTAAAGGCTTGAAATTTATATTCATAAATTTGTTTTATATTTTCCCCTAGAGAGATATCTCTATGATAAAAAATAATGTTTTGATCTTATAAATGAATATGTTTTTCACTGTGCTAAAACAATGGGATAGCAAACATGGTTACCTGTGAATTTAATTGGAAGGATAATGGAGTCCCATCTATGATAAGTACAAATAAGGATATAAAATCCAAGCATTTAGTAGTGTTGGCTATGGAAATCATTGATGGTAAACATAATACCTTTTTCATGTAATTTCATAACCATGATTATTAATGACGATAAAAAACCCTAGATGATAATTGTTCTCAAAATAAAATTATTGTTGTAAATTTTTTAAATTGACACACTTGAACCGTATTGATAGAGATTTTATGTTTGGAATGGTAATATTTATACCATTATTACGTGAGACAGATAAGGAATTACTTGACGAATCTCATAGATCATATTATATCATTCATATTGGTATATTTATGATTTATTGCGATCTAAGAGAGATCTTTTAGTGTTGAAACATGAATTATAAAATGGTTTAATATTTCTCAATATTCCTTCTATTCAAATAAGTCATTACAAATAGATAACTCTTACTGGGTGTAACAAAAACATTACGTATCCCGATGTGTAAATGGTGTAATATTACAATGAAAATTTTTAATAGACTACATATTAAATTTATAAAGAATAGTTATATTTGGTTAATTGTGAATCATCTCAAAATTTCTACATAGTTCCTAGAAATAACTGATGGTATTTCCCTTTAACTTCCTCTACGGATCTGTATTAGTAAGATCCTTGTTTTTGGTGAAGAAGATTGAGGTACATAGTTGGTCTATGTTTTTTTATAATCATATACCAAACTGTGTCACCCAGTGACCTTGTTGCAAGGTTTGTTTAACCCTGAATGATGATACTTGTTTCCATGAGAATCCTATAACAAACCATAGGTTTGAAACACATGGTCTATGCATGGTTTTTCTAACCATGCTCCACGATTTTATGAGATGTGGCCTTCAAGACAATGGATAATACATAGTTGGTGCATGGTTTTTAATATCACGTGACCCACTAAAAAGGGTGATTTTACCCTATCACATATGAATCCTTATAACTATCATCCCTCCTTCCATCACAAGCACAAAAACTCTCCAATTGTTTCACCACTTATCCTCTCCACATATTAATTGAAGACTCTCATTCATCTGAGCTCTGATTCAAGAATATTTTGTTTCATAGGAAGTGTCCCAATAATGCTATGACTCTCCTTTATTCTATTATCAGTTTATCTATCTATTTAGATGCCATAATTTTTTGATATATTACACCATATATTCTGTGAGTTTTTATTTTTTTCTATATTTTCAATCATTCCATCTCGAATTTAATGTGAAAATAATATATGGAGAAATCTATAGACATAAGTTTTCTAGGTTATTATTTTTCATTAATATCTTAGTTGTTTCTATCATACACTATTGTCCAGTATTCCAAAAATTCTATTAATTGAATTGAAAAAAAAATATTTTCAAAAATTAAATTTTATATACCATTATTGATATAATCCTATAAACTCATATTGTTGTTGGATATTGATGACCTCGATTCCAACCACCCCTTAGGGAATGTTACTATATGTTCATATGATGCTTTGATGATGATTATTTAACCATACCACCTCATGATGGGGTTTCATCTTGTTAATTATGACTTAAATGAGCACATTTATATAATTGATATATTAAATGCTTCAAATGATATATGAATGTAATGTCTGTTTCTGTTGATCATCGATAAAAATTGAATTAGGCACTTGAATAAATGTTATTAAATGAAAAGTGAAATGAAATAATACATATATTGTAATATGAAAAGTTACATACGATTATGTATTTTATTATGAAAATTATAAATCATTATAGAATGTATATCCATAGCATGTTTTGGATACCTTTACTAGATTTCCTTGACTACCTAGATAATTCTACATGATTCATTGAGGAATTTTCCAGGAGTTGACACCCCTATTTGATTAATTATTTATCTTACAGTGATGGATACAACAACAAAACTATATGGAATCATTAACTACATCAAATATAAATATAATTCTCAAAATTAACTCCATAGATTTAGTAGGATATCTTATGACACAGACCACCTAAAATTTTTTCATTGGAATCCAATAAATTATAGACCATGTATACCTATATCATGACCATGGGGAAGGGAAAATTATTTATTATATATGTTAATCTCCATGGGTTCACCCCAGGGTTACACTTAATGTAACATCCCAAGTAAGTAATGAATAATAGATATTTTTATCCATGTCTATTAATGATTAAGATAGTGTTTTAGAGGCTTAAAATGAAAATAAATACAATCTTATGCATGGAATAAACTAATATTCTTAAAAGATTGTTTTACTGCCTTTTGATGGCAAACCATTTTTGAATCTATATTTTGACAATTTTATAAACTATGTTTGTCAAAATAAACTTATTCTGTATGATTGGGACATAAAAATTTACCTTGTGTGAATTTTTGGTATTTTTCTGACAATGTTCATTTTTTAATGAATAGTGAAAAATACTGCATTTTACATCAAAACTACTTTTTAATCTAATTTATTTATATGATTAGATTATGTTTTGAATTGGTTTTGAAGTGAAATTAGAATATATTTTTACCATTTTATCCAATGGTGGTCATTGGAATCAATTTCACTTTGAAATTGGACTTAAACTAGTATCAATCTTTTGATACTTATTGTTTTGTAAAAACACGCTATTTGCTCTGGCAGCGGAAATTAATTATTAAATTAATTAATGTGACTTATATGATTTGAATTTTGTAAAATAGACTTCATTTTTGAATTCGTAATATTAAATATAGCTTAGGGTGAATTTTTGGTAATTTTCTGAAAAACTTCAATTTTTTATGAATAGTGAAACCACTAAGTGGTAATCAAGCAAACTGATTTTTCAGTTAAATGAAAGTTTACCACTAATGTGTATTGAATTTTGAAAATCCTACATACATGGTTGTCATTAAGAAGGAAAATTTGGATCAATGAGAATATAATAATTTTTTGGTGAATAGTAACTTATTAAGTTCTTAATCGCGATTAGTGGTAATTAGGGTAGTTTAAGGTATAAATAATGCTTTAATAATAGGAAATAACCTAGAAACGTGTCCCAACCTTATTGGTTGTGTCATGGCCGACCAAGACAAGCCATGGGTCAACTTGGGGACCCCATGGAGACACTTTGGTTTGGAAATGACATAAATAACTTTTTATTAAATGTTAAAGTAAAAATGACACAAACAAGAGATGTTTTACAAAAACAATTTTTACATGGGGTTATAAAGATCATATTTTTGATTATAAATATTCACTGGAAAGATAAAACGATTTCCTACATCATAGTAGTTTTTTTAGGATTTTTAGACATTAAATAAATTAAATTATTTATGACATAATAATGATGCAGCGATGACATCATTATTTGACGATTTAAATAAAATGGAAAGACAATGTAAAATATATGAACTACACATGGCCAAAACCAATTGGATGAGTGGATTTCTAACCCTTATCACCTTATCCACGAATTATATAAATTTGGGACCTTTTGAAACCGAAACACATTTTCAAATAAAGTAATATTTCTTTACTTTCCAAAAGTGCCCCTCCTCTCCTCTTATAAAAGGCCCCCACCTCAACCTCATTTCACACACTCTTCAAGCCTTTGGCTCGGACAAACCCTGACCATTTGCTCTCTCCACATCCCTCTCCTCATCCTATAGGATTCCCTTTGGGCAGAATCCTTTCAAAGGAAGCCTTTAGGCTCAACTCAAAAGGAGTTACACTTTTTAAGGTAATTCGTTCTCTCATGTTCATTTGTTTTATTTTGCTTCTCCAACCCCCTAAACTCTTATTATTTACTTCTTTTGTAACAACACCAGTATCATCAATATACTAGGATGTTGTTATAAGATTTATTTGAGCTACAATATCACACAACTACATCAAATGGTTAAAGAACATACGGTTTCCGTGGATGGCGAAATTCTGCCTCCCGAAACGATGATTGTTCAACACTCATTTAACACCTTAAAAGGTGGCCATTATGATGTAACTATTTTTATATATGATATATAATATGTTTATGTTTTCCTTAAGCTTATGTTTTTTTTTTCATTTTGGGAATACCTTTATGGTTTCCATTATGGGTAAACACGATATCTTCATTTTAGGAAGTGTGGACTACCGCCCCCTAAAAGTGATTTGATTCGTTAATACCATATGTGGGATGTGTAAAGGATAAAGTTAATGATATTATATATGTTATTATACTGGAATTATAATATACTCTTATATCATTATGATTCCATTCCAGAAAATATGAAATAGAAATGGAAGTAGCGTTCATGCGTACGTACGGCTTACCGTCTCCATGAACGGTGCATTTCATTTCTTACCTCTAAATTATGTAATATTATAAATGCATGTATGTACTGGATATATATTACATATATGATATCTACATAATGAATACCATTCTGGATATAATGAACCTTTGACCAAATTAACAACATGTAAGTGTAAGAAGTCTATTTTTGACTTAAGAACCAAATACCGACAAAATGAACATTATTAACTTAAATGATTACATGATGTTCATAACATGGTATAAAATGAATAATGAACTTGAAAAAGATTCATAATCAAGTAGAGATTAACTCAAGTTTATTATTCAGGAGATTAAAGAATGGTCGAGTCAAGTCGGATACGAGGTATGGGACTTTGTCTCAATCTCCTTTCATTGAGGCATATTTTATTTTATACACAACTTTCTTTTATACGGTGTATAAACCCCTTTGACTTTTATGTTTATTCAAATGGAATCTTTTTTATACGAAGTGTTTACTAAACGAAAAAAGGGAATGTTTTTGTCGTACGTATGTGGCGACAACGACTTCTCCGCCGTCGTAACCGTTATTTGAGTTTCGGCTTCCTCTACAAGCCATACTTTTTTTTAAAAGAAAAATAAATACCATGTTTTACTTTGGTATTGAAAATGGTTTTCATAATGTTTTTATTATATCAATGTGTTCTATTGATATCTCGTGATTGAAATGTAGAAATGTTATGTTTCCTTTATGCATGTTTTATGTGATATGATTATGTTATGGTTCTTGGGCATTATTATGAAGACGGGTGGTTCCGTGATAAACTAAGGGCGGGTGAGCCCGTTATAGCTCTCCAATGCATTGGGTAATGCGAAGGAGTGAAACGTTAAGGTTTCTCCGAAGAGATTTTAGGGAATATACTGTGATGGGTATTCCAAACGTAACCAAGAGGGTTACTCTCTACGTAAGAATGTTATGAATGCCCCAAGTTACCTTTATGTCTTATGATTTCTATGATTTATTCATGATTTTATTAAGTATGTTGAAGTGCCTATGTTTTATGGGTAAAGTATGATTTCATTCTTATGTATATATGAACTCATGTTTCCTTTCCATGTTTTTTTTATAACCCATACTGAGTTTTTATTCTCATCCCAAGTTTCTGAAATGTTTTTCACAGGTTAAGGGAAAGGTACATGATAAGATGATAGAGTCAAGGATGTGTCAAGAAATAATCTATGTTTTATTTTAAATGTGTTTCCATTGATGGGAATGAAGAATACTATCTTTATGTAACCACTTTGTTTATATGTGGAATGTAATGCAAGTTTTATGATATAATTCTCTAAAACTCTAAACCTGAAAAGATCATCAATGTGTAATCTTGTAATAACTCAAGATTAAGTAAGGTTTAAGGCTGGGGACTTATAGTTGGTATCAGAGGTCGGTTTAGATAACTTTAGGAGTTAGAATTCTATTAAATGATTATCCAAAAATATTTTTTTGAAATGATATAGCATTTAAATATTACCATGTTGCTTCATCTAAGACATGTTTGTTCAGAATGGTTTTCCGCAGAGGAAACAGGGAAGCAGTGCTAGGAAGGCATACAGAAGGAAATAACCTTCCGAATCAGCATCCAAAAATGGTCGGAATTGGAACTGAATAGTTTGTTTCAGTAATGGCGTAGTTGACTCAAGTGATAAATGGCGGTGGTATCCATGCACGAGATCAGCCAGATCAACCGCAGAGGAACATGTCAGCGGTGGAACATTTCATGAGGCAACATCCCCCATCATTCAGAGGATCATCTGACCCTGTGCTAGCTGAAGGGTGGATTAAAGCACTGGAGAAGATTTTTGATGTCATGGGGTGTTCAGACAATCAAAAGGTTAGTCTTGCTATTTACCGTTTGGAGGGTGAAGCAGATCAGTGGTGGTCTATGGTTAAAAATATCAGGGACGCCGATGAGATTGATGCTCTTGACTGGGATGAATTCAAAGGTATGATTCTTGAGAAGTATTTTCCTAAGGCTGTTCGACTTAGGATAGAAAAGCAATTCTTGGAATTGAGGCAAGAGGAAGACTCAGTGGCTACCTATGAAGAAAGGTTCACTCGATTGGCAAGGTATGCTCTAAATTTTATCAGGGACCTTGATAGTAAAATCAATCATTTTTACTCAGGATTAAAGCCAAAGTATCGAAGGGAATTAGCTTCTCGTGAGTTTAAAAGTTATGAAAAGCTTGTTCGATGTGCTGAGAAGGTGGAAATGGAGTTCGCCGATGACCAAGTTTTCTATAACAACCCACAGAAGAAGTGACCGAGGTGGCGGGAGAAAGGTAAGAATTCTTCAAAAAAGTCTGATGGTAAGAGAACTAAGTTTCCAGTTTGTGATAAATGTGGCAAAAGGCATGTTGGGGAATGTCTTCTGAATTCTGGAAAGTGCTACCGATGTGGTAATATGGGACATAAGGCTCGTGATTGCACTGAAAAGGATCAAGGTGAAGGTAAGAACAAATTTGACTTATAGTTAGTGAAATGTTATAAGTGCAATGAGATGGGTCACTATGCAAACGAGTGTCCGACAAGGAGCTTGAGTGATGGGAAGCAGTTAGACTACAAGTAGAAAGGGGTGGTGAAATACTTTGCAACTACTTCAGCCGATGTCGGTCCATCAAATGAAGTTGTATCAGGTACTTTGTTTGTTTTTTCAGATTATGCCAGTGTGTTGTTTGATTCGGGGTCTACACATTCTTTCATCTCTGAAACCTATTCTAGTAAAATGGGAATACCATCTCAAGAAATGACTCCTGAACTTTTGGTAAAAACACCTGGGGGAAGTGTCGAGGCAAAAAGAATTTATAAGAATCTTCCTATCCTTATCTGTGGAAAGAACCTACTTGCAAACCTTATTGTTCTACCTCTAGTAGAGTTTGATGTTATCCTGGGTATGGATTGGCTCTCTATTTACCATGCTAAGATTGACTGTAGAGCTAAAGAAGTTTCTTTTTAGAAAGACTTTCAGTTTTTTTACAAGAATGAACCCTTACTTTTGATAACATATCAAGAGGCCGAGAAACTTATAAAAGATGGAAATGAATGTTACCTTGCACACATCGTTGAAAATAAAGGAACTGTTCAGATTAATGATGTGCCAGTGGTAAATGAGTATCCTGATGTTTTTCCTGATGAGTTGCCTGGAATAATACCAGATCGGGAAGTTGAGTTTACTGTTGAATTAGTTCCTGATGCTAAGCCAATTTCAAAACCCCCTTATCGAATGACACAAATTGAACTTTTAGAGTTGAAGGAGCAATTGCAAGATTTATTAGAGAAAGGTTTCATTAGACCTAGCACATCACCATGGGGTGCTCCTGTTTTACTTGTTATAAAGAAAGATGGTTCTATGAGACTTTGCATTGATTATAGAGTCTTGAATAATATCACTGTTAAGAACAAATATCCTTTGCCTCATATCGATGATTTGTTTGATCAGCTCCAGGGAGCTCAGTTTTTTTCAAAGATTGACTTGAGATCGGGGTACCATCAGCTGAAGGTAAAGGAGGCAGATATTCCGAAGACCGCGTTCCGTACGAGATATGGCCATTATGAATTTGTAGTAATGCCTTTTGGGCTAACCAATGCACCTGCTGTATTCATGGACTTAATGAATAGAATTTTCCATGAATTCTTGGATAAGTTTGTGGTGGTTTTCATTGATGATATTTTGGTGTTTTCTAAAAGTAAAGAGGAGCATGAAAAAAATTTAAGGGCTATCTTGCAAACCTTAAAAGAAAAGAAACTGTATGGGAAATTCAGCAAGTGTGAGTTTTGGTTGCAACAAATTTCTTTCCTTGGTCACATTTTTTCTAAAGATGGAATAACTGTTGATCCTGCAAAAACAAAAGTTGTGGAAGAATGGCCAAGACCCACAAATGTAACCGATATTCGTAGCTTCCTTGGTTTGGCGGGCTATTACCAAAGGTTTGTTAGAAATTTTTCACGGTTATCTAGTCCAATGACTAAGCTAACTCGTAAGGGTGTTAAGTTTATCTGGACAAAAGAATGTGATGATTGTTTTCAGGAATTGAAAAGAAGATTGGTGAATGCTCCAGTTTTGGCACTACCTTCCAGGAATGGTGAGTTTGTTATATACAGTGATGCTTCATTGAAAGGACTTGGTTGCGTCCTAATGCAGAATGATCAGGTAATTGCTTATGCTTCACGACAGTTGAAAACTCATGAGGTAAATTACCCTACACATGATTTGGAACTAGCTGCTGTTGTTTTTGCTTTAAAAATTTGGAGGCATCATTGGTATGGAGTAAAGTGTGAAATATATACCGATCACAAAAGTTTAAAGTATATATTCACTCAGAAAGAGTTAAACATGAGACAGAGGAGATGGCTGAAATTAATCAAGGATTATGATTGTACAATTCATTACCATCCGGGAAAAGCAAATAAAGTGGATGATGCTTTGAGTCGAAAAAGTAATGCTTCATTAACAATGTTGCATTTGGAACGTGATCCTTTGGTTAAGTATTTAATGAACTTTGGCATAGATTTTGTTGGTGCAGGAAGTCCTTCTATTTTGTTTCAGGTATCAGTGAGATCTTCTCTATCAGATAGAATCAAGCAAGCACAGAAGCAAGACAGTGAGTTGCAGAAAAAGGTAGAGCTGGTTCAGAAAGGTAAGTTGCCTGAATTCAACATTGATAATGATTGCGTTTTGAGATTTGGGAAGAGATTGTGTGTGCCTTGTGATTCACAGTTGAAGAGAGAGTTGTTATGTGAAGCTCATAGTTCTCCGTTTTCAGTTCATCCGGGCAGTACTAAGATGTATAGAGATCTGCGGGAGTATTACTGGTGGGATGGAATGAAAAGAGATATTGCTGATTTTACTGTGAAGTGTTTGACATGTCAACAGGTTAAAGCAGAGCGGCAGTTACCGAAAGGGATGCTTCAGCCTTTACCAGTGCCAGAGTGGAAATGGGAGAATATATCCATGGACATTGTTGTTGGATTACCGAAGACATCTTGAGGTAATAATGCAATCTGGGTTATTGTTGATCGCTTGACCAAATCTGCTCATTTCCTTGCTATACGATATTCTTTCTCTCTTGATCAACTTTCCCGTTTGTATCTTAAAGAGATAGTCAGGTTACATGGATTTCCTCTCTCCATTGTATCGGATCGTGATCCCAGGTTTACTTCTAACTTTTAGAAAGGCCTTCAGAAGTCGTTGGGTACTGAATTAAATTTTAGTACAGCTTTTCATCCTCAATCAGATGGGAAGTCAGAACGAACAATTCAGACATTGGAGGATATGCTAAAAGCTTGTTCTATGGATTATCAGGGAAGTTGGGACCAACATCTTTCTTTGGTTGAGTTTTCATATAATAACAGTTTTCATTCCAGTATATAGATGGCACCATTTTAGGCATTATATGGGAAGCGGTGTCGAACTCCATCTTTATGGGATGAAGTGGGTGAAAGGAAGTTGATGGGACCAGAATTGGTAGAAGAGATGGCAGAAAAAGTTCAGCTGATTCAGAAACACATGAGAACAGCTCAGAGCAGGCAGAAGAGTTATGCGGATAACCGGAGAAAGGATCTATCTTTCGAGGTAGGTGATCATGTTTTTCTCAAGGTTTCTCCTTGGAAAAGTGTGATGAGATTTGGTAAGAAAGGAAAGTTGAGTCCAAGGTTTGTTGGACCATACGAAATTCTGGAGAGAGTTGGATCAGTTGCATACCGAGTGGCTTTACCTCAGAGTTTATCTCAGGTACACAATTTTTTTCACATTTCGATGTTGAGAAAGTATATGCCAGATCCATCTCATGTTTTGAGTCCAGAGGTAGTTCAGCTGGAAGAGAACCTATCTTATAAAGAACAACCGGTCCAGATTCTTGACCACAGGGAGCAAGTGTTACGGAATAAGGTGATTCACCAGGTAAAGGTTTTGTGGAAAAACCATATGATTGAAGAGGCAACATGGGAATCCGAAAATGCAATGAGGGATAAGTACCCTCATTTATTTGATAAGTAAATAAATTGCAGGGACGCAATTTTATAAAGGGGGGAAGGATGTAACATCCCAAGTATGTAATGAATAATAGATATTTTTATCCATGTCTATTAATGATTAAGATAGTGTTTTAGAGGCTTAAAATGAAAATAAATACAATCTTATGCATGGAATAAACTAATATTCTTAAAAGATTGTTTTACTGCCTTTTGATGGCAAACCATTTTTGAATCTATATTTTGACAATTTTATAAACTATGTTTCTCAAAATAAACTTATTCTTTATGATTGGGACATCAAAATTTACCTTGTGTGAATTTTTGGTATTTTTCTGACAATGTTCATTTTTTAATGAATAGTGAAAAATACTGCATTTTACATCAAAACTACTTTTTAATCTAATTTATTTATATGATTAGATTATGTTTTGAATTGGTTTTGAAGTGAAATTAGAATATATTTTTACCATTTTATCCAATGGTGGTCATTGGAATCAATTTCACTTTGAAATTGGACTTAAACTAGTATCAATCTTTTGATACTTATTATTTTGTAAAAACACGCTATTTGCTCTGGCAGCGGGAATTAATTATTAAATTAATTAATGTGACTTATATGATTTGAATTTTTTAAAATAGACTTCATTTTTGAATTCGGAATATTAAATATATCTTAGGGTGAAGTTTTTGTAATTTTCTGAATAACTTCAATTTTTGATGAATAGTGAAACCACTAAGTGGTAATCAAGCAAACTGATTTTTCAGTTAAATGAAAGTTTACCACTAATGTGTATTGAATTTTGAAAATCCGACATACATGGTTTTCATTAAGAAGTAAAATGTGGTTCAATGAGATTATAATAATTTTTTGGTGAATAGTAACTTATTAAGTTCTTAATCGCGATTAGTGGTAATTAGGGTAGTTTAAAGTATAAATAATGCTTTAATAATAGGAAAAAACCTAGACACATGTCCCAACCTTATTGGTTGTGTCATGGCCGACCAAGACAAGCCATGGGTCAACTTGGGGACCCCATGGAGACACTTTAGTTTGGAAATGACATAAATAACTTTTTATTAAATGTTAAAGTAAAAATGACACAAACAAGAGATGTTTTACAAAAACAATTTTTACCTGGGGTTATAAAGATCATATTTTTGATTATAAATAGTCATTGGAAAGCTAAAAAGATTACCTACATAATAGTATTTGTTTTATGATTTTTAGACATTAAATAAATTAAATTATTTATGACATAATAATGATGAAGCAATGACATCATTATTTGACGATTTAAATAAAATGGAAAGACAATGTAAAATCTATGAACTACACATGGCCAAAACCAATTGGATGAGTGGATTTCGAACCCTTATCACCTTATCCACGAATTATATCAATTTGGGACCTTTTGAAACCGAAAAACATTATAAAATAAAGTAATATTTCTTTACTTTCCAAAAGTGCCCCTCCTCTCCTCTTATAAAAGGCCCCCACCTCTACCTCATTTCACACACTCTTCAAGCCTTTGGCTCGGCCAAACCCTGCCCATTTTCTCTCTCCACATCCCTCTCCTCATCCTAGAGGATTCCCTTTGGGCAGAATCCTTTAAAAGGAAGCCTTTAGGCTCAACTCAAAAGGAGTTACACTTTTTAAGGTAATTCGTTCTCTCATGTTCATTTGTTTTATTTTGCTTCTCCAACCCCCTAAACTCTTTTTATTTACTTCTTTTGTAACAACACAATTATAATCAATATACTAGGATGTTGTTATAAGATTTATTTGAGCTACACTCTCAAACAACTACATCAAATGGTTAAAGAACATACGGTTTCCGTGGATGGCGAAATTCTGCCTCCCGAAACGATGATTGTTCAACACTCATTTAACACCTTCAAAGGTGGCCATTATGATGTCACTATTTTTATATATGATATATAATATGTTTATGTTTTCCTTAAGCTTCTGTTTTTTTCATTTTGGGCATACCTTTATGGTTTCCATTATGGGTAAACACGATATCTTCATTTTCGGAAGTGCGGACTACCGCCCCCTAAAAGTGATTTGATTCGTTAATACCAAATGTGGGATGTGTAAAGGATAAAGTTAATGATATTATATATGTTATTATACTGGAATTATAATATACTCTTATATCATTATGATTCCATTCCAGAAAATATGAAATAGAAATAGAAGTAGCGTTCATGCGTACGTACGGCTTACCGTCTCCATGAACGGTGCATTTCATTTCTTACATCTAAATTATGTAATATTATAAATGCATGTATGTACTGGATATATATGACATATATGATATCTAAATCATGAATAACATTCTGGATATAATGAACCTTTGACCAAATTAACAACATGTAAGTGTAAGAAGTCTATTTTTGACTTAAGAACCAAATACCGACAAAATGAACATTATTAACTTAACTGATTACATGATGTTCATAACATGGTATAAAAGGAATAATGAACTTGAAAAAGATTCATAATCAAGTAAAGATTAACTCAAGTTTATTATTCAGGAGATTAAAGAACGGTCGAGTCAAGTCGGATACGAGCTATGGGACTTTGTCTCAATCTCCTTTCATTGAGGCATATTTTATTTTATACACAACTTTCTTTTATACGGTGTATAAACCCCTTTGACTTTTATGTTTATTCAAAAAAAATCTTTTTTATATGAAGCATTTACTAAACGACAAAAGGGAATGTTTTTGTCGTACGTATGCGGCGACAACGACTTCTCTGCCGTCGTAACCGTTATTTGAGTTTCGGCTTCCTCTACAAGCCATACTTTTTTTTAAAAGAAAAATAAATACGATGTTTTACTTTGGTATTGAAAATGGTTTTCATAATGTTTTTATTATATCAATGTGTTGTATTGATATCTCGTGATTGAAATGTGGAAATGATATGTTTCCTTTATGCATGTTTTATGTGATATGATTATGTTATGGTTCTTGGGCATTATTATGAAGACGGGTGGTTCCGTGATAAACTAAGGGCGGGTGAGCCCGTTATAGCTCTCCAATGCATTGGGTAACGCGAAGGAGTGAAACGTTAAGGTTTCTTCGAAGTGATTTTAGGGAATATACTGTGATGGGTATTCCAAACGTAACCAAGAGGGTTACTCCCTACGTAAGAATGTTATGAATTCCCCAAGTTACCTTTATGTCTTATGATTTCTATGATTTATTCATGATTTTATGAGGTATGTTAAAGTGCTTATGTATTATGGGTAAAGTATGATTTCATTCTTATGTATATATGAACTCATGTTTCCTTTCCATGTTTTTTTATAACCTATACTGAGTTTTTATTCTCATCCCAAGTTTTTGAAATGTTTTTCACAGGTCAAGGGAAAGGTACATGATAAGATGATAGAGTCAAGGATGTGTCAAGAAATAATCCATGTTTTATTTTAAATGTGTTTCCATTGATGGTAATGAAGAATAATATCTTTATGTAACCACTTTGTTTATATGTGGAATGTAATACAAGTTTTATGATCTAATTCTCTAAAACTCTAAACCTGAAAAGATCCTCAATGTGTAATCTTGTAATAACTCAAGATTAAGTAAGGTTTAAGGCTGGGCCCTTATAGTTGGTATCAGAGGTCGGTTTAGATAAATTTAGGAGTTAGAATTATATTAAATTATTATCCAAAAATATTTTTTTGAAATGATATAGCATTTAAAGATTACCATGTTGCTTCATCTAAGACATGTTTGTTCAGAATGGTTTTCCGCAGAGGAAATAGGGAAGCAGTGTTAGGAAGGCATACAGAAGGAAATAACCTTCCGAATCAGCATCCAAAAATGGTCGGAATTGGAACTGAACAGTTTGTTGCCGTAATGGCGCAGTTGACTCAAGCGATAAATGGCGGTGGTATCCATGCACGAGATCAGCCAGATCAACCGCAGAGGAACATATCAGTGGTGGAACATTTCATGAGGCAACATCCCCCACCATTCAGAGGATCATCTGACCCTGTGCTAGCTGAAGGGTGGATTAAAGCACTGGAGAAGATTTTTGATGTCATGGGGTGTTCAGACAATCAAAAGGTTAGTCTTGCTATTTACCGTTTGGAGGGTGAAGCAGAACCGTGGTGGTCTATGGTTAAAAATATCAGGGACGCCGATGAGATTGATGCTCTTGACTGGGATGAATTCCAAGGTATGTTTCTTGAGAAGTATTTTCCTAAGGCTGTTCGACTTAGGATGGAAAAGAAATTCTTGGAATTGAGGCAAGAGGAAGACTCAGTGGCTGCCTATGAAGAAAGGTTCACTCGATTGGCAAGGTATGCTCCAAATTTTATCCGGGACCTTGATAGTAAAATCAATCGTTTTTACTCAGGATTAAAGCCAAAGTATCGAAGGGCATTAGCTTCTCGTGAGTTTAAAAGTTATGAAAAGCTTGTTCGATGTGCTGAGAAGGTGGAAATGGAGTTCGCTGATGACCAAGTTTTCTATAACAACCAGCAGAATAAGAGACCGAGGTGGCAGGAGAAAGGTAAGAATTCTTCAAAAAAGTCTGATGGTAAGAGAACTAAGTTTCCAGTTTGTGATAAATGTGGAAAAAGGCATGCTGGGGAATGTCTTCTGAATTCTGGAAAGTGCTACCGATGTGGTAATATAGGACATAAGGCTCGTGATTGCACTGAAAAGGATCAAGGTGAAGGTAAGAACAAATTTGACTTACAATTAGTGAAATGTTATAAGTGCAATGAGATGGGTCACTATGAAAACGAGTGTCCGACAAGGAGCTTGAGTGATGGGAAGCAGTTAGACTACAAGCAGAAAGGGGTGGTGAAATCCTTTGCAACTACTTCAGCAGATGTCGGTCCATCAAATGAAGTTGTATCAGGTACTTTGTTTGTTTTTTCAGATTATGCCAGTGTGTTGTTTGATTCGGGGTCTACACATTCTTTCATCTCTGAAACCTATTCTAGTAAAATGGGAATACCATCTCAAGAAATGACTCCTGAACTTTTGGTAAAAACACCTGGGGGAAGTGTCGAGGCAAAAAGAATTTATAAGAATCTTCCTATCCTTATCTGTGGAAAGAACCTACTTGCAAACCTTATTGTTCTACCTCTAGTAGAGTTTGATGTTATCCTGGGTATAGATTGGCTCTCTATTTACCATGCTAAGATTGACTGTAGATCTAAAAAAGTTTCATTTCAGAAAGACTTTCAGTTTTTTTACAAGAATGAACCCTTACTTTTGATAACATATCACGAGGCCGAGAAACTTGTAAAAGATGGAAATGAATGTTACCTTACACACATCGTTGAAAATAAAGGAACTGTTCAGATTAATGATGTGCCAGTGGTAAATGAGTATCCTGATGTTTTTCCTGATGAGTTGCCTGGAATAATACCAGACCGGGAAGTTGAGTTTACTGTTGACTTAGTTCCTGATGCTAAGCCAATTTCAAAACCCCCTTATCGAATGGCACAAATTGAACTTTTAGAGTTGAATGAGCAATTGCAAGATTTATTAGAGAAAGGTTTCATTAGACCTAGCACATCACCATGGGGTGCTCCTGTTTTATTTGTTAAAAAGAAAGATGGTTCTATGAGACTTTGCATTGATTATAGAGCCTTGAATAATATCACTGTTAAGAACAAATATTCTTTGCCTCATATTGATGATTTGTTTGATCAGCTCCAGGGAGCTCAGTTTTTTTCAAAGATTGACTTGAGATCGGGGTACCATCAGCTGAAGGTAAAGGAGGCAGATATTCCAATGACCACGTTCCGTACGAGATATGGCCATTATGAATTTGTAGTAATGCCTTTTGGGCTAACCAATGCACATGCTGTATTCATGGACTTAATGAATATAATTTTCCATGAGTTCTTGGATAAGTTTGTGGTGGTTTTCATTGATGATATTTTGGTGTTTTATAAAAGTAAAGAGGACCATGAAAAACATTTAAGGGCTATCTTGCAAACCTTAAAAGAAAAGATACTGTATGGGAAATTCAGCAAGTGTGAGTTTTGGTTGCAACAAATTTCTTTCCTTGGTCACATTGTTTCTAAAGATGGAATAACTGTTGATCCTGCAAAAACAAAAGTTGTGGAAGAATGGCCAAGACCCACAAATGTATCCGAGATTCGTAGCTTCCTTGGTTTGGCGGGCTATTACCGAAGGTTTGTTAGAAATTTTTCACGGTTATCTTGTCCAATGACTAAGCTAACTCGTAAGGGTGTTAAGTTTATCTGGACAAAAGAATGTGATGATTGTTTTCAGGAATTGAAAAGAAGATTGGTGAATGCTCCATTTTTGGCACTACCTTCCAGGAATGGTGAGTTTGTTATATACAGTGATGCTTCATTGAAAGGACTTGGTTGCGTCCTAATGCAGAATGATCAGGTAATTGCTTATGCTTCACGACAGTTGAAAACTCATGAGGTAAATTACCCTGCACATGATTTGGAACTAGCTGCTGTTGTTTTTGCTTTAAAAATTTGGAGGCATCATTTGTATGGAGTAAAGTGTGAAATATATACCGATCACAAAAGTTTAAAGTATATATTCACTCAGAAAGAGTAAAACATGAGACAGAGGAGATGGCTGGAATTAATCAAGGATTATGATTGTACAATTCATTACCATCCGGGAAAAGTAAATAAAGTGGCTGATGCTTTGAGTCGAAAAAGTAATGCTTCATAAACAATGTTGTGTTTGGAACGTGATCCTTTGGTTAAGGATTTAATGAACTTTGGCATAGAAGTTGTTGGTGCAGGAAGTCCTTCTGTTTTGTTTCAGGTATCAGTGAGATCTTCTCTATCAGATAGAATCAAGAAAGCACAGAAGCAAGACAATGAGTTGCAGAAAAAGGTAGAGCTGGTTCAGAAAGGTAAGTTGACTGAATTCAACATTGATAATGATTGCGTTTTGAGATTTGAGAAGAGATTGTGTGTGCCTTGTGATTCACAGTTGAAGAGAGAGTTGTTATGTGAATCTCATAGTTCTCCGTTTTCAGTTCATCCAGGCAGTACTAAGATGTATAGAGATCTGCGGGAGTATTACTGGTGGGATGGAATGAAAAGAGATATTGCTGATTTTACTGTGAAGTGTTTGACATGTCAACAAGTTAAAGCAGAGCGGCAGTTGCCGAAAGGGATGCTTTAGCCTTTACCAGTGCCAGAGTGGAAATGGGAGAATATATACATGGACTTTGTTGTTGGATTACCGAAGACATCTCGAGGTAATAATGCAATCTGGGTTATTGTTGATCGCTTGACCAAATCTGCTCATTTCCTTGCTATACGAGATGCTTTCTCTCTTGATCAACTTTCCCGTTTGTATCTTAAAGAGATAGTCAGGTTACATGGAGTTCCTCTCTCCATTGTATCAGACCGTGATCCCAGGTTTACTTCTAACTTTTGGAAAGGCCTTCAGAAGTCGTTGGGTACTGAATTAAATTTTAGTACAGCATTTCATCCTCTATCAGATGGGCAGTCAGAACGAACAATTCAGACATTGGAGGATATGCTACGAGCTTGTTCTATGGATTATCAGGGAAGTTGGGACCAACATCTTTCTTTGGTTGAGTTTTCATATAATAACAGTTTTCATTCCAGTATACAGATGGCACCATTTCAGGCATTATATGGGAAGCGGTGTCGAACTCCAGCTTTCTGGGATGAAGTGGGTGAAAGGAAGTTGATGGGACCAGAATTGGTAGAAGAGATGGCAGAAAAAGTTCAGCTGATTCAGAAACACATGAGAACAGTTCAGAGCAGGCAGAAGAGTTATGCGGATAACCGGAGGAAGGATCTATCTTTCGAGGTAGGTGATCATGTTTTTCTCAAGGTTTCTCCTTGGAAAAGTGTGATGAGATTTGGTAAGAAAGGAAAGTTGAGTCCAAGGTTTGTTGGACCATACAAAATTCTGGAGAGAGTTGGATCAGTTGCATACCGAGTGGCTTTACCTCCGAGTTTATCTCAGGTACACAATGTTTTTCACGTTTCGATGTTGAGAAAGTATATTCCAGATCCATCTCATGTTTTGAGTCCAGAGGTAGTTCAGCTAGAAGAGAACCTATCTTATGAGGAACAACCGGTCCAGATTCTTGACCACAGGGAGCAAGTGTTACGGAATAAGGTGATTCACCAGGTAAAAGTTTTGTGGAAAACCCACATGATTGAAGAGGCAACATGGGAATCAAAAAATGCAATGAGGGATAAGTACCCTCATTTATTTGATAAGTAAATAAATTGCGGGGACGTAATTTTCTAAAGGGGGGAAGGATGTAACATCCCAAGTAAGTAATGAATAATTGATATTTTTATCCATGTCTATTAATGATTAAGATAGTGTTTTAGAGGCTTAAAATGAAAATAAATACAATCTTATGCATGGAATAAACTAATATTCTTAAAAGATTGTTTTAATGCCTTTTGATGGCAAACCATTTTTGAATCTATATTTTGACAATTTTATTAACTGTGTTTTTCAAAATAAACTTATTATTTATGATTGAGACATCAAAATTTACCTTGTGTGAATTTTTGGTATTTTTCTGACAATGTTCATTTTTTAATGAATAGTGAAAAATACTGCATTTTACATCAAAACTACTTTTTAATATAATTTATTTATATGATTAGATTATGTTTTGAATTGGTTTTGAAGTGAAATTAGAATATATTTTTACCATTTTATCCAATGGTGGTCATTGGAATCAATTTCACTTTGAAATTGGACTTAAACTAGTATCAATCTTTTGATACTTATTGTTTTGTAAAAACACGCTATTTGCTATGGCAGCGGGAATTAATTATTAAATTAATTAATGTGACTTATATGATTTGAATTTTGTAAAATAGACTTCATTTTTGAATTCGGAATATTAAATATAGCTTAGGGTGAATTTTTGGTAATTTTCTGAAAAACTACAATTTTTGATGAATAGTGAAACCACTAAGTGGTAATCAAGCAAACTGATTTTTCAGTTAAATGAAAGTTTACCACTAATGTGTATTGAATTTTGAAAATCCGACATACATGGTTGTCATTAAGAAGTAAAATGTGGTTCAATGAGATTATAATAATTTTTTTGGTGAATAGTAACTTATTAAGTTCTTAATCGCGATTAGTGGTAATTAGGGTAGTTTAAGGTATAAATAATGCTTTAATAATAGGAAATAACCTAGACACATGTCCCAACCACATTGGTTGTGTCATGGCCGACCAAGAAAAGCCATGGGTCAACTTGGGGACCCCATGGAGACACTTTGGTTTGGAAATGACATAAATAACTTTTTATTAAATGTTAAAGTAAAAATGACACAAACAATAGATGTTTTACAAAAACAGTTTTTACATGGGGTTATAAAGATCAGATTTTTTATTATAAATAGTCATTTGAAAGATAAAAATATTTCCTACATCATAGTATTTTTTTAGGATTTTTAGACATTAAATAAATTAAATTATTTATGACATAATAATGATGCAGCGATGACATCATTATTTGACGATTTAAATAAAATGGAAAGACAATGTAAAATCTATGAACTACACATGGCCAAAACCAATTGGATGATTCGATTTTTAACCCTTATCACCTTATTCACGAATTATATCAATGTGGGACCTTTTGAAACCGAAACACATTTTCAAATAAAGTAATATTTCTTTACTTTCCAAAAGTGCCCCTCCTCTCCTCTTATAAAAGGCCCCCACCTCTACCTCATTTCACACACTCTTCAAGCCTTTGGCTCGGCCAAACCCTTCCCATTTGCTCTCTCCACATCCCTCTCCTCATCCTAGAGGATTCCCTTTGGGCATAATCCTTTCAATGTAAGCCTTTAGGCTCAACTCAAAAAGAGTTACACTTTTTAAGGTAATTCGTTCTCTCATGTTCATTTGTTTTATTTTGCTTCTCCAACCCCCTAAACTCTTATTATTTACTTCTTTTGTAACAACACCAGTATAATCAATATACTAGGATGTTGTTATAAGATTTATTTGAGCTACACTCTCACACAACTACATCAAATGGTTAAAGAACATACGGTTTCCGTGGATGGCGAAATTCTGCCTCCCGAAACGATGATTGTTCAACACTCATTTAACACCTTCAAAGGTGGCCATTATGATGTCACTATTTTTATATATGATATATAATATGTTTATGTTTTCCTTAAGCTTCTGTTTTTTTTTCATTTTGGGCATACCTTTATGGTTTCCATTATGGGTAAACACGATATCTTCATTTTAGGAAGTGTGGACTACCGCCCCCTAAAAGTGATTTGATTCGTTAATACCATATGTGGGATGTGTAAAGGATAAAGTTAATGATATTATATATGTTATTATACTGGAATTATAATATACTCTTATATCATTATGATTCCATTCCAGAAAATATGAAATAGAAATGGAAGTAGCGTTCATGCGTACGTACGGCTTACCGTCTCCATGAACGGTGCATTTCATTTCTTACCTCTAAATTATGTAATATTATAAATGCATGTATGTACTGGATATATATGACATATATGATATCTACATCATGAATACCATTCTGGATATAATGAACCTTTGACCAAATTAACAACATGTAAGTGTAAGAAGTCTATTTTTGACTTAAGAACCAAATACCGACAAAATGAACATTATTAACTTAACTGATTACATGATGTTCATAACATGGTATAAAAGGAATAATGAACTTGAAAAAGATTCATAATCAAGTAGATATTAACTCAAGTTTATTATTCAGGAGATTAAAGAACGGTCAAGTCAGGTCTGATACGAGGTATGGGACTTCGTCTCAATCTCCTTTCAGTGAGGCATATTTTATTTTATACACAACTTTCTTTTATACGGTGTATAAACCCCTTTGAATTTTATGTTTATTCAAAAGGAATCTTTTTTATACAAAGCGTTTACTAATCGAAAAAAGGGAATGTTTTTGTCGTACGTATGCGGCGACAACGACTTCTCGGCCGTCGTAACCGTTATTTGAGTTTCGGCTTCCTCCAAAAGCCATAATTTTTTTTAAAAAGAAAAATAAATACCATGTTTTACTTTGGTATTGAAAATGGTTTTCATAATTTTTTTATTATATCAATGTGTTGTATTGATATCTCGTGATTGAAATGTGGAAATGTTATGTTTCCTTTGTGCATGTTTTATGTGATATGATTATGTTATGGTTCTTGGGCATTATTATGAAGGCGGGTGGTTCCGTGATAAACTAAGGGCGGGTGATCTCGTTATAGCTCTCCAATGCATTGGGTAATGCGAAGGAGTGAAACGTTAAGGTTTCTCCGAAGAGATTTTAGGGAATATACGGTGATGGGTATTCCAAACATAACCAAGAGGGTTACTCTCTACGTAATAATGTTATGAATGCCCCAAGTTACCTTTATGTCTTATTATTTCTATGATTTATTCATGATTTTATGATGTATGTTAAAGTGCCTATGTTTTATGGGTAAAGTATGATTTCATTCTTATGTATATATGAACTCATGTTTCCTTTCCATGTTTTTTTTATAACCCATACTGAGTTTTTATTCTCATCCCATGTTTTTGAAATGTTTTTCACAGGTCAAGGGAAAGATACATGATAAGATGATAGAGTCAAGGATGTGTCAGGAAATAATCCATGTTTTATTTTAAATGTGTTTCCATTGATGGGAATGAAGAATACTATCTTTATGTAACCACATTGTTTATATGTGGAATGTAATGAATGTTTTATGATCTAATTCTCTAAAACTCTAAACATGAAAAGATACTCAATGTGTAATCTTTTAATAACTCAAGATTAAGTAAGGTTTAAGGCTAGGGCCTTATAGTTGGTATCAGAGGTCGGTTTAGATAACTTTAGGAGTTAGAATTCTATTAAATGACTATCCAAATATATTTTTTTGAAATGATATAGCATTTAAAGATTACCATGTTGCTTCATCTAAGACATGTTTGTTCAGAATGGTTTTCCGCAGAGGAAACAGGGAAGCAGTGCTAGGAAGGCATACAGAAGGAAATAACCTTCCGAATCAGCATCCAAAAATGGTCGGAATTGGAACTGAACAGTTTGTTGCAGTAATGGCGCAGTTGACTCAAGCGATAAATGGCGGTGGTATCCATGCACGAGATCAGCCAGATCAACCGCAGAGGAACATGTCAGTGGTGGAACATTTCATGAGGCAACATCCCCCATCATTCAGAGGATCATCTGACCCTGTGCTAGCTGAAGGGTGGATTAAAGCACTGGAGACGATTTTTGATGTCATGGGGTGTTCAGACAATCAAAAAGTTAGTCTTGCTATTTACCGTTTGGAGGGTGAAGCAGATCAGTGGTGGTCTATGGTTAAAAATATCGGGGACGCTGATGAGATTGATGCTCTTGACTGGGATGAATTCAAAGGTATGTTTCTTGAGAAGTATTTTCCTAAGGCTGTTCGACTGAGGATGGAAAAGCAATTCTTGGAATTGAGGCAAGAGGAAGACTCGGTGGCTGCCTATGAAGAAAGATTCACTCGATTGGCAAGGTATGCTCCAAATTTTATCCGTGAACTTGATAGTAAAATCAATCATTTTTACTCAGGATTAAAGCCAAAGTATCGAAGGGAATTAGCTTCTCGAGAGTTTAAAAGTTATGAAAAGCTTATTCGATGTGCTGAGAAGGTGGAAATGGAGTTCGCCGATACCAAGTTTTCTATAACAACCAGCAGAAGAAGAGACCGAGGTGGCAGGATAAAGGTAAGAATTCTTCAAAAAAGTCTGATGGTAAGAGAACTAAGTTTCCAGTTTGTGATAAATGTGGAAAAAGGCATGCTGGGGAATGTCTTCTTAATTCTGGAAAGTGCTACCGATGTGGTAAGATGGGACATAAGGCTCGTGATTGCACTGAAAAGGATCAAGGTGAAGGTAAGAACAAATTTGACTTACAGTTAGTGAAATGTTATAAGTGCAATGAGATGGGTCACTATGCAAACGTGTGTCCGACAAGGAGCATGAGTGATGGGAAGCAGTTAGACTACAAGCAGAAAGGGGTGGTGAAATCCTTTTCAACTACTTCAGCAGATGTCGGTCCATCAAATGAAGTTGTATCAGGTACTTTGTTTGTTTTTTCAGATTATGCCAGTGTGTTGTTTGATTCGGGGTCTACACATTCTTTCATCTCTGAAACCTATTCTAGTAAAATGGGAATACCATCTCAAGAAATGACTCCTGAACTTTTGGTAAAAACACCTGGGGGAAGTGTCGAGGCAAAAAGAATTTATAAGAATCTTCCTATCCTTATCTGTGGAAAGAACCTACTTTCAAACCTTATTGTTCTACCTCTAGTAGTGTTTGATGTTATCCTGGGTATGGATTGGCGCTCTATTTACCATGCTAAGATTGACTGTAGAGCTAAAGAAGTTTCTTTTCAGAAATACTTTCAGTTTGTTTACAAGAATGAACCCTTACTTTTGATAACATATCACGAGGCCGAGAAACTTGTAAAAGATGGAAATGAATGTTACCTTGAACACATCGTTGAAAATAAAGGATCTGTTCAGATTAATGATGTGCCAGTGGTAAATGAGTATCCTGATGTTTGTCCTGATGAGTTTCCTGGAATAATACCAGATCGGGAAGTTGAGTTTACTGTTGACTTAGTTCCTGATGCTAAGCCAATTTCAAAACCCCCTTATCGAATGGCACAAATTGAACTTTTAGAGTTGAAGGAGCAATTGCAAGATTTGTTAGAGAAATGTTTCATTAGACCTAGCACATCACCATGGGGTGCTCCTGTTTTATTTGTTAAAAAGAAAGATGGTTATATGAGACTTTGCATTGATTATAGAGCCTTGAATAATATCACTGTTAAGAAAAAATATCCTTTGCCTTATATCGATGATTTGTTTGATCAGCTCCAGGGGGCTCAGTTTTTTTCAAATATTGACTTGAGATCGGGGTACCATCAGCTGAAGGTAAAGGAGGCAGTTATTCCGAAGACCGCGTTCTGTACGAGATATGGCCATTATGAATTTGTAGTAATGCCTTTTGGGCTAACCAATGCACCTGCTGTATTCATGGACTTAATGAATAGAATTTTCCATGAGTTCTTGGATAAGTTTGTGGTGGTTTTCATTGATGATATTTTGTTGTTTTCTAAAAGTAAAGAGGATCATGAAAAACATTTAAGGGCTATCTTGAAAACCTTAAAAGAAAAGAAACTGTATGGGAAATTCAGCAAGTGTGAGTTTTGGTTGCAACAAATTTCTTTCCTTGGTCACATTGTTTCTAAAGATGGAATAACTGTTGATCCTGCAAAAACAAAAGTTGTGGAAGAATGGCCAAGACCCACAAATGTAACCGAGATTCGTAGCATCCTTGGTTTGGCAGGCTATTACCGAAGGTTTTTTAGAAATTTTTCACGGTTATCTAGTCCAATGACTAAGCTAACTCGTAAGGGTGTTAAGTTTATCTGGACAAAAGAATGTGATGATTGTTTTCGGGAATTGAAAAGAAGATTGGTGAATGCTCCAGTTTTGGCACTACCTTCCAGGAATGGTGAGTTTGTTATATACAGTGATGCTTCATTGAAAGGACTTGGTTGCGTCCTAATGCAGAATGATCAGGTAATTGCTTATGCTTCACGACAGTTGAAAACTCATGAGGTAAATTACCCTACACATGATTTGGAACTAGATGCTGTTGTTTTTGCTTTAAAAATTTGGAGGCATCATTTGTATGGAGTAAAGTGTGAAATATATACCGATCACAAAAGTTTAAAGTATATATTCACTCAGAATGAGTTAAACATGAGACAGAGGAGATGGCTGGAATTAATCAAGGATTATGATTGTACAATTCATTACTATCCGGGAAAAGAAAATAAAGTGGCTGATGCTTTGAGTCGAAAAAGTAATGCTTCATTAACAATGTTGCGTTTGGAACGTGATCCTTTGGTTAAGGATTTAATGAACTTTGGCATAGAAGTTTTTGGTGCAGGAAGTCCTTCTGTTTTGTTTCAGGTATCAGTGAGATCTTCTCTATCAGATAGAATCAAGCAAGCACAGAAGCAAGACAGTGAGTTGCAGAAAAAGGTAGAGCTGGTTCAGAAAGGTAAGTTGCCTGAATTCAACATTGATAATGATTGCGTTTTGAGATTTGGGAAGAGATTTTGTGTGCCTTGTGATTCACAGTTGAAGAGAGATTTGTTATGTGAAGCTCATAGTTCTCCGTTTTCAGTTCATCCGGGCAGTACTAAGATGTATATAGATCTGCGGGAGTATTACTGGTGGGATGGAATGAAAAGAGATATTGCTGATTTTACTGTGAAGTGTTTGACATGTCAACATGTTAAAGCAGAGCGGTAGTTACCGAAAGGGATGCTTCAGCCTTTACGAGTTCCAGAGTGGAAATGGGAGAATATATCCATGGACTTTGTTGTTGGATTACCGAAGACATCTCGAGGTAATAATGCAATCTGGGTTATTGTTGATCGCTTGACCAAATCTGCTCATTTCCTTGCTATACGAGATGCTTTCTCTCTTGATCAACTTTCCCATTTGTATCTTAAAGAGATAGTCAGGTTACATGGAGTTCCTCTCTCCATTGTATCAGATCGTGATCCCAGGTTTACTTCTAACTTTTGTAAAGGCCTTCAAAAGTCATTGGGTACTGAATTAAATTTTAGTACAGCTTTTCAACCTCAATCAGATGGGCAGTCAGAACGAACAATTCAGACATTGGAGGATATGCTACAAGCTTGTTCTATGGATTATCAGGGAAGTTGGGACCAACATCTTTCTTTGGTTGAGTTTTCATATAATAACAGTTTTCATTCCAGTATACAGATGGCACCATTTCAGGCATTATATGGGAAGCGGTGTCGAACTCCAGCTTTCTGGGATGAAGTGGGTGAAAGGAAGTTGATGGGACCAGAATTGGTAGAAGAGATGGCAGAAAAAGTCCAGTTGATTCAGAAACACATGAGAACAGCTCAGAGCAGGCAGAAGAGTTATGCGGATAACCGGAGGAAGGATCTATCTTTCGAGGTAGGTGATCATGTTTTTCTCAAGGTTTCTCCTTGGAAAAGTGTGATGAGATTTGGTAAGAAAGGAAAGTTGAGTCCAAGGTTTGTTGGACCATACAAAATTCTGGAGAGAGTTGGATCAGTTGCATACCGAGTGGCTTTACCTCCAAGTTTATCTCAGGTACACAATGTTTTTCACGTTTCGATGTTGAGAAAGTATATGCCAGATCCATCTCATGTTTTGAGTCCATAGGTAGTTCAGCTGGAAGAGAACCTATCTTATGAGGAACAACCGGTCCAGATTCTTGACCACAGGGAGCAAGTGTTACGGAATAAGGTGATTCACCAGGTAAAGGTTTTGTGGAAAAACCACATGATTGAAGAGGCAACATGGGAATCCGAAAATGCAATGAGGGATAAGTACCCTCATTTATTTGATAAGTAAATAAATTGCGGGGACGCAATTTTCTAAAGGGGGGAAGGATGTAACATCCCAAGTAAGTAATGAATAATAGATATTTTTATCCATGTCTATTAATGATTAAGATAGTGTTTTAGAGGCTTAAAATGAAAATAAATACAATCTTATGCATGGAATAAACTAATATTCTTAAAAGATTGTTTTACTGCCTTTTGATGGCAAACCATTTTTGAATCTATATTTTGACAATTTTATAAACTATGTTTGTCAAAATAAACTTATTCTTTATGATTGGGACATCAAAATTTACCTTGTGTGAATTTTTGGTATTTTTCTGACAATGTTCATTTTTAAATGAATAGTAAAAAATACTGCATTTTACATCAAAACTACTTTTTAATCTAATTTATTTATATGATTAGATTATGTTTTGAATTGGTTTTGAAGTGAAATTAGAATATATTTTTACCATTTTATCCAATGGTGGTCATTGGAATCAATTTCACTTTGAAATTGGACTTAAACTAGTATCAATCTTTTGATACTTATTGTTTTGTAAAAACACGCTATTTGCTCTGGCAGCGGGAATTAATTATTAAATTAATTAATGTGACTTATATGATTTGAATTTTGTAAAATAGACTTCATTTTTGAATTCGGAATATTAAATATAGCTTAGGGTGAATTTTTGGTAATTTTCTGAAAAACTTCAATTTTTGATGAATAGTGAAACCACTAAGTGGTAATCAAGCAAACTGATTTTTCAGTTAAATGAAAGTTTACCACTAATGTATTGAATTTTGAAAATCCGACATACATGGTTGTCATTAAGAATTAAAATGTGGTTCAATGAGATTATAATAATTTTTTGGTGAATAGTAACTTATTAAGTTCTTAATCGCGATTAGTGGTAATTAGGGTAGTTTAAGGTATAAATAATGCTTTAATAATAGGAAATAACCTAGACACATGTCCCAACCTTATTGGTTGTGTCATGGCCGACCAAGACAAGCCATTGGTCAACTTGGGGACCCCATGGAGACACTTTGGTTTGGAAATGACATAAATAACTTTTTATTAAATGTTAAAGTAAAAATGACACAAACAAGAGATGTTTTACAAAAACAGTTTTTACATGGGGTTATAAAGATCAGATTTTTTATTATAAATATTCATTGAAAAGATAAAAAGATTTCCGACATCATAGTATTTTTTTTAGGATTTTTAGACATTAAATAAATGAAATTATTTATGACATAATAATGATGCAGCGATGACATCATTATTTGACGATTTAAATAAAATGGAAAGACAATGTAAAATCTATGAACTACACATGGCCAAAACCAATTGGATGAGTGGATTTCGAACCCTTATCACCTTATCCACGAATTATATCAATGTGGGACCTTTTGAAACCGAAACACATTTTCAAATAAAGTAATATTTCTTTACTTTCCAAAAGTGCCCCTCCTCTCCTCTTATAAAAGGCCCCCACCTCTACCTCATTTCACACACTCTTCAAGCCTTTGGCTAGGCCTACCCCTGCCCATTTGCTCTCTCCACATCCCTCTACTCATCCTAGAGGATTCTATTTGGGCAGAATCCTTTCAAAGGAAGCCTTTAGGCTCAACTCAAAAGGAGTTACACTTTTTAAGGTAATTCGTTCTCTCATGTTCATTTGTTTTTTTTTTGCTTCTCCAACCCCCTAAACTCTTTTTATTTACTTATTTTGTAACAACAAAAGTATAATAAATATACTAGGATGTTTTTATAAGATTTAGTTGAGCTACACTCTCACACAACTACATAAAATGGTTAAAGAACATACGGTTTCCGTGGATGGCGAAATTCTGCCTCCCGAAATGATGATTGTTCAACACTCATTTAACACCTTCAAAGGCGGCCATTATGATGTCACTATTTTTATATATGATATATAATATGTTTATGTTTTCCTTAAGCTTCTGTTTTTTTTATTTTGGGCATACCTTTATGGTTTCCATTATGGGTAAACACGATATCTTTATTTTAGGAAGTGCGGACTACCGCCCCCTAAAAGTGATTTGATTCCTTAATACCATATGTGGGATGTGTAAAGGATAAAGTTAATGATATTATATATGTTATTATACTGGAATTATAATATACTCTTATATCATTATGATTCCATTCCAGAAAATATGAAATAGAAATGGAAGTAGCGTTCATGCGTACGTACGGCTTACCGTCTCCATGAACGGTGCATTTCATTACTTACCTCTAAATTATGTAATATTATAAATTCATGTATGTACTGGATATATATGACATATATGATATCTACATCATGAATAAAATTCTGGATATAATGAACCTTTGACCAAATTAACAACATGTAAGTGTAAGAAGTCTATTTTTGACTTAAGAACCAAATACCGACAAAATGAACATTATTAACTTAACTGATTACATGATGTTCATAACATGGTATAAAAGGAATAATGAACTTGAAAAAGATTCATAATCAAGTAGAGATTAACTCAAGTTTATTATTCAGGAGATTAAAGAATGGTCGAGTCAAGTCGGATACGAGGTATGGGACTTCGTCTCAATCTCCTTTCATTGAGGCATATTTTATTTTATACACAAATTTCTTTTATACGGTGTGTAAACCCCTTTGACTTTTATGTTTATTCAAAAGGAATATTTTTTATACGAAGCGTTTACTAAACGACAAAAGGGAATGTTTTTGTCGTACGTATGTGGCGACAACGACTTCTCCGCCGTCGTAACCGTTATTTGAGTTTCGGCTTCCTCTACCAGCCATACTTTTTTTAAAAGAAAAATAAATACCATGTTTTACTTTGGTATTGAAAATGGTTTTCATAATGTTTTTATTATATCAATGTGTTGTATTGATATCTCGTGATTGAAATGTGGAAATGTTATGTTTTCTTTTATGCATGTTTTATTTGATATGATTATGTTATGGTTCTTGGGCATTATTATGAAGACGGGTGGTTCCGTGATAAACTAAGGGCGGGTGAACCCGTTATAGCTCTCCAATGCATTGGGTAACGCGAAGGAGTGAAACGTTAAGGTTTCTAAGAAGATATTTTAGGGAATATACTTTGATGGGTATTCCAAACGTAACCAAGAGGGTTACTCCCTACGTAAGAATGTTATGAATGCCCCAAGTTACCTTTATGTCTTATGATTTCTATGATTTATTCATGATTTTATGAGGTATGTTAAAGTGCCTATGTTTTATGGGTAAAGTATGATTTCATTCTTATGTATATATGAACTCATGTTTCCTTTCCATGTTTTTTTTATAACCCATACTGAGTTTTTATTCTCATCCCAAGTTTTTGAAATGTTTTTCACAGGTCAAGGGAAAGGTACATGATAAGATGATAGAGTCAAGGATGTGTCAAGAAATAATCCATGTTTTATTTTAAATGTTTTTCCATTGATGGTAATGAAGAATACTATCTTTATGTAACCACTTTGTTTATATGTGGAATGTAATGCATGTTTTATGATCTAATTCTCTAAAACTCTAAACCTGAAAAGATCCTCAGTGTGTAATCTTGTAATAACTCAAGATTAAGTAACGTTTAAGGCTGGGGCCTTATACTTAACCCAATGTTTACAACATCAATGTTAATAATTGTGAGTTAGTTTGACTTTTTAATGTAGTGGTTTTACTAATGTGCCAATATACTTGGAAGCCTTGTTGATATTAATCATTTCATCATATGTTCTATATATATGTGTTTATAAATACTTGTGAGATAAAATTTGTTAAGAGACATTCTGAAATCGGGAAAAGCTAGTAGAGTTGGAAGGAATCCCCAATAAACTCAAGATGGATGGGTTTCAGTTTATCAAATATATTTATTTATCATCATACATGAACACATTTAATTTTATATTATTAGGATTAGTAATATTATAAATACATGGTGTGGAAATATTGAATATTAATCAGACCCTATTAAGGCTTCTGTTTGGTTCCCAGAGAGACTGTATGGATACAAGTAGGTTCAAAGAGATATTCCCCACAATGGAGGTTTGATTTTCAATACTTGGATACATTAAAGGATAAGAGGAAATAGATAGTTATCATGATGTTGTTGGAGTAGAGCTTGTCTAATTTTTTGTATAACTATATAAAAATTATTATTTCACTTTTAATATTATGTTCCCCTTACTTCCTCTATGTGATGTATCATAGTATTATCATCATTTGTATATAAAATAAATATTATTTATTTATTTATTTATTTTTTAGATGTTTATTCCAGAATTTTCCATTATTATGTTTCTAATTGTTATTTATTATTTACAGTTGTGCTTAAGTATAATAATGAGGGTTTAGTTCCCCACCATACAATCATGGACCTTCACTACTAATCAGAAACAACTTAATTACATGGATGTTTTTAGATCCCTTGTTGCCACCAAATATAGTCACTTATGATTATACCACACTAGGTACTTCACGAAGTGGAATTAGAGTTTTATTTTCCTTCAAACTAATATTTTGGTTTCATAAAAAAGAGAATTATATGTGTTCGAATTTGTTAAGGAGCATGTTCCAAGGAGTAATTAATAGACATATAAACAAAATCCATGTTTCTAGGGATATGGATTTCAATTACTGTTATTTCCTAATATAGTTGTATAAATTTTAATATAGGGTTACACACATGATTTATAATATATGATATATCTTTGGAATTTAACACAATACTAGTTACAATAAGGGATTATTGTTCAATAATTGTTATACGTGCTTGAGGATTTATATTTCACACATATGTCATGCCACATTAATTTTCTTGTGTGTATCAACTATTTGATATCGATGGTCCCTTGGATATTATATTCTGGATTTTGATAATTTTTATGTAATTATAATGATAAATAATTTTTCACAAATAGTGCTAGTAGAAACATAAAGGGTTTTTTCATGTATAAATTTATCATGGAACCTTAACTAATGAATTATGGAAGGTTTGATCCATGGACCATTTGTCTCGTGGATTAGGACATTGGTGGTTGAAATTAAATGGATGAAAATTGAAATTTATAATTTATATGGACCTTTATTAATTGGGTATAGAGATCGATAAAATTAATCCATTGTAAAGGGACGGTTTTAGCTACATCAAATTCAATTTGAAACTTTTAAGTTTTCTTATTTTATAAACATTCAAGGAAATATTATTGCAACTAATGATATATATATATATATTTGAAAATGTGGAGTTTAATTTATTAAAGGGAGTGGTTTTAATTAAATGGGGATTATAATTTCAATATAAAAAGTGTTTTCCTCTATAAAATTCAATTGAAATAATATATATTGACACAATAATTTTGAAAGATGGAACCGTGAAATTATTATCGGGCAGTTAAGAGTGTATATTGTATTCCTTCATAATATTCTCATTTTGTTGGACCTGGATTTAGGAGTGTGTGTTCATGTTTTGAACTTTATATAGGATGACCTGGTATTTTTCCTTTATGTTTCCTATGATATTTTATATTATTGATTCGTTTTTTAGGAATGTGATTAAAATTTGATATATATTCATCCATTATTTCCTTATTATGAATCCTTGGAGGGTGGTGGTGACAATTATCGGGATATTGAGGGACCTAAACCACAATTATTACATCAGTATGTTTGAGCTTTAGAACACCCTATTAAAACAGATTTGGTAGCTAATCTTCAACATAGATAGGGTTATTAAAATATATTGCAGTTCATGTAAGAGTCCCTATGACCTATACCATGTATATTAGAATTGACTAGGGTACTTTAATAGTATCGCCCTCTGAGTTTCATAAGCAAAGGTTGGCCCCAGACCACCAATTTGTGGTTGGTGACTATGTTGTCGTTCATTGAGTACCTACATTCTTCTCTAAAAATGTGGGTGAAGATTTCCATTTGTATGATTTATAGATCTTACAAATGATGATGGGATGTGTATCAATATGTAGATCAGTATTGGGCTATGGTCAGGAGGGATTTCCAATTTAGCATATATGATTATTATTTTTAGATTATATAAAATCTGATCATGGAGAATGTGTTTATATACATGGATAATGTCACACTATCCATTTGGAAGATCATATTTAGATTCAAAAAATATTATATTTTTTCTACTCCTCCAGGTGAATTGTTTTTCAAAGCTAGAAAATTTGAGGATAGGTTCTAGAATACCCTAAAATCACAAGTGAAAGTATTCTTCTCTAATTATTATTTTTCTATGACTAATAAAATACATCATCTATGAGAATAAAATGATAAATAATGATGTTTTTGGGAAGGTATGATCAATACAATGGTAGGGAGCCTATTTTTATAGTGGTAAGAAGGAACACATTGAGTTTTCACTTCACGGAAGTGGCAGCCATAATGTTAACACCAAAGGAATTATCATATTCCATAAGTGTGGATGGTCGGGAAAATGTATTCTTATTACCATAGAGACCCATTATGGGTTTGATAATATGGGGCCCCCTTTTTGTTTATGTATTTATATCATTTAAATTAGATCACAGTTAGAATCTCTTATCCACTATGACTTATATAAGATGTATTTGATTATCTCTTAGGAAATATTGCATTCATTAAAATTAATTTAAGGTCAAGATATCATTAATTTATGGTTATAAACTTGAATATAACATATATATTTTCCTTAAGTAGATATTGATTTTATCAGTATCTAATAATACCATTTGGTCTCATTAATATGTTTTTTTTCTTTTTAGCCTTAATGAATTGGTTTTCCCAACAATAAAAGGATTCAATTTGGGTAGTTTTCATGGATGATAAATTAGTGTATTATCAAATATCAAATGATCATCACAAACACCTTCACATAGTAGTTAATATTTTCATAGAGAACCATCAATATTCTAAAATATGAAAATTATTTTTTTTATTGATAACATTATATTTCTTGGTCAAATTATATTAGAATTTCATGTATTTGTTGATCTAGAGATGGTGAGATCCATAGATTCCCAAGAGAATTCCAAAAATTTTATTTATATTCAATTATTCACAGGGATGTCTAGTTAAAAATAATATTGCGATAATAGTTTCTCACACCTTATAGAACCTAATTGTGTCTTCAAAAATATTTTTTTTAAATTCACATGGTATAAATATTCTAATAATGCATTTTCAGGAGATGAATAAATGGTTTAACTCAACACCATTTCATATTATACTCGGAGAAGGTAGGAGATACACAATATAATTTAATGCATCATGCATCAAGCTATTGGTGTTGTTTTGACTCAAGGGGATTGAGTCCCATTAAATGGGTCAATCTAGTTGTGGCCTCTTGGGAAAAATTACCCAACACATGATTTATAGCTAATTGAAATTTTCACGATTAGATTTTTTGAGGTGTCATCTATTAGGTAATTATTTATTGTATATGTGAATTAAAAATTCCACAAATACATATCCAATCATCATGATTTGAATATTGTGGAAAAAAAAATTTCGGATACCATCAATATTTTGATTTTTATCTTTCTTATCATCATGGAAAAGGAACTGAATTGGTTTTTTCTCTATTCTATAATACATTAAATAATGTTATTTAGGATGTTAGTGTAAAGTTGTAGTTGATAGCTCTATTTTATGAGATCCATATAAACTATTTGTAGTTTCAAAAACAACATATTCTTATGAAAATATTAGTGATATTATCACCATTAGATTTAGTGATGATAAGAAAACATTCTGAACATGATGGAGTCAACCTATAGGAAATAATATCATGTGAGGAAACACCTTCTAATAATATTTTATATAAGGTGATATGTAGAGAATCCATTTATAGATATATGTTCAAGAAGGAGTGATATATGGATAGACGTGATAATATAATTCTTCAAAATGGGTAGTATGTATTGAGATCACTAATAAGTGTAGTGAGTTATGCAAATATTATAGATCAATAGGTATGAATAATTGGATAGTTTTTTTGTTACTTATTATTCCACCTATTAGTTAGTGAATGAGGAAAAGTATTGGACTACTGTCAATTTCTAGCCATTACACATTCTATAGTGGAAATAAGATGAAATTATTATAGATTTTATTATAGAATTATGGAAATATTCCCATGGAAGTGACAATGTGTGGGAAATCATGGATAAAATGATGATGGACACCAAATTATTGGCTTTTAGGGACATGTTTATACTATAAGATCTTAGAAAAATTTATGTCTAAGATATTATATGCCTTTATATTGGTCCACATACAATCATATATAATAGGGATTATCATTTTAGATCTATATTTTCATAGGGTTTCATATGGTTCTAGGTTCACAGTTTCTTCTAAGAACATCCCACCACCCATAGATTGATGGGCAGTATGAGAATAACATATAGGTGATGAATAACAAGACTAGTTCATGCATCTATGATTTTTTAGGTTATTGGGAGAAGAAAATCCCACTATTTGAATTATCTTCTGATAAACATTTTATGAATCTATACATAGGGTTACATATGAGGCCATATATAAAAGGTAATGTAAATGATCCCTATGTTAGTTATTGGCAGGAGAGACAGTAAAAATTGGACCTCATCATGTTTTGGATACATTAGAGTTAGTAAAACATTAAAAAATGTGTATTCCTATATCTATGTGAAGTTATAGATATTATTACTATCATCATCATCGAACCTTAGAGATTCTGGTTTGGTAATTGTCCTTCTATTTTATTTAACATAGATTTGGTGATCCATGAATTCAAAGGGTATGGAATATGTATGCAATTTTCATTAGACCCTTGGATATTTAAAATATATTTGGGATGGTATCCTATCAAATATCTATGACTTAGAGGTTCATATATATGTACATATCTTTCCATATTTTTTATAATCATTATTTTCATTTCAAACCATGTAATGTTTTTGATCTTGATGATGTTAAATTAAAAAAAAATTCTTATTCTGAGGATTATCGAATTAATTTTTTTTATCATAGCTTGAATAATTTTTGAAGAATATTAGTTACATTTTATTGGTTGTTATGGAATTTTGATAATGTGAAAGACAATACATGGGAGAGAGAGGTAGATATATTTTCTCAGTGTGCAATGTTATTATTTGATGTAGATCAACTACACTAAGGGAAACTTCGGGATAGATATGTTTCAAGGAGGGGATGATGTATGATCCTAGTGTTTCGAAATGTAGAATGAGGTGAATTTTTAGTATAATTTTATTACTAACAACGTGTCCCGCTGAGGGTGGTTCACATATAGATTAAACTCATGGTAGGAGTCACATGGCCATCTAAAACCTATAAAAAATAATGCTTTGAAGAACATAGTGTTCCCATGTTTATCATATGTGCATCTAGACCATGTGAGGTGATGCCTCGTAGATATAGGGGACAAAACCATTTGCACACTATTTTGAAAACTATATAGGAATACAATGAAACCCATTAAAAGGTATTATTTTACCATTTTCCCTTAAATTATCTTACCTATCACCAATCACCAATCTTCCTTCTCGAACACATCAACACTAAAATCAGTTTCCCCCCTTACCCACTACATCTAATATTTTAAATAACTACGTTATCTGAGAATTGACTCACGTTTCATTAATTATTTTAGATGCATCATAGTATTTCATGAAATCCCCATGATTCTTCTCTCAGTTCAACTTGCAACAACGGATGTTAATATGAGAAACCTATTATGGCATGTTATCTATGAGTTTTTTATCATTCTCCAATTCCTATTGTTAAAGATATAATTGGAATTTGATATCAGAATAGGAGTCCTCATCCAATGTAAGATAAGTGGTCTAGTCATTTTCACTAGATTAATAGTATTTTACAACATGAACCATTATGAAACATATTATACTTTCTATGTTTTTTCTTAAAACTATGTAATTTCTAAAATTACATTATTATACCTTGACCGATATACTCTAATAGACCCTTAAAATTACTTAATGTTGATGAAATCTTCTGAATCTACCCCTTAGGTTGTGTTACTCTTTTTTTTTCTATAAAACATTTAACATTCCTAAGGGAAAAAATACCTACTATGGTGGGTATGGATTTTTAATTATTTTTAAAATAATTAAATTTAATCTACTACAATCATAAATGATATGAATGATACATGCATGGAATTCCCATGATAGTTAACCCTTAATAAACTGTGAATTTTTCTCATGACTAAATGGGATTTAATTAAATGTAAAATGGAATAATTATTCACTTCTCCTATATATAATAAATAATTCTTAGATAATTTATTATTACCATTATATATTATTATAGGATGGGTGATCTTTGAAGAGTCATGTATTTTAATACTCGGTCTATCTTTACTACGTAGAGGATTTAACACAATTCATTGGTTCATATTACATGTGTTTACACCCCTCATGTATTTTGTAGTACCCCCAGTTTCGGGTACATAACACATTTCCTCATGTTTTTTTAAATGGTGTGTCTTTGATTAGGTTTCCATAAAAAAGAGAGTTTCCTTAAAAAAGAGAGTTTCTATAAAATAGGGAGTTTCGATAAAATAAAAATTATCCATAAAATAGATAGTGTCCATAAAACGTGAGAGTTTCCATAATATAAAGAGTTTTTATAATGTCGGGTTTTTCCAAAAGAAAATTTTGTTTCCATAAAGTTGGTTATTTCCAAGAATTGTGGTGTTTCCATAAACTGGGTTTTTTCCATAATGTGGGGTGCTTCCATAAAGTTGGTTGTTTCCATAAAGTGGGGTGTTTCCATAAAGTGGAATTTTTCCATAAAAAATTTGTTTCGATAAAAATAATAAAGTTGACGACTGGGAGATTTTGGGGTGTTTTATAAGGTGTGTTTGGACCAAAAGGAAGTTCGCACTATCCATAAATGGTTGGGCCAAACCGTGAGGTCAAACCTTGTGAGGAGGTCAAATCTAGATCCAATTTTCTATGAGATTACTCATTTTGGCTCTATATATTTCGTTTTAGCTTCAAAACACACCTATTTCGAGATTAAACTCCCTATATTCCAGGATAACCCTCCCCACACGAGTTGGAGCAATCCTATAGCTTTCCATTGCTGTTTTCAAGTCTGATTATGGAGGTATGTCAGTATTCTTTTATGATTTGTCACGTTTTCTTAGATATTCTTAGATCTACTTCTCAATTATCCATTCTTTCTCAGATATGAACTTATAGTGGTTATATCTGCGTTTTTTGATGAGAAATAATTCAATGTCGAGTCATGATATTTCTAGGATAAGAGAACTATGGCCATTCTTGAAGAATCGACACACTTTCATGTGCTTTCTTCGTCAGTTTTCAATGTTTCATAAAAACCATCGAGGTAGGAGCCATCTGACTCGATTCTACTTTCTTAAAATTTATTATCGTAGATTCAAATTGTTTTATTGATTGGAAAATTCATGGAAAAATCTAAATTTGTGATGATTTCTAGTTTTTGTTAAATTTTGTGATCTTGCTGAATAGTTGTGCAAAGAGGGTTTAGTTTTATGAATTTAAAATGTGGATTTTAAATTATAGATTTTTTGGAATTTCTAAATGGTTGATGATAAAGGTATTTTCAATAGAAATGGTTTTCAATAAAAATGGAGTTTGATTGAAATTTATTAGAATTGAAATGGTTTTCCAATGAAATTATCTTGATGGAAATGGTTTTCAATAAAAAAGTGTTTTTATTGAAAGGGTTGTTTTTGAATGATCATTGGGAATATGTGGTGCGTGTTCATGATGCATATATGAGGAATGGTTGAAATATGACTTATTACTCGGCCCCAAAGGGTTAATGGCACAAGGGAATTTCATATACAGCGCTTGGTTGAAATATGTCCTTTTTTCTGGTGCCAAAGGGTTAATGGAACATGGGAAACAATTACATTGTGATGACCTGGTAGATTAACAAGAAACCACTGTTGAGTATAGAACTATGATAACGTATCATTCATGGTTGGTTTCATGGATTTTAGGAATGTTTGGGTATTCCATGAAAGAGATATTTTGAAGTGGTTTAGTTATTTTTCTCAAAACATATGTTGTTGGGAAAATTGGTTTCAATTTAACATGTATATTTTTGGTAATTATTTGTTCTATAAACGTATTTATATTTCGTTATAATTTTTTTTGAGAAATATTTTTATATAAAATATTTTATATAGTCGTTTCTAATTCATCTATCCATGTGTCATGAGTAGGGAATTCATTGGGGGAAATCCTACTGAGTTTTATACTCACCCCTAATTTGGAACATAGATGCTTTTGTAGATGTTATCTTCTAGTATAAGGGTAAAGGTATTATTCCACATCTGTTTAACACTACCTAGTGATGTTTGGGCTGTTGGAGATTGTGGAGCATAGAGCTTATGGAGCATGGAGTCTTGAGGCCTTTGGAGAGTCTTGAGTATTTTATCTGGTGTATACTTTGATACAAGGTTATTCTTCTTATGTTTCTTAAATTGATGTGGTTTTGCGATACATGAATTTTTTGAGTTGTCTTTCATTCGATCATGCATCATATTGTGAATATTTGGTTTTGGTTGGTAGGTTTTGCTGGTTTATTTCATAAAGGGTAAATCGTCCACAACTTGTATTCGAAACCCTTTGGAAATTATTTCCTACCTTTAGTGTCTTGGGGATATCTCTTAAGGCCTAGTAATGACTCATTGTACTATCAAGACAATTATAATTGGGGGGTCATTTCAAATGGTATCATCTTTTTCAGTCCTTTCTGAACAAGTAGTCTTCGCTTTTCCCAGTTTTGGAGATGAAATACCTTCTTGTCTATTACATTGGTGGGAATCATAGAAAAGAGTAGGATTTTCAGAACATGAATTTTATATCATAAAGGCCATATCTAACCCTTTTATGTTGAACTTCATGTTACCAGGGAGTTGGGAAAATATGTGTTTAAAGCCATTTCTATGAATTTAAAATCTCATTGTCATGGGTTTAGCCAATGAGACGAGCATGACCTGAATTGTAGTGAAATGAATTCCCACTAGGATTGCATACATCATTTCAAGGAATGATTCATGTTGTGAGAAGAAGAGTTAATTTTATAAAAATACTGGAATTGGTTTTCTAATGAAATATTTTGAAAAGGAAAATTCTTATCATATTTTCAATATGGTTTAATTTTCAAAAGCATTTGAAGTGTTTTCAAAAATGGTTGAACATGGGAAAGTGGTTTTTTTGAAAAAAAATGTTTTTATAGTTGATGTGATATAATTTTAAATGGCAATCCAATATTTTCTATAGAGTGATATTAATGGATTTTGTTGTTAGTTTAAAAAATGGAACCTGGATGGCTTTGTCGAAACCAACCCGACGAAGCTGTAACGAATGTGGTATCACCTTAACCACATGTGAACCTAGAGATGATTTAGAGTATTGTCCATGATTTTCATGTTGTGGACACATGGAAGCTGAGGAATGAGCCATGACATGTGTATCATACCATCCAGATCATGAAGCAGAATCCACCTATTTTTCAGTTTGATTCCATATCTGAGAAGGCAGAGGTGTGGCTATGTAGGTTTAATCATATCTTCGACTTCATCGGCATGCTGATAGAGCTAAAAGTAAAATGGGAAACTTATATTGTCAAGGATAATGCACATCAGTGGTGGGATTTATCAGTGAAGGAAAAATTGGATGAAGGCCTTACATGGGAGGATTTTTTTGAATTGTTCAATAAATAATTCTATCCTCACACATTTAAGATCCAAAAAATTACAGACATCTTCAGCCTGAAACAAAAGAGGCTCTCCATCACAAAGTGTGTGGCAAAGTTCATGAGCTTAGATCAATTTTCACAAGAAGATGTGTCAAGTGCCTCTTTGAAGGAATACATCTTCGAATCTGGAATACGACATGAGATTCGATCAATGATTGCAGTTCTTTGTATTATATATTATACAGAGATAGTGAACAGAGTGACTGTGGAAGAACGTGATATATTAGGATATATTGAAGGAGGCATGATGATACCTATATGAAATGGTGGAAACTCAACCACTGGGAACTAGAGGAAAAGGGACACCTATTTCCATGGTGCAAGTGGAAATCCGAACAAGATGGTTGGATCAATAATACTTCATCTATGTCCCTAGAGAAATGAAGGTGGTTTTAAATGTGGTTTTCTTGACTACATAATGATAGATTATAAGACACAAACCTCATGCATGTCATAATTGCAAAAATATGGTACGTCATCGGCACTATAGTCGCAGTGCTCCAAAGTCAGGTGATGGAGACACTTCTTAGGCGTCGCAAGCATCATATGCTGTGACTGGATGAGGACAACAGATTTAGTCTCATCTTTAGAGTAGAGATAGCCATGGTGATTTTAGAAATACCATGACTCCTCAACCAGGGAAACCTCTTCAAGGAAACAAGGAGAATAGTGTAGCAAAGAATAAATTTTATGGTGCTAAGAAAATGATTATCGATGATTAGGTTGGACCATCTATAGTGAGAGGTATGATTATTTTGAATTCTACCATGGTGCATGTGTTGTTTGATATTGGTGCATCACATTCCTTCATTTCTTCTCATTATCTTGACATTCTATGTTTAAAACCGGAAATGTTGCCTTTTGTTTTGAAACTGAAAACTCCTCTCAGTGAAAGAGAATGTTAAGGATTGTTGTGTAGAGCATGTGTTATAACTGGTTATGGAGATGAGCTAAAATTGGAATTATCGATGTTGGATATGGATGTATATGATGTAATCCTAGGTATGCATTTGTTGAAAAAGTTCTGGGCTAAAATTGACTTTTATAGGAGAATAGTTAGTTTCATGACTGAGGAAGACATCGAGCCTCTCTTTAGAGGAGAGAGGATTGTAAAGAAGGGTGCAATGATCATGTACATCCAAATTGTGGGAACGATCTCTTACAATTTGGCCGCGTTTACTTTGGCCTCAAAGGAAGAGATTGAGGGAAATAGTTTTTCAGCTATTATGGATAAATTTTCAGATGTCTTTCCCATGAACTTATCAGGGTTACCACCTCTAGGAGAAGTGGATTTTAGGATTGATCTCTTTCTAGGGGACTAGTTCTATTTCCCTTCCATCTTATAGGATGTGTAACGCCCCGACCCCAGCTACCCAGAGTCGGTGCATTATTACATAACATTGGCATGATCACAAGAAAGATCAAATCCCGAAAGACCGATTGGTTTAGTAGCCTTGGAAACACTAGATATAATCATAAAGTTTTACATTACATTTCAAAGTGAAAAACTACTACAACAACAAAGTCTTCATATCCACACTATTAACCCCTCATAATATCCCTGCAAGTCATTCATAATTTACTTCTTCACTACCTGGGAAAAATAAAACATAGAAAAGGGGTGAGCTCAAATGCCCAGTAAGGATAACAATATAGCAGAACATTCAAAATAATCATAAACATTTAGGGCAATGAATTACTAAAACAAAATCCTTTTAAAATTGAACTTCAACATAGTATGGCAAAAGTAAAATGAAATAATGCCATTTACTTATTCACATGGATATTCTACTAATCGAATAATCACATGCAATATCAATAACCACTTTCATAATGTTGGAATGCATAATGTTAAACGTTAATTTCTTTGTCTAGGCCTCATCCCAAGACCTAGGGGTTACTTCTAACCGGAACCCAACCCGGAGTGCCTCTAATAACCGGACACCAACCCGGAGTGCCTCTAATAACCGGACACCAACCCGGAGTGCCTCTAATAACCGGACACCAACCCGGAGTGCCTCTAATAACCGGACACCAACCCGGAGGGCATACTTTTACCAGTCCCTAACCTGGAGGGCTTACTTTAACCAGTCCCCAACCTGGAGGGCTTACTTTTACCGGTCCCCAACCCGGAACATACTTGTTTAGCACATTCATCTGAAGAAAAGTTTGAAATATAACATAAACATTCGGATTAAAACTAGCATACGAAATGTCAATAGTTTCACCATAAACTATGAATGGTATAAAATAGCACATCCACAGTCAAACATATCACAAAACCTTCAATACAATATAGAAGTTTTGTATCATAATAAATCAACTTCAAATAATCTTAAAATCCATCAAAGGATGTTGACATAGATGAAATCAAAATTCTTTTTAAAGAAGTATCTCCTTTTATTTTGAAATCATTTAAGATGCATATAAAATAAAACATTTTCTTTGAAAATATTCTTATAAGCTTGTATGGAAAGCTTCAACAACTTTATAACGGTGGAAAATAACCGCACCCGCCGTATAAGTTAAAAAAAACATTCTTACCTCAATTCCGTCGAAAAGGTTAAAAAGGACCTTTTTTTTGAAAACGACGGAAAGATTCCTTTATAAACCTCTTATAAAAAGTCAAACAAGGGTATAAATGACCTTAACCCATATTCTTGTAAATAGTAAAAATGTTTTGAAATACATTTCGAAGAAACATGGATGTGGATGATAAAGAGATCCCAGTAGATTATTACGTATAAACAACCTCGAATAATGAAGAGATTGTGAAATAACCCTTACCTTGTACTTTTCCTTGGTTGGGGTAGGTTAACCTCCTGTATAATGGTGAAATAATTGTTATTAAATTATACAAGAATCATATATATTAATATGATATCATATATGATCTTTTAACATTGATTAATAATATCTTAGAATTATCATCGTTTCGGGTGTTAACTTACTCATTTTCTTTTATATGTTTTGTTACATAAGCCATGTTTGTTGTATCTTATTCATATCCAGAATGATATCTAGTCCTTAAACATCATTTTTAAATCATAAAATGATAATTATACTTGAATGGATACGATGGAGAATGAATCTCATCGCGTTCGTGGAGACGGTAGTCCGTACGTACGCACGAGCGACAATATCATTCTTTTGATATTAAAATAATATATAAATGAATGGTATATCATATATACAGAATCATTAACATGTTATATTTATTATTTAAATGAGTTACACATCATTATTATACCCATCCAAATAATATTATATTGAATAACAATTACACCACGACGTGGAGACGGTAAGCCGTACGTACGCACGTATGGTGACATGTTATTCAAAGGGTGGATAGAATACTGAATATGGTTGTACCATACTTATAATAACATCACAGTATATGTGAGATACTGGAGTTATTATTTTAGAATGGTAAGAACAAAGGAAGAAGAAGTGGAAGAAGAAATGAACTTAGAAAAGGGTGGTGAAATCATTACCTCTTCTTCGGGTTCTTCCTTTTGATTTGATCAAAAGGGCTCCTTAGGTTGGCTTTCTGATCAAACTAAGGCCTCTAGGTTGTAGTGAGGGATGTTGGGAGATTATTTGGGCAGAGTTTGGCCGATCCAAAAGGCTTTGAAGGTGTGAATAAATGAGAAGGAGGAGTGCCCTTTTATAAGAGGGGTGAGGGGCACCTTTGGAAAAGCTAGAAATATTAATTTATAATAAATTCATATTCGGTTTCTAATGGCTCCAAAGTTGACTATTCAAAGGTTGAGGTGGGGATGGGTCGAAAACAACTCATCCAATAGAATTTAGACAGGTTTGGGTACTTATATTAACCTTATCTTTAAGTATTAACTCTAAGTTAATTAGTTTCACTTTTACAATGTCTCTTTGTATTTTTATATCATATGGTTAATAAACTTACCATATACATCCAAGCGACCCCCAAGTGGTCCATTAATGATTAACCTATCATAATATAAGTCTCTTGGCCGAACCTTAGATTTTTAGGAATTTAATATCAATTAATAATATAATATTTGTTTTAAGAACTCTTTTATGTCAATTTTGACACTATTCAATAGTTGATTTTTGTGAAACTCATAACAGATTGATTACTTCGAAAAAAGTCCATTAAATCAATCCTAATATATCATATTAGCCTAGAAAATTAGTTTAATTCATCAAAAGTTTAATATTATATTTATTTGGGTATTTATCATATCAATTATTTTAATTTTTCACTATTATAGTAATTACTGCATCATCATTGTGTCATAAATAAAATAAATTATTTAAGGTCTAAAAATTATAAATAAAATATCATTATGTAGGAAATCTTTTTATCTTTCTAATGAATATTTATAATCGAAAATCCAACATGTATAACCCTATGTAAAAAGTGTTCTTATAAAAGATGTAAGCTTATGCCATTTTTATTTTTATTTTAACTTTATTAATATAATGTGTCCCTACCACATACAAGTGGCTCCAAGGGGTCCCCAAATTGACCCAAGGATGCCCATGGTCGGGTATGTTGCCACCAATAAGGTTAGGACACGTTTTAGGGTAATTTTGTATTATTATAATATTATTTTTTTAACCCTTATTTACCGGATTTACCCTTTAACCATGGTAAATAAAATATTTACCGCAGTAATTATTCAAAATGTCTAAAAATAAAAGTTACCTATTTACACAATTTTAACATCCTGATTCCAAATATGGAATCCATTTTCCTAAATTCAAAACACAGAAGTGGCAGAAATTAATTTAAAATTAAATCCCGCTATCAAAACAAAAAGCGTGTTTTTAAGAGATAATAACTATCAAAAGATTGACACTTGTTTATGTTCGGTTTAATTGTAAAATTATGTCCAATGATAAACATTAAATTGAATGGTAAAAATATATTCTAAATATACTTTAAAACCACTCAAATTCATAATTTATCACTATTAATTATTTTGATTAAAAAAGTTGTTTTTAATTAAAATTTAGTAATTTTCACTATTCATCAAAATATGAAAGTTATCCGAAATGTACCAAAATTTCACCCTAGGCTAATTTTGATATTCCAAATCCAAAAATGAAGTCCATTTTCAAATATAAAATATATATAATTTCAAAAAGTAGGTATTAGTATTCACAACGGCTAGTTTAATTAGTTGTGGTGTGTGTTAGAACTCGAGGTTGCGTACAACACACGCTATCGCATTATTCGAAGGGAAGCGTACCGTAGAAGCTTGGGATGTTTCATTTTAAATTTTTGATGTCCCCATTTAGTCAAAAAGTTTAAAACATAGTATTTAAAAAGGGTTCACTATCAAAGTTGATAAAAGTGCAATACTGAAAATGAATTTGTTCTTGCATTATATCTAAGAAACTCATAATATGGATTCTAAAATTATAAGGATTATATAAAAATTAAAATTTATCTAATACTATTCATAACCTCTTTTGAACGGCTTGTTTGGTAAGTCATGGTGTGCTTGAACTTTGTGTTGCCTGTAGTGAAAGTTATTGAATTATTTTGAAGAACTAACACACTATGAAATCTTGGGGTGTTACATTCTCCCCTCCTTCAATAAATTGCGTCCTCGAAATTTGAAATTGTTCTTCGAAAATAAGAGTTTGAAAATAGAAAATATATTTGTGGGAAAACCCACATCGTAAATTGGGTTACTAAAATATAGTCTTAATATGTGGAAAAGAGAAATGAAAGGGTCACCACCAAATTATGATCTTGATTAGGAGAACATTGGTGGCAATCAGAGACATATAATTGGAGGAAAAACGTAAATATTTATAGGTAGTGATTGAGGTCATCAATCACAAAGAAGTATAAAATTCAGGTCCTTAAACTCATCAATCTATGATGATTTGAAATACCATCGGTTCAACAAAACATAGGGTATTGGGATAACACATTTTTTTACGTTTCAAAATATCTTAGTTGAAATCCCACATCGAAAAATGAATTAATGAGGCCCCTATTTAAAATAAAGAGTGGAAAGTATGAAGATTACCGAAAATAACACATACTAGGGTTCCATGTAGGAAAATATGGATATGGAGGAGAAATCTAACCATCAATTATCTGATGGAGAGTGGTAGAGAACATGGCTATGAAAAGGTCAAAAATCCCAAAGCCATAAATTAGTGATGATTTAAGGTACCATCTAGGACAACATTTTTGTTCTAAGTTCCTTTTATTAATGTTGAGGAATTTATTTATGAGATTGGCTAAGATCATAAGGAGATATACTTACTTTAAAATTAGAGTTTTATCCCTTAATAAATTTCTACCAAAAACTCATCATTCACTCGTAAAAAAAATTCTATTTATACTATTCATAGAGGGTTCCAAAATAAACGAATTTATAATTCATCTATCAGATCATTTAAAAAAACTACTTTATTTAATCCAGGACATCTCATGGGATAGTGGTAGGTGATACACCCTTGTCGCCCTTCGGTTGCGGGTTCAAGTCTTGCGGCCTTGCCGGACGCGACGGGTTGCCGCCCGACCTCCGGGTTGTCCTTTTATGGCAATCCAAAATAATCCAAACTAGAACTATCCAAAATACTTCTGTCCAAACTCACAGTCCAACATTTATAAGGAAGGTAAACATAATGTAGATCCTTTTTACCCCGTAATAGCATATGAATACCTTCATCATGTATTACCATATTCCTTATTGATTACATTAATGCTCCCTTATTCCATATATAATGCTGGATATACTTCATTAATCCAAAAATGTTTTAAACCCCAACAATGATGGAATATACAAATCATTAATCAGTTCCAAGGTAGTCAAGAATATCCAATATAATTTTTCCAAAATAATCATGTATTATTCGAAAATCACTACCTCGGTATCAGAACTATATTATGGTTTATCTTTCTCTCAACCATATATTTTCCAAAAATTTATCCTGCTATTGAGTCACTTTTCTTTGTTCCACACAATCTCAAGTCCTTAATGAAATAGTACTGCAGTACAATCCTTATATACTCCATAATTATTATAACAAGTACATTATTGATACAACACTCAATTGACATAATCAACATAAGAACTCTAATCATTCCTCTTCATCTGTGGTAGTATCATAACTTGATTATTATCCAATAGCATCATTTGCGGCATAGTCTGATGACTGGGACATAGGTTCGTGTAGTGTCCAAACTCCTTGCAAATGAAGCATTGTACATTTGAAACCATTTTCTTACCCTTGAAGTCACGTACTTTGTGCTCTTTTCCTCCACACTTATAACAAACTCCCATTCCTTTCAGGCAAGTTCCAGGGTGATTCTTTCCACAGTTACCACATATGGGAAAATTCTTCTTTTCCCTCTTCCCTTTATCCATTTTTCTCTCTTCCATCCTTTTCTTCTCTTGCTTCCTTTCAAAGCCATAGGACTCAGTAAACTCTTTACTTATCTTATCAACACATGATATTATTTCTTCATATGATGATAATACATGGGAGACTATTTCTCTTATAAATTCTATCTTAAGACCATGAAAGATATGATCCTTCCTTCTCTTTGGATCATGTTCATTGCTAGAGTTCTCATTCCTTCTACTGGGTGCCATTTCTAAATAATGGAATACACTAGATCAGTTTATGAATCAAAATACATAATCCCATACTTATAAAACACTTAACATAAATTGAACTATTTATGGATATAATCCATAATCATAAGAATGTTTTCTTTGAGGATGTATATACTCATAAACCCTTCATAATGGTTTGTAAAGAAAATGAGAATTATCCTAAGCATATCCCTCGGGAGTGTCGTAACCAAGAGTGCAGCAAGGCCCGTTGTCGTGCACCAGTTCCCATTCGAGTCTAGCTCAAAGCGGTGTTTTCGGGTTTTACCCCTAGGTACATCTGTGCCAGAGCCGTCTCTACCTGCTCGTATCCAGACAGGGATGTATTGCTCGGAAAACTCACAAAATCTCTACAATACCAAAATTCTAGGAAGTTCTTCTACACTAATCCTCAAAGTTCATCTTAGGTCTACGTGATCTAATCAGAGTTTATCTAAATCTAGTTTCCAAGGTTTGTACTAAACTTCCTCTGATACCAACTGTAACGCCCCGACCCCAGCTACCCAGAGTCGGTGCATTATTACATAACATTGGCATGATCACAAGAAAGATCAAATCCCGAAAGACCGATTGGTTTAGTAGCCTTGGAAACACTAGATATAATCATAAAGTTTTACATTACATTTCAAAGTGAAAAACTACTACAACAACAAAGTCTTCATATCCACACTATTAACCCCTCATAATATCCCTGCAAGTCATTCATAATTTACTTCTTCACTACCTGGGAAAAATAAAACATAGAAAAGGGGTGAGCTCAAATGCCCAGTAAGGATAACAATATAGCGGAACATTCAAAATAATCATAAACATTTAGGGCAATGAATTACTAAAACAAAATCCTTTTAAAATTGAACTTCAACATAGTATGGCAAAAGTAAAATGAAATAATGCCATTTACTTATTCACATGGATATTCTACTAATCGAATAATCACATGCAATATCAATAACCACTTTCATAATGTTGGAATGCATAATGCTAAACGTTAATTTCTTTGTCTAGGCCTCATCCCAAGACCTAGGGGTTACTTCTAACCGGAACCCAACCCGGAGTGCCTCTAATAACCGGACACCAACCCGGAGTGCCTCTAATAACCGGACACCAACCCGGAGTGCCTCTAATAACCGGACACCAACCCGGAGTGCCTCTAATAACCGGACACCAACCCGGAGGGCATACTTTTACCAGTCCCTAACCTGGAGGGCTTACTTTAACCAGTCCCCAACCTGGAGGGCTTACTTTTACCGGTCCCCAACCCGGAACATACTTGTTTAGCACATTCATCTGAAGAAAAGTTTGAAATATAACATAAACATTCGGATTAAAACTAGCATACGAAATGTCAATAGTTTCACCATAAACTATGAATGGTATAAAATAGCACATCCACAGTCAAACATATCACAAAACCTTCAATACAATATAGAAGTTTTGTATCATAATAAATCAACTTCAAATAATCTTAAAATCCATCAAAGGATGTTGACATAGATGAAATCAAAATTCTTTTTAAAGAAGTATCTCCTTTTATTTTGAAATCATTTAAGATGCATATAAAATAAAACATTTTCTTTGAAAATATTCTTATAAGCTTGTATGGAAAGCTTCAACGACTTTATAATGGTGGAAAATAACCGCACCCGCCGTATAAGTTAAAAAAAAACATTCTTACCTCAATTCCGTCGAAAAGGTTAAAAAGGACCTTGTTTTGAAAACGACGGAAAGATTCCTTTATAAACCTCTTATAAAAAGTCAAACAAGGGTATAAATGACCTTAACCCATATTCTTGTAAATAGTAAAAATGTTTTGAAATACATTTCGAAGAAACATGGATGTGGATGATAAAGAGATCCCAGTAGATTATTACGTATAAACAACCTCGAATAATGAAGAGATTGTGAAATAACCCTTACCTTGTACTTTTCCTTGGTTGGGGTAGGTTAACCTTATGTATAATGGTGAAATAATTGTTATTAAATTATACAAGAATCATATATATTAATATGATATCATATATGATCTTTTAACATTGATTAATAATATCTTAGAATTATCATCGTTTCGGGTGTTAACTTACTCATTTTCTTTTATATATTTTGTTACATAAGCCATGTTTGTTGTATCTTATTCATATCCAGAATGATATCAAGTCCTTAAACATCATTTTTAAATCATAAAATGATAATTATACTTGAATGGATATGATGGAGAATGAATCTCATCGCGTTCGTGGAGACGGTAGTCCGTACGTACGCACGAGCGACAATATCATTCTTTTGATATTAAAATAAAATATAAATGAATGGTATATCATATATACAGAATCATTAACATGTTATATTTATTATTTACATGAGTTACACATCATTATTATACCCATCCAAATAATATTATATTGAATAACAATTACACCACGACGTGGAGACGGTAAGCCGTACGTACGCACGTATGGTGACATGTTATTCAAAGGGTGGATAGAATACTGAATATGGTTGTACCATACTTATAATAACATCACAGTATATGTGAGATACTGGAGTTATTATTTTAGAATGGTAAGAACAAAGGAAGAAGAAGTGGAAGAAGAAATAAACTTAGAAAAGGGTGGTGAAATCATTACCTCTTCTTCGGGTTCTTCCTTTTGATTTGATCAAAAGGGCTCCTTAGGTTGGCTTTCTGATCAAACTAAGGCCTCTAGGTTGTAGTGAGGGATGTTGGGAGATTATTTGGGCAGAGTTTGGCCGATCCAAAAGGCTTTGAAGGTGTGAAGAAATGAGAAGGAGGAGTGCCCTTTTATAAGAGGGGTGAGGGGCACCTTTGGAAAAGCTAGAAATATTAATTTATAATAAATTCATATTCGGTTTCTAATGGCTCCAAAGTTGACTATTCAAAGGTTGAGGTGGGGATGGGTCGAAAACAACTCATCCAATATAATTTAGACAGGTTTGGGTACTTATATTAACCTTATCTTTAAGTATTAACTCTAAGTTAATTAGTTTCACTTTTACAATGTCTCTTTGTATTTTTATATCATATGGTTAATAAACGTACCATATACATCCAAGCGACCCCCAAGTGGTCCATTAATGATTAACCTATCATAATATAAGTCTCTTGGCCGAACCTTAGATTTTTAGGAATTTAATTTCAATTAATAATATAATATTTGTTTTAAGAACTCTTTTATGTCAATTTTGACACTATTCAATAGTTGATTTTTGTGAAACTCATAACAGATTGATTACTTCGAAAAAAGTCCATTAAATCAATCCTAATATATCATATTAGCCTATAAAATTAATTTAATTCATCAAAAGTTTCATATTATATTTATTTGGGTATTTATAATATCAATTATTTTAATTTTTCACTATTATAGTAATTACTGCATCATCATTGTGTCATAAATAAAATAAATTATTTAATGTCTAAAAATTATAAATAAAATATCATTATGTAGGAAATCTTTTTATCTTTCTAATGAATATTTATAATCGAAAATCCAACATGTATAACCCTATGTAAAAAGTGTTCTTATAAAAGATGTAAGCTTATGCCATTTTTATTTTTATTTTAACTTTATTAATATAATGTGTCCCTACCACATACAAGTGGCTCCAAGGGGTCCCCAAATTGACCCAAGGATGCCCATGGTCGGGTATGTGTCCACCAATAAGGTTAGGACACGTTTTAGGGTAATTTTGTATTATTATAATATTATTTTTTTAACCCTTATTTACCGGATTTACCCTTTAACCATGGTAAATAAAATATTTACCGCAGTAATTATTCAAAATGTCTAAAAATAAAAGTTACCTATTTACACAATTTGAACATCCTGATTCCAAATATGGAATCCATTTTCCTAAATTCAAAACACAGAAGTGGCAGAAATTAATTTAAAATTAAATCCCGCTATCAAAACAAAAAGCGTGTTTTTAAGAGATAATAACTATCAAAAGATTGACACTTGTTTATGTTCGGTTTAATTGTAAAATTATGTCCAATGATAAACATTAAATTGAATGGTAAAAATATATTCTAAATATACTTTAAAACCACTCAAATTCATAATTTATCACTATTAAGTATTTTGATTAAAAAAGTTGTTTTTAATTAAAATTTAGTAATTTTCACTATTCATCAAAATATGAAAGTTATCCGAAATGTACCAAAATTTCACCCTAGGCTAATTTTGATATTCCGAATCCAAAAATGAAGTCCATTTTCAAATATAAAATATATATAATTTCAAAAAGTAGGTATTAGTATTCACAACGGCTAGTTTAATTAGTTGTGGTGTGTGTTAGAACTCGAGGTTGCGTACAACACACGCTATCGCATTATTCGAAGGGAAGCGTACCGTAGAAGCTTGGGATGTTTCATTTTAAATTTTTGATGTCCCCATTTAGTCAAAAAGTTTAAAACATAGTATTTAAAAAGGGTTCACTATTAAAGTTGATAAAAGTGCAATACTGAAAATGAATTTGTTCTTGCATTATATCTAAGAAACTCATAATATGGATTCTAAAATTATAAGGATTATATAAACATTAAAATTTATCTAATACTATTCATAACCTCTTTTGAACGGCTTGTTTGGTAAGTCATGGTGTGCTTGAACTTTGTGTTGCCTGTAGTGAAAGTTATTGAATTATTTTGAAGAACTAACATACTATGAAATCTTGGGGTGTTACAGGATGGTCCCAATAGGATTATGAAAATTGAATGTGTTGTTAGAGGAAATGTAAAGAAAGGGTTTCATTCGACCAAGTACGTCTATGTGGGAAGAAGTAGTTTTGTTCGTGTATAATGAATATGGAACTCTTAGGTTGTGTGTTGATTATCGTAATCTATACCAAGTTATGATAAAGAATATATATCCACTTCCACGCATTGATGATCTATTCAATCAATTAAGGGGATCTCTATGGTTCTCCAATATTGACTTGTGATCAGGATATCACCAATTGAGAGTTTTGAAGGAGGATATTCCAAATAAAGATTTTAGATGTAGATATGGCCACTATAAGTATTTGTTCATGCCTTTTGGTCTAATTAATGCACCAACGGTCTTCATGGAGTCTATGAATTGGAAATTTAAACAATATTTTGATTCTTTTGTTGTGGTGTTTGTGGACGCTATTTTGTTCTATTCAAAGGCATGGGATGACCATGAGGGGAACCTTGAAATAGTGTTAAAAATATTGAGAGATCATCCACTATTTTAAAAATTATCAAAGTGTGTTATTCAGATATAGGAAGTTCTTTTTCTTGGCCATGTCATTTCTTTGAAAGGATTTTCCGTTGATCCTGAAAAGATAAAATCCGTCATCTATTGGAAACCATAGAAGAATGTTTTCTAGAAACAAAGTTTTCTTGGTCTAGCAGGTCACTTCCGATGCTTTTTGATAGATTTTATAGGACAAGATTCACTAATGAAAGCTCTGACAATGAAAAATCCTCTATTCCAATAGATATCGGAATGTCAGAAGTCTTTCTAGGATTTGAATGTTCAGCTCACATTATCACCTATCTTGATCTTTCCAGAATCAAGACAGGGGTATGTGGTGTATTGTGATGCTTCAAAATCAGGGTTGGGATGTGTTCACATTAAAATAGATCATGGGGTTACTTATGGTTCAAGGTAGTTTATGGTGCATGAGAAGAATTACCCAACATATGATTTGGAGTTAGCTTTAGTCATCTATTTTTTGAAAACATGGAGACATTATCTCTTCGGTGAGAAATTTACTATGTTTACGGATCACAAAATCTTGAAACATATTTTCTCACATAGATATTTGTATTTGAGGCAATGGAGATGGATTTAGTATCTCCAGATGATTGACTTTGACTAGATGTACACACAAGGGAAAGGAATGTTTGTGGTAGATGCATTTAGTAGAAATTCACATGTTCAGTTGGCCAAAGAAGATTTAGATGAATGATAGTTGATGTCGGTCTTAGCTGACATGCATGTGGACTGTGAAGACTGAGGTGATGTTTTAGTTTTATTTTAAGTTACTCTTATTCTATATTCAGTAAAAATTATCAATGATGCACCAACATCTGATGCAGAATGTCTGGTTGTAAGTTCAAAACTCAATGGTGGGGAGACCATTTAGGGCTACAAACTTGATGGGGGTTCAGTTTTGTGTTTTAGAGATCAGATGGTTGTACCTATAGTTTTTCAAGAATGAATCCTTCATCATTACCACCATTTTATATTGTATGTACATCCAGGAACACAAAAGAAGTATATAGCGTTGAAGGCATAGTTTTGGTGGAGCATCATGAATTGGAAGGTGACCGAGTTTGTCTGGCGATGCCTAACATGCAGTTTAAAGTAGAGAACCAGAGACCAGCTGGTTTGTTACAATCGTTGTCTATCCCTATGTGGAAATGGGATCATAGAGAAAGGTATTTTTATACAGGTCTACCAATAATGGTCTGGAAACACAAATTCCATTTGGGTGATAGTCGATTTTCTAACCAAGTCGGCCCATTTCATCATTATTCTTGGAACTCATATAGTAGAGGATTTTTAAAAAACATATATCCGATAAGTAGTAAAAAGGAATGGTGTACCTATGTCAATAGTCTTAGATAGATATCCTAGGTTCTCATCTTGTTTCCGGAAATCCTTACAGTAAGCCCTTGGGACCTAGTTGACTATGAGCACCATGTATCATCCTCAGACGGATATACAATCCGAGCAGATGATACAAATGTTGGAAGAAATGTTGTTGGCCTGTGTAATGGATTTTGGTACCTCATGGGAGGATCATATAACGTTAGTGGAGTTCTCATACAATATTAGCTATCATGACTTGATACACATGGATCCGTTTGAAGCATTGTATGGGCGTCATTTCGTTATCCACTATGCTAGGTGGAAACGGGAAAAACCTCACTAGTTGGGCCAATACTTATATAAGAAACCACAGATAAGATCCAATTTATTAGTCAGAGGATGGAGATGGCTTAGAGTCATCATAAATCTTAAGATGATCACCGTAAAAGACTATTTTTATTCACTTTGTGTGATCATGTCTTATTGAGGATCTCCACAGGGCTTAGACATCGTCATTTCGGGATGTAGAGAAAGTTATCTCCTAGATACATTGTCCCTTTTGAGCTACTTTAATGGGTTAGAGAGGTGTAATATCGACTGGCATTACCACCACAGCTTACCTCGGATCATAACTTGTTCATGTATCCCAGTTGAAAAAGTTTCTCCCTAATCCTAACCATGTGATTGGATTGATCACGTTGACCTAGAACCAGATGCATCATTGCAACATTTCCCAGTACAGATCACAGATAGAAAATAGAAAGTATTATGTGGGAAAATCATCGGCCTAGTGCGAGTTTTATGGAAACATGATTTGATTTTGGAAAAGACTTGGGAACGTGAGAAGGAAATGAAAGAGTAGTTGTCAGAACTCTTTTGGCCAATGAGGGTTTTCTACTTTTTGATGATAGAAAAACCAATGGTGGGGATAATGTAGTACTCCCGATATTGGGTACATAACCCCTTTCCCCATTTTTTTTAAATGGTGTTTATTTGATTATGTTTCTATAAATTAGATAGTTTCCATAAAATATATAGTTTCCCTAAAATATTGTGTTACAATAAAATAGACAGTTTCCATAAAACATGAGAGTTTCTATAATATTGAGATTTTTCTATAATGATGGGTGTTTCCATAATTATGGTTGTTTCTATAAAGTGGGTTCTTTCAATAAAGTGTGGTGTTACCATAATGTGGGTTGTTTCAATAATGTGGGGTGTTTCCATAAAGTGACTTGTTTCGATAAAGTGGGGTGTTTCCATAAAGTGAGATGTTTTCATAAAAAATATTATTTCTATAGAAAGGTTAAAGGTGAAGGATGGGAGAGTTTAGTGGTTTTATATGGAGTGTTGGGACCAAAAGGAAGGCCGCACGATCCATACACAGTTTTCCCAGACCGTGTGGTCAAACCTTTCGTAGAGGTCAAATCTAGATCCTATTTTCTAGGAACATACTCATTTTTCTATGTTCATATTTTATTTGGGCTTAAAAACACCGCTATTTCAAGCATACTCTCCCTATATGGCTGGAGTCCCCCCCCACACACACATGTTTTTGAGCCAACCAAGAGCCTTCCCATGGTAATTTCAAGTCTGATTCTTGCATTATGTCACCATTCTTTCTTAGTTTCTCAAATTTTATTAGATATTCCTTGATATACTTCTCTGATCTCTATTCTTTCACATATATTAACCTACAGTGGGTATATCTACGTTTATGTATTCCAAATAATTCAATTTTGAGACGTGATCTTACTAGGATGTGAGAACAATGTTCGTTCTTGGAAAATCGACCCAATTTCTTGTGCATTCTTTGTCTGTTGTAAAAGGTTCATAAATACCATTGAGTAATGAGGCTTTTCTCTAAAATATAATTTCTATAATTTATTTTATTAGATTCGATTTTTTTATTGATTTTGAAATTCAGGCAAAAATCATCATTTCTGATGATTTATGGTTTTTGTGAAATTGCATGATCTTGGTGAATAGTTGGGCAAAGGGGGTTTAGTTTCATGAATTTAAAATGTATTTTTTAAATTATGTATTTTATAAAATTTTTAAATGGTTGATGAAAAAAGGGCTTTCAATATAATTTTTTTCAATAAAAATGGATTTTTACTGATTTTTTTGGAACTGAAATGGTTTGGAATTGAAATGGTTCTGATGGAAATAGTTTTCAATAAAAAGGTGTTTTAATTGAAAGGGTTGTTTTGTCATGAAAATTGGGAAAATGTGGTCTGTCATCATGTTTCATATATGGGGATTGTTTGAAATATGACCTTGTTCTCTATTCCAAAGGGTTAATGGAACCTGGGTAACAATTACCTTGTGATGACTTTGTAGATCAATGAAAAATTTCTCATTAGTATAGAACTATCATAACATACCATGCATGGTTGGTTTCATGGGTTTGAGGAATGATTGGATATTACAAGAAAGGAATATTGTGAAATAGTTTAGTTATTTTTATAGAAAAATTTATTGCTGGGAAAATTGATTTCAATTTCACTTTTTTGTTTTTTGTAATGAATGGATATTGAAAATTGTTAATATTTAGTGATAAATTTTTTTTAGAAATTCTTTTATATAATTGATTCTAACTCTTCTATCCTAGTGGTATGAGTAGGGAAGTTATTGGGGAAAACCTAATGAGTTTTATAGTCACCCCTTCTTTGGCACTTCTGTGCTTTTGTAGATTCTATCTTCTAGGACAAGGGCAAGGGTAATGTTTCACACGTGTTTAGCACTACATCATGATGTTTGGGATGTTCGGAGATTATGGAGCATGGATCATGTGGAGCATGGAGTCATGAGGTCTTTGGAGAGTCACGAGTATTTTACCCACTGTGTACTTTGATACTTGGTTATTCTTCCTCTATATCTTACATTGATGTGGTTTTGAGATAAATGAAGTTGTTCAGTTGTCTTTCATTCGTTCATGAATCATAAAGTTAATGATTGGTTATGGTTGGTAGGTTTTTTTGGTTTATTTCATAGAGGTTTTATCATCCCCCACTTGTATTTGAAACCCTTCGGCATTTATTTCCTGCCTTTGGCATCTTCGGGATGTCACTTAAGGCCTAGTAATGACTCATTGCACTATCAAGCCAACAAGAATTAGAGGATCATTACATATTTATTCTTGATCTTACATTTATGACTATAATTAAATCACTTTTCTGAATCATCTATTACATCCTCTAAAATTATAATTCCCTGATAATCTCATTGGATTAGTCTTGATGTATTAGGATGAATAAAAACATAGATCATCTCCATAGCTTCTAATTAATTCATAAACTACTCTAATTGGAACTAGTTCATATGGATCGATATATTTATTGTCATATAAGAGATATTCCATGGGTTTTCCCTATGCTACATTCAATTACATGTTTCTTATAAAACCAAGGATAGGTGTGAGTTTATTTTACCTTCAATGGTCATGGTTTTACCCAAATTACATTATACATAGATTTATTGGTTAAATTCCTTAGGTCCTAATTATTACCTAATATATTTTTATATATAAATACGATGACATTTCTTTAGATAAATCCCAACCTAGGACAATGTAGGAACAGTAAAACCAGTTTCTCCTAGGAACCTAAGCCATCTAGGATTCATTTTATCTAATATTTTCACATATCATAATATTTATTCAATATTGATTTAATATTAATGGGACATATAGTATTAGATTCGGTTAGCAATGGACTGCTAGATATTAATCCGAATATATTAATCCCGCTAAAATATACATGGACAGACTTCAACGATGAATGTAAGGGATAAGGGAAGAAGTCAACAATATATGTAAAATTTTATTTACTCTGATAGAATATGTAACTAGAGGGCTGAGATAGTGATTTAATGATAATGGAGTATATATTGTTGTTTTTTGTGTATTTTTTATAGAATTTATTATTTTATGACTACTAAAATATTCCCCTTTCTATGAGTGTTACATAGATTCACGACATTATAATTTTATGCATATTACCCTAGAAAATTTGTATTTCTATATTTATTATCTGGATGTTAATTCTCATTTATTATATTATTATGTCTCCACTACATATTGATTGTTAACCATTTATCGACACATGTATAATGAAAAAATAGTATCAGTGTCATATTAAATTTAACTTTCACTAAGGGTCAGCAGCAAATTGAAATGGAGAGGCATGATTTAGGCCATGTGTATACTAGGTCGGGTCATTTATGAGTTGGCCGACCTTGGTACATCATAATATCATTGGTGTTATTAGACACTCTGGTTAACTATTTTCCACTATACATGATCCTGACATTAGTTTCTACATAATGTATTAGGGAGGCTTATAAAAGAATTAAAAATCATAAAAACCAATGAATAACTTCTCATTATATAATATATAGGTTTATTATAATGAGTATAGAAAATATCTTGGATATACTCGGTCCATGATAATATAAATTCCATGGAACATAAGACAAGTACTGACCTCTTGTTGAATTTTCAAAAAATAATAGAATCCATTGAAATAAAAATGACATTGAATGATCCCCTAAAAAAAATTAAATACTTCATCATTCCACAATAATGTAGTCAAATTGAATCAATATTGATAGGAAGTTATTAATGGGGAATATAAGAATTTTCATACTCTCCAAATTAAATAAATTATATTCAGAAAAATTAAAAAAATTATTATGATAATCTATGTAAGGAAAATTAATTGTAAGTGGATGATCATGTATTCATGAATGCATAAACATAGATAGAAGTGATAAGATTTTTTATGAGTGGGAATATTAGTTCCATGTTGATATGCATTTTTTGCATATAATGTAAAATATAGTTATGGATTTCTATTATCAATTCACAAATAAAAACTATATCATATATGATTTCAGTCATGTATTGATGGTTAGTAAGTAAAAATTATTCCCTATACATATACTCACAGATGTTATAATAATCAGATAACCATGGTTGTCCTATATGGAGGTTCCCATCCACATTCATGAAAGAAGTTATAATGATTAATAGAACCCAACATCGTAGTTAGGGAATGTACATGAGTAGAATCAATAGATGGAGGATTAATCATGGGTGATAAATTAATAAACGAGGATGAATTACCTATATTTTAAATGTATTTATGTAAACACAATTTGATAAGTTGAAATTATTTATTAGTAAGTAATATAAGACCCAAGATCCATATAATACAATTTAACATTTCTTTATCTTGCTTCTAATTGAAATTAATGAAAAAATTTGGGGATATATTTTGTAATAATAATATTTCATTAATAATAAAATAATTAATCACTTATCTCTTAAAATAAAATCTTAATTACTAGAAAATGTGTATTCAAATTTATGTATACAAATGTGTGATTTCAGAATAAAAAATTATATTCAATAAAAAAACCAATTTTCTCTTGAGGGAGAATATTATTTATTAAAATTAATTTAAATTTTAAATTAATATATCCAAATTTAAAAGAACTAATATTTTTATCAAATTTTTTTACAATTGTAAAATCTAATTTTCAGGGAAAAATGAAAATTTTGCAAAAAATAAATATTTCCAAACAGTCAGTATTTTAATAAAAATAAAATAATCTTATACCATCTAAAATATTAATATTTTATAAATTTTAAACGGATGAAAATTAGAATAAATATAAATAATTGGTTTCATATATGTAATAATATTAACGAAAAAATATATTGAAAAGGATATTGTTTTCTATAGAAATAATTTATTTATTTAACATATGTTTTTTAATAATTTATTTTTATTATATTTATAAATTGATATTTATTAAATTAATTCCAACTTTATAATCATCACATATTTCTTTCTCTTTAGGTTTCATATTATAATTTTTTTTATAAAAACTATTTCCATGGTAAAAAATCAAACAATTAAACAATGGTGTAAAAATAAGTAATCTACCATAGATCAAATTTTGATTACAAAATATGAAAAACACCTTGTAAATAATTTTTTGTCAATAAATACCTAAAAATAGATCCCACAAGTATAACCTATCAAAACCTACCTAAATCCCATGTTATTCCATATTTAGTCCTTATTTAACAAATGAATCAAAAGAAATATCCCAATTTTCACCTATAAAAGGAATTCACATCCACCCTTTCTACCATACCAATCAACTCTAATGATGTTAGGAATAAATGACATATAAATTTATTTTTTAATAGTATCTCCATGATGTTTCTATGGTTTAATAGATTTTATCTTAATTGTTATAAAACAAACTTGAATGTAAGACTTTCAAATCCTTCACATTCTATTTCAATAATATTATCATGTTATAATACAATTTTAGTTATTTTGAAACACTAAAATACTTTTATTCACATATTATCATTATAATTTTATATATTAATAATGAATGAATACTTATTACATCTCATTATATCCATTCTATATGCTATTATTATGTTAAAATAATGGTTCTTAACCACCTCTCTACCATTATTTATTCACAATTTACCAGTCCTTTTAATTTAAATTATATAGGATTTTATTAAATTGTGATATGAATTAATTATCATATTATCATTGAGATATCATCAATACCTATAATTATAAATCCTTTATAAGTAGTCATATACCTCACATATTTTAATTTTCTTAAAACTCAAAAAGATTTTCTAAATAAACAGATTGTGGTTTCATAGGACTAAAAGACCAATCCAGATACAATAAAGTAGATTTAGGATCTAGAAAATGTGAATCTAGAGGTAATAACCATGTAAAAGGTTGTTTTTTATAATCTATTAATCCACTCATATCACAACTAGTGTGGGTAACCTCACAACTAGATTAAAACTCTCTGGGTGTATTCTTTGGAAGACTCGTGATCTATTTGTGGAATGTAATGAAGGATTATTTCCTATTGGTATCTCTACATAATTAATGTAACCATAACTAATTAATTTTTATCATTCATATGGTAATTATATTTTCAATTACATTATGAATATCCTATTATTAGTATGTATATTGTGAGATATTCCCTAAGAGAAAATATTTTCTACATTCCCTTGAGATTTTTTTTCTAAAATATGATTTTATCTAACTAATTATGGTATTTATTACTAAAAAAATGGAAATATATTTATATTAAATTATCCCATATAATGAATGAATTAGAGTTATTAATTTATGTGTGGTGTCTAGAATTAAGTATCCCTATAAGGAATTTATATGTCTCCCATGAAAAACAATCATGGATAATTTTTTGTATACCAATCATATTTAAATATAATTTATTTTAATTAGGCCATGAATTTATGATAAATATGTCTACAAAGATTTATTATTTTATTATGAAATCTATTATTTTCTTCTTTATTGTTATTTATAGTGTTATGTTATCTGTGGATATATTTTCCAAATTTAACTAAACATTAAATTTATTTATTCCAACTATATTATTTATTATAGGCTCCTTCTAGGATTTCTTCTGATATAAAATATTCCTTATAGAGAATTTTATCTATTTATTTTCAATATTTTTCTAATTTCTCCAGGAAACTTTGACGAATATTACATAAGACATATGGAATTTCCAAGTGAACTAATTTTTTAATGTTTTCATATATTGTATCTAATTTTTGTAATGTAATTTATGGTTCATTTATATATCTACTTTTTTTAGAAATATGAACTAATTGATTCTCTTTAACATTATTTATGGATTTTATATTAATTTTTTTATATAACTACAAAATTATGTGTTCTTTAGTTGGGGTGTTACAAGTATAAATTCTATTTAACATATATATTTTTGGTAGTTATATTTAATTTTATATTATATGTTCCCAATATCATTTAAAATACAATAATCCATTCCAAAAAACAACATGTTTTTTTCATAGCACAAACACTTTTTCAATGAGTTATTGTCATTCTTATTGAAATTAATTCATCTAATTTGGTTAAATTAAAAATTATTGTTTGAAAATTATTTAATTTTAGTAGTGTTATTATGGATTTAAATTCCACTCCCACAATTTTTAGATTTTTTTATTCTTGAAACATAGATCATTTCGTGGGATTTATTTTTCATTTCCCTTCATTGAGGCATATTTTGTAATATGTACCTATTTATTTTTATATTTTGTATATACAACAAAACAATAATTTATCATAATTGAAATTTTTTTAATGTGATTAGATGTCTATTCAATAATAATTGTTTCATGCATGCTGGCTTTATATATTTATAATGCGGTGTGGTTTTTTGTCTCTTTCACCAACCATTATGTATTACAACATTTTCATTGAGTCTATTCCCTTATGATGTAATTTAATGAAATTTCATTATACCATGTTGTATTTTCGTTTTATTTCTAGTAATAATGATTTTCATTACTAAAATTATTTTTATGAATTAGTATTACTTCACAATGATATGTTATATTAACAGAAAATTATTACTTTAATATTTTTTTGTTATATTTTCAATGTCCATGTTCTTTCCCAAATAAAATGATTCTATATTTTTAATGATAGATATTTCATCTATTTAATGGATCTAATATTTAAAATTATTAGTATTTAAAAATGAAAAATAAAAATTATCTAATAAATGTGGATTTATTGAAATAATATTATTTAGAGGGATATTTATTTCTTCTACAAAATGGTTTGTATCATTATCTCAATAATGAATTTAAATTTCTCTTTATATATTCTTAAAGGATCCAAATTTTGGACATCAACTCTTTAAATACATTTTTAATGTTTATTATTACCCGATGAATGTGACATTGGACATTATATTAAAATTCATTTTAGAATAATGTGTAACACATTATTATATATATTTTCATGTTTTATTATTGTTTTTCTCTAATTCTTATCTTAGTTTATTTTCAGATATATTATTATGTGTTATAACATATTCAACACATGTGTTTATATAAATATATTATCATTTTTAAAAGTATAATTAAATTATTTTCTTTATATACTTACAGAATATCAATATGGAATACAATATTAGGATGTTATTTCATAATTTTTTTTAATTTTCTATAAACTATGAGAAACATTAACATATATATATATATCAAATTTATTAGTTGTATATTATAACTCATTATTCATTTTACTTAGGAGTATCAAATTTATTTGACTAATGGTAAAAATTTTATATGATAAAGTAGTGGTGATGATATCAAATCACCTTGGGAGAAATGATCCATCACTGGCACTGCCTAGCCCAAGAAATAGTTTTTTGGATGAGAAAATTTATATCAATTTCATTAAATTCTTAGTATAGAATACTTAATTGTTAGGATTTTAAGGTATTCTCCAATATAATCTTATATTTCAATTAATGATGAAGTATATTTCCATGACCTTATTCAATTTTATTCGATATAGTGTAAGTAATTTAAAATTTATTCTTTCAATTGAAATATATTTAACCAGGTAGATTTTATATCTATTTTAATTATTCTTATCATATCACTATTTATTAGTTAGTTTTATTAATTTAATAGGTTAATCTATATTTTATTTCAATGGTTTTTTTATTTACATCATATTACACTCAAATTTACTATTTTTATTTTTATAAATGGACTAATATTTATATGAAACATTAAAATATTTGATAATTATTTTATCAAATGATATAATAATGTAATGCATATTCATAGGTTATCCTAAATAACAATTTTATGTGGGTATGAAATGTTTTCAAAATAAAGTTTGATAGAATAAATGAAAGGATATTGTCAGATAATTTATTATGGGAGTAGTTTTTTATCTTATTCTATAATGTTATGTATGTGAATTATTTGAATACTAATGATAACCATTTAAATCATTAAAATTATGTGTTTACTTATGTTATCTATGTTTTGAAATGGAATGACGTGTTTATAATTTTCAATATGTTAATCATGTACCTAATTTGTTTCTTATTTTTTTCATATGTGATAATCATCTTAAAAGAGATCCTTGAAATATGTGAAGATGACCTGATAAAATATCCTCAATAAATGTGATGATTGTCTTGGAAGAGGCAAATGAAAATTGTTATGGTATATTATGATTATGACACATATTTCATTTATATCACCAAGGATCTTTATTATTGAGTTGTGATTCTATATTAATAATTAAAATGTGTTTTTATGTTTTTTTATTATCATTTTGGATTCAATTCTATGTTCCATGATTATTTATTCATATGTTACGATCAAAACTTATAATTCCATGAAAATATTCAAATTTCTTACAATTTCATTCATTTTGTAATTTCTAACTAATTTGTGATATAAACATTAATCTTTAATGAATTATTGATATTTTGATCCCTAACATGTTATTTATTATCACTCTTATCATTTGATTCACTCTTTACTATTGAATTTTTATATACGGATATGTTTTCGAGAGATTAATGGGTGGATAATTTTTATGAATAATGTATAATTTTTATTGAGTAATAATTCAGTCTTGTAGTTAATGTATATATATTCTATTCATTTGGGTTATGAAAGTCTGTTTTATAATAGAGATGATATATGAAATCATGTAAAATGATATAATATATAATACCCAACTCATTATATTGGTATAATCTTCATTAATAATCTATTGAATCCTTTTTACATCTATGAAGGACTATTTCAGCAGTTCCAAAAAGTGTTATGTGGGTTTCTAGGGACTTATAGGGGGAGATTTGGATTTCCATGATGAAAAAAGATTAATACAATGATTGTGGTAGTGGTTGTGGAAAGATCCCATGTTTTATGTGTGTAATATCTAGACAAAACATTGTATGCATATGAATGGTTTATGTTGGATTGCATAAGGAATTCATGGTTGGTTATCTTATGTTGAATTAGAATACAAGGCTTAGAACGGTCATGGTGAAACATGTTGTAGTGAAAAAATAGGTTGAGTCATGGGGCTATTTCCTGGAGAGGGAATTTCCTGGGCTAGGGAATTATTTTTGTAAATGACTATCATGGGGAAAATTGGATTTCATATAGGGAATATTTAGTACAAAAATGTTTTGACTCTAAAATTAGAGGGGGAAGATGATGTTTTATAGGAGTTTCAAAGTTCAAAATTCCTGATCAATTTTTAATTTTTCTGAATAGTTATACTTACTCTTTTTTACACATAATGTAGAAATATAATGAGTCTCATAACATTTTATCATATGCTTTAAACTGATATTTGTCCGTAAATTCACCCATATTTAGTTAAACAACTTCATGAAGATAATTGTGGTGTTCTAATGATGTTTAAGGAAATGTTTTTCCATTTAATTTATATCATATGTGATAGAGGTTATTGAGAAATATACCTCATATTTTTTTATATTTTCCTTATATAAATGGATTTCTATTCAACCCATAAATCCAAATTTATGATTCATGGGTTTAATGTAAATTATACACTGTACGCTTCTATTTATCATTACGAAATTGAAATAGGTGGACTAAGAAACTCTATATAGTATTCATTTGATTTATAGTATATATATCTAGGGTGATCACCCGAGAATAATATTTAATAAAAATGTTATAATTAGAAACTGTGGAATATGTTCAATTATATTACCAAGATCCTTAATAATTAATTTGGGATAATTGATAATTGATATAGTTTATACGGATCACTTGAATTAACATGTAAAATTTTTCCTAGGAATAAATTATATTTAAATGTTAATTGATACTATTGTTATGAAAATTGGTATCATTTCATGTAATTTGTTAAAATGAAATTATTCAAAAATGAAATATTATCCATTTAAGAAATGGGATTAAATGAAATAAAATTAGAAAATTGATATATAGAATAAATATAATGATAAAATATAATTGGGTTGAGTCAACTAATGTGGCATATTTTAACATGTTTTCATGTTTTATGGTTTTGGAATACATTTGAATATTTTATGTAATTGGAACCTACTCACATGATTTCTAAGAGAGTGATCCATGGGTATTTGATAGTTTAAATAGGTATTTCACCAATGACTTTGGTAATATTCATTACATACATCTAATTAGTTATATAATGGGAATTAATATAGATTCCATTTACACATGGAATGAATAATTTCCCCTTAGAATCAGTATTGTTCATAGAGAACATGTTTTCATCCTTAGCATGGTAATTCACACTAGACCCATTGATACTTAGTATGGGTGATATATCTTAGTCATGAGAATCTACCTAAGGGTATAAACATCTAAAATTATAACCATATAGGTGTGGTTGAAACCTACTATCATATGGGGATGTTTTCATGCGGTATTGTGGTGACATGTGTTGGTTAGATAGGGGAGAATTGTGATTAGGATATTAAAGTGTTATCAAAGAGGTTATTTACATTAAAATTATATTTTGGGGAAAGATATATAATAATATATTATTATTCGTGTCTTTATAATTATCATTCTCTTGGGAGTAGTTATTCCATGCATAGAAAAACAAAAAAAATCCATGGTTAAACATATTTTTTTTCAGATCATTTGTTATATATTTGATATCATGTCACCTCTATTGATTTACTTGTTTTTTGATGTTTGTATTTTTTGGTGTTTTACTCATGGGATGATAAGTAAATATATTTTTGAACATGAATAATATTTGGGACCAAATAAATATGTTGATATGCATTTTTCATCCTAGTATCTTGTTTACCATATAAAAAATATATTATTGGATAAATTTTACACTAAGCAACTTGAAATGTCTAATAAAATGATTTTTTGATATTTTAAGAAAATATGATCAATTATCTTATTAATAAAAGTTTTTATGTGACCTTGTATCTATGGTTAATGGTTACCAATTTTCTTAATTGAATTAATCTGATTTTTTCTATATGACAGGAATAGTTATTTGGTCCATATAGATCGGTTCCTCTGTTTCAACCTCATGTAGTATGTTTTGAAACTCTTGTAGCTCCAAGTAGTATGATAGAAATATATTTTAATGATTGGACTATTTATTTCATGAGATATATATAGAGGGAGATAGATCAATACTTTTCCTCTATTTCTGATCTAAAATTGATTTAATTATTTAACACCCACCAACATTATATGGGGATGGAGGGAACCAAGTGGTATAGTTCTATATCTATTATTTCCATATGATATTTAGTCACATGGAGACACCGACATATTATAGGGTGAAGGTCACAATATATGTGATGAGGACCTAAAAACACTACTGATACACCACAATTAAAAATGGATAATAATTTTACAAAATAAAGAAATGAATCTAAAATAATTTTCTAATTCACTTTTATTAAGATTCACTATGGAATTGATGAAATCTTGATTTCATATTTCTATAGTAGGAGAGAATATAAATAATGGAATACACAAGACATTTTTTTAATGTTCATTGACATTTTCATTCATTTGTTGAAGATTTCATGGACAATGAGAATAAAGTTTATGTTTTCCGCCAATATGAGATCAAGTCATAAGTGATTTTTAATCACATGAGAAACTTAAATTATGTAATGATTATGTATATCATTAGTAAAGGGATCATAAGGGAGGCCTCAGGTTGTAAGAGATTTTTTTTCAAAAAGAAAAATGGTGATTTCCTAGTTAGAGAACAGACAAAAATCTCCACGATATTTTAAGATAGTGTAATGGTAGACTATGTATTAATGGGAGATTTAAAAAATCCTAACATCATATCCCAATACAGTGAATATAGTGTGATAGTTATAACCCCAAGTTCTTTTTGTTTCATTTACCTTTATTTGGGTGTTGATATTAAATTCTGAATGGAAATATATTGATTTTTTTGTAGAATTCATTATCCTAGAAGTGGTAGTGGATAGTGTTTGGAACCGGTGTCTACGATGAACTCAGATAGACCTCCAAAGGTAGATTGTTTAAGTTCCACCTGACACACATGATAGTGTAATGATAATTGTATCCTGACAGATGAGTAACTATTCTAGAGGGATGTAACATCAATGGGAAGTGAGGATGTAACCTTTAACAAAATAATGAGTTAGTTTAACATGATGAAATATTGTCATACCAATCTGTATGAATTCCTTTATATGGTAAAATGTAAGACACCTTTTCCAAAAAACATTTCATTTATTTGATACTAGTTCATAACATTCCTTTATGTCTACTCAATTTTTTGATAGTATAGTATTTTTTTGGAATCCTTTGATAAGACTATGAACATCAATACAATATTAGGGTTATAAGTAGAGGGTATCTGATACATTAAGTTGTATCCTCTTGAAATTATAGGCAACTATTTCCTAGTGGATACATTTTCTTTAGACATGCAAAAATTAAATATAATTTTCTATTTTGATTGGATAGCCCTATACTAGGATCACATTTACTATTATCGAAGTAGATTGTACTTATAACATATAAAAGTGGTAAGCTGTGACCATCATAGTGAATGCGATCATCATAATATATAATCAAGAGAAATTACACCAAAATTGAATTATCTCATATCATTGGAAGAAAATATTATTATGGATGCTGGAATATTTTAAGGAAGTACATCCCCCCATTAGTTCATTGATTTTAGATTTTTTTTCCTAATGATTATTTATATTAACACTTGTGTGTGAAATTATGTCTACTATTTAGTTACACTGATGAGAGGAAACACTTTCCTTCTATCCTTATATGACAGCAATAGCAGAGCCTAAATTGTTGAATGTAATGTTAGTGGATAACTATGATAAGTTATTCATTAAAACCAATATATAACCATGGGTTTATCGATTTATTATTAATGGTGGATAGACTATTATTTTTATGTGTAGATTTCATATGGCTAAAATAGATGATGACCAATTACTAGTATCCTATTCCACACATCATTTATCAAATTTATTATTTAGGAAGTTACTAACTATCATCTATAAAAGAATTGATGTCAGGGTTTACCAAATTGTTAGTGATCCCAATAGATATACCTAAAATTACTTTTTGGAGATGATATGGATTATATTATTTCAAATTAATGTCATTTTATATAACAAATATACTATTAGTATTCATGTACCCGATGAATTAGATAATCCATCCATTTCAATATTGTATTTTTCTTCTCTTCTTTAGTGAAATTTTATTGTAATCCTAGTCTACGGATGATCATTCCAAACATATTGACATTATCTTGTTTATACAGAGTGATCATAGATTATACACCAAGCTCTCAAAATATTTTTATTGGATTGTAAAAATATCACATCATGGTGTATGTTATATCAAAGGATGTGTTTTTATTGTAAATGGTTATAGTTGGATACATGGTATCATAATAATGTCTCAAGATCATTTTCATGATTTAGAGATGTATATTTATTGTGTGATTTAACAAAATTTTATAAAGGACTTCTCCAATTATGCGTCACTGATGTCCAACCTGAGAGAGAAAGTGGATAAATTTTTTTACATGCTTATGAGGAATATCTTTAGGCACTGAAAAGAATGTAGTTCTTATAACTGATCATTACCTTACCTTAGGTAGTTTAAGAGTATACGATTCCTTTTGATGAATCAAGGATTAGTCTCGAATTATTTATTATATAGGAAGATGAATTTGTTCCATTTGACTATGAATAGTAGAGACTACATGAGTTGAATTGTACAACACATGACTAAGGGTTATCTATAGTATTATCTTCCATTTGATGGTGACAACATTATATTTATTTTGGAATTATTCATAGACAACATGGATCACAGAATCATAATGTGCATCCTTCCATAATGGTACTTAATTATTTTTTAATGGATGTGGGTTGATTACTTCTTATCCTTTCACATCGATTTGTAATTTACTCACGGATATGGAAATATCATCAACAATTCCATGAGCTGGGAGACAATAACAGAATAATTGAAGGATTATTGTGATGAGTTCCAACTAATAGTTCTCTTTGTGGATAAACATATATATGATCTGGAATCTTAGGCCTAGGAAACTATAACATTTTCCCATATTTTTCACTCACTTCTATTTCATATCATGTACTGATTATTATTTAATCCCGTTTTTTATCTCTATTTTATGGTTTATAGGGTGTGGTGAAACCATCGGGTAAGACTTTTAATGGTGATGAAGTTTCTCTTGTCCTAAGAAACATATTTGTTCCTAAGAGCATGAGTGGGGAAAGGATGAGGGACGTTAATAATTCTATGTAGGTGGTACATTCTATATCTAAAAACACGATTGTTGATTGCCACAGGTATTAATGATGTCTAGGAATGATGAAATAGATATAGGGATTTGTGTAGAGATTCTTAACCAATCAGTAGGTGATGGTCAGGAATTAGTGTCTTGTTTGGTTACTAAGTCCTTTTCCCATTGATGATTGTAATTTGGATGATATCACTATGAATTTACTGATACTTTTTATTAGGAAATCTAAAATGAATAATATAATGTGAGTGATCATGGATCGATGAAAAATGGTAAAACTTTTCTTTATTATCAGGGATATGTTCACTAATAATGAATTAGGTAACCTATATACCTGGGAGATAGTATAGTTTCATAGTATTCCATGTGGAGAAATTTTTGATTGAGATCACATTTTTAAATCATAGTAATAGATGGTCCTTCATATTTTTCTATGATTTCATTATCTTATGTGCACAATCTACTATCTGAAAACTAATGGAAAATCTAAAATGGTGTTATACATTATCAACCACATGTTAATAGATTTTTTTATAGTCATTAGTGGTTTATAGGATAAATTTTACTAACATAGGGAGATTAATTATAATTATATATTCAATTAATTGATATAAATTTATCCATTTTAATATTTAGACTGAAGATAATGCGGCTCACCTCTTTCTTGTTAGAGGTTGATGAGTCAGTTCTCGTCAGTTCTAGTACTGTGAAGGATGAATATGAGAAGGTATAGTTGATTAGTAAATGGCTCATACACACTTATTAGACGTATAAATCTTATAAATACAAAAGGATATGACCTCTAGAGAATGATATTAGTCATCATATATTTTTTTGGTTTTACCGAGTGTTGGGAAACACCATCTTTGGGGGTAGTGAATCCCTTTAACCTATTTTTCTGGGATATATAAGATAGTGTGTGAAATCGATCTAGTAAAATACTTATTTGATAATCCATAATGGAAACATTTTATTAATTATTTGTTCAACATATCTCATCTCCAAAGATATCATCTGGAAAATTATCATGCAATTGATATCAGTTATGATAGACATGATGTCGAGGAATCCTGTAAGGATTATTCAAATCTTACATTGAACATGCTTTGAAGGTTATCTACTAACATGTAGTTCCATATGTGAAACTGAAATGGAATTATGAGAGTGTATAGGTTGATACATTTCTTAAGTAGTTATAAAAGTAGGAGAAGTTCATTTATTTATTCACGGATAGCTCTTGATGACTCATGGTAATATATACTTGGAAAAGATTTTCTATGGTTGGGAGTTTTTTACATCATTCCCATTATGTTGTACCTATAGATTAATTTTTGTATGTAATTTTTTATTTAATAACATCTAATTTTGATTTTTCTAAAAAAATTGATTGAGGTGCTTATATACATATTTGCAATTTTTTGGTTTCCATGGTGAAAAAAAACAAATAGTACCATGATTGTTGTGGTGGAAACGATGTTATCCCATATTCTATATGTGAAAAAGAAACACCATAACAACGAGAACTAGATGTGTCCTTTGGTGGAGTGTTCAGAGAGCTAACTTGTGTACCATATTCTACAAGGGTGAACATGGTGATGGTGGATTCTATGGTCCACCTAAATTGGGAGAGGTTTTAGAGATAGGGTGCTTTCTATGGTGTGTCACTAGCTGAAACATTCAATGTGAATGCAAAATAATGGGGAAAAATATGATTGGTATTGGGAATGTCCCGGAAAAATATATATGAAATATTTTACTATGGCTTGGTTGGAGTTGTTTTAAATAGGTTTTGAAATCAATGACATTGAAAGAGTCCAATACTATAGTAATGTTTTAACTCCCATGAATTATGGATTAATTTCAATTCCCAAAGATACATTTTATTTTATTTTTAATGAACAAATTATAGAAAAATTAATACTATATATTAATCTAAATGACATTTTTTAGTTACAACTTCGAAATCCCATTGGTCATCCTCACAATCAAAAGAAATTCATGAAAAGATAACGCCTATTTTAAAATGAAACATGAAAAATATTGGATAGAGAATCATGAAATGTGAATTTAGAATAATATGAATTTTTTGGATTAAAAGGTGTAATTTAACATTCATTTGACAATAATTAAATGGTATATATAAATTATGTAATATACTATTAATCAATCTATAGGATTGGAATTATCGATATATAGTTTATTTATATAATGTTTACCAAAATGATCTAATTATAATTCAATTTCAATATAAATATAGTATTTGTAATAAAATAAATTTTTTGGGAATATAAATATAAGGTATGAATTTACCTAGTTAAATAACATTTCTCTAAGGAAACCAATTTTCTGTATGCATTTTTGTTAAATATTTCACTGTGAATTAAAAAAATAGAAAAATCTATTTCCATAACTCACATAATAAATATTTAAATATGTTAATATCATCTAATAAATAATAATATAACTATATGGAAAATTATTTAACTAATCATTGTTAAACAAACAAATTATGTTTAAAATCATTATTTTTTATTTTTTATTATATGATTCTATTGAAAAGATACATTTATCATAATTAGAGTGTGAAATTTAGTAATATTTATTCTTTATACATATATATATAATTTGGTAAACATTAATTAAATAATTATTCACTTGTCAGTAATAAAAAATAATTCCTTAAGGTCAAAAAGAACAATACTTAAATAAATTGTTTTTCTATATTTTATGTAATTGTATATTAATAAATTAAATTGAAACATATTAATAGATTATTTAAATTGAATAAAATATGTCACGACCCGACCCTACCTGGGCTCGGGCCGCAACTACCCCAAGCCTGCCTCCATAGGCCAAGGGCTGGTGACCCGCACCAAAGCCACAACAACACGGGGAGGCCTTTGCCTAAGTACCGTTACACACACACGCAGCACACTTAATGCAAAAGTGCAGAGTAAAAGAAAGAAAAAGCAGAGTAAAAAAGAAAAACTGCTATATGTATAAACCATAGATGTGCATCAACCTCTAAACAGTAAAAAGTACAAGCTGAAGGTAAACTGAAAAGAGAAGCGGCAAAACACACACCCAACCAAAAAGTGCCACAACCTGAAAATAAGAAAAGCAACAGTAAATAGCTGGGAGGGTCCCACACCTAGAACCCGACAATGACCATCGCACGCGGTCCATGCTCCCAGCTCCTAAGCTCCTCTAGCCTCATGATCATCATGTCTATCATCTTAAATGGCACACCAAGTGCGGGAAAAGCCCAAGAAGGGGTGAGTATGAAAATACTTAGTAGCATACCCCGAAGTCTCGAGGGAGCAACAAAGGAGGTACCGAAGGGTGAGCATTAGAGCGAACAATAAGGAGAGTAGTAGAGTAACAGTAGAGAGTCCAGCTCAACCCAACAAGAGGAATGAAGGTAGACTCATCCAGACACAAGGAGCTGGAAATGGTGATATGATGAAATTATCGTCGAGCCTTCGCTACCTATAGAAGGAGAGTAGACTCATCCAACCACAAGAATCTAGACATAGAAATCACGTGGCATAACCTGCACGTCTTCGCCTCTCTTGGAAAGAGAGTGGCCAAAACCCAAGGAGTGGGTACTGGTACGAGGTATATACTTGTATATTCTATGTCAAGAAGCCCGAACAATCTCATAAGGGGATCTCCATCCTGTAGATCATCCCAAGAAAGGTGAGTCTCCAATAGTCCCAGAAGTAAACACCTTTTATACCCATCATCTCGCATGTCTCCACCGATCTACAAGTCGAGGGGCTCAAACCACCGCACCTTGACACTATCCGCTTTAGTCGGCACTGACTTGCCCGCATGGTTTCAGGTCGCGTCAGAAGGACGTGTCTTGGTGGGGAAAGCGCCCTCGTACTTGAGAGTTCCGGGCTAAGTCAAACCACACCTCTTCACTTCCCTACAGTCGAGAGGTCTCCTCAAAGCCAAGGTCATTCCAAAAATGACCCGTACATCCAAGGGGCCTACTCTGGTAGTCATGGAGTAAAGCCATAGACTGGACTAGATTAATGGACTGGGTCTGAAATTCCAACAGGTGACCCACTTCCCAGCCCTGCTAAAGGGTAATTCATAATAAGATATCGGGTGACCCACTAGCCTGCCCTGCTGGAGGGTAAACCCTAATACATCATCAGGTGACCCACTGCCCAGCCCTGCTGGAGGGTAGACCTGGAATAAGTTGAAAGGTGACCCACTGGCTAGCCATTCTGGAGGGTAGACCTGGAACTAGATGATGGGCGACCCACTGCCCAGCCCCACTGGAAGGTAGACCCTAAAAGGTCATCGGGTTACCCACTGCCCAGTCTCTACTGGAGGGTAGTCCCTAGGAGTGTCGGGTGACCCACTGCCCAGTCTCTACTGGAGGGTAGAACCTAAGAGTGTCGGGTGACCCACTGCCCAGTCTCTACTAGAGGGTAGATCCTAAGAGGTCGGGTGACCCACTGCCAAGACTCTGCTGGAGGGTAGACCCTATGAGGTTGGTTGACCAACTACCCAGGCCTTGCTGGAGGGTAGACCATAAGAGGTCGGGCGACCCACTGCCCAGTCTCTGCTAGAGGGTAGACCCTAAGAGGTCAGGTGACCCACTACCCAGTCTCTGCTGGAGGGTAGACCCTACGAAGTCATTGAGCAACCCACAACCTAGCCTCACTAGAGGGTACGCCCGGAACTACTCTGACCATCTCCACTGGATGGTACAACACTGGCCAACCAAACACGGAGTGGGTATCATGAAACCACCCGACTCCAGAACAAAACCAGGGGAAACCACTCAGGCCTGCTGATTTAAACCATCGAGCACGGAGTCAAGAGAAAAAACTCAACCCCACTGGTCAACAAATGAGAAAAAGATCAGGGGAAAACTCAACCCTGCTGATCGACAAATAGGAATAGAGGAACCCTCTACGTTGCAAGAGGACAAAAGTACATCAAGTAGAACATGGCACACATGTGTATCCCACACAATGTGTGGCCCCATCTCAACCCCAACCAAGTGCACAAATGTTCTCAGGTGCCAACATCCACATGTACCTCCGACCACTCTCATATACTCCCAGAGTATACCACGTCTCCAGCCCAAAGGCTAACGTGCACCTGACACCCAATGCCAACACGAAGGAATGATGTAACAACTCCAACCTGCCACCTCAATGGCTGAGGAAAAACCAACCAAGTCTCTTCAGGCATTTACATTACTCACATGGGAGTGCATGCGATCACATTCCAAGGGTCCGCTACAAACACAGTAGAATAACCTCCACCGAGGCACCCTTCATATTTCCACATTTAATAAGATCGCGTATGAGGATCTACTCGCCTGTGCAGATTACACCATTGTAATCCTCACAGAAAAACATGTGAGATGGACCACTTACTCGACTCAAACAGATATCCGATGGAAAAGTCACCAATACCGCCTCATGCCCGAACGACGTCCCATGATCCCAAGCCTCGGCCCTGAAAATAGTTGGGCGCACTACACCATTGCGATCCCCTTGGAAAAACACGTTAAAAAAGACTTCTCACTTGAGTGCAACGGATTTCCGGAGAAAAAAATTCATTCTTATGCACCGCACAAGAGCGGCGCTTTGTGGGACCTGCATTCCGTTCCCGAAACACAATGAACGGATCACACCGTTGCGATCCTCTCAAAAAAGTACACAAGTTGGACTATTCACTTGTCCAAAATGGGCACCCAGTGATAAAGCTAGAAATCACCATCAACACCCGAAATGGCCCTCACGGGGGCCACACAATCATGCTGAATTAGAGCGGTCAGATTGCACCATTGCAATCTCCTCGGAAAAACACCTAGAAATGACTGCTCGCACGCCCTGAATGGACGTCCGATGGGAAAGTCGCTAAACGCTGCTCGCAGCTCAAAATATAGGACGTGGGGCCCCAGAATCAACTTCGGCCTCAATGCCTGAAACAACCCTGGTAATCTCCACCTCGGTGTCAGGGTCCAAACGCCACTGACAGTGCTTAAAACGGACGTCGGACGAGTCTGCGCCGTCCAAAATAAGAACTCACGGGATAACGCTAACCCACTTTAGGGGCATATCGCGCCACCAGGGCCTCCATCCCAGGTTTCAAAAATCCTTGAGACCATCTCAAAACGTCCACCTTGACTCGAGGTCCGCTCTGCCGCAAACGGCACTTGAAACGGATGTCGGTAGCAAAAGATACAGGCACCCAGATTTTTATTTTATTTTATTATTTTTTAAGGGGGAAACCCCTTTGGGCCGGACAGGCCCGGTCCGGCCGGTCCGCCCTGTTGGTGTCGGCCCGTTCCGGCCCGCCCGGCTCTCCACGGCCCGTGGCTCCCACGGCTCTCCGCCCCCCCCCCCCCCCACCCCGACCGGCCCTCGTGGCTGGTCTCATTCCCTGCAACGACCTGCATTACGCGGGTCGCGGTCGCGCCGCACGGGGTCGCGCACCTCGCGGCCCCCTCCCCCTTGTGCCCTACGCCGGTGGCCACCGCTGGGACCCCGCCTTCCGTCCATCTGAAGCCATCCGCGTTGATGTGCTCATATGCCTGGTCGCCTCCATTGGCTGCTCGCCCGACCGAGCCGCCACACCCAGCCGGTAAACCACCATCACCGCCCGGGGAAAACCGTCGGACCACCGTCCCAGCTTGCCGGAAAACCCCCAAACACGCAAACTTCGGTGAACGATTGAGAATGCCTCCGAACTCCGATTTCAAATATGAAACAAGCGTTGGAAAAAGAATAACATCTAATTTGCATTAGTGTCCATTTTTGGATAATTCGACAGAGATTTGATACAAAAATTTGGGCTAAAAATAGGTGTGGGAAAAGGGAACAGAAACGAAAAATCCTACCTTGATGGGCATCGCCCGAAGCTTCACCATGACCCATCGGATCCACGCCACACCGGAGAGGAGGTGGTGGAGGATAGATTCCTCCTTCTTTGTTGGTAGATACTGGCACCAAGGGAGAAGGGGGAGAGGGGAGGGGTGGGTTAAGTGTTTAAATAGAAAACACTTAACCACCCGTCCGTCGGCCCGAACCCGAACTCTCGACGTGGTCCGGATTAAGCCTCCCCTAGGCTAAACACCATGCTCTGAACGTAACTGCGGTCTTGGAATTTGATTCCGAGATTTTGTTTAAAAGTTATAAAGTTGAACGCCCAATGCGGCCAAATTACAAAAACGCCCTTGGGGCCATTTTTCACAGACGGGCCGCGCCAACAAATCCTACACCCCTCCTAGTGTAAAAGGCACGTTCCAAACTCAACGGTGCCCTCAGTTTTCCAATCTGAGAATCCTTTTAAGAGATACTTGAGTTTCACCATTTAAAAAATAAATGAATTAATTAAATTATCCATTTAACATTCTGAAAGCGAGCTAGGGGTCCAAACATCTCGCACCGACATGTTTTATGTCGTTCCTAGGGTATAAACCCCATTTCGGACCCATCCGTACACTCAGATCTCTGATACGAAACACTGTTTAGGAGTTATCCAATTTATTTGGTGTTTCTTGTGTGAATGCACTAAAAAATTAATTATGGCCACACCGGGGCTCGGAATCCCATGCCGTTTGAAGGCGCTGCTCTGGAATAACATCAAGAATATTCCAAAGTCTTTTGCAGAAAAAACTGGGTTTTTAAGCCATTCCCTCCTTCAAGATTTTTGTCCCCGAAAAGAAAAACCAGTGAACAACGCAGGGTACTAAGCCCACACCTATCTCTCCCGTACCTAGAAGAACTATTGCACAGTTCCGCGTCACCGCACACAGACCAAAGGATTTGATCTGTTCACGTGAGGTCGGCCCTTTCCAATGATGTGAATAAGAGCACGCACTCTTATTCTCAGGTAAGCCACGCGGGATACGTTGTGCACCCACACCCGACCTTGGGGTAAGGGAAAGGCAGTAGGGAACCTCCCCATCCATTTGCATGGTGTCAAATGGCCCAAAGGCTCTTGGGTGTAGCTCACCTCCCCGACCGAATCCCTACATCGCACACTGCGATTCGAAGCACCGCCCGCATCTGGAACAAGACCCGGTGATTCCCTCCTTTATAATATCCATATGGTGAAACATAGAAGGATATCTGGTCACGCAAGGTTTCACAATCAATGTCTCTCAACCAATACTCTCTTACACACTCTAAGATCATTGGAGTCGACGCCATTGAATAAAGAGGAAGGTCACACACCTTCTACTCTACCAACACAGGGTTACACCCAACACCCTGTATCACCCTGGTAACACCTCAAACAAGGAGCAGGGAGGAAATCATTTCACACGCAGAGTCTATCAATTCTACTGTAGAATGTAAAAGAGCTGTAGAGAATACCTATTATCACCTCATTCTATGCAGGATCGTAGACATCCAAAGCTCGCGGCTCTTTGCGGTTCCAACTGTCAGCTCCCGGAGCCTGACATGGACCGCCTAGTGGTGATGGGAAGACCTCAAAAGGTGGTCCCCCACTAACAGCTCCTCCCTCTCCTCTGCTAGCACCACCTCTCTAGGTAATACTATGATCATGGCACTGCCTCTATCATGGTGGTGCACCTGTTGTCTGCCCGAAGCTCTCTGCATGCCTAGTCGGGCAGTCTTGTGCTAGGTGACCTCCTCCAATCCAAGCATAGCACCGACTCTATCTGGGCTGCATTGGTGCCCTCCAGCGCCACTTTGTTGTACAACGACACCCATGAGTCATGTTTTCAGAAAGCCACATGATTTGAGGATCTGTTTTCCAACGCCCGCTAGCTACACCAGACGTCTCAGCTCCAACGTGCATGCTACCACCACCAACTCTAGAGCGTGACAGGAAGCTGTCTGTCACCAGTGCCTACTCTTGCACCCCGGAATATGTGGAAATTCTCGAGGGTACAATGACAGCATGAATCTCTCGATGGAGACCATGCTCAAACTTCCATGCTCAGATGTTGTCATCACGGACCGAGTCCAGGTAAAACCATGCACGTACTGTCTGAAAAACTAGTTGCGTACTCAGCCACCTTCATCCCTCCCTGCTGAAACAGTAGGAACTTCTGAACCCGAACATAGCATAAGTAGGAGGGGAAAAACTCTTCACGGAATAACAACTGAAAGTATCCCCATGAAAGCGATGACTCGTCAAGAAACTGGGTCGCTAGACTCCACCAACGCCATGATGCTCCACGAAAATGGGTGGCTACCGAAGCCACTCTCTGATCTGTTGGCTTCTGCAAAATCCTGAAAAGGCGAACCACTACCTTGAGCCAAACCTCTGCTGCATGAGGGTATGGCTCACCACTTAACCTCAACAGTCTCTACCGCTGGAACTCGTGGAGCATCCTCAACCTGCTCTCAAGCTCACCCTACTCTACTAAAGCTGTCTGCTGCTCAATAGGTGGGGGTGATGCTACTGGCCCACCTAGAGAAAGGGGCTCGCATGATGGGTCCAGGACTGAGGCCTCGTATCTCACAAGGTCGTCGTCATGCACCAAACCTAGTATCTTGGCTGGCTGTCTTCGCGGAGACATCCTGAATATTATCAAGGATTTCCACAGTCATATGAGCATACATGTATATACCAATGACAACAATGGGGAGCTGACTCAAGAAGGAAAGTCAAAGACTCAATACAATGTGTTTCACAAACCAATTTTCCCTACAACAAGTGTCTCATCATGCTGAGTTGACAAGCGGTTTATCAAGGTCCTGGTGAATGGATACATCGGCCACCGCACCATCATTGGACTCCCTGGCTTGAGAGCCACTCTCGAGACACGTTAACATTGTTGCCCTAATTCCCAACTTGTTCCTTTTATTTTAGGGATGTCCAAACAACTTCCCAAGGAACGAACCACCTCTGATACCACTTTCTCATGACCCGACCCTACCCGAGCTCGAGCCGCAACTACCCCAAGCCCACCTCCATAGGCCAGGGGCTAGAGACCAGTGTTAAAGGCACAACAACTCGGGGAGGCCTTTTCCTAAGTACTTGTACACACACACACAACACACTCAATGCAAAAGTGCAAAGTAAAATAAAGAACAAGTAGAGTAAAAAGAACAACTGCTATATGTATAAACCACAGATGTGCATCGACCTCTAAACAGTAGAAGGAACAATATGAAGGTAAACTGAATATAAAAGGGGAAAAACACGCACCCATCCAAAAAGTGCCACAACCTGGCAACATGGAAAGAAATAGTAAATAGCTTGGAGGGTCCCACACCTGGAACCTGACAATGAGCACCGCACAGAGCATACCCCATGCATCTTTGCCTCTCCTGGAAGGATAGTGGCCAAATCCCATTGAGTTGGTACTGGTACGAAGTATATACATGTATATACTCTGTCAAGAAGCCCGAAAAAGCTTGAAAGGGGATTTCCATCCCGTAGCTCAGCCCAAGAAAGGTGGGTCGCCAACAATCCTTGAAGTAAACACTATCGATGCCCAGCATCCTGCATGTCTCCCCTGAACTACAAGTCTAGGGGCTCAAACCACCGCACCTTGTCACTATCCTCTTTGGGCGGAACTAACTCGCCCGTACGGTTTTGGGTCGCGTCACAAGGAAACATCTTGGTGGGGAAAGCGCCCTTTGTACTTTAGAGTTCTGGGTTTAGTCAAAACACCCCTCGTCACTGCCCTGTAGTCGAGAGGTCTCCTCAAAGCCATGTTTTTTCCATCACTGACCCCTACAACCAAGGGTCCAAGTCCAGTAGTCACGGAGTAAAGCCACAGATGAGCCTAGTTTAAAGGACCGAGTTTGAAATACCAACAGGTGACCCACTGCCCAACCCTACTGGAAGGTAATTCATAATATGATATCTGGTGACCCACTACCCAGCCCTGCTAGAGGGTAAACCCTAATACATAATCAGGTGACCCACCGCTCAGCCTTGCTGTAGGGTAGACCTGGAACTAGACGACGGGCGACCCACTACCCAGCCCTGCTGGAGGGTAGACCCTAAGAGGTCGTCGGGTGACCCACTGCCCAGTCTCTGCTGGAGGGTAGACCCTAAGAGTGTCGGTTGAACCACTACCCAGTCTCTACTAAAGGGTAGACCCTAAGAGTGTTGGGTGACCCACTGCCATGTCTCTACTGGAGGGTAGACCCTGAGAGGTCGGGTGACCCACTTCCCAGTCTTTGCTGAAGGGTAGACCCTAAGTGGTTGGGTGTCCCACTGCCCAGTCTCTGCTGGTGGGTAGACCTTAAGAAGTCGGGTGACCCACTTCCCAGTCTCTCCTGGAGGGTAGACCCTAAGAGGTCGGGTGACCCACTGCCCAGTCTCTATTGGTGGGTAGACCATAAGAGGTCGATGAGCAACCCACTGCCCAACCTCACTAGAGGGTAATCCCAGAACTACTCTTGCTATCTCCACTGGATGGTAAAACACTGGCCAACCAAACATGGAGTGGGTATCGTGCAACCACCCGACTCTGGACCAAAAACAGGGGAAACCACTCAACCCTGCTGATCTAAACCATCGAGCACATAGTCAGGGGAAAAAACTCAACCCCACTAAGGAAGACACGAGAACAGGACCTTGGGGAAACTCAACCCTACTGGTCGATAAACAAGAACAGAGGAACCCTCTACGTCGTGAGAGTTCAAAAGTACATCAAGAAAAACATGGCATGCACATGGGGCCCACACTACGTGTGGCCCCATCACAACCCCAACCATGTGCACAAACGTTCTCATGTACCAACATGCACATGTACCTCCCAGCACTCCCGTATACTCCCAAAGTATTCCACATCTCCAGCCCAATGGCTAACATGCACCCAGCACCCAACGTCAATATGAAGGAGTGACGTAACAACTCCATACTTCCACCTCAACGGCTGAGGCACAACCATCCAAATCTCTTAAAGAATTCACATCACTCACACAAGAGTGCACATGATCACATGCTAAGGGTCCTCTACAAAAATGGTAGAAGAACCGCCACCGGGGCACCCTTCATATTTCCACATATAATAAGATCATGTATGAGGCTCCGTTCGCCTGAACAGATTAAACCATTGAAATCCTCATGAAAAAACATGTGATATGGACTACTTACTCTCCTAGAATGGATATCCGATGAGAAAGTCACCAACACCGCCTCAGGCCCGAACAACGTCCCATGATCCCGAGCCTCGGCACCGAAAACAGTCAGGCGCACCGAACCATTGTGATCCCCTCAGGAAAACACGTCAAAAATACTGCTCACTTGAGTGCAACGAATATCTAGAGAAAAAGATGCATTCTGGTGCACCGCACATGAGCGGCGCTTCGTGGGACCCGCATCCCGGTCCCAAAACACAACGAATAGATTACACCATTGCGATACTATCGAAAAAGTACACAAGTTGAACTATTCACTTGTCCAAAACGGATACCCGGTGATAAAGCTGGAAATCACCGTCAACACCCGTAATGGCCCTCGTGGGGCCCGCACCATCATGCAGAATTAGAGCAGATGGATTGCACCTTTGAAATCCCCTCGGTAAAACACCCAGAAACGACTACTCGCACGCCCCGAACGGATGTCTGATGAGAAAGTCGCTAAACGCTGCTCCCAGCTCAAAAGACGAGCCGTGGTGCCCACGCATCAACTTCGGCCTCAATGCCCAAAAGAACCATGGTATGCTCTACCTCAGTGCAAGGGTCCCAACTCCACTAACGGTGCTTAAAACGGATGTCGGACGTGTCCACGCCATCCAAAAAAAGAACTCCCGGGATAACGCCAACACACATTACGGGCGTATCAGGCCACCGGGGCCTCCGTCCCGAGATTCAAAAATCCTCGAGACCATCTAACACCTCCTTGATGCGAGGTCTGCGCTGCCAGAGACGACACGTGAAACGGACGTCTGTCGCAAAAGATACGGGCACCCGAAATTTTATTTTATTTTATTTATTTATTTTTTAAATGCAGAAACCCCTTTGGGTCGGCCCGGCCCGGTCCGTCTGGTCCGCCCCGCTCGGGCTGTCCCGCGCCAGCAGGCCCGGCCCCCCGCGGCCCATGGCTCCCACCACCCTCTACGGGCCACGTCGCCACCTCCCCAACTAGCCCTCGTGGCTGGTCTCATTCCCCGCAGCGACCCGCATTACGCAGGTCGCGGTCACGCCGCACGGGGCCGCTCTCCTCGCGGCCCCCTCCCCCTTGTGCCCTACGTCGGCAGCCACCGTCGGGACCCCACCTTCCGTCCCCCTGAATCTTGCCGCGGTGACGCCCTCGCTCGGCCGGCCACCTCCATTGGCCGCTCGCCCGACTGAGCCGCCTCACCAAGCTGGGAACCACCGTCACCGCCCGTGGAAAACCGTCGGACCACCGTCCCAGCTCATCAGAAAACCCCAAAACCCGCAAAATTCAACGAACGATTGCGAGAACCTCCAAACTCTGATTTCAAATCTGAAACAAGCATCGGAAAGAGCATAATATCTACTTCGAATTCATAGGCGTTTTTCGATAATTCGACAGAGATTTGGTACAAAAATTTGAGCTGAATATAGGTGCTAGAAAAGGAAACGAAAAAGACAAATCCTACATTGATGGGCTTCACCCGAATCTTCTCCGCGACTTGTCGGATCCCTGACACGCCGGAGAGGAGGAGGTGATGGAGGAGGTCTTCCTCCTTCGTTGTTGTGAGCTTCTGGCACAAGGGGAGGAGGGGGAGAGGGGAGGGATGGGTTAAGTGATTAAATAGAAAACACTTAACCACCCATCCGTTGGCCCGACCCCGAACTCCCAACGGGGTCAGGATTAAGCCTCCCCTATGCTAAAAACACTCTTAATGTAACGGTGGTCTCAAAATTTGTTCGGAGCTTTCATTCAAAAGTTATAAAGTTGTACGCCCAAAGCCTCCAAATTATGAAAACGCCCCTGGGGCCATTTTTCACAGACAGGCCGTGCCCGCACAACTTACACCCCACCTAGGGTAAATGGCACGTTCCGAACTCAACGATGCCCTCAGTTTTCCAATCTAAGCCACGTTTTAATAGATACTTGAGTTTCACAATTAAACGAATAAATAAATTAATTAATTAATCCATTTAACGTTCAAAAAGCGCGCGAGGGGTCCAAACATCCCGCACCAACATGTTTTTTGTTGTTCCTAGGATAGACACCCCATTCCGAACCCATCAGTACACTCAGATCTCTGATCCGAAACACTTTTTATGAGTTATCACATTTATTTGTTGTATCGAGTATGAAGGCACTGAAAATTTAATTCCGGCCACACCGGGGCTCGAAATCGAATGTCGTCTGAAGGCACTGCCCTGGAATAACAACAAGAATATTCAAAGTCTTTCACAGCAAAAAATGGGTTCTTACAATATATATATATATATATAAATATTCAACGAATTTTACATTTATCTAATTATTATCACTTGTTATTCAATAAGAATAAATGAAAATCTAAACATAAAAATTCATCATTCTAATAAAAAATATCTTTATCGATCCTTCTTATAAAATTAAATTTTTATCAATATTAAAAAAATTATTTTATAAAAAGGATATCTTACTTGTAATGAACATATAAAAATTATTTTGGGTTAAATTTCATTTTTAGGAATTGAAATTTCTCATGATTAAAATCATGAGTTATCACGGTAAAGGTAAAATGTGATAAATTAGTTTATAAAAAAAATCTCTAAATTATATTTTGAGAGATTTATAGAAATATATAAATATTATCTTACTACTTATTATAATTCGGATCCACTTTACATGTCTAATTATGATCCCTTTTCATTATTTAATGGATATTTATGAAAATTCCACTCAAGATCACCTATAAAGTGAAACTGCCACTACAAAAAAAACATTACATTAGATGGGGCAATTTAGAGGGGGTTATGACCAACCACCTCTAAATTCATTTTCTGTAACATTAGAGGGGGTTTGGACAACCCCCTCTAATCATCAAATTTATAGGGGGTTCACAACCCCCTCTAAAAAAATTTGCATTTTATTAATATGTAGTTGGATTTTATAGACAATTATGTTAAAACTGTCGCTATTTTAATAATTAATGTTGATATATATTTAGTTATAGGTACTATATACTTGGTTAGAGGAGTTATATACATACATACATACATACATACATACATATATATATATATATATATATATATATATTCATTTGGATTTTAGAGGTGTTATATATATGTGTGTGTGTGTTATACGAAATTTGTTTTTTTAAGAAAATAGTGGGGGTAAAAAAACCCTCTAATGTAAGACATTAGTGGGGGTTCAAAACCCCCTCTTAAACCTCCACTAATGTCATACATTAGAGGGGGTTCACAACCCCCTCTAATTTAAGAGATAAGAGGGGTTTTGAACCCCCATTATTTTCTTAAAAAAATTCATAATATATATATAGTATATATACATATATGAATGTATTTATAAAATCTATAATATATTATATTAATATAAATATGTAATATATATATATATATATATTAATTGTGTACATATAAATATAATATATATATATATATATATATATTTAATATATATATTTGGGTAATATATATATATATGTGTGTCTTCAAATAAATATAAAAAATTCCAAATAAATATATAAATACACATTTGCGTTTGTGTGTGTTTGATGTAAATGTATTTATAAATACATACATACATAATTTTATTTAAATATATGTAAATATATAATTTATAGTGGTGTGCAGAAAATATATATATACATATATATTTATATTTATATAAATATAGATACATGATATTTATTTAATTTATTTAAATATATTATGCAAATATTGTTTATCTTAATAAACTTTTTAATATATATAAATACAATAATATGTAAATTATATGTGTAAATTTGTTAATATACATATGTTTATTAATAAATAAATATATAAATATATATATATATGCTTATTTTAATAAACATATTATATGAATTTAAATATATTGTTTTAATTGCGTTTATTCTAATAAACTAATTAATATATATTAACAAATTAAAGATAAAGTATATGTGTAATTTTTTTAATATATATATGTTTATTAATATATATGAATTTTTTAAAAAAAATATTATATGTATTTAAATATATTATGAAAATAATTTATATTTTAATAAACTTCTCAATATATATAAATAAAATAATATAAGTATTATATAAACAAAAAGTGGGTTGGTGTAGTTGTTTCGGCGCGAGACGTGTGTCGATGTGATGGTGGGTTCGATTCCTAGCAGCTTCTTCATTTTAGAAGCCCCTCTGAATATGGGGACCCGAGAGGAGAAAATGATCCGGACTTGGACACTTGTAGCGGAGACAGGTGACGGGGCTGGACCGGGACACGACACAGAATGCGGAGACCGAGGGACAAGACACTGACCGGTGGATCGAGACTTGTAAGGCAGAGACTGGGGTACGAGACATAGATGGGGGACTGGTACATGCAAGGTGGACATGAACGAGAGACAACAGACCAGACGACTGGGACATGCAAGGTAGAGACTGGGGTACGGGACACAGATGGGGGGATTGGGACATGCAAGGCAAACACGGACGGGAGGACCTAGACATGAAAGGCAGACAAATGCAATAGACTAGAGGACATGACAGAAAGAAGGGGTACAAACAAAAGACCAGGGGATGCATGCACATGTAGGAGGCCGACACAGGAGTACTGGGTATAGGAGGGACGAACAACGGGTGATCTATAGGAGGGAATGAGGGGGACTGAAGGGAATGGGGAACATGCCAGGCGGAGCAGAATGGGGATTTTTTCTATGAAAAAGAGATTCATTAGGGGCGGTTGTGTTAAACGGCCCCTAATGAAATCAACAATTAGGGGTGGTTACTTCCCCTAATGCATATCTTAGAGGCGGTTGGGGTTATAACCACCTCTAATCACTACAATTTCTGATAAATGTTTGACAAAATTAGAGGGGGTTTAAACCCCCTCTAATGTAACCTCCACAAAATGCATCACATATTTACCAGCTCTTCCTAAAAATAGCCTTTACAAACATTAGGCGGGAAAATTAGTGGCGGTTCCTCGTACCCGCCGCTAATGTCTTTAGAAGGGGTTATAACCCCTTCTAATGTTAAAAATAACCCATTATACAGTGGTCATTTTTTTTGTAGTGTGCCACTATGCACCTCAAATCACACATTTCATTTAGATTTATCTTTATTATCAATCCATATTTCATTCATACCAATATTTTATTAATACTAGAGACATAGAAAACATGAAAGAGTTAAAATCATTTATTTTTACATTGCTCTTTAAAAAAAGGTTCAAGTGTACAACATAATCTACAAATTCTTAAAACAGATTTCTATAATTATAAACATGATTTTGAGTATGAAAATATTCATTAATGGTTGTATTACTGATATAACATAAAATTTAATTTTTCATACAATTGTTATAATTTTTTCTTGTTTGGATCAGTTCTACGAGTTATATGATTAAATTTATAATGGTTATATCTTCATTGACTAAGAAAAAAAATTCAAAATATTAAAAAATATGATGAAATAATGTTTTTTCATAATTATGTAATGAAAATATATAAATTTTCAATCATAAATATAAATAAATTTTTTCAAAAAAGAAATTCAGAAAAAATGAGATCTTAACTGATCTTGATGAACTGTCACTTTGAAAACCAAAAAAAATATTAGAAATTTACATCTATATCAAAAAAACTGTTTGACATAAATACGCATTATTTATGTTATGAACACATTAAATTGTATCATGGAACTAAGCCGTGATACTGAAGAAATCATTGAACATATGGGAAAATTAACTCATGCATAATAATTTTATTAGAAAATTATTAATTCACAGATAATGAGAAGGTGTAAATAAATGTTATGAATATCAATAAATATTATTATTGACCTAATAATGACATTTTATATTCCTAAATTTATTATATTATAAGATGAGGAATGTATGACCATGAATAAATGTAGGGTATGAGTTTTTGGTGACATAATCCATTTAATTGAGGCATGAGTCACATTATTCAACTAATTTCAATTATATAGTGTGACTGCATCCTTTATGATATAATTATTAGTAATTATTTTTTATTGGTATTTAATGTTTTATTACATTTGTTCCTTTAAATTATATTATTATTAAAATGATACCTATATTTTAAGTGTTTGTTTTCTATTCTATATATGAAATATATTTTTCATATACAATATTTCTAAATTGGTGACGTTTTATGATCATTAGGTCTAATTTTTTTTATAATTTTTTTTTATGTTTTTATAGAATTTCACCGATATTGGATTAGAACTACACAAAAACATTCCTTATAAGTGAAGTTGACCGAATATATTATTTAGACCAAGAATCACCTCCACTATTTTAATATTAATTCTATTTTCTTATGAATGAACATACATATACTATAAATTTTTTCTAAGATCATTTTCTATTAGTGTGGTCAATATTTACAAACACTTAATAGGAAAATATTTTTATGGTTTTCGGTATATGTCACTTCCTATTTACCATGATGTCATCTATAAAACATTCAAAGGAATAAATTCCATTCTATATGATATATATTTCTTAATGTCGTTTTTAGGATTCTATATGCTGATTCCATTAATAATATTTCATTTTTCTATTATTTATTATTTTCATTATTTAATAAATAATTTTATTTTAAATTTAACATATTAAAAACATGATTAGTATTTTTTTACTCAATGATATTACATTGAGTCATAATATTTCTTCTTTGACTATATTGTTCATTATTTGTGTATTCTACAAGTTAACTATTGCATATGCTAATTTTTCAATTGATCCTGAGAAATTTCCTTTCTATTTCATAATATTATTATTTCAATTACTTCCTTATTTATTAAAATTTGAAATTGAAGGAATAATTCTAATCCTTTCTATTAGATCCCACTCCCCTATGCATGTATTATTTCTTACCATAATTTTTTTCCTTTACATATATTTAAATAAAAATGTTATTATCCTATGCAGTCATTATAAATGTACTTATCACCATTAAAAAGTTTATTTTAATACTTTTTCATATATTTTTTCTCAGAAACTATTTATATGATTTAAAATTCAAATTTTAACTTTAATATACGTTGTAGAAAATAATTCAAATTTCATTAGAATTCCATTATTTCAATTGAAGGTCCCATTATTGGAATTTACTTTTAAATATTTTCTAATTTAAAATACTTTTTTCATCTTACTCGAAAGTAATTTTTGATACTAACTTGTAACAACGTTTTTTATGTAAATGGTAAACATGTTTTAGAAAAATTCTTGTAGGATCTTACATTTTATTTTTTCCCTACCATACTATTTATTTCATATAAAAAAGTATGTTTCATAAATCACCAAATATAATCTCTTACAAAATTATTATTTTGGAATATATATTTTTTAATACAAAATACTCAAACTCTTGATTCTTGTTCATATCATAACATTTGATATTTATTTATAACTAATTCTCATTTAATGTGTTTTAATGTTATTATGCATTATTGGTTTTATGTGGAACACATAGATGTATATTATCATTAATATAAGCATGGGTCCAATAAAACGCTCTAATGTATATGTTATAATATTATATCTCATAAGATAATATTATTATCTATCCACATGATTAACTTAATCACTACTAGAAGCCTATTAAAATTTGATATTTTTTAATCTCAATTTTTAGACATATTTTATATGATCACATATCCACCTGAAGACCCTATATATTTATCTATTTTCCCACCTTAATGACTATAACTAATTGATATGTTAAAAAAGCAATTAATTTTCCAAAATGAGATGATAATAAATCCATGTGTTGATTTATGAGTGTCAGATATGATCATTACATAATGAAAGGACCTAATTACTTTCTTCTATGTTCATAATGTTATAGATATCCTATAATATTTTTTACACATTCATATGTTATGATAAATTTCCTATGATTATTTTCAAATATTCTTATATTCATATGCATTGGTATCTATTATGAATCCAAAACGATTCTTTTAATGTTATATTCCCATTTATCTTTCCTTATAGAAAACTCTTGTAATTAAATAATCCTTTTAGTTATATATTTATCACTTTTTCATGTTCTCTCCAAATAATATAACCAAACCACTTATAAACCATTGATATTGTACCATTGAAATGCATTTCATATTACTCATCATTATGATTCCCATATCACAACACAATTACAATCCAATATATATTAAGGAGTAATTCATGGAACAATTTTTTTGGTAGATATTAAGGAAACAATATCTATGAATACATTTATATCGATAATATCAAATTATATGAAATATTTAGGTTTTAGGATTGCGATTTTATTTTGGATACATACACATTAAATTCTGAAATTGATGTGTTATATATTCATGTTACCCTCGGTATGTCTCAATTATTTTAAAATAGATTCTTTGTTATTTTTTGGATTAGGTAACTATGAATATCAGAACCCATAATAATGAATCCCCGATTTAAAAGAATGTATCACGTGAAAAAATTATTTTTTTCAATTATGAAATAAATTGTAAGTATTTTATTATTTTCAGTGATTGATAGCTATAGTTTTATTGTGACGTTAGCGACTATTAATATTGTTATCATTTTTAGTTTTATTATATTTTTGAAACCTAGAAGAACTTTTTTAGAAACGACTATATTGTAAAATGTGTTGATTATCCCAGTGAACATCAAATGGGGTAGGATATGGACTGTAATCCACTGTGTAAATTTTTTATAAGGCTTTAAATAATGAAATATAACATATTGAAATATTTGATAAAACAAATATGGAGCACATGTTATTCATTCATTCATATTCGAATTATTACCATCCTTTAGTGGGACATCTAATTCACTAATTTCCATCAATAGAACAACAAAATTGGAAACATAATTTCATTTATTCAATTAATATTGAATAAAAAGATTGTTTATACAATTATAATTTGGAATGTGTAGAAGATCAATATTGTAGCCAAATTATGAACATGTTTTAATGTGAATAACATGAATCGAATGAATCAGAATATTTTAAATTTATATTCATCAAGAAATACATTTCCTAAAGTAAATGAACAAAATTTTAGATAGAATTCCAATATGAGATGCAAAGGGGGATGAATCATTTTTTAATAATAAACACAAAAGCCTATGACTTATGAAGTACCCCTTTATTATATAATTCATCATAAAACTAAGAACAATCATTTAATTAGTGGCCTAAAAGGAAATCATTGAAAGGGTTTATCTATAATTTTCATTGGTATCAAGATGGTAATGTTAAATGTTCACCTAATGTAGAATTGGAATCAGTAGATATTCATTACAATTATGAATTTGAAGACATAATAAGTTAAATAGGTATTAATGGTATATTAAGTAATAAAACACAAGAAAGATTAAAAATCAACCCTCTTGCATTTAAAAAAATGTGGGAATAACATATCATGAAGCTTCAAGAAAAGAATAGGAAAATGTTTTCTGTGTGAATGAGTTCCCATTGAGCTCAAAGTTATGAAATAGAGATGAAAACATCAATGTTTTTAATGCATGATAATAAGGGTCGAATATGTAGATCAAAAATACTTCAATGTTTTAATTTCCTTGATTTTATTCATTATTCATATTAATTATCCAATTCTTCAGATAATGAGTATAATATACATTAGTATCTTCCAAGACAAATGGAATAAGTAAGAGCCTATGAAATCACTACCACTGATGTAGATAGTATTAATGAATTAGTGAAAAGTAACCTGATTCTATAATTTTTATCTATAATTATATTACTTCAGTCTAGTTCGTAAAATTCTTGTATATTTGGAGCATTTGAAATTAATTTATAATAACCAACTCAATTATTTGATATTCATTTATAAGTGAAACCGCCTAGCTGTTTTATGATTTAATAAGTGGGTTTTTAGGCTCCCCAAGTCAAGGATTCTAGATATAAAATTTTTATAATCCCCAATACAGTATCCTTTATAACTGGTGCCGTGAGTCTGTTCTCCACATAACCAAAAGTGCTCCTCCCTGAAAGCCAGAGTTTTATGAATATAAGGATGGGTCTAAAGGAAATAGTGGGAATAATTTACCCACCTATTAGTTGCAATCCATAGGAAAAGTAATATAAATATATGAAATCATTAGTAGTAACACAAATAAAAAATATACGACATGATCCATTAAGTAAACATGTACACAGTCTATTGAAAAATGTTGAATACACTACATGTTAGTGTTCCAAACACTTAAAATACCAAAACTACAACTACTAAAATAACCCAAGCATTAACCAGATCCCAACCAGTTCCTAACCTCCCAGGCCCCAACCCATCATCCCATGTACAACCAAACCGTTGGTCTCTTTCCTAAACATGTAAAAAACATGTACCATATTATTAAGTGACCATTTTCAATGGTGGTATAAGAAAGGTGTCAGTACAACTTAGTAGGACTCCTCCAATCATGTATAATGAAATAAATAATTAGTAAAAACGTTTATGTTGATTAATCAAGTGTAATAATTAAATAGTTAAAAAAGTAAGTATGTCTCACATTTATGAAATTTCTAAATAACCTTTTTATCCATTACATTATATATGGAAAAACAACTTCCTAAACTAGCACTGATCGCACTAGGAGCCTAATACATAGCATAAATGGGTTATATATTTTTAATCACAAGGTGGAATTAACAAATTCCCATTTTTCAACATACCCCAGAGCCTCAGTCAAGTAATCATACCATGTTAATTTTCGTTGGAAGCATAGAATATAAGACCCCAATCCATTTACACATATTATTTCGTTATTATAAGTATAATTAACCATTAAATAAAAACCAAGGATTGTAATGTCAAGTGTCTTTAGAGGACTAGATACATAATTAGAAAGCCTAAAAAATAACAAATCATTTTATTTATTCTTTATAATGAAATCCCAACTTCCTTTGAGCTATTAAATCTCCATAGGATAACCATGCGAGTACATAGACAAAACGGATGTGCTAAAAGTCCCAATAAGGGAATGAACAAAAAAATAAACCATAACACATGGGTTACAAGGAGTTACATGATGACATAAACATTGATAGAACACGAACAAACATATGGATTCATGAAATATAAAATAATGGATCTTGTAATCATGGAATAATAATAATGTTTCAGTAACATACAACATGACATAAACATGAGTCAATTATAACTTCTTAGACTATATCTCATGGGGGGAAAGTATAAAAATGGAACCAAGTTCACCCCATGTCCCAACATAACATATAATTAGACTAAACTTTACCTAATAAATTGGAGTTATATTTTGTTTCACAAACCATATACACTTCATGTATATATGTTCCAAATGAAATAAACATAAGGGTTACTCATGGAATGATACTGGTGTCACAATTGTGTGAAAATGCATAACCATTGAGTGTATCATAATGGTGTCCACGAAAGAATGAGTTTAAAATGTATATGGTCTTTCATATGAAAAATGACGAATTATAATTATAAATAGTATCCAAATTATATGAAAAAAGGTGAAAATAATTTTAAGGAATCTTTATAAATAATCCACTTTGGTCTGTTTTATGAGAAAATATAAAAGATTATTTAAAGTGGACAATGGAATAATTGTTTTCATAAAATTTCAAATGAACTAAGATATCAATTCATTATAAAGGGATTTATTTTAGAAAAATAATAATGTAATGAATAGAATATAGATGCTATATGAACATGATTATGAAATTGTGATGTTCCCTTTAATCGGACATGCTTATCTGAATGAATTGAGAATGAAACGTTATAAAACATGTAGTTTCCCATAAATGAACGAAAATTTGATATAGGTAAATATGTTTTTTAAATTAAAATTTATAATTTAGGTGGAGTACATAGGAATAATTAATAATTACAATAGGTTAAAGAGAGATAAATATTAACCTTATGGGAAAGATGAAGGTTCATAGAGATTCCCTTATATTATTTAATAAATTATTCTCCACATGTACTTAATGTTCTTGATAATAGAATTATTTTAATTAATAATTTAATTCATAAAATCATATACATATAATTAATTTATTATAATATTATTAGGTTTATTTATGGATTTTTTTGAGTGATAGTGATTCATCTTGTTGTTCTAGGAGAGTTTGTTACATGGATTTCATGATCGGTTCCCTTGAGTTTAATTATGGGAGTTCGTAACAAATAGAAGAAAAACTAAATAATTTTATTTATATTATACTTATGGACCAAAAAAGTTTAAATTTTCTTAGATATATTTTTTAATATATTATAATGAATTATTTTATAAATTTTTAATAACAAACACTAGTTTATTTTGGTGAATTTTCTATTTTTGCAAACCAGATCTATTTTATTATCTAAAATTATGCATATATATTAGTTTTAGAGCATAAAAATGTTTATCAAAACATATTATAATATTTTATATCCTAAAAATGGATTTATATCCATCCTTGAAGGCTATAATAGAAAATTAAAAAATAGCATCTGTGACGTTGGAGAATTGACACACCACATATGATGTTTTCTTTTTGAAGATAAAAAGAGGAAGATATGAAAATTGATGAGGGATATCTCGTTAACATAATAAAATACCAATATATATACTATTTGTCATTTATCATTTCACTTTAGATTAAGGATTTTTGGTATGTAAAATAAAAGGAAAAAAGAGAAAGAGGTATGGTTTTACCTCTCGAGTGCCATCTCCTTGGGAACCTTATTAAGGGTCATGGAAATGGACTTTTGGTGAGAGAAGAAAGAACACAATGTGAGGAATATATTTTAATGAGGAATTGGGAAGGATAATATGAAGCACCCTTACTAATTCGTTGTGAGAAGAAGTGCTTGTGAGGGGTGGTATTTATAGTCATATGATAGGGGAGTTTTTTATTATTTTATTTATCAATTTATTATTCTTAATGATGACAATAAATAGTACTAATTGACATGAATAAATACAATAATGAGAGAATGATATTTTTAGGTAATGGTCACCCACATCCTACATGACTCAATCATGACTAAAAATTCAATTATATACATATATTGTCAAATAAAATAAATTACTATATTTTGTTGTTCACTAAAAATTCAAATATTTTATAAAAATCCCAAAAAAGTCACCCTAACCATTTTTTAAGGAGTAGGACTTAAAAATGGAATCCATTTTATGAAAATAGTTCTCAAATTATTATAAATTTAAAAAATTCATCATATATTTGAAAAATATTGATTTTAAAATTATAACATATTTTAAGACACATTAAAAAATTAATTATGGTCTAATTATATTATCTTATAATAATAATAAAATATCTTTTTATGGATCAATTTTATGAAAAAAAATCTTTTAAAATCTTTTATTAATTTTAAAATCATAAAAATATATTTACTTTTCCAAATTTTCAATACATAGTTTATAATTTTAAAAAAAATATTTTAATATTCCATGATATAAATATATTATATTTTCATTCAAAAGATACCAAATTTTTTTCATACATTAATAAGTGTTGTTACTATTCTATTGGATGGTTTACTATTCCTAATTGTTACATTAATATTCTAACGGTCATGTTATTATTCCAATGGTATAGGTTACTTAATTTATATAAATACCTCTTATTTCCTTCATTATCAATTTATAATGTTTGTATTATGTCCTCGATGTGATCTTATGTTATTTATAATATAGGAAATACTTATAAGAAGGAAATTTCCATTGATAAATTTATTGTTCGTTAAATTCTACCGCCTTATGAAATTTATAATTGAAATAAAATTTTACATACTATGGTAAAAACATCTGAGGGTACTTCTCCTTCATTGCTTCATCTGGTTCCCATTTTTCTTCTTTGTACTTGTGGTTCATTTATAGCACATTTACTCAGTGAATAGTCTAGTTTCATAGAATAATATATCAAGTGTCCATGATCTACACCGGTTGTTCAACATATGAGTTGTCATTCTCTAGTTGTACCACCTGTAGATTTAGTACATGTGAGGGATTTGGATTGTACTTATTCAAGTGGGATACCTGGAATGCATCTGTTACATGAGACAAGGTATGTGAAATTGCTAGTCGATAATCCACATATCGTACATGACGTAGAATATCAAAGGGGTTGATGTACCTCAGACATAAATTTCCTTTCTTCCCAAATGTAATTATCCACTTCCATGGGGATATGAGAAGTAATACCATGTCATCAACCTTATGCTCCATTTATCATTGACAATTATCTGTATAGACCTTATGTTGGATATGGGCTAACTTGATATGATATTGAATGATTTTCATTATTTATACCATTTCATCAACCATTCCAAGCCCTATCATATTATGTTCTCTAACTTCAACCCATCATGATAGTTTTGTATATATTTTCACATAATGGGATTCATTTGGAGTAATTTGGATTCATGAGTGGAAGTTTTTGTCATAGGAGTACCTGACCCGAGGTAGGTGTTGGTCCCATAGTCCTTTGAATTATATTGAACAAGATCTCAACATGTCTCCCAGTTTATAAATAAACTATTATTATTGGCCATAAATTTTAGGATGATAGGTTTTACTAATGTTCAATTCCATGTTTTGAGAAGTACATATAGTTTTCTAGAATATGGAGGTAAATATCATATCTCAATTAGGTTCACTAGATAGAGGTCATCTATGCATCCTAACAACTTATTTGATGTATATATATGAAGTTTGGTTGTGTGATATGTCCTATATAATTTAAATAAAGTGATCTATATTTATAAAACTATCTTAATCTCCTAATATAGTATTGTTTCTTCTTTATGTGTTAAGAATTAAAGGGACAATGTCTATAGTGATTTTTTCCGATTTCCATGTTGAAATGCGTAATGGTTCCATCATCCCCTTATAATATTTCCTTTTAGACATTACATGATAAAATACCTGGAAATTTTATGTATATTCAGTAATATCCTTCTTCATGTTGTCCCAATAATTGTGCTCTTGGATATTGTAATACAACATTGTGCTCCTTGGTTAAATAGAAAAGGTTAAGCTGTGTGCATCAATCAGAAGATCTTTTTGTACCTATATATTGGGTGGAACAAAAATTCATTACCCAAATATTATGAATCCTTCCTCATAAATTTTAAAATTTAAGGATTTGTAACTTCTCATAGCATCCACCTTTTTCTGAATTTCCACATTATTTATTTCAGCATACATTATTTTCTCTATAAGGGATGTTTGAGTAATCATTTGGGAAAGGTTTAATGATGTTCATTCCATAAGGATTCCCATGTCTATTAATTGTACATATAATAGGATTGTATACTTATATATTATCATCTTTGACATTGTTAAAAGAGTTTTTCTACATAGATCATCAGCCACATTATTTTCCTAATCAGGATGGAAGTAGATTAATCAGTTATCTTTTATGATGAGACCTAACCACATTACCTGGTAAATATTAAACTCCTCTTATGTAAATATATATTTGTGGTTCTCAGGATCCTTATATATTTCACACTTCTCCCTATAAAGGAAATACCACCAGATTTTTAACGTGAAAATCACATCTTCCAACTCCACATAATGTTCTAGACTATTTTTTCTGGGTAATTATCATCTTCCTTAATGTATAAGATACAAATTTATCATTTTTAATATATAAACAATAGAATCTCTTCATTTATTCAGTAATGTATATAAAAAATAGTTCCCCACTTGTCAAAACTGTGAATACTATTATAGTGATAAGCCACATTTTCAACTATTTGAAGTAGTCTTCACATTCACTAGTCTAGAAAAAAATCACTCCCTTTTGATTCATCTTGTTTAATATATTTTAATATAATGATATGTTCTTAAAAAATAATTTGTAATACTCATTTAGACCAAGGAAATAATAGGTATATGTTACATATGTCTCTCTAGGCCACTCTTTAATAACCTATATTGTGCAAGGATCCATGGATATTCCATTTCTAGTGATAAAATGCCCCAATAATTATAATTCCTCCACCAAAAGTCCCATTTAATATTATTTCCCTTTATTATCTCCCTCAGAAAAGTACTTATCACATTATTAAAATATTCTTGGGGTTTCTCTATGCTCTTGGAGTATATTAGAATATCATTGATAATGACTAACATTAATTCTTGAAGGTAATATCTGAATACCATATTAATTAAGTCCATTAAAATTTCAGGATTAGTAGTGAGTACAAATGGAATCACTATTATATTCTAGTATCCATAACTCATTCAGTCGGTAGTATTGGGAATAAATACCTTCCAAACCATTAGTCAATAATATCTTCCCCGAAGGTCATCCTTATAAAATTACATAACCCTAGAGAGATGATCGAACATGTCATCTATCCATGAATGGATAATTTTATTCTATATCATGATTTTATTGAGTTCAAAATAATAAATGATGGTGTTCATTTATCCATCCTTCTTATCAGAGAAGAGATTTGGAGCATCCCATGATAACGCACACATGCATATAAAACCCTTATCCTATTCTACATTAATAACTTCAATAAAACCTATAACTCTTTCAATTCTATAATGTGTCATTGATATAAAAATATATCTTATAATATGTTCAATTAGTATCTCAACTTCTCAATCAATAGGGAAAACCTGAAATTTTTTGGGGAATGCATTATTGTAGTCCCTCAGAATGGGTATGTTTTTGAGAAATATTTCATCATTTATATAAATCATTTTAGATTAATATGGTACCACCTAAGGAAATAATATCCACATATGAGGTGATTATTCTACAACACATTCATCATACTTCTTACAATTTTATATAATTGGTAGATGCCTTCACATGTGAAGAGTTATCTTCCTCTCCTAGTAGTTCATGTTGTATTTTTATAAATATAGAAATTCATTCCCAATATAACATCAATCTCCACCAATGGATGTAAGACAATATTTACCTAAAGGCTACATCCATAAACAGTAATTTGGGAGCAATTATATACTTTAGAAAAAGGAATTTCACCATTTTTTGTTTTTAAAGATAACTAAAACTATATAGTTTGATGGGTTGTTTGAAAAGTTATATTAAGCATGCAATATAAGAATGAATAAGTATAATCAGAATCAAATAGTATTTTTCTATTATTTCATTAACAAATAGTGTACCTTTAACAATATCATTATGTTTGATATCAAATTGAGATTTATTGGTATTATGATCAAAATAATGTAATCTAGATGGCTCAATTATCATAGGTGGGGTTGAATTGTAATTTTAGAAACATTAGTTTAAAACAATTTTAACTAAACTGATTCATTAAACCTATTAATGTAAAATATATCATATTATTACTTGGCCCTTATTCTGATTACCAATGTATCATAATATAAAATATTTTGATATATCCGTGTAAAATAATCATAATCATTACTTATATAATTATATAAGATTAAACATATCGTATTCAAGATAGATATGGTAAAATAATTTTTCCTTATATTTGTAGTAGATATGGTTAGTAAAACATGTTGTTTTATTATATTCAGTGTCATTATGAAAAAAATAAAACATACAAGCATAACAGAATTAAAGGAAATCTAAAAACAAGTAAATCAATAGAAACAATATAATAATGATTTATAGAAATTTGAAATAATAAATCTATTTTAACCTTAAGAGTAATGTAGCCACACATCTTGTCTAATGGTGTCCATGGATTTTTACTTATAAGAATTAATATCCTTACTCTTCTAGGAACTCCCTAAATATTAATATCATGTTTTATCTATCTTTATATCCATGTAATCCCTCCATCCGATGGATCAGATTCTCTATCTTCATATTCCTAAAATCCCTCAATCAATATGACGATCAGATACACAATTGCAACGCAAAATAATTCACTTGAGTATAACATAAAAATGTTCCCATAAAAAGACACAACTCTAAAAATATTACAAAATACTAATAAAAATCCTTTGATTCGTTGTAATCTTCATTTATCTCATAAAAATTAGAATTTCCAAAATGTATCAATTTTCAAAAATCTCTTCGAATGATTGGGTATTTTTAGGAAACCCATAAAATAGTCATATTTTCTATAAATTTCATATTTTATTTGAGAATGTTTCAAAGACTTGGATAATGAAAATTTTAATGAATATTTAATAACAATAATTCCAATGATTTACAATGTTTTAGTTTAAAAGCTGTTCCATTATCATAGAAATGAGTTTCCATATTCATATTTTAAACATAGTCACTCTGATAAAATTTTTTAAAAATGTAATTACAATAATCCTTATGAGTATGAATCTTATGTTTATTGGTTATTGTTGAGTCAATAAGGTTTTCCTTATGAATTTTCCATTCCTTCTTGTTTCCAAAATCACAAACACCTTATCTAAAAGAAAATCGCTTTTATAAGAAAAATTTCTTTCTTAAGGAAAATTGCTTTTATAAAGAAATTCTCTTTTATAAGAAAAATTATTCTTATCTTATTTACATCCATATTTTTCTTAAGTATGAGATTCAGATTCATTTATATTTTCTCGGAATCGTTGTAAATTTGATATAAAGCATTCTGTTTTAGGATTCAGATTCTGGATAAGAACTATAAGGAAGTCTCATTCCGAATTCCGGATATGAACTCTGACTAAGTTCTATTCCAGATTCAGGATACGAATTCTGAAGAAGAATTCTCATTACGAATTCTAATGAAGAATTCTCATTACGAATTCTGATGACGAATTCTCATTACGAATTCTAATGACAAATTCTCATTACGAATCCTGATGATGAATTCTCATTACGATTTCTGAGGACGAATTCCTATTCCGAATTCTCATTCCGAATTTACCTATTAAACATAATTTGAGTATCTTTGTTTTATACACTCTGAATTAATTCATACTCCAAAAAATATCTTTGTTAGACTCCGAACTTTTATATTGCTTACACTTCTAAAATTTGTCTACTCTTATTTTTTTCATTACACTCCGAACCTTCACTCCGAAGTTTTCATTCCAAACATTTATGTTAGAGTTTAAAAAGATGTCATACATTCTGTTACACTTGTTTTGTTATAAAACGATGTCGTCTTTTTTGTTATAAACTAACCGTTGTCTAAGTGACATGTGTACAGGTCCCTCCGATCTTTAAGGAAAATATGACCGTTGGAGAAAGAGCCGACCTTACCTATAAATAGGAGCTCATTTGAAAGAGCTCGTTGCTGTTGCTCGTTGTTGTTGCTGTTGCAAATACTGATGACAGATGAACAACTTGGTTTTGTGCATACATGCTGTTGAAGTGATTTCTAGAGAGAGAGAGGCTCTTATTAACTCTCAATGCTTCGTGCGACTCTGAATGTTGGTGATTACATTCGAGGGCTTCCGGGGATTGGGAGACAGAGGTTGCTGACTACCTTGAAGTTTGAGGGCTTCCTTGCTGAGGAAGACAGAGGTTTCCAACTACCTTGAAGTTGAGGGCTTGCAGGGATAACAAGACAGAGACTCCGATCTTCGTATCGAGGGCTTACTCTGGTGTGGGTAAGACAGACTAGCTTGAAAGTATAAATCAAGGGACCTTTATCTACGGTTGTTGGATACCCTTCTCTTTGGGTTAAAAGACTTATATCTTGTTATTTGTAGTTTAAATACTTGTTTCATTTATGCTGAATTTTTTAATATAAGGAAAGTATAACTTTCTTATACTTCCTTACTTGTACTCTGTTTCATTTAGATTCTATACGCTTTAAGGTAGAATCTCATATTGTAATCTTTTGTTAAGTGTCAACTTCCGGAGCCATATTTCCGGAACCTACGTTCGGAATCTCCTTCCATGTTTGCTTTTGGAATTAGAGGTGTTGTGAATCTACTAAAGTTTAACTTTGTTAAACTTAGCCCTTTCCTTCTCTTAAGAAAAACATAGTTATTCTTAACTAACTTTAAAGGTTCAAAAGGAATTTTTAAAGTATAAAATTCACCCCCCTCTTGTATATTAAGCATCTACATCATTATTTCGATCCTACAATTGGTATTAGAGGTTGGAAACCTCTTACTCTATACCAATCTTAAATTTGGAATCAGAGGAGGTCTCTGAAATACTTATACTCACGAATAAGTTTTTCTTGCTCATTTTGTCATTCCGAACTATCTCATTATGAATTTTCCCATTCCGAACATTCTCATTCTGAAACTTGTGATTACGAACTTTTCCTACTAACAAGTTTGTGTGTGAAAAGTTATTTTAAGTATGGAAGGAATTAATGTTGGATCAATTGATAATCTGAATCCTACAAGACCACCTATATTTGATTGTAATGACTATGAATACTGGATAGATCGTATGAAGACTTTTGTTATCAATACTGGAGTAGAAAACTTTGTTATGCTTACTGGTGATTATAAAATTCCTGACAAGGAAGTCAGATCTTTTACTAATCAGTAAAAGAAAGAATATCAACTCAACTATAAGGTACACAGTACTCTACTATGTTCAATGACTAGAAATATATATATCCAAATTTCTTCTTGTGAAGCAGCTAACTGTATATGGAAGAAGTTAGAGGTTACACACTTTGGGACTTCTAATGTGATTGAAACTAGAAGAGCTATGCTTAGAGCTGAATATCATGGCATCAATTTTCCTTATGGAGAACCTATCTGTAAAGTTCAACAAAGATTTATGACTATTGTCAACAGTCTATAATCTATGGGAGAAAAAGGTTTAGATGATGAAGCTCTTGTTGATAAGATAATTGATATTATTCCCAATGAGTGGGAATCCAAGAGAACAGCTATAGATGAGAACAGGAAGGTCACTCAAATTACTCCTGATGAATTATTTGGAACTCTTCTACAACATGAAACCAGAATGAAGAGAGATGCTGACAACATCAAGAATAAGAATGGAAATGGTACTGTTGCTTTTACTACAACTTCAAATTAGATGAAAGCTAAGACTCCTGAGAGAGTAACCAGATCCAAGTCTAAGAAAGTTATTTTCCAATCCGAATCTAGTGAGAGTGAATTCTCAGAAAATGAATTAGCAAATCTTTCTCGAAGAATGAACAAGATAGCCGGCCAGAGGAATTTTCAATCCAAGTATAAGAAAAAGGAAAGGAATGATAAGAAAGATGGAGAAGTTACTTGTTATGAATGAAAAAGAGATGGACATATTAGACCCGATTTCCCTATCCTCAAAAAGAAAGAAAGAAAAGAAAGGCATTCAGACAGGAACAGAAAAAAATATTATAAAGCTAAAGCTAAGAATGTTCTGAAAGCTAATGACACCTGGAGTGCCAGTGGTGGTGACTCTTCAGATGAATCTTCTGATTATGAATCATCAGGACAGAAGAATCTTGGTCTTATAGCCAGATTACCTATTGATAATCATTGTCTTATGGCTAAGGTACGAAATGCTGAATCTTTGACCAATGATTCTTTAAATTCTAATGATAGTAATTATTATAACTCTTCTGATGAAGAATCATTTTCTGATGAGTAAAATACATTACCTACTTATGAAGAAGTCTCTAGGTTTGATGAACTTCTTGAAATTGAGAATTCCAAACTCAATAAGAAACTTGATAAGGAAAATTCTCGGAATTCTATTCTTACAAAAGAGATATCAGATCTTTTTAAAGATCTTGATAAGAAAATGCTGATTTTGAAAATATTTCAAAAAATCTTGAGGAAGTAAGTTCTGAGAAGAATAAACTTTCTAAAGAATTAGAAAAATTAATTTCTAAGAAAAATGTTTTTGAGCCTAGCTCTAGTTCTAAAACTAATGATTTTGAGGATAAAAACTTGGTTGTAAAACTCATGTCCGAATTATTTTCCTTAAAGAAGTGTTTATCAAACTATACCCATGGTAAAGAAAATTTTGATAAAATGTATTCCCAAATACGACCTTTAAGAAATAAATCCGGATTTGGTTATACCCATGCAAAACCTATTTTTAGTAACAATTATTTTGTTCCTAAAAGTGCCCCATTTTGTACCAAGTGTCAATGTGGTGGTCACTGGACAAAGAATTGTTCCTTAAACAAAACCCAATCTCTAAGATTTCACAGAGCTTACGTTTCTAAGAAGATGTCGATACCAAAAATTTTATTGTCTGGAAATCTCGGATCCAAACAAGTTTCGATTCCGAAAATCTAATTTTCTTATTAATTTCAAGAAAACAAAGAGAGTACCAGCAACAATACATGGTACATGGATAGTGGATGTTCCCTGCACATGACTGGTAACAAAAGCTATTTTGAAAAGATTATCAGAATGAAAGGAGGAAAGGTAGCATTCAGAGACAATGCTAAGGGAGAGATTGTTGGTATTGGTAATATTGTTTTTCTTGGTAAAACCTTGATTTCAAATGTTCTTTTTGTTAAGGGTCTTAAGCACAACCTCATTAGCATAAATTAGTTATGTGATGAAGGTTACCTTGTGAATTTTAGGAATGATAAGTGTTTAGTTCACAATTCCAAGGAAGAATTTATTCTCTCAGCCAATAGGCAAGAGAATGTCTACACATTGAACCTAGAAGACCTCAGGAGTCAAGATTTACCTTGCTTAAGTGCAATGGAAGATCATTCCTGGTTATGGCATAGAATATTAGGACACTGTAATATTGAAAACCTATGTAAACTCTCTAAGAAGAAACTAGTTAAGGATCTACCGGAGCTAAGATTTGATTCTTCTAAAGTTTGTGATCCTTGTAAATATGGAAAGAAACATAAATCTAGTTTTAAGTCGATCGGTGAAGTCTCAAAAACTGATGCATTACAGTTAGTGCACATGGATCTTTTTTGGTCCAACACAAACTGGAAGTATTGGAGGAAAATACTATGTGTTTGTTCTAGTTGACGATTACACTAGATTTACTTGGGTTTATTTTCTAACAAAGAAATATGAAGCTTTTTCTTATTTCAAAAGTTTTAGAGCGCAAGTTAAAAATGAGAAAAACCTTCCATTGAAAACTATTCATAGTGATAATGGAGGAGAATTTCAAAATTATGATTTTGAAACTTTTTGTAGTAAGAAATGTATTACTCACAATTATTCAGCACCTAGAACTCCTCACCAAAATGGTGTAGTTGAAGGAAGAAATAGTATTCTTCAAGAAATTTCTAGAACCATGTTGAGTGAATATTCTATTGCTAGACATTTCTTGGATGAAGCTGTAAGTACTGCTTGTTTTACTATAAATCGAGTTTTGATTAGACCTTTTCTTAATAAAACTCTTTATGAGTTATGGAATGGTAGAAAACCAAGACTTTCCTACTTCAAAGATTTTGGTTGCAAAGTATTCATTTTGAATACTAAAGATAACTTACATAAATTCACACCAAAGTCTGATGAAGGAATTTTCATAGGTTATTCCACAACCTCTAAGGCTTATAGAGTTTTTAATAAAAATACTTGCTCTGTTGAAGAAACAATTCATGTGAAATTTTATGAATCAGATCCTTTTGTTTTTAAACCATTTCAACTTATATCTTCGGATGTGTTTTCAAAAACTGATTATCAACCTTTGATAGAAGAACCTACTGATAAGGAAATTGTTCAAGAAGACACTTCTGAAACATTTACCCCAGAAGATTTTCTACCCTGTGTTGATGAACAGGTTTTACAAAACCCAAATCAGGTGTTTCTTAAGAATCATCCCAGTGATAGTATCATTGGTGATGTAAATCAACCTGTAAGGAATAGAAGTTCCTTATGAAATAAAGTAGAACATCTAGCATGTCTTTCCCAATTAAAACCTAAAAGCACTAATGAAGCTTTAGGTGATGATGATTGGATTAAATCCATGCAAGATGAACTAAATGAATTCGAAAGGAATAAAGTATGGACCTTGGTTGAAAGACCTAAGGAAACTTCTGTTATTGGAGTAAAATGGGTTTTCAGAAATAAATGTGATGAAAATGGAGTCATAGTAAGAAATAAAGCTAGACTTGTTGCTAAAGGCTATAATCAGCAAGAAGGAATAGACTATGAAGAAACCTATGCTCCAGTAGCTAGTCTTGAATCTATCCGTATTCTACTTGCCTTTGCAGCATTCTTTAATTTCAAACTTTTCAAAATGGATGTGAAATGTGCTTTTCTTAACAGTTATGTTCAAGTGGATGTTTTTGTTGAAAAACCTCCTGGCTTTGAAGATACAAAACATCCTGATCATGTTTTTAGACTTACCAAAGCTTTGTATGGTCTTAAACAAGCCCCACAAGCATGGTATGATAGACTCACCATATTTTTTCTTCAAAATTACTATGTTAAGGGAAATGCAGATCCAACCCTTTTTATAAAGAAAGATAAGGAAAATGTTTTAATTGTTCAAATTTATGTTGATGACATTATATTTGGTTCATCTCAACAATCTTTGACTGACTCTTTTGCTAGTCTAATGAAATCTGAGTTTGAAATGAGTATGATGGGTGAGTTAACATTTTTCCTTGGTTTTCAAATTTCTCAAAAACCAGAAGGAACCTACATATCTCCACATAAGTATATTAAAGATATTCTTTGAAAATATGGTTATGACAACACTAAGAGTATAATTACTCCCATTGGTACCTCAAACTCTTTAGATCTTGATGAAGCTGGGAAACCAGTAGATCAAACATCTTTTAGAGGTAAGATAGGAAGTCTACTTTACTTAACAGCTAGTTGACCAGACTTAATGTTTTCAGTATGCTTATGTGCAAGATATCAATCCAATCCTAAGGAATCTCACTTAAAGGAAGTAAAAAGAATTTTTTGCTACCTTAAGGGAACCATGGATCTAGGATTATTTTATACTTCTGGAAATGATTTTGTTCTAAAATGCTTTTTTGATGCTGACTTTGGTGGATGTAGAATGGATAGAAAAAGTACATCCGGAACATGTCATTTCTTAGGAGATTCTTTAGTTTCTTGGTCCTGCAAGAAGCAACATTCTATAGAACTCTCCACTGCTGAAGCTGAATATGTAGCAGCTGGAAGTTGTTGTGAACAAGTGTTGTGGATGCAACACACACTCACAGACTATGGCTTGAGTTTTACTAAAACTCAAATTTTGTGTGATAACACAAGTGACATTGCCCTCAGTAAGAATCATGCACATCACTCCCGTGCAAAATACATAGATATTAGACATCCCTTTCTTAGGGATCACACACTAAAAGGAGATATTATTCTTCATTTTATTGGAACGCAAGAACAACTTGCTGATATTTTCACAAAATCTTTGCCTTCTGATATATTTGAATATATTAAACAGAAGTTAGGAATGATAATCGTAAGGTAATATTTCTTAATTAACTTTCTGTTGAAAAAATCTCCTTACAGTAATAAACTCTTTTCATAGGGGGAGTACATTTGATTGTTTGTTTAACAACGTTTTTCAAAATTTGTTTTCAAACTTTTCGGAACAAATATTTCCGGAATGGAACTTCGAGAGCTAAAATTTTCCAAAATGGACATTCTCATACAGAATACTTCTGGAATGGAAGTATTCGTATTGAACCTTTCCAGAATGGAAAATTTTCGTACTAGAATTTTCATAACGGAATTTTCATACTAAATTTTTCGAAATGTATTTTTTCTACTAAGTTTTTCGTACTGTTTTTTTTCATTACTAAGTTTGTTTTTCATACTGAGTTTTCCATAATTTATTTTCCCTAATGTGTTTTCGTATTGACTTTTTCGTACTGCGTTTTTCGTACTGAGACTGTTTTCTGTAGTAAATTTTTGAGAACATTATCTTTTCATAATAAAGTTTTTTTATTAGTCTTTGTTATATTACCCATTACGAAAAATCCTCCTAATCCAATCTGAAAGGTATGATTTCCTTACTCATGTTTTCGTAGTCATACTCTACTTGCTGGCATTTTCCTGTATTATGTTTTCAGATTATAGTTTTCTTAATTCCGTGTTTTAATAAAAACCTCAAAAAGATTGGATTCAAGTTTTCAACCGTCAGATCTGATCTCAGCTTATCACAACTGTTAGATCAACCGTGGAAGTTAAACCGTCATTTCATTGCCTATATAAAGGGGACCCAAATACTCGTCCCACATCGGTTTCAAAATCTCGCGTCCCGAAGCTCTGCCTCTCTGATTTAAGGCCGTTCCGAACTTCAGTTTTCTCCATTCCGAACTTCCCAGAGGACTTCAGATCTGAATGTCTGCGGAGTTAGCATCTCAAGAAATGTCATCCACCAAGCATATTTCACAATGGTTGGTTTATAGAGAAAGGTTACTACATCCGGATTTCTTCAAAAACTATGATTCCCTTATTTCAAAGAACATTAAGTTGAATGGCTGGGAAGATGTTGCGGTGTCAAAAACCAGGAATCAAGATGAAGTGTATTCAGACTTACTTGTTGAGTTCTATGAATCAGTTTCCTTCTTTAAGAAAGATAATAGCGTTAATTTCTCTTTTAAGTCTTATGGAAAGACCTACAAACTTTCTTATACCAAGGCTGCAAGCTTGGTAGGACTGACTTATGAAGGAGAAGATGAATTTATTTTTCATGTGTTGCCGGACTCTAAGGGTAGATTCGACAAGGAAAAAGCCTTAGAAACTCTCGGACTAGCTGATGACAAGGCTCCAAAGATTGCAAGTCTATCCACAAACTTCCGGATTCTAGAGTTGTGGGTGCAAGGACTTATCGTACCGAGGAAAGGTGATAAAGACAGCTTGAAGAAGAGTGAGATCTATATCTTAGATTTTCTGATAAATCTAAGGAAGTTTAACTTCATGAGGCACATTCTTATAACCATTTAGAATCTTAAGAAAGGAAATCTCGGAGCTCAGATCGTAATGTACCCAGTAATATTATCAAAGTTGATAGTTCGGTGCCTTGAATCATTCAAGGAAGCTTGCAGATCTAAGCCAAGGGTTTGTAAAATTTTGTTGGTTAGTGATGACACACTTAAGAGGATGGATGTTGCTTTCAACAAGGAGATTGGTGAGTTCGTTGATTTTCCTAATCAAGAAGAAACGGTTCCGAAGGCTGCTGAACCGGAATCATCCAAACTAGTAAAGAAAAGAAAGTTGAAGTAATTTGCAGCTGAAGTAGAAGATCCTAAGTCTAAGAAAGTTCAAACCGCACCTCCCAAACCAAAGAAGAAGAAGGCCTATCCTGATGAGGTTGTTGCGAAGTGGATAGCAGATAAAGAGAAAAGGAAAGAAGGGGATCCGAAGTTTGGATTGGACCATGCGGAAGTTAAGGGATTGAAGGAGAAAACTGCTGATGATCTTCAAAAACAAGCAAAGGAGAAGAATCTCAAGAAAAAGATGACATAAGCCAAGGCAGTCCAAGCGTTTTTAAAGTTTAATGAAATAGTATACAGAAGCATCCCAGTTCCGAGATCTTTCTCCCTGGAATCTCTACCTGAGACTCCAGGAAGAAACCTTGATTTTCCGGAAGAGACTACAGCTGAGCATGTTGAGAAAATCGAGCAGATACAACAAGTGGCTGAGGAAGAAGAAGTTGCTGAAGGAAGTGGTGAAACAGGAGATCTTTTGAAACAAGTGGATGATTATAAAGGATCACCTTCTGAAAATCAATCACTCTAAACGTCAGAGGCTGAATCCTCTAAGTTAGTAACTCCCGAGAAGGATAAGAATGAGGAAGATGTTGTTCAGAAAGTTGTTGATGAGATTGTTCAAGTGTCTACTGGCGAGCAGAAAACTCTTGATCAAGAATCAATTCCGAAAAAAGACAAGGGAAATCAACTCCTTGTTGAAACTCCGACATCAGTGGCTAGCAAGAAAAGATAATTTGGTGATTCATCTTAAAGGAAGTTGGAGCTTATTGAGGAAGAAATATCTCCAAGTAAGATTTCAGATTCAGAGTCATCCTCGTTGGGGCATGACTTTGTTATTCAATCCTTAAAGAAGTTGGTGGGAACCATTCTAACCTTCTCTAGTATTGAATCAATATGCCAGATGCTCCAACATGCTTTGAATCAGAAAACTGACTCCGTATCTATGGTCATGGACAAGTGTGTTGAAATAGAGGCTCAGTTCAAAACGTTTTTCATTGGCTACGATGCTCATAGAAAATCTTTCAAGAGGATGACAAATTGGTCGAAGAAGACTGTGGAAGAGATGAGGTTGTTCGATGAGTTTCAAGACAATGTTAAAGATGCTTTTGAAACCGAGGACAAGAAGATAAATGAGTTAACTGCATCCTTTGAAGAGAAGTTGACAGAAGAAAAGAACTTCCGGATTCAAGAAGTGAGAGATATGAATGGGAAGCTGAATTCTGTTTCTCAAAACTGGAAATTTGAAAGGAATCATCGGATTGATTTTGAAGAAAGGATGAAGGCTCAGGAAGAGAAGATAAAAGCTCAGGAATAAAAGATGAAAGCCCAGGAAGAAAAAATTGAATCTCAATTCGCAAGAATAGTTGTATTAGAGAAGCAAGCTGAAGAAGATCATAAAGACCTGAAGAAGATCAAGACTATTCTAAAGGGGCTCATGTCGAATGAAAAAGATCCGGAATAACCAAATCCGATCTTTTTGTTGTATTCTTTTTTTTGCTGAGATTTCAAATTTAATGAAAGTCGTGCTTGTTATTTCTATTGTTGTCATTACTAATTTTTCTGGTACTTTGTTATTTTTCCATTCCCTCCAATTCTTTTTGAAAATCACAAAGGGGGAGAAGAAAAAGATCCTTAAGAAAAATAAGAACTCTAATAAGAGTTTATCAAAGGGGGAGAAAAAAAATCCTTAAGAAAAAGAAAAACTCTAATAAGAGTTTGTTTAAGCGGGAGCTTTTTCATTAAAGAAGACCTTCTTATTTATCACTCCGGAAATCTGAATACGATCCTTAGAGTTTCAAAGCCTAAGGGGGAGTTAGTCGTATTCATCAATATCCTTAAAGCAAAGGGAGATAAGCCTTAATGTTTTTCTTTCTTCTTAGAATTTCTTTTTCATAAGGATGTTTGTGATTTCCAAAAAGGGGGAGATTGTTGAGTCAATAAGGTTTTCCTTATGACGTTTCCATTCCTTCTTGTTTTGAAAATCACAAACACCTTATCATAAGGAAAATCGCTTTTATAAGAAAAATTTCTTTCTTAAGGAAAATTTCTTTTATAAGGAAATTCTCTTTTATAAGAAAAATTATTCTTATCTTATTTACATCCATATTTTTCTTAAGTATGAGATTCAGATTCATTTCTATTTTATCGGAATCGTTGTAACATTGATATAAAGCATTCTGTTTTAGGATTCGGATTCTGGATAAGAACAATAAGGAAGTCTCATTCCGAATTCCGGATATGAACTCTGACTAAGTTCTATTCCAGATTCAGGATATGAATTCTGAAGAAGAATTATCATTACGAATTCTGATGAATAATTCTCATTACGAATTCTGATGACGAATTCTCATTACGAATTCTAATGAAGAATTCTAATTACAAATCCTGATGATGAATTCTCATTATGATTTCTGATGACGAATTCCTATTCCGAATTCTCATTCCGAATTTACCTATTAAACAGATTTTGAGTATCTTTGTTTTATACACTCTGAATTAATTCAGACTCCGAAAAATATCTTTGTTAGACTCCGAACTTTTATATTGCTTACACTTCTAAAATTTGCCTACTCTTATTATTTTCATTACACTCCGAACCTTCACTCTGAAGTTTTCATTCCGAACTTTTATGTTAGAGTTTAAAACGATGTCGTACATTATGTTACACTTGTTTTGTTATAAAATGATGTCGTCTGTTTTTTTATAAACTAACCGTTGTCTAAGTGACACATTTACAGGTCCCTCCGATCTTTAAGGAAAATTTGACCGTTGGAGAAGGAGCCGAACTTACCTATAAAAAGGTTCTCATTTGAAAGAGCTCGTTGGTGTTGCTCGTTGCTGTTGCTATTGCAAATACTGATGACAGATGAACAACTTGGTTTTGTGCATACATGATGTTAAAGTGATTTCTAGAGAGAGAGGCTCTTATTAACTATCAAAGCTTCGTGCGACTCTGAATGTTTGTGATTACATTCGAGGGCTTCCGGGGATAGGAAGACAGAGGTTGCCGACTACCTTGAAGTTCGAGGGCTTCCTTGCTGAGGAAGACAGAGGTTTCAAACTACCTTGAAGCTGAGGGCTTGCAGGGATAGCAAGACAGAGACTCTAATATTCGTATCGAGGGCTTACCCTGGTGTGGGTAAGACAGACTTGCTTGAAAGTATAAATCAAGGGACCTTTATCCAAGGTTGTTGGATACCCTTCTCTTTGGTTTAAAAGACTTATATCTTTTTATTTGAAGTTTAACTACTTGTTTCATTTCCGCTGCATTTTTTAATATAAGGAAAGTATAACTTTCTTATACTTCCTTACTTGTACTCTATTTCATTAGGATTCTATACACTTTAAGGTAGAATCTCATATTGTAATATTTTGTTAAGTGTCAACTTCCGGAACCATATTTCCAGAACCTACGTTCGGAATCCCTTTCCAAGATTTCTTTTGGAATTAGAGGTGTTCTGAATCTACTAATGTTTAACATTGTTAAACTTATCCCTTTCCCTCTCTTAAGGAAAACATAGTTATTCTTAAATAACTTTAAAGGTTCCAAAGGAATTTTTAAAGTATAAATTTCACCCCCCCTCTTGTATATTGAGCATCTACATCATTATTTCGATCCTACAGTTATTATATGTATCTGATTATAAAGAATTTTTATGTATGAAGACATGATAGATAGTCTTAAATATGATCTAGTAATGGTGAATCTGATTATTATCAGACCCATACCCATTATGACAACCATAATGAAGAAAGTGTGGTCATATTCATGAATACTATAAAAATAAATCTAATTATGATAAAAGTTTATTTTTTTTCTGAAAAAAAATCTAAAATACATTGGATATAAAATTTTAGTTAAATTTTTTTTATGATATAGTTTTTATTTCCAAAAAAGGATTGAAAATTCCTATGTAAATTTTTTTACTCAATAATATCCTTCTTTTTGGAAAGAGAAAACTAGAAAACATAAATATATATTCAATTTGAAAATTATACGGTGTAAAATCTATTATGAATATCATATTCAGAAATTCCCATTAATCTTTAACTCTTCTATGTTTATAAAACTATTTGAATATAATGGTGAATATGACAACCCCCCTAGGATATGAAGTACCCATATGGATAATATTATCTATATTGATAAATGTGTATACATGTTCTGATGAAATTCTACACCTTTATTATATAATTTTTTCAAAAAAATCTTATCTTCGCCATCAAATAATTTCATCCCATTTTTTAACATACAAAAAGAATGTGGAATAGTATTGAGTTTCCTGAAATTGGTTAGAAGAAAATAATATGAAAATATATAAAGAATTTCCTAATCATTCAAAAAAAATGAATGAATATTTTATCAATAGAAATTTGAAAATATTTAAATAATTAAATGTGGGATGAAAAATTTTAAGATTGAATTCTAAATGTTTATAAAAAATAGATTATAATAAGTATTCAAATTTTAATGTATTTAATAATTATTATTCATCAAGGATCTAAATATATTCTTCCTTTTTCTTGAAAATTTTTATTTATTCCTCATGTATTGATAAAATTTCTTCTTGGGACCAATTTTCTCTTCTTGAATTTGAATTATTTCATTTATATTCCTAATATTTTTAGATAATTCATCAATTTAATTTATCAAGGTGATGATTTAATCATTATAATTTTTCATTATTGACACTAATATTTGAAAAAAAATCAATTACCTATGTAATCATTTCACTTAAGGGGTATGAATTTCGTTTTTATTTTTGAAAAAATCCACAAATTTTTATCCGTAAAATATAACACATGATGAATCATTAAAATCATTCGTAGATTCTGTCAACATTTTCTTCAGATCTTTAAAATAATCATCATGCATACTTATATTGGAAATGACATTAAAAGACAATTTCACCACTTTATTACATTCCTTATTTTATATTATGGAGTTTTTTGAAGGACTCTAAGATTAGCCTCATCTTAGATCACCATATCTAGTAAAAAATTGATGTACCCAAGTTTTTAATTTTATTTTAAGGAATAAAATAAATCATTTCTTCTAATTTTGGAAGGAAATTTATTCTTCCATATAGTCTCTATAATTTTTGAACTATGTAATCAACTTCTAGTAGAGTAATTGTATTGAACAAATTTGGTATTTCATGGTATGTTAGTTGAGAATTACTAGTTATGATTTCCACTTTATTCCTTTCCTTTGTCACCATTCATTGACATTTACTTTTAAACTCTTCCTCAATATTTCTTTCTATATGAATTTTCAATAATTTCCTCATCATCATTTATAACTTTATAAATTTTCATCTTGATAATTTTTTCGAAAAATTATTTTTTACCAGTAAAATATTGGGAACATCTACATTTCAGTTAACATTTATTATTATTGTATGTAAAAAAATTGTTTTTCAAAAAAACAATTAGAATATTTGGACCTAAATAATCATAGGTTTGGATATGTAAAAAAAATTGGTATTCAATTTTTGTCTAAAATATAGCCTTTCTAAAAACCTATTGATTTAATTTTGTAAAGATAAAAATACTTTTTCCAATTCACACAACTTTATAATTTGGTAAAAAAAATTTCATTATTTAGAACTAATAAATTATTTTTTAAAACAGTTTTTTATATGAAAACCCCATTCTAGAACATGTACCATGAGGATGAATTTATTTATACATTTTATTAGAATTTTATTTAGAAGTGGTAATTATTGATTACATTTTCTTTATGGAATAAATTTCACATTGTATTTTTACAACTAAATCTTTACCATCCATATTATTTGTTTTAGATTTGATTTTCGTTTCTAAAACATTCTTCTCATTAATAAATTTTCCAAAATCATTATAAATATTATTTATCAAAATAATTCATATCAAGATGTTTAGAAATATTTTATAGTTAGTTTTTAGAAATACATTTCCATGTTATTGTCATGTCTTGTTTTCTCGAACTTTTCATTTTTCATTTTCAATTAGTTTAGGAAAACTACATACTTCATTATAAGAAGGAAAAATAATCACATTTTTAGTTAATGAAGTTTATCCAACTAAATATTTATAATTTTTTTTCATTACCAAATTCAATATAATGTTATATTGAATATAAATTCGTGTGGTTTTCAGTTTTTTGTACCTTAGAAATTAAAAAATGATTTTCATTGGGGAATCTGGAAAAAAAGACAAATGTTCCTCTATTCGAAACATTCATTTTCATAATTATTATCCGATGAATCTCCCCCACATGAACTCCAATAGTCATTATAATTTAAAACATTAATTCCTTTATACTATCAATACTTTTTCCAATTTGTATCATAATTTCATTCTTTCCTATATTTCATTTTATGATTTGGGAAATCTAGAATGATTTTTCCATCCATTTTCACTCATTAGATGTAAATTAATAATCATTATTTTCAATAAGATACTTGTTACTTTTATTATATGAGTATAAAAAATCATTCTTACCAACTATATTGATAATCCTTAGAGAAAAACTAGTTAGTTAATTTTTGGATTGTTCAGAACCACAACAATAGGATTGGATAATAGAATTTTTATTCTTGGATGACTAGACAACTTTTTCTAGTGCTGATGCTTTGGATGGTAAGGTAGATATATTATTAAATTAAATAGCTCCATTTTTTCATAGATTTTTCTTCATCTCTTTTAAATCTACTCTCATATTGCATCAAGGTTCTAATAATATCATCCAAATTGATATTATTAACATTCCCCGTTTCATCAAAATCATATATTTTAGACTCCCATTCATTAGTTATGATACCTATTATCTTCTCCACAATAATTTTTTCATAAAATCATTGAAAATCAATTAATTTTAATCTATTTAGGATAGTCAGTAATCTATGATACATTTTGGCCATATGACAACCCTGCTTTTTATTACAACTTAAACATGCTTTATTACATAAAACTTCACTTGATACAACAAAGAAGATCGAGAGGTTTAGTGTCTTTGGGGCTTAGGATCATTACATAAAAACTTTAAACTTGAAATACAACATCCTTATTGAAAACTTCCTTTACATGACCACTACATTCCTTCGTACTTAGCATTGCATGGGATAACCTGAGGACATGCATAAGAAAAGGGTGACCTATAAATCCCAGTAAGGGAGTACACAATGAATAACATGAGGAGTACAGTACATGTTAGGCAATAGTCATACCAATAGAGCATAAGAGAGACATGAGCATAAAGGCATGATAAAGCATGATAATCATAACATGGAAATGTGGCAACAACACTTAACATTGAATTAGCATGAGCCAAGGCTCATTGCACATGGAGCATGAGTAAACCCTCATTGCACTTGAAGCACGAGTAAACCCTCGTTGCACTTGAATTAGCATGAGTCAACACTCATTGCACATGACGTATCATGATACTATACTTTACCCAATGCATTGGAGCGCTATCAGGGCGCACCCTTCTTAAACATTTTATTTCATGCATAAGTGTGCCACATGGATCATAAAACATGGATTCATAAAACATAATCATTTATTCCACGATAAAGGAATGTGGAATTCATACATGAAACTTTACAATCAATAAGTAAATGTGCATAAAGGTGAATACCCTTGATTGAGAAATGGGCATGGTATTCACTACACAATGATATTGGCTTAGAAAATCGGTGTGATTTCGGCAGCGTAACGGCGTGACATAAGAATTCATAAAAAAGTATGATGAGAGAGAAAGGGGTTCCTCATCATATTTACATGTAATGGACAGTAAGAAGATCATATAGATACATGTCCCAACAATTGAAAAGGAATTTACATTCATGATACAAAAGTATTGCTTGAATATAAAACAGGAGAAAAAGGTTCCTTTCGAAATTTCGGCATAGTAACCGGTGTACATGGGAGGCATTTAATGAGAGAGAAAGGGGTCTCCCATCATTCAATCAATAAGAGGGCAGTATGGGAGAGGTGCGAAACCATTCCCCAACATTCATAAATGAAATTAAAAGGGCAATACAACTTAAAGAAAAATTGACAAAAATGAGAAAGGAAGAAAAACCCTTACTTGGAAGTGTGCTTCCAAAGGCTAGAGAGAGGCTTGTGAGAGGCTTCTTGGGAGCTTGGGGCACCTTGAGAGGATTATATAGAGATTAGGGCAGAGGTTGGACGAACTTCAAGGGCTTTGAGTGAGGAGTAAGTGGGAGCTTGGGTGGGTTTATATAGGAAAGGTGAGAGAATTCTTTATTATTTAGGTTTGGGACCCCTTATATTAAAATAATCCAAACCACAAACCATCCCATGGTATTTGCCCATGGTTTCTGGAAAAGGAAAGAGGAAAATAATATTTTACAAGTCCAAGGTCCGAACTTATTAAAAAATTAGGGTTGCTTATGTGGAGGTGAGTCACACTCCCATGGAAATTAATTTAAAAAGGCAAAGTGTTGAATAAGTCTTGAGGGCTCCATTAATGCTTTGAAAAGTCAGTCAAACAAACCCAAAACCTCATTATTTTAATGATAAAACATATATTGGCCGAACATAAGGATTATGGTATTTTATTACATCACCATTGGGACATTATGATGTCATAAAACACATTATATATTAAAATGGTATTTAATTTTTACCCAAAAATTTGACTGTCTCAGAAAATTATGAAAAATTCACCGTTGGATAATTTCGACGTCCTGATTCCAAAAATAATATTTATTTTATCTAAATAATTTTCTAAATATGTGAATTTTTACTTTTAAAATAAAAACTGACATTTATAAAAAATTCACGGGTTTTGACAGAAATGGCTTTCAAACCTTAATAAAAATTTTAATTGCATTCATAAAATTATAAGATCATTTATATTTAATAAAAATTAATTTAATATTACTAATAATATTTTATTAAAATATTATTTAATTCAAAAATCCTTTAATTTAATAAAATATATTTCTTAATTAAATAATAACTAAAAACACCGTTTGTACTTTAAAAACTAATTACAATGTATCAAAAATGACCAGAAATTATATTCATTATTATATACAAAAATAATGTACATGAACATGGTGCTACTTATTTGTTACATAACCCCTTAAAATAGCCGCATAAGACCTAAGGGTAAGGTGTGCGATGGTGACAGACTCTTGGGGTTGCTCGGATAACATCGCTCGAGTGGTAATCTCTATCAACTTCCATTTTTCCCGTAGACGATCACGTTCGAGCTTGACTTGATGAAGCTCAGCTTGGGCGTGGTCAAGGGCAAAGCCCAAAGACGCCACCTCCTTTTCGAGCTCCGACAAATGGGCTTCGTAAGGGGAAATTCTACTGGATGAGGCCATCGCTTCCTTTGTCTGAGTAGAAAATTGGTTCGTTAAAGCCTTATATTTAAACTATCCAGATGATCACTGTTCAACGACTATAAAAGTAACGGTCACAAATCTTAACGTTAAACTAAAGAAGTTGACATCTTATAAAAACATTTTTTTTTCATAAAGAAACATTTAACTGGATCAAGAGGGATTTTCCAATAATGAAATTTTGGGTCGTTACAACATTCCCCCCTTATGAAATTTCGCCCTCGAAATTTTCCTTTTCCCACACTAAAACAAATGTGGGTAACTTAGCTTCATCATATCCTCCGACTCCCATGTTGCTTCTTGAAACTTGTGGTTTCTCCACAACACCTTGACGAGGGGCATTGTCTTATTTCGTAGAACTTTTTCTCTACTATCTAAGATCTTCACTGGTTGCTCCTCATAAGAAAGATCGTCTTCTAATTGTATCACCTCGGAAGAGAGTACATGTGAAGGGTCTGGTATGTACTTCCTTAAGAGGGATACATGGAATACATCATGCACCTTGGCCATAGTAGGTGGAAGTGCTAGTCGATAGGCCACAGCCCCAACACGATCAAGAATCTCAAAGGGGCCGATGTACCTTGGACTTAACTTCCCTTTCTTTCCAAACCTCATGACCTTCTTCCACGGAGATATGCTTAAAAACACCATGTCTCCGACTTTAAACTCAAGGTTTCGTCGACGATTATCTGCATAACTCTTCTGTCGACTTTGGGCTGCCTTGATATGCTGCTGAATGGTTTTCACCTTCTCCACCATTTCTTCGACCATTTCTGGTCCAAGCAGCTTACGTTCACCGACCTCATCCCAACATGCCGGTGTTCTACACCTTTTCCCATACAGGGCTTCATATGGTGCCATTTGGATGCTCGAGTGGAAACTATTATTATAAGAGAACTCAACTAGAGGAAGATGTTGATCCCATCCTCCTTTAAAGTCCATTGAGCACGCTCTCAACATATCCTCAAGTGTTTGGATAGTCCGCTCAGATTGGCCATCAGTTTGAGGATGATAGGCCGTACTGAAGTTCAGTTCAGTATTCAGAGCATGTTGAAGACTCTTCCAAAACTTAGAGGTAAATCTTGGATCTCGGTCAGAGACAATAGATAGTGGTACTCCATGCAACCGTACCACTTCCCTGATATATATCCGTGCCAGTTGATCCAAAGAGAAATCCTCTCGAATAGCAATGAAGTGTGCAGTCTTTGTTAGACGATCCACAATAACCCAGATTGCATTGTTGCTTTTGGATGTCCTTGGAAGTCCAGTGACGAAGTCCATGGTGATGTTCTCCCATTTCCATTCTGGTATGGGCAATGGTTGCATCATCCCCTTAGACTTCTTCCTCTCTGCCTTCACTTGCTGACACACCAGGCACTTTGATGTATATTCGGAGATCTCCTTCTTCATATTATCCCACCAAAAGCTTTCTCGGAGATCTTGATACATCTTTGTGCTCCCTGGGTGAATAGATAAATTTGAACTATGTGCATCATCCAAAAGTTCCTTCTTCATCTCCGAACGTGATGGGACACATAGTCTTTTCCCAAACCGCACAATTCCTTCATCATTAACATTAAACTCTGAGGATTTTCCCTTTTTGATAGCTTCCACTTTTTCCTGGATTCTCGCATCATCCTTTTGAGCATCCTTTAACCTTTCCAAAAGAGATCGTTGAGCAATCATTTGTGAAAGGATTGATGATGTTCCCTTATTTATGATTCCCACGCCCATCTTCATCAAGTCTAAGAAGATTGGATCCTTCTCAATTATCATCATTGATATAATTTCTGGATCCTTTCTACTTAGGGCATCCGCCACCTTGTTCGCCTTCCCAGGGTGGTAATGTATTGAACAGTCATAATCCTTTATGAGCTCTATCCATCTACTCTGGCACATATTAAGCTCTTTCTGTGTGAATATATATTTAAGAATATGGTGGTCAGTATATATCTCACATTTCTCTCCATAGAGATAATGCCACCCGATTTTCAAGGCAAAGATCACCGCCGCCAACTCCAGATCATGCGTTGGATAGTTTCACTCATGGATTTTCAACTGTCTTGAGGCATAGGATATCACTTTATTATTCTGCATCAGCACACATCCTAAGCCCTTCTTCGAAGCATCACTGAATACCACAAAAAGCTCCCCACTTGTGGGTAATGTGAGCACGGGTGCAGTGATAAGCCTCCTTTTCAACTCCTTGAAGCTTTCTTCGCATTAATCACTCCAAGCAAACTTTACTCCCTTTCGAGTTAGCTTGGTAAGAGGGTTGGACAATCGTGAGAAGTTTCTCACAAATCGTCGATAATATCCAACTAACCCCAAGAAGCTACGGATATCAGTTACCGATGTTGGCCTCGGCCATCCTTCAATTGCATCTGTTTTGGAGGGGTACACAGATATCCCATTGCTTGTGATGATATGGCCAAAGAATGAGACCTCCTTCAACCAGAACTCACACTTGCTGTACTTGGAATAGAGCTTCTCCTTGCGCAAAATCTCCAGTACAGTTCTTAAATGCTCCTCATGGTCCTCCTTGGTTTGGGAGTATATTAGAATATCATCTATAAAGACTACCACAAATTTATCTAGGTAATCTCTAAAGACTCTATTCATCAAGTCCATGAATATTTCTGGAGCATTGGTGAGTCCAAAAGGCATTACTATGAATTCATAGTGCCTGTACCTTGTACGAAAAGCAGTCTTGGGGATATCTTCCTTCTTCACCCTTACTTGATAATATCCCGACCACAAGTCGACCTTGGAGAAGTATTGTGCTCCACGCAGATGATCAAACAAGTCATTGATTCTTGGGAGAGGATACTTGTTCTTTATCGTGATTTTGTTAAGTTCACGATAATCGATGAAAAGTCGCATTGACCCATCCTTCTTCTTGACGAAGAGGACTGGTGCACCCCATGGTGATGCACTTGGGCGTATAAACCCTTTATCCAGATTCTCCTGTAGTTGTTTCTTCAGTTCTTCAAGCTCAACCACAGCCATTATATATGGAGTCTTGGATATTGGTAGCGCCCCAGGTATAAGTTCAATTGAGAACTCAACATCTCTTCTTGGAGGAAGACCAGGAAGTTCCTCGGGAAATACTTCAGCGAATTCCCTCACAATAGGCATTTCTTCAAGGTTGGTTTCTTCCTTGGACTTAATCATCTGAGCCAGATATGCGTGCTCATAAGGCAGTAATATCCATGCTTGAGATGATGGAGCTAAAGGAGATTCATCTTCCTCCTGACACTTGTAAAGAATCGGGGGTTGATTCTCCATATGGAGTGTGATTTCCCTCTCCCGACAATTTATGTTGGCTCTATATAAGGAAAGCCAATCCATGCCAATAATTGCATCAAATTCCACCAAAGGGAGTATGACGAGGTTCACCGGGAAATTCAATCCACATATTATAACAGGGGAGGACTTATACTCATGGGATGCAATGATTGCCCCATTTTCCGTACTCACCGACATCTTTACTTCCATGATTTGTGGTGGTGCATGGATTATTCTACTAAACTTTTGAGATATAAAAGAATGCGTAGAACCTGAATCAAAAAGTACGTTCACTATTCTTGAATGAATAACTAGCGTACCTGTCACCACTTCGTTGTCGGGGTTCACTTCGGCAGAAGTGATGGCAAAAGCTCTTCCTTACTATCTTGGAGGTTGTTGATTGCCTCCGATAACCCTTGGATTAGGGCACTGATTCGCAAAATGACCCGGTTCTTTGCATTTGAAGCATTGAACAACGCGTTGAGGTTCGAATGGAGTGTTCCTCTCCTTTTTCGCAGCCGCAGGTCCTTCTTGCTGACAGTTAACAGCTAGGTGCCCTTCTCTTCCACACTTGAAGCATTTTCTTGTCCCCCTAAGGCAATTTCCAGGGTGCTTCTTTCCACACTTTTGGCAAGTGGGGTGCTGGAATTTCTTAGCGTCGTTGGATTTATCCATCGGACCACCAGCATTGAAGTCCACCTTCCGCTTCTTGTCCCCATGATACCCCTGTGATTCTCCGATCTCCATTTCAACCTTGAGGGCACATCAGACAATTTCCTCATAGCTGTCGAAGTCACGGATCACTAATGTTTTCCGCAAGCTCGGCTTCATCCCACCAAAGAAGCGGTCAACCTTGCATTCGGGGGTAACGACAAAGCCAGAAGCATATCGTGCAAGCCTTGTGAAGTTTTCCTCGTACGCTCCCACAGATTCCTCATCTTTCTGCTTGAGGGAAAAGAAGTACCTTTCCATCTTAAGACGGAGGGTGCGTGGAAAATATTTATCGAAAAACATCTTCCAGAATACCTTCCATTCCAAAGCCCCGATCTCCTCATCAGGCTTCGTATTTTTGATCAATGACCACCATTGATCAGCTTCACCCTCCATACGATAAGCCTCCAGGTGAACCTTCTCTTTTTCAGAGCATTGGAGGATGGAGAATATATTTTCAATGGAGTTGATCCATTGTTCAGCAATCGTGGGATCGGATGATCCACTAAAAGTAGGAGGCCTTTGTCTCATGAAGCTTTCAATAGAGACTTGTTCTTTCTTAGGGGGGGATGAACGTTCCTATTGACCAGTGTTTCTATTCAAAACATGAGTTAGCTGAGAGAGAAGCGTGACAAAGTTCCCGATTCCCGCTCCCATTGGATTGGGCATCTCATAAGTACAATCATCACACTGATCTTCACAACGGTTGTTAGCCCGAGTTCTCCTATTACCGGCCATTGGCTGGAATAAAAGGAAATTTAGGGGTAACACATAAAGGGTAATCCAAAGACAAAAGTTGATGACTTATAAATAAACTTTAATCTCTTTAACTAATGAGTCTATAGGATTCAATCCAGGCTTTTCATGATCTTCGTTCTAACATATATTCTTAGGGGCTTTTTTTCCTTTAATAAGGGTTCATACTAAGGTTGTGAATTTATCAAAACATATCCCTCGGGAGTGTCGTAACCAAGAGTGCAGCAAGGCCCGTTGTCGTGCACCAGTTCCCGTTCGAGTCTAGCTCAAAGCGGTGTTTTCGGGTTTTACCCCTAGGATACATCTGTGCCAGAGCCGCCTCTACCTGCTCGTATCCAGACAGGGATGTATTTGTTTGATAAACCACTTACTTAGTATTTACAAAAACTTAGGGATGTTTTTATTATGCTTAGTCTTGTATCTAAGGCTTTACTAGGGTTTCCTAATCCCAAAAAATAACTAAACCTATCCTCTGATACCAACTATGACAACCCTGCTTTTTATTACAACTTAAACATGCTTTATTACATAAAACTTCACTTGATACAACAAAGAAGATCGAGAGGTTTAGTGTCTTTGGGGCTTATGATCATTACAAAAAAACTTTAAACTTGAAATACAACATCCTTATTGAAAACTTCCTTTACATGACCAGTACATTCCTTCGTACTTAGCATTGCATGGGATAACTTGAGGACATGCATAAGAAAAAGGTGAGCTATAAAGCCCAGTAAGGGAGTACACAATGAATAAAATGAGGAGTACAATACATGTTAGGCAATAGTCATATCAATAGAGAATAAGAGATACATGAGCATAAAGGCATGATAAAGCATGATAATCATAACATGGAAATGTGGCAACAACACTTAACATTGAATTAGCATGAGCCAAGGCTCATTGCACATGGAGCATGAGTAAACCCTCATTGCACTTGAAGCACGAGTAAACCCTCTTTGCACTTGAATTAGCATGAGTCAACACTCATTTCACATGACGTATCATGATACTATACTTTACCCAATGCATTGGAGCGCTATCAGGGCACACCCTTCTTAAACATTTTATTTCATGCATAAGTGTGCCACATGGATCATAAAACATGGATTCATAAAACATAATCATTTATTCCACGATAAAGTAATGTGGAATTCATACATGAAACTTTACAATCAATAAGTAAATGTGCATAAAGGTGAATACCCTTGATGGAGAAATGGGCATGGTATTCACTACACAATGATATTGGCCTAGAAAATCGGTGTGATTTCGGCAGCGTAACGGCGTGACATAAGAATTCATAAAAAAGTCTCATGAGAGAGAAAGGGGTTCCTCATCATATTTACATGTAATGGACAGTAAGAAGGTCATATATATACATGTCCCAACAATTGAAAATAAATTTAGATTCATGATACAAAAGTATTACTTGAATATAAAAGAGGAGAAAAAGGTTCCTTTCGGAATTTCGGCATAGTAACGGGTGTACATGGGAGGAATTTAATGAGAGAGAAAGGGGTCTCCCATCATTCAATCAATAAGAGGGCAGTATGGGAGAGGTGATAAACCATACCTCAACATTCATAAATGAAATTAAAAGTGCAATACAACTTAAAGAAAAATTGACAAAAAATGAGAAAGGAAGAAAAACCCTTACATGGAAGTGTGCTTCCAAAGGCTAGAGAGAGGCTTGTGAGAGGCTTCTTGGGAGCTTGGGGCACCTTGAGAGGATTCTAGAAAGAGTAGGGCAGAGGTTGGATGAACTTAAAGGGCTTTGAGTGAGGAGGAAGTGGGAGCTTGGGTGGGTTTATATAGGAAAGGTGAGAGAATTCTTTATTATTTAGGTTTGGGACCCCTTATATTAAAATAATCCAAACCACAAACCATCCCATGGTATTTGCCCATGGTTTCTGAAAAAGGAAAGAGGAAAATAATATTTTACAAGTCCAAGGTCCGAACTTATTAAAAAATTAGGGTTGCTTATGTGGAGGTGAGTCACACTCCCATGGAAATAAATTTAAAAAGGCAAAGTGTTGAATAAGTCTTGAGGGCTCCATTAATGCTTTGAAAAGTGAGTCAAATAAACCCAAAACCTCATTATTTTAAATATAAAACATATATTGGCCGAACATAAGGATTATGGTATTTTATTACATCACCATTGGGTCATTATGATGTCATAAAACACATTATATATTTAAATGGTATTTAATTTTTACCCAAAAATTTGACTGTCTCAGAAAATTATGAAAAATTCACCGTTGGATAATTTCGACGTCCTGATTCCAAAAATAATATTTATTTTATCTAAATAATTTTCTAAATATGTGAATTTTTACTTCTAAAATAAAAACCGACATATATAAAAAATTCACGGGTTTTGACAGAAATGGCTTTCAAACCTTAATAAAAATTTTAATTACATTCATAAAATTATAAGATCATTTATATTTAATAAAAATTAATTTAATATTAATAATAATATTTTATTAAAATATTATTTAATTCAAAAATCCTTTAATTTAATAAAATATAATTCTTAATTAAATAATAACTAAAAACACCGTTTGTACTTTAAAAACTAATTACAATGTATCAAAAATGACCAGAAATTATATTCATTATTATATACAAAAATAATGTACATGAACATGGTGCTACTTATTTGTTACATAACCCCTTAAAATAGCCGCATAAGACCTAAGGGTAAGGTGTGCGATGGTGACAGACTCTTGGGGTTGCTCGGATAACATCGCTCGAGTGGTAATCTCTATCAACTTCCATTTTTCCCGTAGACGATCACGTTCGAGCTTGACTTGATGAAGCTCAGCTTGGGCTTGGTCAAGGGAAAAGCCCAAAGACGCCACATCCTTTCCGAGCTCCGACAAATGGGCTTCGTAAGGGGAAATTCTACTGGATGTGGCCATCGCTTCCTTTGTCTGAGTAGAAAATTGGTTCGTTAAAGCCTTATATTTAAACTACCTATATGATCATTGTTCAACGGCTATAAATGTAACGGTCACAAATCTTAACGTTAAACTAAAGAAGTTGACATCTTATAAACACTTTTTTTTCATAAAGAAACATTTAACTGGATCAAGAGGGATTTTCCATTAATGAAATTTTCGGTCGTTACAGGCCACATATTCTCTAGGAGAAAATTTGAAATCCTGATAGTCAGCTCTTAACATGGATCCCCTAGTTTCAATAACATTTGAAGTTCTGATGTGAGTAACTTATATAATTTTACAAATATTATGTGTTTCTTAACAAGAATAAATTTGGTTATATATGTTTCATGTCTAGGAACATGGAAAGGTGTTCCTTAATTTAAAATTTAACCAATATTCATTGTTTTCATGACTATTAAAGTATCTATTATCTTTATCATGTATTTTGTAGTCAGTAGTTAGCATAATGAAACTATATACACAACTGTTGATCACAAAAGTATTTGTTATATCCCTAAATTAATCACAGTAAGCACTATAAAAATGGTGGCCTATTGGTATTTAGATTATCTATGGACCTGTTAGTTATTTCTTCCATATTAGAAAAAATTACAAAAAATTCCATTCCGCAATATATGTTAGTGTAGAAAATTATTATAAAAAATGGATTATAAAAAAACATAGAATAGATATCTCAACAAGTATTCGAGTTTGGGAATCCTATTATGATTCCAATTGTTCAATATAAATATAAACAATATTGACAATAATATCAAGTTAATGTATTTTATATGGTTCAATTAAAATATGGTTGAATTTTAGTTTTAAAAAAATCTAAATTTATCCAATTCACAAAACAACTTAATTTAAAAATATCATATTCATACTTTTCAATCTGTCTAATTAAAAAATAATCATTATGAAGAATATTTTTAGATATTAGAATAGTTGAATCATAATCATTAAATACATTATTAAATCAGTGTAAATAGATCATATTCACGATAGATAATATTAAAATATTGTTTCTTGGATTCACAGTAGATTTGATTAGTAAGACATATTTTTTTTATCATATTCAATGTCATTTTGATAAAATTAAAACAAAAGAATGGTGGAATTGTGGACTTGTCAAAAAGATGTAAATAAATAGAAACAATATAAGAATTACTTATAGGTTTTTGAATGAATAAGTTTATTTCAACCTTAATAGTATGGTGGCCACATAAATTGGCTAAAGGCGACCCTTGATTAATTATTACAATAATGTATAAATTTCATTAGAATGGAAAGCCATCAATACAAATATCTGATTTTATCTATCTACCATTCATTGTAATCCCTCAATCTGATGGATAATATATTCCATCTAGTTATCCTTGCAAGCCCTACATCAATAAGATGATTGGATACACAATTACAATTCAAAATAATTATTAATAGGAAAACATGATAATGTTACCTTAACAAGACACTACTCTAAAAAATTAAAAAAGGGTAATAATAATCAATTCAAAATTCTTAATTTTTAGAGATCACAAATGAATGAGAATTTACAAAATGAATCGATCAACACCAAACTCCTTGAATGATTGGGTATTTATAGGAAACCCTTTCAAATATCATAATTTATCGAAAGGTTATATGTTCCTTGTGTTTATTGAAATAACATCCATATCTTTTATTTCAATGGCTCAATCAAACTAAAAGACCAATGTTGTATTGATTTACACCATTATAGTGTAAAATGTTCTCTGTTATCATAGAAATCAATATTCAATTTTTAGTTTTTAAACATGTTAAGTCTGATAGACTTCCATAAATGTCATTACGATACTCCTCATGAGTATGAATCTGATGTTTATTGGTTCTAATATTAGTTTTATTATAAAGAGTTTTTCAGTATTACTACATTAAATAAATTATTTAATACGATATGATAATGGTGAATGAAATTATTATCAGAACCATACCCATTGTGATAATCGTAATGGAGAAAGGGTGTTTATATTTATGATTACATTAGAAATAATTCTATGCATTGTAAACAACTATGTTTTATGAAAAAGTATTATAGAATACTATGACCATAAAATGTTATTAAATTAGTGTCTTAAGAAATAGTTTGTGATTTACAAAACTAAAAGGAAGGAAAAGTCATTAGTAAAACATTTTACTCAACGAATTTTTGGGCTCCACCTAGGAAGTAGTAACAATATATTCAATTTTGTGTTTCCATAGAGAATATTATGGATTTATTCCAATATATAGTGACCCATGGTTAACATACAGGGATATTACATCATTTTATATTATTATTCAAAATAAAAATAAAATAAATTCCCATGTACTGAAATAGTTTAATGTCCTATGAATCATAGAAGTACAATCATATAACGTTGTGAATGATCTTCAATGTCTCACTTTATGATATTAAACTTTTATTTCTGTTATTTAAAACCATTGTTTATAACTTGAGAAAATAAAACATAAGAAATGGGTTGGATCTGATGCACAATGTGTGTAAAAAATAGATATATGTAATCATAACATGAGGATAACCATATAAAAATATGATCATTACATTAATATATCACACTCATCATATAAAAGATCATAATATATGAATCATGGCATAAATATATATAGTTCATAAGACTTGAATTATAAAGGGAATCAAGATCATAAGCCATGAAATAATATAATATTAGTAATACATAGAATTATGGCATACACATATGCATATAAAATCCTATGACAATGCTACCAACCCTGATTTACAATGCATAGTAGGATTAGGATAATAACCCATGTACTTTCTTATAGCTTGGGATTCCCTCTCATGTACCCACTTCTTTCGATCTTGGGATTACCTCCCACATACATTCTTGAGATAATAAAAAAATTATTATTACCCAATGAATTAGAGAGAGATATAGGTCCCACTCAACACATAATGAAATCATACATGCATGTTCCACAAGATAGAAATCATTCATCATATCATGATCCATAAAATAAAATGGTATCATTAAGGTTTCATTACATAATAACCTATGAAAAAGTGATAGGTTTTATAATAATTTAATCAAATCATAAGCTGTGAAAAGAAGTTGGTTTAAAATCCATATAACCCGTGAAAATGAAATTGGTTATATAAATATATTACTTATGAAAGAGAAATGTGTTTCATAGACATCATTCCAAAAAAACATAAACCATTTAAAGGAATAATATGAACGAAACCATTGGATTATTTTCCATAATGACAAGAGTAACACCAACACATGTCATCGTAGATGGGAATATTTTTAGAAAGATCCATAAAACCCATTTATTGTGGAAAATCACTCTTTATTCATACAATTTTTTTAAAAACATAAACCCTTTTGAATGATATTCACATTGAAAATATAAAACTGAAAATTTAATAAATTTTAAAAAACATTTTATTTAAAACGTATAAATAAGGATTGAAGCTTTTTTGAAAGCAATTTCATTGAAAACACAATGGAATATTATAAATATTTTCAGAAAACGTTTAGAAAACCATTTCTTTGAAAACACTTTGAAACAATATAATGGATTCTTTAATAACCATAACAAATTTAAATTATTCTTTCTATGAGAATGATCATAAAATATCATCTTTAAAGCATTTTTTAAAACATGGTTTCTTAAATAACAAAAATTTTCATCAGAAATGATAAATAAATATTATTCTTCCTAAAAACATTTTCTTACTTTTCTTATCTACCTAATGGGTTATTAGTTGTACCATTACATGGATATAACATGAATTACTAGAGGAAATGAATATGCATGATATTTCATAAGAAATGGATAATAATATTTCATCAAGGGAAGCTTTATCATAAATAATCTCGATAAATAATGAGATTATAGCTATAAAACATTACAACATTGGTAACATTTATTCATTTTAGAATTGAAAAAATAAAATTACATGCATCATTAAATATCATAAAAATGAGGATATCTGTGATATAAAATTATAATGGTATTATATATTCCTTATAGAAAAATAATGGTTTATTGTATGGCATGTGTCTCAAATAAGGTAAATTGAGACAAAATTACATGAACGATTTGGAATGTTTTGAAACATAAACACCCATAGATAATGTTAATAAAATGGATATGTAAAAACTGATAAATTTAATTATAATAATCATATAATACATATATGGGATTTGTATTCATCACACAGAAGAAATGAGTGTTGTATAAGGCATGTATATCTTTTAAATAAAACAGGTAGATGAAATTCCCTTACCATAAGTCTTGAGTTTCTTTATACACGTTCAAATATCAAGTATAATAAATATAATTCTATTATACATATAATATGGAACCATATTATTATATATAATTCCATATATGGTTCTTTTAGACCTTATTTTTGTTGTTTATTAACAACTCCACAATAATGTTATGTTTTGGGTAATATCTACTTTATTTTTCGTATACGTTTGGACTAGTGATTCTGGATTCTCTTATATTTATACTATATTAATTATTTCATGAAATTAAAAAAAGATATTAATATCAAATATATTCAGAATATATGAATTTATAATAATCTATAAATGATAGAAGTCTAAAGAATAATACACAATTTATGGAAACTGTAGGTCATACATACGCATGAACATTCTTTACTTTTAATTATCTTTTTGATAGAATAAAAGTAAAATAAATATAATTATATATATATATAAACTAAATATATTAGCATTGTTATTTCATATATATAATGTATTTTTATTAAAATTATCCTTAATACTTTCATTGTATTGTGTGAATGAATCACATGGCTTTGAGTAGGCAGTAGTCCACACTTCCCAAAATAAAATTATCATACTTACACAAAATAGAAAGCATAAAGGTATATGTTATATAATAATTACATAAGCTTCAATAAATCATAAATATCATATATTTTATATAAAAATATATCTTCCACGATATTTTCTAACGATGAGAGATGGTAAATGATAAACAAACAACATCATTTTGTGGGGAAATAATATTCCAAACATATGAATACTTATTTTGTTACCCATTTGATGGAAGTGAATGTAAGTGTCTGTAGAACCCTTAATATAAAAACAACATATTATATTGAGGAAAATAATGTTATTATATAATTATTTGATAAAATTAATTTATGCAGTGGTGAAATAAAATAAAAGGGAAGACCTTGAGGATGGGTGTTCCATCTTTTTTGTGTAACTCATTTTTTTTGAACAAAAGGGATTACGCGGATGGATTCCCTCCCTGAGAGATCAATTAATGAGTAATTAAGTGATTTTTTTGAGATTATTTCATTTTTTTTTGTATAATACAACTGGTTTGAGTGGTGTAAATAAGAAAAAGTGCTGACTAACTTTTAATAGTACAAGAGGAGTAGCATTCATGTAAATTTTGGAAAAGGGAATTCCACCCATGTTTTCTCTATGATAGGTGGATCCAATAATGGAAAACAATTATATACATGGGATTATAGGGTCAAAATATGAGAATCAATTTGATTTTGGACATGTTCCACTATCATTTTGGATCATAGGTTTAAGGTTTAGTCCTTTATTAATATAATTTTCCTCTAAATTAATATAATTAATTACAATTACATTCACAATGTATATTGATAAAAAATAAATTTTTAATTATTGAAATTATAAATTATTACTATTAAAAATGTGGCATCATTTTTACAAAAATTCATTAACGTAATTGCAATAATTTAATTTAAAATTAACCCTACATAGGGGATGACAATGCCAATTTTTAATGTAAAAATGATCAAAAGACTACAAATCATTTATATATAATTTTAAATTCAAATCAATCATGTTGACTTAAATAGTATTAATTTATGTATAATTTATAAAATTATAAATTAAAATCAATAATAAGTTTAATTTTTCAGTATAAATAAATTATATGAAAAATCATCAGTGAATTAAAATTCAGATTCTTCACTATTAATCAAAAAATGAAACTTTACAGGAAAAAATAAAAAATAACCCTATACTAATTTTTATAATTCTATATGAAAATTATGATTTTTTGGATGTATATAATTTATTAAAGTTACAAAATATATATTTATAATAGTATCTCTATTAAAAGGTGGTGAAACTGATTTTATAAAAATACGTGTTTCCATGTATAATATTGGTCTTGTTCATATCATATTATTATAAAATTTATTCAATGAATATAAAAAATAATTGGTTGAGTGTATAAAATATATATTTCCTTAACATCATCCTACAATAGTAATTGAGTTATTATGTTATGTTAAAATATCTTTTTGAGAATAAAATTAGTTTTTATAAAACATTCCCTTTATATTCAATTGGTTCAAATATTCAATTCTAATTAATTTTGTGACCAATTAATTCGCCCATTAATTTTCGATATTATTTAATCATATTCATAAAATCCAACATAACAACTATGTTATATCTTATTATATTAAATAATAGTAATTGTAATAATATATTAGTTTTCAGTAAAACATGGATTTGTGTGTTACAAAACACATCGAGGACAGTCAATCTTGTGAGTAAAGTAAACTATCCTCAGTGTTTCACGTATTGAATGCTAAAAAAAATTTCTACTATAGTGCATGATTAAATTTTTTTCCCATAACATAATACAATATTAGTAATTAAAAAACTATTTTCTATGTTGCATGAAATGAAAAATATCAAACATATTAAATTAATAAAAAATTATCATGAATTATTGTGGGGTTACATTCAACCCTCCACCCATAAATTGACTTTATCCCTCAAAATGATTCAAAGATATCAATTTTTTAATACATAAAACTTCATTTCATCAAAAAAAAATTGTAAAAATGAATACTAAAACTTACTTTAAAAAAGGGAATGATTGAAATATTATTGTTACTATAAGTAAAATATAACTTCGATTTTACATAGTGGAAAATAGGTGGTTCATTGAAGTAAGAACATATAATAAAAATATAACTAATAAGTAATGGTGGCGAGTGATTGAGGAAAAGATTAGAGAAAATTTAACAATCACAAAGCCAAAACTTTGTGATCATCTAAGGGGACATTTAATTCCTCAAAAATGAAGGTACTAATATAACATTTTTTGGATTCAAGATCCTTTTTTATAAAGATGATGAACATTCACAAGAAAATATACATACCTAATTTCATTCCATTCTTTTTGCACAATATCACCTTCGGATGTTCCTTGATCAATTCACACATCATCTCTTACTACTGGGAATGAAGGTGAATTATTTATTCCTTAAAAAATAAATGATCATGAGATCCATAAATAGAATTATATGTAATTACATATATCATTATTACAATAAAAACGGTATTAAATGTTATCTAGTATGTATAAATCCTCCTCTGAATCGTTTTTTATATACATAAAAAATAAACTTTTAGGGGTATTATAGGAACCCTTAGAATGTCCAAATTTTATATTCGTCTAGGCCAAAGGATCACAGATTCAAAATTTGAAAACAAAAATCCAAACAACACATTCTAGCTAAAAAAGGATCATAGATCCAAAATTAAATCACCCAGAAAAAGAAAACTGCCCAAAGGAGGCCACAAACCATGTTCCACCCTTGTCAACTAGAGTAATGTCACCTACTAGCTCCCAGCATAGGAATTGAACACCTTAATCATCATAATCATTATCCATCATCGATATAGTCAATGACCGGGTCAATAAATCTAGAAGATTTCATAAACATGATTACCTCATCATCAAAAATCACCCCCGTCGATCATATCATCAACATAGAAGCACCACATTGCAACCATATAATGATCATAAAAAACTCACAGTATTCATTACCATCATCAATTAGAGATCATCAAATTCTATATGCCCTCCTGGATACCATATTTTGTTTTCGAAAAACACTTCCCCCAACCTCATTCAGGATCACCGCACTAGACCGATTGGGAAGGGACTACTGGATTGGGACGTTAGACAATAGCCGAGTGCAGGATGCATTAATTAGTTACCACATAGAAGAACCAATCATATTAATTTTGAGAGATAAAACAATATAATTATTTCAAAACCTCAATCCAAGAATAGAAAATCATGATGAACAAATAGTATAAAACAAACTACTGGGGTAAAAATGAGCTTGAAAAAACACCAGTTCAGAACTTATTATATTGTTTAAAACAACCAAACCCAAAAAGGAAAAAATATGAAAAAAAGACAAATCATGATAAATAAAACTAAAAAATGAAAAAAGGATCCAATAAGAATATATAAAAAGGTAACTATTGATGATGAATTAAAATTGAGGTCGCTGCCTTCCCCCATCTAGAACTATCCAATGTTTTATGATATCCTACATAAAGCCTAACCAATGTGGAGTTAAACATGATGGTTTACGTAGTAGGGTATATGGGGAATAAAGACATCTAAATCCACCACTATAACCTACCCAAACCAACTAAATAAAAAACACATTGACCTAGAACGGAGTTCTGATGTGCATGGTTTGGCCAAAAGAGGGGATGTGAGCGATAAGCGATATCCACACCATCATGCTGCATTAGTCATGAAGGGGAGAAGTTTAAAGAGAGATAATAATGATAATATACAACCAAGTGATTTAAGGTGCATCTCCATTTTTGATAAGACCTACAAAACCCTATGTGAAATGTAATTAGAGGCATTGGGAGCACTAGGAGCCTGGTGAGTGAAAATACATTCCCTATACACAAATCCTCATTTGATGAGATAATACATTAATTTCAAAAACATCATTTTATGTTTAACATAACGTTTCCATAAATTTTTTACCTTATAAACCTTAAAAAATGAAAATAAAAAACAATAGAAATAATGTCACAAAATAAAATTCATATTAATCACCCATATATCAGAAATTACATCCTAGTTGTCACATTCCAAATATTTTAATACCCTCATCATATAATATCCAGAAACATGGTAATAAATTGAGTTACAATACTTTTTAAAAAACATGAATTAATCATTATTCTATAGATTAATATATAGATTACTTAAATATAGTAAGTTATAAACTTATTCCTTGATGGCATATACAATATTTCATTCAATCAATAATCAGTTCCAATGTAATTATTACTATCCAATTTACATTATCCATATCAATAATTTTATTATCAAAGATTCAAATCATTGTCACAACATCAAGGACCTATTAAGGGTAACCATACCCTAATTCAAAATATCAAATTTCCATTAAATAAAATTTCTATGACTTCATAACGATAAAAAGTACCCTTTTTAATCCTCAAAAAAAATGTACTAAAAATTTGTATATATTTATTGATTCATATAAAATTAACTTTGAATTCCAAAATAATGACACATTAATTATCCTAATTTATTCCTAATCCATTATTTGGGTTTCATAATATTATAGTATAATACCCCTTTCCTTGAATGTGAAATATGAATCATATAATAAGGTTCCTCAAGATAAATCCGACAATGCCTCTATAATATAATGTAATCAATACTATAAGAACTCCCAACACCGTTAACATGTAATACTTGTTGCTAATTTCATGAGAAATGTAACTAATACACGTACAACCATTGTGATTCTCTTCATGGGATCTCAACATTCGGCATCAATTTGTATAATTACCGTACATTACAAATCAAAAATATTCAATAGTATCCCAGTTCCTTCTAGTTCCATACATTTAATAAAACCAGAAACGATTGTGTGAGAAACATTTATCATAGAAAAAACATCATTATCATGAAAAAACAACTTAAATGATGTCTAAATAATGACACATACTTCATTAATCTATGTCACATTATGTTTATCCTATGTTATTTATAGTAATTGTTTATTAAATAATTCATTTTCATCATGAGATTGTGAATGATCAAATCATATCCCACGGGAGTGTCAAAATAGGTGTGCACTAAGATCTGTTGTCTTGCACAATTTTCAAATTGATTCTATCCTATTACAATGTTTTCAAGGTTCGTACACATTTAGAACTATCTTCCAGATCCACATCCACTTTTGTTTTTCCTATAGGTTTGTATTGGTAGGAAACAACTCACGCCATCTTTTACCAACATTATATGACATTTTCCTGAACATTAACGCGTCCATATACTCATCTTTAGTTACATAACTAGACATTTCCTTATAAATAACCCGATGGATATCACTAATGTTTTATCATCCAAGATTCTAGAGGATGGATAATCCTATTATATGGTACCAACTATAGTGAACCATCCTTATCATGAATGTATATTACATCTTTTTCTATGAATATTTACAACATTAGGATATTATTTTCCCATGTACTATATTAGTTTTGTGTATTTGTCAATATGGATGAAAAATATTCTAACAGGGTGAAATATCATCAATCTTTCACTTAATGATATTCACAATTTATAAATCCTTCTTAAAACTATTATTAATTACCTGGGGAAAGGTAAGATAAGAACAGGGTGGGATCAAATGCTCATTATTGGTAAAAAATGTATATATAGAAGAATAACATGAGAATATGGGTATGATAACTTGGTCATAAGATTATAAGATCACGACCTTCGTATCAAAGATCATAAAACTTGATTCATGGAATAAATATTGTCATTTTCTAAGACATGAATGATAAAGGAACAAAGAGAATAAGCAATGAAATTAAAACGTAGGAGTAAGACATGGAATTTTGGATTACAAATAAGAATAAAAACCCCTATCTCAAGGCTACCTACCATGACATCCGTAACATTTTAGGATTGGGATAATCATCCATTTACCCTCATGGTACTTGGGATACCTTCTCATGCACCCAATTTTTTTGGTCTTGGGATGCCCTCCCATGTATTACCTTTTTTTAAATAATGGGATTCATTTTCTATACCCTCCTGTTTTTAGATTGGAATTACCATATGTGTAGCCTCTTGTTTCAGGAATGGGATTCCCTCCCCTATACCCTATTTTTTATTTCATTGGATTATCTACCACATAACCTATTTTTTCAAGATTAGGATGCCCTTCCGTTTACCCAATGGTATCGAGATTAATATTCCATTAAGTTTTGGGATTTAAATTCCCTCTATTGTAGCCTATTGAGCTCATAAAACATTTATTTTTACCTAATTAATTGGAGGGAGATATAGGTCTCACCCATCAGATAATGAATTCATTTACTCATATTCTATAATATAGTCAAACATTCATCATTTCACGACACATGAAATTAAATGGGTTTCATTAACATTTCATCACACTATTACCTGTGGAAAAGGGATATGTATCATAATCATTTCATAAATTCATAAACAGTAAAAAGAAGAAGGTTTCAAAATCATATAACTAGTGAAAGGTAAAAGGGATTCACAAACATCATTTCATCAAATAATAAACCATTAAGAGAAATAATGTTAATATAACCTTTAAATAATTTTCGAAAAAGGAATGTGTAACACCAATGTATGTCATCTTAGGTGTAGAATACTGTTGAAAGATCGTTTAAACCATTGAATGGGAAAAATATAATTCTTTCTTTGAGAAAATATTTTTTAATCAAAAATTATTTTGAAAAGCATTTCCATTTTAAATATATTAAAGAATCAAGAATTTTTTTTCTAAAACATTTATTTTAAAATAGTTTTAGATATTATAAATAATTCTTTAATATTATTTGAATCTCATTTATTTGAAGACACTTAGAAAACATATAATGAAAGATAAATAATGTTTATAAATAATTTCATTTCAATTAATTTGAAAACCTATAAAATATTCATTCAAATACATTAAAAAAAACCATTTTCATTGAAAATGAGCTAAAAATATCATCTTAAGAAACATTTCTGATTTTTTTTTTAAAAACATGGTTTTTGAAGGAACACATATTTCTGATCGAAATGAGAAATAAGAGAGGATTTTCATAAAAACATTTTTTTAATTATGTAACATACCAAATAGAGTTAAATTGTACTATTACATGGAAAAATCAAGAAGAAAAATAGTTTATGAAAAAATAAGAGTAATTAAGATATGGGTCACTCGATTTCATCAATTGAAGCATAATCATAAACAATCTCAATAAATGATGAAATTATAACTAAATCCCATTACAATTTTAGTAAAATTGTATATTATTAAAATAGAAAGAATTATATTATATTAATGTTGATATATCATGATGTTAAGTGGATTCATGATATAAAATTTCATTATTATTATATACACATTATAGAAAAATATAGGTTCATAACATGGCATGTGTCTCAAAGATGGCAAATTAAGACAAATTTATATTACATATTTGGTAACTATTGAAACATAACCCCATGAAATAAATATAATCAGATATATATTTAAAAATAAATAAATTTCAATATAATAATAATATAATACATGAACGGTATTTATAAAAACTGAAAAAATAAATTACTGGTGAATAACTCATGTCACTTATAGAAATAAAAAATGAGAAGAAATTTTCTTACCTTAATTATTGACTTTCATTGTATAGTTTCAGACATCTTGTATAATAAATATAATTATATTATAAATGTACCATGTAACCATATTATTATACATAATTTTATATATTATTTTTTATTGTATTATATTACTCGTTAATAAACAACTCCATGTTGATGTCATATTTTCGATAAAAACTACTTTATTTTTCGTATATGTTTTTACATGTTAATATTGATAATCTTACATATATCATGGATTAATAATTTCTAGAATGTATAATATGATATAAATATAATATAAATTCATTATATTTGTATTCATAATAATCATTAAATTATATAATAATGAAATGGAATACATCAATAATGGAGATGGTATGCTGTATGTATGCATGAACAGTTTTTCCATTTTATTATAAAATTTTGAAAAGAAATAAAAAGAATTACATGTATACCTATATATTATAATTATAGTAGAATTATTATTTCATTCATATCAGATATGTTCACTAATCTTTTCATTAATACATTTCATGTATGTTGTGTACGAATCACATCACCTTGATAAGGCGACAACCCACACTTCCCCAGACAAAATTATCGTACTTACAAAAAAATAAAGATCATGAATTTATGTGTTATATAATAACACTAGTATCATAGATAAACCATAAATATCATATATAATATATATTAAAAACTCCATAAAATTATTCAACCATGAAAGGAGGTAATGGAAAAATGAACAACATCATTTTGTGAGGAGGTAGTTTTACGGACACAAGAATGGTGAGTTTGTTACCCGTAAGTGATAAATGTGTAAGTATAGTTCTAACCCTTAGAATAAAAGAATATAAGTATATTTAGGAAATATTTTTTATTATATATTCATGGAATATTATTAATTGAATTGGTGGATAAAGAATGTAAAGGAAATATCTTGAGGTAGGATGTTACAATTCTTTGGGTAACTCATTTTTTATTGCACAAAACTGTTTGCTTTGTTGGATTTATCCAAAAATGGATAATTAATGTCCGAATTGTTGGATTTTTGGAGCTTATTTTATAATATTTTGGTTGATACAATGGTCTATAAAGTTTTGAATAAGGCGGAGTGGTGAGTTCCGTTTTATAGTTCTGGATGAGTTGAATTGTTGTAGGTTTTGGAAAAGGGAATTCCACCCATGTTTTTACCATGTAATTTGGATCCAATAATGAAAACAATTAGATAAAAGGGATTATATGGTTTAAATATGATCATAAAATGTATTTTTGACAATTCAATAAGTCATTTTTGACAACACATTTAAGTATTAGTCTTTGTTAGGAAATTTTTTCTCATAATTATTTTAATTAATATTTATCACATTCACCAATTTTTTTGTAAAATTAAATTATAACCATATTAGAAATTATAAATTATCATTATTAAAATTAAGGAATACATTTTTACATATTAAATTCAAATAATGGGTAGAAATTAATTTAAAATTAATCACCTCGATTTGATGAAAATTTATGTTTTTAATGTCGAAATGGTAAATATTTTGTAATGTTTTTATATCTATTTTCAAAATCAAACATTGAAAAAAGACCTAAATTGTATTATATTATGTATAATTTGTATAATTATTATTTAAAACCAATTATAAATATAATTTATCCTTATAAATTATTTATATGAAATACCAGTTTTAAATTAAAATTCTATATTTTTCATTGTTCATCAACAAATTGAAACTTCACAGAATAACACCATAAATTCACTCTAACATTATTTTTATGTTTTTATTTAAAAATAAATTTATATTTTCACCTATAAAATTTATAAAATATCTATATTTTGGATTTAAAATTATTTTTCTATTAAAAATACGTAAAAATTCTTTTTTAAAAAATATTGATTTTTTGTGTAATATTTGGTTTGTTCATATTATATGGATATAAAATATATTTGATTAATATAATTTTTTTTATCTAATATAGAAATTATATTTTTCATTAATATCATTCATCAAATGTATTTATCTTCATTTATTATTATAAAATTCATTTATCTGTATAAATTCACTTTTAATAAACACATTCCCTATATATTCAATTTATTTTATATTCATTTATAATTTATCTTTAACCAATGATTTAAAAAATGTATTTCCATATTTTTGTTTTTATTATTCATTACAACAAAAATAATGGCTATATAATATATTATTATTTAAATAATAATATTTTTAATAATATCTTATTGTTCTATAAAACTCAGTCTTTTATGTCATGCAAACCATAGGGGAAAGTCATTAATGTGTGTAATGTAATATTAAATAAGTTTTCCAGGTAGAGAAAACTAAACATTATCTCACACATAGTGAACAACTAATAAGCTGTCTCATATAAATCAATCCAAAATTTTTTCATTAATATAAAAAATATATTTTTAGTATTACGTGAAATTAAGAATACAAAAAATTAAATTAATTTGAACAACAATATTTCATAAAATCTAAGGGTGTTACACTAAAACACTTTTAATATATAAATGGTTTGCATAGTTCCCATGTTCCCTATAGTGGACATATTGAAATATAAGATGAGTGAGGATCTATACATTCCATTATTCCTCATAATTTGTGGGATTCTACATATCCCGAATACATTGATTAGATAGATTCTCCTCTCTTCCAATTGGGAAGCATCTCTTGGTTCCCCTTAGGTTGTTCCCGAGATGCTTATTCCCACACATGTAACATGTGGAATTTCGGGTTTTGATTCCATAATTGGATTTGTCCATTAATAATCCCATATTGAACTCTATTTTACACGTTTTATCTTTAGGCCCACGAGGCAACTGACATGATCCAACCTCCATTTCAACCTTAAGGGTACAATGAACAGTCTCTTCATAAAATTCAAAGTCTCAAATCACCATTTCTTTTTATAGACTCGTCTTTATAGCTATAAATAATCGAGAAACATTTATTTTAGTGTTCCTAAATATTTCATAGGTTTTTCATGGAACCCTTGTAATGTTTTCCTTATACAACATGATAGACTAGGCTTCCATTTTCATTATTCTGATGACCACCCTTTCCATCTTAAGATAGATAGTTCAGTGGAAGTATTTATTGAAAAAAAAATTCTTGAAGTCCTCCCATTCCATGGAATAAATTTCCTCCTTATATATTGTAATTTAGAAAAATTTCTTCTATTGATCATCTTCACCATCAAAATTATAGACCACCAGTACAAATTTATCTCTTTATAATAATTAAAGGTTATAGATTATCATTTTAATGGAGTAAATCCATTGTTCTATGAGGTTGGGAAAATAAGATCCAAAAAATATTGGAGGAATTTATAACATAATGGATTTAACCAAACATTCACTTTCTTACAATAAAGAGTTAGTTACACATGATTCAAGTAATTATTCATAACATGATCCTGTTGTGCCGGTACAATCATGATGTTTTTATATCCCATTCCCATATGATTTGGAATTTCATTATGGAAATCATCTCATTTTATATTATATTAATTACTCAAATGGTTCCTTTTATTTACCACAATTAACTATAAAAACGAAATCATTGATAGGGGGGCTTTGATACATTTTTAATAAGGATATAAAAAAACTTTATACATATATGGATAGACTTATAAATAGAAATTATATAATAACATGTGATTCTCTATGATTACATCAAGGAAATACATGGTTAATTATTTATCCTAAGGGTTCTTAATAATTTTTCTAATATTAATCCCCAAAAAAACTAATCCTTCATATGAAACCAAATATAATGATAGTACCCCTTTACAAATAATATTACATGATTTTAAGCATACATAATCTTCAAATACTAAGCAAGGATCGTAATGTCTATTGTCTTTGGAAGATTCAGAACATAATTAAAATGTATGAAGAAAATAAAAAATATAACCATTATTATGATATCAAAATTTCATTTGAGATCTTATATCTTCCTAGGATATCCAAGGGAATACATTGAAAAAATGGATGAACCAAATATCCTAGTAAAAGGATAAGTATAAAAAAGAGATCATTACACAGGGGTTAGAAGGCATAACATAACGACATAAAAAGGAATGAAACATGAATAAACATATGGAATCATTTTATAGAGAACATGTGATTATAAAATCATAAAATAATATGAATTTTACATCATAATTAAACATAATATAATCATTATTTATGGTTAAATATGAATATTATACCACATGGTGGAAAAAGTCCCACAAAGGAATAAAGTTTAGTCTTTATCCAATCATGAAATATCAAGAGATTAAACATTCCCAATGCATTTGTGTATTATCTAGGTGCACACAAATAACATATTAATGCTTAAGTTCTCTATATTATGAATAAAACATAATAGATAAACACATGGGTTACCTGTGACCTCAATGGGTATCATAATCATGTCATAAGGCATAATCAATGAGAAAATCAAAATGGTGTACATAAAAGAATGGATTTCAAACATACATGGTCATTCATAAGGGAAATTATCCATATATATTAATAAATGGTTTCCAAATGAAATGAAAACATGTAAAAATTGTGTTTCAGAAACATTAGAAATGAGCCACATTTGTTTAGTTTAAGAGAAAATATGATAGATTCTTTACAGAGAAAATGTTAATAACAGATTTCCTAAAGCTAAAAATTAACAATCATTTAAATACATGATAAAAATTTGATATTTCAAAGAAATAATGGATATTTAAAAAATATTTTGGATGTTACATTGAAATGTGTAATAAAATGAGATGTTCCCTTTAATATGTCTTTCCTTTCAAGAGTAATAAAGAAACGAACTTTACAAAACATGTATTTATCCATCAACGAAATTATAATTGAGCTTGGTATTTTTTTTAAAAAATAATAATATAATGTATTTATAGTTCACTAATATAATTAATAATTTAATTTGGGTAAAGAGAGATAGAGTATAACAACATGGAATAAATGAATGTTCAGAGAGAATCCATTACCTTATGTATGAAACTATTCAACACTTATACATAATTTATAATATATTAAAATTATATTCATTAATAATTTAATTAAAAACCTCTTCAAAAAAATATTATATTTATTATTATTATTTTAGGTTAATTTTTAGAAATTTTTTGTGTACATTTTTAAATTTCTTGTCCTGATAGCAATAATTTCATGGATTTCATATTCAGTTTCACTTTAACTTGAATAAGGGAGTTCTTCTTAAATGGAGGAAAAAATAGAAGTGAAGTTATTAGATCATTATGACCATATATAATTTTATATTATATTACAAATCATTTATAGATATGATAATGATTCCTTGAATATAATTTTTATGATGAACATTAGTTTATTTTGGTGAATTTTCTACTAACACATACTAGTTGAGTTTTATTATTTAATATTATGTATAAATATTTGTTACTATAACAAAAAAATTAATAAACATATTATAATATTTTTTAACCATAAATGGTTTTATGACCATCCATAATGAGAGTAATGGAAAATTAAAATCACCAACTACTAATGTGCGGAGTTGACACATGATAGGTGATGTTTTCATTTTTATGATAAAAAAACAAGATAATAGATTTAATGACGGTTATACCACAAACATATTTAAATTCCCCTATATCTAAGATAATAGAGTTCTTATTTCACTTTTTATAGGTGAGTTTATGGTGGGGGAACAATGGAATTGAAATAAAGGAGAGAAAGAGTGAGGGTTTTACCTCTTGAGTGTCGTCTTCTTGAGAATCTCTACAAGGCACTTAGAAATGGTCTTTTAGTGAGAGCAAAAAAATACCAGAACATGTGTAAGTGGATAGGGAGAGTAATTGGGGATAACATTATCATGATCCTAATATTTTAAGAGGTGACATGATGAGTTGGTGATGGGTGGTATTTATAGTGGGTTGAGATAGGTGTTTTTGATTATTTTATTCATTAGTTTATTATTTTTTCTTAAGGCGATCGCTAGTTTTGATTAAAAAAAATAAATAATGTAAAAGGAGAAGCATATTTAAATATATTGGTTACATATATCATCCATGGCTCAAAAATGTCTCAAAAATGCATTTATTTTTTTAAAATGTTAAATACAATAAATCACCATATTTCATTATTCACAAAAAATTCAACTATTTTATAAAAATGTCAAAAATTCACTGTATCCAATTCCAGAAATGCGGATTTAAAAAATTCACAGTATTTTAATAAAATAATTTTCAAAATATGATATATTTAATTAATATATTCATTTATTAAAAAAATATAGATTTTAAAATTATAACTAAATTTATGAAACTTTGAAAAATTTATTAAGGTCTCATTAAATTATCTGATAATCAGAAGAAAAATAAATATTATTTAATATAAATATTTTATTAAAGTAAATTTTCTTTTAAATTAATATAATAATTAAAAAATTGTAAATAAAAAGTCACATTTCAAAGTACCAATACCTAATTTATCATTTTGGAAGCATTTATTTATCTATTTTATGTTATAAATATATTATATTTTATTACCTAAGATACCTAAATTCCATTTCTACATTAATTTGTGGGGATTCAATTATATTATTCATTTATTATCAACTATGGTCACATTAAAATTCCAAACTTCATGTCAATATTCCCTTGGTATAGGATCCATAATTTGAAAAAAAACTTCTTATTTCGTTGATACTTATTTTGAAATGTTTTCATTTTGGTATCTATGTTATTTTAGGTGATTTATACTATATGAAATAATTATAAGAATGAAATTTCCACTTATAAAACTCTATGTTTTACATAGAGTCTCAATCTGACATCTCAAACTACAACATGTCTATTTTTTGGGAAGCATAGATCCCTAGTCCATCATCTCATTCATAAATTGAATAAAACTTACCTTGGAGCATCATTATAGGTAGTCTCATCAAATGGAACCATTAAGGGCATAGAGCCTCAACCTATATCCCTTACCTGGGAATTATATTTTTGGGTTTAAAGCCACATTCCAACTCGACCTGTGGGCATAGAACCTCAAGTAATATCCCATATCCATCAAATCCATTTGAGATGATTTTTTAACAATTTAACTAATAACCATTTTCATTCCTTAAACCATATCAGCATATATACCATTTTCAAACCATAAATCAATATACCAAATACCACTCCCACCTTATGAGAAATTAATAACTAGACAATAGTCAGTCATCATATTCATTTCATAATACATGATAACCGACAATTCAGAATACTCACATAAAATCATTAGGAAGCCATTCCATTAAATCATAGGTCATCCTATTTAAAAACTAAGCCATGCCCCAAGGACTTCATTTCTATTTCCAACAATTCCAAATGATAATTATGAAATTGTCACAAAAAGGGGAACTTGAAACTCATTTCAAATAATGATTTAAAATCAATAAATAAAGACATTTTCTAAATCACCTTAAGGTAAATGTATACTTTTAAAACGTTTAACACTATTAAAACATCATATTATTCTTTTAAAAAACAAGATCAAAATCCTAAATTCATTGTTTAAACCATTTCCAAATCCCCATAGTCATTTCACAAAATCAAACATATAAACATATCAATATACCCTTTACCCAAGACTACATACATCATTACAACTAACAACCCATTAGATCTCATATTTGCCCTATCTCAAAATTTTTTGATTTATGTCATCACATTCATGGGATCATTATACCCCATGGGTATCCATAGGTTTGGTCTCACACCATCAATGAACCTTGTGGTGTACATAAAGGGTATCATACATTAATGTAAGGACCAAAATCAATTTCTAAAAATGAAAAAAATTATAATGTGAGAAGGAAGTAACATAGAAATACTACATACACATACAATTCAATAAGACTATGGAAAAATCATTAAGTCCACCTACCTCATTCCCATATATGAATGTTTTTTAACATCTTATATTGATTTTAACATAAACACCCATTAAATCCACAAAATATAATCTGTTGGAAAAGTGAGGGTTTTAGGGTTATTGAAAGAGATAAGACCACACACCAATGTTATTTCAAAAAATAGATGGAGATGGAGTTTAAGACTTACCCGAGGCATTTATTTTCACCTAATTACATTCTAAACACCTAATATTCAATGAAAAATCACCCAAGTAATATGTGGGGGATACTAGTTTATCACCCAAGTTGGAGAGTTTCAGATGGGGTGAAACATCATGGAAGAAACATTTAATCTAGAGAGGGAAAATGGAAAATTTCAACTTTTTAATGGCTACACTATTTGGAAACTTGATTGACCAAATCATGTTCCCATCGTGAGGATATCTGTGTCTAAGAGGATCAATGTCGCATGGTCTCTTGGAAGAACCCTCATGGTTTGAAAATCCATGTGGTTTCCATGCACTAGTAGCTATCCTACAAGAGGTATGTTCACATGGTTTCCCTGTCCAGGTCTATGGTTTGTACTAAGAATGCTTAAACCATGAGATAAAAACTATTTATCAACTTTTTATTCTCCATTCATGTATTGAATCCATGGGAAACCCCTAAAACTCCACATACAGTCATGAAACACTTTATTAGACAAAAAAGATGTTTATCCAAAATTTAAACAAGGATGTACAAACATTAATGCTTAGGATCTTACAACCTCCCCACATTATAATGTATCATCCTTGAGACACATTCCAAAGTATCAAAAATCCAACAAGGAGAATAGTTACACCACTAAGAAAAGAAATCAATATACATCATCCCAACATTCCTCAAGAACATGGACACTTTTTCACAACACTCAGACCAAATAGAACGTCCATTTCAAATGAAATTTACCCCCATTGTGATCCATAATCACAACCACAATTCCACTCGAAGGATTAATCCACCTGACACTCATCATTACCAATATCTAATAGAAGATATAATTCTTGGTAATATCACCCATGCACCACACATATGTGTACTAACAAAGCACTACACTACCATTTAATAGCCAATCGAAAAAACATCATCTTGATCCTCTTCAAAACTCATAGCCCAAATCACATGGTCACACCTTACACCCTTTTGAATTCTGTTGTGATGCAAGATCAGCATATCCCAAGGATCACAAAATTTCCAAACTACATTTTCCTTACCCATGTCGATCCTATAACCAAGTTCCATGGCCTTGTTCCACATCCAAACATGTAATGAAAAACGCAAGACCCACCTTCAACAAATGGTACTCAACAGATGAAAACCCGATCCTACACTCATTACCAAAACCCAATGACCAAGAGGATTCTCACTCAACCCCATCCAACTTGTATCCCTAATCACAACATCAACGAAAAAGATTTCCACTATAGTGATCCCCACTACACACTTGAGCTCTCCACCACCATCTATCGATGTTGGGAACCTCCACTATTGGAAAAGAGACCAACCAAACCTATAGCTGAAGCTTCATTAAATACACGACATGTTACCCAACACATTGTTTGCAGGAATCCATTTGAACTCCACTTAGAGTGAACATGAATTAATCAACTATATGCTGCTAACAAGAAACTTCCCTCTCTCAGGATATCATCAACATCGAAAACATAGTTTCAATAGAGACACCATACCATAGGTGGATTATAACTTTCCATGACCATTCCCTTTTCTATACCATACTAGACCATCCCTGAATAGCTTATCCCAAAACACCCATGTTTCACTATGGACTCGCTACTTTATTCCCCTCCCTAGAGATCCTTCTCTCCAAATCCATACCACCATCATCATTCACACCTACTGAAGACATTGCATTATGTTTGGTAAAAATATTCTATTATGGAATCCACTAAACATTAAACCTTTTTATTTATATACACCTTCATTCAACATATATCGAAGGAGATCATTTTGATTACTTTCAGAACATTCATAAGCCCAAAGAAAGTACTCAAATCATTCAAACACGACATCTAAATCTCATATGGTCTTATAAAAGGATCCCAAAAGTGTAACTCACATATTTCTCATTGGTACCCTAATGCGACCACAACCACTCCATGGATTGATCTACACATCCCTGACAAAAATACCACTCTCCACCATTGGATTATCATTTTCACAACGTTATTGATGAATTTTCAACCATCTCAACTCATGTTTGTATCACAAGATGAACCCCATTACATGGACATGGTCATCCAACTTCCACTAGTGTAAGAATAAAATATCAAAAATTGTTTATTCTCTACTTCCAAGTACAAAAACCATGAAATTAATCGACATATGGTCCATCATGATGAAAAAATTTATAAACGATTGTTGGTGTACTCCCCACCAAACAACTCCACATATACTTCTCAATAGAAGTATCCTCCATGAGGATCCATGGCTAACCAAAACACTTTTAGGTATCAAGGAAAAACTCCATATCCCTGTCACTATACCCAAGATGATTTCAAGATATTGTGTATGATCATCAGAAACTTCATTAATCTATGATGTAATCAATGAACAACACCACACTCTTGTTGGAATGCCCACAAAACTCACCCCCACATCATGACTCTTTATCTAGATATTGTGAACCAATGCTTTATATGGCCATATTACCACAAAAAATCTCATGTTCTTCAAATATGAAAGTAGTGTCTCCCAACAGAAACCTAATGTTCCATTATATGATTGAAAACCAATGATCTATCATATTACCAAACTTCCCACTTTGGTTTCCCACAAAATAACAGGCTCTTATACTAATCTAGTAGTTTACACTTTCCACATGGTATAGTTACTTCCCAAAACACTCCCACATGTAGACATAATTAGAACCCTTGAATTCAGACACATTTCTATGAAAACACCCTGAATCCAACACTAAATATCACGATTCATACATCTATAAAGCTATGATAAACCAATTTCTTACTCATATGACCATGCCTATTGGTTTTTCAACCTCATAAGACTTGATTCATTCTAGACATTCTCATACAACAACCAAACCACATGACCACCCCTCACCCTGATATTGACTTCCATAACAAAATTTTAAGTTCATTATTTGTTCTCCCTTTCCTCTTACAACAAAAAACAACACTGATTACTCCTTTAATTTTTAGTCAAAATAATGGGCCTAAAACCCAACAATGCATCCGTTCAAAAACACCCTTAAAACTAAACACAATAACTCAGGTACCTCCCTGAGGAAGAAACAATGCATAACCAAGTACTTTTAAAAAAACAATAGCACCCACCATAAATCTATTCCACTACTGAATCAAGAACATATTCATTGCATTCTAAATCACCTTCATCGTTGGATAACATACCATGAGGCTACCCATGATTTCCAAAAAGTTCCAAATAATTGCCACAACTTTAGTCGCATGTCCATAACCATTTACATATTTTACATAACCATATAGGATAACCCAATAATAAGAAACAAACAATGTGTGCCACTTATAATGTCCAAAACATATACTCATGAAATAAAAAAACAAAGGAACTAGAAAACTCAACTGAACACGGTCACATGTCAATTTTTTATTCAAATGATTCAAACTCCCTAAATTGCCAGCACATCATGAAAAGGCTACTAGCACTCTCTTAGGACCACACACTCTAATCCTAAAATAACTCACTAGTCATGGGAGACACTGCTACACCACCTCTATTCCAAAACAAATTTCATCTAATGCACTCAACAAAAAATTTAATCTAAGATTATCACCAAGGATACTCATATACACACAATGGAACTGTAATCTCAAAACCTACTATTGGTTTGATACACAAATCTTATGATAACATCCTACAAGGGATAACACACCCACATTATTGAATAACATCTCATTTTCCTTGGCCACAACCCTTTAAAGGTTACAAAAAGAACAAATATTTTGTCCTATACCAAACCCAAAATAGTTGCACAACCCACAACTGAGGTCACAAACTAGGGAAGTTAATTTCCCAAACTAACCATATACATGGCCTAATCACAATAGTAGGGATACTCATTCCTAGTGTCACTACAAGTTACATAATTTTTTATTTCCATTCTTATTTAGCCCATATAATTTAAAACCCATGGGTTCTCATTCCAAAATTTACCATTTTCAGAAGCAGACCATTTAGACATTGAAGATCTTTTCTATTAACCCATCATTTATAAAACCCATGCTTTGTTAAAATTAGAAATTAAAAACATTTTCATCAATGAATATTTCATTGAAATTTCATAAAAGTTAAATCATAGTTAGATCGTACACTACTGACATACGATTCCCAAAGAACTATCTATCATAGGAAACATATGGATGACCTATCAATCCCATCCTCCAAGCGTGATGCATAAACTCACACACACCCCTCATTCCCTTTCAATCCAGGTTATTAAACATCCTAAATCAATAACATCATATAAATATTTTCACCCATGGGGGAAGTATCAATCAATCATAATAGCACAAAAGAGAATATCATTTCTCATCATTGGTAACATGGGGTTTCACCCATGCATTGGGCTATAGGCACCCAGGAAAGTGATCATTACCAATCATAGACTTGATCCCAATATAACAGAGACAATGAAAAAAACATTAAGACAAAAGATACCACCTTCGATATCACTTTGTGACGTACCCAGCCCAATAGCCACTATAACAATTTCCTCGAGCTTGGATTCAATATAACCTTATGTTTGTGTCCCCATATTCAATTGGATGTTGACCATTAACACAGGTCTGATGGTAACCATGTGATGACTATACCCACCAATTAGAGTGAAGACACAATATAAGTAATATAAATAGTTAAATAATTTATAGAAACAAAATATGAACAACATATGGAAAGAGATAATAAGTAATCAAGTAAACATGCTATAAAAAAATGAATAATACAATACCTATTGTGTAGTCATACATCTAAAAATCACCAAAGAAAAAATACCGTATGATCCAAAGAATGTTCTGACCCCAACCCAGTGATGACCTTCTATTATCCATATTTTTATCTAATGCAGAACCAAACACTCGGTCTATGTCCTAAATCTATACCACCAAAAAGTAGCATCTTCTTTGGTACCCATGTTCCATGGACAATCAAGCAGGGAGTGAGTAAAACTATGTAGGCCACCACCAATGGTTTCTAAAAAATAACTAGTTTCTAAAAAATTTTATGTACATGAATCAATTGGAAAAATTATATAAGGAATCATAGAAAATATATATCACATTAACATAATTAAGAAATAAACACTTTATCTATTACGTTCTCTAGGTCGAACCAATATACTAAAATATGTCTAGTTTCACTATGAGCCTAATATACAGTATAAGAGTATACATAATTTTAATTATGTTGGGGAATTCACTCATTAAAATTTATCAGCATACCCTGGAGCCTTAGTCCAGTAATCATGACATGTCCATTAGTTTAGTAATTATAGAGCCTCATTCCGAAAACTGAAACCACACCACATCCATACGTTGGGTATCATGTAGCCTCATTCTGGCCTCCCAACCATTAATTAAATAAAACATACTATGGAAACTCAGTCTAGGTAGTATCATCCAATGAAACTGTTTGGGGCATAGATCACCAGTCTTACTCTCTTACCTGTTAATTATAAGGGTGGTTTTAGAGCCTTAGTCAAACCCAACCTATGGGTGGGAAACATCAAGTCAATAACCCACATAATAAAAATCATTGTTTACATTCTTCTATAACCATTGGAATAATAACAACTTATATTTCATAACCCATATAAACACATATACCATTTTCAAACCATATCTCATTAAACACATATATCATTACACAATATTCCCCCATATAACATATTAAAATCAAGATAAGAATCAATCATAAAATTCATTTCACAATCCAATATAAAAAAATGAAATATGCAAAAAAAATAATTTTAAATCCACCGCATTAAAACATGTGTCTTCCCCTTTGAAATCTAAACCATTAACAAAGGATTTCATTACAATTTCAAAACATTTCAAATAAGCAATGAGGCATTTTCACAAAAGACAAACTACACCTTCATTTCAAATCATAATTCTAAATCTATAAAGAAAACCACTTTCTTAATCAACATGATTAAAACACCTCATTTAAAATCATTTAACACTTTCAAAATATAATATACTTCATTTAAACAACATAAAAAAATTAAAATCCATAACGGTTTGTTTAACCCATTTGAGTATCCCCTTAAGTATTTCTAAAAATCCAAAATATAATCATTTTAATTTACACATTGACCAATCCCATATACCATATTACAATTTACTACCCATTCACAATCATGTTTACCCTACCACAACATTTACCTTTTTATTTAACAATGTTAAAGGGTTCAAAATACCCCATGGGTAACACTATGTTTGGTCTCAGATCATCAAAGAAAGTGTCTCACACATCAATATAAGGCCAAAATCAGTTTTTCTAAACCAAAAAATTATAACAACAGAAAGATGTGAAATTGGAAAACTCTATACACATACAAAACCTCATGATTATGTTAAAAATATTTAATACAACCTAAATCATGTTTGTTGATGAACTATTTCCTAACCTCCCCCATTGATTCAAACTCATACAACCATTAATGATCCAAAAAATAGACACATGTAAAAGTGAGGGCTTTAGTGTTTTAGAAATAGAGGAAACCAAAAACCAAAAATATTTTATAAAATAGAAGGAAATAGAAATCAGAGACTTTCCCATATATTATATTCACACTAAATGGAACTCCAAATGCTTGAAAATGTATGGAGAATCACTAGAGGATGTGGAGGGGGATTCTTGTTCATCACCTATGTTGGAGGGGGTTGAATGAGCTGAAAATGGGGGGGGGACAAAAATTTAGTCTCATGAGGTAAATGTAAAATTAACACTTGTATGGGTCACATGGTTTGGCCCCATAGTTGGTAAAACATTATTCCAACCATGTGGATCCCTCTGTCCAAGAGGGGCCAAGATGGAAAGACTCCTACAATCACCCAATCCATTTGAAAAAAATGTCTGGTATCTATGTGCTAACATCTATCTAACAGGATGCCTAGACAAACAGTTTCTCAGGCCAGGAATAAGGTTAGTAATAACCATGGAACAACCATGTGATATACAATGTTTTTCCTCTATTCCTTTTCCTTTTATAACCTAAAACCCCAATACACACCCAAAACTCATAATACACCAAATATACACATCATTAGGAAAAATAATTGATGTTTAGTCAATATTTAAACTATGATTTACCTCCATGAAATTTCAGAATTCTACATACTTCATGTATGATATAATTCCTCTTCACATGGTATATTTTTTTTTATTTATTGGACACTTATTAGAAATCACAACATAGTTATCATTTAAATTATCAATATATTGATTTGTCTATTTATATTTCATGTCTTCCAATAATAAAATATTTATGAATGTTTGAAGAATAAATCCATTTTGAATAAATATTCCCTCATATGGTTCATGATAACCAATAATGAGTGATAGATATAGGAAATTATATTTGATGAACTCATCATTATATATATGTTTTATAAGATTATATGATAATTTACCATTTAAAAAATATATATATTTATCTCTTAGAATTTGAGTTTGAATATTAATTTGATCGCATATATAGTTTTATGCATACATTAAATATAATTTATATAATCATTCCCTATAATTTTGAATAATTGAATTAAAAAATTAAATAGAATTTTTATAACGGTTATAAATGATATAGTTCTTCACCATAGGTTTTCACAGTACTTTTTTTCCAATGGAACGATAAATAATTTCAGTTTTTTCATTTATTTTTATGACAATTAAAAAATCACGAATAATAAGAAGATTCCTCTTCCTTATATTAGTTAATTTTTGGGTCAAAAAATGTGTCTCACTACATCCTAAAGGTGGATAACTTCTCTGGATAAAAGAGAATAATTTTAAAGAGATTCAATATACACATGGAAGGAATCCACAAAATATATGGACATTATAAATTAAATTTGATTCCATTCAGACTCATAAATTCCAATTGTAACATTATATAAATTATTAATAGAGTCCTTATTGATTATGTTTATCTATTTTATTTTAAATATGTTATTATAATATATTCTATGATCATGGATGAACATATAGATCATTTGATATTTTACTATATTTCATGATAAAATAAAACTATATTGAAAGTTTATGAACTATAAATAAGAGTAAAAAAAAGTATCATCCATTGATATTTTATTCTAAAAATAGTGTATATTTGTGTTTTATTCAAAGAAAATATTGAATAATTTATAGCCTAGATCAACTATTTTGAATCGGATTAGTAGAATTATTAGATTTGAAGGATGATTTTGGTGTTTTGTGAATAATTTAACATGATTTTCAAATTCAGTATACATTTAATAATTAATGGGATTGAATTTTTTCAAGAAAGATAAACAATAAATTAATTTAGAGGATATAAAGAGAAGTATGGTCATTGAACATGTGGATACTGGACCTACGAGTAGAGAGATGATTTTGATCTAGAGTGATTCTTCATTGAACTGATTGATAATTTTTCTTATGAAAAATGGAATAGTGTTATATTATGCCTCTAGAAAATAAAAATTATATTAGAAATACTACTAAAGGCACGATTAAGAGACAATATCATCAATATTATCATAAAAGTTAATTATTATTTTTTGGATGAAATAGTGGTGATAAATGAAAATATCAAAAAAGAAAATCAGATTTTGATAACGATATCCCTTGTATTACATATAATATTGAGGTTAATGTCCTTTTACTAAATTTATATTATTCCTAGTTTATTGTATTGAAACCATTACCTGTTTTAATTTGTTGGTGAGAATGAGAATTTTGATGATGAAGTTTATTTTATGGAGAATGTAACATCCTATATAAAATTATGAGTTTTCATTCCCTATTTTTTAAATTTTGTTTAATTATAATCAATATAATAATAATAATAAATATATCATACAAGAAATGAATTAATAGAGAAACCCATAGTTCAATGATTAAGGAATATTAAAATAAATTTTGTAATATCATGTATTCGGGGACACAGAATATTGCATGGAACAAATTATTATATAATTTAAAAAATAATAAATTAAAATTTGATAATTAATAGAACAAAATGATATAATTGTATATAGAAAATAAAGAGTAACATCATCACCCATGAGAATCACAATTTGTAAATATGAACAAAAATGACAAAAAAACATAATGAATAGATGATATATTTTATTAAATTAAAAATATAATGGTTTCGGATTGAGAAGTTTGTTTTTTTAATTTATATTTGATTTTTTTAATATTTCATATGGGGAATATTTATTTATATGAATATTATTAATGGAAATATAGTCTTATTGTATTATTGGACTAAGAATCATACATGTGTTGATTTATTGGTATAGAGTAAATATATGTAAAATGTACTAAAATTTTAAAAAACAATTCATTTTCTAGTTAAAAATTTATTAATCATTAGATATATTATTTTGGAAGAGAATGTAAATACAAAATCACATAGGAATATATTATTGATTTAAACGAAATAGATTTTATGAATTCTGTACTTTATTAATTTATTATGTTTGAAGAACATTATAAATAAATTTATTCCTCAAATTTTAAGATTGATTTGTTATATAAATTATCAAAATAAAAAGAATAATTTCAAAACATCATATAATAATAATTTAATTATTTAATGATAAATTAATTTAATTTTTCTAAATACTTATTTTCTAATATATATATACATATATATTTAAAATTAAAATTATGAAAAACAGAATATATTATATTATAAAATTTATTGGATATATAAAATATATTTAATAAATATTCAGTCATTGAATATTCATTAGTTAATAATAAAAATTATACTATTTATTTTTACAAGGACCTATTTTTCTTAGAATTGTTCTATCTATATCTACTTTAATTCATTTTAATAAATTATATTTGTTTATATTAATGTATTATTTTAATTAAATAAAATTTTTCATATATATATATATATATTCAATGTTCTAACAATATTCAATTTATTATTATATAGAAGGAGATACAAATAAATTCATTTTTATGTATAAAAATACACCTTTATATAAAAGTTATTTATGCATTATGTGTTCTAATATTAAAATTTCCTTTACAACCTATTAAAACATGATCTTTTAATTTTGATTGGACATCTGGGATAAGAAATTATATATTAGATATGATGTTAAATTTCCTTTCGAGTTAGATAAATAATAACAAATTTACTTGTTGAGTCACCACGATAAAGTTAAAATATGGAAAATGGATTCAGTTAAGCGGAAATGTCATAAAATATATAAACAAATATTTCTAAATTAATGTATGAGGAAATGATCAACCTAACCATATCATAGGGAAAATAGTTTCCAACATTTTATCCAATTCTCATGTGAAATTAAATTCCACAATCATTTAAGAAGGGGTATTTGTGAAAATGAAAATCATGCTCACCTATTAATTATCCCCTCTACTACACACCTCAAAGGAAAAATTTTCATCCTTTTCCTATTAAAGAAATTAAAAACATCCCACCATATTATTATTATCTATTTTTGGTAATAAAATAGTAAAAAAGATTACACAATCCATCATATCTAAGAATCACATTAACAAATGGTTCATGTCTTCATCATTACTATTTTATCTATAGGACCCCAGAACACCCTGCGAGGTGAGGGGTGAATCATGGTGTCAAATTTTTCATTAAAAGAAATAAATATTCATTTGATTTTTATGGGAACTTGGTAAACGTATTTGAATGAATTATATAGTAATTAATCATTAATATGCAGAGAGATATCAAAACAGTTTTATTGGGTTCCCTATAGTGGGCTAGTCCAAGGATCATATTTCAAAACTGTATCGGTGGTACCAAAAAACACTAATATTCACTAGAGGTAGAAAATGATATCAATAAAAACTAACTCTATTAATGTAAAAATAAATTTACAAGATTCTGAGGATATATAACATCCTCACATTGAATACATCCATCGACTCCACATGGCTTACTAAATTGGGAGAAGTTTTACTCAATTTAAGGATATTAAAGACACTTTAGTAGATTATAATTTAATAATTTTTCCTTAGATAGAATGTTACTATTCTGGTATCGATGTTTTGAATTGATTCACATTAAAATACAATTTATGTAAACCAAAAGTTCAACACTATAGTTCATCATAATCCAAGGTTAAAAACCCCAATTTATGCTTCTAATAATTACAAAACTTCACAAACCCACTCACATTCCTAATTCTACCATCCATCATGAAGCACATAATATTAAAATAACAAACATATTTTATGGTGATCATTTCCTTCATAGAGGATACTTCCTCCTCAAATCTCACTAACACATAATGGATTATGAAATCATCACAAAACTACCTTTTCCGATATAGTTATGAATTCTTTAAGATTGAGAAATTATTTTCGTGATAATCTGAATAAAAATTAATACCATTTTCATAAATCCTTCCACATTAATTAATTTAGACCAATTTTTACTTTTCGCTAAATATTTTCATGTCAAATGACGTTGTGGTATCCACCTATTTAGAGGATAAGCCCTACGAGATGATCCCACACCTCCATCGCCCTTTTCACAATGCTTCAAAAACATTTTTGTAAAGATCTTCAATTCATGATGATAAAATTATATTAATTAGTTCTTGATGAATCTAGTAGTCATAATGGGTACACATCAACCCATAACACACTCATTAAGCTTCCATAGTCAGGATGGACACCATCTTTTCATCGTTTCATTGTGAAGCTCTATACCTTCGCGAAGATAAATTTTTCTAAAACCCAGTGTTTGTGAAATATAGTCATAATGAAAATCTTTATATTACCATAATTGATAAGAGTTAATCCCATAAAATCATAATGGTAGAATCATTCTACATCCACTTGTATTTAATCCTAATAATTATGAAATCACTGGGAAATGAAGCCACCTTCAGAACTATTTCCATTTTATTATATATGATCACATGCCATAAAAACAATTATTGATGAACACAATGTGGATAGAAAATAAAAAAACATGACTATGATTCTAAATAAATCTATGAAATACATTGTATCCAAATATATCTCACTTTTGTTTTGTTAGAACCTTCTAGATAAATTCAATAAATCACTAGACATGAACGAAAACCAAAAAAGAGAGAAACAACGTATCCAATAATCTATGTATGATTGAGGAAAGAACATTTAAGAGTAAAAAAGGTGACTTTTTGTCCTTTGAGATGCGACTTCCTGAGCTCCTGCAGTGGCTAAGGTCCCACCTCCTCTCCTTTTCCCCTTACCCCTCTGACCTGGATCAACTCGGATCCTTCGGGAATTGGCTCGATGTTGGCGTCTTCATGTGCGACATGACTGGGTTTTGAGGATTGATTCTCTTGCTCCCGCTCTTAGTATCATCATATTGATGGTTTTTGGGCATGTGGATCAGTGTGATAATGCCTTCTAATGACGACGTCTATTCAACAAAGTCTCTGTAGTGCTCCGGTTTTTTTCTCAGCTCCCCTTTCATTAGCGACGTCTCAGCTCATATTTGTCAGATCGGTCCCTCCAACACCGAATGCGTTCCATCTAAATTCTTCTGCCACTTCCTGGAATTTCCTCGAGTGGTTCTGGTGGGTTATCGTGGGGCACGACGTTGATCTACAGTTCCATAGGGGGGAGGATTTTTGATCTTATTGATGTGTGTTTTCTATAGGGTTTATGCATGGTTGATTCTAGATGCAATGATGGTTTTTGGTTTGGATATGGATTTATGGTTTGCGATTAGACTATTATATAATTGTGGTGGTGGCGTGATCCCACTTTGGTGGAGGGTGAAGGATGGTTGAGTCGTTTAGCGAATTTTTTTGCAGTAGTAATTGAGGAGTTGAAACTGTGCAGATGTTGGTTGTTTTTCTTGAGTTTGTGGAATGGTTTCTTGGCATTGTGTATCCTTGCAGCCCTGTGGTCTGAAGATTGAGAGTCACTACACCTGTCACATTAGGGGTTACTCTAGATGATGTTTAGAGCGGTCGGTTTTCTTCTGATCTTCACTCCGAAATTGGACGTTTGAGAGGGTGTGGGTTTTCCATCAGTTCCAGGCTCATGAATTCTTGCACAGGACAACTTGCCGACAGTTGGGAGTAGAAGGAGACTGATCTCATTGTTTTTTATATTGGGTAGGGTCACTTTTATGGTGTCTTGATGTTGTTTTGACTTTAAATTTTGTACCATGGTGGTTTTTTTGTTTTATGTTATTAATTTTTGTATGGTTTGTCACTTTCCCCTCAAAAGTGTTCGAATAATAATTTTTTTTTCAGTTATAGAAAAGATCATTTCAGAGAATTTGTGGGGAATCATGAACTGGGTTCATGTGTTTTGGAAAATGTAATGATGTCCAATCTGACATGGGATAAAAATAAATTTTATACTCATAACACCTAATTCTCACCATATCACAGAAGCATTGGATGGTTTGTCAAAATATACTTCAACTAGAAAGCCTATATTGAAACGAGAAAACCTATATAGAATTTCTTCATTCTACCCATTTGGAAATAAACCAAAATGACATTTTTTTGTACAAGTAGAGGTCAGAAACACATCCTATATCATATCTCTATAATAATCCTAAATCACTCACACATAAATGTAAAAAAAGATAATAAAAATGGGAAGATGTGACAAACCATAACATCCTCATACATTGCGAAGTGGATGGACATCAAGGATTAAACAATATTTCTTGAACATATGTCTAGAAAAATCATATTCAAATGTCAACCGATTGGTTATTAGTTCAATCATGATCCATTTTAATCGCACCATGTTAGACGTTTTCCTTGATGAAGTGATATCTGATATCAATATGTTTTGTAAGAGATTGTTGAACCAGATTCATCATAAGATTGACCATGCTCTTATTGTCATAGTGAATCACCAATAGTTGTTTCACCTCTTCCCCCATATCAAATAAATGTTTCTTTATCCACAATAGTAGAATACAAACTTTTTTAGCAGAGATATATTATTCTTAATCTATACAAGGAGAAGTTATTTCCTATTTCTTGCTCAACCATCCCATACATTTTTTTGACAATGAAGATAGATCCACCACTTGAATAATTTTGATCCACCACATCTCCAACCCAATTTGAAAAAAAATCATAGTAATTCATTCTCCCTTCACAAAATAAATTATAAACCAAAAATTATTTTACCTTGAATATACCTATGATTCATTTCACTACTACCATGTTCTATTCATTCTTGTTACATTGAAATTGGACTACAAAGAATATTGCAATGATGATATCTATCCATGTTATAGTCAAGTATAGTATGTTTCGAAATTTTATTCTATATAGAGAGGGATCCATAGATATCCCATCCTCATACTTTCAATGTTTTTTCCCAAACAAAATGGATGTTGATATTGGTTTGAAGTCATAAATGCTGAGTTTATTTATAATATCTCTTGCATATCTTACCTGATAAATGTAAATACAATCCTTATTTTGAAAAACCTAAATCCCTAGAAAGTATGTGAGTTCATGAATAGTGAAAATTTTAAATTCTTATTTCATTGGATTAGAAAATTATTCCACTTATCCCTTCCTTCTTTTTAAAAATACAATATCATCCATGTATAAAAGTACAATTAAATAATCTTTAGATGAATTATTCACATATAGATTAAGATTAACACCTTGTATTTTAATTTTAATCTTGATTAGATAAGTATGTAAATAAGAATAAACTAATCATGTGCCTGATTTAGAAAACAAAAATAATTATTTAATCAAAATACATTTAACAATCTTTCCAATCAGAAATACCACTAGTTGTTCAATGTGGATTTATTCTTCAAGAAAACCAATTATGAATGTAGTTTTGACATCCATAGGATAAATTTTTTATCCTATCTGAATTTTTATAGTAAGTAAAATCTGAAATAGATTACACTCTACATAATTAAGAATATATTTATTCAACAATAAGGCCTTTAATATGTGTATAGTCTTTATACAATAAGTGTTCCTGGTCTCTGTTCACATTTCCATCATCATCAACTTTTTTGGTTAAGATCTACTTTGTTCTAATCCCATTTTGATTTCAATACATATTAAAAAGATAAAAAGTTTGGTTCTTATAACTATGTTCTAGTTCTCTTTTCATGGCATTAACCGATGATTCATCTATCACTACTTCTTATAACGATGTTACTTCCAAAATGTATGAAATTACATAATGTGATTCATTCCTCATTCTTCATATCTGTGTCGGTGTGCTCCAATTGCAATGATAATGGATTGGTCAATTTTTTATGTTCTATTTCTTATATGAGGTTCTAATGATGTTACATCATCTATGGTTTCCAATTTTGATTATTTTTCTGAAGCATAATCATATTGTGTGACCAAAATGTTTCCCAATCCTTCAACTATTTATAAATTTGAATCTATCCATTTTTTTACTTTCCAATTCATATTCTATAATATCAGTATATGATATCCTCAATGAATTTATTGTTTAACCTTCAATGATTTTATCATCAATTATTTCTAGAATTATTCCTTAATGACTATGGTAACATTTTTAGGCTTTTATCAACATTGAATATCTAAGGATTATTCCCTCAACTACAATGTAACCATATTTTCCTTTATTTCCTTAATTGTTTTAGATGAAATATTTACTTCCAATGACAAGAAAATACTTAAGAGAGGGATTTAGTCATTAAAATAACCTATATGTTGTCTGGGTTTCTCCTATAAAACCCAAATTTGATTTTGAGTGCACACCGCAACATGAAAAACCTCATTCTAGTAATAATTAGAAATACAAATCTATGTCATTATAGTTCCAGTCGTACTGTTTACCAGTCAATTTTCGCATTCAAAAAATCTATTTTTATTTGGATTCTCACACTAGATACCTCATGAATTATTCATTATTTTTCAAAGTAATATTAAAATTAAATGGTTGTGTACTCTCCTCCATTTTTAGATCATTTAATATCGATGGTAAAACATATTTCATTCATAGTTATTTAGTGAAAACTTTTCTTGAAATAAAAAATATTGTTTTTTACTATGTATAATCATTGCAGAAGCCATCATACTATAGTTATAAATAAAATTAATATTGTACATACCTCATTATGTTGAAGCCACATTTACTAGACCATATATTTCTATGTGGATAATCTCAAGAATATTTTATTCCCTTTTATTCTTCTATTGATATGAAATACTAACCATCATTCCTCACAAGAATGAATCACATTTCTTTTCATAATTAGGCTTTAGATTGGGAATTTGTACAACTATCTTAATCATAGAGATATGTTCCATGTTATTTTGATTAATATGTTCCATCCACTAGTTTCAAATGTTTTTTTCTCGTTCAACTGTTAGAAAAAAATTGTTCAATTTACCGGCAACCTATTATTACTTTTCATAAGATTTATATCCCTTAATGATAGAATTACCTATATTTCCATTAATAGTTCACCCTTTTAGAATATTTCTCACTATCAATATCAAGTCATAGTGTTGAATCACACTAAGGAGGTTGTGATGAAAACCATCTACAAATAGAACATTTGTTTTCCTTACCTCATTATTTTTTAGTTCTGTACATCCATTGCATTTGATCTTTAAAGAACTATCATTTCCAAATATCACTGTTCCATCATCCTTCTTCATAAAATTATTCAAAAAATATTAATTTCCTATCATATGGATTGAGAATTATCTATCATGAATAGAGATTGTACTATTCTGTAAATGATTGAGAGGTACTTCAACAAGATTGGCATTATCGATTTGCTTCGTTTCCTTCCATGGGATACTTGATTGTGTGGAGTATAAATTTGTATTTTTCAATCCGTTTTCAATATAAATGGGTTCCTCCTACTCATATTCTAACATTAGAGGATAGTACATATTTTCAAGATTAACTTCACTTGGTCGATAAGTATTGACTTATCTTTGAGTTTTGTAGGTAATGTTCTAATATTTGCTCCACTTATAATTAATAGGTCTATGACCATAGTTAGAAATGTTAAAAAAATCCATAGAAAATATATATTCTATATGATGGAGCATATGGTCTCATTTTTATTATTTAACTTTATGGTGCTTCCCCATTTAGATGGCTACATACCTCTTCATAGTATGACATAGTATTTCCTAAAAATCCACATAATTGACACTTCATAATGAGAAAAATACTCTCACATAGATCCCTCCACATGACCCCTTATCTTGTAATGATTATTCATTGCTGATCCATTTAGTTTACATGAAGATTTTTTAGATCTCTTATCTATTTTTTAAATAATTCATTACCGGGACATCATCTTCCTTTGTGATATGTTAAACTTTTTGTATCTATTTATTTTTTCTCATCGCATTTAAGCCTCTAAGGTTTCTGTATCACAAAAAAATCCACTTTCCCCATATTTTTGGATCTATGATCATTTAAGGCGTTCTATACTCCTTCAAACCCACATTTAACTCTTTTAAATAGATATAAATTTAAGGATATTAGAAAATATAATTTCTTCTTTATCTCCCTTTATTTTGATTGTGTTATAGGATTAATCCTTCGAGTAAAAACATCTATTTCTTTTCCATCAAATATCTAAGACTTCTCCTCTTGTCTGGATGTATGGTCGTTGGTGAATTCTCACTGATCGTTAATCCTATGATTAAATTTTTCAAATTATTTCAATCTTTTAAGAGTTATGAACTGTTTATCTACCCCTTATTCCAATCAATAAATTTCGAAATCATCCTGATTAACATACTCTAATAACTCTTCCAAAATGGATATCATATTTATGTTTTTATTTATTGGAGTGTATATAATATCCAAATAATCTTCATGTTCCACTATGATATCAAAAAAACAATCAACCTGTTATTTTTATCTGTTGATGGGTCTTTCAATTAAATAGTATCAATCAGGGATTATTAGGTTTTAGATTTAATCTTTAGTTATGTATCTTTTAAAAAGACATTATCATATTAGACTTTATTATAGATGAATGACTTTTTGTTCAATTTTTCCCTAATTTGAAGTTTTCTTTTCAGGGGAACATTTTTTGAGTTTATTTCCTGATTCCTATTTCATATTCTTCTTCAACTAACTTCCTTGAGAACTAAGAGGAATTATTTCAAATTCAACAACATTAAAATTAGTCTATAGGAATCTTTCCATCAAATATCCATTTCCATATCATGAATTTATGGAAAAAAATAGAAATATGATTGTATTAATCTTTATCTTCTTCAAAAATATCTCTATAAATCTCAATTTTCCATTGCTTTGAATTAAATTTCCTTGATTACTTATGGAGAAGAATCTTCTGGATTGACTCTCATATATAAATAAACTATACTACATAACAGATCACTATGAATGATATTGGATGAATCTATTTCCTCAAGATCTAAAACCTGTTGATTATACATAGATGGTAGATTTATCAGTATTTTCATCAAAATAAAAATGTAAATAATTTCTTACCTGTTCCCTGAAACCTTAGTCATGCGATTAACAAAGATTTATAAATTTTCATCTAGAATCATTTTCAGATCATCTAACTGGTAGTGTAAGACATGATGTTCAGTCTCATTTACTTTGTTATCAAATACTTATATCTTTTCCAGTTTATAAAACCTGGACTTGGAAGTAGTGAAACTCATCCCCTTCAAATATATTTGTCCGGAAATTAGTGCAATAAGAAAATTTTATGATTTTAAATATAAATAAATTATTTTTCAATATTTTTTGTTCATATACAGACCTACGGGATCTATGACCTGAATCTCATGAGTAGATGAATACTGAACTTCTATCCCAAGTGATATCATATGAGATCTCTTTATATTCTTCCAAAACTAAATTGTTCTTCTATCAAATAAGGGAATACCCCTAACATTCACTGAATTCATCAAGAAAATAATAGAGGGAATATTTTACTCTAGAATCATATACCCTTTAATTCCACTTTTAGGACCCTAAAGCACATTGAGTGGGGAGGGGTCAATTGGGGAGTTCGATTTTTCTTTCAATTCCATAGATCATTTTCACATGATGTAAGGAACTTGTTAAACCTTTCTAAACTAATCATACTGTAATTAGCCACTCACATACATAGATAAAATGATAAAGTTTTACATGTTTCACCACTAAGGGATAGTCCAAGGAGGATATGAGTATAATATGATGGTCATACCAAAATAAAATAATCATATCGAGTTATGAAAATTATATGTTCATACATAGTCACTCTATTCCAGCCACATTGCCTTTACATGATTTTAAGGGGAGTGTACTACCTCCCTTAGAGAACTTATATCGACACCCAATAGATCACTACTTTTGGGGATGTCATACTCTATTTACCGACATAAAGTTTAATTTAATAAATTGAATTTTATTTAATATTCCGTAACTATCAAGAAAACCTACTTGTATCATTTTCCTAAGGGGATGTGCTTGAAGGCACTATTCAGGTAAATCGGATGTTCAGCATCACTATTCGTGAATCTTCCAGCCTTCATGAAACACCATTTATGTGTCGATGTGTTTCCATTATTTGTGAACCCACACAATTTCACAAAGCTCCCAACCTTCCTGAAGATCAAATTTTGTTCTAAACAAACTTTATACATCAATATCACTACATTCAAAGAAAATATTTCTTTCTTGATTTTCACTAAGTAATTATGGAATACCCAGTCATCGTGAAAACCCTTTTTTCTATATACCTATGCATTGATCATGAATAAAAATGTATTTTCATTATTATAAGGCTAACAATGAATACCTAATTCAAGAATCATTAATCAATCATTAATTTAGACAAATTCCTCATTATCTCTAATATTTTTTTGTCGAATGATGTTGGGGTAGCCTCCTATTTATAGGCTCAGAAATTCACGATGATCCCATGCTTCGAGCATAATTTTCATGAAGCTATATAAATAGGATTTAAAGATCTCTATTCATAAAGCACCTATGAAATTTAACCAATACCAAAGATTCTCATTGACATGAATATTCACTGTTAACCCATCACACACTCCAAATGGTTGTCGTAGTCGCAAAGAACAAATTCTTTGAATAACATATTTGTGAAGCACTATACCTTCATCAAGATCAACCGTTTTTAAACCCATTCATCTTATAAACCATGCCTTTATGAAATTTGATATGATTCAAACCTAGAAACCCACCTTTCATGAATATTTCTCCTCCCGCTTGTTTTGAGACTAATAATTTTGAAAAAAAAAATCATTAAATAATTCCACCTTCAATATTGTAGCTATATTGTACTATATGATAACTTTCCTTAAAAAATCTTGGATCAACCTAGTAGCGATTGACAATAAACAAAAACTACACTCTATTTGGAGCTACGAGCTATAACAAACCATGGTTCCAACAATATTTTATATAATGACTTTATTTATTATTTTCATCCACCTATTCTAATCATTGATTGAACACTTTAATAAATATATTTTTATTCCACTATTCTTCAATAATGTTGAATCAATATCTATAAATTATCATTGTGTAATTTATTTATTTTTTATCGCATGATCCTTTTCGAGTCGGTCAACCAAAAATATGATTGATGATACAATAGTTATAGCTTTTAGGACAAAGTTGACATAATTAATTATGATATTTTATAATTTTTATTATTTTATTATTTTATTATTTTGTAATTGGAATATATATAAAATTATTAATTAATTTAATCAACTCTTCCTATTATATGGAAATCGAAAAAAATGGGTGGGTTGAACCATTATTAAGTAACAATCACTATAACATCTATATTATATCCTTTAGGCATAAGAATTATAGAAAAAAATATATTAAACATCCATCAAGATTTCTAGGTTCAGGAACAAATTATAACGTATCATATAATAGATCCACTACACAGATGCTATAATATACAAAAAATAAAAATTAAAACAATTTTTTTTTAATAAATATTAATAATTGTATAAAAAGAAAATATAATAAAATTGTAACAAGAAACATAAATATAAAAATATTCCAAATATATATTACTATTTTACCAACATTTTTTATATAGGAGGATATAGGATATTTGAATGAGTATTAATTCTAGGTAAGCGTTTCTCTTCTTAATTCCACTTCCGAGAGAGACGATTCACATTACACAACTTTTTTTATTATATTAATTTATATACCACCTTCATAACAAATTAAACATCATTTAATTTTTTATTTATAATATATCATGTTCCATTTAATTTTCATAGATGTCGTTGTTTTTTGGTCTAAAATTATCCAATGTTGTATGAGTTGTTTTTCCAGTGATGTATTGAAATCATGCATATCCTTACGATTATTTTTATTTTCAAAAAATTTATGATATTTATATCCAAAAATAAATATATTTTATACAAATATATTTATTTATTGCTTTAAATAAAAATTAATAGTTTTACCTCCCTTTGGTCCATAACTCAATCGAATCGTTCCCTATAACTGGAACCAACCCAATCTATTCTTTTGATTGAGAATCATTATCCTCCATCCCCAATTTCAACATATTATTTATGGATTATCTTATAAATATATACATTTATGATTATATTTATATTATATTTATGTTGATTATCTTTACAAAATATTTAATGTAGTATCTTTTTAATGTTATCCAAAAGGGTTATTTTTGAATGACTTTCAAATATTTCACCAAAGCGTGAATGAAGTTTATTTTTTATGAATTACACATGTTCTCTTTTTATCATTGTCCTATTTAGTATACATTTATATTTTTATTTTCCTTGTTTTTTCGTTTCAAATTTAATCACTTTAATAATTTATTTATAAACTATTTCATCTAAAGATATATTTTTTAAAAATTCAAGTGGTTTTTATTGACTCAATATCATTTAATTAATCCACAATCAAATTTTATTATTATATTCTTAGGAGTTATATTTCCATATTTAGTATAATATATTATCATTATTTTTGGGGAATATAAAATTTTTATTCTTTTATCTTATTAATTAATGGATTGTATTCATCAATAACTACGATATTTTTTTAAAGATATTTATCCTCTTTGTTTTTTCTCTGCTATGTAAATATTTTTTCATAAAAAAATTGTACTTAATACTATTTAAATAAAAATATTTATTATATTTTGTACTCTCTATATTTATTTCTACTTTCATATAGTTTTAAATTTTATAACATCATTAGTATTTTTTCAAAAACATTAAAAAAACATCCAAAAATTTTCATTTTAAAATTATTATGTAATTTTTCATACACAACACATATCACTACATACCGTTATTTTAATTTATGATACAATTACATGTTATTATTCTTAATATAATGTTATAAAAATTTTCATTTTCATTTTTTAAAAAATAAACTATAAATGAGTTTTAACATCATCATTTAAATATAATTTAAAAAATAATTTTAAAAATGTATTTCATGATTATTTCTTATTGTTTCTCATTATCACCAAAAGAAAAATATCCATTGGATTTATATTTCATAATAACCCCCTAATTCATATTATGGAATCCTTATTTTGAGAGATTGAATTTTTTGTATCAACTAATCCCAAATATATTTCAATTATATATTATATAAATTAAAATATTTTGTAACCCATTTAATCTTCATTTCTTATGATAAGATACAAGATCAATTATTTCTAAAAATATTTAAATATTTCATCATGAAGTGGTGGGTCGGTATTATATTTCATTGTATTTAGATTATTAATTATTATTAACCCATGATATGATGATGTTAGGTGTGGTCATAATGGATACATTCTGAACTCTATGTGTGCATCTAATTGATTTGTTATGAAACCCATGGGAAGAACTAATTTTTTTATTTTGTTTATAGCATTATTTTTCAAAATAATTAATATGTTAACAACTCAACATGTTAAACTAATTTATATGCTCAAAATTACATGTGAGGATTGAATTATTATAAATATTAAAAAAATGTTTTGTTGATGTAATTTCATTTATATGTATACAAAATGTAATGGATTACCAATTATTATGTCTATCCCCCATTCCTAGGGTTTTCTCTATGAAATAAAATTGTTATATCTTCTTCCCACATTCATGTGATATGCCTTATGGTTAGTAAATTTATGGTTATTTTTCCTTTTATTATGTATCATTCACAACTCTAGTGAAAACACATTATTTCTTATCATATAATACACCTATATTCATGTTTTCCCACATGATTAATGATTAACAAAATATGAATCATTGATGTGTTTTTTCATTATTTGGAATTTTACATCACACCTTAATATAAATTATATCTGCAATAAAAATTACATATAGTGATATGTTTAGTAGAAAGTAATCGAAGGATAATTTTAGAGTAGTTAAATAGAAATAATGAGAAAAATCAAGTTTATTTATTAAATCTCAAATTAAACCATACCGTTTTATTATAGGATTGTGTGTTTATTTGAAATATGTAATGGAACACCACAAAATTATAATGTAACAACATTATATTTTATAGAGTTTATGACCCATGACACGAATATCCTAAATATATACACCTCTATTCTTGTTTAATTGTAGAATTGTGTGTTCATTCATTTACTTATTCACTCTCTATACCCTTCTAATTCTATGATTACATAACAAAAAAAGTATCCTAAAAATACTAGGTTGTTATTATATTATTACTTATAACTACACTTTCACACACCTCTATCTAATGGGCAGCGAACATACTGTTTCTGTATAAGGCTAATTACTGCCTCACAAAAAGATGATTGTTCATTTTTCCTTTACCACCACCCATTGTGGAAATTATGATGAAAAATATGTTTATATATGATATATATTCTATATATAATTACATTAAGATTTGGTAATTTTAATTTATATAATATTTTTATTCATTCCATCTTGTGTAACTAAGATAATTTCATTTCAGGAAGTGTGGACTACCACCCCCTCAAAGAAATTTGACTCATTCATGCCATTAATTAAATGTATAAATGATTGTATTAAAAAATATTTGTAAAATATATATCATATATATGATCATTGAATTATAATATAAAAATATCATTTACTCTTAATTATTTTAATATGACAATGAAATGAATATAGCATTAATTCATACGTACGACCTATAGTATCCATTAACGGTGTGTTTCATTTCTTATCTGCAAACATTATAGGTTGTTATAAAAACATATGTAATGAATTCATAAGATAATTCTTACATTTTTTAAATTATATATATGATTAAAAAATTATATTTTTATTAGGATAATCAAATAACACATCAAAAAATACTTGAGAAAACTAGGAAATTAAAACCTGAAATAGGGAAATAATGAATGATTTTTAACAAATGGGTAATAAAGAAATATAAGAAGATGATATATAATATTATAAAAATTATTAGGGTTATTTTATAAGTTAGTAACATATTTTAAAAAATTATATACGATGATAAAGACCACACCAAAAATATAAGGTCAAGGTATGGTAATTTTTTCTCAAATAACATTCCATTGAGACTAATGTGTTTTACGCAGAAATTACCTTTTATTTTTTGCATTTACTACCATTTGGAATATTATATCCAGAATAAACATAATCATATAATATTTTATGATTCATTAGAAATAATTACATAATTAGGATTATGATTTAAATGTTTTACATTTTTATGGGACACTTTGGAATATTTCTGGTTTATTTTCCTAAAGAATGTTCTTAAGGTGTCTGTTTCTAATATATCTTCCTTTTGTGATTGCAAACATTCTCTTAAAAAATAACATTATTTTAATAATTTATCCTTTGAAATATAATTTAATAACCATATTATTACATTGTGTATATTATTATTTCCTAAACCACATATCATTTTTACATACGGTTTTAATTTGTTAGTTATTTGACTAACTAGGTGATTATGGAAAAATATATATATATTAATCAATAAAAATGTTGTATAAGGAATATTTTCTATTAATTAAATCCACTATTAGATATAAGTAAATATTTGGAGTATTATTAAATATGTGGGTCCCAGTTATGGATTTCCCCTAGAGGCATCAGTAGTCTAATGAGACGAAATAGTTAGCCAAAATAGATGGATTTTTACTTGATAGCTATTTTTTTTTCTGAAAGGCCTTAACGGTAATGGTTACGTGTAGCTAGGAAACATAGAATCCAATAATTAACAGTTTCCCTCATTTATTTTTTCTAATTATTCATCAATTTGAATTTATGTTAATATATCTATGGGTACATTTAATTTTCAATTCATTGATTAAATGGAATGTATTATCAATTATTTACCATTCCATGTGGGTTTATTCTGATTGATCCATTATTTCTTCCTCTTAAATTACCACTACTATGAATTATCTCACACACTTATTATGATTACTTTATCGAGGTTTTGAAGAATAAATACTTGAATAAGCATTCGAGGATGTAGTTTATTTCATTTTCTTAGGTATCATGTTTGTATTTATTATATACCAATGTATTATGGGTATCATTTATGAAATATGGTCTTCCAGGACTACTAATTTGGTCAGTCCTTTGGGATTTTATTCTATGTGATCATACCTATGTAATAAAATAATGAAATGGATCCATGCTTGTCATGTCAAGGTGTTAAATTTGGTTTCAAAAGATATTTGACGAAAACCTTGGAAATTATATTTAGAAAACATTTATTGGTGAACATAACAAGAAGATATAATTTGATGAGAATTATATAAGAACATCCTAGAATTTTAGAAATGTAGAGATATTTGGGTATTCATAGCTATAAAATCTTATCTGTATACTAAAATTTGGAAAAGATCTTGAATAGATGTACCTAGGAGTAACTACTCTAAAGAGGTGCTATAATCTAGACTCATGGTAACCTGGAACCTGATAATGAGCCTTACTGCGCAATTGGTTTAACACTTCATGGGGATATTCTTAGGACAATTAACATTTTTTTCCAAACCAATATGAATGATTTTTACAATGAATAAAATAGGTCAAACAAAAGATATTTTATATTGAGGATAAAAAGTCATGATTTCGAAATACTATAAATGATATTATGGAAAAACCGTATATAAAGTAAGGGCATCACAGGAAATTATCGATGAAATATTTATGTATTAGGTTTGTATTGTAAATATTTTTTTAAAGGATATTTTTTGATTAACCTCATTCCAAAGATGTCCAACATATTAATTTTTATAAATTATAGTAATATAGTTTTTGAACATGGAAACCTATATGCTGAGTGATAAATAATAAAATAAGACAAGGTTGTGGGTCTTGAACCCATGACGGAAGGATGATAAGGGTTTCACAACAACTACTAACCTAAGAAATTTCCTGGTTAATTTTTCATTGTATTTAGTTAAATAATTTAATAAATAAATCTCAATGATGAAAGTGTTGTATCTTATTTTTAGTATTTTAGATTAAACAATTAACAAATATTGGGTTTTTAGTATAGTTAAAGTCAAATAGATAGGTCTTTCACTCTTTTATGGGCCTTAAAACCCTTTAGAAATTTATATTTTTTCTTCAGCAATCAATATTAATTTTTGAATGAATTGGAATGTAGATTGACACACAACCAAATTTTGAAATTATGTTTATAGAAATATATCATGTAATTATACATAGGGAGTAAAATAATTATATAGTATTAGGAATATGAATTCGAAAAAAATATTTTTCTAATAACTTAATTTATTTTTAACTAATGATCCATTAAATCAACTAGTATTTATGGAATTGAGTCCCAAAACATTCCATTTATCATTCACGTGGTTTTAATTAAAAAACTCAATAACCCTTAAAAATAATTATTTTTTTCCACCAACATTTTATCTCTACGTCCCACACATGGTCTCCTACTTATTGATCTAGTTATATGTTATTCAATGTGACCATTGTACTTCCAATTATATATTTTCATGATTACTTTCTATCGGACTACTTATGATTTGTGATTTAATCATAGCAAACATCAAGCAATCTATCACCATGATAAATTTTAAATTCTGGGTATGAAATTTAATTAAGGTGGTGATAATGTAACTCTATGATATTCTAATCTAAGAACCTTGTATTCGATAGTGTTTGTGGCATGTGACACCAACCATATAAGGGAAGGTAATATATGGATACATTATAAATTATTCACTATTTAATATATATTCTATATATTTAAATGCATTAATCACTGAGTTAGTGTGTGTTACACGCAAGAGTGATATTCCTCAATGGTTTGTATTACACACAAGACTGAGTTTTACCAATCAATAATATATTATTGATATATTATTATTTATTATAATAATATATAAACTCAAAGTTTTTAATAGTATTAAAAAACATATTAATATTTATGGACTATATAATAATAAAATGAATTCATGGGTTTCAAATAGATGAGAAATGAAATTAAGAACCAATTAGATATAAAATGAAATATATATTTTTAAGCTTTAAAAGATGATTTATATTAATAAACATAATAAATTACAATTAGTGAAATGTTTTAATAAAATATATATTTCATATTTTCAATAATAAGTTTTTAATATTCATTCATTAGGTTTAAAATGAATAATATAATAACATACTATATTTTACAAAAAAAACTATTTTTTACAAAGGAAATTTTACCACATTTTAATGGAGAACCCACTTTAAATTTGTATTGTGAAACATTAAATGATTTAATATGTCAAAATAAATTTCATATTTGAAATATGAACATAATAATTAAGTAAGGGCCAATTGTTTATATTTATCTAAAATATTTAATTTTTCAATGATTAGTGAAAAACACTAAATTTAAGTTCAAATCTGCTTTTCATATCATTAATTTATATGATTTGATAATTATTAAGATTTGTTTTAAATTTTAATTAGATAATATTTTTATCAATTAATCCAATTATTTTTATTGTAATCAATTTCACATTGAAATTTACTAGAATACATAAAATTTTTTTGGATGTTTTTACTTTAAAAACATGCATTATCGTCCTACCCACAAGATGATTTTTAAATTAAATTCTGCCACTTCTATAATTATAATTTGAAAAAATTAAATCCATATTTGGAATCAGAATAATTTTTAATTTATAATATGGTAAACATAGTTTTTACCAATTATATTAGTGAATTTGATTAATATTAATTACAACGATTAAGGTTAAATTAAGCTTAATAAGGGACTAAACCATAACCTTAAAAACCAAAAGGCAAATAAACTTGAAAAAACCCATTTTATGGACATATTTTGAACCAATAATATTATTTAATCTAATTGGGTCTAGTATTGGATCCACCAGCAACATGAAATATATTTCTATAATTCTTTTGTGAAACTATTTCAAGAGTGCCACTCCTCCTCCCCTATAAAGGTTACAACTTCTCAACATTACACACACCTCTAAAACCACATAATTTTGGTCAATATCTATCAAAATAGAATCCTAAAATCCCACCCCTAAACTATGAATCCTATCTTTGGTCATAAATACTTCCAAGTAAGCTCTTTAGTAAAAACCGAAATAGAGTTACTCTATTTTAAGGAAACATTTTCCAATGATCTATTTTTTTCATTTTCTTCTCCACTCCATGTACTCTCTTCATTCCATGATCAAATAAAAAAACAATTATCCAAATTATTTTTTAATGATTTCATCTTATTATTTCTACTTACACAAACAATCACTTTCTAATGGGTAACAAACATACTATTTCTATGTATGGAAAACTACTGCCTCACGTAACGAGGATTGACCATTTTTTCCTTTAACACCTATCAAGATGGACATTAGGATGGAAACAGTATTTAAATATTATATATATTACACTTATAATTTTTTCAACATCGATAATTTGTATCTATAACATACCTTTTTACATTCCATCTTTTGTAAATATGATAATTTCATTTGAGGAAGTGTGGACTAACGCCCCCTCAAAGAAATGAGAATCATTAATGCCATAAATATAATGTGTAAATGATGGAATTAGTAATACGATGTATTATATATAACATAGATATGATACTATAATAATAATAAACATGTACCATTTACTTTGAATTCCTTTAATATAATAAATAAATGAAACTAACATTCATGTGTGCGTACGACCAACTATCTCCATGAACAGTGGATTTCTTTTCTTATCTCGAAACATTATAGATTATTATAAATAAATATGTAATGAATATATAAGATAATTATTTCATTGATTAAATTTCAGAAATGATAAAATCATGATCTATGTAATACGAGAAGCAAATTCCAAGTCAAAACATGCTTGATAAAACTAGGTAATTAACACCCAAAATATTAAAAATAATGGAAAATTGTTAAAAATTGGTAATAATACATTATATGAATATGATATATAATATTATAAACAATAAATATTTAATTTACATATCTGTAGATACATTTAATTTTGATTTAATTGATTTAATGGATTGTGTTATTAGTTATTTAACTTCTCTTGTTGATTTATTTTCATTGATTCATTAGTGATTTTTCTTTACATACCCATACTGAGAATTTTAGCTCAAAATTATTATGAATATTTTACCCATGTTATGATGAATAAATTGTATAATAAGAATTCAAGGATTCTGTTAATTTATTTTTATTAAGTATCATATTTTTATTTCATTTTTCCCAATGTATTATAGGAATTATGTGTGTAATTTATATTTTAAATATTATTAATAGATGGTTCCTTCAATGTTTTATTCCATGTAATCATGACAATGTAACAAAATAATGCACTGGATATGGGATTTTGGGTTTTGGTTGTTACATGTAATTATTTAATTATGGAAATTATGTAAAATATATTTCGTGTTATGATCTAGTTTTATTAGACTTCACCTTGTCTCTATCACTCAAAATAATGCCTACACGCATCCAAAGGGACATGTACAAGGAACAAGTATACTATAACTTGTATGAATAAAACATCAGAAAAATATCTATTATTCTGAAAAACATATACATGAACTACTATAAATAAATAATTAGTAAATAATATTTATAATAAGCTAGAAAATTTCAATCTAATTGATGTATTTAATAACAAAATTAATAGTGGTTTTGTTTTTGATTGGTCAACAACAAAACAGAGAAAATTATCCAAACTTATTTTTTCAATGTTTATAATCCTTATATAAATTCCATTATATCGCTAAAAATAATATGAATTATGTCTAGTTTATTGTTCTATCACCATCTAAAATAGTAACTATGTTTCGTGAAAAAATATATCCAATTCCTTGGAATAACACATTTTTTCTCGGTATATATATAAAAAATACTAGTCATTAAAAATCCATTAATAGTTCAAATCCCAATATATATATATATATAATATTCTTAATGTATTCCTGTTGTACCCGAATCCATGAGTACCTAATGATATAATGAAATAAAATTTAAAAAAAGTCAGTACCTAGAATAGTTGTAATATTATATATAACAATAATCACATGTGAACACCATAATTTTTTCAAGAAATATCATTTAAAAAACATATGGGGTTTAAATCGCATTAATAATATTATTTATATAATTTATAAAAATAAACATCTATGGAAATCACTTAATTCATTTATTTAATGAGATTAACAATATTCAACTAAATTAATGTCAATTCACCAAATAATGAGAAATAAGTTTCATAAAAAAATGATGTGTACCCAATTCCCTGGATAATAAAAAGTGTATGCACATAACATAGAACCAATTTTAATATAAAATTGCATAATAATAAATTTAATTTCTAAAAACACCTATCTAAAAAGTAAAACCCTTATATTTTCATTCTATCAACCTCATTCCATTTTCATCATTAATAATGTTATAATATGATAAATGAGATGGGATCAACTACCAAATTTTTTAATGGGAAACATTTATACGATTTGAAGATTAATTATATCTGGTAAAAAATATATGAGTTGAAATGAATATAATAACAAATAATTTTTCTTATAGATATTAAATAATATTTTAAATTATAATTGACTATGTTTTCTTTAAAATAGAATAATCAAATAAAGGATCTTGTAACCATTAAGATGAATAATATACATTGCATGTAAAAAAATCATTGAATATAAGAGAAATTGAGATATAAGGATTTTTTCTAAATAAGGAAATTCTAAAAAAATATCGCTTATTGTATGATGTAATCATTAGTTTTCCAACAAGATGTATGAAATCTTATTGAAGTATATTGGATTAAGATTGTGTTAAAACTCCACATAGAAGTTAGAAATATTGAGTGGAAGAGAAATAGTATGATACATGGGTTCTTGGGTTTCAAACATCCAAATTAGGACCAATGTTAGTACGTTTTAGTGTTTTATATTTTAAAAATTACACTCTACCTTTTCTAAAAAAACAAATCTATTACCCACAAAAAAATTGTGTAATATCCATTTACTATTTGAAGGAAAAAGTGCAGGAAAAGTTCTAATGTCTAAACACTAGGTTTTAATCTGAATTTATTCACATAATCCATTATTTAGAAAATATTCTACCATTATTAGTTCTAATTCATATAATTTCATAGAATCTATAAACTCTACACCCTGATTTACATTATAAATTTAAAAAATATATTAATTCAATTAATATGGTTCAAAAATAAATAAGCATTATTGTGAACTATGCAGGTTTTATGAAAATGTAATTATACCTAATTCCTAGGAATGAAATAATAAATGAACGTTATTATTTATCAATAAATAGTAAATTCAAATCAACAACCCACATTCGCAACTGATTTAAACACATTTTCAAATTGTAAAATAAATTTAATTAATCTAGTTTATAAAAAAATCATATAATCAAATCGAAATCCCATGTTATTATAATAGTAATATAGACATGCCATTCACATTCCATTGTCAAGTAAGATATATTGAAAATACAAAAAATTAGGTATATGATAAATATTATGACTGCAATCCAATAAATTAATACATATTAAATTCATTCATAAGAATAAGAATAAATATGAAAAATATAAACAAATTATAATATCACTACCCTTTATTACCCACAAAAAAGATTTAAAAAAATAATTCTTCCATGGTTTAATACTATAATACAAAAAATATGACATAGTTTTTTTAAGTGTCATCCCATTAAAAAATCCTGGTATAATGTGTTAATTGTTTATAGTAAATATGTGTTAGTAGCCTCTTTTGATTTATAACTAATGAAATTAAATAGACCAACCCTCCAAAACACTAATTTGAGGCCCAAAATACCAATAAGAAATAAATAATCATTACACTTCCATCACATTTACCATAATAATATAGTAATATTTTTTAAAAGGGACGCAATATGAATTTTATATTCATGTTCAAAAAAATTAATAAATGAATAAATATAATATTAAAAGAAATGTTCACAACCAAGGGAACATAAATCTTACAAGAACCTGATTTTATAAAAAACATAGATACATGATAATATAAAAATATTTTAAATACTTTAGTAATTTATTTCAAAAAATAATATAGAATTTAAAATGATGGGATTTCTACTATTATAGATTTAGGTTGCAGAAATTTATAATAATTATTAGAGAGAAATTTAGTCAATTTAATTTAATCCTTGAAATATTTAACCATTTAAAGGGAGTGGTATCAGGGTGCACCATTTATATGTCTAACATTATGTGTGTCGAATTGATAATATAACATTAGAATTTGGTTCCTAATTTCAATCCAATGAATAAAGAATGTGATTTTTATACATTGAATTCCATAATCAATCTTTGTATGTTATATATAGGTTAATATATATGAATTAAAACTATGTTTTCTATCCACAACACAATGCTATGACATTGAAAGATCATTAGAAAAATTAGATAGCATACACTATGTAAATAATAATTTTTTTGGGGATTAGTGAGATTCATATGAGTATATCATTAATAGGGAATCATTTATTAATTTACGAATGATTATATATACTTTAAAAAATTACCACCAAGAATGAAAACTACTTATACAAATGTTGTTCTTCAATTTAATAGAAAAATAGAACATATTACCTTTATTGGATTATTTATAACAATTTTTAGGGTATCCTTGAGAACTTGAGAATTAATTATGAGGTTAATAGAGAAGGAAAATTAGAAGAAATTATTTCTTCTAATAATTGTTTTGATGTAGATTGTAGAATATGTGATTATTTTTAGAAAAATATTGTCGAGTTATAATTTATATCCAAAACAAAGGACACAAAAATTGAGTTAGTAAACAAATAAAAAAAATTGGCCATCCAATGATATTTTTTATTCTTATTTCCCAAGGAGGAGATGGTTTTAATATATCATTATTTAAATAATCTATATTTTTTGTGTAATACTGATTTTAGGGTGAAGGGGATCTCATTACATAATTAATTTTTTACTACCCTTAACCTAATCGTTGGGATTTGGTATATTCATTATTAATTTTGAAAAATTATATTATCTCATCAAATATCATATTTCAATGAAATAAAATTTAATTAGTCATGAAATATGTGAATAAAATTTTTTACGCCACCTTCTAGTTTTTATGATGTCATAATACTTATAATGTAATCATACTCTATTTATTTTTTAACAAAAATCTCATCCATCTCATAGAGTTTCGAAAGAGACACCGTTATGTATTTCTGAAATTATGTTGTAAAACATGTTATTAATTTAGTGAATGTTATTTTATAAATAAAATAATGTTACCACATAGATAAAAATATATATTTATTGTATTTTAATAGCCTTTATGACATATTTATCATTTTGAATCATATAGAAATTATGATGTAGTTTATAAAATAATATTATCAATAATATTTCAATAAAATGTATTTTATAATAATATTATATTTAAAAAAATTATATTTTTAATGACTTTATCATACAAGTGTATTATAATAAGAGTAATATATTTTAAATGAAGATAATTATACTTTTTCTTTTATCAGAATGACTATTTATCTAGTTTTTCATTTCTTTATGGGAGTATTAAATTAAATAAATAAATAATGAAAATTTATTCAAAATAATAAAAATTTTCGTACTAAAAATTATTTACAACTTTCAAAATTATAAACTGGTCACATAATTATTACACTAGTATATTTCAAAATGATATGATTTGTAATGTTAGTACAATCATTGTATTTTTGGATAATATAGATTGGTCGTTGATCACTATAATATTTAATGTCTCCAAAAAATGGTTCCACATCAGTTTATGTTGTTTAATATAGACCTGGTATTACTTAAGTGTGAACCCAATAGATTTTACTTTTATTGTATGATTTAATATATGTGCTTCAAATGTTTTGATACAAACTAGTTGAGGACATCACTTATTACTTCTACATTATTTATATTTTATTGTAACCTTATATATTATATTCATAATAGTCACAATATAATGGACACTTTTCATATTTCCATAAGGGTTAATGATAATTATCGCATATAGTCTAATTATAAATATATTTTATGATAATAATAATTTGTTTCTGATTTTTGTTACATGGTGTATTTGTTTAATACTATAAAATGGAACATATCTTCATTCATAAGAGAAATATTTTTTATAAATGTTAGTTTAGTTACATTCTCCCCACATGAGAACAATCTCCCCTGAAATTTCCTTTCATACACTAATCTAGATGGCTCTATTTCTGTATCATTACTTCTTCGAGATTCTATGTTCCTTCTCAATTAATATGGTCTAGGTATAGTTAATTTATTTTATGAGTCACCTTTCTTTGCATAAAATTCTATTTATGATCAAATATAATGAATAACTACTCCATATAAAAATTATCATTCTCTAACGGAACCCCTCTAAATTTCATACATGTGAGGAATCCAGTTAATACTTATTATAAAGGGTTAGCAAATAAATCATGTATATAAGATAGGAATTGTAATAGTTATTGTCAATTTAGAATAAAAAATATGCAATAAATAATAACAAAAGAGGAATTTTACTTAATATGCATCTTTTCCAAAATTGAAAAACTCACGACATTCATTCATGTCGATATAAAAAGGGAAACAATTTCTATTTTATCATTCTCTATGACTCATCAAATGTTTCCCTAAAATATTATATTTCTATGTCGTACTGATTTCATATATTGATGACTAATTTAACACTATTATGTGTTCTTATTGAAATAGTGGGGTCTTATCAACTTCGATTCTCCATATTCATCCGAAAATATTGATTTCTGTCACCTATACTCATATGAAGCCTCATAATGTTACAATGTAATTCTATAATATAAATGATTGCAATATGAAAACTCCACTATGGGATTGTTTTGATCCAATAATACTTGTAAATCTATTGAACATGATCTCTTCATTTCCTTGACATAATTAATGGTTCTCTCTGACTTATAAATATTGTATTTGTAATAATAAGTGGTAAAACATAAATCTAATTCCAATTATTTTTTATGTCTTCTCATTAAAAACTATGTAATCCTCGGGTCATGATAAGATAAAATGGAGAGTTTAAAGTCATGTATCCTTACGATTTTAAATTTTTATATCATAGTCTATTAGTGAAGGGTGAGATCCATTTTAATATAATTGTAACACACTGTCTTATTATGGTGCTTATTTACAACAATAATGGGATTATGGACATTAGATTCCCTATAATATCTAATAATAAAATCCTTTGTGATGTTTACCCATTTCTATAAAGGTATGGTAAATGGTTTCATTTTACCCATACCAATCACTTGTTCTACCATAAATTGATAGAAATTTACGAATTAAGATACACACTCTATAATCAACATCTCTAATTATCCAATTGTAAGATCTTCAATATATTTGTATAACTAATTGTTCTCCCTATACGAATAATTAATTGTGGTCTATGTGCATCATCTAAAATCTACCTCATCAGATATGGTATTGATGGGACACATATTGAGTTTCAAACTATATAACTCCATCTTTATTAATGTTTAACTCTACAATGATTGATACCCTTTTTAGCACCCTTATATGATCATTCTATGAATCATTGATCATCATATGTAATGATGGTTTACTATTCATTTTATAAAATAATGATAATGTTAGTTCATTTATTAACCCCATGTTTATTCATCACATTTTGCAGATTATTGGATCCCCAATTTTAAAATAGATATGATTTATGGATATATTATACTAAAATAATCTTCCAAATTATTCAACATCATTTGATGGAAATAGATTGAATAATCAATTTCCATGATCTATTCACTCCACCATCATTGGGTCATGTTGTGTAATGCCCAATGATTTTGGATTATTTGTTTCTCTAAAATAAAATATTGTTTTATGTCTTTTTTCGCACACAACACTTAATAAAAATGATGAATGAAATATTTTGTTGAATATTTATAATATAATCATAAAAAAATCTATAATAAATAAAAAACGAATCCACACATAGTGGATAGATGATGAATATTATTTAACATAAAATTGAGTTATTCACACTCAAATAATTAAATTTAATTATTGTAGGTTTATTCTAATAAAATAAATAAATCAATTTAAATATAAAATATTTTTTATTTTAGTATAATAACTATTATGTTTTCATTCCATATATAATAAAACATTATGTAATAATAATGAATACACATAATGTTTTTTAAAAATATCAATAAAAGATTATTTCCATAATTTTTATTTATTTATTATTAAAATATAAATTTATGAATTTTATATTTTTAATATTTAAAATTAGATTCATTTTCTGAATTCAACTTATCAAAAAAAATTTATGTTTAATTTTTTTTATCTTTTTAGAAAACAGTAATTTGTCGATTAAATGTGAAAAAGTAATTATTTTATAACATCATAACATTTATGAAATTATCGAAATAAAAGAATGAAATAAATGGGTTTTAAACCTTATTTATATGTATCATAAATTTATAAAGTAAAATAATGATTTTTAAAAAATATGCTAAATTTATTTAACCGATGTGTATCATTTTTAAAACTACATTGTAATTTTTATCTAAAAAATATTATATTCACTATTATTAAAAATTATTCTTGATTGCGTGCATAAATTAAATTTATCAAATTTGATTCAATATTTTAAGTAAAATTAAAAAATTTATGAAATATGGTTAATATCATTTTTTGGAATAAAATTATGATTACAATAATTATTGTTAACGACCATGATAGTCATAAAACAATTATTTAAAAATAATAATTTTCGTGTAAATTTTATATAATAAAACAAATTAAAATATTCAAAAAAATAATTATAAACTAATTTTTAAACATATATATAATATAACTTATTCAAAATTTAAAAAAAACTAATTAAGAATTAAAAATTAATAGTTAAAACAACATTTTTAAATAAACTAGTTTATCCAAATATTGAATTTTTTTAACATAAATGTTTTTTATATGTTATTTTAAAAATTAATAGGAATAAATAGATATCATATTTAATATAAAAACACCTATATTTAATAAATGGGTTTGTTTTAATTATTTATAACACAAAATTATTAGTTAAAAACTAGTCACCTAAGTAGAAAATGAAGTTGGTAACATGAAAAAAAGAATATGGAAAATAACATGATACATGTGAAAGAATTGTGTGAAAATGATAGTTAGGGGATTTACTGAACACATCTCACCCCAAAATCTATTATTTATTATTATTAGATTCTTTGATAATTGAATAGTTTCATTTTTATATTTAAAAATATTATAAATTCACAAAGGTTCCCTTTTATTCACTTATAAATGGCCATGAATTCGACCACATAACGACACAAATACCCTTTATAATTTTATAAAAACAATAATTTTTTATCCTCACAGAATCCTATATCATTTTCATAACCCTCCAGTCTCATTTATTCACCTAAGAGCCTTATTTTCATTGTATATATCCAAGATAAATAACATTCTCACAATATAGTTATTTCATACTCTTTACTATTTATTTCATAATAATATTCATACAAATATAATATCAAGGAAATTATATAATTAAAAAATTATTATTATTAAATTTTATTATCATTATTAAAATGTTGAAACTGTTATTCAATCCCTATTATTGAATAAATAAATAAAACATCATCAATCATTTGTACCTATACTTTATCACCACCATAAAACGATCTGGGTCTTTTTTAATCTCTTAATATCAGGGATGACAACATGGATATATTTTATGAATTAATATGAATATAATTTTCAAAATGAAGTTATTAAATTATAATTTATCATATACCATCATTCTATCCAATTCACTATGAAATTCATTTGATAATCAAGTGTATGGTAGACTACCACCTCTATAGATTATGAATTCTATTTTTCATCACCATCATTGTTTGATGGTTATAAGAATTAATTAAATTAATTATAATATATTTATGAAATTTTTATAATTTTATAAAAGTTATATTAAAATTATATAAAAAATATTTTTAATCATAAAATCAATAGAACATATTCTAGTTTGGCTCAATTTATACCAACAATTTGAATGATGTTATAACGTATAAACCATGAATAATTATGATATGTTAAGTAGTTATAACAATATATCCACCCATTCCTTTTAAAAATATTATTACTTGATTTTAAGAATAATTACTTATGAAATAAAAACCAATTATTAAAAATTCTAGTGTCATTGGAAGACAAGGTACATAATTAGAAAACATGAAACTAGAATAATTAAATAATTCTATTAATATCTATAATGAGAACCTAACTCCAATTGAGATTCTTAAGTATCGTTTTATATCAAGGGTAATACATAGAACAAATGGATAAGCTAAAATATTAGTAATCTAATAAACATGGGAATGAAGCACAGAAGATGAGTAATAAGGAATAACATTACAACAAAAAGAGGCTAGTATCATGAATAAGAAAATAAATTAATGACATATAGAACATGGAATCACTTGATCATGGAAATATAGGAATAGAAAATTTATATATAACATTAAATAAACCTGAGTCAATGATTATTTCCAAGGCTAAATAATATGGTTCACAAAATCCCATAATGGATTAGGTTTACTTCTAAATCCCATACGTAATGTCTAATGATACTAAAATAGTACCCAATTCATTTGAGTGCAATCTAGGCTCACCCATAAAAATATATACAAGAATATGTGATATGTATAATGAAATCTAACATTATTTATAAATAAAACAATTACCCTTGAACATAAATGGGTTTTGTAATCGTGTCATAAATCATAACCAAATGGTGTATCATAATAGTATTCATGAAATAAGGAATTAAATCATACAAGTATATTAATTAATTAATGATAAGAATAAATCAAGATTAGTTATTTTGAATTTATTTTAAAAATTGAAAAATAATGGTTAGGTAACTTTAGAAATGTGTGACTTTAAGGTTGTTTTACGAAAAATTATAATGAGTTTTTGAAAAGGATAAAAAAATTTTTTGAAAAAAATATCAAATTTACTCAAAAATTTCATGGCAAACTGATTTATTTATTAAAAAAATTTGGATACATAAAAAATTTTATTTTTTCTACATGTAAATTGGTAAAAGAAGAGAGATACACTTTCATCTAGTTTTCTTATCGAGAGGAATTGAGAAGGGAACCTTAAAAAACATGTAATCACTATCAAAGAAATGTTAATCGGTGTACATAGATATGTGTTCTACATATATAAATGAAATATGAGATGTATATATGAATAAATAAGAGATATATTTATGAATATTGTGAGATGAAGTGTATCTTAGTAAAAATATATAGGTTTGGATAAATCCTTTTTCTTATGTTCAAATAAACATGAAAAGAAAAATTAACTTCACATCTAAAAAATTAAAATTTATAAATTTCTTAAATTAGAAGCACTTGCACATATATTTCATTTATTATAATTTTATTATGTTCATTTTTTTACATTATTATTATTTATGACAATAATATATATCATTCCTGGACTGGTGTTTCATGGTTTCATAGTTAGTTCACTTGTATAAAACAATGTATGATTTTATTGAATGGTAATAATATTATAGAAGTGAAATGAAATGTTATTCATTCACTTCTATATGTTGACCCATTAATCATTTTACTAAAATTAGGGTTATTAATTTGATAAAATGTTAATGAGAATTGATTGGAATTTTTTGAATATTTTTTCGTACTATAACAAATTAGATTCATTTAATTTAATATAATGTATATATATTAGTTCCATAAAATAATATAAATAATAATAATATTGTTAAAATATGATTTACATATAATATTAGTTTTACTATTATTAATGAAGGTGGTAATGTAAAATAATAACTCATTATCAATGGTGAGGTATATAATATATTAAATTGAAAATATAAAAGTAAAGTATTTGAATTATACTAGATAAATTATTGTTTGAAGTATTAAAGTGATGAGGATATGGTATAAGGAGAAACCAAATTAAAATAGGTTGTTTGATAATGTTACCTATTGAATATCACCTCTATTATGGACCCCATTAAGAACATGGAATTGAAATTTTTGTGAGAATAAAAGAAAATGGGAATGGGTATAGTGTGGAGGAGAGTGTTTGGATGATAATTTTAAGGATTTAATGCTTGGATGGTTTGAGGAGAAGGGGTGGCGAGGTTGGTATTTATAAGAGGTGGATATGTGTGTTTTGGAATTTATAAAATTATAAAAATATATTATGATTATTATAGAGCCAAAAAACATCCAAATAAATAATAGATTCACAAGGGATGAAGTTTCTAAATATATTATATTCCCCATATTCTTATTTATTATTTTTATTATTTTAAAATATTTTAAATAAATGTTAATTCCATTAATTTTTATTAATTGTAAACATGATACAATTCATTGTTATGTCTTTAGAGAAATAAAGACAATAGTTAAATGTAAAAAAAATTATTCTATTATGTCCTATAAATCTCAATATAATCTATAAAATTATTTTATAATGTTAACTATATAAAATAGTATTTATTTCTATATTATTAATATCATTTATTTGATTTTTCTATTAACTAAATAATTTCTAAATCGTTATTATGTACTAATTTAGGAAAATTATTATATCAATAAAAATTAAATGTAAAATAACATGATTAATATAAATCATTCATATTTCAAAATAATATTTATGCCTTAATATTGCTTCTATATCATCACATCTTAAAATTTATATACTTCTTAAAAATAATAGTGTGATATCTTTGACTTTTCTTCAAAAAAAATACTACAAGGGACTTAATGTCAGCCAAGTAGCTCAAAAAGGACATAAATTCAGACAATAAATGACTATGGTTGAAAATTACTCATAAAATGGAATTGGGGAATGTTTTGGGTCATTTATTAATCATTATCATATTATTTTTAACCTTAATTACCCAATTTACCCATAACTATTGTAACAAAAAATACAATGTTTACAATTCATATTGACAAAAAAGAGGTATATTTACAAAATATGGACTCCTAATTCCAAATATTTAATACATTTTTTATAATTAAATATAATCAAATAGAAGAATTAAATTTAAAAATAATCTGGAAAAAACAATTAAAAATAGTTTTTCATAAAATATTACTTTTTAAATATAACTATTTTTATATTAAAATCAAGTATAAAGTTCATTTCAAAGATAAAAAAATAAAATATGAATTATAATAATAAAATAATTACATTTTAAAATTATTAATCATATAGTTTTACTTCTAAATTCATTAAAAGAAAATACTATTTTGATTATAAATCTATATTTTTCACTATTCGTTAAATTTTCAAACATTCTAGAAAAATTTAAGAAGATAATCCAAAACAAATTATGAAATTATGAATTAAAAAATGTATTTTATATTTTTAGATAAATTTTATAAAATTGAACAAAAACATTTTATTTATTTTCTCATAGAAATCAATAAAATTATATTTTAAAGAAAATATATTTTTAAATAATAAAATGACTATAATAAAAATTAAGTGATTATTTCTTAAACATTAATAAATAAATATACTAGATAGTATGACTGTTTTTATTCATAACCACTTATTAAATGATTAGGATTAATGGTATTATTAGAATAATAAAATTTTAATAGTGTATTGTTGTTTACCTATATTCAGTGTCGTGTGTAACACAAGCTACATAAGAGGTCAAATTATATAAATTAAAATATTTTATAAAATAATTAAAGAGGTGTTAAATTAGACCCCCTTATAAAATTTCTTCATCAAAATATTTATTTAAGTAATAAGTTGAAAATATGTGATGGTACTTCTCCTTCTAAACTTCAACTAACTCCCATGTTTCCACTTCATATTTTTTCTTCATACATTGCAGTTCAACTTGGTGATTAGTCATGTTTCATAGAACATTATCTAAATGGTACAATATCCTCACCAGATTATCTTCACAAGAGATATCATTTTCCTGTTTTACCACCTCTGAATTTAGTACATATAAGTTATCTCGTATGTACTCCCTTTGGACAGGTAAATAGAATACATCATGTACTCGATACATAGTTGGCGGATGTTACATTCGGTATACCACAACTCTGATGAATTTAATAATATCAATGTTTATAATGTACATTGGACTAATCATTCCATTCTTCGGAAATATCAGAACTATATTCCTTGGAGATATGTATATGAATACCTTATCTCCAACTACAAACTCTAATCCTCTTAAATGATTGTTAGAACAACACATGTATAGAATTTCGGAACCCACGATGTGTTATCGAAGGATCTTCACCATTTATACAATTTCATACACAAATTATTGTCCATGCATAGTACATTCACTGACTACATCTGATTATGAAGGTCATATACATCACTTCACAGAAATGGCATCAAATAGATCCATTTTTATTCTTGAGTGGAAACTATTATTATAAAAAAACTTGACTAGAAGAATATGATGATACCATCCTCCTTTGAATTCCATTCACCATGTTCACAAAATATCCTCTAGTGCTTCATTTTTTCCACTCAAGAATTCCCATTAGTTTGATTAGGATATGATTTACATAAGTTCATCTCAGCATTTAGACCATGATAGAGAAGTTTTCAAAACATAAACGTAAATTTTTTTTGTCAATCAGACACAATCAATAATGGTACTCCATGAATCCTCACCACATATTTGATGTTTATTCCGGAATTTTAATGGACTGAGATGTCATCTGGTATTAAAATTAATTGAGTATTATTTTTTATAATATCCAAAACATTCTATATACTATTATTTTATCTAGATGCCTTTATATATCAAATTATGATATAATAATTTTTTCTATTTATAATCAATGTTCTCTTCGTTATTATTATACCACCAATAGTTCCCTTGGATATCTCAATACATCTTTTTTCCCCTAGGTAGAAAGATATGTTTAAGGTATGTGAGTCATTGAAAATACCCCTCATTATATTTGGGATTTATGGTATACAATCATGACCCAAATATTAAGGATCCTTCATCTTCAATTAAGAACTCCAAGGATTTACCATTTATGACATATTCCAACTTATTCTGAATTTCCACATCATTTCATTGAGCATCATTTACATTCTCTATATGGTATGGTATTGAAATCATATTATAAAGGTATAATGATGTTCTTTTACTTACTATTCTCATTCCCATACTACACAAGCCTGATAATATTCTTTCTTTCTCAATTATTATCATAGACAAATTTATAGGATCATTTACACTTAGAGAATATGCCACATTATATATTTATCAGGATGGTATTGTATTGTGTTATGATAATATTATATGTGATATAACTGTCAACGTTGGTAAAAACTAATCACCTTATATGTATATCTATATTTTAGTCTCTTGTGATTAGTATATATCTCACACTTCACCCCACAGTGATAATTCCTCTATATTTTCAAAGCTAAGATCACATCCACTTACTCTATATCATGTATGGGATAGTTTTTCTTATGAAAATCATCTTATGCGAGGATTAGGGAATTAATTTATCATTTTTCATTAGTATAAAACATTAAAAAAATTTAATGTATCATTTTTTACCTCAATGAGTTCCCCACTTCGGCTAGAATTTGTACTGGTATAATGATCAACTTAATTTTCATCTCGTTAAAGCAGTCTCCACATTCACTGTTCCTATACAAATTTACACTATTCCAAGTAATCATGGATAATAGGTCGTAATATCATGAAAATATCCTCATAAATCAATGGTAAAACCCTACTAGACATAGTAAACTACAAAACTCCATTAAAGAAGATGGTCTGGGAAACTTCTCAATTTTCGTTGTCTTAAAAGATCCCACAGATATCTTTTTTATGGTGATAACATACCACATGAATGATTATTCCTCCGTACAGAACTCAAATTTACATGACTTTCCAAATAGGTTCCCCCTTTTTAATGTATTTTGAATAGTTTTCAATTGCTCATCATGCTACTCATTTCTCTTAGAGTTTATCAGTTATCTATAAGGACTGCTAATATTTTTTTGAGAAAATCATTAGACACTCAATTCATTATATCAATTCAAATTGTGGGATCATTTGCGAGTTTCAGTGTAATCAATATGAAATTATAGTGTTCACACCACATTTATATGTTAGAATTGGGAATATCATCCTTCATGACCTTTAATAAGTGTTAACACAACTGATGTTCCACAATAGAGAACCTCGCCCCATATAGTTGATCAAATTAGTAATTTATCCTTGTAAAGGGATAAATTTTCTTTATAATGATTTTTTTATTTATGTTAATCAATGAATTAGAAAATTTTCCATCCTTATTCTTGCTAAATCGTTCCATCCATTCCATGGTGAAACACTGGAGCATATGAAACCCTGTTCAATCTTCTCATGTAAAAATTTCTTTAATTCATCCAACTTTATAGAGCCCAACTATTTTTGTTTATTTGATATAGATAGAGACCCACCAATAAGATCAATTAAAAACTCAACCACTCTTTCATTAGTATTTTTGTGAAATTATTCAACGTATACATTAGTGTAGTCCCTCACAATGAGTATGTCTTCAAGCATGATACTCTATACTGTCTTAATTATTTGATCTAGAAATTATATCCCAATAGGAAAAAATATCCTCACATGAGTTGATTATTCTAAAAAAGATCAACCATTTATCATACTCTTTTACAAATAATGGAGGATTTCTTAGGATGTAAAGAGTGATATCCCTCTCCCAAAAGTTGACGTTGGATTTTTATAATGGTTACAAATCCCTGCCTAATATAGCATCAAACTCCACCAAAGGATGTAAGATAACATTTTCTGGGTGGTTCAGTCCACAAAAATTTATCAGGGAAATATTATATATATGAATTAATATCCTCAGTCACTATTCTCATAGTTAAATGGACCTCCATATTTTAAGGTTGTGTTCAAATATATATACGATACTTAAAATATATGAAATAATGATATAAAACAAAATCAAATAGTACTTTATCTATTTCTATAATAATTACTAGTGTACAAGTCACCAAATTATTTTCAAGATCCACCTCATTAGTAGTGATAGAGTATTCCATTACATGTGGATTTATAGGATGTTTTGGTTGATTATGTCCATCAACCATTGTATATGCTTGTTCACTTTCATAATTCCCATGATCTTTATAGTTGAAACAATACATAGAAGACTGATTATTGATATGAGACTTCTTTTCTTATTTAACATTTTTGGGCTTCTTCAAATCCCATTATAAATGATTACCATGATTCCCTTATCTTACAAATTTGATGAATATGACTATTCCCATTAAAAACTAACCATGATTCCTCTTCCCACACTTTTGACATGTGGGATATAGGATTTTCATTTCCTATATGAGATTTATCTATTAATACTCTCTTATTAAACTTAATCGTCCTCTATTTATCTCTGATCTAATAATACCATATAGAGTCCCAAATTTCCCTCTCGACTATAGGGGGCAATACACAATCTTCTCGTTTATGTTTAATTCTTGAATCACCAAATGATTTCAATGACTTAACATTAATACACTAAATAATTGATCCACCATTATTTTATAGAGAGTGTTTCATATTATTAAGAGGATGTTCCATGACTTAAATAAAAAGGAATAAGAGATTGTTCCATCTTCTAAAGAAACATTTACAAGGTTTTCTAGGTATATTAATGAATATATACGAAACACAGAGTGCATGGTCGACCACTTCTTTGAAGGAATTAATCTTACTATATGAAGGGGGCCAATGTCTTTAAAAATATCCATATATGATGATATAGTTATATATGGTATCATGACAGATAAACAATTCTCCATGTACAATGGATTTAGGGGAATACAAGAGAAGAATAGGTCTTCTAAACATCATTAAAAAGTGAATAAGTAAAAGAATATGAAGGGAATGAATGATTTTACAACATTTTATCACTATGGAATGAATCATCCTAGTAAATGCTTGAAAAAATTAGGAGTTTGTTAAAATAGTGGATAAAAGGTCACTAGAAATATGAATGTAAATTAATGAAGGAAAATATTAGTATTCAGTGTTAGAATTTCATGTATTATTGTCACAATTAAAATGAATAAACCAAAAATAAAGAGAATATGCCTCTAAATAAGCTAGTGGATCAAAGTCAATCATATGTTATTGACACAACTAATGAAGAATTATTAATGTAATTTTTCATTTTTATCTATGAAATATGTTGTAAAATTATTTTGTTTATGTTGTTCTCATTATATGATTTATAAAATATATAAGGATTGTACTATAGTACTTTTATAATAATGATTTTAAATCATATTCTGAATGTTTCAAAAAAATGTTATTCTGTATAATGTGAAACATTTCCGAAAACTCGTGATTTTGGAATGAAAACACTTAAAATGGTCTAAATAATGTGATAATGGTGATGAAATTATTGATTTGGAAAAGTGATGACTACCCTATAATTGATTAATGGATTATGGAAAAAATTATTTCATCATTGATGTAGTTTACATCACATTTGGATTTATGTAATATATCCAATAACATGTGTCTTACTTAATGAATAAGAATAAATTCAAGTTTCCAATAAATTTTTATGGTGATTTGAGTTATTACCATACTTTTAGAGGATACATGATGTTGTTATTCACATGTTTATAATGTGAAAAATTAGAGATAATTCGTTTTTTTAAAGGCTAATAATAATTTCATTTTTGAAATTTCATGTCTAATGTCCCGACCCGGGTCCCCCTAGACTGGTGCTCCAAGATGACGGGTTAAAAGGCCTCAAGAGTGACTCCCTATAAGCCAGATGTTTCCAACTAATATAGGGACTATTTTGGGATAGTGGGGAGACTATACCCTCATATCAATGTAAGGAATAGTGGAAAATAGATACATATCATACACACTAGTAAATTGAAAAGAGTGTGAAAGAAGTAAACAACTAATACAAAACATGCTGTAATAATAAATGAAAATCTATATGTGTACAAAAAACAATGAAATAAAACACAAAAATGGACATCCACTATGTTGACCATAAATATAGCCCCATATACTAACTCCGAGCTAACCCACATAATCGGTCTCTAGACATTGTCGAACTACACTAGCCTGATCAAGGAACCACATGAGTGACTCCACTCAATCATACAACTTCGGGACTAAGCCCTATCCACCATGATACTTGTTCTCAAAGTGAAAATCTAACATAAGTTCTATAGGTGCACGTTCAAGGGTGAAAAATAATCTCAGTTGGCCACCATGATAAGAAACCTATAACTGTGCTGCTAAAATTGTATGCAAAAGAAACCTACTTAGCCTCACTGAGACACAAATAAATGGAATTAAAACCCAACATGAAGACACAATCGAACACAGGGTCCATAATCCATATCAACTAGGAATGTTCCACCATGGATGTTCATAACTATATTATTTTTATTGTATACCGAAAAACCTATACATACAATCATGTATATGAAATTCTTGTGTAAGTGAAACAAAAATCAAGAAACCACATCGACAGTTGATCCATGGGTCTATAATCCTGCTAAACTAGATATCCAGTGCAAGGGTGTTGAGTTGGAAATCATTCCACTCAAGTCGTGTATCATTAATTCGATCTCTAGGTCCTTAATCCCATCGATATATACATGGTTCGACAAATTATGAGAAAGTCTCCGATCAAGATATGTCCCTACAGGGGATACTTGTCCTATATGGGCTCACCCATACTCACCTCCAATCACTAACAAGTATACCATATACTGATGGTAAATCCTATAAATATCACCACCACCATGGCCTAGCCATATAATCACAAGTGTCAGACCACGATGGGCAGGTTCCAAGGAACTCATCTAATGAATCCATATAAGATGTCTAGAACTTGAAGGGTCAGATCCAAGGAACTCATCCAAGGAATCCACATTTAGTCCCATGGATTTTCCAAGGGAAACTCGTTAATTTCACTAGTTGGGGTCTTTGGAGATTGTTAAAATCCCATTTCCTATGAAATCCAAAGAAACCTAGATCCATAGGGTAGCGAAATCCAAGGAATTCCATGGATTCAATAACCAAGGGGAATAATCTACCCCATGGAATCCACTACCATGTTCTAAATCCATAGAGATCAGTCAATGGAATCTATCAGACCAATCAAAAAACATACCATTCATTCATTACAAATGAGTATACTAACTTAGGTAAACCATTTAATCTCAAGACATGGGAATACCCACCCAGTCATCATAGGACAAGGAGTGTGTAATCATCCCTATCACATATCATTATCCAAAAAATCCATCAAATGAATTTCTACATCCGGGAATCCCAGTGTCACTCAAGGTGTACAAATAACACATAAGGTTAAATAAACATGTCATATGTAGTACCTCTTGGTTTACCAGGAAATATCATAAATAACGTGGCCCATAATTTGGATCCCACAAGAGCATATCCAAGAATCCCTATAAGCATGATTCATTGATCACGTTAGGATAAACAACCCCCAACCAAGAAGAACTTCTTATAAACACTTCTGCATCAGTAAAACCAGGTTAGAAATAAAAAATGAGTGAGGGTGGTTGAACATCCAAACCAACAATCTAGACACAACCCCACGAGAGTACATGTTTGGTACGGGTTCTAGGTGACATTGGACACCATATATACCAAAACCTAATGTAACAGATCAGGGCCAGTCAACAAATAGACACCCACTAGGTCCATGAAACCAATTACTAAGAGGAATCCTACTTGGGATCCACAAGGGAAAACTCACAATAAAATTCATCCGACTCAGAATCCCAAGATGTAACGGTAAAGGATGAATCCAACTGGGGTCCACTAATGGTATGCAACTTAGGTATCCTACAATGGGAATTCTCTAACGGTAAAAACAGATACATTCTACAATGATGACCATCTAAAATACAATCAAGACTGAGACATCATACTGTGTGCATCCATGAAAAGATACGAAATTATAGGGATCCAATATGGGACTTCCCATAGCAGCGAATAAGCATAGGAATCCCTTAGGGGTTCTTTATTAGCATCTAGTCTCAGGTTCATATAGGCATAAGGTAGTACCACACAAGGGGCACATCCTCAAAATAATAGTTTATGGGAGAAATCTCACAACTCATCTTAGATAAATATCTCAATTAGAATGTTCCTAACACCCAACATAATAGTCATGCCATGTATCACCCTCCGAAGATTACTGAACTCAACAGATGGAGGAATAACCTATACATTTCGATAATACCCCCAAACACCCATTATGAGTCCTGAGAACACTTCATGGGTATCACTATCATGATCTACATGAAGAAATACTCAGAATTGACTACTCATAGGTCTTAATTTGACACTAAGGAATGAAACAGGAAAATAACCTCAAAGGGTACCGATAGCGGAGTACAAAAAATGTATATACCATACACGACATGTACCCTTGACCTCCCTCATGGTCGTGTACATCTGTTGGTTTAGGAATTTTAAAACCCCTCATACACGACATGTGAAATAGGTACATGATGTTCACCCAACATGAGATACATGATAGGGTTCCTCAACTAGCTTAATTGTCTACTTGGACAAGCCATGTACTTTTACATGGCATGCTACCCACATGGGGTATGGCTGTGTACTCTATACGTCTACGTATCCTTAAACATGTATCCATGCCCAGGTACTCATCCACATGAACAAGTACTATTATATAGAATATATACCCCATACACAGAGTTTACTTCTTAAAATAATATCTTCGTTGAACAAGAAGAACACACGACATGTCACTCTAGAATATACACCATGTTATTGGGTTTTCCCAAATGGAAAACCCTCTAGATCACACAAGGCCCTCGTTTAAACCCCCAAATCAGAAGATCAGACCACTAGAGACCGCATAAAACCCTAATAGTGCTAAAAAATCTAAATGTAATGAGTTTATGGTGGTTCTGTAACAAATATAAAAATTTCCCTACATTTGTGTGGAGACCGCTGATGTTTGGCTTGATTCTGCAGTGCATGGTTGCCACATGCCTAATCCGTGCATTCAGAACATTGCAACGCCTCTTATATTCTTTTTACTATATATCTTTCTACCTCTATCATTTTTTCATTGTTCATGTGTCATAGGAGGAGAAGAAAAAAAGGCATTCATGAGTAGGAGGAATAAGAATAATAAAAGAGAAAATAAGGAATTTCAAAAGAAAAATTCACTCGGACAGGCCACGGCGCATGACTTTAGTATATGACTCTCTTCGGATAAACTAACCATTATAGATGCAAAAAAAAGATGGAATATAAATCCAACACTATATTTAAATTATATATCTAAAATAACATGTTTTAATAAATAAATATTTCATTTAATAAATAGTTATTAACAATTATTCAAAAATTTAATCATCTCAGATTTCTACAAAACTCATTTCCTTGGGTAAACATCCTATTCCGAGACCAACATATTGGGAATAAACATTATATGGGATGATTTTCTTTGGTTAATTGATCATTTTATCCCTCATGTGCATCTGAAAGAAAAAATTCAAATTTCTCCTCAAAACTACACTCTAGAAAGACACGAATTCTTACAAACTCTCCACCATAACCATTATCTTCCTAGATAAGTCGGGTTAAATGACCCACAAACAAGCCATAAACCCATGAATATATACCACCAAGCTATCTAGACTATCCAATAAGCAATCAAATAAAATTAACAACTATATTTTACATGGAAGAAATTTAGTTGTAACCGATCAGGTACTCCCTACCATAAGAATACCCTTATCATAATCTCAAAAGAAACCTCTAAGCCCAACATCACACAAAAATATTGATTTTAAACTAAAAATTAGTTTCACCTTTCTTAAATGGCCAATGGTACACTCCCCACCACATGGCTTCCGTTACACCACTTCTCATGTGCAACTTCAACAGGTTCCTCTTCTTAACCAGGAGAGAAATTCACGAAGAAAAAACAACTTGTTGAAGGAAAGATGCTCTCTCATATTACTCAAGATGAAGTCAAAATAGATCACTACTATCTCTAAACTAGAGTACCCTAAAATTATAACAAGGGTGTGTACAACTCCCTATGATCCATGCCCAACATCCATTCAAAACCCAACCAGGATCCAGCCATGGGTCAACTATCTCAAGGTACCCCAACATTTCATGATGTCACACCAAACTCAGAGTAATTTTATAACAAACCCTCTAGGATCCAAGTCCATAGAAGGTATAAGAAACATCGGTCCTCAGTTCGCACTAGGCGACTCACAGATTTTGGTTCAACTGCTACCACACCCAACAATCATATATCTTTATCACATGACTCATACTCTATTGATTCATTCATCAAAAGGAACTGATAGTCATGCTACATGGCACATCAGTTTAATTAATCTAGAAGTCCCTTTGGAACTCCTCTTCCAAACAATGAGAACCTCACATGTTCCATGATTTACCCTATGAGGGCCCATCACACAGCTTCATTATAGTCACAAGCATCTACCCATGTTATGACTATGTTAGCAACAAAAAAACACTTTTCGACTAGGGTAGAAACCCAAATGGTCCTTCTTGTTGAATTGTGTCTCAAAAAATAAGCACCCATGGTCCCCCATCAACAGATGAAGGAATAAACATGCCTATAACAAAAAATTTGATCACATACCGTGCCTCAATCTTAAAACAAATGTAAAACCAAGGTCCCAACAAAAAAGGCTCTAGAAAAATATGGGACAACCTGTCACACAAGTTTCCCTCAAACAAGACATATGTCATCCTACAAGTGTTTGAGTCAAACTAAGGGCCTCTTGGTCCCCCACCTATCCCTACAAAAAAATCCTCACAACTAGATCACAATGTCTAGACACCAATCCCAATAGCTCCAACCTATCATAAGAAGGTAAATAGAATAATGACCTAATAAGTTTAAAATAGAGAACATAACCTATAGGGGCTCTTGATCCTCTCAAAGCATCCTCAGAAGGAAATTCTCCCTGGAGGTCACAACCAAAGCAGAAGAGAAATTTAAATAAAACTCTTCAGGAATCCGTACATGGAAATAACCCCTTTAGGTCCATTTCAAAAGAAAAATCCTAGTATCTATTGGCATCGTACGCATTGATCTGACTCTATGACCACATACATAAGAAAACCTAAAAAGGGTTACATAAAAAGGACATTACATTCCCTATCACCTACTATGGTCATTACACATCCCATGCACATTGACAGAGTCATCAGCATAAAACCAAATTCCTCAACATAAATCAACCTAACCTTCCCTCACAGTGATATATATATATGTAATCATGCTAAAAATATCTAGTCTTTAGTAAAACCACACACTAGAAGGAAAATATTTTGTGAATCCTATGTGCCAAATATGATGCATGGGACATCTCTTCCCTTTGTTGTCCAAGAATAAAAATCCATATCTAGCCCCTTGCAAATGGAAAAGATCTAGATATCCAAAATAAATCCTATCATATATAAAACATGTGTGTCAGTCAAGTGTAAATCATATTAAACTGTAACATCACAAATTAGAAAAAAAATCCCAAACACCTGGAAACAAGGACTTCTTACCAGAATTGATGTTCTCAACGCACCAGTCCGATATCCATCATAGGTTTTGACACATTGATGAACTCTTATATAGAATATCCTAGATAGTAATGACCTAGAAAAGTAAACCTCTGATACCACATGGTAACGTTCTAAACTACATGCCTCCAAAATAGTTCTCCAAGCTGTTGGGTTACAAGGTCACAAGTGCACCTTCCCATATGCCAGAGCCATCTGACTAGAAGCAAGGGTCTATAGTTTGATAGTGGTGAGACTATTCCCTCATATCATAGTACTAAATAGCTGAAAAATAACTATTTATAATGAAAAATAGTAATGTAAATAGATTTTTAAACTTGTAATCAACTTAAATAAATCATGTTGTAATAAAAAAATAAAATGTCGTAAAAGACCTAACAGAAATGAAATACAATTCAACACTGGTCCCCCACTGGGCCGACCATATAATACAAGTTCAAAAAACCCTAAATGTAAAATTACTGGGCTCTGATACTAACTTAGAGCCAACCCACATACCCGGTCTCTAGCATTGTCAAACTGCACCATCCCATTCAAGGAACCACATGAGTGGCTCCACTAGATCATGCAACTTAGGGAATCATTCCTATCCACCCTGAAACCAATTATCAACTAAAAAAGAATACATAAGGTCTAAAAATACATTTAGGTTCATGTTCGGGGTTAAGAAAATATCTCACTAGGCCACTCAGACAAGCAACCTATAACTATGCTGTAAAAAGTGAATGCAGAAGGAACCTACTCAGCCTCGTTGAGACACAACTCAATGAAAGTAAAAAAAACAAAGTGAAAACACTGTGGAACCTACGTTTTATAATCCATGTCAATTGGAAGAGTTCCACCATGGATTTCTATATCTATAGGTGTATACATGTATAGTCACATACCTATACATACATACATTGATATGAAATTCATGAATAATTGAAACAAATAACATGAAACCACATCAAAAGTCGATCCATGGGTCTGTAGTCCTGATCGACTAGACATCTCGTGGAATGAAGTTGAGTTGGACGTCATGCCACTCAAGCCTTGGATCATTAAGTCAATCTATGGGTCCAAAATCCCATTGATATATAACTTATTCAACCAACACAAGAAATGTCTCTCATTATGATATGTCACCATAGGTGGTACTTATCCTACCTGGGATAACACCTACTCACCTGAAACCACTAATAAGGATACAATATATTGACAATCAATCATGTAAAGATAAAAACATTAAGGACAACACATATAATCACATGTTATCAACCATTATGGGGTGAATTCAAGCAACTCATTCAAGGCATCCATAAAAGATTTTTAGACCACAAAAGGCCAGATCCAAGGAACTAGCCCAATGCATCCACATAGATTCCCATGTCCATCCCAGTGGAAAATAAATATAGGAACTAGTTGGTGTCCTAAGAGCATGTCAACAGAAAATGTACTAGGTGTGCCCATGAATGCCGAATCAATGGCGTAGCAAGGCCTGGGAAATCCCATAGAATCAATATCCACAGAGCATAATCAACAAAAGGAATCCACTACCGTGTTCAAAATACATGAATAGTAGTCTATGGAATCTATAAACCATTCAAGAAAACTTACCATCCATTCATTAAACATGAGTATACCCACTCATGTAAAACATTTCATTATATTAAAGTTGTATACCCACTTAGTCAGAAGAGGAAGATGAGAGTGTAATCACCCCCATCACATATCACTAACCAAAGAATCCTTCCAAGGAATTCTGATGTCACAGATTCCAATTATCCCTCAATGTGTACAAAAAACATGTAAGGCTCAATAGCCAAGTCATAGGTAATACCTCTGGGTATACCAGTAATGATTAGAAATAAAATGGTCTTGATGGAAGATCTCTGCAGAGAATGTTTTGGAATACCAATAAGAAAAAAAGACACCTCACATCAGGCTCAATGGCCACCAACTAGGATCCACCTCTAGTAAAAAATTCTGCATCAGAAAAAGAAATTCAATAATAAAAAAATGACTAAGGGTGGCCTAAAAGGCAAACCCCACACTCTATCCATAGACCCACATGCTTACAATTTCAGCACAGGATCTTGGTGACACTCTAATACATATCTACCCAAACCTGACTTAACAGTTCATGTTCAGACATGAAATAGGCACCCTCTGGATCCTTCAAAACAGGTACTAAGATTTATCTAACTTGGGATAATCAGGGGAAAACTCATAGGAAAAGGATTCGTACTCTGGATCCTTAGCTATAATGGTAATGTAGGAATCCAACTCCAGATCCTTTAACTATAAGGAACTGAGGTATCCTACAATGGGGATCCACTAATGGTAAGAAATAGAGACATCCTACAATGGGGACCCTCTAAATGTCCAAAAATACTATGGAATCATACAATAGTGATCCTCAAAAAGATACAAAAGTACATGGATCATATAAGGGGATCCCTTGACCATTGAATAAGAACGTGCATCCCTCAACATATCTGTAAAACTATATGGTCTCATACCCTCATAGGACAAAAAGAAACTTCTCACAAGAGGAAAATCCTCGAAATCATAGGTTACATGTGATAGCTCACAAATCATATTAGATCATGATCTCAACTAGGTTGTTCTGAACACCCCAACAATTATTCCATCCATGTATCTCCCTTAGAAGATGAATAAACTCAATAGTTCTAGGAAGAACAACTCTGTTTATAAAAAATCACAAAAACACCCATTATGAGTCCTCAGAATGCTCCACAGGTTTCACAATCACTCTCTACAAAGAAAACTACTCATAATGGACTACTTACAGGTCCAAATCTAACATTAAGGCACAAAATAGAATAATACCCTTAAAGGGTTCCATGATAAGAGTAAAAGGGTTTAGAGACCATACAGAACGTGTACCTTAGAGCTCTTACATGGGCGTGTACTTCTGTCATCTCGGATGTGTGAAACCCCTAGGTATACGACATGTGAAATGGGATCATGGTGTTTTCCCATCATAGGGTACATGCATGTGTCCCTCCACTAGCCTGGGAATCTAAATCACTATGTTTTGTACATTTACATGGTTTTTTACCCTCGATTTTTTTTGGCAATGTACTCCACAAGGCCATTTACTCTTACACGGGAAGCTATGCCTGGGTACTCAGCCACACATCCAATTACCATTACATGGAATGTATTCCCCGTAAATGGTGTATACTCCATAAAACATCATCTTACCTGAATAGAAAGAACACATGGCTTGTCACCATATACTACACATTGTGTATTGGGTTTTCCCAAATAGAAAAGCCCACAGATCACTCGAAAACCTTATTTAGATCCCCAAATCAGTAGATCAGTCCACTAGGGACCACATACATGAATAACATGGTTGTAACAACATGAAACAATGATTTTAAAGGTTTTTTTTGGGAAATTATAAAAACGAATATACTTTTGGGAGGAAGCTGCTATTGTTTCTCTTGATTCCATGTTACACGATCGCCACATGCCAAATTAGCATGTTGAGATATTGGTGATTCCACCTCTCATTCCTTCCCTCTGTAACAGCCCGAGATATTATGAAAAAAATCCTTTTTAATTTTATTAATGTCTTGTGTTGTACGCTACACCAAAAGGAGCTTTCACAACACACATCCTTGACTTTCCTTGCATTACACGCAATCGCGACCTTCCTCGATAGCGTGTGTAGTACGCAATACCGAGTTTCACTAAACAACGATATGCTATTAAAATATTATTATAACTAGCCGTTATGAATAGTAATAACAACCTTTTAAAATTTTAGAAATTTTAGCTCTCAAAATGGACTTCATTTTTGTATTCGTAGTATCGAATTTAGCCAAAGGTGAAATTTTGGTACTTTTCAGATAACTTTCATATTTTTATGAATAGTGAAAATTACTAAAATTTAAGTTAAAAACAACTTTTTCAATCGAAATAATTAATAGTGATAAATTATTAATTTGAGTGGTTTTAATGAATATTTAGAAAATATTTTTAAAATTTAATACAACGTTTGTCAATGGATGCAATTTTACATTTAAACCAGACATAAACAAGTGTCAATCTTTTGATAGATATTGTTTCTTAAAAACACGCTATTTGTTTTTACAGCAGGATTTAATTATAAAACTAATTAATGCAACTTCTATGATATGAATTTGGTAAAATAGACTTCATTTTTGAATTCGGAATATGAAATATAGCTTAGGATGAAATTTTGGAATTGTTCGGAAAAACATCAATTTTTGATGAATAGTGAAACTACTAAGTGGTAGTTAAGAAACTGAATTTTTCATAAAACATAATTTTACCGCTTCTGTGAATGGAATTTCAAAAATCCAAGAGACACGGTTGATGTCAGTAAGTAAAATGTAGTTCAATGAGATGAAAATAATTTTTTGTGAATAGTAACTTTTTACTTTTATTTACCACGGTTAAAAGTAAATAGGGTAATTAAGGGTAAGAATGATATTAATATTACCCTAACACATGTCCTAATTCTATTGGACAAGTGTATCTCGACCATAAACAACCTTAAGTGTAAAATATTATCATTTAGGCCCACTTGGATTAGATTAGGACATTTATTATTATTTAATTCAACGAAGAGTTAAAAGAGTTATCATCAAAGTTTATTTACTAAAACATTTTTAATATGGGTTATACATAAGGTAAATTCGACTATAAATATTCGTTAGAAAGCCAAAACGATTTACTACATAATGGTATTTTATTTGTAATTTTTAGACTTTAAATAATTTAATTTATTTATGACACAAAAATGATGCAATAATAACCTTTTTAAGAATAATTAACATAATGGATGTTATAAATGCCCAAATAAATGTGATTTGAGACTTTTTATGATTTAAACGACTTTTCTAGGTTAATATGTCATGTGATTGTTGATTTAAGTAACTTGGTTCGAACTTATCATTCTGTTATGAATTTTATAAAAATCATCTACCAAATAGTGTCAAAATTGACATAAATTAGTTTTTAAAACAAATATTATATTATTAATTGTCATTTTATTCCTAAAAATCTAAGGTTCGTCCAAATGACTTAGATAAGGTTATATATATTAATAATAAACATTTTGGGGTTCGTTTGGCTTGATATAGTAAGTTTATTAACCTTTTAGTATAAAAACACAAGAAGACACGGTAAAAGTAAAATTATTTAACTTAATGTTAAATCTAAATGATAAGGTTAACATAGGAACCTAAATTTGTATAAATTCTACTGGATGAGAGGATTTCGACCCATCCCCACCATAGCTTCGAAATAAATCAATTTTGAGCTATTTAAAACCGAATTTGGCTTTATAATAAAATAATATTTTTTGTTATTCCAAAGGTGCCCCTCTCCTCCCTTATAAAAGGGCACATCCTCCCTCTCCTCCTCACACCAATTTGAGCATTCCAGCTCGTCCAAACCCTTCCAAAATCTCTTCTCCACTTCCCTAGTATCATCCTAGAGGTCTTGGTAGTCTTAAAAGACCAATTTTAGTACCCTAAAAGGAGGTCTCAAAGAAGCACTTCAAAGAAGAGGTAATATCCATTACCGATCCTTTCCAATTTCTTTCTTCTTCAACTTATTCTTCTTTAGTTGTTTCATTATGAAGTAATAACATCAGTATCACTCATATACTGATATTTTATTATAATTATGAAACAACCCTATTTAACCATCTATCCATCCTACGGAAAATGAAATCACCGTGCGTGCGTACGTACGAAATACCGTCTCCACGCCGTGGTGTAATCTATTTTCCACCACCACCTTAATAGGATGGGTATAATGGTGTAATGAGTAACTATATATGATTATTATAAAGTGATTTTGATACTGAAATAGTATACATACAATTTAACACAATTCCACGACCATGGGAACGATATCATCGCTCGTGCGTACATACGGACTACCGTCTCCACGACGCGATGAGATTCATTCTCCACATTAACCATTCTTGAATGATTATAAAGTATATATAATAAGTACTAATGAAATATATCACATAATAATGATACTGGATTTATGTATATTTATATGTATGTCATCTACTTAATTCCATTCAATTCAATAAGGAAACGAAAACAGCGTTCATGCGTACGTACGGACTACCGTCTCCATGAACGGTGTATTTCATTCCATTTATCAATATATTATATATATATGTATATTCTGAATATATATTATATATAAATCATGTTTTAAATTCTGGATATAAGTAATCATGATCCAAGTAATGATATTAATAATTAGAAGTTAAAAAATCGAACAAAAAATGAGATGCTTTTACCCAAAACGCTACTTTAATATGAATTTACAAAAGAACGGGTAATATAAAGTCATAAGTGGACAATATATTATATAATAACAATGAATATGATTATGTAATAAGTCAATAACATGATTTAAATAATTATACAGGAGGTTCGGACACGTACGAAGCAAATCGGACCTAAGGTAAGGGATAAATTTTCAATCTCATTTTTATCCGAGATTGGTTATACGTAAGTATTTACTCGGGTTATGTTTATCATCCATGACCATGTTTTCTAAAAATGTCTTTATAAAATGTTTACCATTCTTCCATTAATGTTTAAAGTCATTTTTACCCTTTATTGACTTTTTACCACATTGTATGAATGGAATCTTTCATTTGGATTACCATATAAGGTACTTTTTGACTTTTCCGACAAAAGTACGAGGAGAATGTTATTTTTAACTTATACGACGCGAACGGATTTTTACGGTTTCAGAACACCTCATTTTCAAGAAGCTTACTCTACAAGATTGCATGATTATTTTCAACAAAACCCTTATCTTTTAATATTTCATGGAATTTTGTGAAAAGAAAATGATTTTAAAGAAGAAAAGATATTTTCCTCAAGAATTCATTTCAAGTGTTTTTCTCAAAACTATTTTCCATCTAAGATGATATTATTTGATATGTATGTTTCAAGTAAAACTTCTCTATGATTTAAATTGTTTCAATTTTCTTATGATGAAATGATATCAATTGTTTATGGATTATGATGGCATGATGTTTAAGAATCCCATTTTATTACATGGGTTATGCAATGATGTATGATGTATGATTTTGTGGCACACATAAGAATGGTATCATTATGAGATGGTGGGACCTATATCTCCCTCCAATGCATTGGGTAAAGATTTTATATCTCATGAGATAGACATGACTGGAATGGTAGGTTATACCGGTTCAGTGAAACAGGACTGAAACGAGGGTGACTCGGTTCAGAAAGGGACTTTGTCCACTAAGATAGTCTTGGCAATGAGCCTTGACTAACAAGAAATGATTTTCCATGATTATGTGTGCATTCCACAAAGTTTCAAGTTTTATGTTATGATTATGGGGATCTCATTTTCACTTCTATGATTTATTCCATGTTAAGATTTTATGATCTCTTTTGCAGGTTAAGATTTCAAAAAGTTATGTTCTTATGAATATGATGTGATTGATTTTTTTGTTTACCCTTACCGAGCATTTGAGATCACCCTTTTATGTTTTATTTTTCACAGGATATAAAGAAAGGTTTTAGGTAAAAAAAGGGAAGATATTTATGGGAGATATTAAAGATCTTTCACCACGATTAAGAGATTACGTTCCGAGTTTCCAAAGACGCTAAACTATTACGATCCTTGTGTGTGTGATTTTGTTATGTACTAAGTATTCCGCAAAAATAATGTAATTTCCTTGTACGTCAGGCTTCGGGTCTCTACACCCTCTCTCTCTCACTCTCTCTCTCTTTCTGGCAATATCATTTCTCCATCATTCTATTGGTGTAGGAGGAGAATTATTGGAGGCATGCATGAGATAGAGGAGGAAATAAAAGAAACAAGAAAATAAGGAAATGAAAAAGAAAAGGAAGAAAAGGAAAAACGAGATCGGGCTGGCCCCAACGCTCTACTCAGGTTTATACATTACCTATGAAAAACTACCCAGTCTGAACCAAATGGCAGATATAGAATCTCTATCCTTTTCTCTTTTTAAATTATAAGGTCGGAAGAACATGCATTAATAAATTAATATTTATTTTAATACATATTAATTATTAATTATACCGTCAAAATTCAAACAGCTTGAATTTCCACCAAACTCTGTTCCGAGGGTATTTACACTATTTTGAGACCAAATGTGTTTTCAGAAAAAATATTTGAGATCATCTACTAGTGGAAAGGCCATTTTACCCCTCATGATCACCAGAAAGGGAAAATTCTTATTTCTTCTCAAAACTGCCATCCAAAAAGATACTACTTCTTACCTAGTGACCTTATTTATAATATGCTAGGTAATAATCATTTATAAAGTTTGTAAATTTATTATATCGGCTAATATTATCATTGGATGAGATTTTATAGGTATATGTATTACATCACCATATGATGCATCATGTTCTAAGAGATGAATTTGAAATAGTTCATGACATAATAAAAAGAAATGATTTTTTTTTATGAAAACATATATTTACTAATATATTATAGAGAGAAATAGTTCCTTAACTATAGAAATAAAATGGTTTTGAAACAAAAACGTTATCGTATTATCATAATTTTTTATAATATCAGTGAAATTTATTCACACCTATGGTTTATGGTTTTGTGGTAAAAACGTTTATCTGAACATGTCCTCAAGAACACTACATCAGAACATGATTTTTTGACATTTCCTTCCTTATGTGTGTTTCTATTTCCCACCTATGTTTTCCAAATAGAGAATCTAGTTACTCGACCATTTTACTTTACTTTCTCACTTATTATGAGGTGATATTAACTATTTTCTGATGTGTGTCTATCAATATATAGATTATTTTCAATCTCGATATTACTAACGTTAGTTTTAAATTGTGTGGATACTATTTAATTATGATTGGAAAATAAAACCCACTAAGATTCTAATGTATAACTTTTTATTTGATATCATGCAAGACATGCATCACCCAGTGCATAATGGAATATAATATCTCAATATTCTTATAAATATTTACAATTCAAAATATATTCAATACATTTTATATATTGTATTGAATGAAAAACCTAATTATTTTTTATTTCATGTAAGATCGACCTTCCTCGGAAGCTTGCAATACATGCAAGATTGAGTTTCACCAAATTACAATGTATTGTTAAAAATTATTATTTAATACAACATGATATATCCTATTCATTATAATCATAGTAATCAAAATTATTAGATAAATTAAAAAAATTTATGGTTTATATAAATATAAAATCAATTCATATGTTACCAACTAATTAGAAATAAAATTAAGAACCAATTTGATATAAAAACAAATAATATTTTTTATATTCTTCTAGAACAATTTTGTCTTAATAAAAATAGTTAATTAAAATTATTGAATGATTTTAATGAATTATATAAGTCATATATATTCAATAAGAAATCTTTTATATTCATCCATTATGTTTGGTATTCATAAGATAAGAACATGTTTAAAGATAACTTGTTTGAAAAAATTCAAAGTCACCACATTTCTTTCCCTATAAAAGGCGACCACATCTCCCCACTCATCACACCACTAAAACCAAATAAGATCACTATAGATCATCCCATATTGCTTCTCCAAATCCCTACCATAGACCTTCAAGCCACTCATTGGGCGGGAAGCCTTACACATAATCCTTTTATTATAAACCAAAAAAAGTTACCTGATTAAGAGGTAACGTCTTCTCTCAAAACATCTTCTTTCATTTCCATTATCCACACATTAAATACAATTTATTACATTATTATATAACTAAACAATTATTATCAAAATAATATGATGTTTTTATTAAATTGGTTCATCCTACACTTACACACCCCTCCATCTAATTGGTAACAAACATATTGTTTCTCTGTATAGAGAAATATTGTCTCACGAAATAAGGATTGTTATGTTTTACATTTCCACCTATCATGGTGGACATTATTCTAGAAGTTTTTTTATATGATTTATATGATATTTTTAATTTCTTTATATTTCTGTAATTTTTATTTATAACATTCTTTTATGCTATCCATATTATATAAATACGATAATTTCATTTGATAAAATGTAAACATCCGTCCCCACATAGCGATATTAATAGTTCATGAAAAACATGGGACATATAATGGATTAATAAATATATATATGTAACATATATAAAATAATATGTTACTGGAATTATAATATACAGATTTATCATTTATTTATAATTTATTTATTATAATGATGAAAATAAAGTAGAGTTAATGCGTATGTACGACCTAGCGTTTCAATGAACAATGCACTTCATTTATACTATCCAATTATAATGGACTAATATAAATACATATATACTGATTGTATATGATAATTAATCCATGGTTTAAATTTTTGATATTATGAAACCATGATCTACTGAATGATAACAAAAAATGACATGTTAAAACTTACTCGAGAAAGAATGTAATTAACAACTGAAATAATGAAATAAATGAAAGAGTGTTCACAGAAGGGAAATAAATTATAATAAGGAATTAATATATGATATTATAAAAATTATGATAGTTATGGTATAAATTAGTAACATATTTTAAACCACTATAAAATAGGATAAATACCAGACAAAAAAATGATGGTCAAGGTATGGGAATTCGGTCTCCAATTACATTCCATTGAGACTTAATTGTTATCATGTACCAATTAACATTTATTTGGTGTATAAAAAACCTTTATAATGTTATATATTGAACAAAATTATTATCATGATATTATAATTTTCATTAAATTTCATCCATTATATATATTATGATTCAAATTTTTCCTAATGGTAATGGACCCCTTGGAAGGTTTAAATATTATTCTCTTCAAGAATGTTCTTAAAGATAAGGTTTTCAATTTCACTTACTTTTGTAATAATTTTTTATTTTAAATTTACATGAGTTTCAATATATTTATGTGATGGATATTATTTTTTCCTAACCTATATAAAATTTCAGGTATGGTGTTTACTTTGACAGTTATTTGATTAACTGTGAAATTATTGATAAATTCATATCGTCTATTCAATATGGTTATTTGAAATGTAATATCTTATATTGATTAAATTTATTAATAAATATGAGGAATGATTTGGAAATTAACTGGACGGTGGATCCTAGACATTATATACCTCCTCAACGCATCAATAGGTATTCATGAAATGGTTATGTTTTCCAAATCAAATAGGTTTCTACCTATAGTTTTAAACTGTCTGGAGGATTAATATTAATATTATAAGTCTTCATGCTCCTAAGAAATAATCTCCAATAATTATGAACTTCCTTCATATATATTTTTATCCTTATTCAACCATGACATTTTCATCAATATATCTATGGATGAATTTCATTTTTGTTCATTTATTAAATGGTATGTGTATTAGTTTTTTAACATTCCATATTGAATCATCCTTATCTAGTTATTTAAATGGCACGTGTTATCATTTATTTTCTGTTCCATGTTAATTTATTCATATTGATTCATTAATTATTCCACATTAAAAACCCTTACTAAGAATTTGATCATACCATTATTATGTTTATTTCCCTTACTTATGAAGACGATAATTTTGGATAACATTGCTGGGATGCATTCTATTTTAGTTAATTATGTCACATGTTTTAGTTTTTTCTCCCAATTTATTTTGGGTATAATGTATGTAATATAGATTTCCAATACTGTAAAACTAATCATTCCTTCAGGATTTGATTCCATGTAACCATGCCAATGGTTTAAAATAATGCATCACCTTTGGGAACCTATAAATTACACGTGTATAAAAAATGATTATTTAATAATGAAAATTATTATAAAATTCCACTATTTAGTATTTTAGATATAAAAACTTGGATTTTAATGTGAGATTAAAAATGAAATCCATGCATCTTTTGTAAAATTTGAATCAACATCCATCAAAATAGAGAAATTGAAACTGATTATTCAATATAATTATTAATGAATAAATTATTATAAAAAATATAGTATACAACATATAATGTGAATATTAATTCATAATATGAAACATGTGACAATGAAGGGAATGTGACATAAAAAATATATGACTTGGATTCTCTCTCTCTTAGATAAACAATATCCTTCTATAAAATAAATTATGGTAAATTACTCATTTATATATACTACATTTTTATATTTATTTTACATTATTATATTCATGTATAAATTTAGGTAATCAATTTATTACTCAGTCTCTATGAAATTCAATAGTAAATGATTAATTTACCATATTCCATACTCTATATATTGTGTGGTGATTTTGTTCAATGTTTCATTATAATGTGTTCATCACATATAAAATGGAAAAGATGATAAAATAGGTGTTTTAGATTTTTTCTAATATAAAATGGGGATTTAGTGGATTCCATTGATATGATTTATTGATAGGCATTAAAATTTATATTTATTTGGAATATAAAATATATAAAAATAATTTGTTATATTAATGACTTTACTTATTTATATTTACAATATAGAATTATGGAAAAATATCAGATTCATATTTAAATTTATATTATTAAGGGTAATTTTGTTAATGTATTCTTTTAAGAAAAAATCATCATAGAATTGTTCATATTTCTTGTAGAACTGATCAAAACAAGAATGTGTTATAATTGGTGAAGGAATAAAAATGTTATAGTATAACTGTAGTTTCATATTTACAAAATAATAATTTTTCAAAAATATTTTCATTAGAAAGATGGTCCTTTTAAAAATATATGGTTGAAAGCATTAGTAAAATGATTATATATAGGAATAAAAATACATCAAACACTAGAATGTCCTTATAAAACGCCGCTCATAAATTACAAATTTTGGAAAATTGATTTGAATAGTGGTTTAAAAACATAAAATTTTTTATTTAAGGAGTTAATTTGGGTATAAACTTAAGGGGAGAAAATTTATGGGATTCATGGAGGTGGGTACGAGTGGTTGCATTTTATAGGTTACTATTAGTTGATTTCTTTTGTAAATTTGGAAGCATTAATGAATATTGATTTTTATTTCCCATTGAATCTGGTCCTAGACTGAAAAAATAATTTATATTTGATAATGGGGGAAATAAATCTTTCAGAAATCCATTTAGAGATAATTTTATGTTATATTATTGGCCTTTACCCCATAGTTAGTCTCACTTTCTATTTTTTACATTCACTGTGGTAACTTAATTTTAACCTTTTAAAATAATTTTCATTCTAAAAAAAATTTGGTTGTGTTAAAATATATATATTTTTTTAAAAATTTATAATCCACTAATTTTTATTCAATATATAAAGGAAAAAACTCAATTTATTATAACAATGCATAATGAAAATAAATATTCAGAAAAATTATTTTTTAGAATAACTTGGAAATTAATATTATTACATACCAAGTTAAAATAATTAGATAGTTGTTTTATTTAATGAATTTAAAAATATATAATAATTTAAAAAATACATCAAATTTGATTAAATTAATTTTTAAAATAAATAACCACAAGATGTTGAAAAAAACATTTTTAAAAAAAAATTGACTTTCTAAAAAGAAATGATTTTTTAATTATTAGTGTCTATTTATCAGTGACCCCCACCATCCAAAATAATACTCCATTGTCTTGTAATCAATGATTATAAATAATTAGAAATGAATCCCACTTAAAATAGGCCACTAGACTTGGATAAGCAATGAGATTATATAATGACACACATGAGAGGCATTACCCTCACAAGGATTTGAGAATTAAGAGTCTAGATCAGAAAAAACAAAAAAACCCCTAGTAATAATAAAAGAAGATGAAAAAAATACAACGTGTTTAATCATAAATTACTAGATACAACTAAGATGAAAATAAAAAAGTCTTGTAGGGACCACAAAGGACTAAAAACTCTTGAACAACTCCCCAAACTAGAAATGTGAAACTCAGTCACACCCTAACTTATACTAACATGAAGACAATTACCATATATGTATCGTCATAATTACATGTATATTCTATCTGATTCTTTCTAAAACTGGTCCTGAAATTTGTGAAAGATGCATACTAAAACCATTTGGGTATCTAAATGAAACTTATTCATTAGCTAAAATACTAGACTATTCTTTTGCCACCAATTATATAGATCACACAATAAATAATGCATAAAAGTATAACCAAAATATTGAGAACTATAAATAGAAGTTGGTTCCCTACAACCAATTAAATAATGGGTTTCCTCTCTCACTTACCAACATCAAATTTCAAGAGATCTTATCCCTTCCACAATTATCATACCATCTTAATTGTGACTTTTTATATCATTCCTACCAACCACAATGTCATGTAAGGACCAATTTATTTCATTTCCATCAGTCTATATATCTCTCTCATCATAACAACCATCAAATATATAACCAATGGAATATCTAGAATCTATTGCATCCCTTATAAATTCATTATACCTAGAACCATCATAGCTCATGCACAAACACCTAAGTGGAGCTAGATTCACCATTATAAGATACAAGTGTATGTTATGAGCTCAGTTAATTACATACCACATAATAAATGTATTGAAAATCACCAATATTCATACCATAACCTAATATTATAGCCATAGAGAGGGGGAGGGGGGCCAATTTACTATATTTATCCTTTCTTACCGAAATTTTGGGGAACACAATCCACGAAGTATAATTTATTGGTTTCCCTTCTAGAATAACTTGGGACGTATATGAATTATAAAAACCTACATAGTACTTATTGTTTATAACCACACTAAGGATATACACTTATCCTTAGACTCATCTCATGATATTGTCACACAAGACACCCGAATTCCACTTCTAAGGTCTAGATATCAAAATTAGTAAACAAGTATGAAGTTAAATATTAAATATATTTTTCATGATTCACTGAAAATATTTTTTTTCAATAAAATATGAACATTATAATCTTGTAATATATGAAACGATGGAACGATATACTTTTCCTTATATTTTAAATAACTTTATCATTGTAAGAGATAATCAATAACTAACCATGTTCTTTTAATAATACAATTATCATTTCACTAATATCTCGGTACTACATGACTCATATTATCATACCACATAAATGATTTACTCAGAGTTTATTGTATAAAACTATATCATTTAGTTTCAAATTGGTTATATAAATATCATATATCCAGTAGCTATTTAGGAATTATTAATCTATATTTAATAAGTGATGATAAATCCCTGTTGTGAACTCATATTTACCAGCCCAGTGTCCCACACCATTTCACTAAAAAGAAAATATAACATCCCATTCTAACATCATAATCACAAACATCCCCTCATTATTAAATCATCACCATAATGATCACCTTATTCCACTTTGATAATCCTTTTAAATCTCCTCCCATTACCCGACTAGTATTACAACCACAATAGGTTATCAATCAATAATGTTAATGCATTAAAAACATATACCAAAAAATGTATTATGTATATATTTTTCTACACATAATTTTAATTTCCCCTATGAAAAATATAATAAATGAATTAAATCATTTACTGAACTACTATAGTGTCACTTATCCAAGAATTAATGATTTAATTAGTCCATATAATATAATTACTTTCATTAATTTATTAATTAATAATGAATATATCCATGAAACAGTAGCCATTTTAATTTTACAAGGATAATTATTATTTATTTAATCGTATTTTCCTTTTTATGTTGCTCTTTTATTTATCAAAAAACCTAATGATAACTATTTTAACATACTCATCTATTATACTCAAATATTTACAAGATTTATGTTGTTTTTTTGTTTGAAATAATATCAACCATTCTTAATGAGAAAAATAAAACATTACAATCAATCTAGTAAACAACAATATTAAATGATATGATAGTAAAACGAATGGGATAACATAACCCAAATATGTTAGTTATAAATAATATAATATCTCCTTGTGTGAATAGATATACTTTCATGAACTAAGTTTATTTTAATAATTTGATAATATTCATAAGTTATAATATTATTTCTTTACGTGCAACAATATTCCTTTTAAATATAATAATCTAAATTTCCTATGTGAAAAAATAATTTTTATTTATTGGATGATCATCATAATTTTCAAATTAATCCCTTTCATGGACCAGCATTTCTATAATGAATAAAATTTCTAAATTCAATATGAAATTATTATTCAAAATGAAATTAAATAATAACAATATTTATAAAAATGATTTTCATCAATATTATTTTCTCATTATAATACCTCAACATGTTATAATTTTGATTCTAGGAAATTAAAATTACATAATGGAATGAAATTATACATTTATTTCTTCTAGAAATTTTATATAATAATCAAAATTATACCAAAACATGAAATAATTTATAATTAAATTATTCCACTAATCATATATATTATCAAATAATATTATATAGTTCATGATATAAATCATGAAATACAAAATTATAAATTATTAACAACAATTATATATATATATATATCAACTAATGAATTAATGATTCTAAGAGAATCATAATTATCCACATAATAGAATATTATTTCTTATTAAATTATTGTAATAATAAAAATAATAGATTAAAAATAGAAGATATGAAATATACATCAATATAATTTATTGAAATAATAAGAACTTATTAATAATATTATTCAGTATGAATCTCTAGATTTTGAAAGATAACAAAATTATCTAGGACATTCCTCTAACACATTCTTTTAAATGTAGATTCTATGGAAATATTTTTCCAATAAATGATAAGTATTTATCTTTTCCTATTTATTAATTCTAATATTGATTTAATTAACATGAATTATTCTTGTAATTAGTATATTTACATTATCAATATACAAAATGGAATTTCCAGCATTGTTAAAAGAATATATTATACTGTAAAAATTTTAATCATAATTTGGTTCCTAAAAAAATTAATATTTTCTAAAAAAATATTCACTAAATGCATTTCATCAAAAACTTTTATAATTAAATATTATCTTATATTCTTCAATTAATTTATGTTTTCAAATATTTTTATTTGATTATGATTAATTTTACCCCTAAAAAATGAGGAGTATAAATCATGTTTAAACAAAACCTACTATGTATAAAATAAGAATATGTAACATCTTCCTTACCTTTATAATAGGGACATATGTGCTATAAAAATAGTAGAGACAACAAGTTTAAGAGAACTGGTGAAACGTTTCTAAAGAATACATAAACAAGAACAAGTGGGATGGAAAGAATTTTAGAGATGGATTTGAGATCTACCAGACTTGAGAATAGTTAAGCATATTTAAATGGGATAGTATTCCCAAATATTATGAAAGAAGATAGAGATTTTAAATATACTATATAAAACTCACTATAAATCATATTTCTTATTCATTTTTTTTAATATTAACTCCAACTATAGTTGTGATCCAACTGTAACCATAGAATATATCTTGTATAATATGAAATGGTTAAGATGATTTTAAAACATATTTATTACTGTTTAAGAACATTAATATAATGAATTGGATTGAAATACATTTAATAGAGGGAAAATAATAATTTTATGGATTTAAATCATTACCCTTACATATGCAGTATTATCTATGAATGAGTAATATGGTTTTCCTTATGGGGTTGGTTACTCATACACAGGTAATGGAAAACTAGACATACCCTTACCCATCCATAATGAAGTCGCATTAACCCCTATAGAACTCCATAGAATTCATCCTGAAAATTAAACATAAAGGTAAAGAACCTTACATGAGTTCCAGAATATCACACGTACCCATATATTGTATGTTTATAGGCTATGATACCCATATGAGAGACTTATGAAACCCTCAAGTAATATTTATGTTACCATAACATAGCCTTTTAATTTACCCATATGCATAATTAGATTAATTATTTACCTTTACACACATATAATAAACTCATTATTCTCTTAAATGAATAATACAAAATCAATTATTTCTCTAATATAGTTTTTATAAAAGTCTAACTTCCCTTACATATCTAATTTAACAAACTAATTGCCTTTAAAAATCTTTATAATAATGTCAACCTGTAAATATTTTATTGAAAATAAAAATTTTTATTCTAAAAGATAAATAATTAAAAATATTTCACTTATATTAATATCCCCAAAACACTTCAAAAAAATTTATCATTTAGAAAATTAAATTAATTTCAGAAATAAATATTTCGTACTTTTAAAATATGTCCATAATTTTTAAACCATTTAAAATTCATTTATTGAAATATGAAAAAAATTAATTTACTGGACACAATGTAATTATAATTTAAGGAAAAATGATATTATGTTCCTTTACATTAGATACATCAAAAAACATTATCCACATAATAATTTTAAAAAATCATGAATGAGAGAAACATATTTGGTCATAAGTCGACCACCTTGAAAGATATAACTCAAGGATCAGACTGTATTTGGAAAAAATGACCATTATATAGGAACAAGGAATATATCCATAAAAATATTAAAATAAATTATACACAAATCCCAGGTTTGATACCTCTTAAATAGAAAAAAGGAAATTGAAAAACCATTATATTAAGTAAGCGAATCAATATTATATATTATCATGAGTTTAGATACCTTATCTAAATAAATAAACTTATTAAATAAGATTAAATACAAAGAATTCATATTTGACTCTCATCCCAAATAATGATCAAAAAATCATATTTATATACATATAGATATCTGGAATTAAACCATCAAGAAATTCATATCCAGTCAAAAAACATTACAAATAAACAACTAAATAGATGGAAACATATTTAGAAATAATCAGTTCATAGTAATTTAAATAGAATTTTTATAAATTCACAAATGATAATACATCATTATATTTGGTACTTAAAATAAATTTATTTTGTAAACACATGAAATAAAGATCATACATTAATTGTTTTCCTATATCATGGTATAAAATAATATTCCTAATATTTGGTATATATCCTAGAAAACATGTTAGGAGACAAATATATTAACATAATTACATAATAATTTATTCAAAATATTATATATGATATTTAATAAAATTTATTATGTACATATGGTTAGGGTTTTAAAACAATAATCAAGATTTTAAAATGATTTGATACATGTTAGACATGTCCGTCAACATTTCATATTGTAACATTTGAAATTCAAAATCTTACTCAAAAAAACATTTCACTATGAATCATATATTTAAAAAATTGGACTGAAAAAATTTAAATGAATACAGGTTAATTCTTCTTCAAAATAATGTATTTATAAACTAAACTTTTTCAAAAACAATCCAATAACAATATTAAAAAATCATTAAAAATTTAATGTTTCTTTAGAAGAATGCATTTGTCTATTTAATAAAACATGTTACTAACATTTTTACAAATCATTTTATTACTAATTAAACGAAAATGATGAAAAACAATTACCAATTAATTTCATCAGGTATCCCATAAAGTGAAAATTTCTAACCAAAACTATAATATAATACTCATAAAGGGCTCATATCAAACTGTTTCAATAATTAAATGAAATTTTAAAAATTCTAATCATTACAATTATCTTACCTTATTAGACATGAATTATTTTTAATGTTATATAAAAATATAAAATTTCACTAATTTCATACAAAAATCAACTAACACTACTCTACCTTTCTTATAACTATGTTCATATCAATAGATAATATAAAAACTATATAAATAATTAACATAAGACATGAAATATAATTTTTTTTAAATGATCTACCATATCAAGAAGTAAAGTTTTCATTAAATTTTTATAAAAATTAATATTCCATGAAAAAAATATTACAATTTCTTCCATGGATATTACATTACATATTTAATTTATTATATTTTCAGGTCACTAAAATGAAAGGAATTAAATTTACACCACATAGAATTCCTCAACCAAAAAAATCACTTAGATGAACATAAATAACCCTACAATTAATATAAAATTCAAAAGATCCCATCAATCACACCCTGATATTTTATTAATTTAATATAAATAAATCCCCCCAAAAGTTTTAAAAATTAATTAGGACAATAAAATGTTAGGATGAGTGATATGTCTTTCCTCATCAAACACTCATTAAATATATATAAAAAACAGTAAAAGAGAGATAAATTATGGGAATTAAAGAAAATATGGTCTTAACAACATCATAAAAAAATAGATGTTTCGCCCAATATATAAAGGAATATAATTCACAATATAGAGGAAAATTAATCTAAAACTGGGAATAAATAAACTAAACTCAAAATAATTTTTTTCCCAAACGAGGTCCCATATCACCTGGCCCATGTGTGGATTATATTTATTAATGGAAAAGGATATATAAATGAAAGTAATTTTGATGAAATAATATCAACCACAATTGGCTCAAGAGAGGAGTATAGAATGTATATGATCATAGAAACCCCTCCCTAGGACTATATATTCAAACTACCAAGAATGATGAGAGATATATTAAATGATATGAATAATTTTAGAGAAACAGATTACCCTGACCATATCACCATTTCGAAAATCGGTTAGTGGAATGAGTTATCTTTAACACATATTAATTCGTTTAGGTGTGAGATAGGAACTAATGGTTTAGTTTTTATAAACAATTATATATCTATTATTCAATATATGTGTCTCTATCAAGTTAATGTTGTATCTTTGATTTACTCATTTTGAATGGTTTAAAATTATTTAAAAGTTGATAATCTTAATAATTAAATTCAAGTGGAAAATAATTAATCGATTCCAATATCAATATGTAATTTTAAAGGTATCAAAAAGAATAAAGAGTAGGAATCATAAATTTTCATATGAATATGAAACTTCACTGGCTAGAAATCCACCCATATAGTTAAGGAAATGTGTTTTAAAAAAAAATGTCAAAACATATGCTAAGAAATATAGCCCCTCACAAACCTAGAGTAACAAGATCCACTACTTCCCAGAAGACCCATAATGAATTTTCAATGTTAATGAAACATATTTCTCACTCTGATCATAGGTCTGACCAAATTTTATCACTACGTCCTCCAAGTAAACATTTATCCCATGATCTGAAATGAATCTATATGAATTTATCATACCTTGGATATTGACATATCTTCATATATTCCACTAAAAATCATTGAAACAATCCTTATCCTTTTAAATTTTTTTAATAGAACATTTTTAATGTATTTGGGATGGAAATTTTGGAAGATAGACTAATACCATAATCATGTCTCCAATAGGCCATGGGTTAATTACATGACTAATGTGTATATAATCAATTACATGGGAGATATTGCACCCATAATTTTTTGAGATCTAATAGATAGCATGATTGAAACTGTTGATCAACATATTATCATAATAAAATATGTATAAATTATAATACATGATGTAATTTCATTCAAACTGGGGTACAAATGTTAGAACAATTAGGTTAAATACCATGAGATGGGTTTCATCGGGGAATTAAATATTAAAACAACATCATCATTGGATCTTGTTTCATAATTAAAAAAACCTTCTCTCCCTTTCTCATAGAAATGTATGAAAATAATTGAATTTATACATAAGACAAATAAATTTGACATGGTTCACCATCACTAATGTATGTCCAAGGAGCATACAACATCGATGTGTCGATGTAAATAATACACTAAGGATCACTACGAATTTATAAGGCATGTGATATATCACTTCTATGCTCAGGTTCACAGCTTTTACAGGGTTTGGGTTCATCTCACTAAATTTGAAAGGGTCACTCTCTAAGTCTCTAACTCTAGCTCAGTACTGGTGAAAAGGATCACCTTCGTCTACTTCCTTTTCTCACTGCTCTTTTGAGGGATTCACCAACAATTTATGGAAATGTTGGTCCTTTTATTATCACTAATGAATACATCAACACTTGTACTTAAATGATATTTTTAAGTCCCAAATTCTTCTTATTTATTAATACTACATTGATATAGATTTATTGAAAAATATATTTCTAAATACTTCAGTGATTCTCAATGCCTTTACAATTATCAACTCTTTCATGAAGATAACTTAGCCTGCGTGAAGCATCTTACATCCACGATGATCACTACCTTTTCGAATCTGACCTCTTTTGTGAAGATCACATATCTTGCATGATGATAAAAAATTCTCATAGGATTTTTATAGTTTTCATAAACTCCCCTACATTCACGATGCTCATGATTTTCAGTTGGATGTATAGTCATCAGAAACAACCATCCTTTGTGAACATTTTCTCAACATCCACCATCAAGAATATGAATCCTTGAGATCTTTATTATGTATCATTATTATTCTCTTAGTGGTAGAGTCAAATTTTTATGTGTTTCAACTAATTCCATAAGCTTCCAGCCACACCATCTCCATTTTACAACGCTCCCTCATTTCACTCATGATGCTTCGTGTCTTTTGAATCTCCATGAATATTTCTCATTTTTAATGCTTGACATAGCCACAAGGATTACTATCATCTTCATTGTGACTTTTCATATTCACCTTCGCAAAATCCATTCTTCTTGACACTCATTCATTTCCTATACATTTGTAATTCCCTCAATGGAAACAAATTTTCACAATACTAGGCATCGTTCTAATTTTAGACCACAAATATTTAAAAACATGGGGTAATAATATCACTATGTTTACAAAATATTTTGTACCACTTCTATGGAATCTATTGCTCTATCTTAGTCATTGGTCAACATACCTTGTCAATATCCTCTATAGAACTCCACAACTATCATTAGAAAACTATTTTTTCTTCAGACACAGTCAACCAAAAAACACTACAATTTTCCATTGATGGGTTTTTTCATAATAAAAAATGGGATTAAAATACTTAATAAATATTCTTCAATTGTGACTATGAATCATTAATATATCATGAATAACTCCTTGAACTATTAGATTCCATGTCATTCTATAAAAAAATCCTACCAACTTAAAAATAGTTTATATATATGTAGGGTGAGTATGGCACGTATACATTGTAATAACCTCTATTAGACGACTATTGAAAAATTTTGAGGTATACAAAATCATAATAATTAAAAATATTTATGTAATCATTCAACTAAACATGAATACTATTTTCTAAGAATTCTATAAATGGTGAACTCAAAAATAATAATATATTTTTAACAAAAATATAATTGACATATATATAGAAATGGGTGCCCTACAACTGATTCTCACTGGCCATATACTCTTAAACACCACCATCACATGTCATGAAGTATCATCCCTTTGATAAGAATCATGGAATCCCTGATATGAGTTACGATATAGACCTAACTTTAATAGTCTCACATGGGTCCCAAAATATCATTTTGAAATTATTCCACATATCTATATCATCATCATCACCATTGTCCAATCACTAACCATGTTTATTTGTAAACTCCACTACGTCCTGTCTAGAGGAATGATAACTCAACTCGTGGAAACTAATTCAGAAACACCCATGTGAGTCCAGATCTTTTATGACCAGATAAAGTAATTACCTATAACCACAATACATACCATCCCATTGAAGGCATTTATTATAAAACAAACCCTTTAATGCACCCATGTAATACTACATCCAAATAGATAGAGTGGGAGAGAGGGTAGTCAACCATCCATTTCATCGACAACCTATATGTTTCGGAAAAATCACCGAGAACAACTTCATGTCATTTTCCTTTTTCATATTAGTGTTTTCCATATCAATAAAAACATAAAAAAAAGTAAATACATCACAATAACACACATAGTGCATTGAGATAAACTTAGACACAGAATAACCAATCACTATACATGAATCATAAATGCCAATACTATAGACAAGACATCAATTAAAAATACAACCATAATGGTCAATATTAATTAATTTATATTTCATTAATTAATAGTATTAAAAATTAATTAATAGATTAAAATTTTAATCGTTTAAACTATGTGATGATAGAATTATTTATTATTTTATATATTCATAAAGATACAATCCGAACTTAAAAAAAGAATTGAAAAAAGGCTTTCTACACTATATATAGGACAAATCTTCAGAAACAATGATTGATATCAGATGTAGAGATATAGGTAGTTAAAGAGAAAAAACTACATAGAAGATGATCAATATGAGGTCATAGTATAGATACATTATTTTATGGATAAAAGGATCAAGAATTTATCATAATTGAAGTAAGTACCTCAAAGATCCATTTTTTATTTTGGTCATCTGATATAATGAACAAAACTGCTAATTGATTATAAAAAATATGAATTAATATTATATAATTATAATTATATTATTTTATATTATTTTATGTTATTATTATATTATTTATTATTTATATTTATATTTAAAATAAATATTTCAATAATAATTTCGAATAAAACATTGGTGTACATCATGAACAAACCCTATATAATAAATAATTCATTAAACATTTCATAGGAATAACATGAACACATTGAATCCACCGAAGATACCTCTTAAAAAACAAACTTATAGGGAATAACCTAAAACATCATAATGAATTTGAAAAAATTTCTTTTAAATTTCATCCAAAAAACATACATCAAGAAAGAAACATGAAAATTTTATGGAATGTTGAGTAAGACCAACATTGAAATTGTAATAAGTGCCCTGGTCTCACACACCATTTTAGAGAATATCCCACCTACCATCTTATTCTAATAGTTTCATCATAACCAGCACCTCATGCTACCAACATCATAAAAAACTAGAATAATTTCCCACCATCATCTACTTTGGGAAACTCACACGTTATACATCAATTATTTCTACCCCAAAAGGTTATCAAACAATCACATAATGTATATGACTATAAATATAGGTTATATATATTAAATTTATTTTAAAATACATAATTTAAAAGGCTTCTGTAGTTAAATCAAACAATAAATTATACTTATTCTTTAAAAAACAATAATCTCTCTCAACCCAAAATAATGATGTAGGAATTAAATAAATTTTTTTACTATATTTAATTAACCATTAAATTATGATTAAATTATACAATAATTATCTATATTATTTTTCCAAGGATAAATATTTTTTATCTAATCTTGAATTCATCCTTCATCTACTCATTCAAATATCGTGAATTTAAATTATAATTATTTTTACAAGCCTCTTTTATTATAATAAAAAACATCAAACACAATAAATTGTTATTTATTTTTAAAAACATTTACCAAGTTAAAAAAATAATAATAGATCACAAACATATCCAGTAAATATCATGTGGCATCAAATAAATATCAATAATGCATGTTTTATCAGACATCATAAATAATAATTATTTAAATATTAAAATAATCATATGTGATTGTAAATATGATATCCTGAATTTTACTAAATTAAAATATATGATAATGTTCCAAAAAATAAATAATATTTCTATGTATAAAATAAAATTTTTTAACGGACTAAAAATTACAATAGAAAACATTAGAAATAATTTCTGTTATCTATATGTTCTTTAAAATTATAAAATTAATCAACAACTTATGAAAAATAGTTCTTTCATAACGAACATTTATAATTTCAACATGAAATGATAATTATCATTTAAATTATCTAATATCCAATATTATAATAATAGATCTAACTAATATTAATTAATCTACATAATACTATGACATGATAGAATCTTAATTTTATCCAATAATAATTAGACAACAATATGAAATTAAACTTTTTTATCTCTTGTATAATTTTCATAATAAATTCCATTATCCTATATTGTGCCATTAATTATGTTCAAATTCTATTGATGATAGTAATAATTATAAAATAATATTATTAAATATGATGTTATTAAAATTTAAATTCAAATTCTAAATTTATTATCAACATTGTTAAATATATAAATACCAACATGTGATTTATAGGATCAACAAGAATAATAATTATGAAAAAAATGAAATATGATTTCTAATTCAACTCTAACTAATTTACCAAATTATAGATATGAAAAAGTATATATTTTATTTCCTGAAGTATGAAAAACACATAAAAAATATTCTGATATATAGAACTCCAGATTCTAACTAGAAATAAAAATTATATGTGATATATCATTAACAACTCAATTGAATTTCTTGGTCATGGGTATACTATTTAAATATGAGGTAAGTATTCCCTTTCTAAATTAATTATTTATCTCAATTAAAAAATTTAAAATACTTAAGTGAGTAATTATCCTCTTTATAATATCATCCTATAACATGTAATATAAATTATTTTTAGAATTAAATATTATATTGTATAAATTTACAATATATTTTAATTATTGAAATAATAATATTCCATTAATAGTAGTATGATCCATTTTTTAGACATATATTCATTTAATTAAATGTTATCATATATTATTCAATCATGTAATTATTTTATACATTATTATTTGGTTATAGATAATCACTCTCATTTAAATATAAAAGTATACATAATGATAAAATGACACTTATGTAGTATAAAATAAGATAAAGAAACATATCTCATACTTTGAGACGAAGCCTTCACATGCTGAAAAACCAAAACATTGGAGAGGAAAATAATATTTATGATCACTATAGATTATTGGAAAATTTTATAATGAGAACTTAAGGGTTCAAAAGTATATGAGAGAAGCAACCAAATATCAAATACATTAGAAAAGTTAGGCCGATTTTTGCGGGATATTATTCCCTACTATTTTGAATAAAATGATATGTTTCACATATATTTTATAAAACTCATCAGACTAACCAATTATTCTAATTCAAAATTAGTATTAACTCAATCCATAATTTTTTTGATTAAAACCATTGAAAATGTTACATATAATTTAAAATTTTCAAATGGAATTACAATTACATTACACTGGGTAATTTAACATTTTCTATATTGAAAACATTACTATTTCTTATTTAGTATTTCTTATATAAGGGTAACATATTTTTACCCAGGCACTGTTGGTTATACTTTGTTTGGTATTTGAAAAAAATATTTACTCTTATACATGTATAAGTAAGTTTCATGTACTATTATAGAACTCAGTTAAATTTGACAGGACTTTTATATGAGATGGTAAGGTCCCTTATGTTAGTTTTAGAATCACAGAATGGCCTGTGAATAGTCTATTTGAAAACTAGGTAACACTAACATAATTCTCAAGATGACCTTATATAATGATGAAGTTACATACACAAAGAATTTGGATTTTCCCATACATGATACTAGATAGATACTTTACCGTTGCACATATAGAAGACTCATTAACAAACCCTTACCTAACTATAAAATTTTAATATTGAACCATATATACGGTATAAAATGGACTTCCTACCCTTAAATAGATTTGGAAAAAGACTAATTACAATTTCTAAACAACAATATCATGTATAAGGTGAAATATTTTACTAAATTTTTTTATATTTTTGACCAGTCTTATAAGTAATAAATAAAATAGTATATTCTTATTTCATAAATCCAATAAACCATTAAAAATAATAATTTATTCATCATAAAAATATAAAAAGAAAATTCACCAATACATATTAAAAACGTTTATATTACATATATAATTTATAAATACCATCAAAAAGGATTATTATAATATGGAAAAAAATTCAAACTACAAGACACCCCATAATTCCCAAGGATGGATTTGAACATTCCATACAATTAAACATTTTATGATGAATTCATTAATGTTTATTCATTGATATATATATATATATATATATATATTTTCCCAATAGTTTTTGTTAAATAATTTTCTTGACATATCTAATGTATAACAACCACTAAAAATCCTATATTTATTAAAATATAGTTTTTAAAAACAAATAATTTTTCATTAATAATTACTAAGTAAATTATTATTCCAAAATGTTATTTAATTATTTATTTGATGTTATTAATATATTTATTTAATCTGTAATTTAATTTTATGAATACGTTCTATCGATGTAGTTATTTAAGACATGTAGATCAAAACTAAATATGTAATTTTTAAAAACATTTTATTCATAAATAAATAAATTTTCTAAAGTTATTTATTATATTTTAGTTGTATTAAAAAATCATTGATTTCGTTTTTTTTAATTATTAATTATGAAATTATATATATATGATAACCACTAAATTATCATTTTCTAATTTAATTTTATAATAATAATTCTTAAAGTGTAAGTAGTATAATGGTATTGTAAACAACACCTATTTACCCCTTATTAATTATCATATAAAAATTTACTACCCTCATTACATTTTTATAAATTCATTTAATTATAACATCACAACGAAATATTCAAATACTTGTTGTTTTAATTTTTAATTTTTATAGACTAATTCAAATTTATAGATGTTTTTATCATTTTAGGTTTAGTTTAATGAATACTATTGATAATGGGGATTAATATAAAGGGGATTTTATATCTATATAGATTAGTTTAGTTTTTATTTACTGCTTAATTTTAGTTTAAACACATATGATGTCTTTAATCATCCATGGAATATAATATTACTTTTTCTTAATATATTATCTCATATACTATTTTATAATGTAATTTTTGATTTAATAAAGTGTGGTTATTTTGATTCATATATTTATGATTTAATTTTAGTCAATATATTTATAATTATAATGAATAAATAAAGTAACAAATTGAAATAAAATTCATAAAAAAATATGAGATGTTACATTATCCCCTATAATAAGTTACGTTTTCACAAATTTTAATGGTAATGCAATAATTATCATTGAAAATGGTGTCTCTATGTTAGAAATTACTCAATATATAATTTTTTATTGAATTATCAACCACAATATCATAGTTTAAACTATAAAACACATTAATTCATAAATTTTTGGAATATATTTAGAATGTAATATTTCTTAGCCATTTTTACCAATTATGCATCAATATAATTTATAAAAATATTACCACTGCTATCTCTATTAGATTAATATGGAAATATATATCATGGAATTTTTAATTGACATGTTTCATAACCTACAACCATGCCATTTTTCATGAAAACACTTCCCAATCCATTTTTTGGTTCATTTCTAATTACCGAATACCATTATCTACTATACAGTAGTGCAAGTACACATTATATTAAAAACATCCTCTAAATATCCTACAAAATTTCATCATATTCATCTGTTTATATAAACCTGAAACCCTTTAAAATTTACAAGGTTAGTGGATATGATAGTTGTGAGGATCATATCAAAATTCATCAATAGTATCTACCCAATCAAATAAATTTATGTACATCTGTAACAATGGTTAGTTCTGGTATTCACAAATTACCTCTTTTATTAAAGTATCCAATGATATACTTTCTTTAGTTATAACATGATCTTATGATTATACATCAATAAACTAAATTCAAAATTTGTAAATTTAGATTATAGTTTTTAATTCTCAAGTTCATCAACTCAATCCGGAAATAATAACCTTTCACTTCATCAATTTTAAAATATATGATAATATCATCTTTAAATGATCTAAAAATTGATTTCTGTGATAGGTAATGCAACAATTGATTATCTTAATAAACACTGTATTAAAATTTATCAATCAGAATGGATTCACAGTGAATTCATAGTTTCTATATCATGAGTTGAAGGATGAGTTGGGATTATATTTTTTATTCATACATAATTTATTATCGATGGATTTCTAGACAATCATTAATGAGTACTGATCCTATATATTTCAATAAAACGTTTCATCAATATAATGTAAAGAATAATTTTTATTTATCATGATATTAAATATTCATGATAGTCAATGAGAAGTTACTTTGATATATAATTCCTTTTTGTCAAAGGGAACCCCCATAGTGAAGAAGTTGGTTGACAGAATCCCTTACCAAAACAATATTGATATTTCATATTCAATTCTAGTAGAACAATGAGATAATTCAATAAGGACTGTTTGATATTTTTAGGGAACTAGGTATGTGTCCAATCATAAACTCAACCTCGTGTTATATTTGTAGATTAAGAAAACCATTATGAAACACATTAATGTATTCATTTACACTTTTACGCCATTAATATTGAGTTTCACCACAACCCTGTCATCTAAATAGCCCTTATGATTTAGTATTAATACCCATGTAATATAACTAATATCTCTTTGAGGTTCAATTTAATCTTTTCACTAATAAATTATCAAGGGTTGATTGGGAGTAAAAAATAATTTATCTACTCCATAAAATAAAATGACCTCTATAAATAGTGATCAATCCATGTTAAAATGACATTAAATTTAACTAAATGATAAAAATTACCATATACATATATCAGATATATGGTTATACAATATTTTAGAGATCATTTTAACACTTATATTTTTGATAAATATTAAAATAAATAATATTTCGGGAGATTCTTTCATTCTCAAAGAAATAATTCAATATGTAAATTAGTTGATTAAACAAGAATAAAAGTAATCATTTTCAATTCATGGGTGGATAAAAATAGTGACATTGAATATAATATTTATATAACAAAAATAAGAAAATTATATTGAATAACCATTCACATAGATAGTTATCTTAAAAGATTTATGGGGTAAAATATCATCATTAACACATGGGTTGTTTCATCGTTTTGAAAAATTCCCAAATTCCTTATATTTAAAAATCATTGGTTAGTAGAAACATAGATTGATTTTCCCTCCATCATGTTAAAATTATTATTTATTCTAAATTGATATATTATTTATGGATTCCATACTTTTAAACACATAAAAAATCATCAAATTCAATTAATTCATTTACTTTCGTATTTCACTGAAATGTTCTAACACATATAATGTTAAATATTTTTTCTGTCCTACTATTTCTCTATATAAAATCAATGAGACACAATTTACCTCATGTTTTTTTATTTCTAAGTATAATAAAAAAAATTATTAACTAAAATGTTTTTATAGATTTATGACCCTAAAAATATGAATTTCAACAATAAATCGTATCCCCAATTGTTTCATGTTGTGAAATAATATCATTGTCTCTATAACTCATTATTACCAAGATTCTAATATATTTCATACATTTACTAAAATTAATGTTTTCAAAGTGAGTAATAAACCATAAAACAATAAGAAAATATTTTAAATTTGTTAAATAAATTTTAAATTTCAACTTAAAATGGATCAAATTATTTCCCATATATTTTAAATAATGATACATTTGGTTAAATCCTTGATTTTTTATGTTTTATTCACATATACTTCATTGAAAATCACTAACAACATATAAATCCTAATATAATTCTAGAAAATACACTTTAATAATAACATGTAAATATTTTACATAATTTCCCTAATTTATTCATTACATCTCATAAATAAACGCATAATTCTATAATTAAAATATTGATTATCACTTTTGAAAATATTCATAAATACATTGTTCAACATCATTTTTTAAACACCCACCACAAAATTTTCCTTACCTAAAAATTTCATAAACATATTCCCCAATGTAATTACTCGGGGAAAAGGGAAGCCTAAAAATGGGTGATCTCAAATACATAATAAGAGAAAAAAAATTAATTAGTATTAAAGGGTTAGATTAAGAAGGTTGTGATAAAACATGAACAAAGGTGAAACATTTTATTACGAAGAACATGGAGTCATAATAGTTATACCTAAGGAATTATACAATGACATATAAAATTAAAACGATCATTATTGAATCATATAAAAGACTATGTTTTATTAATTATTGAATATGGGGAGATAATCCTGAGCCATGTAGCATAACCTAAGAATGTACTATAAATATATCCATAACTAAAAAAAATATTGTGAATGAAAATAAATTCAATTATATCTAAACATAGAATGTAGGACCTAGAAATGGTAGTTAACTCCACATATGGATGTCATTACATAACAATTAAGACTATATAAAGAGTTTTTTAGATTTTTTTTGTCCAGAAATAGAGTATTGAACAATGTAGAAATAATAGGGTCGAAAAATTTATTTTTCAAAATATACATTTTTTAACACATAAAGTAATGAACATATAAATTAGGTCCATGCCAATAATTGTGAATATATATTTTAGGTCCATACATATCATTACTATCTAATAACATATATTATTTTAAAAAATAGATTGTAGGGATATATCTGACCCACCCCTGACATAATGATTGATGATATATGTTTCTTCCATAAGAAATTCATCATGAAAGATAAGATAAAAGTGAATGAATGTAAATTTTCTTACAATATATCATAAAATATTATGAAATGAAATACTATTTTTATTTTTATATGATAATAAAATTCATACAATCTACCAAAATATGAAAATAAAGTAAATTTATTCATGATTGTGGAAAAATTACTCCATAAGGGAAATATAGTATTCAGTTAGATCTAAAAAATTGATAATGATTATTTGACATTATTTCATAAATTTTTTTGAATGTTTTCATTAAAAGACTATATTACCTTTAAATTTATTTAATTATATTAAATAAATTTAGAAGAATATTTTTAATCTAAAAAGTAAAACTAAACACTAGTAATGGAAGTCATTAATTAAATAAAAGGTATGTAATGAAAATATGATTGAAACATTCAAAACATTTAAAAGTATAAAAGATAAATTTATTTTCATATTTTTATGGATTTTTATGAACAAATACTTCAATGAAATAGATATAAATCATCCTTTTAAAAATTTATGAAGATAAAATTAAGGAATATAGTTCATAAAAAAAAATTTATTTCAAAAATTGAAAATTAAAAAAATTGAATGAATTAATACTGACATTGAGTAAAAACGTAAATAGGGGTGATGAAAATTATTATTAAAAAGATAATTTTTTTATGAAAAAATAAATCCATACAAAATGTCATTGTTATATATAAAGTAATTTGAACGAATAAAAAGTAAAAATAACATATGTAATTGAGATATTCTATAATAAATCATACATGGAAAAAATATTAGAATAATAATAAATATGACTCAATGAAATTATATTCAAAAAAATTACTTATGTTTATAATAGAAGTTATTTCAAAGGATAATATTTATAAAATAATAAAAAAATCACTGAAATTGGAATACCATGATTAAATATATCATTGTATTTTTGAGAAAAAACTAATTAGGTTGGATGGAAAAATATATCACATGGATATAAAGAAAAAAAATAATTCACATTTTTTTAATGAACATCATTATCAACAAGAGATGATTTATTCACAGGACCTCAAAAAGAGATTCATTTCACCTTTTATGAGGATATGTAAGGACAATTTAAACTAACATCATGAAAAATAAAAGTTAAAAAATGACACAAATATGAAGATATATTGAATATGAAGATGGAGGATAATGATTCTTGTTGAAAAGAAAAGATATGGTCAACTCCACTTAAATGAAACCTTTCAGTTGAGTTTTTAGGAAAATGGAGGTAAAATGGTATAAAAACATATTAAACTCATAAATGAATATAGTATAAGAAAATATAAGATATTTATAGACAGAAATAATATTAAAGTCATCAAAATACTAATTCCAACAAAGATTATCTAGTTTTAAATTTGATATTTGAAATTTAACCCTTATAGCTCTAGTGTCTTCAAAATCAAAAGCCCTTATAAAAGAGAATAGTAAATGGAACATTATATATAATGAGAAATAAAATAATTTTTATTGAATATTTTAATTTTTTATTATAACTCTATATAAATGAATATGGGTGAATTATTTTGAACAAGCCACAATAATGAAAAATACAGTTGAAAACCCATTAACATAGATTCAAGACCAGTCAGACATAATATAACATCGTATATAATATATTTAGGTATGAAATTAATATTTATAATCAACATATTTATATTTTTTAAAAAATATTATATTCTTAATATTTATTTCCTTATTGTAAATTTCTTAAATGTTAAAAAAAATTAATGTATTGTGCTTATTTTACCATTTTCTCAATGCTATATTTGGTATCACTGTTCCAGTTTTTTACCCATGTTCATATTTTCATCACCATTAATGAATATATTAACATTAAAATTATCTATTTTGTATTTTTCAAGTGTCTTCTAGTCATATTTCTATTTCTTTGTGGTGTTTTGTAATGAGTAGATGAAATATTCTATTTATTCAATTCTGAATGACAAAAAATAATGGATTTTAAAAACGAATATGATCAAATTAATATCCATTAAATTAGTTTTAAAAAATTAATAAATTAACCCTTATTATATAATATCATCCATATTTGTGTTTTCCTTTTCATTTATGATATAGCTATTGTAACATCATTTCAGTTGGTCTATGATCCAGTATAAACATAAGAGAATCATAATGAATGAATAAATATGAACATTATTTTGAATAACTATACTAATACCCTTAAATAGTAATAATGATTTAAAAATTAATTTATTGAAGTCATAAATTCTTTTAATTTTTTTATATTTGACAGATAAGGGAAATAATTATATAGAGGCTAACATTAATGTTTAATAGAATAATACTCTACATAAGGGCCTCTTTAAATTATAGTATGTAGGATTCCATCATCTGACCAGAGGATACCAAAGGTTAGTTATACTTTTTATATAATGTTTTTTGAATTTTTAAATTGAGTAAATTGTCTTAATTATGTTTTTTGGAGATGGTAGATGCGAGTTACCTTTTGGTGATATTTAGCTGAATTTTCACTAATACACATTTCATAATCAAGATGCAAGGAAATTTCCAATGAAATATTGATAGAAAGATGATATTAGTTTATATATGATAGAGATAGGTAGATAATTACATCATTTATAATTTTATATATTATTTTATTGATATTGAAGCTTGTTACCCATTATTTATACCTCTTTACATCATCTTACATTTATTTTGGGAACTCAATATAAAAAATAACAACTAATTTTTATATAAAAATACAACATTAACATTATTTTATAATTTATAAATGAATATTATAGATATGAAATTATTATTTTTTAAATTAATTTTTAAAGTTGGTAAATTTTAACTGTAACATAATATCCCTCATTAATAAAGGCATATTTCATCAAAATGTATTTCAATGATTAAAAATGTATCTATTCTTATCACGTACAAAGTGATAATATTTTTTTCACTATCAAATTAAATTAACACATATATATATATATAATCATTACAATCAATTCATCCACTATTATAGATCTATAAAATTAATTTAAATACAAATATTAAAAAAAACATTGAAAAATTGGACTTCTTGCTGTCTAATGATTTTAACATTATTATTGATAAAATAATAATTAATTAATGGATTATTAATAATTTATTATATTTAATAAATTATTTTTATTAATTTATATAATCAAATAATAATAAAGTTATATATTAAATAGTAAAAGATAATGTTTTTCAAAATAATTTTTTTTGAAAAAACATTTTTTAGGTGAATTATTAAATTTGTATTCCAAATAGAGTCTAAATTAATTAATTGAGTTGATTAATTTATTATTTTATTATTATGTTGATTCCATTTACAAATTTTTCATATATTTTTTCCAATGATATTAATTAAGGAGAAAACTATTTCATAACAATTTTTCATATTTAAATCAATGATATTTTCTCAGTTAAATTACTTTCATTCAATTTTATTCTAATAAAAATTATTTCAATAAAAATAATACATTTCAAATGAATGTTTATATTTTTTTAAATCCAAACATACATTTTTTATATCAACTTTAAATTAATAATACCAAGATGGTATGATGTTTTCATCTATTTGACCAAATGAAAATATACAATTTCAAATTAGTAAAATTAAGTATATATTATAACTAATACATCCTACAAATACAATCTATCCTAAAATCATGAAAAACAATTTTCATTCATATATTATTAAATATATATTTCCAGATTTTATTTCAGCTTCCATTATGTTTTTTTCTCATTTTGGAATTAATTATACTAAATGTGCTTCTTAGTGGTGAGTATGATACATGGAATTTTCTATATATAATGATAATATTAAAGTATATGTGTTCTATAATTTCAATTGATTTACATGATGAAATCATCAAGGGAATGAAATAATCCATCATATAACGTACAAGATATCATGTTTTTTTGTATTTTAAGAGACCTGAGACCCGCACTTCTAAATCCATTACGAAAATGCTATATAATTTTTAGTAAAATGAAAAATAAAAAATACTAACTCCTTTAAAAAAATAATATAAACTTGGATATTTGTTTTGTATCAAAATAAAAAACTATTACAACATGTCCAAGTTTAAACAGTTAATATATGAAGATCTTCTTTGAGTTCTCTCATTCTATCTCCTTAATTAATATAAACTCTATGGAACGTCTAATTAGCCTCTAAAAAAATTAAAACATAATTAGAGCATTACATTTCCCAATAATTGATTTTAAAGTCTAATTAAAACTTATTTATAAATAACATTTAGAACTATGTTTGAAATGATTACCTTTTATAAGATATATAATCATTTAATAACATATATTTTAAAATATAATACAAGAGTTATCAAAATTTATAATTTTATAAAATAATTTTCACAATATTATTAAGATACATAGTATTTTGCAAACATAAAGTATGGAAAAAATAAAAACAACATAACATTTAAAAATACATGAAAATTCATTTTTAAAAAAAATAACTAAGTAAATTTTATGACTTTTTTTAAAATACTTGAAAAAACAATGTGGATAATTGGATCATTTAAAGAAATAATGTTCCTACCCAACTAGGAGGGTTTGGTTTACTCCCAATATTTATTTCATTTTATAAATTCCAAGTGTAAAATTTTTATAAAACATTTTGATCATTCCAATTTTTTCTTTATATTTATCACTATAGTATTAGAATTTTAAAAAAAAAATATGATAATGAATTTTTAAAAACCAATATTCTAATTCACATATATTTGTATATATATGTGTATATATATATACATTTATTTCCAAAGGTAATTCTTCGATAAATTTACAAAAAATATATTATAGAAAATAGACAATGTATTCATTTGTGGGGTTTTAATAGAGAATTTTCATATCTAAAAACATGGCTAACATACTTATATATATAATTATTTTTCATTAATAAGACAATAAATTCATTTGAATAAAAATAATTTTAATGAGATATAACATAAATTTTATCCTTTAAAATTCATCCTTGAAAATGAAAAATGATACAAATTTTCGAATAAATCAAATAATATAAAATTTTCTGTTTTTAAATATCATTTCATATATTAAAAAAAATTATAAGGTAAAACTCGTGAACTTAAAAATATAGTAATTTTAAATTACTATTCCTTATATGAAATAATACTGTGAAAATATTGAATTTTCCTTTAATAAAATAGCCAAAAACAATTTTTTGTTATTAAAAATTATTCTATATACATATAATTTTGAAACTAAATAATATTAGACATGAAATTATAAATCATTAATAACATGGTTTTACACAAAATAATAATTTTCAATAAAACAATTTATCTTTTAACAAACATAGTTTTGAAAATATAATTATTTTACATGTCTTATTATCAACCATTAGTAAGATCTATATTGATATTTTTATTTTAAAAATAATAAATTTCACAAATAATATAATATAAGTTTGAAATGATAACCTTAAGAATATACTCCCGCACATGAAATGTGTATTTGAAAATAATAGTGGATCTTCGTAAATATCTCTTTAGAAATAATACCAATATTTTTAAAATTAAAATATATAAAAAGACATATTATTATATTATGTAATATATATATATATATATGTGTGAACATATTGGAAGGAAGAATTAGAGGTTACCTCTTTGGGATCATAAACCATGTGGGAGAGGGATGGAATTTCAAGTTCGTGTGTATATAATGAGTGAATTTAGTGTATTTCCTTCATTTTCATTATTGGTATGGGGAAAATAATGAAGGGAGATGGAAACAGGATCACATTTTTTCAACAATATGTTATTTACCTCTATTATTATACATTCATATATACATAGTTGTTTTCATTCAAACCATGTATGGCTTGATCATGCAAGGGAAGTTGGGATTCATTTATGTAAAAAATGTATTGACAACATAATAATGTACATATGTTTTGGGGGAAACAAATAAAGTTAAAAAAGTAATTCAATAAGTATTATTATGAGACTAGTGTTTTAGATACATGTCAACTTCATTTTGAATAAATAATTATCGATTTAAATTTGGATAACTATGTTTTTTTTATATGAAAGTTTCAATAATCCTTAATATACAGGAATTTCCCCCAGTTTTTGAATCTTGATGATGCCTAACCACATATGGTTGGTAGTTTGAAGATGTTTTTTTTCTTTTTTGAAAATAAATTTCAGTCATAGCGCACTGTGTCTAGGTCATATGTGTTGGAATTCCCTTATGGTGGACAAAGATGGATATGAAAAAAATTAGAGATGATAACAACAGGGAGTGTGATAATGGTATTCAACTGTCATTTTTGAGAATTATTAATTGTATGGTGAGTGAGGGACAAAATTTCAACCACGATGATCAGATGGATGGAAATTATTTGATCAACTGAGTGATATATAAGTCATTTTTTAGGGTGGTTGAATATTACCCGCGAAATATGTTCCAACATATATTTCCCCTTTGGATAGGCACTGGTATAACAACTAATAGCTATCTATTGATGGGAATACTCTATTAAAAAGATATATATACCCATTAAAAAATAGAAACAGGTGTCCTAGAGGCCAGAAAAACCTATGTGCTCTCACTGGCCTACATACGGCGCTACAAGCACTTATCATTGTCTTTTCCACTCTACCTCCATGTGGGATGCCATATCTTCCCCAACTTCCAAGCATGATTTCCATGGATGGATATCCATGCATGTTTGACCTATGGTCTCATAAATCTTAGGTTTATATAGCCAATATGGTTTCTAGTTTATCCCATTTTTTTATAATTATTTTTTTAATATAAATAAATATTTTTAAATAAAATAATTGTTCATACCCCCAAACACAACTACTCTTGATTTACTTGTTATTTATTCTTATTTATTCCATTAAAATATTCTTATTTTTTTCTATTTTACGATAATTTTTTAATATTTTGATAAATTATATACATTCATGATATTATCCATTTTTTATTCCACTACCCAATTCTTTCATTTTTCGTTAAGTCTCGTAATCTTTTCATAAACAATTTTATTAATTAATTATAAAATTTTCATAAAAATTGATTTTGGGTGTATTATTTTCATTACAACATAGTATTATATTGTAAATTTAATAATATTATATATATATATATATATATATATATCAATTGTGTTTATATATATATATGTATATATATATACAATTAATCCAAAAGGTTATAAGTGAAGTATTTTTAATCATTACTCATATCATTTTCTAAAGAGATCAAAATACTATAAACTAATTTCCAAGTTCTATATTCTATATATAGTCTACTTATAATATTTTTTGTTCCAATAATCTATATTCTAGGTGGCTGTAAATTTATCACTCGGTATAATGGTTCTTATTATTCTAAGACTACCTATTGTCCCTATCATTCTCTGTGGATGATTCTTACACATTAATGGTCCAGATGACTATAGATATAATTTTTCAGTTATAATGTTAGTCAAATTTTATTTGGTTTTATTATTAATAGATCTTGATAGTATAATTTTATATCAATTAATTTCAATCACTCATAATGACTTTTTATATTATTGAATTCAGAGTTTGTGTCTTATTTTAAATAAAAAATACTATATTGTAGTTGGTGTTTTCAAGACTTTCCTTATTTATTTAAATGGAATTGTTCCCATGAAATCATCACATAATCATTCTCTCAATTCTAATGTTATAAACATGGAGGTTCCTCATCCCTCAAAAATAACATAGTAAACCTATGAAACCAAGATAATTGTAAAAAAAATTTCCTAAAAAAAACATACCATCAATAATGCCTATATTTTTGGTGCCTCTTGAAAAGATAAAGTGTCTATGTATATGAGTAGAACCTAAAGGAATTATCAAAATCCACTATTTCCTTTTTCTAAATACATCTATTGAAGTTTGGATCAAATATATGAAGGCATGTTTAATAATTTAACAATGGTTTGTTTATTTATATATAATATTTATACATATTATAGAACTAAATTTTTATAAAATAATATCACTGAGTCCACAAAAGATTTAAAATTATTACTGATACATCAGAAAATTCAAAAATATTTGTGTTGATAAAAATATGTACATGAATTCCATCCACTTCCACAGCTCCATAAAAGTTGATGAGTACTTTTTATCCCTTAGGGTGAAAATTTAAATAACACAATGGTAATACCTTCAATGAATATTAATGTATTAAATCTTTGAATACAATAATTTTTTCAAATAAAAAAAATTATCCTAAAAATAAATATGGAAAAGTAGAGGTATTAGATGCATTATTTAGTCTTTTTTCAATGTCTTGGACATTGGTATGGTCATTAAAGACATCTAATAATGAATTAAAGATTAATCATAAAATTAAACCCTCTAAAAGAGAGATAACAGTTGTTCGATATTATTATCCTTCAATTTATAGGATGGTCCTAATTTAAAAAATTAATGAATAATGGAATTACTATAAGTAATTATAATTTATAAATTCAACTATTTTTAAACAAATAATCATAATATACAAATATATTTAAACCATTGGTTTGATACCAAGGGTAGTGAACCAAGACCTATGCTTTTGGATCTACTACAAAAATTGTGTATATCTCTCAAAATAACAAAAATATATTTTCCTCTATAGAAATAAGGATATATTCCAGTATAGGTTTCTGAGGAAAATAAAATACTCTTACAAAATATCAATTTTTAAACAATTAATATATCAAAAACTATTTTGAACTCACTCATTCTATCTCATTACTAAGGATAAACTCGTTTGGAACTTAAAATGAGCTTGTAAATTAAATTTTAAAATGTAGTGTGAGTATAATAATTCAAAGTATGGGGCTTTATAGAACATAGAAAATATTTTATAAATATTTTTTAAAAAAAATTTCAAAATGATTTGGTTTATTCCTAATAAAAAATTTGGTAAATATTTTTCAAAATTATAATACTAGGGTTTCAAACATATTTAATATTATTAAATAATTATCATAAAATTTTGAAAATACACACTACTTTGGAAGTATTTTTTAAGAAATTTTTTTTTCAAAAAATTATAACATTTAAAAGAACTTGGAAATAAATTTAATATTAAAATATTCTAGATATTTTTTTTAAATTATTATGCATGTTTAAAAACAAACCATGTTTCCATGAAGAGAATTGAATTATATTAAAATTCATCCTATCATAGAGGGTTGGGTTCACTCCACACATCCCTAAGATGTTTATAAAGTCCCTATTATGATTTTTTATTTAACAATTTGAGCCTTAAATTTTTTGTTAATTTTTTTCATTGGTTTATGATTCGGTATTTTTTTACCACAGACTAGTGATTTAAGAGGCAATGGATCATTTGGCGATGATGGTGATGGAGTAATGATGGATGTTATGTTGTGATGGTGGTGGTTTCATCATGTTTTATGGTTATGGTGAGATTTTTGGGATTTGGTTTCCACGGTGGTGGCTTGTTTTTGAATTTTTCTTGGGCCCATTTTGAATTTTGAACATATATAGTGTAATAGGACTTGACATAGTTCCATAGATTCCCTAAAAGTGGCCTATTTTGAAAATAACAAAAAAAATCGATTTGGAAAAAAGATTGGCCCCTTTTAAATAGACATTTATAAATAACGCCACTCTTTAAAAAATTATAAGTATTAAAAACACATACTCATATATTTTATAAATATATATATTTATATATACCCTCTTATATATTGGAAGGCAGAATGAGAGGATAGATACATAGGTGATGAACCATGTGTGAAATGGATGATATTTCTTATTTTTGGGCCTCCAATGAGTGAAGGTTGTGGCTTTGCTGCACATAAAATGGTTGTATGGGGAGAAAAATGAAGAGTGTGGGAAATGGTGGAAAGGGATTCCAAAACTGGGAGAGTCTCCTTTGTAGGAACAAGTTCATATGTACATAAAGGACTGGATTTCCATAAAAGCATTTCTTTAGAGTTATAGAAAAGCTGGGATTCATTGAAGGAAACACATGTTGACAACATAACAATGTACCTTTGTTTTTACAATCTCAACCAAGGTTTAATAAAACTTTACTATAGGTTTAATGATGAATCTACAGTTTTATTTATGTAGTGGTTTTATTTTAAAATAATAATAATCAAAATAATTTTTGATAATTATGTTCTTTTTTATCTGACCTAGTCAAGAATCCCAAATATGACATGAATTACACAGGTGTTTGAATAATTTTTCCTTTCAAACATCTATGGTGGGTTTTTTATAGAGGCAGTTATTTCATCATGAAAAAATCTATTGTGGTTGAAAACTGTGTGTATGTCATCTTTTATGATGTTAACTTGCAGTGGAAGGAGATGGTGATGGCCATTATTGGATAAGATGGTAGAGGGGAGTGTAATAATGTGGTTATCATAGAATACAGAAGATTTCTTTTTAATATATGGGAATCATGAGGAAGATGATGAAATATTTAATGATAATACAGATAAAATTCATCTAATCAAACTAATGTGTTATATGTGATGTTTTTAACAAAAAGTGACCAGTACCCATGAATTAGGATATGAAAATGATTTATCCTTCAGTTGATAAATAGTATAACAGTTAGGAAATCTCCATTGATAGATATATGTTATTAATGAGGTATACTCTCTAATAAACTCACATGGACTTGGGGCCCACACCCCATCGAAATCTATTCATTCTCACATGCCTACACATGACCCTACAGAAGCGTAGACTATTCTACGTGACTCATCCTTAATGAAAGGAAACCTATCTACCCTTGATACTGAGCAGAATAGAAAAGGTTAGATCCCTTTTCATGGTTGACCTATGGTCCTAGAATGAATAGGTTGATATTTCCTAACTGAACTATAGACTGGACATATTTTTTTATATAAATAAGTTTTAATAAATTTCTATAGATGGTTAAATGAAACGAAAACAAATTTTCCTTTAACATAAAAAAATATGATTTTATTTACTTGTTATTTATTGTTATTTAATACCTCTAATTTCTTTTTTTAATATCCTTTTATGAAAACATGATTAATAATATGATCAATTAGATAATTTCAAGATATATATATTTTTTAATTTAATTATTTAATTATTAAAATATTCTTTTAAACTCCTAAAAGATACATATATAAATTTTGTAATGAAATATTGAACTGTCATAATATATTATACATTGAGTATTTTTATATTTTACAAACTAAAAATACATCCAAATTGCACTCATGATTACATCGTGATATATAGATATATAAACTATATATCAATATTTAAATAATATAAATAGTTATAATTGATATTTTTTTCTCATTACTAACATCATTATCTATAGAGACCAAAAAAATATAAAAAACTAGATAAATAGATTATTCTATATATATCCTATATACATAGTTTTGTTTAATAATCTATAATCCATGTGATTGAAAATTTCTCACTCACAAAGATGGTTATTATATTTCAATTACTTCAAATTCTCACTCTTATTCTATTTGGTGTATTCATTGTTATGGTGGTTTAAGAAAAATATTTCTATAATTTTTCTTGTCAGATGTTCAACATAGATTGTTCAAATTTATTACTAATGGATCATTCAATTTTAATTTCATCTTAATTAGTTTCATTTTATCGTAGTTAAATGTTAATGTATCAAATTTTTAGTTTGTAACTAATTTTAAATTAAATATACTCTATTCTAGTATGTATTTTCCAGAAAAGTATTATTATTTTAATTAAAACATATACGCTAAAAATTTGGGGGTGTTATATTATATTTACTTTATGATATAATATTTTTCTTTTCTTTTGATTCATATATTTAATGATTTATAAATAAAATTTATTCTATTATATATAAATAATATAATAATAAATATATGTAATGAAAATGATTACAGAAATTTTCAATGACCCACAGCTACTGTTCATTTATATTATAATCATGATATTGTAATTATTTCTAATAATAATCAGTAATAGGGATACCACATTGGAATATATCATGGAGTTTTTTAGGTATGCTTTGGGAAACATGTTTATGGGTTTCCCATAGATTTCATTATTATACATTTTCTTTGTATTTTTCTTGTATTGATAAATATATTTTACAATAATGTGTTGTATTTTTTAATGATATATTGAAAAATTACTATATTGATATATTAAAATTAATTAAATATTATTATTGGTTTCTAGTACATATTAATATTTAAATGATTCAAATTATATTTTTAGTTGATTGAATTTTTTTTTGGAAGACAATCTCCATGTGATATTCATCAATCATCAGTGCTAGACACTCGGATCATATGAATTTGGATAATATGTGATCTGATGTGCCAATTTCCCTTGTTAGTATGTTCATATAATTGTTGGTTCTTCCAAAATTTTATCTAGGTCATTATTTATTAATGTTTTTATAGTTAAAGTACATGAAAATTAAATATTAAGAGTCAGAACATGGTATAAATGATGTTTGGGTGTTCGAGCCTAGAATAATTATAGAATAAATATATATCAAATGGAATTTATTTGATATTATTATTTTGTTTTATAAAACCTATTTTTCGAATATGATGGTAACTAAATTGGTAGCTGTTATGTGGTTATTAATTAATTATTTTTTCATATATGGAGATGACATATATATGTTCACAAACTTTTATTATGTGTTGGTCATTTATTTTTTAGTAAATTATTGAATAATAATTTCAAAAAAGCTATATAATAATGAATATTAAGTATTAAACTAATTAAATATAATTATACGTTATAGTTGATCTTGTAAGGTAAAATTATTATTTAACTAATTACTTCAAGGTAATGTTTTGGTAATGATGTAATATGTTCTTCAATTGCTGAATATTCCCTGTTTTTAAAATGTAGTTCAAAAACTTTTGCAAATTAGTATTACACATAATATATATAGTTTATTCTTCATAATAAATAAGAATAAACCAATTATTTTTGAATAATAATTCCATTTCATTATATTTATATTTAAACATCTCCAATACTATAAATCTTCATTTGTGTATGACATTTGACCCACAAATTTTTACTTTTTTCTTAGATTTGTTTCCACTTCCCTTTCTCTTCCCACACAAAAAGAATTCTATTTTACACATGTCATTATGTTATCAACAAATTCATTATTAATATTTTTATATCATAGAATAAGACTCTCTTTATTTTTAATTTTCAATCATGTGTTGAATCCCACATATAACACTCCTATAATGAATTACCCAACATCATTGAAATCAATGATTGAACTACAACATATATAACATTTTTTCTTCTTGACTCCACCACTAAATGGGGTTAAATTAAATCATAGTGGGATTCAAACCCCGCTTTTATGGATGCTGATAAAAAATGAACCATAATGATGAAGGTTGTATGAAAATATTGTTGTGATGATTGTTAATATAAATATTCTTTTATAAATACTAATTAAATTAATTTATAGCTTTAGAAACATGAGAAGAATTTAATAAAGGACCATTCAGAGGAGAATAATAGAAATATAGAAATTAAACACGTTCTTCCATTAGGTTAACCTGAAATTGAGTTAAATAATAATAGTTTTCACTCTAATGAGTGTGGGAGACATTATAAAGGGGGGGAACAACTCAAGCGATTATGATAGTATCATATATGGAATGAAAATTTTATTAACATCATTATCATATTTTTAGAGGATATGGTAAAACTTGTGAAGATAAGTATCATATAAAAGGTATCAATGAAATCATTAATTTAATTAATGAAACATAATATTTGAACTTGAAAACCGCTAATTGTATTATCTAGGTATTATATGGATTATTGGGGATATGTTGGTCCAAAAATAGATGAGAAAGTGGGTTTCTTATATGGTACCCCTTTATTGAACTATTTTTCAATTTTATTTTTACACAATATATATAAATGATAATAATAGTAAATTATTATTTAAGAAATGATATTATTAATAAATTTAAAGATGCATTTGAGATTATTTAGGATAAAAGTCCATAAGATGTTGAACTAGAAGGTGAAATAAAATGATGAAGAAAGAGTGTTAGATTATCATAATATTATAAATGATATACATTTGATGAGTATTTTTATAATAATATGAAATGGATAAAAATATATAATAGGAGTAATGAATTTAGTATAGCTAAAATATGGTGAAAATGTGAGAAGGTTCAATTATGAAGTATATTATGCAACTGATAATTTCATTACTAATCATGAAAATATTTCAAAAAAAATTAATAAAGGATAAAAATGAACTATAAATCCCTTTTTATATGGTGTTGATTAGAAATGAGATTATATTTCCATTATTTATATTTAATGATTTTGATAAAATGATGATGATTGTGTAGTTTAGTTTTGAGGTAATAGTCACATAGAAGCTGGTATTTCATTAGATGAAGTTGTACTGAGATTTATTTTTAAACTAAATTGGGAATGTACATGTTCAAAGAGGCTATTGATAATCATATTAATACATCCATTCTTGCATTGAAGAAATTATATACCTTTTAAACTTATATGAGGTGCTGAGTTGATGGTTTACTAAAAAGGCAGAACATGGATGATTGTTCACTGTGAGTACATTAAAATAAATAGATGAAATATTGAAAAAAAGGTAGAAGATAATGTGATTTGAGGGTAATAGAAAATTTTCGACTATGAATATATCTCTTAGACCGCATTTCTTCATAACATTCATTCATAACTTCATATATTCCATTCAACCTATGAATTGAAATAAGAGAAAAATATAAAAAGTGAATAAGAACCTTATGTTCAATAGATGGCATCAATTTTAGTTTTCCAAATATTCCACATGGTGATATTCATCTAATTATATAGTATCAAGAACATAAATAATATATAATATGAATGATTAGAACCCAATTTATATATTTTATATATAGAATTATTTGTGGTCATAGTGTTCTTTTAATAGAAACCATACATTATATATTGAAAAAGATAAATTTATATTTATATTTTAATTAAATGATTCTATATAGAAAATTATGTATTATAATTGAAACTAGTGGATTCATGATTTAATGATAGATAAATGTTTTAGGATTTATGTTTAAAATCACTATAAGTGGATTTAGTTATAGAGTAGTATAATTATTTCAGAAATCAATATACCATCATATCAAGAGATACATCAACCACACAGAGTAATAAATTTCACGATTTTTAAAGGATAGTGGGTTGAAAAAATGTTAGGAAAATTTTAGAAGTAAAATAATGAAATTTTTATTTTATTTAGATTTCCATAGGAGAATGAAAATGTGTTAGAATCACAAACAAATTATTTAAGTGGTGACAAGATAAATGATTGAACAATATCAAAGACTCTAAATCCATAGGATAAAAAATCTAAATATCATATCACTACTATAGATTAGGTATTTTTTTAAAATAGAAGATAGTATCCTCAATAATTTGGAAAAAAGACTTTTAAAAGATGATCTATAGATAATCTGATTGCATGATGTATTATGATGGTGGGTTAGTAGAAACCAATATATGAACATTCAATTTGAGATAAAAAATAATGATCATCAAACACTAAAAAGTGAATATGTGGATTTATCATATGTAATTTAATTATTTTATGATTCTATTATTGGTATAACATATGACCCATTAGTATCAAATAATTAATGTTGTTGATAACAACATTTTACTCAGACAATTTTTGTGATTAATATCAAGAATTGTATAATGTATTTGTTAATTACATACCTTTTCTAATTATCATAATTGTATATAAATATATATGTATGAAAATATAATTTTATAAAAATGAATAAATAAAAATGTTTTTAATCTATATTTACTTTTGATAAATTGTGTTTATTTTTTAGGAAAACAAATATCTCATCCCTGGAAAAAAGGAGAAGATGAATCAAACCACAAAAAAATGACATTGAACTCAATAATTTCCATGTATTGAGAATTAAGGAGATAAAATGATGCTAATCCATGATGATTCTATATGTGTGTGAAGAGAACCAATGGACTAGTAGAGTTCCTAGTGCGTTAGAGGCAATGTGTAGGAGGGTCTCAATGGGGTGGTTGGGGGATACAATACATATGAGTTGATTCCACCCTGTTAGATATTAAATTTTCCATACATGATGAAAAGTTATATATGGGGTGAGTTTAACCAGATAAATATTCATCAATTACCAAAAAAAATATATTTTTTCCACCCCTATATCTCCATTCTCAAACAGTCATTTGACTAATATTTCCACCATAACCACCAAAGATGCTTTTTTCCCAACAACCACTTCCAATTTAAATCTAATATGCTTTTATAATTTCATTTATAGTTAAGGGGGGTAACAACTAATATTCGAAAATAAAAATTTGGGCCATGTAGTAATGTTGGTGATTTTAAAATTGTTTTTTCCTCATCAAGGTATGTTATTTACTCAAAAAAAATTAGTAATTGTCTGAAGCATCATCTTTGTAGTGGTAAATTTAAAATACTAAACGGTCATGGGATTTATGTGTAAGATAAAGGGTTATGTTGGGTAAATATAATGGATGTTCTCTCATGGTAATTTGAATAAAGGAATGTAGTGAATATAAGTTTTTTGAGCGAATAACAATGTTTTTTGATTCATTATAAGGATAACTTTATATTGGAAACCTGATGAAAATGGTACAATGAAGGATAAATATATAGATAACATGCAAAGAATTAAATTCTTTATTGTATTGGTGTTCATGTGGCTCACTGGGGAATAATGATCTTCAATTATATTTTCCCGTGGAATAATAATTATAATAATGGACATTCATGAAGGAATTCATTTTATTAAAGAGTTTAGTTAATGGAATGATATTTTAGAAAACATTGGAAAGCTTTTTGATATTTCTTTAATAATGAAAATGTATATTTATGTATAGTAAATTTAATAATTAGTAGCCATGTGTTTCAAATAATTTTAGTTCATTCCACAAACCAGACTCACACCATGCATGATGTGGTTAATATATTATAATAAGTACAATTATATGATATTACATGGGGAAATATTTTCACATTGATCATAGATCACCACGATTAGATTAAAATAATTCTATAAAAATATTTTGGGATATAGAGATAGAACCATGATGTATATATGTATTTAAATATAAGTATTAGTCATTGAACTAAGTGGGTATTAGAACATCAATCATGGAGATTCATGACTAGTTTTATGGAATTTTTGATTCTTAGATTCAATTATATCCAATTTACTAATAACTATAATTAGGTTGGAATTCCATCTTGTCTTATGAAATTTATGGAAAGGGGGTTACATTTGTATATATATTTTTTCTAATATTATCTAGAGATGGGTTGTGTTTTTTGGATCATTTTATAACATTTGAACCCTTTTAATTAAAACCGATGAAGCATAAAAAATTTTAATCTTTAATTAAAAAATGGGTAACTCGTATCTATTCATGGACACTATATCGATTAGTATGACTATTAAATGAATTTTATTTCATCTCTTACCTAAATAATACCTCAAATTTATTTATGGTCAAAAAATAGGAATTAGTGAGTTTGGAATAGATAACCAGGTCCAAATACCTTATTATATATTACTCTGATGATAATATTAAATAAATAATAATAATTTCACACATTAAAATATTATCACCAACTTCAAAATCATTTTAAATTATCTCAAATTATTTGTTCAATATATTATTTCCTCATCATTAAATCTCCTTTAAATTTATTACATTATCATCAAATGTCTCTTGCTTCGACCTAAAAATTACCATTTACTATACTTATTTTGTTTTTTATAGTCATTTTCTTGTAAAATTTAATATTTAGAAAATTTATACCATGATAGAATTATTCAATAAATCCATCCCCAATCATATTTCTATTGAAGTTAGACTATCATAAGATGGTGAGTGAATTCACATTAAAATTTTAATCGAAAACGTAATGAGATGATTCTAATATAGACATTCAGACATTAAATATTTATAATTTAAAACACATTATTCCATTTGATAATAATTAATGAGTCAATTATCATTGATGTTTATTTTTTGAGGAATTTTGGAAGTATATATATAATATATTTGGAAGAAATAAATTTTTTTAACAAAAGAAATTTAATTTGAGGCAGTTTCAATTTCATAACATGCTTTATAAAAATTTAATAAATGAAGATATGTCATAAAAATGTGAAAAAAATAAACTAAAATAATATAATAATAGATTTATATATATTATTCATTTATATTTTTGAAAATAAAGAAAGAGAGGAAGAGTTTATCTTATGACATATTAGAAGATATATTTGTTCGATGTTTTGAGAAGAACAGAATGAACTGTTCTGATGTATTTTCATGCAGATTTAATAATTTATAAAACCAAAAAATATAGAAAGGAAAATGGAATGAAAAACTTAAAAATATCTACACATAAAATTATATGATGGGTATTTCTCTAGATTGTTTTCCCAAATATGGAGAATATGAATTGAGGGAATTCTATTGTACTACAAGATAAAAAAAAGTATAAGAAGGTTGGTTAATAGAATGTTTTGAGAACCATCCATTTTTTAGGATCCCATACAATGAAATATTCACTTGTCTAAATTGATAATATTTATCTGTGTAATATGAAAACGTCAAGATAGTTCATGATACACAATAAGACTCTAATGAAAATAATCCCACACTACTTTAAATTGATTATAAATACGTTACTACGAAATCTATATAAGGTTAAAAACTAGATATATAAGATATTAAGGTTCAAATATCATGGATTAAACCCAAAAAAATCTAGGTGTGCTTTATTTTCCTTTATTACATATATAGCATAATAGATTACACGTTGAAATTACCTGATATTGAGAAATGAATCCTATAAGAATATGGGTTTAAAAAAGGATAAATATAGTGATTTTCTATGTTGGTTATATTAGGTTAAAAAATTCATAAACTGATTCACATCTATATACACCCGAAATAACTTATTTAGTGAATTTTCACTATATATTGGGCCGAACATGTGGTATCTGAGCTATTTTACTCTTATCTGACCTAATGGTTTTCCAGTATCTATTTTAAATGATTTGTCTGTTGTGTAAATTTCATGAAGTTGTAGATATTAATTTTCCCATTTCTTTTATCAATTCAATTTGATAGTTGATGTTAATGAAATTTTCCCATAAAAGCCGTAACATTGAGGTTTACACACATACATTGAAGAGATATACTATGAATGAGGTTCAATAGTTATATAATTTATCCTCTAGAACAAAGTGAATGAGGGAAATTATAATATTATGTGGTAATCAATGGGATATGTATTCTAATTAATCATATGATTATCTTCATGCAGAATCTATTTTGAGCTATTTTAAGTAAGATAAAATTGTGATTATTGAATACGATAAAGATTTCAACATTGAAGTAAATGTTGTATGTGATTAAAGTACATATAGAAGTTATTATTTATATATTCAATTATATCCATATCATACATTATGTGAAATATCTAGTCAATTAGGATGTTCGTGAAATGGAGAAGTCATTGTCTGTGATATTAAAAAAGTGTAAATTACTGACTAAATTCATGAAATCTAATAAAAATTTTATATCGCATTGTGAATAACTATTAAACACGGTGAATGAAGTGTATTATAAGTAATAAAGTAAAATATAATATATTATTAAAATTTTAATAGATAAAATCTATGTATTAAATGTTATTTTCGTTTCTAACAACTCCTAAAAATGTCAATGAAAAGATAATAAAATATATGTTTAGTTTAAAACTAAAATAATGGAGGGTGCATGATTAAATGGTTATGAAATTAGAAGATGGTAGTGAAGATAATTCAAAATCAATTGAAGAACTGAAATATATTAAATCTAAAGAGTCGTGATATTGAAATCATGTTGTAAAAAATGGATGTTTCTAATATAATATTCTCTCAAGAACATGATATAGATACCACTATAAAAATTAAAGGGTTACAATTATTTATCAAAATAATCATTTTAATGGAAGAAGAATATTGATCTTATTTCATGACATATCAACTGAAGGATCACAAAATACATTAATCTAGGGTTTTGATGAAATTCTTTTCAGTAACTATAAAAATATATGTTATGAATGATATAATTTATATTATAGTCAATTATAGGTGATGAAATGTATATAAAAATTTAAAATATTTATAAAGGTTGTAATTGGATATAATTGGTAAATTATTTCCATATATGGTTTTTGGAAGGATGAAATTCATATTCATAAATATATACATAATTCAACCATTAAATCCAAAACACAATGGCATAAAATTACATATATTGAACATTATACATTTTTATAATGTTTGAAAAAAATGCATTGATTATTAGCCTAATTAATCAACTATTGGGAAAACAATTTATTATTTTAAGGGTATGAAATTAAAATTCAAGAACTGGTCAACAAATTACATACCAATCTCATCAAAGAATTAAAATCGGATAACATTAAATATAATATAACATTTTTAATTAATTTTTAAAAGGATACTTAATTGTGGTAGAGGAGATAATATATGATGTTATACTTAAGAAACAAACTAATCAAATTCAATAAATAGAAGCAACCAAAAAATATAGAAGAGAAATACCAAAATAATTTTCATGGAAATATTCGTTTGGGTGAAAATAAATAGAATTTTCTTACTATAATTAACCCATGAAAAATATTATTGGAGATTCCATTACAAATAAATGTTTTTTATTATTTATATTTAATGTTTACATAATTTATATATTAAAAAATATCATCAATTTAAAATTCAATAGAAAAAATCATAATCAAATTATAAAATGATTCCATTATAGAAATAAAGAGATTGGAATGTTGGAAGATATATTTGATAGAGAAATTTAATCTAACATTGATATTATAATAAAGTGTATCTTAAAATATATACGAATATAGGATTATGATTTTTAAATCCTATAAAATAATGTATAATGATTTTTGATATTACAGGGATAAAATAATTCTTCTGCAAAAATGAATAATTCTTCAGAATAAGCGTGTATTATAAAAATTAATTTATTCATCAAATCATAGCATAAGTTCATTGATAAATTGTTCATGAATTATTGTATAAGAAATTATATGATAAATGTTTGTGTAAATGGGTGTACAATTAAATAGATAATTAAGTTTCATGTTCTAGTGTAACATATATTTAGAAAACAGATCGAAAAAATTCATAAGTAAAATGAATATAGAATAATAAAATCATGTGAAGCAAGATGAGTATTTCTTGTAAAAAACAAGAAATAATAATAAAATGTGATGATGAATTTTTAGGAGTTTATTTATAAAAAATTATCAAAAATACATTAAATGATAGGATAATGGAAATCTAACATATTATATAATTAATATCAATTGTTTTGACTAAGTAAGGAATTAAATGTGATATAATTCATATAAAGACATAATTTTTTAATAAATATAAAATATAAAATAATATTTCAGATGATATAACTCATTAGGTTTTATAAATTCAATGAAATAATGATCCCCTCATGAAACAATTCAATTAGAATCCACCATTGTGATGAAGGTAAACATAGTTCATCTCTTTTTTAGTATTAATTAGAGTTATTAGTTCCATATATTTGTTAATTTAAAGTGTAAAATCTTATATTATAAAATCCAATATTCTAATAGATGATATAAATTAGTTCCATGTTTTGGAGTTTATTATGTGAATGTTTATGATGATGATTATTTTATAGGTATTGAAATTCACAAGAGTAATGATTCGTTAATACTTACAGTGTGTTGATATATTCTGTTATCCTTATGTAGAAATCAATTTTTATATTTTAGAAGATATTTTTATCTTTTCATGTAAAATTAAATATATCGTTGAAAGTGTTATTAACTGTTATTTTGGTTTAATTTTATTAATATGTCCATTTATATCATTAAAGTGGGATAGATATTACTTTTTAATATTTCCTTTTGACAAAATTAGTGTAATTATAATTTCTTAAATTTCATTTCTATAGAGTTAGTTTTTTTAGTTCATCACATAGACATTAAACACCAATCATTTCTCGTGTATAATAATTGATGTCTAATCAGTGACACTTTCTCAAAATAAATGTGATGTCATAAAACTCTCATAAATGGATCATAATAAGTTGAATTTAAGATAATATGAGAAGAAATAAGTAAGTGTTGTCCTCCAAAATGGAATTTTAATTTTCATTCTCAATTGGCTGAGAAGGTATCATTACCTTCATCATTAATATAGTATTAAAAACAAATTAAAAGTTATAGGTTAAATAACCAAATGATTAATACTAATTATGATATCATTTTAGTGTATATTATTTTCATTAAATAGTTTTCATTTGTTGGAATGTTCAACAAATGAGAAGTGAAATTGATTGAAAAATTTAATTAATGTTTCCTTTTGTTATTTCATAGATAAACACAATATATGTAATTGCGTTGATACGTGATATCATCATATGAAAAATAAGTATTATATTTTAGGTAGATACCAACTATTGAAAGACTAATAATATCTTTGGATAATAAGATGAAGTAGATGATAAAAACAAATGAAGAATTTTTTTTAAAATATTGTTCATCTATGAAAGCAATGTACCAAGATTCTTTCTAGAAGTATCATTCACATCAATATATTATTTAACTAAGGATTATTTTATTTCATAATTTTTATAAATTTTAATGATGAACTATTAGTTCAATTATGGGATGCAGTGAAACTAATACATAAAATATTTTCATGTAGTTACAGTTTGATAAGTGGATACAATGACGAAAGAAGCATGTGTAAAGACCTGTAAAATTCATGGAAATTTTTTTCTTAATTTTCTTGGGAATTTTACAAGAACGCAGTTTCTAACGGTACCTGATTCCGAGGCCCGGTGTGCCCGGAATCATTTTCTGAAGTTTGGCTCGGGTACGTTCAGTGAACGAACGAGCGGGTTTTTCTAACTTTTGAACTGGTGCTCGGAATCAAATTCCAAGGGCACCGATGGAATTGCAGCGCCGGTATTTTCGTAGAAACACCATTTCTGGAGTTGTGTTTGCTTGGGTGTGATTTTTAGTTTTTGAGATTAAGTTACGAAATAAAGTAAAAGTGGTGCGACGCTTTATTTTATTTCACTTAAAGCCACTTAAGCTAAGTTAAGCGGATAAGGTGGAACCCACAATATACTACCCACTTGGTAGGATATTTATGAGGTGGGGCCCGCATGAGACCCACCGTTTCTTCCCTCCTAAGTAACGCACCCGCAACCCCCGTTTTGAATGAAAGTCAAACCTTATATTTTTCTGGTTAAGAAACATCCCATTAAATTGGGCAGTTCAATCGTTACAATAAATTCTTTGAATTAATTGTTAGTTTCTTTTCTTTTGAATTTCAAAATCTTATGTTGATAATAAAATAAGAGGAGGCCTTATTTTTTTATTTTTAGGGTTTGTGTGGTGTTAAACCTTTCCGATAAAAAGAGAAGATTCTTCATTCTTCGACAAAGAACGCGAAGAACGCACCACCGTCAACGAAGAACGCCAATCTCCGACGGTAGATGATGGAGAGTGACGCCTTCTTCAGAGATCACCTAACGCAAATGAAAATTCTCTTCTTTTGCGACGAACATCTTCTTCCACGGTGATCCTCTTCTTCGATGATGGTTAATTCCGCGACGAATGCTCATTCGATGACAGCATTGAGGTAGGGTTTTATTTTATTTGTTAGTTAGTTAAATCTTCCATCGCATTATCCTTTTCTTTGAACTTCCAATTATCGTGATAACGGGGGGAGGTCGGACCGCACTAACACGGCCGACACTCTTCCCCGTTTTTGGTTGTTGGTTTTGTTGTGGCGATCAAGGCAACGCGGTGCCGAAGCAACGTGTCAAATTTTGATAAGGAAAGGGGGAGTAGCGTGGTGTCTTCGCGCCGCGCCGTTGAAGACGAACCAAGACGCGGCGCCGTCGCGCCGCGCCATTGAAAACGAACCAAAGATGGGGCGCCATTGCGTCGCCCGAAGAACCACTAATGCACCGCGGCCAGAGTGGGGCCGCGGCGGAGGGGCACGATGCCGTCGCGCTGAGCCGGAAAAACCAAGGTTGCAGCCGGTTTCGGGATGCGGTGAAGCAACGGAACCGGCAGCCGGTACCGGGCTACCAGTGAAGGAGCAAGGGGACCGGCCCTCGCTGGTCCCATGGTGGCGCAGCCGGCCGTCCGGTTTGAGGAAAATGCCGGGGGTCGTAACCCCCGGTCGGCCAGCCGAGCGGCCCCACAAAGGGGTTGCGGTTTCCTTCACGTGAGGGCAGCGCCCCCACAATTGAAACTGCTCGGCCGTTCGGCCGAGCCCCTGGCCAGTGTGCCGTCGCGCCGCGCGCCGGGCCGGGCCTCTCCCGGTCCGGGCCGCACCATCCCGGCCTTGCCGCGCCATCCGGGTCGGGCATTTCCCAAGCGGGCTGGACCCGGACCCGGGATGGGTCGACCCGGTTCGGGCCGACCTTGGGGGTATCGGGCCGGGTCAGACCGGGCCCGAAACCCCTAATACCGATCCTTTTTTGTCTGTTACCCATAACCTGAGTTATGGGCCTCCAAATGACGCACTGTCAGTTGTGATGAAATCCTTGCATCGAGACGGTCGTTTTAGTATATCTCACTCAAGGATTCGGAATACTTTGTGTTTGGCCGGGTCGGTTCGTACACGAAACCAACCGGGCCCTCGGAGCGGAAACGCTCATAACTTGTGTTCCGAATGTCCGAATGACGTGTCGTCGACATTATTTGATTCCTCTTAGTGAGATAGATATTTTGGATTACTACGCTCCAGTTTTGGACATAGTTGGAGAACGGTCGGGTTGGTTTTCCCTTAAAAACTAATCGGGCCCCTCGAACGAAAATGCCAATAACTCTCAGACCGGGCATCCAATTGATGCGCCATCTGTGACGTTGAGTTCCTGTTGATGATACGGAACATTTGGATACATCAACTCCGAACTATGTTTCAGATGATGTTTCAGCCTCTCGGCTCGTGGAGCGGACCCTCCCAAATGAGTATGTTGTGTGCGGAAACCCTAGAGCTGGCTGCGACTTCGACGAAGACGACGACTGTACAGAGATCCTCAGTGGATTCGATGGCGATGACTACAGCACACAGCGATCCTGTGTGGATCAGTGCTACAGATCCTGTGTGGGTCCGATCTTGTGTGGGTCTTTGCGGGGGTTAGTTACCTATCGATCCTTTGTGGGTCATATCCTTTGTGGGTCATTGCGGGCGTTAGTTACCTATTGATCCTTTGTGGGTCAGATACTTTGAGGGTCATTGCGGGGGTTAGTTACCTATCGATCCTTTATGGATCAGATCCTTTTTGGGTCATTTTGGGGGTTAGTACCTTTCGATCTTTTGTGGGTCCGACGACTTAGATGAATCAGTGGATATATCTGATCATCTCTATCATCTTACGATGAAGTATACATGTGTGAGCTGAATCCTGTTTTTCTTTCCTATGTGGATAGTGTTGTGCTATTGTGTGTGGATTTCAGTTTTTCTTTCCTGTGTGGACTAGGTTGTACTTGGGCTCGGATGTTGGAGCCGAACAAGAATTGATGACATAGTTATATGTATGGGAATATACCTAAGCAGTGTCGAATCTTATTTCGTGATTGTATCTTTCCTTTGTGGATTAACCTCTGTGGATTCTGGGAGACCTTTGGGGGTCTCGGGGTCCCTACTGAGTAGATTATACTCTCCCCTACATGGTATATGCCCGCACTACGTTGTGTTGGTTGTAGACGATAGAAAATGCTGATCGTGGTTGAGGCTTGCGGAGTAGGACGGTACCTGGAGATGGGCCACTGGGCGGGACGTACTCGGAGTGGACGGCTAGACCCTAGGAGCTGTGGAGGCCTTCTGTACTCACACATCATGTGGGATTTCCAGTGGACGGCTCGACGATGAAGATTTACTTTTATTTGCTCTTTTCCCTTTCCAGTTGTACTTTACTTTCAGTTTGAGTTTGTATTCTGGCCCACTTACTTTTCCGCACTTACTCTTGTACTCAATTTTTACATAGTGTTTACTTATTCTTGCATGCTCTGTGGTGTTTGTTGTTTACTTTACAAAGGAAATTCCTTCTGTTTTTACCGGGATTTACTCCTTGGTTCTAGTCGCCAGCCCCTGGACTATGGAAGACGGGCTTGGGGTTGTCACGGCACGGGCCCCGAGGACGGGTCATGACACATTGGTATCAGAGGAGTTCAGTTCCACCACAGAAAATTGGACTCTGATTTTTTTTCTATGTGAAGCAATAGTGTTAAGCGTATTGGGTGTGGTTATCAGTCCAGGGAGTCCAGTGTTGGTGCGGCGGCCGATGGATCCGTACACCAGGACCCTAACTTTTGATTTCCGATATACTGCTTGAAAATATTGATTGCATGTGTGTTTCATGTTTTCTTTTTGATTACATTATGTGAGCTCACCAGGTATACTGTTTGACCGTGGTGCACCTATTTCTTTTCAGGATGGCCCCACGATGGCAGCCAACTAGGGTTCCAAGAGTTGTGCGTGATGACAGCCCTCCAAGCGACGAGGCCTCGGTACATGGCCCTTTGACATAGAGGTACCGACAGTACCTCTACCCGCCGAGCCACCGATGCTTCCAGCCCCAGCCGCTAACGATGCACGTCACCTTTGTGCACTGCATGAGTTTCAGCGCCAGTGACCGCCCAGGTTCCTTGGGGAGATGGACCCCCAGGCATCCTAGGATTGGCTGGAGGCAGTGGTACGTCTTTTTTAGGTTAGTGAGGACACCAGCAGACCTCATGGTGATCCTCGCAGCGAGCCTACTACACGTGGCAACGGGCCAATGGTGGACCATGATGCTCCAGATGCAAGATGAGGCATCTCTTCTCTGGACAGACTTTGAGAGCCTCTTCAACTCAGAGTGAGTCCCAGCCACCCTCCGTGCAGTGCGCATCCTGGAGCTTCTATAGCTGTGGCAGGGCAGCTTGACGGATGACCAGTACTAGGCGAGATTTACCGATCTCTCGCGCTACTCAACAGACATGGTACGAGACCCATTCTTCCAGGCCCGGACCTTTGAGCAGGGATTGAGGCATGAGATTAGGGCATTGCTGATCTCGCTCAGCATTTTGACTCAGGCAGGAGTACTGGAGCGAGCCCTTTTCATTGAGATCTTTTTTTTTGAGTCTACATCAGCAGCGAGACCTACCACCGGGAGACATGTAGCAGAGTCTTCTACAGCAGGCAGTCGACGGATGACTCATGGGTATAGGTAGACCAGACCCTCAGGCAGACGACCTCAGGACACTGACTCAGCAGTGCGGGGCACACAACGTGAAGCCAGTATTTCGAGAGGCAGGCAGTGCTACACATGCGGTGGGCAGGGCCACATGGCTCGTGACTACCCAACCCACCATGTCGAGGAGCAATAGACGGTTGAGGGGCCACCCAGGCCAAGGCAGTGGGTCAACCGTGGTGGTCTGTAGGGAGCAGGCGGACGAGGCAGATGAGCTAGCCGAGCTGCAGGTGGTGGGCAACCCTTTGAGGCTCTACCACCACCACCACCAGAAGGTCCACCTCGGCCACAGGGAGCTGGCGGGCAGAGACAGGCACAACTCAAGGAAGTGGAGGCCTATGACCACGGTGTGCCCGAGATCATTCAAGGTACTATCTATTTCTATTCCACCCTTGCTGTAATTTTTATAGACACGGGAGTGAGTCATTCTTTTGTAGCCGCTTCCCTTGTTCAGAGCTCGGAGATTCCGACAGAGTCGTTGGCTTGATCCTTACAGCTAGAGATTCATACAGGAGCAGACTCGACAATTACGCACTAGTGCCGGCAGTGTGAGCTTACTCTAGGAGGTGATATCTTTGGATGGGATCTTCTTGCAGTGGCGTCGAGGCCTTACGACGTCATCTTGGGCATGGATTGGTTATCTACAGTCCATGCTCAGATCAACTGTATTTGGCGTAAGGTGCAATGTGTATGCACCGAAGGGAGCAGGTTCACCTTCACCGACGAGAAGGGATCCTTCGCAGAACATGATGGACTTCTGCAGAGGAGAGGATAGCCCATCACTCATCAGTTGGCTAGCCTCATCCTAGGAGCAGTTGACGTGCGGAGTCCTAGTTTTCCTATAGTGGTGGATCAGTATGCGGACGTCTTTCCCGACGACGTTCCAGGACTACCTCTTCACAGAGAGGTAGACTTTTATATTGACCTGTACCCCGGTACATCCCCGATATCCACTCCAGCATATCGGATGGACCCCTCCGAGCTTTGAGATCTACGGGTACAGTTGGAGGACTTGTAGGGCAAGAGATTCATCTGACCCAGTGTTTCACCCTAGGCTTCCCTGAAATTTTTCGCCAAGAAGGCGGATGGGAGATATCAACTTTGTGTCGAATATTGTCGCCTGAACCAGGTGACAGTGAGGAACAAGTATCCGCTACTAACGATTGATGACATCTTCGATTAGCTCAAGGGAGCATGGTGGTTCTCAAAGATAGACCTCAGGTCATGCTATCATCAGCTCAGAGTTCGGGATGAGGACGTGTAGAAGATGGCCTTCAGATGTTGGTATGGCAACTATGAGTTCTTGGATATGCCATTCGGCATAAATAATTCTCCAACAGTGTTCATGGGCCTCATGAATAGGATCTTTTAGCCATACCTCGACCGTTTTTTTGTGGTCTTCATCGAAGACATTTTGATATGCTCGACAACTGAGGAGGAGCACGCCTACCACTTGCGGGTTATACTAAACACAATCAGAGAGCGCCAGGTTTATGGAAAACTCTCGAAGTTTCAGTTCTAGATACCTGAGGTCCACTTCTTGGGACACGTCATCTCTGAGGAGGGAATTGTGGTGAATCCTGCGAAGATCGAGGCAGTGCTAGCTTGGGAGCCACATAGGAGCGTGACAGAGGTGCGAAGTATCTTGGGACTAGCTGGATACTATCAGAGATTTGTGACAGACTTCTCCAGAGTTTCGACACCACTCTCAGCCCTTACGAAGATGGGGAAACCCTTTGTGTGGTCCGACAAATGTAATAAGAGCTTCCGGGAGCTGGGACAAAGATTGACCAGCGCCCCTATCTTGAGGTTGCCAGAGGAGGGAGTAGGGTATGTAGTCTACTGCGATTCATCATGGAATGGACTCAAATGTGTCCTGATGCAGGAGAGGGCGGTTATCACCTATAGATCACGTCAGTTGAGGCTGCATGAGCATAACTTTGCTACCCATGACCTGGAGTTAGTAGTAGTGGTCTTCGCTCTGAAGACATAGCGACATAACCTGATGGGCGAGCGCTTTACAGACTTTTCTGACCATCAGAGTCTAAGGTACATCTTCTCTGAGAAGGACATGAACCTGAGACAGCAGCGATGGCTCGAGTTCCTACAAAACTATGACTTTGAAATAGTCTATACTCCTTGAAAGAGGAACGTAGTAGCCGATGATCTCAGTAGGGGGCCAGACATTCAGCTACTTGAGGAGGCGACAAAGCAGCTACCCGATTTGCAGATATCCTTCATGGATAGAGATGGGGCAGCCATCCTTCAGTCTCTCACAGTCACCCCTCTACTAATGCAGCGGGTCAAAGAGGCACAGCGTGGGGATGCTGATTGTGAGACGTGGCGTGCGCAGATATCCTCAGGACATGCACCTGATGGTTTCTCCTTTAGATCATAGCACGACGTCCTTTTCAGAGGACGTACCTTGGTACCAGTTGCGTTACGAGAGGAGGTTCTGTGAGAGATTCACACTTCCCCTATGCCGGTACATCCTGGAGTGGCGAAGATGTACCAGGATCTCGGACGACATCACTGGTGGCCGGGAATGAAGAAGGTTGTGGCAAAGTTCGTTTCTTGATGCCTCACCTTCTAGCAGGTGAAGGCAGAGCATCAGGTACCAGAAGGCTTGGTACATCCCTTGGAGGTCAAGGAGTAGAAGTGGGATGAGATATCTATGGACTTCGTGACTGGACTTCCACGCACATCCAGAGGTCATGAATCCATTTGGGTGATTGTCGACCAACTCACCAAGTCGGCTCACTTCTTACCCATCAGAGAGAAGGTCTTAGTGGAGAGCTTGGAAATTCTCTATGTTCACGAGATTGTACGACATCATGTTGTGCCATCATCTATCATCTCCGATTGAGATGCTCTTTTTTCTTCCCGGATTTGGAAGGGGTTGCAGGAGGCGTTCGGGACGCAGCTACGTCTGAGCACCGCCTTTCACCATCATACAGATGGTTAGACAGAGAGGACCATACAGACTCTCGAGGAAATGCTCCGCACATGTGTCCTCGACTTTGGTCATAGATGGGAGGACCACCTACCCTTGGTGGAGTTTGCGTACAACAACAGCTACAACTCCACCATCGGGATGGCACCATACGAGGAGTTGTACGACCGACCTTGTAGATCCCATTTGTGCTGGACAAACCCTGGGGAGATAGCACATGTGGGACCGGAGATGGTCCAGGCCATGACGGAGAAGGTCCAGGACATCCAGGAGCGGATGAGGACTGCTCAGAGCTGGAAGAAGTTTTATGCTGATAGGAGGCGGAGGCCACTTGAGTTCGAGGATGGCGACCACGTCATCTTTCATGTCTCACCTCGACGTGGATTTCAATGATTTGGCCGAGGCAGCAAGTTGCCTTCACTCTTCATCGGACCATTACAGGTCCTCAGAAGGATTGGAGAGGTAGCATATCGCTTGGCTCTACCACCTCAGTTGCACCGAGTGAAAAACGTCTTCCATGTATCTCAGCTGAGGAGATACGTGCACGACCTGACGCATAAAATTGAACATGGAGAGTTGGACGTTCATGATGGGATGAATTTTGCGAAGGTCCTGGTGGAGATCGAGGATCGACAGGAGCGGGTCCTATGTGGACGATCAATCCCTCTAGTGCACATCAGATGGCAACACGGGAACCTCTAGGAGAGAACTTGGGAGTTGGAGGCTCAGATGCGTGCTCAGTACCCATATTTGTTTCCCAAGTTTTTGATGTATCTTTACGGGGACGTAAATACCTGAGGTGGGAGTGACATAAAGACCCGTAAAATTAAAGGAAATTTTTTTCTTAATTTTATTGGGAATTATACAAGAACGCAGTTTCTAACGACACCTGATTCCGAGGCCTGGTGTGCCCAGAATCATTTTCCGAAGTTTGGCTCGAGTACGTTCAGTGAACAAACGATCAGGTTTTTCTATCTTTTGAAATGGTGCTCGGAATTGAATTCCGAGCGCACCGATGGAATCGCAGCACCGATATTTGCTTAGAAACACCTTTTCCGGAGTTGCGTTTTCTCAGGTGTGGTTTTTAGTTTTTGGGATTAAGTAAAGAAATAAAATAAAAGTGGTGCAACCCTTTATTTTATTTCACTTAAAGCCACTTAAGATAAGTTAAGCGGATAAGGTGGAACCCACAATATCCTACCAACATGGTAGGATATTTGTGAGGTGGGGCCCGCACGAGCCCCACCATTTCTTCCCTCCTAAGTAACGCACCCACAACACACCTTTTTTTATGAAAGTCAAACCTTGCATTTTTCTGGTTAAGAAACTCCACATTAAATTGGGCAGTTAAATCGTTACAATTAATTCTTTGAATTAATTGTTCATTTCTTATCATTTAAATTTCAAATTCTGATGTTGATAATAAAATAAGAGGAGGACTTATTTTATTATTGTTACAGTTTGTGTTGTGTTAATCCTTTGGGAGAAAAAGAGAAGATTCTTCTTTCTTCGATGAAGAACGCGAAGAACGCACCACCGCCGACGAAGAACGCCAATCTCCAACGGCAGACGACGACGAGTGATGCCTTCCTCAGAGATAACCTAACGCCAACGAAGATTCTCTTCTTCCGTGGTGAACTTCTTCTTCCACGGCGATCCTCTTCTTCCGTTACGGTTTATTTTGCGACGAATGCTCGTTCGACGACATCATTGATGTAGGGTTTTATTTTATTTGTTAGTTCGTGAAATATTCTGTCGCTTTCTATTTTTCCTCGAACTGCCTTTTATTGCGATAACCAGAGGAGGTCGGACCGCACGAACAAGGCCGACACTCCTCTCCTTTTTTGGTTGTTGGTTTTGTTGCGGTGATCAAGGCAACGTGGTGCCGAAGCACCGAGCGTAATTTTGATAAGGAAAGGGGGAGAAGCGCGGCACCGTCGCGCCGTGCCGTTGAAGATGAACCAAGACGCGGTGTCGTCGCGCCGCGCCGTTGAAAACGGACCAAAGATGCGGCGCCGTCGCGCCGCACCGGAGAACCACTAAAGTACCGTGGCCGGAGCGGGGCCACGGCGGAGGGGCGCGGCGCGTCGCACCGTGCCAGACGAACCAAGGCCGCAGCCGGTTCCGGGCCACGGCGGAGCAGCGGAACCGGAAGCCGGCACCGGGCTGCCGGCGACGGAGCAAGGGGACTGGCCCTCGCCAGTCCTGTGGTGGAGCAGTCGGCTGGCCGGTGTGGGCCGACCGGTTCGAGGAAAACGCTGGGGGGTCGTAACACCCGGACAACTAGCCGAGAGGCCCCACAAAGGGGTCGCGGTTTCCTTCACGCGGGGGCAGCGCCCCCGCACCCGAAACGGCTCGGCCGTTCAGCCGAGCCCCTGGCCAGCACGCCGTGCGCCGGGCAGCTGCCCTGGCCGGTCCACCATACCGGGCCAGCCGGGCCGGGCCGTGACCAAGCGGGCTGAACCCGGATCCGGGATGGGTCGACCCGGTTCGGGCCGACCCTGGGGGTATCGGGCCAGGTCGGACCGGGCTCGAACCCCCTAATACCGAACCTTTTCGGTCTGTTTCCCATAACATGAGCTACATGCCTCTAAACGACGCACCATCAGTTGCGATGCGATCCTTGGATCGAGACGGTCGTTTTGGTATATCGCACTCAAGGTTTCAGAATACTTTGGTTTCGGCCGGGTTGGTTCCTACACGAAACCAATCGGGCCCTCAGAGCAGAAACACTCATAACTTGAGTTCCGGACGTCCGAATGACGTGCCGTCAACTTTGGTGGATTCTTATTAGTGAGACGGATCTTTTGGCATACTCTTCTCAAGGTTTGGACGGAGTTGGAGAATGGTCGGGTTGGTTTTTCCTTATAAACCAACCGGGCCCCTGGAACGAAAAAGCTAATAAATCTCAGAACGGGCATCCGATTGACGTGTCATCTGTGATGTTGAATTCCTGTTGACGATACAAAACTTTTGGATATATCTACTCCATACTATGTGTCAGTTGATGTATCAGCCTCTCGGCTCGGGGAGCGGACCCTCCCGAACGAGCTTGATGTGTGCGGGAACCCTAGAGCTGGTTGCGACTGCGACGACAACGACTGTACAGAGATCCTCAGTGGATTCGACGACGACGACTACAGCACTCAGCGATCCTGCGTGGATCAGTGCTATAGATCCTGTGTGGGTTTGATCTTATTTGGGTCAGTGCTCAGTGGTCCTGTGTGGGCCAGCACCTACAGATCCTGTGTGGGTCCGATCCTGTGTGGGTCATTGCAGGGGGTAGTTACCTATCGATCCTTTTGGGGTCAGATCTTTTGTGGGTCATTGCGGGGGTTAGTTACCTATCAATCCTTTGTGGGTCAGATCCTTTGTGGGTCATTGCGGGGGTTAGTTACCTATCGATCCTTTATGGGTCATATCGTTTGTGGGTCATTGCAGGAGTTAGTACCTTTCGATCCTTTGCGGCTCTGAAAGCATAGATGAATTAGTGGATATATCTAATCATCTCTATCATCTTACGAAGAAGTATACATGTGTGAGATAAATCCTGTTTTTCTTTCCTATGTGGATGGTGTTGTGCTATCCTATGTGGATTTACGTTTAACTTTCCTGTGTGGACTGGGTTGTACTTGGGCTCGGATGTTGGAGTCGAACGAGAATTGATGACTTAGGTATATGTATGGGCATATTCCTAAGCAGTGTCGAATGTTACTTCGTGATTGTATCTTTTTTTTTGTGTATTATCCTTTGTGGATTCTGGGAGACCATTGGGGGTCTTGAGGTCCCTTCTGAGTAGCTTATACTCACCCCTGCACAGGCTATGCCTGTACTACGTTGTGTTGGTTGCAGATGACAGACATCGCTGATCGTGGTTGAGGCTTGCGGAGCAGGACGGTACCTGGAGGTGGGCCACTAGGCGGGGCGTACTCGGAGCGGACGGCTGGACCCTAGGAGCTGTGGAGGCCATATGTACTCACCCTTCAGGTGGTATTTTCAGTAGACGGCTCGACGATGCGTCTTTACTTTTAGTTGTTGTTTTCCCTTTCCATTTGTACTTTATTTTTAATTTGGGTTTGTATTCTTGCCCACTTATTTTTCCGCACTTATTGTTGTAATCAGTTTTTACATTGTGTTTACCTCTTCTTGCTTGCTCTGTGGTATTCGTTGTTTACTTTACAAAGGAAATTCATTCCCTTTTTATCGGGATTTATGCCTTGGTGCTAGTCACCAGCCCCTGGCCTATGGAAGGCGGGTTTGGGGTAGTCACGACACATGCCCCAAGAACGGGTCGTGACACAATGATTCAATTACTTGAAAAAAATCCTTAGAAAGTCAAACATCTATGGGATAGAGGAATTCTAACATGGATTATGGATCTGAATAGAAAATATATATGTTTAAATGGAAACATAATATTTATCTGAAGGCATACATTCATCAAATTCCTGGATGATAATTCCACAAATGATATTTATGAAGATAGTTCAATGGTTCTATCAAATGGTTGGATATAGAACTATATTCCCCTTTTAAAGAATTTTAGTTAAATAAAATATAATCATCGAACAATACTAGAATTAAATGACAGTTGATAATAGGAGTGGTTAATGTACTAGGAATATTTTCATAAACCATTATGACATCATAAGGTCTGTGTACAACTTTAAAAATATCATTCAACATATGATGATGAAATTATGGAAGTTATGCAAAAGAGTATATAAATTATTAATTCAATAGTTTTTTACTATTTTAGAGTAAAATGGATTTAAAAGTTATAATACTATATGATAATCTTGGGAAATAATGTTATAATAAAATAAGGAATCTTTGTGGAGTACGAATAATGAAATATATAAATATTTTGGACATGAAATCAAATGATGTCACAATATTAATTAAAAAAATCGACATTATAATGTATTGAGTATCAATGATAAATAAATGTATGGCTCAAAAAATATTGAAAAATAGATATATGGGACACCCATGGAGAATTATTTATTTTTGACAATTTTATAGAGAACTGGTACTTACTGAAGATGTTAAATCCTCAGAGTAGGATTTTTTCCATAATATTTTTAAAATTTCCCTAACCAGAAAACCATGGGATCTGAAGATACTTTTATGAAATATAGTTATAAAGATTGAAAATGTCATACATAAAAGACTCTCCATAGGTGAGAATAAATGTAGATGAATCATGAGTATTTATTTATGTCTAGGGATATTTATTAAGAAAAGGACTACACGTATGAAGCATGAATGACTGATCCATCTACTATGAAGGTAGTGGTAGTGAATAAGATTATAAGTTTAACATTCAGGTTATAATAAATCTAAAAAACTCATAGTTATGAGTGATATAGATAATGGCCTTACATCATCCATACATCAACTGATAACCTCATAATTCATGAATTTATCATTTATTGTAAATTATAGTATTTTAATATTCATAAAAAATTCATGTATTTTAGAAAAATATCAAAAATCACCCAAACCATTTTTCAATGTGTAGAATCAAAAAATAAAGTCAATTTTTCAAAACTAATTTTCTAAATATTATAAATTTAATATTTAATTAAAATCATAATTTATTATTATAAACACATATTTAAATCATTCATTTACATATTCTAAAATATTGTTACATCATACTTTCAATTTAATAATTATTAAACTCTCCTAGGTAAGGTTACTATTCATTAAGGTATATCACTATTCAAAAAGGTTTGTGACTATTAATAATGGTAGGTTATTATTCACCAAAATTTGTGTTTTTTTTATCAGACTAAAATGACATATTGATCACAACCTTGTATTAATGATTTTCAATATTCAAAACACAGAAGTGGAAAACATATGTTTAGAGGTCACATAGAACTTAGTTGATAATTATGTTGTGATTTCTTGTGATTATAGAAAATATTTATAATAAAGAAATTTACATTTATAAAACTTTGGGTCATTACATTCTTCTCCCCTTATGAAAAATTTCCCTTCCAATTTCGTATTACATTAAATGTCGTAAACATGTGTGGGTATTTTTCCTCCATTACCACCTCTAGTTCCTATGTTTCCTCTATGTACTTATGGTTCTTTTAAATTTCTTTCACCAGGTGAGTAGTCTTCATATGTAGAAATTTATCACTATGATCCATGATCTACCTAGGTTTCTCCTTATAATAAATATCATCCTCCAAATATTCCACCTCTAAAGAGAGTACTTGTGAAGGGTCTTGTATGTACTTCCTAAAGAGGGATACATGAAAGACATCATGTACTTTGGCCATGGTACACAAAAGTGCTAGTTGATAGGCCACATCCCCAACACAATCAAGAATCTCGAAGGGGATGATGTACTTGGTACATAACATTACTCTCATCCCAAATTTCATAACCTTATTCCATGAAGATATGAATAGGAACTCCATGTCTCCAACTTTGAACTCAAGGTCTCATTGATGATTGTTTGAATTACTCTTATTTTGACTATAGGATAACTTGATATGATTCTGAATGGTTTTCATCATCTCCACCATTTCTTCTTCCATTTAATGTCCTAGATTCTTATGCTCACTGAATTCATCCCAACACACTTGTGTTCTACACCATTTCAAATAAAGGGCATCCTTTGGTGCTATTAAATTCTTGAGTGGAAACTATTCTTGTAGGAGAATTCAACTGGTGGAAGATATTTTTCCCATAATATTTTAAATTCCAAAGAACATTATATCGATATATCTACATGTGTCTGAATAGTTTTCCTAGATTGGACATCAGTTTGAGGATTATAGGATGTATTAATTTTCAGTTCAGTGCTTAGAGCATGTTGGAAACTTTTACAGAACTTATAGGTGAATCTTGGAACACGATCAGATACAATAGATATTGGTACTCCAAGAAACCTTACCACTTATTTGATATATATTCATTCAAGTTGATCTAATGAGAAGTCCTCTAGAATCACAATAAAGTGAGATGTCTTTCTAAGATGGTCCTCAATGACCCATATAGAATTGTTTCCTCTGGATATAATTGGATGTCCAATGACAAATTCAACGGTGATGTTCTCCCATTTACATGTTGATATGGGTAGTGGTTGCATCATCCCCTTGTACTTTTTCCTTCTATCCATCACATGAGGATATACCAAGCACTTTGATGTATATTCAGAAATTTCCCTTTTCATATTGTTCCACCAAAAGTTTTCTCAGAGATCTCGATACATCTTTCTGCTCCCTAAGTGAATAGAGATGGTCTAAATATATGCATCATTCAAAATATCATTTTTATATCTGGATCATATGGTACAAATAATTTTGACCCAGATCATACAACTCCTTCTTCATCAAACTTGAACTCTGAGGATTACCCTCTTCAAACAGCTTCCACCCTTTTCAGAATTTCTACACCCTTTCTTTGAACATCCTATATTTTCTCTGTGGGAGATGGTTGAGAAATCGTTTGATAAAGGATTGATAATGTTCCTACCTTAATTATTCTCATGTCCATACTCATCAAATATAGGAAGATAGGATTATTTTCAATTGAAATCAATGATTAAGACACAAGACCCTTTCTACTTAGAGAATATGAAACCTTATTCCCCTTAACATGGTGGTAGTAGATTGAGAAGTAATAATCCATGAAAAGATCTTTCCATATTAATTTGTGCATATTAAGCTTTTTCTGTGTGAATATATTTTTGAGACTCTTGTGGTCAGTATATATATCACACTTATCCCCATAGAGATAATCCCGCTATGTTTTTAAAGAAAATATCATAACTACAAACTCCATATCATGTGTGAGATAGTTTTTCTCATAGATTTCCAGCTACCTTGGGGAATAGCCTATCATATGGTCATTTTTAATCATATTCCAACAAATTGAGACTTATAATATTTTAAATAAAAACATTCACATAAACATCAACATTCGATACAATACTCATTGTTGTTTTCCCTAATGATATAATATCATTTCAGGTGGGGAATCATTGTTCTTAAAAGACATGAAAGATATTCAAATAGGACATGAATTTAAATATTACATTACATACAATACTCTGAATTAGTGGTTATGTGTAATTTATTAATCATCATCTACCTTAGCATAGGACCTTCAGTGCTCCCTTGATCATGGTGATTATTGATGCTCATTATGCTTATCATCCCTTGCAATAGTGCATCGTGTTGGAAAATGTCCAACTTGTCCACATTTATGATATAGAACAATGTACGATGCCTTATATGGAACTTTTTTTCATTTACCACATTATCAATTTTTCCACGAAAATTTGCTACTTGGTGCCCAATCATTCAACAATTAAACCATCTTCTAGTCCCTCAGGGATATTTCCCTTGGTGACTATTTCCTTAGTTGTTGCAAAATGGAAATTGAGTCTTCATTCCTTTATCACCTTAATTGGATGGATCGTCATGAGATTTCAACTTCCTCTTCCTTGAATCCATTGGGAATTCATATGAGTACCAATTTTTAATCATGATTATTGACATTTGGTTTGGAAAAGTCATGATATGTCCTTCTTGACCTCCCATCTGATCAGGGATCTCATTTTGGTAGTCATCACATTTTCATTCATGTCGGTTGACAACATGATTCATCATATTACCATCCATTGGATGGAATAACAAAAATTGGGGATGAGTATGACATAAGGGGGAAACCAATGGCATTAAAGGGATAAAATACAAATTGCACTTATCTCCTTAACTTATGTGTTTCTAGGCCTCAATAAATGTTATTCATGATCTATATCCTAACATATATTCTTATGGAAACTTTTCTGATCCCAAAATAATGGTTCGTAATATGTTTATTAATTTACCAAACAATATCCCTCATGAGTGTCCAACCAAGAGTGCAACAGGGCCCGTTGTTGTGTACCATGATACCACGAGTCAAGCCTGAAACTCTATGTGAGGGTTTTCACTCATACGTACATTTGTGCCTGATCCACCTCTACCTGTTTGTATCCATAAAGGTATGTGTTTTCTTGATAATCCACATACTCTATACTTACCTAAATTTTGGGATTTTTTCTTATATTTTGTCTCATCCTTAAGGTTCTTACTAATGTTCTCTATTCATAATCTCCAAAAATAACTAGGACATCCTCTAATACTAACTATAGAGATCATATCCTTTTAATCATAACATAAACTGATTTTATTCATAATTATACATCAAGTACAGGCAAAGGATTGTTAATTATAGTTTCTTAGAAAGTTTGATATATAAAACACAAATGTACATTGAGCCCTTACATCTGCATTGGGTACCCTAAGGAACACATGAACAATGGGAAGAGATAAAAATCCCAATAAGGTAAAGAACATATGAATAAATCTTAAGCACATGAGTTAGGAGGCATGACATAATGATATCACAAACATGGAACATATAGAATTATAACATATAAACATGGGATCATATAAAGATGGAATCAAATAAATGTGGCAGAATCATAAAACATGTCTTTAGTATGAGTCAAGGATAACTGCTAAACCTGTTACCTAAAGTAGTACGAGTCAAGGCTAACAGTCATTCTCGTTTCCCATAATAGTACGGGTCATGACTAACCGCCAATCCTATTTCACTTAGCATATCACGAGACATAACATTACCCAATGCATTAGATGTTGTTTGGGCACACCCATCTCAACATTTTCCTGAATATTTTTTCTACATAAAGAATCATACATAAGCACTCTTACATAAACATAAGGTTTACCCATGGTAATAATTGGGTACCACAATCATGATGTAAAGCATAACCAATATGGATAAAATGAAATTGTTCATAAAATAAATGAATTATCACATACATAGAAATTAGTAAAGTAAAATAAACATATAACATGGGATGTGATGTAAAATAGAAGTGAAAACATTTAGGAAATGTATTTGTGAAATTTTACAAATAAGACATTTTTGTGTAGTTTAAAGGTAAATATTATAGATCATTTAAAATAGAAAATAGAATATTAATTTATATAAAATTATAATTGAACCAAGAATGATTTCAAAATAATAATAATGATTTTATAAAGACAATGCTGTCTTAAAATAGAAGATATAATGCACTTGAAATTGTGTAATAATTCAAGAAGTTCCCTTAAAATAGGTTTTCTAATCAGAAAGTTATGAGGGAAGATTTTAAAAACATGTATATACCTAAAAGAGAGTGATGAAAGGGTCATGATAAATGAATTTTGTATAACTAAACAGAAATTATATGATTCACATACAAAGATTAGATAACTCCATTTTGATATAAATAAAGATAAGGTAACCCGAAAGAACAAAGGTGGTTTTGGTAGAATTTGATACGGATTATCAGCGTGGTGCTGAGTGTACGTAAGAGGGATTGATTAGAGAGAATAAGGGATCATCATCACTTATAAATCATGAGGCAGGTATGGGGAAGGTGAAAAATCATATTCCATCCTGAGGGACTACACATAAAAGTCATATTATAGAGAAGAATCCTGAATAAGAGTGAAATGGATAGGATCCCCTACCTTAATTCTGAAGGGGATCATTGCTTAAACATAGTGACATATTGAGTTTAACTTCTTTGAGAGCATATTAAGAGAAGAGTTTTGGTATTTTGAAGAGACTAGGGGATTTCAAACGTTGGGAATGAGATTAGAAGGATATTTGGGAAGAATATTGGTGTGGCACAAGGCTTGAGAGGATTGAAGAGACGAGGTAGTGAGGGGGGTGGTGTTTTCGTGGAGGAGATAATAGTTTTTATAATTTTTTAATCATTAGTTTTATCATTTCCATAGAGACCAAAAATAATTGTTATTCCATGAAAAAAAATTTATTTGTGCTTGTGAGTTTGAGATAATGGCCTTACATCAGCCTTACATCAGCGGATGACTTCCTAATTCAGGTATTTATCATTTATCGTAAATTATCGTATTTTACTAATAATAGAAAATTCAGCTATTTTAGAAAAATCTCAAAAAATGACCCTAACCATTTTTTGACGTGTAGAATCAAAAAACGAACTCCATTATTCAATAATTATTTTCTAAATATGATTAATTTGATATTTAATTAAAATCGTAATTTATTTTTAAAATAGTAGTTTTAAAATATTCATTTACTTATTATAAAATATAGATACATCATACCTCCACTTGAATATTATTTTTAAACTATCATATGTAAGGTTAATATTAATTAGGGTATATCACTATTCATAAGGTTAAGTAACTATTCATAAGGGTATGTTACTATTCAACAAAAATTATGTTTTTCTAATTATACTACAAATAACTTATGGATCACAATAGTGTCTATTATATTTTATAAATTCAAAACAATGAAGTGAAAAATATATGTTTAGAGATCACATAAAATAGATGTTCATTTTTTTGGGATTTCATGGGACTATAAGAAATATTTATACTAAATTAATTACCATTTATAAAACATTGGGTCGTTACATTAGGAATACTTGAAATAAGAATGATATATTACTACCTCCCCACCATAGGAACATTCTATCCTTAGAAAGACTATGATGATGCCTCAACGTCAAAGAGATGAGGTCACTTCTCTCGCATCATTGCGTCCCTCTCCCACATCACATGAGAATTAGAACCATGTTGTCATAACACACAAACCAGAGGTATCGTCATCCCATGATGTACCATGGACTCCAAATTAATGAAACTGAATCATCATTCGGTCACAGATAAATTAGGTTCAATCTCAAGATCACTCCAGTTCAAAATGTAAGATGGATCATAGAGATATTTTCGTATCTACAATACATGGAACATGTAATTTATCATTTCTAGTTGTGATGGTAGTGATTAATGGTAAGAAACATTCCCCACCAGATCAATAACCTCAAAAGGTCCCAAAAAACATGGAACAAGCCCTCATTTTTTCACAAGCTGTTGATGACATAATTGGAGTGGAACCATAAAGAATACCTAGTGAGAAAATCAAAATTACAATGGTCTATGATGACGATCATCATAATACCTCTACCAGATCTATGATGTCAACATTCTTTGACGAATCAACTAAATCACAGTCATAATCTCTTGGAATTAATTTCGTTAACCCAAGGAACATTCACCAATATTCGACCAATACAACGGAGATTTACTTGGATCACCATACAAGGCCTCAAAAGAATCCATTTTGAACATGGAATGTTAATTGTTTTATAAGAAAAATCAACCAGCCCAAATAATCATCACTAGCCTAATAAATGTCAAGAACAAAAGTGAGGATAATATCCTCAAGAAGATCATCCAACTAGGTCATCAACTCTTTTTATTAAGATGATTCCATGCAGTAAGAGGGAATTGAAATTGGTTGAGTAATTGGCATCAAGTCAATGGAAAGCTCAACCTCTCTTACTAGTGGTAAACCAAAAATGTCTAAACTAAATAAGAGTCAACTCGATGACAACTGTAGAGAGATAAACACTCATTCAGTCTCACTCGAGATCAAAATAATATATTGATATAACTTTCCCCAAATAAGGATAAGAAGGTTTGGTTCTACATGAACTTGTGCACCATTATTCTTGAATGAAAAGTGGAACACCACTGGGTGTAGTAAGGTAGACCTATTAAAGATAATAATCAATATAGGATTAATTGTAAATGAGCCAATCCATCCCGAATATGATTTTAGTATATTTCATGTTGAGTACCATTAAACCAAAAGAAAACTGGACATCTGATAGAGAGAAGAAAGAAAAGGGACTATAGAGACCATACACTCTCTTTGTACCAAAGGGTATAGTAATACAAATTATGAAAGGTAAAATTTATATAGTAATGCTAATATGATTAACGGTATGGGTTGAAATAAATGATTAAGATGAAACAGAATAAAATATAGAAATCACTAAAGAATAAGTTATAGTAATGGTAAATTTCATGATCACTAAAACTATATCAGCTTCCTCTAGAGATTCATCCACTACATGATGATGCTTTATTAGGGATTCCTATTTCTAGAACTCTTTTATGTGAAGTATTTGATTTAATCATAGTTTTGGATGTGCTGATGATCCCGTTCCACTGGGAGAAAAGTGAACTGCATTCAACCATGACTTTCTAGCCATGTCCATCTCCACCATCATTCTCATATCCCACACATAAGCAAAATGGGAAACATTTACAAGAAAACCTGAGAGTGAATATTTTTTGGAAGTCCCAACATGTACCTTTGATCCTTCATCCTATCATTAGATACAAACTCAAATGCAAACTGCACCAATTCATAAAATTGATTTGAATACCCAGTCATGTTTATATCACCCTGCTAATGCTTGAGAAACTCCACAGCCTTTGACAACCCTATTGACTCTAGATATAACTGTTCAGTGAAAAGATCTTTTATGTCATTCGAACCTAAGCCCTCATGTTTCTTTTCCATAACCTTCATGTCCCAACATCTCTTGCTTGGACCCTCTTAAACGAAGTTGGAAAAATTTCCCATTATCTTTTATGGTGTCTCCAAGAATTCAAAAAAATATTCTATCCTGCCCAACCATTCCTTAGATTGTTGAGGATCATTGGAGCCTTTGAAAAAAGGATGTTTCTTTTGAAGGAACTATTGAGAATTATTTCGAAGAACATATCTCTAAGGATACACAGTTAGAGATTGAGCAGGGACTGGTGGTGGTGCCATCCCCAATGCTTGGACAGTATGCATGATCACCTCATCTATATTCAAAACCACAAAAGGATTATCTCACTGAGGTTCAGTTTTATAATCCTCTTTAATATAATTCACACATCATCTTGGAGGAATTATGTTACACAAACTCATCATACAGCAATGAATATCTTAGGTAGTGCTCAAACAGAGTAGTAAGGATAATTAATCCCAATAGAAATAACAAACAATATTTGACTTTAACATCATCCAAATAAAAATAGAGAAATGAATAAAACTAGTCTATAAGGTGACATTCCCTATCCACCCATGGTGACTTAAGGTTCATTGTAGCGGGATCCGACCAGGCACTCAAGCGCAACTACCTCTTAATTCTTGACAAGATTTCACAAATTCATACTGATATTAAGACAAAATATCAATCTTATATGATATCATTTTGTCACGAACTAGTTTGGGTTCCCTGGTAACCCGATAACTAATCCAACCCTAACATAGCCCGAAGAGCATTCCCAATCCCTACAGATTGAAAACTATCACCTAGAATCATACAACATGCATGCGGGACTGATTTTTTTACCTAATAAGGAAGAAATAAAAGATAAAAGATTGTTTTCACAACAAATTAAAACTTAACTAAGGTTAATGTTCAAGAATAAAATAATTCACAACAATCCCCAAGCACTACAACGAATGTATCAAAACAGGGAAAACATACTAAGGTCCTAAGTTACAATACTTTTCCATTGGTCAAACCTATAAAATCAAAGTATAAAAACACCCAAAGGAAAAAATTAGGGCGTGGGGTTAGCATCCTAGTAGGGTCTCACCATGGGATGCTAATAATTAACTAACCAACGAAGTAATGTAATGGTTTCTAGAGGAATGTCATGAAAGTATTCTCATTGTGAAGGTTACACATTGTGAATGGCCTTTACATGTCCTAAGGTATTTAATGAATGGTTTTTTATTCAAGTAGTTGAGTTTTTAAACAGTTACATAATGTAATGGTTGCATGATGTGTATTGGTATTACACATCATGTAATACCCCAATTACAGTTTTGAAACTAGTAGTACAGTTGAGTTTATTTCGTTATCTTCCACTCCAGTTTCATCTCATTTAACTTAAATATTTATCTAGGAGATCTTGAATCTCTTCAACCATTCCATATACATTCTTTTGGTGTTCGATCATCATTATTATTGTGGAGTGATTCTCAGGTAAACTTTCTCCCTTATTCTTCATCTCTCTCTCCTTACCCTCCTTTGGGATTTCAATGGTTCATCCTAAAATTATAGGATAAATGTCTCTTTGTAGTATATCTTGCCTCTTGATCATCCTTTTAGGCCTTCTACACCTTCGTTCTACTTGATGGGTGTCGTGAGAGGGGTTGTTTTTTTTGGAGAAAATGTAGTTAATTCTATCATGTTTAGCCAAATTGATTAACATTGAATGTTCATGATTTAATTCCATTTTGACATTTGGTACACTTCTCTCAATGCAGTTTTTTTTTATTTTTGTTGTCTTCTTTCTTTTTCATCCCCAATGTTCTGTGGAAAATATTTTCACACTTGCATGTTGAATGATATCATGGGATATTCTCCAACCCCTAGGGATCAAGAAATCCATTGCTTCTATGTCATGGACAGCTCAATTACTAGCTTACTAGGGTGCCTAGGCTGGTTTTTGACATTATATATATTTTTAATAAATTATTTTTGAGGCTAATATTATGGTATTTACAACCTATAGGTTTCTAATTAAAGAAGAATATGAGTTAATAAATTTTAAATTTAATATAATCATTAATTTTTGATTAAATTACTTTTCTATATTATAAAAGATGATAAAATATAGTTAAATTGATATATTAAACCATAATTTACAAATATGTATTCACAATACAGTATTACATAAATTTTAATGGATTTTTGGTATATAATCGATAGTTACATTGAATTTTTTGAATAAATAATTTAATTAATTAATTCATATGTTAAAATTCATATGAAAATAATACAAAACCATATACAAAATTTTAGGAATTTGGTTAGTGTTTTCATGAAAAATTAAATAATATTTATATAATGGAAAATGGTGTTTTGTTTCCAGAAATATTTTATTTTGTATTATAAATTACATGTATATTTGAGAAATAAATACATAGAAGTTATTTGATTGAAAATTGGTTAAAATGGATGAAAATATGTATTTTATTTCTTATTTAATATCTATGAATTTTTATATTAATTTCAAAAATGTGTTTTCTATTACATATGATTAAATATATTTTTACATGGTAAATAATTTATTCAAATTGAAAATATAGTGGCTTATTTTTGACTTATGATAGTTAAAATTAATTTTACATTTATGATATTGTACATAAATTATATTGTTTTTTAATGTTCCATTAATAAAACCACATATTGGACTCAATGGATTATGCATTCACATCAATCCCATAAGTTGTTAAAATTTTAATTTTATATTAAAAATATTAATCATGAAACAATTGTGTAGATTTATGAGTTTTAAATTTCAATGATATGGACCGTGAAATTATCAATTTTTTAGGATTGATGATAATGTTTTAAATACACCAATTCTAGAATTTATATGTTAAATAAAATATACATAACCCTTAATTGCATTGTTAGAATGAAAATTTAAATATTTTATAACTATTACCTAGTTTATAATGTATCACATCAATATCCAATGTGTGAATAGGGTTGTAGTAGTTCTTACAGTGAATTTATTTATAATCATTGTACAAAAAACATTTTATGTATGTAGATAAGATCAATGATAGTTTATAAAGATGAAGGAACCTTTTGGATCTAGGTAATGAAGTCAATATATATCATTAACTAATTTATCAATACATTTAGTTTTTATGGAGGTGTTGTTGACAAATTTATTTATTTCTCAATTATGTTCCATTTCACATATATCAATATTTTAAATTTTTATTAATTTATTATTTGGATGTATAAATAATATGGGTATTTCTAAGATATTAACATGAAATTACGAAAAAATTTATAAGTAATTTTAAATTTATATAATTGTTTATCTATTTATTATTATTTTTGATACAATGGTCTATTAACTGGTACATATATCCCCAAAGATATTCATAAACCCATTATACTAGTTAGTAATATACGGTTATCTTTGGTCACTCCTAAAGATATATTAAATTTCTTTTTCGTGGAATTTGCATACTGGGGTAGGATATTATAGAAATAAAATTTCAGATTCTTGTATGGTTTAATTTCAATCAATCTGATAACATAATTTCAATGTATTTTTCTTATATATTAAATTTTATTATTATATTTTGATGATAATAATTATTATCTATCTTAATATTTGGATCTCTATATATGGATATGTAAATGAATACTTTTGAAAAGGTAATATGGTATTCATTAGTCCAAATTTGAATGAAAAGAAAATATCACAATACTTATGGATTAATCAATAGTCCCTTTTTTAAATATTTTAGTTTGGATTCTACTTCTATAGTGATATATTTAGTTGAAAATGTTGAACACCCGTACATAAATACTTTATTTGAAGTTTTATGAGGAAATTTAATTTAATATGTTCTAAAAACTGTAACTCCAAAAAATATCATAATTCTAATTTAAATAATTTTTTTTTTACCAATATATAATCTTAATTTTGATAGAAAACTTTTTTATGTTAATATATTCGATCATTGTGTATGTAGTAAACTTGTAAGAAATTATTAAATTTATATTATCTGATGTATGTATAGGAAAATTTATATTAAAAAATATATATGATTTTTATAGACTATAGTATAAGTTGATAGTATCCATTAGGATTTATATTTGATAATTAGGGCTAAAATTATACATCTTGTATTTGAAAAGTAAGGTCTTGTAAGACAGCTACGATATTGTAATGGTAGTTGTCGTACACATTATATATGGTTTCATTAGACAAGGACATTTTTAAATAATGTCAAATATTATTCGACACATCATTTTATTAAACATTCATAATTGTATGCATGATTATTTTTTATTTTATGTTAAAATTAGTTAATCATTGTAGATTCACAATGATTATTCATTCTTATATTTTAATAGTATGTCATTATCTTACTATCTATAGATTCATCAATATATATATATATATATATATCTCACTAATTTATTTTTACTCTTCCAAATACCACTACTATGTTCATTGTGAACTTATAAAAAATATTGTAACCATAAATACATAAAATAATACAACATGAATATTTGAAAATGGGTTACTAGGATTCTAAGACGAGTATAAAGATGCCCAATAATACTACAGTATCCAATAGAATGAGAAATGGATATAGAAATATGAGGGGTTATTCCATCACATTCTAGTATGAGACTCTATCCACTATACCAAATGACCCTGAAATGATGTATCTTGAATACCAAATAGTCTATATTTAGATGAATTATTGATTCATATAACATGTCATCAACATGAGTGATGAAGAAATGATAATGATACAAGTTGTTCAAATTTCATTCAGAGGAGATAAAATTTTTAGGACATCACCATGATATTGATACTAAAACCCAATGGAAATGATCACATATACCCCTTGAAACATCTTTACCCACACCTAATATCATGGTAATATGTGGTTATTACTAACATTTTTTGATATCCACAAGTCCCCAAAATCTAGGAATGTTACCCAAGGGCCTCATAAAAAAATTGGGGGATAATTTTTCTTTAAAGGGTAAAATTTCCAACCCAATATAACCAAAATAATGCGACATATATATGATGTATGTGTACCAAAATACAGTCCAATACAAACCCAAAATGAAGGTTAATATCAAATTACAAGTTGAACTATTAGGAATTATCTAATAGAACCAACATGAGACAATACCCAAAGATACAAAACATCAACTCCAAAAATCCGGAAAACTCCAAATCAATATTCAAACCCCCAGGTATCAAGAATCATTACTAATTCATTGGGTTACATTAATTTTACGTTTTTCTTGATTGATGGAATCTGTAAAATCATAATAAGGACCATGTAGGGGGTATGTCCACACTTAGTAGCATTTCCACAATACCTTCTTAACACATGAAACTATGATAAATATTGATAGAAAATTAAAATAAAATATTTTCAAACATTTTGAAATAGATTATTTTGAAATCAGAATAAAATCCACAGATGGAAATGAAATAATCTATTAAAACCACTATCAATTCTATTTTTCATAACCATCCCCTAATTCCAAAAATACACACATCTAATCATGCATGACCAGGTGAAAATTATATACTCATGAGAGGTCTATCATTGTTCTAGAAATTTGTCACAATCTAATCAATCACATGTTCCATAACACATTTTGAATCAAGCATAAGTAATATTTCAACCAATCCTCATAATATACAACATTAACAGAATAAAAAAGTATGCACAAAAACCATGCCAAAACCATTTCACAAAAACGATTCCATTCTTCAATACATTTAACCAAACATTTTCCATGTATTAAAACCATACGATAATTTTAAAATCGTGAAGAAATTATTTTCCACAACACTATACAATTTTAATTATTTTTCAAAAAAAAACATACAAAAATTGGTATCCATCAAATCACACAACGGTTTCATACCATTTATAGGAATCAAACCAATCTAAAACCAAACCTTCATGTTCAACACAAGTGATAATGAAATTAAGCCACCTATATGTCAAACATTGAAAAAAATGAATAATTAGAAAACAACTTCAAAAACCTAGCTTATATCTTATAGTTCCCGACATAGATCATATTCATGAAAACTATTTATTCAAGATATTATTAATAAAATAAAAAAGAACCTATATCTATACCAATTGGATTATATAGATGATCATAATAGATCATAGACTATGAAATAAAATAAAAAATCAAGAACAAGCAATTATTTATGAATCTAGGTCTCCAACAGACAATAGATCACCTAGAAAATGTTCATGGAACAACGGGAATTGCCTATTAATCCATTGATGGAAACCTAATTCATGTTATGGGAATATTATGGTTAAAATGGTTATTAAAAAAAATTGGATTTATAATTTTCCGATCTAAAATTTCACTATTCACGATAATGGAACACGGTTAGACAAACTGTACTCTAACCGTGCACAAGATATCATCTCAAGATAAGCATCACACAATTGTATCACATGGTTAGTAAAAATGTGTTCCAAAAATTTCTCCTCCACTTTATTAGAGTATATTGTTTCTTTTTGTAATTACCACGATTTAGGAAAACCATGCACAAAATGTGCTACTTCACATTACTCAACTCTTTCCATTTAATTGTTCCCTTGAGGTGTTCTACAATTTCTTATATCAATAACAAATATATGATCATCCATAGGGGCCTATGTATCATGAAAAAAAATCATATGATCCTCTCAAAACATAACATGCATATTATAAATTTACATAAAATACATAAATAAAGAGTCATGTACCTAAAACTAGTGGTGTTATATTCTCCCTAGAATTTGTGTTTCCATCCAGAGAAAGTAAACCCCCATATTGGTCTTGAAAAAGTTCTGAACACTTATCCAATATTTCCTTTTAATGATACCAGTTTTCCACATTCTATGACCATGTTTCCATTAAACCCAAAACAAACCATTTCTTTTTACATGAAAGGCTTTATCTTGGATGTCCACAATATGAATAGACACATGAACCAATGTAGCATATGACATTGCGTTGATGAGATCCCATAAAATTCCATGGTCAAGATTAGGTTGATACTTATTTAATTGAGATACATGAAATAAGGTATGTACTAAACCGATCTATTTTAGTGAGGACAACTTATATTCATCCTCACCAACTACGTTAAGAATCTCAAAAGGACCTATATATCGAGTAGATAACATTCCATTTTTTCCAAAAGGATAATTCCAAAACCTTGGTGAAATTATCAAGAAAACATGATCACTGACCATAAATGAAAATGATTGTCAAGTATAATCCATATATGATATATAATGACTCAAATCCATCTATAGTCTCTTCTAAGTCAACTGAATCTTATCAATTGTTTCATGCACAAGACATGGACCCACCGGTGATGTCTCACCTATTTACACACAAAAATGTAGATAATGATAAGTATGATTGTAAAATTCATCAAATTCATATATATATATATACATATATGGATTCTTGATTACTATTTTTGTAATATAACTCCTCTAATGAAATTTACACCACCTGTGTTCCTCCAAAATCCATTACATAGTCCCTAAGATGGTCCTCAAACATTTGGATCATCATCTATGATTTTCTATAAATTCGAGGGTCCTATTTCATTCTCATGTTAAAAGGATTATCATTGTATTAATATACATATTTCCCAAAAAAATTGTAAACATGTGATCTCTATGTAATATGATTGAGATCAGAACACCATGCCACTTCAACAATTCAGAAATATAGATTTTTAATAAGTCTTCCACTATATGGGATTAATGAATAAGGATACAATCAAATAAATTTTTTATCTGATGCACAATCACACATATGTAATCATATTTCCAAAATTATGTACATGAAATTTTGAAAACATTCCATGATAATATTATTCCACTTCTTCATAAGAACTATTAAAGAATCTAACCTTCCCACGGGTTTTTGGTGTTCCTCATTGACCTTCTATCAAGTGAGTTATATCGAAACATACTTGGCCACTACCCATGTCATGAAAAAACAACAAATATATTCTTTCATATCTCTATACATATTTTAAACTCATGGATGAATATACCATTTGGAATGGTGTTAGGAATTAATAATTTGTTCTTGACAATATATAGGAACTAGGATATAATATTTAAACCACAAAATTGAACTCCCATCTAGTTTTCACCCCCCAATGGTCTCCTCACCATTAATTTATGACATCAAAGAAACACATTTAGAATCATTTGACATGGAATTTATAACATTCTAAACCAAAATTGAATGAAATGAAACTACGATGAAAACCAAAATAGCAAACTAGTATATAGAATCCAAATTCACATCTTCAATAACTAAAATAAACTACCACTAATCCAAAACATATTTTTCTAAAAAATTATTAGAAATCCTGTTTAATGAAACAACTAATGTCTTTCCTTTACCAAGGGTATATATCATATAAAAGATGAATATTTGCAATTATTACATCCATTTTCATTCATTATATCAAAATCAATTCAAGATAAAATGTGTTCCAAATACTTATGATATATAAAAGCATTAAATTTTACACCAAAAGATAATGACATCAGTTATTTGATTTATAGACTATAGTAACTAATTCCAAATCATGTTTTAGGTAGTTCTTCTTATTCAACCATAACTACCATGAACCACAATAAACAACATGATCTATTTTTATGATAGTACAACTCTACCCATATCCTTATGCACTATAATAGACTACATTTCCCTATAAAGATTTTGAAAACTTGAGCATACGTATTGGTGTATGTATAGCCATAATCACTTACAAGGATTTCTTCCATTTCACATTCCTCTCCAATGGATCACCTTTCCTCATCAAAGAATTAATCCATGATTACAAATGTATAATGCAATGTACAAACCATCTTTTGTATCCCACTAAGAAAAGGATCATATATTTACCAAAGACATTCATCTGTTATTTCTAAGAAATAATTTATTCTCCCTTTTCACGATCTACATAAACCCAATTTTATGAAATTACATCAACAAGGAAATGTACCTATGGTATCCAGATATCAAACATTGATATCATTAAATAAAAATGTTTCTCATGAAATATACCCTACACTATTAGAAAAAGGTTTCTCATGATCCACCTTTGTCATAGCATAAACTATTATATCCTCTAGAAACACTTTAATATAGGAATTAATTTTACTTTGAAATATCTAATTCATAAATTACATTAATATTTCTAGTATATTCATAAGACAAATATTCCAAAAAATGAACTTATATTGGTTATATCTTCTTTTGAAAGATTTATTCAATACATTCCCCTTTAGAAAAAAATTATGGTGATATCATGGACATAAATATGTTTTAGTGAACCCATATTATCTTCTCAATTGTTCAAATAAGACAAAATTTCATGAAATTGAAAATTAATTCTTTATAATAACCTGGATAAGATTAATATATTTTACATAAATCCTAATAGGTCCATCTACCTAATTCAAAAAATAATGGGTGTTTCCCACTGATAAGAAATCGGTCTTGTTAACCCCATACTTTATAACTCCTCAAACATATCTTTTAATTACCTCACATCTTTTGGTTCTATCTGATATGATGGAAGTGATATTGTATTGTTCCATATTAGGATATAAATTATAAACTCCACTTCACTTTTGGGTGGAAATATCGACAATATTTAGAAAAATCATCATGAAACATGTCCAATACAGTTGGAAAACATATATTCGAGATGTCATATATGGATTCCATGAATATTATTGAAAATTGGTAAGATGTAGTTACCACAACAGTTATGAAGGGCCTTTTACCTCTGGAATCTAATTCCCAATCTCCTTTAAAGGGATGTGTAATACAATTTTTCTATTTTAAACTCAGCTTCCATGCATAATAATCTATATGGACCTCATAGTTTACTAGACAATCAATTAAAATAATCAAGTCATACACATCCATCTATATCATACAAAAATCCCAAAACACATTAATCTCACCAATTTTAATTGAACATGCTACACATTTCAAGGCTCCACCCTCTTGTTGTCCAAAAGGAATTTGGAGTCTCAAAATTTAAGGTATCACCTCAATATGTTAACCCATCATAAAAATGACACATGAAATGATAAATGAATGGGACTCATCCTTATTAGATTTTGATTTCATAGTCATATAATTCAAAAGACTATAACCTATAACTATTGGAGATCTCAATTAATCATCTATGATTAACTTTTTATCCTCATACAATTTCATTCTCGTTTTTATTTTCAATCTAATACACTATTGATATTGAAATTGTCGAGAAGTCATGGTATTCGTATAATGAACATGGATTTATCCATTATTTGGATAAGAGATATTCTTCTATACTCATCCCATCAATGTATGGTATGGTTTATAACCATGAGGTGTTTCCCAAAAACATGAAATTGGATAACTACAACAATATATTTGAAGGGGTACGATTTTTTTCAACTGTGACATGATCTAGGTGGTTCGATATAAAATCTCTTCATATAATAAATATAACCACATTGATAGTATCACACCTTCTGTTTTGGTTGAGGAGGAAGTTCGACCAAACCCGTAGTCTAATTCTATGTTATTCTTCTCCATGAGAATTGGTTTCCCTCATCTTCTTGTCTCCAGTATTGGAGTTCCCACTTGTTCACATATGAATAAACAAACATCCTATAATCATGTGAACCAATATGTCTATATTTCTACTATCACTGTATTGACCAATTTTGTATAATCATTTGTAAAAATCATGAAAATAATTTGAATGAATTTTTTGTTTAACCCCAACTAAAAAATTTGATCCTAAAATGATGGACATGCAAAAACCTATGGTGTAAAAGGAAAAAATTTCATAAATTTATCTGAATATTCTATTTCTATAAATTATATTTCATCAAATTAAAAATGTCGATTGTTCTGAAAATTCTGAATGTGTGAGGATAGAATTTTTTGTTGATAAATTCTTCAAAATCCTCACATAAAATATTGTAATATAATTGTTCCTAAATTTATAAATCCCTAAATTAGCATGATAGACCCACTAGTATATACATTTCAAACATCACATTCAGATCATATAGTGTTCCATGAAAATCAATGATTTTATTCATTCTATATAGCCACAAATATTATTTGTGTAGCTCTTAATCACCCCAAAATATTGGAGAAAGCTTCTTTGGGGACATAACATAATGATCCACATTAGTTTATCTACTATTTTTTTTCATTTTATCTATGTACTAAAAATACAAAATAATAATCTGGACTAACTATTGTTTTACATATAGCTGACCTATAACCACATTCTTATCAACATCGTCCAATTATTTTCTACGGTGCCTACCCAAGGAATTTATCAATGAGAAAAAAACCCCACATAATCTCACATAAAAAATATTTATGGCTTATAAATTTAAAATTGAAAACCCAAACCATATCGTAAAAATACTTTCCATAATTCATTAATATCAGATTTCAATTTATTTTTAAAATTAAAACATTATTTTTGGAAACTATTCCATTTTCAAATATTACAAAAACGATTTTTCACCAAATCATAAACCATTTAACTAAATGAATAATGAACTCCTAATGGGAATTAATTACAATCAAATTATGATATACTGTTATCAATAAATAAACCCATGATGACGAGAAAAAAATAAATTGAATTGTATCACTGCACTCATGTACCCAAACTCCATTGTAACTTGATGTTCATAACAAATATGGAATCTAATCATTTTTATGCTCTACATTTATATTTCTAAAAAACATACTCTTGGATACAATCCAAAATCAGTGACTGAACAACTCTTATCCAATTATTATAAAAACTGATATAATATATAATATCCCATGTGAAACCCATTGTCTTGGGATGAGGAAGTGGGTGTTACTAGCATTAGGTGAAATCCCCAAGACAGCAAAGGATGATAACGAATGCCAAGGGCCTCATAAAACAATTAAGGGGTGATTTTCCTTATATTTATAAAACAACAAAACCAAGATAAACATAAAAACCAAACCTCTATATGATGCATGAGTTCTGAAATACATGCTAACAAAAACCCAATCGAAAGGAAAATATCAACATATATGAAAAGAAGTGATATAAGAAAAAGTAACAATTATATAACAAAACCCAAAGAATCCAAACTAATACTCCCAAACATAACGTATCTCCAAATCCATATGCCCAAAAAAATGTATCAATAATAATCTCTAATCAAATGGAATACCTTACATTTACCAGCATCTCAATTGTTGAAATCTATAAAAGAAAAACAATCCCCAAGAATTGGGTCATTCTAAACTTATAATGTTTATCCCTAATAACTTCACAACTCTTACCATTACAATAAAACATATTAGAAAATCATATAACTAAGTTTAAAATAATTTACATTAATTTATATCAAAACCAAAATATTATTCCATAGAATGAGAAAAAATTATCTTTTTAAACCAATCTCGATTGTATATGTCATATGCATTCCATAGTTTTATGAATCCACTAATTTAGACATGAATTCCCTAGTGATATTGGAATACTCATGAGTGGTCCCTCATAGATCTGGCAAGTATTCACAATGCAACTACTACCATGTGTCATTACACCTTCAGAACTAAGCATTGTGTCATATTCGAATCGATCATTTTAAAATGATACATGATCACACACAAAAAATTATTCCAAAAAATCATAGTAAAAACATTTCATATAAACCAATAATTCCATAAAATCATTTAGAGAAATAATTTACATGCATCGAAACCCAAAAAAATGATTTTGAAATCATCATTTTAAAATCAGAAACCCAAGACACTTTAAAAAAAACAAAAAATATCATTAATTTTCCAATAAACTTTTACTAACATGGTTTTTATGAAATAAAATAAGGTATTCACAATATTTTCAATAAACTAAATCAATTTTAAACCAATTATTCAAGATCAAATCATGTGGCAATTAGAATGAGGAAACCTACCTCTCAAACAGTATAGAAAGTGATGAACTATAAAATAACATCATCAATCTTGAATAGACATTATAGATAGAGACATATATATTTTTAAATTAGACAAATTAAACAATATATTATCATTGAAACCATTAAATAACCTTGATATATCCCTATTGGAATTAGATATAAGGAACCAAGAGAGTAGAGGATGATAGATTTATTGAAATAGATGATGAATGATAACTTTAGAGTGATTATAGATCTCTAATGGACTATGGAGAACCAAAACATTGCTCCAAGAACCTAGGGAATCACCTATGAAACCATGGAATGAAAAGGACTTCAAGTTATTGAAATATTATGTAATAAGACGTGATTTATGATCAAAACCTAAATAGATCCCAGATATTCATATTTGAAATTTCATTGTGCTTGGTTACAGTGAACGATTAGATAAATTGTGCACTAACCTTGTATAATATACTATCTCAAGAAACAAAACACACAATTTGATCATAATTAAAGAAAAACCATGCAGCAATAGTGTGTTTCACCACTACCTCAAAGTTAATAGTTTCTCGTGGTCATCCAGACAGTTTAGCCAAACCGCATGCCGACTGTGCACATGGAAAATACTTATTGTTTTCACTTTCATGATTTTATGCAGTTGTTAATGGATTATATTAACCATGATCAATCCATGAACCTCTAGAATGGCCTGTAAATAATTACAACCCTTCAATAAACCCACAAACCCTTATATAAACTATATATAAAATTTATATAAATAAATAACTTGGTATGTACATGAAACTGTGGCTTCAAAACACCTACTTGAGAGATGCTCCAGACCGCCTCAGCTGTCACATTTAAAACCACTTGTAGAAAAAGAAATATATTTTGTTAAAACCATTTCTCTCATCCTCTAAAAAAATAAAATCACACCCTCCAATTTCTTCTAATTATCCCTTAGTTATGATATAATTTCTATTTCTCTCAAAATTTATTTTCTCACTCTTTTTTCATAAAGGATCTTTTATTCCTTTAAAAAATTGCATTCATAGTTTTCTCCCTTATTAATTTCTTTTATAATATTATATTATCCCTTCCATTCCCATTACTATTTTTTCCATAATCTTATAAAATTTGTATGTTATAATAATTATAAATGTTTTATTATCAATTAGTCGTACAAAATGAAATATGTCAAAATTGACATGTGGATTATATTTAGAGATTATTTTATTCTACGTGAAAAATATTTAACAATTATATATTAACGAAAATAGGTATCTAATAATTTTATCAATAGTTTTTCTAGAAGATAAATAATGAAAAATAAAATAACCTACTCTTTACAATAATAATAATAATAATATCATGGTCCATTGAACTAAATTATTTCATGATTACACCATTTACATTTATTGCGGTATTAACGATGACAGTTCAAAAAAATTGAGATCAACATAAGATAAAATAATATTGATGGTACTAATCTATGTTTTAATAAATGAATTATTTATCTTTTTATGTGCTAAATATTCCAAATATATATATATAATTTTTAAAAAAATATAAAGGTTTATGTTAAAATGGGGGAAAAATTGGGTTAACAGTTTACAATGTTTTTATTAAGTTTAGATTTTAAATAAAAATATAGAAATTTTTTATATATATATAGATCCCAAGTATTTCATAAAGTAATTTTTATATTCATTACTTTAAAATTGAAATCATATTTCTTTATAGGGGGCTCAAATTTTTTATGACATAATTATTATTTTTAAATAATGATATATTTTGAAATATGGAATCTTATATAGGATTAGTAGATAATTTTCATATCACTAATTTTAAAATATGTTATTGGCTGTTATTTAGTGAAATATAGAAGAAGGACTAATAGTATTAGAAATTAAGTATCTTCTCTACTAAGAAATTGGGATTTAACAACGCTATAAAAGTCATTTATCATCACTAAAAAATCCCTGATAATCGAGGCATGGTTAGAAGTCAAAAAAAAATTTAGCACTAAAAATACTATTAAATTCCCCCTTTAATAGTGCTAAAAACAATCTTAAAAGGTTTCTTTAAATGAAATTTTCATGCACATTTAAGGGCCCCCTTTATCACCTCTTTTTAGTGCTGTTCAAGGGGGCCATTAACAACACTAAAAAAGTATAGATAAGGCTATGATGATAAATGATAAATTATTTTTTTCTACACCCCACCCTGCCACCCTTTTATCAGTGCTTTCCACCGACCCCCTATAAGTTCTTTAGATAATCTCTTCCTCTTCTATGCATGGCCTTTCCTCTAGTAATTTTCGAACCATAGACCTCTCGTATATACATCAAAGCCATTTCCACTCCCCTATACTGTTTTATTTCACAATTTATGCTATATCAATATATTAATATAATTTTCATTACATATTTTCCATATATTTATATATTTATTTATCGTATATTATTAAATATATTTTATATGAAATATGATTAACTTATTTATTTATAAAATTAAATTTTTATGTGTGAATATATAAAAAATTTGTATAGATTTGTATATATTTGATAATAAATAAAATTATGTTATGAAAAATGTAAAAAATTGAAATCTATAATATAAATATGAATATAATACCTTGGAATAAATTTAGTTCCCCCTGAAAAGGGAAAAACCCCCATAAACGAGGCTTAAAATCCAACGATATTTCAAAATTTGGGGTACACCGACTAAAAACTCAGTTTTAGAGGGCTTATAGGTCTTTTTTGCCGTAATAAAATATTGTCTAGGGTCCACAGGGTCATGATGGTGTAGATCATGTCACAGGATTCTATTAGATATGTGGTAGAGCACAAACAGATACTCAGATCAAAACATATATCCATTATATGTTTGAGTTAAATTTTGAACTTATTTGGGATATTTTATTATTATTTTTATTTTTATCCACAAATTGTTATTAAATTACTGTTACTCAGTGATAATAAGCAAGTTATTAATTAAAAATATTTTTTAGTTATTTTATAATCCATTTTCACTAAATATCATATATTTTAAGTGTAAATGCTTAGTTACCTCATCTAAAACATATTTAAAAAATATATATTATATTTATATCAATATAAATATATAAAAATATAAATATATTATTTTTAATTAAATACAAATTTTTTAGTATACTTTTATCATCGCTTGTAAAAAATAGCTGATAAAGGGGGAACTTCATTAGTGCTTTTAAAAAAGTGCCGATACCCCCTCCCTTTATCTGAGAATTTTACAATCATTGATAATATACCCCGTTTATCAGTGATATTAAAAAAGTGATAATAAAGGTCCCCATTTAAGAACATTTTTTCAGTGCTCTTAAATACCCCCTTTAATAATGCTAAAAATTCATGTTAATGGCCCCTTTTAACATCTCTTTTTTAGTGCCGACAAATGGGGTAATTAGTATCATTTTTAGATAACACTATTAAAGCCCTAGTTCTATATAAATCAAATTTTTTAGTACTGCATGTATATAGTAATGATTTAAAATGAAATAGAATATTTCATTTAAAACAAGTGGTGGAACTAAAATATTTATTAAAAGAAATAGTGTTTTTATAGATTTCATGATATAATGACAATATAATGATATATAGTTACCTAATAAGATTAAAATTATAAAAATACCATAAACAATTTGGTCTACTTATCATATATTGAAATTTAATTTAAATATATTCTAAAATAAAATCTTGCTAAACATGTCATCGTATAGTGCATAGATAGATATGTTTGAGTGGTTATCCTTTGAATAAATATAAATATTATCATATATATATATATATTAACAAAATAGTATGTTTGTGGATTTTTATGATATGTTGTATTTATTATTGAGTTTATTGTGAATATAGACTACTTAGGAGAACAAAATTAATTCCCTCGTATAATTTTTTACATAAATTACATATATAGAAATACTTGTGTGATAGAATCATTAGTGAATTCTATGATTAGAACAAATTTAGTTTCAGTGAGAAAATATCCCCAATGTAGATCACCCACAACCATTCTTAAGTTATTTAAGACCATATTTTTAATATATTGTCCTATAAGTGTTGAAAGGATTATGATATTCAATTTATCTAATAGATTTCCTAGAAAAATTAATAGAAAAAATTAATTAAGAGTTTAAATCATTGATGTTCATGTTCATAAAATATTGATAGGTAAAATTAGATACAATATATGATCTAACAAACTAGATGTTTTGGTTTCTATAAAAAATTAAATTAAAATATAAGATCCCCAAAACATATAAAAACAATCTATGAGAGGTAATAAAAATGGAAAATTAATACACATTAGTTACAATTTTATATACTCTTTATATAATTAGTGATTCATACTTCATCTAACATAGTTTTTTGTAATTATTCTAACATTAATGTTATATACAACAATGTAATGGAAGTAAATATTCCATAGATGAATTAAATTTTTAAGGATTTTATAATTATATCTACTAATTTTATTAATTTAATTTTTAGTGGATCATTGAAGTATCTTGATTGATGAAATGATTTGAGCCATTGAATCAGGTGGTGTATATAGTAATGATGATTATCCCAACACTTTTTTTATAAAATATAGTTTTGTATTATAATTTAAAAATTATTCCCTTCTCGATTATTTTGTAATGATTCAGAATATAGTTCGATGGAACATGATACATAGTGAATCTAGATGTAAACAATTGTTTTTATCAATCTATTTTAATTTCATGGAAAATTATTTTCTTGATATTTCTAATGATGTAATCTATGATTATAGAGTGATGAATTTCATTATATTAAACTAAAAATTTTCAACTTGGATAGAGGTAGGTCTGATTATGAAATAAAATTGGAATAAATATAGTTTCAAAATTTTATAAATAAATATAGTAAAATCTTAAAATGAAAATATTTAGAATATGATGAGATATATAACTTATAAAAAAAATTCCCCAGATGAGGAATATATATATATGTTTTTGTTAATTAATATATAAGAATTTTCCAATGTAACATATTTATGGGAGATGAGGAATATAATGTTGAAATCTAATATAATAGAGGTGAAACTATTTTAAATTATTATTTAAAATATCTAATGATGAAAAATCAATGAAAGTACCATTTGGAAGAAAAAATTGAAGGCAAATTAAAATTTATTGTTAATCATAATACTCATCATGAAGGACAAAAAATGGATATGGATATTTATATAAACTAAAATATTAATATTTTAGGATTTAAAATTGTATAATTTGAGTATATTTTTCAAGATATATTTAAAAATACCTACATAAATAATTTTTTTTAAAAAAAACATTTACACGTGGAAATTTACTATAAGAGAAAAAATTTATGGTTAAAATGACCAATAATAATGCATTGATAAAATGACTTTAATGGTTTTTGTCACAAATCAAATTTACTCTCAATTATTACTCGCACCATCCTAGCCCATAGAAAGGCCCAAAGGGCTTTCCCTATCCCCATGTGATGTAACATGTTTTTGGATATCATTTATTATGTTTCGGGAACAATTTACCAGAGTATAGAATAATTAAAAACAGAAAAAATCAATAAACCCAATCTGAAAATTTATGCCAAACATGACTTAAATAAGAATCCTAAACGGAACTCATAGGTTTAATAATGTAAAAAGGTATAAAAATATATATTAAATCATCTGCAATATATTTCATGGGACTCCACGCGACAAGTGGTTGTCACCCACAAGCTCTCTCCACTACACTAGTCTATGGGAAGAAACTAGCAACCCAAACCGCCATCACCCGAAGCCTTGCCTTTACCTGTGTGAAACCATATAAAGTCTACTTACACGCAAGGGGTGTAAGTTGGGTGTGGGAATAATTAAAATAGGATAACTTCCAAATTATTACATATAGTAAGGAATACAAGATGAAAAAATACAATTTTTTGATAAACAAGAGAATGTGGCTATAAATTCTAAAGAATGAAACTTTTAAAGGTAAAAAAAATTTCAATTGAAAATTTCAAATTGTGAACAAATTTATTTCAAAAATATAAGATATTTCATTTCTATATCCCAACACACCCTAGGTGAATGATAAATACAAAAGAGCCAACATGTACAAGTCTTGTGAACACCCATAGGCACTAGTTACATCTGGGCCCCATGTACATCATATCATGGTGTAAAGTGACCATAGTAATATCAGTTCCCATGCAGGAGCCCCTATTAGGGAACATAACCTTAACCAAGTGATCCCCAATCATCATCGATCTAGTCTTTTAGTGTTTTCAGTGTCCAAATTTCTACGTGAAATAGGGATAAATCCTCTTCGGATCATTAGCATACTAGTACACGTCTGCCCACCTTGATACATGGGTTCTTCACTTGTGCTCATACAATTTCCACATGTTTCGATAAATAATGAAATTTTTTCATTAATTAACATCAAGTTATACCACAAAACATTTCACATGGAATATATTTAAAATACCTCTTTGAAAAACAATTTCACTCTAGTATTACATCAAATCAAAATTGGAAGCACTAAAGGATTTTAATAAAACCATTACATGAGTTATAAAACAACCCAAATTTGTATAAAAATTAATGGACATGTTAAGCACCCATTTGCACACAAAATTGGAACATAAAATCAATTATATAACAAATTCCTCAAAAACCAATTTTTCCCGCAATAACAATGAAGGAGGATTATGATAAAAATAGAAATATAGAAAATAAAACTCATCTAGTAGTTCTTACAAGTGGAACCACATTCCAAAAGTGTCAAAACCCCAAATCATTGAATAAATGTTCACCCAAACCACCACTGCACTACAATGGTCTTAGATCAATACTAAAAGCACAACATTATACCATAAAACCCAAGATAAATCGCTAGGATAAAATCCATACTTTCTAGACATTAATAAACTCAATAAAAATGGACGAAACCCAATGAAAATGGGGGGAGGAAGGAAAAACCTCCACTTACTTTAGAGATATTGAAGAAATCAACCCAAATCCACCAAAGGCTGTTTATAAAAGAAACCAAAACAAGTAGGGTGGATTTAATGAGTCTAAGGAGTTCAATTGGGGACTGAAGTTGGGAAAAGAGTAAAAATTAGATGATATATTGATGAAACAAATTACTTTCTCAAATCTGGACGATTCGAGATGCCCTGAGAATTTCTTCCCTAATTTGAGATGAAAATTAACATTAGAGAGGGTTACATGAACATTGGGGTGTTCCCATGGATTTTTGATTCGATTGGGAGGTTGAATCACAAAAAAATTAAAAAATATGAATGTGATGTTAAATAATTAATTAGTTTTAAAACAGGAATTTGGCTCACAGGTTGGCCTAATGCCTAACTAAATCACCAAAATAAAAATTGATAATTTTTTCCTAAGGGGTCCAAATAGACATGGTTTTTTGAATAGGTTGTGGTAGGCTAATTAATAAGTGTAATGGATGAAAATTTTTGAAAACTAAGGAGTTATTAAATAAAAAAACTGTTTTAAAATCAAAAAATGGGATCACTCTATGGCCCAAATCTTGAAAACTCACGATTTCCTAAAAAATGAATAGGAAACCACCAAAACCAAGTGATAACGGAAATTAAATTAAAAATACCATTAAATTATTTTATCTATGTAAAAATTTTCCCCACAATGAAAGTATTTCTACCTCGGATAGTAAACCCACAAATTGATTGGAAAACACGAATGGGTACTGTAGAGACCCGAAGCTTAACGTACATGGACATTACATTACATTTGTGGAATACTTAGTACATAAAAAATACACACACAAGGATCGTAATAGTTTAGTGTCTTTGGAAACTCGGAATAAAATCTTCTAATCGTGGTGAAAGATCTTCAACATCTCCCATAAAGATCTTTTTTTTACCTAAAACCTTTCTTTATATCCTGGGGAAAAGAAAACATAAAAGGGTGAGCTCAAATGCTCAGTAAAGGTAAACAAAAGAAATATCAATCACATCACATACATAAGCACATAACTTTTGGAAATCTTATCCTGTAAAAGAGATCATAATTTCATAACATGGGGTAAATCATGGCAGTGAAATGTAATCACAATAATCATAACTTAAAACATGAAACTTTATGGCATTCACGCATAATCATAGAGAATCATTTCTTGTTAGTCAAGACTCATTTCCAAGAATATCTTAGTGGACAAAGTCCCTTTCTGAATCGAGTAACCCTCGTTTCAGTCCTGTTTCACTGAACCAGTATAACCTACCGTTCCAGCCCTGTCTATCTCATGAGATATAAAATCTTTACCCAATGCATTGGAGGGAGATATAGGTCCCACCCATCTTATAATGAATCCTTTCTTATGTGTGCCACATAATCATAAATCATACATCATTGCATAACCCATGTAATACAAATTGGAATCTTAAACATCATGACATCATAAAACAATTCACACAAGACAAAGGAATTCATAAAAATAATTCAATCACAACATGATCAAATCAATGTAATAATAGGGATAAAAACAGAACCCTTTATTATCATAGATGGAAAATAATTTTGATAAAACACTTGAACTCCATTTTTGAGGAAAATATCCTTTCTTCTTCAAAAAACATTTTTCCTTTCATAACATGTCATACGACATTAAAATAAAAGAAGTTGATTAAAAATAAAATTGAAAACTTGTAAAGGAATCTTCTTGGAAATAATGTTTTAGAAATCCATTCATGTCGTAAAAAAACATTCTTCGTACTTTTGTCGGAAAAGTCAAAAAGTACCTCGTATGCAAAACGACAAAAGATTCCTTTCATACATATTACTAAAAACTCACCGAAGGGTAAAAATGGATTTAAAAAATTTTCGGTGGATGGAAATAATATTACATATTGATGAAACATGGATGTGGTTGATAAAATACACCCCAGTAAATACTTACGAATAAACAATCTCGGATAAAAATGAGATTGTGATATTTCTCGTACCTTAGGTCCGATTTGCTTCGTAAGTGTCTGAATCTCCTGTATAATGATTTAAATAATGTCATTGACTTATTACAGAATCATATTCATTGTTATGATATCATATATGGTTCACTTATGACATTATATTACCCTTTCTTTTGTAAATTCCATGTTAAAGAAGCGTTTTGGGTAAAATCGTTTCATTTATCGTATGTGTTTTGACTTGTTGTTCTTGACATTATTATTACTTATATCCTGATTTACTTACTTCCAGAATATAAAATATGATATATATATATATATATCATATATATTCAGTATATATATATATATAATAGATAGATAAATGAAATGAAAAACACCGTTCATGGAGACGGTAGTCCGTACGTACGCATGAACGCTGTTTTCCTTTCCTTATTGTCTTGAATGGAAGTAAGTAGATGACATAAATATATATATATATATATATATATATAAATCCAGTAGCTTTATAATTTCATATATTTCATTATTATTTATTATATATACTTTATAATCATTCTTAAGTGGTTAACATGGAGAATGAATCTCATCGCGTCGTGGAGACGGTAGTCCGTACGTACGCACGAGCGATGATATCGTTCCCATGGTCGTGGAATTGTGTTGAAGTGTATGTATACTATTTCAGTATCAATATAACTTTATGATAATCATGTATAGTTACTCATTACATCATTATACCCTTCCAATTAAGGTGGTGACGGAAAATAGATTACACCACGGCGTGGAGACGGTATTCCGTACGTACGCACGCGCGGTGATTTCCTTTCTCCGTAGGATGTATAGAAGGTTAATTAGAGTTGTTTAATTTTTATAATAATATATCAGTATGTAATTAATACTGATGATATTACTTTATAATGAAACAACTAAAGAATAAGAAGTTGAAGAAGAAAGAAATTGAAAAGATCGGTAATGGATATTACCTCTTCTTTGGAACGCCTCTTTGAATCCTCTACTTAGGGAACTATGATTGGTCTTTGAATAAGACCAGGACCTCTAGGATTATTCTAGGGAAGTGGAGAAGAGAAAATGGCAGGGGTTGGCCGAGCCTGATTGCTCAAATTAGTGTGAGGAGGAGGGGGAGGAGGTGTCCTTTTATAAGGGAGGAGAGGGGCACCTTAGGAATATCTCAAAATATTATTTTATATTAAAGTCAAAATCGGTTTATAATGGATCCAAAGGGTCTTTTTTCGAAGCTAAAGTGGGGATGGGTCGAAAGCCTATCATAAAATAGGATTTAGACAAGTTTAGGGTATTATTTTAACCTTATCAATTAGATTTAACTCTAAGTTAAATAATTTAACTTTTACCGTGTCTTTTTGTTTTCTTTCACTATATGGTTAATACACTTACTATAACAAGCCAAACTAACCCCAAATTGTATATTATTAATACATATATCCTTATCTAAGTTATTTGGCCGAACCTTAGATTTTTAGGAATAAAATAACTATTAATAATATAATATTTTATTTAAAAACTATTTTGTGTCAATTTTGACACTATTTGATACATGATTTTTGTGAAAGTCGTAACAGAATTATATGTTCGAAACAAGTTGATTACATCAACACTAATATATCTTAGTAACCTATAAAATTATTTTAATTCATAAAAAGTCTCAAATTACATTTATTGTGGTATTTATAATATCAATTATGTCAATATTTCATTAATAAGATAATTACTGCATCATCTCTGTGTCATATATAAATTAAATTATTTGATGTATAAAAATTATAAATAAAATAAAATTATGTAGGAAATCTTTTTATCTTTCTAATGAATATTTATTGTCGAATTTATCTTATGTACAACCGTATATTAAAAATGTTTTAGTAAATATACTTTGATTTTAACTCTTTTAACTCTTCTTTGAATTAAATAATAATAAATGTCCTAATCTAATCCAAGTGGGCCTAAATGGTCATATTTTATTCCTAAGCTTGTTTTTGGTCGAATTAAACTTGTACAATAGAATTAGGACATGTGTTAGGGTAATAATAAAATCATTTTTACCCTTAATTACCCTATTTACTTTTAACCGTGGTAAATAAAAGTAAAAAGTTACTATTCACCAAAAATTATTTTCATCTCATTGAACCACATTTTACTTACTGACATCAACCGTGTCTCTCGGATTTTTGAAATTCCATTCACAGAAGCGGTAAAATTAAGATTTATGAAGAAATTAATTTTTTTAACTACCACTTATTAGTTTCACTATTCATCAAAAATTGATGTTTTTCAGAACAATGCCAAAATTTCATCCTAAGCTATATTTCATATTCCGAATTCAAAAATGAAGTCTATTTTACCAAATTCATATCATAGAAGTTTCATTAATTAATTTTATAATTAAATCCCGCTGCTAAAACAAAGAGCGTGTTTTTAAGAAACAATATCTATCAAAAGATTGACACTTGTTTATGTCTAGTTTAAATGTGAAATTACATCCAATGACCAACATTGTATTAAATTTTAAAAATATATTCTAAATATACTTTAAAACCACTCAAATTAATAATTTATCACTATTAATTATTTCAATTGAAAAAGTTATTTTTAACTAAAATTTAGTAATTTTCACTATTCATCAAAATATGAAAGTTGTCCGAAAATCACCAAAATTTCACCTTAGGCTAAATTCGATACTCCGAATCCAAAAATAAATTCCATTTTGAGAGCTAAAATTTCTAAAATTTTAAAAGGTGGTTATTACTATTCATAACGGCTAGTTTTAATAATATTTTAACAGCATATCATTGTTTAGTGAAACTCAATATTACATATTACACACGCTATCGAGGAAGGTCGCGATTGCGTGTAATGCAAGGCAAGTCAATGATGCGTGTTGAGCAAGCTCCTTTCGGTGCAGCGTACAACACAAGACATTAGTGAAATTAAAAAGAATATTTTTCATAAAATCTCGGGCTGTTACATTCTACCCCCCTTAAAATGAATTTCGCCCTCGAAATTCGTCGGGGTTATAAATGGTTTACTATTCGAAATTTTATTTAATAGAAACCCACATCGTAAAAAGGAATATCAAAACCAATCTTTAAAAACAAAAGTATGAAACGTAACGGTTACCCAAATAAACTAATCACTGGGTTTCCACATAGGCGAAAATATGGATATGGAAGAGAAATCTAACAATCATGTTCTGATGGAGAGTGGTAGAGAACTTGGCTATGGAAAATCCAGTAATCACAAATCCATAAATTTGTGAAGATCTAAGGTACCATTTGATTCATCAGGTATAAGATCACTAGGACAACATTTTTGGTTTTAAAGATCATTTCCCTAAAGTTGAAATTTTGAATTAGAATAAATACTTTCTTTATTTTGGTACAATCTCACTGTTGTTCGTGCCTTGAACAATTTCCACTTCATCTCTTAAATAAATGAAGTTGAATTTGTTATTCGTGAAGTGTTAGCAGATTATGTGATAGAATGACGTGTCATTCCATCTGTCTCAAACAAAAGGTTAGCAAAAATTATATACATAAGTCGGTCTATAGTGAGATTAATCATATATGGTTCCTAAAATGGACTTATACTTCATATATCATACTACTTAATATAATAAAACTAGTTTCTACTAAACAGGGACTTCCTGTAGGCCAGTGGTAGGCGATAAAGGCCAGTCGCATTTCGGTTGTGGGTTCAATTCCCACAGCCTTGTCCGACGCGATGGGTTGTTGCTCGTCCTGCAGGTTGTCCTATTTCTAAAACTATATTACTATAACATCCCATCAATAATATCGAAAAAAACTTCTATCCTTAAACAATACTAACTTATTCCAACATAATCCATTCCAATCTTTAGTCTTACCCATAATACTGCTGTCCACTCTCATAATATAGTGAAAACAATTACCAGAGATTTAATACCATCGTTGATCCCCATAAGATATGTCTTGTTGGTCACATTCTAAACATTCAATGTCCATAATCATGTATTCTCTTGAATACCTTAGTGAAAACATGAATGCAGTTTAAAGTTAACACTTTCCACATACCAAAATCCTCATTATTCTATATACTCAAACCATGATATCACTTAGTCCTTATATCAATCATGAGCTCATGAATACTGTTAAACATTTAATTTTCTCCTTATCCCTCCATTATGCACATATCATCTAAATTCCAAAAATATCTGAATAACCTTTCATGGATACTGGTAACATTAATCATACACTTTCATAACTCAAGGAGAGGCAACAGTGTAACAATCTTTAGATGTCTCTTTATTCCATAGTACCATGATATTTCTTATACAACATTATACATGATAAACATGTAATCATTCCACTACATTCTTAAACCATTGACCGAGCTTCAACAATTCTTTCATCTCACATATCATTTGTAGTCTCTTCATCATCATCAACATAAATACTTCCCATACGACCATACTGATTATCTTCATGAAACTTTCCCTTAGGGCATTGGTTTGCATAATTCCCGTACATTCCACATTTAAAACATTTAACCATTGTTGATGCCGTAGCAATACCATTATCCTCATCCATGGTGTTAACTGAACCTTTTCCTTTGCACTTACTTGCTTTGTGTCCTTATTTTCCACACCCCAAGCATCTTCCAGTTCCTTTGAAACATTCTCCTTGATGCCTCTTCCCACATGATTTACATAGGGGAAATTGAACTTTCTTTCCTCTATGATCATCATGAAACTCCATCTTTCTCTTATTAGCTGAGTCAGGAAACTTACCAAATTTTACATTATTGATCATATTATGAGATTGCTGATTCGGCATAATAATGATGTTTGGACTTCCAAATCCCATTTCATTTTGTTGCTCATGAATAATATCATTCCATTGTCCATCATATCCTCCATTATCGTGAATCACCTTATTTCTAGCCATTTTCTAAAACCCAAAAAAGATAGTGTGAGAGGCAAAAATCATAATAAAGGGGGAGTAACTTAAATATCTAACATCTTTGATTTAATCTAATATCGTTACCATAGTTCTAGGACTATATCCTATATGTATACTTATCCTTAGGGGCATCCCTAGACATACCTTAGAAATATCTCTAGGGTTCTAACTAACGTTTTCGCATCCTAGTTTCCAAAGGTTGACTAAACCTCCCTCTGATACCAACTGTAGAGACCCAAAGCTTAACATACATGGACATTACATTACATTTGAGGAATACTTAGTACATAACAAAAAACACACACACAAGGATCATAATAGTTTAGTGTCTTTGGAAACTCGGAATAAAATCTTCTAATCGTGGTGAAAGATCTTCAACATCTCCCATAAAGATCTTCTTTTTTTACCTAAAACCTTTATTTATATCCTGGGGAAAAGAAAACATAAAAGGGTGAGCTCAAATGCTCAGTAAGGGTAAACAAAAGAAATATCAATCACATCACATACATAAGCACATAACTTTTGGAAATCTTAACCTGCAAAAGAGATCATAATTTCATAACATGGGGTAAATCATGGCAGTGAAATGTAATCACAATAATCATAACATAAAACATGAAACTTTGTGTCATTCACACATAATCATAGAGAATCATTTCTTGTTAGTCAAGACTCATTTACAAGACTATCTTAGTGGAAAAAGTCCCTTTCTGAATCGAGTAACCCTCGTTTCAGTCCTGTTTCACTGAACCGGTATAACCTACCGTTCCAGCCCTGTCTATCTCATGAGATATAAAATCTTTACCCAATGAATTGGAGGGATATATAGGTCCCACCCATCTTATAATGAATCCTTTCTTATGTGTGCCACATAATCATAAATCATACATCATTGCATAACCCATGTAATACAAATTGGAATCTTAAACATCATGACATCATAAAACAATTCATACAAGACAAAGGAATTCATAAAAATAATTCAATCACAACATGATCAAATCAATGTAATAATAGGGATAAAAACAGAACCCTTTATTATCTTAGATGGAAAATAATTTTGATAAAACACTTGAACTCCATTCTTGAGGAAAATATCCTTTCTTCTTCAAAAAACATTTTTCCTTTCATAACATGTCATACGACTTTAAAATAAAAGAAGTTGATTAAAAATAAACTTGAAAACTTGTAATGTAATCTTCTTGGAAATAATGTTTTTGAAATCCATTCATGCCGTAAAAAAACATTCTTCGTACTTTTGTCGGAAAAGTCAAAAAGTACCTCGTACGAAAAACGACTAAAGATTCCTTTCATACATATTACTAAAAACTCACCGAAGGGTAAAAATGGATTTAAACAATTGTATGTGGATGGAAATAGTATTACATATTGATGGAACATGGATGTGGATGATAAAATACACCCCAGTAAATACTTACGAATAAACAATCTCAAATAAAAATGAGATTGTGATATTTCCCTTACCTTAGGTCTGATTTGCTTCGTAAGTGTCCGAATCTCCTGTATAATGATTTAAATAATGTCATTGACTTATTACAGAATCATATTCATTGTTATGATATCATATATGGTTCACTTATGACATTATATTACCCGTTCTTTTGTAAATTCCATGTTAAAGAAGCGTTTTGGGTAAAATCGTTTCATTAATCGTAGGTGTTTTGACTTTTTGTTCTTGACATTATTATTACTTATATCATGATTTACTTACTTCCAGAATATAAAATATGATATATATATCATATATATTCAGTATATATATATATATATAATAGATAGATAAATGAAATGAAAAACACCGTTCATGGAGACGGTAGTCCGTACGTACGCATGAACGCTGTTTTCCTTTCCTTATTGTCTTGAATGGAAGTAAGTAGATGACATACATATATATATATACATAAATCCAGTAGCTTTATAATGTCATATATTTCATTATTATTTATTATATATACTTTATAATCATTCTTAAATGGTTAACATGGAGAATGAATCTCATCGCGTCGTGGAGACGGTAGTCCGTACGTACGCACGAGCGATGATATCGTTCCCATGGTTGTGGAATTGTGTTGAAGTGTATGTATACAATTTCAGTATCAATATAACTTTATAATAATCATTTATATTTACTCATTACATCATTATACCCTTCCAATTAAGGTGGTGACGGAAAATAGATTACACCACGGCGTGGAGACGGTATTCCGTACGTACGCACACGCGGTGATTTCCTTTCTCCGTAGGATGGATAGAAGGTTAATTAGAGTTGTTTAATATTTATAATAACATACCAGTATGTAAGTAATACTGCTGTTATTACTTTATAATGAAACAACTAAAGAAGAAGAAGTTGAAGAAGAAAGAAATTGAAAAGATCGGTAATGGATATTACCTCTTCTTTGGAACGCCTCTTTGAATCCTCTACTTAGGGAACTATGATTGGTCTTTGAAGAAGACCAGGACCTCTACGATTATTCTAGGGAAGTGGAGAAGAGAAAATGGCAGGGGTTGGCCGAGCCTGAGTGCTCAAATTAGTGTGAGGAGGAGGGGGAGGAGGTTTCCTTTTATAAGGGAGGAGAGGGGCACCTTAGGAATATCTCAAAATATTATTTTATATTAAAGTCAAAATCGGTTTATAATGGTTCGAAAGGGTCTTATTTCGAAGCTAAAGTGGGTATGAGTCCAAATCCTATCATCCAATAGGATTTAGACAAGTTTAGGGTATTAGTTTAACCTTATCAATTAGATTTAACTCTAAGTTAAATAATTTAACTTTTACCGTGTCTTTCTGTTTTCTTTCACTATATGGTTAATAAACTTACTATAACATGCCAAACGAACCCCAAATTGTATATTAATAATACATATATCCTTATCTAAGTCATTTGGCCGAGCCTTAGATTTTTAGGAATAAAATAACTATTAATAATATAATATTTGATTTAAAAACTATTTTGTGTCCATTTTGACACTATTTGATACATGATTTTTGTGAAAGTCATAACAGAATTATATGTTCGAAAAAAGTTGATTAAATCAACACTAATATATCCTAGTAACCTAGAAAATTAGTTTAATTCATAAAAAGTCTCATATTACATTTATTTTGGTATTTATAATATCAATTATGTCAATATTTCATTAATAAGATAATTACTGCATCATCTCTGTGTCATAAATAAATTAAATTATTTGATGTCTAAAAATTATAAATAAAATACCATTATGTAGGAAATATTTTTATCTTTCTAATGAATATTTATTGTAGAATTTATCTTATGTACAACCCTATATTAAAAATGTTTTAGTAAATATACTTTGATTTTAACTCTTTTAACTCTTCTTTGAATTAAATAATAATAAATTTCCAAATCTAATCCAAGTGGGCCTAAATGGTCATATTTTATTCCTAAGCTTGTTTTTGGTCGAATTAAACTTTATCCAATAGAATTAGAACATGTTTTAGGGTAATAATAATATCATTTTTACCCTTAATTACCCTATTTACTTTTAACCGTGGTAAATAAAAGTTAAAAGTTATTATTCACCAAAAATTATTTTCATCTCATTGAACCACATTTTACTTACTGTCATCAACCGTGTCTCTCGGATTTTTGAAATTCCATTCACAGAAGCGGTAAAATTAAGATTTATTAAGAAATTAATTTTTTTAAATACCACTTAGTAGTTTCACTATTCATCAAAAATTGATGTTTTTCAGAACAATGCCAAAATTTCATCCTAAGCTATATTTCATATTCCGAATTCAAAAATGAAGTCTATTTTACCAGATTCATATCATAGAAGTTGCATTAATTAATTTTATAATTAAATCCCGTTGTTAAAACAAAGAGCGTGTTTTTAAGAAACAATATCTATCAAAAGATTGACACTTGTTTATGTCTAGTTTAAATGTGAAATTACATCCAATGACCAAAATTGTATTAAATTGTAAAAATATATTCTAAATATACTTTAAAACCACTCAAATTAATAATTTATCACTATTAATTATTTCGATTGAAAAAGTTGTTTTTAACTAAAATTTAGTAATTCTCACTATTCATCAAAATATGAAAGTTATCCGAAAATCACCAAAATTTCACCTTAGGCTAAATTCGATACTCCGAATCCAAAAATAAAGTCCATTTTGAGAGCTAAAATTTCTAAAATTTTAAAAGGTGGTTATTACTATTCATAACGGCTAGTTTTAATAATATTTTAACAGCATATCATTGTTTAGTGAAACTCAATATTACATACTACACACGCTATCGAGGAAGGTCGTGATTGCGTGTAATGCAAGGCAAGTCAAGGATGCGTGTTGTACAAGCTTCTTTTGGTGCAGCGTACAACACAAGACATTAGTGAAATTAAAAAAAATATTTTTCATAAAATCTCGGGCTGTTACAGGTACTCTTCTTCAACACATGTCTTCCACTCCCATCAATCATGTGCATCATTCCCATGCTTCTAAAGAATCCAAACCAGTTGACTAGAATTTTATAGAAGAAACTTCTCTTAGAAATCAACTATCCCCACTGGCCTCTCAAAAATAGACAAATAGGGCTCTATCACCAGTTCTTCCCAATTCAGCACATCAGACGGATCCATGTTATACTTTTTCATCTGAGAGATGTGGAATATATCATGAACGAAAGTCTACTAAGAATGAAAGTCATAAATATATGCCACTATACCAATATGCATGGTGATCCCAAAAGAACCATTATACTATGTATTTTTCTTTACTTCTTTCCCAATCGATGATGGCCTAAACGAGGGGCTACATTCAAGTATACACTCTCACCCACAAAAAACTCTAGGTCTCGAAGCCCGAGGCCATCATAAGATTTATGACCACTCTACATTGTCAAAAAGAACTTCCTGATAAACATGAACTTCTCAAACGTCTCCAGCACAATGCTCGACCCCAATAGTGAAGTCTCACCTACCACATCCAAATATAGGGGGAGTGAAATGGATGACTAAAGAGCTCATCAAAAGGATCCATTCAAATCTTGGATTGGTAACTATTATTTTAAGAAAATTAAACTAATCAAATATGGATACATCAAGAACCTCCAACATCCAAAATACATGCATGGATCATGTCCTCCATGATCTAATTTTCCCGCTCTGTCTGACCATCCATTTGAGGATGGTAAGATGTGCTCATCTTAATCTATGACCCCAACGCCTTATGAAGGCCTTAACAAAACTAATAAGTTACATGGGGGTCTACTTCTAAGACAAATGTTGACAGAACACCTAGATGCCTTACCACCTCCTATAGATACAAATTTCCCCATTCATCCACTTTAGCATTATATTTGATTGGAATGAAGTGGGTTTATTTGGTCATATGATTAATCACTTCCCAAATGAAATTTTTACCTAAATTTGTATGAGGTAAAAAAATAATGAAGTCCCTGGTGACCTATTCCCACTTCCATGTCGTAATGGATAAGGGATAGAGAAAACCGGAGGGCCTTTGGTACTATGCTTTCAACTGCTTACACATGTAGCATCCCAACACCATGTCATCTATGTCTTCTCTCATACCTGGACACTAGAATGGTTGTCGCACATCATAATACATCTTGGTGGAACTCTGCTGGATAGCACACTGAGACTGGTGGATATCCTACTTCACAACCTTCTGCAGAGACTATGACCCTACTGAATAGACATTGAATCACAAGATACCCTCAAGAGATGATGACCAATCAGAAGACATCTCCCCACCATGAAGAAACTTCCTCGACCCTAGAAAAATCTTTTCATTGGGCTATTCTCGCTGAATCAACTTTATGAGAGAATGAGTCAACTGAATACTCTCCATGATCACAACTCCATTGTGCTTCATTGTCTCCATATACATCAAAGAAAAGATCTCCATCAGAGTCCACTTATTACTTAAATTTCTCAAGGATTTCACTTGTACTTTACTACTCTAAGAATCTACAACCACATTTCCCTTACCTGGGGTATTTGCAATGTCAATGTCAATCAACTACAAGTATTCGATCCAGCATCGCTATCTCATATTGATATCTTTCTACATGAAGATGAATGTAATGATTTTCTGATAAGACTGGAAAAAAACATCTCCCTAAATAGGTAGTGATGCTAAGTCTTCAAATCATGCATCACATCTACTCTCTACAAGTAAAGGGTGAGGAAATTTCTTTAATGTGGTCATAGTTGGTGGGATCCATATGCCACCAGATGATCATCGTGCATAAGAACACACCTGAGACCCATACCAAAATTGTTAGAATACACCACATAGCCCATTCTAGATTCTTTCATGATCAACATCGGGGTGTTAGTCAACTAACACATCAGTTCCTCAAAGGATTCTTCACACTCTGGGCACCATACATACAACACCCATTTCTGGGTGATCATGGCCCTGGGTGAAGAAAGCTGAGAGAAATCCCATGAAAACCACCAGTACTAAAATGTTGGGCTACCGAAACTCCTAATATTAAAAACATTTTTCGGCTTCTCCTATGACCTAACTACACTGATGATCTTCGGTTCCACCGAAACCCCATGCTCCAAGATCACATGCCCAGGAAACATCACCTTCCTAATCTATAAAGTGAACTTGGACAACCTTGTATATATGCGGTGATCCCGCAACGTGCCCAACAAGATTCGTAGATGATTCTCATACTCTTACTCAGATCCCGAGTAAATAAAGGTATCATCCATGAAAACTCAGATGTAGGAATCGAGATACCGATGGATGGCCCTGTTCATGAGTGACATAAAGAATACTAGAGAATTGGTCAATCTGAAGGGTGTAACCAGATACTGAAAGTGGCGATACCTGCTTTACAAGGCTGTCTTTGAGATATCTACCACTTTCACCATGATTTGATGGTAACCTGAACACAATTATATTTTGGAGACCCAATTTTCCCAATTCAATTGGTCAAACAAATAATATATTCTAGGGAAAAGGATTCTATTTCTTGATGGTTACCTTTTTCAGATTTTGATAATCAATACACAATCAGAAGGAACCATCGACCTTGTTTGCAAAGATAACAGGAGCGTCCCAAGTAGAGATGATCGGGAGAATGAATCATTAATATACTAAATCTTACGGTTGAATATTAAATTCTATTTATTATATGGGGTGTCATACGATATGAGGGAAGAGATATCGGCTTTGTTCCTGAGGCCAAATCGATCGAGAACTCCATGTATTTTTCTGTGGGTAAGACTAAAAAATCATCTAGGAATACTTCTAGAAAATCATCCACTACATGAGGTAGAATTCCATCAAAAGCGTGAACATAATCATATATCACGATTGACAATAACTAGAAGACACGATACCCCAAATCCAAGAGTGGTGGTCCTACACGACCCGACCAAGGATCCCAATCCCCAAGGCAAAACTAACGACTCCCATATGTTCCGTGAAACTAACCTGCTGCCTAAAGAAATCAATGTACACTTGAAATTTTACCATCCAATATATTCTATGTATCACATAAAATTTATCCATATCTAAGACCAAGAGGTCCCACCCCATCTAACCCCTCGGCGTGGAAAGCGCACATAACGAGCACCTGAGACCCTACTCCTTTTTCATTCCCAGTGGAGTCACCAACTCCATTGCAAAAGAGAAAATATCAGTTGGAAAATTCAGAATGTTCCTAAAATGGGAAGATATGAATGAAATAGAAGTACTGGTATAAAAAATGTAGCATTTATAAAATATGTAATGAAAATGGTACCTTGAACTGTCAATGGTCCCACCTCTGATCCTGATGGTGCCTGATCCACCGAATGAAGATTTCTGGTCTCTGTCTGAGAACGACCACTAGAATGTTTCTATTCCCTAAACAGGCTATTTCTATAAAATGATTTTTCCTTTCCACAATGACCACTAAATCATGATCCCCCTGTCCTTTACACCTCTGACACAGCAAGAACTCCCCTATAATCCACTGATCCTACCCCACTTCGGAGTGGATGTGCCATCTAGAAAAAGTTCCGCAAGTGTCACATACCTCCACACTGATAACATGCATTCAATGGAAAATTTCATGTTGGTTGGATGTGCCCTGGACCCCCACACTCGGGGCACAAGATGGACCTCGCATAAAAAGCCATTAAAGAAAATTGTGTGGAAGGTCGACATGAACTTCCAACCCTTTCCTTCCCTGGTCCTCCCACTTCCTTTCATTCTCAGAAGAGATTCCACTCCCCAGACTAGATAACATCCCTAAAAAAACATCCCCCCCCCCATTTGGTATATCTCCCCCTTACATTTCCATTAAACCACCACTCCATAGATTTTTAGATTGAATATGAAGACCTTGGAATATATCTCTAGCTATAGACACCTCTCAAACTTCTGGGTCGTCATATCCTAATTGGAGACCATTTCTGAAGCATACCAAACCAACTCAGTAAAATGGTTGGAATAATCCATCACATAACGATCCTCCAAAATAGGATCTATAAACTCTAGAGATCTATAATATTCCAAAACATCAGGGCAGTACTGGTCGTTGAAGATAACCTTGAAGTCCTTACATCTCATCTGCATGTGATTTCCTACTTTATGACCATATTCCCACCACCTTTGGATGAGACACTCAAACAAGAAAGATGCATATTTCACCATGAACTCATCAGGTTTTTCTAGGAACTCAATCATGCACTCGATCATTTCAATCCACTTCTTCGCTTCTCAGGGTTCTCTGATACCTTGGAATGTATGAAGATTGTTTTTCAGAAACTCATAGGATTTTCCCTTACATGGACTAGCCTCATATTCCCTAAATAAATCTAGAAGATGATTTGGTCCCTATCCTAGATCTTGGATAGCTCGAACGAAATCCTCTACTTGCGTCTGATCAAGTACTTAGGGAGAACTATCTCTTGATTCCTCCCGTGGGTGCATGGGAGCATTCTAGGGAGGGCTGTTTCTACAAAAGACAACAACTAGAAGAACAAAACTGTGTAAAAATGTTCTGATTATTTAATCAATAACATAAAATATAAATAATCCAAATTCATTAAACAAATAAAAGAAACAACTACTTCACCCGAACTCGATGTCCACGTGTAGTTTGCAGTCCACACATCTCACATAGAAGTGAAATCAAACAAAGAATTAAAATTTCCCATGGTGACTCGAGGTATACCACTAGAGGATTGGTCCATGCACCCAACTCATGACTAAAAAATCGAGCGTCAACTATCCTAGCTCGTTTCTATCCCATATAATCCCAAAATAGTAATACAACCCAAAAACATTAACCTGCCTTTGATATAATTTTGTAACGAACCAAATCTAGTCACCATCATTACAGGCACTAAACCTAGTACATATAAATGTTAAAATGGTGTTCCCTATCCCCCCGGACTGGAAAAATTTCTTAAGTATCATTTATTATAGTTTGGTAATGATTTACCTGATTTTAGAATAATTTAACATAAAAAACAATCAATAAACCAAATATGAAAATTGGTGCCAATCATTTGTTAAATAAAAATAAATAACTCAACACATAGGTTTAAACATGAAACAATAGGTCTAGATATATATAAAATTAGTAAAAGAAACATCCCAAGGGTCTCCACATGACAAGGGGTTATCACCCCAAATCCGTCTCCACAACACCGCACCAAGGGAAGAAACTAGCAACCCAAACCGCCATCACCCAAGGCTCTGACATTACCTATGTCAAACATGATCAAGTATACTTACACCCAATGGGTGTAAGTAGGGTACAAGTATAATAAATAATAGGATACCTCCCAATGTTTTCCATAAATTAAGCAATACCATATGAAAATCATTCATGTTTTTGATAAACAAGAAATAACGGCAATAAATTCTAATGAATGAAACTTTTAAAGGTAAACAATTTTCATAGGGAATTTTCAAAGAATGAACAAATTTAATTAAAACATGTAAAATATTTAATTATTTCATCCGAACACACCCAATTTCATTGATAATTACAAAATATCCAATGATCACTAATCTTGGTGACACCCCAAGGCACTAGTTAGTTTCGGGCCCCATGTACCTCGTATCTCAGTGTAAAGTAACCATAGTAATATATGTTCATGTGAACAATCCATTAGTAGGGAATAAAACCATAACCTATTGGTCCCAAACTATCATCAATATAGTTTCTTTAGTGTTGTCAATTTCCACATTTCTACGTAAAATTTGGATAAAACAACTCCGAATCACTAGCATAAAAGTACTCATCCACCGACCTAGATAACCGGGTTTCCCCCTTGTGATCAAACAATTTCTATATGTTTCTAAAAAAATATGCATATAAAAACCCAATTACATGTTATACCTCTAAAAATAGTAGCTGGACATTCTTTTCACCATTTACACAACTCAATGAACAAGGAAATGATTTCATAAAACAACTTCAATGTATACCACCTAACATTTCACATGGAATCTATTTAAAATTCTTCTTTGAAAACCAATTACACAACAATATTTCCAGAAAATAAAATTTTCAGAACTCAAACATTTTAATAAAACCATTACCATAGTTATAAAACAACCCCAAATGGTATAACATTAAATGGACATGTAAGTCACCAATTTTCACTCAAAATGGGCACATAAATATCAACTATGTAACAAATTCAACATAAATCAATTTTTTCATAAATAAAAATGAAGTTGGAATATGATAAAAATATAATTCAATAAATTATAACTCATATATTAGTTCTTAGACATGAAACCACCTACCACTAGTGTCAAAACACCATATCCTTGTGAGAAAGTTCACCCGCACCATCGTCGATGCATAAGAGTTTAATACAACATAAAATCACAAGATTAGAACTATAAAACCAAATATAAAACCCTATGTTTGGGTCCCTACTTTCTGGAAATTATTAAATTCAATAAAAATAGAAAAAACACTATGAAAATGGGAGAAACCCAAAACAAAAGGGACGAGGAAGGAATAAAACCCACTTACCTGGGATATTTTGAAAATCACCCAAAGTCCTAAAAAGGATGAATATAAAATCAACCAAAAATGATAGGGAGGCTCAAATGAGTCTGAGGAGGCCATGTGGTGTCTCGGGGGGGGGGGGGGGTTGAGTTAAAATTGAATGATTTATGGATGAAATAAATTGACTTCTCATATCTGGACGATTGAAGAAACCCAAAAACGTTTCTCCCAAATTCGTGACTCAAATGAGATCCAATGAGAGAGACATGAAAATGTGGGAGTTCCTAGGGATTTTTGCTTTTAGTGGGCGCTGGAATCATAGAAAATAAAAAAAATGAATGTGATAATGAAGAATTAAATTTTTCTAAAGTAGGAAATGGGCTCACGGGTTGGCCAAATGTCTAACTAAATCACCCAAATACAAATTGATAATGTGTTCCTATGGTGTAAAAATGGACAAGGTAGTTTGAATAGGTCATTGTGGGACATGTATGAAGTGGAATGGATGAAAAATGTAGAAAACTTAAGGATTTATTAATGATTTTTTTAAATCTGTAAATGGGCTCACTGTTTGGCACAAATATTGAAAACTCGCCATTTCCTTCAAATGTGAATGGGAAAACACGGAAAAAAAAATATTAATGCAAATTAAATGAAAAATACCATTAAAATAAGTCATGTATGTGACCATTTTTTTTGAATAGTATGTGTAAATGTTTCACTCACATAGAGAATAATTGATCTCCTATGAGAAATACTTACAATAACAATTTATTTATATAAATTCCATGATATCTTTATTGTTTACATGTGTTTAAAATTAGATAACTAAAGATGTACCAATGATTGACTAAATGAAAATTGAAAAATTATTATGAAAAAAAATTATTTTATCATTAAATTTTTACATGGATGTGAAAAAAGACATCAAATATTAATGCCATGAGAAAAACTCCAGATATGGAGAGTGGAATTAAAAAAATAGGATGAAACTATCACATTAAAAAACCAATCTATTTAAAAAAATATGAAATGTATTCATATAATATTTAAAATGTGAGTGATCGGATCTTAAAATTGATGAAATTATAATTTTAGGAATACATTTTTAATATAATAAAAATCGTTACTGTGTAGAAGAAATATATTAGAGGCGATTCACCTAATAATATAAAATAATGTGTGATATAATATTATAATAAATTAAGGAAAATATATTTTAGTTGGTATTATTATCATTTATTTAAGAAGTTATATAAATCATTACATTAGATTAATATGTTAGGTTGAATCGATTCATAAAACATAACAATAAATAGTTAAAAGTGCACGATTAGATTTTATTTGATTAAATAATTAATTCACATTTCATGAAGAGGTAAAATTATAATTCAATAATATTGATTAAAACCATTTAAGAATACAATAATACTTCAAAACATAAATAAAAAATTAAATTATGTGATAGTAGTTAATGTCTAATTTTAACATGAGATAAATTATCATAAAACGTATAATGTTTTCAATAAATGTGCTAATTGAGATGATCTAACCATTAAATTTACACCTTTTACATCATTTCATAATAATATGCATTATATATCACAATAAATAACACCCTATAACCAAAATGTTCAGTGAATGTTATATTAAATGAATAAACAAATTTACTCACATTCTATAATGTCACCCATTATTAGTCTTTTCACATTATACCCTTCTATGAGCATCAAAAATTATACTATTCATTATTAGATACATAATTTAAATATAATAATATTGGTGAGCTTAGATGCCTAGTGTGGGGTTAATGTAAAATATATAAATATTATTTATAATTTATCATAATATAAGCATGTGGTGATGAGAACATGATATAATAACATGAAAAAATAATAATAAAATCATACCCAATAAATCTTAAGTTGTAAAACAATACTCATGAATTTATTCTTTTATCATGATATATGAAATGATCTACATGACTAGAGAAAAATGTTGCAATAATTATGAGACACTAAATGAGAAAAAAATGAAAATTTAATGTCACAGAGATGTGAAAAAACATAAGAATATAAATAAAATTATTATGTAAAGTATCACAATCCAACAAAATCATTATATTGTATAAATAATCCAATACTATGTTTTTTTACTCCCCAGTCCTAGACATTCCACCTTGTTAGATATAAGGTGTCATTCTATAAATTGGAGGCTAATGTGATTTCTGTCTCACACATTACTTAAACATAGATAATTTTGTAATATAACATATCCAAAAATTTAATGATATAATATATTAATCATTATTAAATTCATATAATGGAAATATAATTACATTCCTACCAATAATAAAATATAAAATATACATATGTGATCCGAATATATCTGAAATCTTTGATAATTGTGTCATATCTTAATAAAATTGAGGGAAAGAACGTGAATTAGTAAAACTACAATAAGGAATGATTACAATCACTCAATAGAATAAAGGTGGTGATATTGAATAAATAATATCCCAAGGGAGATGCAATAATGATTTTCAATATTGAGGAGAAATGATATTTTAATTTTTATTATATATATTATTACAAAAAATAAAATACATATCCCTTACTTTTTGATAAATTTAATTTTTTAGAATGAAATAAATTATTATAAAATTAGATAATGGATGAATTTAAAAAACTAGTTAATATGGGATAATAATAAATTAATGTAAAACTTAATATGGTTGGTGTAAAATCAGATAATGCTTAAGGTGTTCATAAAAATATTCTTTTCAATCATTCCTAAATAAAGTCAATGATAATAGAAGATGAAATATGTACATAAAGTTAAAATTATATTAAATTAATATTTTTCAATAAATTAATTCATAATAGAAAATGAAATTTATAAAATATATATATATATATATATTGGTAAAATAATTTAATGAATATGAACATGGAGAATAAATATTCCTATCCAAAAAAGATAGCATAATTTTGACTACACTTAGAGGAATCCATTCATTTCATTTGTAATACTAAGGGAGGTAATATTGTTTAAAGACATAGAAACCCCTTATATTACAATATTAGAATATTATAAATTTCATTTCAGAGAGAAATTAAATAAATTTTTAATTAAAATGAATTTAGTCAAAGACACCCTTTAATTAAATGTGTGAACCGAAAAGAGACCCCTACCTTCAATATCACATTAATCAATCAGTCTATAAAAAACTATGTAAAGAATATTTTTATTATTAATATTTATTATAAACTCATTCATATTTATTTTTCTTAATACCATTGACTTAAAATTTCATATTTATGATGCATTAATTATTTCTTGTTAAAATTAATATTCATTTGATAACTGTTGTGTTTCCTTACGTTGATCTATTTGGAGATATATTTAAGGTCATCCTTTTATCTCCTCCATATTTTTCATAATTATGTCGTATGTTTTTCATTTATACAATACCATTTTCAATTTATGAAACTATTGTTGAGGGTTCTCAATGAAAGCATAAAACAAAAATTTTACTAATTATAGAAAAAATAAAATAGTTGAATAACTTGATGAACATACATCATAAAATTTACACAAATTAATATTTAAATAATATTAAATTAATCATGATTACATCATATTTATATAATGTATATATTATTATACTTTGAAGATTTAAATATTATAATATCATTCATGTTGGTGGTAAAAATGACCTAAATAAGAATATCTTATAATAGATAAAACAATATGAACATGTTATTGTATGTAAATAATATAAATTATAAATAAGTTTTTTAATTAAAAAATCAATTTAATATTGCATTGAATGTTCTTTCAGAAGTGGAGGTTGTGTAGTTTAGTGATGAATTATTAATGTGATTGCAATAAATTAGTTAAAACATTATATAAACTCTCAAAAATACCCTTGGAAATATAGGATTTTGTACTTATAATTCTGATTATTATTTCCAAAATAATTGAGAGGCCTGTAAGCAAGTTAATTTTTTTAGTTATTCATGAATAATTTATGAAAAAAATTCAGATTTATTGGGCATATGAGGTTTTCGTTTATAGGTTATAATGGTTTTTATTTTTATAAATACTCATTCTCTAATATAAAAATAATTCTCATTTTCTAGAAATTAGATCCAAAGTAGAAATATATTTGAGATAAGATAATGGGGTTTATTGTTCAATAAAATACACATTAATAAATAATATTCTATGAAATTTTACGAATTTATCTACTAATTTAACTCTTTGACCTCATTTTATCCTTTATAGAGGTGGAAAAAATTTACCTTGTAAACTTATTTTTATTCCAAATATTGGAATTAAATATATTACTTAATTTGGAAATGCTAATTCATAATTTTAGGGAAATTTCATGGGATACAATTTCAACAGTGATAAAAACTATAAAGAAGTATACATAACATATTAAAAAAATACAAAACAATATCTTTAATTTATAAAAATGAATTTATTATCATTACATAAAATGTAATAAACAATAAATGTGTTTTATTTTGGTAATATATATATATATATATGTATATAATTAAAATAATATTATTTTATATAAGTGATCATTTTTATATATTAAAAATAAAATTAAAAACATATGGGACTACAAGTCTTTTTATAATAGGACAATTTAAATTTAAATGATTTATCATTACTACTAGATAATTAATAATAAAATATTGAATATTTGTTCATCTATTTATATTTACAAAAATTATATTTCATTAAATTTAATAAATAAAATTTTATAAATGTTATATTTAAATTAAAACATATTATATATTATTTAAGCTCTATTTTTATGAAAAAAAATCATTAATAATTTAGAATTGATTTATTATTAATAATATTTACATAATCAATTTACTGGTGATATTAATTTATTTTCCTAACCATTAATTAAATATTTTCTTTTCATTAAAGAAACACTTTCATTGTAATCAATGTTATTCTTTTAATCTGAAATTGTATCATTATATTAAATTTAAAAAGTATTTATTGTATCAATTAAAATTTATTTAACTATTTAATATTCTTAGAAACGAAAATTCTGAGATTAGATTAGTGTTGTCTTTATGAAAACATATCAAACACATTAGAATTATTTAAGTTGAATACTTTTATAAAATTATGGGATTTTATATTATTGATGGTTGATATTGAAACCAGCTAACACAAAATTTATGAATTTTAATGAATAATAATAATATAGGATGCATTTTAAAATTTAGAAAAACTACTTAACTAATGATCATGTTTATAAAAAAACAATGAACATTGATGACGTAAAAAACAAGATCTTTCTACTATAACACACATCATCTAAATTAATGCTTGGAAAAAAATTAATTCCTTAAATTGTTGATTTAATTGTACTAAGTTTGGGATAAGATAATATTGACGTTTTAAAAAACATGAAATGTATTTGGTGATTTATTAGTACTATGTAACCTATATTAAGGTACCTTATAGTTTGTGGTATCATGTCTGTTTGTTGTGATTTTTTATAAGCCACCAAATACCTGGGGGGAATTGTACTGGGTACCTAATAGAATCATTTTTTAAAATTTTGTGGATAATTATCTCATTTCATAATAATATAATAACTAATAAAACCATTTCAATAGATTTTATTTTTAAAAATATTAAACCCCTTTATATAGTTCTTTTCATTCTAATATTCATTAAATTTCATACAGAGAAAACAATTTTTGAATCACTTCCAACTTGTTACTGAAGCTCACATTTTTATAGTAATACAAATCTATAGCCCAAAATATCATTTATTCACTATTTATCTAGTTATTGGATTTAATATGTAAATACACTTATTTATATTTTGTAAATATATCTCTTTTATTTAGGTTATAATATTTAAAACTTTCATGGGAGTTCTTCATTTTTAGATTAATAATAATAACTTTCAATATTTCAATATTTTATTTTAGTTACATAAAAATACCTAGTAATAATTATTCGTGTATTTTTATACACAAATATGTTGAAATATTACCTTCTTTTGGCCTTCTAATGTATATTCTAGTCATGTTTTTCTTAGGGACCTCCCATTTCTTCTCAATTTTTGTACTATTTTTCCTAGCATTGGAATGATACATTATTATAAAAATATAATATTGTCAAGACCCGTCCCCTGGGGCCCATGCCGTGACTACCCCAAGCCCACCATCCATAGGCTAGGGGTAGGCGACTAGCACCAAAGGTATAAATACATAAGGTGGGATGGCATTGCCTTTATAAATTGTAAACACACAGAATCAGAGAAAAAACTCAAAGAAAACACTAAGTAAAAACTGTATACAAAAGAAGTGCTAAAAAGTAAAGGGGTCGGAAATACAAGACCAACTATAATGTACAATGAAACTGAAAACAAGTATAACTCAATAATGGTAAACGGCTGTTGGATCGTCCACTAGGATGTCCTACCTAATGGGTAGGTACAGAAAGCCTACATAGCACTCCAGGTTCGTCTGTCACCTCCCTGTACCGACACTCAGTGGGGTCCACCTACGGGTACCGTCGAGTCCGGTCCACTCAGCCTTTGTCAGCATTGTCCGTCGTCTGCAACTAACACGATGAGGTGCGTGAAAAGCCTATACAGGGGTGAGTATAATGATACTCAGTAGGAAACCCGAGACCCTCAAAGTCTCACAAATCCAACAAAGATAAACCACAAAGTGTGAAATCAATAGATAACACCACTTTGGTATATTCCCATACATATACCTATGTAATCAAATGATCTATCTCAATCATGATGTAAACTCAAAAGTTACTGACTCAGCTCAAACTAGAATTTTTATTATCGAAACCTTGGATGATGGAGAACTCATCCTCTGTCTAGTACAACGGGCTTTCCCTGACACCAAGGCGCTTCCAATAATCCGTAGAGTGCTGAAGTACTCATTTTGAGTACTGTGGGTCTGCTGCGTCACCAAGGTGCACCCCACCATGGTTCTGCCGCATCACCAAGGATCTCCCCCTCGTAGAATTCTAAGGTACTCCTCCTGTCGAGCATCGTGTGTCTTCCGTGACAAGAAGGAGATCCCCACTACAGGTCTGCCGTGATACCATGGCCCACCCCTATGGGCTGTAGAATCACTCTGAGTCAAACAGTCAGCAATCGTCAGGTCCTAGCCTTCATCTAGGTCTCCGTTCTCTATCTGATATTCACCGGAAGGATCCTCTCCATGAGCTACTGGGTAATACTCCAACTATCCTGAAGAGCCACAAAGAAGTATCTCAACGGTCGGCCACATCATAGGGGTCTCAACGCAATAGACTACGTGTCAATCAGAAACCCGGTCTATTAGTTATTATCCTTTTAGTCCCGAGGCCCCTGTTGGATTCGTGCATGATCCATCCTGACCATATCTCAACTATTCTTCAAGCTCTGGTGGGGTATAATAAAATAGACCGTTGCACTCCAAGAATACTAGCACCACTGACAGTTCGTCAAATGATCGTCTGGTGACAGAGATATGGACAAAGTAAGAAAAGGGTCAGTAGTGGGACTAGGTCCCGTACAACTTGATCGGACCGACCTTGCCCAACCCCGTCTGGGCGAACCCGGTCTGGGTCAACTCGGTTAGACCTACTAGGTCTGGCCCTACACATTGGGCGGGCCAGCCTGTTTGGTTTGGCCCGGCCTGCAAGGCCCCTCCCAGCATGTTGGGAAGGCGGTTCATCTCGGGCTCGGGGCCAGTTCAGCCTAGAGTGTCTCGAAGGCATGGCTTGGAATGGCTCGGCCCAGAGGGAGAGGCCGAGCTAGTTCATCCAGGGAACCACGAGGGCGGCAGTAGGCCGGTTCGGAAGGCCCTGCTTCTGGGAGATGGCTTAGGCAGGGCACAGCCGGGCGGGCCGGCGCGTCTCGGGCAGGGCTCGACCAGGCGGGTCGGCGTGGATCGTGCAGGGTGTGGCCGGTCGGGTTGGTGCTGTTCTGGTAGAGCATGACCAGGCAGGCTGGCAGGCGGCCGGTTCAGGTGTGGCCAGGCGGGCAGCCAAGAGGGCGGTCGTGCAGCGGCCGGGCAGGCGGCCAGGCGAGCCCGCTATCAAGGGCCGCGTAGCTGGGCCGCTAGTTTGGGGTGGCCAGCGGGGCGTGCACGGAGGCCGGGTAGCTGGAAGGACGAGTGGCTGGAAGGCCAGAAGTCCAGGCCGGCGCGGGCTGGCGATATTCGGTCGAGAGAACTATAGTGTCGCGAGGGGCGGCAAGATTCGCGGAGGCCGCAGGTAGCCTGGCCTTTGTCATCGCCTTGTCGTAGTTACATCACCATGTTGACGAATTCCACACGAAGAAAAATTGATGGAGGATGTCAGCCCATGTTAGGTTAGCCCGCACCCTCCGCATTTAGGGAGGTATCACTTGTCTTATCATGAAAAATAGATGAACAATAGCATATCCACAAACAATTCCTTTCTAACAGTTTGAAGAAGATAAGGAAAGGAATAAAAACATCATTTAATAAACCCCTACCATTGATTGTCAGTCATCGTTCAATAACGGAGTCACAGAAAATAGACGAAGAAGATCATCATCATCCACCTCCGTTGCATGCTTCCAATCCCTACTTGTGTCGACTATGGAATATTCTCCATGCCAGTTGGTGTCTAGGAATGAATTCAAAGAAGGATTATCGACGGCGTTCATCATTGGAAGAACACGTTCTTCGATGGAATATGAGGTTCCTCATTGAGAGCTTTCTCTTCAATCACCCAAGTGAAATCATTGTGCCAAAAATAGATTCTTTAATCTATTATTTCGTTGGAAAAAATTTAAAATGGTGAATTAAATTAAAAGTCTCCACCTCATTAATTCACTTGTGTTGGCATGAATTAATTGAGGAGTTGGAAAAAATTAAATTACGGGAAGGTCAAGAGGCTCTCCCTCATTAATGAGGGAGAGTTGAGATGTTGTACACTCCTCCCCTTAATAGGGGTCGGGTAGTCCCCACCCCTATTATTCAGATGGGACTTTATGTGGTCTCAGGTGGTCCCCACGTCGTAACCTCTAGTTGGAGGTTATGTTAGGGTGGCCCCCACCACCATAACCTCTCATGGGAGGTTAAGGTGTGGTTGTCCTACATCCAACATCCATGAGGATGTTTTAACTACCAATCACCCACATGGATGCTTAAATAAAATAAAGTGCAGCTCACTTTATTTTATTTCTTTTCCAAGAAAACCCAAAAATGAACTTATTTTTTCGACTCACTATTGTCAAAGTTAATGTATTATTAAGCGAATACTGGCTCTATGAGTTCAATGGTGCCCTCATATTTCAATTTCGACCACTGGTTCAAATGTAATAAAATCCCGCTCGAACATTTACTGAGCGAACACGAACAAAACTTTAGAAGATGATTCCGGGCACACCGGGCCTCGTAATCAAAGTTGTGGTTCATCTAGTTCATATTTATCTAGAAGATGGGGGTCACCCCGACAAAGAGGAGGATAGTGCGTTTAAACCTTGACACCATTGCTTGGGAGTTGGGGCCACTCTCCTGATGAATCCATGGAAGGACGAAACCATTGAACCACGTATATGAAGAGCTAGACGACTAAATCCCGCTCACCTTGGAGGGGGATGTGGTGACGCATGAGAAAACTGTTGTGCTGAGACACTCATCCCATGACAAAAATTGAAGTATTTTCTAGGAGGTCACCCATCCTTGTACTACTCTATCCCAAGAATGCTTAGCTGCAGAGTTCGAATGGGATTTGGTGCATTAATACTGGTCTTCCGTGGGAAGGAATCCTGAACGAAACAGATGCAACACTGTCAATGACTATACCCAGTTGAGTAGACTTAAAGAAAACTATTGAAAACACACACGCAATCAGTGTTTTCGTGCACTAAATCGGAAATCAGAAGTTAGGGTCCTGGTGTATGGATACGTCGGCCGCAACACCAACACTGGACTCCCTAAATTGAAACCATGTTTAGTACCCCTAACACTATTTCTTCATAGAAAACAAATATCAGAGTCCTAAGTTATACAGTTGAACCGACTCCTCTGATACCAATATTTCACAACCCATCTCTCGGGGCCCATTCTGTTACTACCCCAAGCCCGTCTTCCATAGGTTAGGGGTTGGCAACTAGCACTAAAGTCATAAATTCCTAAGCTAGGAAGGCATTGAATTTATAAATTTTAAACACACACAATTAGTGTACCAAAAAGAATCATACACTAATTAAAAACTATATACAATAGGTGTGCTGAAATGTAAAGGGGCCGGAAATAAAATCCCAACTGTAAAGTACAAGGAAACTAAAAACAAGTTCAATGGAAGAAAGGTAAACAACTTCCAGATCTTCCTCCAAGAAATCCTACGTGAAGGGTAGGTACAGAAAGATGACACAACACTCCACTTCCATCCATCTGCTCCATATAACAACACTCCTTGTGATCCACCTCTGGGAACAGTCTAGTCCTATCCACTCAGCCTCGGTCAGCATTGTCCATCGTCTGCAACGAACACAATGAGGTGTGGGAAAAGCCTGTGAAGGGGAGAGTATAACGATACTCAGTAGGGACCAGGAGACCCTCAAGGTCTCATAAATCTAACAAGGATAAACCACAATGTATGAATTCAAAATATAACCCCACTTATTATTATGCCCATACATATACCTTATTTATCACGTAATCCATCTCAATCATGAGATAAATCAAAAGTTACTGACTCATCTCAAAACATTATATTTATTATCGAAACCACGGATGTTGTAGAAAACCTCCTCTATTGAGTATAGTGGGCCTAACAAAACACCAAGGCGCTTCCCACTAACCTTGGACTGCTGATGTACTCCTCTTGTTGAGTACCGTGGGTCCGCTGTGTCACCAAGGAGCTCCCCACCATGGGTCTGCCACATCACCAAGGCACTAACCCTAGTAGCCTGCTGTGGTACTCCTCCTGTCGAGTATCGTGGGAATACTGCGGCACCACGTCACACCCCACTGTGAGACAACTGTGACACCATGGTGCTTCCCATAGGGCTAGTAGAATCAATCCGAGTCAAATGGTCAGTTGTCATCAGGTCTTAGCCAGTTACTAGGTCTGTGTACTCCGTTTTCTCATTACCAGAAGGATCAGCACCATGAGCTACTAGGTAATACTCAAATTCTCATGAAGATCAACAAATAAGAATCTGGAAGGTCCACCACATCATAGGGGTCTCAACGCAACAGATGACGCGTCAATCAGATTCATATTCTGTTGGTTATTAGCATTTTAGTCTCGGGGGCTCCAGTTGGCTTCGTGCATGATCCAACTTGACTATATCACTAATATACCCTGAGATCCAGTGGGGTATACTCAAAGGGACCGTCATGCTCCACGAATACCAGAACCACTGATGGTTCTTAAAATTATAATCTCGTGCCAAAGATATGGCCAAATGAAGTAAAGGGTCAGTAGTGGGCCCGGGTTCGGTCTGACCCAGTCAGACCGACTCGACCCAACCCAGTCTGGGCCGACCCGGTCTGGGTCAACCCAGTCAGACCTGTTGAATCCGGCCCAACCCATTGGGTGGGCCGGCCTGTTTGGATTGGCCCGGTCCACTGGGCCCATCCCAGCAGGCCAGGAGGGCGGTTCGGCCCGGGTTCAGGACCAGTTCAGCCCGAAGCGTCGCGAAGGCACGGATCGGCGTGGCTCGGCCGGAGGGCACAACATGGATGGTTCAGCCAGGGTGCAGTGAGGGGGACCATGGGACGGTTTGAAAGGCTAGGCGGTGGTCGTGTAGGGCGCGGCCAGGCGGGCCGGCGTGATTCGGGCAGGGCGCAGTGAGGCTGGATGGCGTGGTTCGGGTAGAGTGAGACCAGGTGGGCCAGCGGGCAGCCGTTTCGGTGCAGCCTGGTGGCCAGATTAGCAGGCGGTTAGGCAGGCGGCCGAGCGAGCGGCCAGGTAGGTAGTCTGGTGGGAGGTCAGGCTGGATAACAAACAGGGCGCGGCCAGGCGGCTGGTTCAGTGTGGCCAGCAGGGCGCACGCGAAGGCCGGACAGTTGGGAGTCTGGGAGGATGGTAGGCCGAAAGGGTGGGATGGCATGGGCATGCGGTATTCAGCTGGGAGCACTGGAGCGCCACATGGGCAGTGCGATTCATGGATGCCACGAGTAGCACATCCTTTTTCATCACAGCCTTCGTCACCTCATCGTAGTTACGTCTCCATGGCAAAGAACGCCACAAGAAGGAAAATCTACAGAGGATGTTGGTCCATGTTAGGTTGCCCCGCACCCTCCGCATTTAGGGAGGTATCACTTGGCTCATCATGAAAAATAGATGAACAATAACATATCTGCAAACAATTCCTTTCTAACTATTTTAAGAAGATAAGAAAAAGAATAACATCATCAAGTAATAAACCCCCTACTTTTGATTGTCGTTCGTCATTCGTTCACGGAGTCGTGGAAAGAAGACGAAGAAGATTGTCATTTGTCGCGTCCGCTACACACTTCCCATCCCGAGTTGCATCGGCTATGGAAGATTATCCATGTTGGTAGGTGTCTGAGGATGAATTCGAAGAAGGATCATTATCGGTGTTCTTCATTGGAAGAACGCGTTCATCTTTTGAAGATGAGGTTCTTCATTGAGAGCATTATCTTCACTATCCCAAGTGAAATCGTAGTGCCAAATAATGGATTATTTAATCTATTATTTCATGGGAACAAATTCAAAAGGGCTAATTAAATTAAAAGGCTCCACCTCATTAATTCACATGTGCTGACAATAATTAATTGAGGAGTTGGAACCAATTAAAATAAGTGAAGGTCAAGAGGCTCTCCCTCATCAATGAGGAAGATTTGAGAGTTTATACTCTCCTCCCATTAATAAGGGTCGACTGGTCCCCACCCCTATTATTCAAATTGGAGGTTATGTGGTCTCAGGTGGTCCCCATGTCGTAACATCTCACCGGAGGTTATGATTGGGTGGGACCCACCACCATAACCTCTCATGGGTGTTTAAGGTGTAGTGGTCCCACCTCTATATTTTATGAGGAGGTTTTAACTACCACTCACCCACATGGAATCTTATATAAAATAATGTGTAACTCAATTTTTTTTATTATTTTTCCAAGAAAACCCAAAAACTAACTTCTATTCTCGACTCACTACTATCGAAGTGAAAGTCTTCTTAAGATAATATCGGCTCTGCGAGTTTAACGGTTCCATGGGATTTCAATTCTGAGCAATGTTCAACAGTTATAAAAACCTGCTCGTACGTTTACTGAACATAACTGAACAAAACTTCAGAAATTGATTCTGGTCACACCGGGCCTCAGAATCATGTGCCATAAATTTTCACGGACCCATAAAATTCCCATGTATTTAATAAAAAAATTTCCACATAATTTCTGGGTCTTTACAAATATTTTTATTTATAATTATTTAATCATTGAAATTTCAAAACATAGACACTGCATTTTATAATGAATATATGTTTCCACATAAAAACACTTTATTAATTATTATTGCACAAAATATACAATGTTATCCTAAAAATTATAATTTTTTTCATTGTAATGTTACTAATTATATATGTTACATTGTTTGATTTTTTTATACATTATATTGAATTTTCCACATTTAAATTATAATAATATAAAAATACCATAAAGGATTTTGGATTGAACATTTTCTTACAGGGGATGATTTTATTGTAATTTACCCTGTAATTACTTCACATTGATTATTATAGATACATTATATGTTGGTATATTCTAGTAATAAATTTCATTTGAAGGTATTTTATATATTTAATAAAAGGATATTAATTATGGGATGTGATCATGATTCACTGATTATTCATAACACTTTTTACATTCCCCAAGAAATGGTTTTAATGTTCATTAGAAAATGTTTACATCCATTCCATTCTCAAATGGAAATTATTGAATAACTTATATTCAAGATATCGTTTCCCAAAAATCTCAATAAATTCTCAATATTAATTAATGTCAGTTATATAGTAAATTAGATGTTCTGTGGAATATACACCAATGGAATAACATTAATATTTTTTATGAAATTTATAAACGAATCTTGGTGATTGTGCTATCTCATTTTTCAAAATTTATGTATTTAATTTCCATACTATCAAGGTTTGGATATATACGTATTTGAGATGTTGTGACGTCCTATTTTTCTTGATTGAAAAAAACATAACATGTAGCTCCATGGGATGTGTGTTTATATTTTATTAAATGATCTCAAAATGGGTAATGCATCAGATCATCAAAGATCAAAGGATATTGATAAAATTTTTATAGTGGATCCGTTTCTGACTTTTCATAGCTCTCATACAGGATATCATTTATACTACTTAGTGTTTATTATTTTATATGTTATTTATATATGACTTCTATGATTTTTTGTTCATGGAAAATAGTTTTGATTGGTGCTACAGAATGCGCATGAATGAACTTGTATTCAGATATGTGTGTATATATATATATATATTAATATCAATGAACAACTAGAATCATTTAATTTAATTTTATTACAGTGGGAAATAGGTTCCTAATTAATTTTCTCTATAATTTATTTTTATAAGAAGGTCATAATAGTTTTTTAGTAACATCTTTTAGTGATTCAGTTCGGTTAGAATGATGGCAAATCACTTCCATCTATTTTTTTTAATAATATACCTCATTTCTTAAACATGATATCAGTTACATTAATTTTCAATAATTTTTATATTGCTACTAGATTTAGGTACTATTCTACTATATGAGTCATAGACAATACATATACTCTATCGATATACATTAAAATATCTTTTTAGTGGGAGTCTTCATTTTGAGTTGATTTCAAATGATAGAAAAAATTGAATTGGTTGTTTGATAAAATTAAATGATAGTAATCCGTTGATTAGAGTAATAGGGAATAAAAAAATATTTATCAAAAGGATGGAAATTTATATCGCAAAAGGAATGGGAAATTATTATTATGATGTATGGTGAATATTTAAAAGGTATAATTAGGGGTCGTTATTGAAAATCGGATAAAAATTACAGAAAATTTTTCAACAACAGAAAAATAGGGAATATTATTACCAATCCATTGTGAAAAAAATTAAAGAACCTAATAACTTCATGATATGATTCAAATAAATGTTTTTGAATATTTTTCATGTCAAGGGACAAAATTATAATGTTTATTCATATTATTTTCTTATTATTATTTTGAGATATCTTGAATCATATTTATTAAATTGACGAATGAGGTTATGACCTATATCAAATGTTTTGAATGGTGGGATAAAAATTAATGTTTGAGAATAATATGAATTATATAATAAAAATGTTAATTTATTTTGATACCATTTTAGAATATAATTAATTTGAAAAACATACTATAAAACAAGATTTTTCATCAATGATAAGACTATATAAAAAATTATGTGTTTGAATTTAAAATTATCATTATAAAAAATATAAATAAGGCTCCCCTACTTGAGAGACGTCCTTAAAGGAACTATTCTGAGGAAGCATTGAAAAATTTGGTATATACTCAAATATTTTTTTAAATTAATTTTTTAGAGTAACTGATTCCAAATTATATTTGGAGTGAAACTAACAAACTCAATTGAATTTTATAATATTAAAACATTTTACATCAAGAATAAAAATTTTACTAAAATAAAATATTTATATTTATTATGTGAGGTAATATTTTTTGGGAATTCAATTTGGATTAAATAATAAAATTTATTTAACAAAATACTCAAAAAATCATGACATTATGGATATAAATGTTATATAAGTAGTTTATTGTAATAAATCAAGATAAATAATTTTTTTTGGGAGATCTATAGACAAAAAATATAATTATGAATAATTTATACATAAAATTAATGTATATAACTTTTATCGGTCTTCATCATTGACATGAAAATTGAAAAAATTGTTTCATTCAGTCATTCTCCAAATTAACTACAGTGAATAATGGATATACTAGATGAATACATCAGTATAAGTGAAAAAATATCCTCATATCAAAAGGTATGAATGAATATTTTTTTGATGTATTTCTGTTATCTCAGTAAGATACCATTAATATTGAATAATTGGTGACAAATTTGTAATAGGTTAATTCCTAGAATGGCGATCTTACTCAATATTGATGATAAAATTCTATAAGATGGATTTTACATTGAATAATGAGTGAAATTTTAAAATATGAGGATAAAAATTATTTAATTATATGTTAGGGAGGATTTATATAGATTATATAAATAACTACACTCTTTTTATATTGATTAGGCTTATAATAGAATATAATGGAGTTAAATGTAGGAATTCTTAATTTCGTTAATTATTTAATGGATAAAAATCCCAAAAAGTAGTTTTCCATATAAATTGATGATATCAAATTATTATAATCATGTAGAAATATGTCATTGAGTTTTACGAGTTCATGATATAATATTATAAAATATCTATTAACAAATAAATTACATATATTTTTGGATTCATATTAGTCATTTAAGAGATTATAAAATTTCAAGTCATGGAGAGTCCACCAAAGCATTGTAAAATAAATCCAACAAATCTAAAATCACATTATTTATAATTTGAAAACATATATTGGCTGAATATAATGTCTATATTATTTTATAACATCACTATTTGGTCATCATGATGTCATAAAACATGTTATATATTTAAATGGTATTTAATTTTTACCCAAAAATTCGACTGTCTCGAGAAATTATGAAAAATTCACCGTTGGATAATTTTGATGGCCTGATTCTAAAAATAATATTAATTTTATCTAAATAATTTTTTAAATATGTTAATATTTTCTTTTTACAAAAACTGACATTTATCAAAAATTCATGGATTTTGACAAAAACAGCTTTCATGCCTTAATAAAAATTACAATTATATTCAAAAAAATTATAAGATCATTTATATTTAATAAAAATTATTTTAATAGTAATATTTTATTAAAATATTTTTTAATTGAAAAATCCATTAATTCATCAAAATAGATTTCTTAGTTGGATATTAACTAAAAATAATATTTTATCTTTAAAAACTATTTACAATGTAGCAATAATAAAATGAATGTATATTCTTTAATATATACAAAAACAATATACATAATCATAGTGCTTGGGTCTTGTTAAATAACCATTTATAACACCTTAATTGAATTGAAGGGTAAGGTGTGCGATGGTGATAGAATATTAGGGTGGCTTAGATAACATCACTCGGGTGGTGATCTCTATCAACTTCTACTTCTCCTGTAGAAGGTTCCGTTCATGCATCACGTATTTAAGCTCAGTTTGGGCTTGGTCAATAGACAATCCTGATGACTCTACCTCATTTATGAGCTCCAAAAAATGGTCTTCGTATATGTCAAGTCTACTAGATGAGGTCATCACTTCTTTTGTCTGAGTAAATTGGATTTGATAGAGCCTTATATATATACTAATCATGTGATCACTATTCAATGGCTATATTAGCAATGATCACAAATTTTAATTCTATTTTGAAATCCAAAAACATAAAACCAAGGAAGTGCATACGTTTTTTATGATCATTCTACATAATAAGATATTTAATTATATCAAGAAGGATTTTCATTAACAAATGTTTTGGTCGTTACAGTATTGAGTAATGATTTATATCTTATAAGATAGATATTACTGTAATAGAAAGTAAATCTAGTTAAATAATGCAGGGCTATAAGGGAAAGTAAATCTAGTTCAGTAATACAGGACTGGAATGACAAGTTACCCTAGTACAATATTGGACATTGTCCAATATGATTGTCTTGGTGCAATGCCTTTTCTACTATATAAATCATGTTATGTTCTTATCTGTTTTCTACAAGTCCATGTTTTACATAAATGCTATTTTCTCACTGTTCATGATTCTATTATGATTTATGCCTTATGTATTACCAAAATTTATTTCATGGCCCAAGATTTTGGTGTTTGTTAAATGTTGAATGTTTTTTTTATGTTATGTTCATGTTTTTACAATATTATGTTTATTTTTTGTAAGATATTTTCAATGATTACCCTTAATGATAATTTGTGCTCACCCCTTTTCATATTTATTTTCCCCCATGATTTAAATATGGGTATTAAGTAAGATGTGTCAAAATTGCATTCCAGTTATGAAAGATAAATCATGAGATAATGTATATGTTTTATGAACAAGTTATTTATGTTTCCCAGTTTCCAAATGCAATAAACTAATACAGTCTTTGGGTGTATTTTTGTGTAATTTATTAATTGTTTCTCAAAAGTAATGTAATGTATGTGTACGTCAGGCATGGATCATTACATTATGAATACTATTTGTGGATGAGATATAAATGTAGTGGGTTTGAGTTAAATAATACATGTGTTTTTAATTAATATTGAATGGTTTTAATTGTATAAATGGAATAAAAAATGTAATTTATATATTAAATAGTAATGTGTCTGGATGTAAACATTATGGGGATGTGAAATTATCACTTATGTGTGTCCCTTTTACTATAGAATTACTCTTATTATTGGTTTGAATGATGGTTGTGAAACATGTTACTTGATATATTGTTTTTATATAGATTTTAATTATTAATGTAATTATATGGGATTTTATTGGCATGAGATATGATATGGTGTAATTTTTTAGAGTTGATAGTTTCTTGTAGAAACACACATATGACATATAATTTCATGAAATGTTTTGTATGAATTATATTTATTAACACTATTTAGTGAAATTTATGATGATGCACAGTGGGGGTCTTTCATGGTAGGGGGACAAGAATTATTACTAACAAGTTCAGTATACCCAACATTGGTGATGATAATATGATGGTTCTCAAATATATGTAGGGGACATACATGGAAGGTATTGGGAATGATGTTGTTTTCATTTTTGATTAAATTAACCCCCCAATTCATGGATAGAAAGTAGTGTAAATTTCATGGTTTGGGATATATGATAGTACAAGTTATATATGTGGAATTGTAATAGGATCTATGGACAAATATTTGTTGTTTTTATATGTAAGGGATTATGTTTTGCTTGTGTTATGTGATGATGGTTGATGGTATGATATTTTTATTTCATTCAACCAATCTAAATCAAATTTTGTCCTGGAATCACTAAAGAAACCAATTTCAAAGAGTATGCACATATTTTTTGATATTTATGAGAGACTATGATAGTTAAATTGGCCATGAGTGGGATGTTTTATTTTATTTTGTGAAGGTATTTGTTTTTCTATTAACGAAAATATAGTTGGATACCCATGGTGTGGGGGACATGGTTGAGGATGTTGCAGAAGTGGAATGTGATGATTATAGATATATTTTATATTATTATACTTGTTAATCAATATATTAGTTTATGAGGTTATATATTTTACACATTATTAATCATGTTTATTTACATCACATATATTTCAATTTTTGTAAATGAATATACTTCTACGTAATCCCATGTGTTCACCCATCCATTCTATTCTGTGTGTATATAGGGTAATCTGATGAAGATTTGAGCTATTGTTTTGGATGGTTGGATGGATTTTCATAATGAAATAGATTTTTCTGTACCCCTTCATGTACCTTATTTGTGTAAATTATTTTATATATGATTATAATTTTTGTCAAGATAATTTATTTATTGAATAGAAATTATACAATGATTATTGGTGGATCTCCTCTAATATCAATTTTAAAAATTATTTACTAAGTATAAAGGCCATCATTAATTTTTATATTCACTTATTGCAAGTCACCAAACCATGGCCTATTTGAGTTAGTATTTGGGGGTTATTTCATCTCTTTATTTCCCTTCTATGAGAGGATCCATTGGAAATGGGTCATGATATGGTGGTATTATAGCATTGGTTTGAGAGATATTATGATGATCTCAGTTACGAACATGGGAGAGTTTCATGGGTGTAACACATTGAAAATTTGATATACATTTCCTTTTAAATATCACATGATTTATTTGATATCATGCTTTATATGCCACACATAATATAAGTATTTAGTTAAATTCTATTAAATTAATATTATTGGAATGTATATAATATAACATAGGAAATAATTTTGTGGTAAGAATATGAATGTACAAATGGTTCAAATAATGTATGATGGTTTTATATAATAAAAATATTATGATTAATTAAAAATAAATATATACTCATTTTTAATATATGGATTTAATGTTTCAAAAACAAATTATTCAAAAAATGTTTTCATTGACATTCTTAAGGGATATTAAAATCACTCTACAGAAATTTAAAAAAAATATTACTGGGAGGATATTATTTTTTAAAAAGTAAATCAAAAATTATCCTATTGTTCAATTTTTTTATTTTTTTAGAAAATAATATTATTTTAATGAAACAGGACAAAAGTGAATTTTTTTTAGAAAACTAACATTTCCATTCATGTATTTCAAAACTTCCTTTTTTTGAATTTCTTCCTAAAAATTCATTAGTTTGTTTTTTTAATAATAGTAAACTAAATTTCATCAAAATAGAAATTATTTTTAATTTATCTGTAAAATTATTTTTATACATAAAAATGCATCTTTTTGGAAAACCATTCTTCATCAAATTTGGATTGATTATTTTAAAATAAACTTATTAAATGTTATAGAAATCTAAAAATATAAAATTGATAAAATGTTTTAAATAATAATTTATAAATTAATAATTTAGTTGAATTTCATTTTTGGTCATAATTATTTATAAAAATATTAATATTATATTCCCATTATTAAGGTTATATTGGGATTAACGTCAGCTTATACTAAGAGATAAGTTTATTATTTCAATAATTTTTTTAAAAGATATTATATTTATTATATTATTTATATCATTTGAAAAATAATCATCGATGATGATTAATTATGAAATAATATTTATTGTTTATGATAATAATATATTTTAATCATTCCAAAAATTCCATGAGTGTCCTCCCCCTCCATTATTAAAGGATAGTAACTATCATCTCTTCTAACCTCATAATGATCATTTCTGATCATATAATACCTATAAAATTATATTTCTCAAATCAATTTAATGAAACAATGTTATTTTACTAATTATTATACAATCCTTTAAATTTATAAGGACTTAGACAAATGGGTTCCACAATAGTGAGGTCTAACACTTAACATATTACATTCAACTTTATTTCGTTTTCCACCTTCTCCAAACCTATTGAATCAATAATAACATGTTGAATACAATAAAATAAATATATCTATATTTTATAATCATTATTGTTTAAAAAATTACACATCATTTCCATTTAATGGGAAATGAAAGTATCCCACTTTCTTACATGAAGACATACACCTCCACATAGGGAAACAAATATTTTTTGATAACTATATTTCATTGTAATAATGATTTATTTAATAAACCTAAATTATATTTATGATATTATTATGATTATTTAATGATAAAATATCATTTATGTTGTTTCCTTATTTTCATTACCAATTGAAAACATTTTCTATGTATATATTCCAACTACAATCTTCATAAATGTTGTAATTAAATTTATACCACTCTATTTTATGAATGATTACACAAATGTGTATAATAAATATATATATTATTTAAATAATTATTATAATTCAGGATATGTTGGAACCATGATCAAATGCACATGTAATGAAACATCATAATTGAAAAATTCCTGATAAATGAAACACTTAACATGCGAAAACATCTATTTAAAAAAGGAATTATTAATAAATTTTTGTTGAAATTTTATAAGTGGTTCATATGTCATATAATAATTATATAAATCTTTATTTTATAATTCTATAGTAAATTTAATTTTATTATATAGGATGTTGGAGGGCATATGAAGTAATAAATACATAAGGCAAGTGTTTTATGTAATAATATTTTTTTTATAAGGATTCTTTATGCTTTAATTTTAGATATAGAATTTATATGATCTATCTCATAAATATCTCATATATCCGTCTCCAATATTTATTCTTGTAGAATAATTGTTTTCTATTCATCTTTCTCTCTTTTTGTACTCAAGGCACTGAAATATATGTATTTATAGAAAACTGACATTATTTATCCCTAAGGATTGAAATGAGTTTTCTTCTATATCCTTTATTTCAAGAATGATTTAATATTTTTTTAAATAAATGTTATTTTAGACAATTTTATCCATGATTTATTTTTTTATTTTTTGTGGTAAATTATTTTTTTCATTTTATAAATATTTTAATATTTACTACTGATGTGAAAAGAATAATTGTCTTAAGGATTATTAAATGAATTGAATTTCCCATAATCATAAACACTCAAAGATTTTAATATTACATTACCCGATTTCATTCAATTTTAAATGAAAATATATTCCTTAATATTTAAGAGGTTTTTTAGATTTCAAATATGTTATTTAAAAATGAAAAAGTTATTTTCCTCATGAAAAAAGTTCTATTTTACCATTAATGTTACTTTATTATGTGAAAATATACATCGATGTCATATTTGATTCACTGGATATATAATCTAATGATATCATATTTATAATCTCCATTGATATTTTATGATTATGATGATTAAATACAAATGAATATTTTTTTCAATGGTTTTTGTTAATAATAAATGAATAATTTTGTCATGATATTGTGAAATATAAATGTGATAAAATTTTGATTATGTGAACGGTGGGTCGATTATAGATCATAAATTCATTGGGTAAGGATAAATTTCATATCAGTTCAAATGGTATTCTCGTGGTTATCCCATACATTAAATATGGTAAATGAGTTAATTTACCAAACCTATAAGTGGGTATAAAGGATGTCTTCACATAGACAATGTAGGTGTATGTGTGGTTATACCATTATTAATAGGTGATAAATCACTTGGCGGGGTTCCTTAAACTAATATTTATATTATTATTATTATTACAAAATCAATTCCACTCTTTTTTAACACTCTATGTTTTATTGAATTATTATTTTCTTCATAAATTATATTTCATTAATATCTTGCACTACACATAAAAAATTATTTTTACTAACTGAGACAAACTATTAATATTAATATTTATATAATACCATTATTAACTATATGAAATAATTTGTTGAATAAATAGGAATATTAAATAATAAATATTCACTATAATGGTTTTATTAAATTAAAACATATTGATAAGAAATAATTAATTTTCGACAAAGTATTTTTATGTTTCTAAAATAAAAATTTCTATAAAAAACTCATTAAATTTTGTGAAAAATAATGAAATTAATTTTTGAAACTTTTATAAAATATATATGAAACAAATCTTCATTTTTGAGTGAAAATTTTAAATTTATCATAGAGTGATGTTTTAATGTTTTTTCTGAAAAGATTATTTTTTCAAGGAATTGTGAGAAATAATGGTTTTTATTAATGTAATGGCTTGAGGATTTGGGGTCCATTACATTGTGAAAATATGATGTTTGAGGTGTTATGGGTGGTCTGGAAGGCCATCCCAGCTTCTCGGTAAAGCTTAAAACTCCTCGCATTATCCTCGGCCTACCGGTAGCCTTGGTCTACCCGTAGCCTCGGCCTAACGGTTGCCCCGGCCTACCAGTAGTCTATGTCTAACGGTTGCCTCGGCCTACCAGTAGCCTCGGCCTACCGGTCGCCTCGACCTACCGGTACCCTCGTCCTACCGGTAGCCTCAGCCTATCGGTAGCCTCATCCTACAGTTAGCCTCGGCCTACCGGTAGCCTCCTCCTACCGGTAGCCTCGGCCTACCGGTAGCTCTCACCTACCTCCACATGTTTTTCCTGTAGTGACTCCTTTTTGTGAGAATTGGTTTATAAACCGTGTTTTGACCCCTTTTACCCTGTCTTAAATACCATTAATGATGATTAATTAAATGATTGGTGAGGTACCCTCATTAAATGAAAAACCACGTGTTGGTCATGCCTTTAATCGTGTTTTCAGAAACGCCTGTAGGTCATCCTGTGAGGATTCCATCCTTGGCTAAGGAGGTGTGCGTCAGTTTTAACAGCCCCAAAGGGCGGGGACCTTTTAATTTGGACTTGTGGGGTGGGCCAGCCACGTGGTCTACCCACGATCCCGCTTCTTTCCCGGTTTCGAGTTTTTTCTCTCCATATCTTAACCATCCTGGGAATATTGAATCTCAGCCTTTATAACCTGAAGGCGTCTCTTCTCGCTGGTTTTTTCTTTTTCTCACCCTATGCTTAGAGTACCATTCCTCCCGATGAGTTGTACCCCCATTGCGAAATTTTCCTTGCTCACATTCCATGGAATTCCTACTACTCCTGATTTCCAGTTTCCACGCGAGGACGTAACGTCGATCCATGATCAATAATGTAGGGATCATACCTTTGTCTCTCCACCATGTCTATCATGCGGGGTGGGTGTTCTATGGTTCCCAGAAGGCAGTTAATCAATTATGTAATGAATATAATCACTGGTTAAAGAATGGGGATGAGGATGTTTGTTAATGTTGTTACATGATTTTTATCCATGCTTTCCATATGATGTTGTTATGAATTGAATGGGTTTAGGACTACTGAAAATCACAGCCGTTGTGGGCCTTTGTTTTTTCACCTATGCTATGATCTATTTTATGCTTTGTCTAGTGATTGGGAATCATCTATGAATTGGTTAAACACAAAAACTCAACTGTTGAATATGATTTCCCATTACCTTGTGTGATCAACCCAATTGAACTAAATGATATAAAAGAATGAATTATGAACATTGGGCTGGATCAGATATGGATTAGTGAACAATGGGGATGTGAATGGTGTGGTTGGAATGACATCAGTTGTTGTGTGGCTGTGGTGGTGTTTGGCAGTAGGGTTGCAGGTTGGGTTGTGAACATGAATTAGTGGAAATTTAAAAGTGAACGGGGTGGAATCATAATGAATTGTTGTGGGATAACAAATGGTTTGTTGGGTTTTTCTTTGGTTCCAATACCTTGAGGGATCTCACTAATCCCTTTTTTGTTGTGACATCACAAGTGAACTAGGAGTGAATGCTTATTTTACCCAATGGGTTTCCATCCTGTTTTGCTGTTGTTTTATCTGTATTTGTGCCTGTTAGTTTCCTAGTAGAGAAGGGATTAACTCATACTGAACTATTATGAAATGATAACTTGAAGAGGGAAACTGGGAACTATTTGTTGTGTAACTGTTTTCTGAGGCAGCAGTGCTTGTGCACATCCTGGTATCTTTTTAAGGAGCTATAGGTTGGTCTGTGTGTTAATATATATGTAACTATATGTTTTGTGTTTAGTCACACCCCACCCGTGTTGGGCACTTAGTGTTGGACACCCCATCTTATGGGGAAGGGAGTTTCCCCCTAGTTAATCTCATTCCTACTCCCTCTTCCCTCATCTGTGATGGCTGGAGGAGACCATACACCCAAGACTCTTCAGGTAGGTTTCGATTGGTGTGTTGTAAGCCCAGGACTCTTCGAGAAGGATTTTTTTTCCCACGTGTCTTTGGGATGAGGCCCAGGTATGTGATGGCAGGCATGTGGATGGTTGTGAGGCCTAGGTGTGTGCGATCAGAGATGTGGATGGTTGTCAGGCCCAGGTGTGTGTAGGATGGTATGTAGATGGTTGTGAGGACCTGGTGTGTGCAAGAAGGAAGAGCATGGTAGTGTCAGGACTTTTCCATTAGGGATGAGCTGCTAGGTAGTGGGGGAAATGGTGGTGCGCAGTACCCAATGGTTTTGTTCTTTACTATTACATTACTACTTGTGTTATTTGGTGAGTCTCGACAGTGAGGTGGATGGATAGATTCCTTGATTGATGTTGGTTCTTCGGCTTCTCATGGTACTTTAGGACGTCTCCCCACTTGTGCACGAGAGCTATAGGTTTTCATACTGAGTATAATTTCTATGCTCACCCTACGTTTACTTTCACGTTTCCAGGAGGACTTTGGAGGTCGTGTGGGACCATACTAGTCTGGATGTTGGAGTTGTTTTTGGTCGCTGTTGGTTTCAGCTTAGCCTTTTTCCTTTACTATTTGGGGTTGTACTTTGGAGTTATTGTACTTTGTTTAGTTTTATTATTAAATCATGCATGTAGTTTGGTTTTCTTTTGAGTTTTCTATACATGGTGGTGTTTGGAGTTGATTCTTTCTTTCTCCCAATCCTGGTTTACTAAAAAGGGAAATGCCTCCCATATTGTGAAAATGTTATACCCTTTGTTCTAGTCGCCACTCCATGGCCTACTAGAGGCGGGACTTCGGGGTCATTATCTCATCTTCAACTTGAGGAAGGAAGGGCGGGGACCTTTGCCGCCCCTTCCATCATCTTGCCGGAGGCAGGTCATGATAGAATGCTATCAGAGGGGAGGTTTGAAGGATAGGATGAAGTCTGGAGTTTGGAATAGTGAGTATTGCATGGGATGGTAGGGAAACTATGTTAGGTGGTCTTCATTCGTGATATAGACCAGGGAGGACCGACTAGGAAATGAGATTTTAGGGCCCCCCAGTGATCTGATACCAAGACTCTGGACCTACCGAATGACCAAGTGAGGCTACATTGTTTGCAGGGTAGAGACCCTTGGAAATGTACATGCATCATAATGACTTGTTTTCCTGTGTTTCATGGGTCTGTTGGTGATTTAAAATGAATAAGAAATCTAAGAAAATTTATGATCAATAATCTAAACTCCTAGGGATTAGGAATTCCTTGTTTACCTTGAAGCTATGAAAACTAGACGTTATACATGAGCGACTAAGGCGGTTGAGGCCTAGAGAATCGAGGCATTTGACCAGCAGATGGTTGACCTAGTTGAGGAGTATGACTTGTGGAAGACAACTCTGTGCTATTTCTAGCGATAAATCCTCGAGAAGTACGAGGGAAGCGTTTCTTACATAGTGATTGAAGGATGGCTCGAGGAGCTAGCCATCACATTCTCTTTGATCCCTGCTCTGAGGGAGTACTAGGTTCCATTGGTCGTCACCCAGCTGAAGGGAGAAACGCGTCAGTGGTGGATTCTTTTCCTAGGAGAGAAGACAGAGGCAGAGGTTTCATGGACCAGTTTCGAGAAGGAATTTCGTGAGGAGTTCCTCTCCTCTAAGGTGTAGGCTGATAATAAACAAGAGTTTCTTTCCCTTCAGCAGGGAATCATGTCAGTGAGGTCGCTAGGGATCATGGTCAGAGATCTATTTCACTTTTCCCCATATCTCTTTCTGGATGAGTAGTCTTGGGAAAGATGGTTAGAGGAGGCACTCCATCCTTCTCTTTAGTAAGTTGTCACTCCTCTTCACCCTTCCGATGTACCTAGTAGTACATAAGAAGGATGAGATAGTAGAGAGGATGCACTCGAAGGGAGGCAAGCCGCAAGAGGTGAACCAGCTGGGTTTATCAAAGGGGAAGGCGGTCAGCAATAGGTCTCCAGTGACAAGGTCTTCCAGTTTTCGACCAGTAGGGAGTAGGCCTCATCAGTTCCAGTTTTGAGCTTCTGGCCCTCTCCCCTTTTCCACAGGTTCAGGACCGAAGTGTTTCTCTTGTGGAGTTTTCGTGCAGATGCAGAGCAGGTGCCCGACTCGATCTCCACATGGTGGAGGTGGGAAGATTCAGCATCCACCTCAGCAGCATCTGTTGCCGGCGAAGCCCTTCCACCAGCAGCAACAGTAGGCTCCTGGCCCACTGAGGGATGACTTTGCAGGAGTAGACAGACACCAGGGTTCTCCTTAGGTACCTCGACCAGGGCGTGGTCATGGAGGTAGTCGATAGCAGCGAGGAAGGGGAGATGGATATGGACAATTTCACGTCGTAGAGTTAGTAGCTCTGGTAGGACCATAGTTTGTTCGAGGTACGATCAGTCTTTTCAGCACTCTTTTTTCTGCCTTATTGGATTTGGGAGATTCACACTCCTTTGTTACGCCCGAATTATCCCATGCTCTGGGTCTGTATGGCAAGAGACCTATTGTTCCTCTAGTGTTGTGAACACCAGTTGGGGGTCAGACCATCATATCTTACTTTTTCCGAGGATGTAGACTGATGTTGGGACTGCATCAATCTAGTGGAGACTTTCTTTCATTGCAGATGTAGCAATACGACGTCATTTTTGGTATCGACTTGTTATTCTCTATGCATGCCATCATCGAATGTTATCGGAGTAGGATTGAATTCTCCAATGAGGATGGACGGAGTGTGGATTTGTTTGGGGACCTGAGTTATTAGGTGGGGAGTCGACATGTGGAGCCACTCCTTTCTATGTTGGATAGGGTGTCAGTGGAGTCGGAAGATACATGAATGATGGATGTCCGAGAGGTCTTAAGAGAATTCCCTAATGTATTTCTTGATGAGGTTGTGACTCTACCCCATCGACATAATGTTGAGTTTGGGATATAATTACAGCCTAGTGCCTGAACAATCTTGATGGCTCCTTATGGGATGGCACTTTTTGAGTTGCGGGAGTTGCGGATTCAGATTGATGATATGATGAAGAAGGGCTTTGTTCGACCTAGAGTGTCATCGAGGGGTGCTCAATTTTTGTTCGTAAAGAAATCATATGGTAGTCTACGACTGTACATAGACTACCGAAGGTTGAATTAGGTGACAGTCAAGAATCGTTACCCACTCTCAAGGATAGATGATCTATTTGACCTGATGAGGAGAGCATGTTGGTTCTCTAAGATCAATATGCGGTCTGGATACCACCAGTTGAGAGTGAAGGAAGGTGATATCTCGAAGACATCTTTCAAGTGCAGATTTGGCCACTTTGAGTTTGTGGCCATGTCGTTTGGCCTTATAAACACACCAGCTATGTTCCTGAACCTCATTAACTCTGTCTTCCGAGAGATTCTGGACCAGTTCATTGTGGTGTTCATCGACAACATCCTTATCTACTCAAGATCAGAGAAAGAGCACATTGTGCATCTTAGGGATGTTTTGGGGGTCATTAAACAAAACCATATTTATGGTAAACTGTCTATGTGAAAGTTCTTGATGCGAGAAGTGAATTTCCTTAGAAATGTAGTATCTCAGAAGGGAATAGCAGTTGGCCCGTCGAAGTTCGAGGTAGTTGTTTCATGGGCAGCACCCAAGAATGTTGTGGAAGTTCGTAGTTTCTTGGGTTTGGCAGGCTATTATCGGAGGTTTGTGCTCAACTTCTCTTGATTTTCAGCTCCATTGATAGCTATGACTAGGAAGGACCAAACCATCGAGTGGAGCGTCCAGTGCTAGATAGCCATTGGATACATAATGTATAAGCTGTTTAGTGCTCCAGTACTCAGATTACCAGAGGAAGGGGTGTTGTTTAAAGTGTTTTGTGATGCTTCTGGCCATGGGTTGGGATGTGTGCTGATGCAGCAGTGTGGAGTGATCTCTAATGGGTCTAGGCTATTACGTCCACATGAACATAACTATTCCACCCACAATATGGATCTTGATGTCGTGGTGTTCACATTGAAGTTGTGGCGGAATTATCTAATCGGAGAGCGCTTTGTGGTCTTCTCAGATCAGAAGAGCGTGTGTTATGTATTTTCCCAGCAAGATCTGAACATGAGGCAATGGAGATGGGTTGATTTCTTCCAAGAATACAACTTCGTGATCTCATATACTGAGGGAAAGTGTAATGTTGTGGCTGATGCCCTAAGCAGGAAATCGCATAAATAAGTAGTTCGGGAATCTGCAGATGCTTGGAGGAAATGGGAGAGTTAGCAGCCTTACATTTGGATATGAGGGTGGATGGTGTAAGTGGTTGTCTGTTTCAGATGACTGTAGTTTCCTCTTTAGTGGTGAAGGTGGAAGAGTCTTAGTGGGGGGACTCGGAGGTAGAATTTATTTGAGATCGTGTTTATCAGTGAAATGCTCTTGAGGGATGGTTAGAGCATGGTCAGCTTTGGATGTTTTTCCATGGGAGGCTGTTTGTTCCAGAGATACTGTGTAAAGGAGTTCTCTGTGAGTTCCATGTCTTGGATTTAGTGGTACATCCTAGGGTCTCAAAGATGTACCAAGGCATGAGGCGACAGTTTTGGTGGCCCGGGGTAAACTGGGTGGTGGCATAGTTTGTGGCTATGTGCCTAGTGTTTCAACAAGTTAAGGACGAACACCGTTTATCTGGAGGGTTGTTACCGCCTTTAGATGTTCCCGAGTGGAAGTGGGATGACATCTTGATGGACTTCATCACTGGGATACCTATGGCTCAGGGAGGATATGATTACATCCGGGTAGTGTTGGATCAGTTGAAAAAATCAGCGCACTTCATGGCAATTAAGGAATCGAGCCCGGTGGGTTACTTAGCCCAGAGTTACATCGATGAGGTGGTGCAGTTTCACAAGATTCCGAGATATATTTTCTCTGATTGAGACACGCGGTTTACCTCATGATTTTGGAAGGGGTTACAGCATGCCTTTGGCACCCAGCTACACCTTAGCACTGCTTTCCACCCTCAGATAGATGGGTAGACAGAACGAACGATCCAAACATTGGAAGACATGATGTGGGCATGTGTTCTAGATTTTGGGGGATCATGGGTATGACACTTTCCTCTAGAAGAGTTTGCTTATAACAATAGATTCCACTCCACTATTGGCATGACATCCTATGATGCCTTGTATGGAAGGTTGTGTTGTTTACCCGTTTTCTGGACAGTGATTGGGGAAGCAGCTGTTCTTGGGCCAGAAGTGCCGCAGGGAACCACTTAGAAGGTTTAGCTCATGTGTGAGAGGATGAACAAAGTACATGACTAGCTGAAGTCTTATGCTGATTGTAGGAGGAGGCCCTTGGAGTTCGAAGTTGGAAATCATGTGTTCTTGAAGGTTTCCCCTCGGCCTGGGCAGTAAAGGTTTGGGAAGGGGAGTAATCTCTCCCCTAGGATCATAGGACCTTTCGAAGTGATGGGACGAGTTGGTGAGGTGGCGTATCAGCAGGCATTTCCACCTCAGTTGGAGAAAGTTCACAATGTCTTTCACATCTCCCAGTGTTCTTAATATCTACACGACAAATCCCATGTCATTGATTTGGGAGGGTTATATGTCGAAAATGATGCGACCTTCATAGAACGACCGATCAAGATCGAGGATCATAACGAGAAAGTACATCGAGGACAAACCATTCCCTTGGATCTTGTGTTGTGTAGACATGTTGGCCTCGATGAGAGCACTTGGGAGCGGGAGTCCCAGTTACACGTTTAGTACCCAGAGATGTTTTGACTTCTTTGTTGTTTTCTTCTGAGTTTTGTTGAGATGTTTTACCTTGTGCATTAGTATTTAAAGTGCTTGTTTTCCTTATCAATTAGTTGATATGTTCCCTATTCTAGGTGTGTGTCTGAATGTGTAATTATGTGAAAAACTGACTACTAATCCGGACACATTAATGAGGATGCGGATTAAACCCGTGTGGGCAAGTCAGTTCTGTCTAAAGTGGATAATATCCTGACATGTATGAAGGGACTCCCTGGAACATGTGTTGGACAATGTGATCCTTGTGGTCGTTGTGGATGTTTGGGGTTGATAACACTCGTGGGAGTATTCTTGGATGTAGGGGGGATCTGTTCAAGCATTCAAACAACTCAAGGGTTTTCCCCTGAGAAGTATCTTTAGAGGGTGGATGTTTAGACCCCTCTTTTCCCCTTTCTGTATTGTTCTTATATTCTCGGGGATGAGAATAGTTTGAGAAGTATCTGATGTAATGGGCCGCCATTTTGGGGTCCTTTAAATGGTGAAAATATGATGTTTGAGGTGTTCTAGATGGTCTGGAAGGCAATCCATGCTTCTAGGTGAAGCTTAAGACTCCTAGCGGTAGCCTCAGCCTACTGGTAGCCTCGGCCTACCGGTAGCCTGGGCCTATCGGTGGCCTCGCCCTACCGGTTGCCTCGGCCTACCGGTAGCCTCGGCCTACCGGTCGCCTCGGCCTACTGGTCGCATCGGCCTACCGGTGGCCTCGGCCTTTCGGTAGCCTCGACCTACCGGTCCCCTCGGCCTACAGGTAGCATGGGCCTACCGCTAGCCTTGGCCTACCGGTAGCCTCGACCAACCAGTAGCTTGGTCTACCGGTAGACCTAGCCTACCGGTGACCTTGGGGTACCGGTAGCTCTCGCCTACCGGTAGCTCTCGCCTACAGGTAGCTCTCGCCTACTGGTAGCTCTCATCTACCTCTACAGGTTTTTCCAGTAGCGACTCCTTTTGGCATGATTTGGTATTTAAACCGTGTTTATACCCCTTTAAGCCTATCTTAAATCCCATTCAATAAGATTAATGAAATTATTGGTGAGGTACCCTCCTTAAATAAATCACCATGTGTTGGTCATGCCTTTAACTGCGTTTTCAGAAACCCCTTTAGGGAATCCTATGAAGATTATTTCCTTGGTTAAAGAGGTTTGCATCGATTGTAACTGCCCCGCTAGGTGGGGATCTTTTAAATTGGATGTGTGGGGTGGGCCAACCGTGTGGTCAACCCCCAATGCTGCTTCTTCCATGGTTTCGAGTTTTTTCTCTCCATATCTTAACTATCCCAGGAATATTGTATCTCAGCATTTATAACCTAATGGCTTATGTTCTCACTGTTTTTCTCTTTTTCAAACCCTTTGTTCGGATTACCCTTCCTCCCGATGAGTTTTACCCCCATTGCGAACTTTTCCTTGATCGCGTTCTGTGGAATTCCTGCTACTCCTGATTTCCAGTTTCCACACATTGACGTAACGTCAATCCTAGATCAATGTGGTAGGGATCTTACCTCTGTCTCTCCTCCTTCTGTAACATGATTGGTGGGTGTTTTATGGTTCCCATGAGGTATTTAATCAATTCTCAAATGAAGATAATAATCAGTTAAAGAACCGGGATGATGAAGTTTGTTAATATTGTTACATGATTTTTATCCATGATTTCCCTACGATGTTGTTTTGAATTGAATGGGATAAGGACTACTGAAAATCAAGGTCTTTGGGGGCCTTTGTCTGTGCACCAATTCTATGCTCTGTTTTATGATTTGTCTGGTGTTTTGGAATCATGTATGAATTGGCTAAACACTTAAACTAAGCTGTTGAATATGAATTCCCATAACCTTGTGCGATCACCCCAGTTGAACTAAATAATATAAAAGAATGATTTATGAATGATGGCCTGGATTAGTTATGGATGGGTGAACAGCAGGGCTATGAATGGTGTGGTTTAAATGGCATGAGTTTTTTCATGGCTGTGGTGGTGTTTGGCTGTGGGGTTGCAGGTCATGTTGTGAACATGAATAAGTGGAAAGTTAATAACTACTTGGGTGGAATGGTAATTAATTAATGTGGAATAACCAATGGTTTTTTGGTTTTTTCTTTGGTTCCAGTACTTTGAGGGATCTCACTGATCCCTTTGTTGTTGTGACTTCACAAGAGAACCAGGTGTGAATGCTTATTTTAACCGATGCATTTACTTCATCATTTATTATTGTTTTATCTGTATTTGTGCCTGTAAGTTTCCCCATAGTGAAGGGATTAACTCATACTGAACTGTTATGAAATGATAACTTGAATAGAGAAACCGAGAACTGTTTGTTGTGTGCCAGTTTTCTGAGGCAGTAGTTCTTGTGCACCTGCTTGTATCTGTTTGAGGAGCCATAGGTTGGGATGTGTGTTGATATATATATATTTATGTAACTGTATGTTTTTTGTTTAGTCTCACCCCACCCGCATTGGGCACTTAGTGTCAGACACCCCATCTTATGTGGATGGGAATTTACCCGTAGTTACTCTCTTTTCTACTCCCTCTTCCCACAGTTGTGATGGCTAGAGGCGACCTTACACCAAAGACTCTTTGGGTAGGTTTCTATTGGTGTGTTGTTAGCCAAGGACTCTTTGGGAAAGTTTCTTTTTTCCAGGTTTCTTCGGGACGACTCATAGGTATGTGTGGGCTGGGATACAGATTGTTGTGAGGACAAGGTGTGTGCGGGTAGGGATGTTGATGGTTGTGATGCCCAAGTGTGTGCGGGCATGGATGTGGATGGTTGTGAGGCCCAGGTGTGTGCAGGCAGGAAGAGTATAGTAGCATCATGATATTTGTTGTTAGGGATGAGCATCTAGCTAGTGGGGGAAATGGTGGTGTGGGGTACCCAAATGTTTTGTTCTTTACTATTACCTTACTGCTTGTGTTATTTGGTGAGTGTGGCTGGTGAGGTGGGATGGATAGATTCTTTGATAGATGTTGGTTCTTCTGCTTCTCAAGGGACATTAGGACGTCTCCCAACTTGTGCACGAGAGCTATAGGTTTTCCTACTTAGTATACTTTGTATGCTCACCCTACGATTACTTTCAGGTTTCCAGGAGGACTTTGGAGGCCGTGCGGGACCATACTTGTCTAGATGTTGGGGTTGTTGTTGGTCACTGTTGGTTTCTTCATATCCTTTTTTCTTTCGTGTTTGGGGTTTTACTTTGGAGTTCATGTACTTTTTTCAGTTTTATTATTAAATCATGCATGTAGTTTGGTTTTATTTTGAGTTTTCTATGCTTGGTTCGGTATGGTGTTGAATCATTCTTTCTCCCAATCCTGGTTAACTAAAAAGGGTAATTCCTCCCATATTGTTAAAATGTTATACCGTTGGTGCTAGTCGCCACTCCGGAGCCTACTGGAGGCGGGACTCGGGGGACATTATCTCATTTTCGACATAAGTAAGGGTGGGGACCTTTGCCACCCCTTCCATCGTCTTTTCGAAGGTGGGTCGTGACAAATAAAAACATCATTTTCATTTCATGATATGATAATTAAATTTTTTAAATGTAGGTTTACATGTAAAATTTGTTCAATTATAAAATAATTAATCTAATTTAATTAATTTGATTAATTTTCATATTTATTTTATATATAAAATCATTTTAAACAATTAAGCATTTTCTCATTATAAAATAGTGTTATCATCAAGTCTATAGGATTTATTTCTGAATTAAAAACCTCATCTTTTGTCAATACAATTTAGAAAAACAGATTATATATTTTGAATTAGAATATCTTCAATTATATAACATGGTATAATTACTTTTTTCACAATTCTAACAACCCAACCACAAACATCCTCGAGCCAGTGTCTACTACCATTACATTGGCAAATGATACAATTAAATTTCATTCCAGAGGACTGAACATTTAATAGTAATTGTAAACTAGATAAATACAGGATTCTTATTTTACAACTGAATACACTAATTACAAACATAATTTATTTTATTTTAGGATAATAAATTTATTCCCTATCATGTATTCTTGCATGTCTTTCTTAGTAAACATCATGAAATCCTATGGAAATGAAATATAATAAAGGGAAATCTCAAATTATAATTAAGATTAATTATATTGGAGGATATAATAAATCAATGATAATAGTCAATAGGGAATGGTAATAACTAAATACACATTCCATGTAATCATTAAAATTAGAAGGAAGTGCATAGAAATTATGATAATGTATATAACGGAAGAAATATGACATTCAAATAACTGTATAAGGAACAATCAATATATAATGGTAAGAAATATAAAACATGTGACATTTAATCAATGAACTATAAATAAAATTCATCCATATAAATTATGATGAAAATATCATTGATAAATACAACTGAGTCAAAATGAAGGAAATAATTAAATATTGGATGTCATGTCTAATGCATATGAAATCCAATACAATCATGGTTTTTTACAATACAATTTAAAACAAAATGTATATACCCATTTAATTTGTGAAAAACAAAATTCATGAGAAACATTTGACGCATCGAGGGGATATATATAGTATGGGGCCAATAAGTTGGTTTTTTTGAAAATAATTCCTCATATTGAATATACAATACTCTTTATCGAATATTCACATTAAAAAAGTATAAATTTTTTTCAATATTTCCCCAAATAATAAAATAAAGTTCATTATAAACACCATATGGAAAATTTTATATAATTTTATAAATAAACATCTACATTATAGATGATATGGATATTTAGGGTAAATTCTATGTTCAATGATCACAATAAACTAAACATTTCAATCGGACTAACAAAGGAATCAACGAAGTGAATGTGAATACTATCCTAGGACAAATAAACTAAAAACCACCCAAAGGACGAAAAAGGATGGTATCCATAAAACACATCACATGTGGATTAAAAATAAATTCTTATTCTTATTGATGAATAAAAATAATATAAAATATATTTTTAAAAAAAATTTGAGGAAAATATCATTTTAATTTTTAATTTTTTTTGAAAATCTTTTTATTTGAAATTAAAAATTTAAATTTTTTTTAAAAACAATAAAATTTTAATCTCGAAAAGGAAAACTCAAATAAAAAATGGTGGTTAAATCCATACATGTTATACATGTTAAATATAACATTCCGTTTTCATGTTAGAAATATTTGAAAAAATAAATATTCAATCACAATAAAAAAATTCTTTTGAAATAATTAGTGAGATAAAGAAACATAAAAATTTATTTCATAAATCATTTTCGAATGTTTTAAATAAAATTAAAACCGTTTTAAAAAAATGGGTTTTCACAGAAAACAGGTTCTTATACTAAAGAGATAAATAATTTCAGTACTTCTTAAAAACAATTTGAAAATAATTTTAAGTATCAAATAGTGGAATAATTTTAATATTACATTATAAATATCATGAAAAACTTGAAGAGAGTAAAATTAAAATATTTATCAGACAATGATCAAATTTGTTTCTCTGATGATAATTAAGGTGTAAAAAATCCTAAAAAATGAGATTTTAATGTAACCCCTTGAAAAATATTATAACATTTAAGGGAAAATAATTCATTGAGCAAATTATTTGTATCAAATTTAAATACACATAAATAGGTTGAAAAAAATAGGTATTAAAATTAACTATACAAATAATCATATAATATTAACAACAATGACGTAGAGGTATAACCTAATGAAAATAAAATTGGTTATGAAATTATTTTACACTTCGTATCTTTTAAATCAAATCCCCTTAGAAGATAAAATAAAAAATGAAACTCAAAATATCATGATGAATTAATGGATAATGATATTATATGAAAAAGTGGAATTATGTACAACATATATAAGATTTTTAAAAAAAAAAGGTATGGTGATTTTTCAACCGAAATTTAACAATCATAAAATCATGTCAGATTGAAATATAATCATTAAATACATTATTGAGGAGAATAATCATTAAACATTCAAAAGTGTCTCATAACACTTTGAAACACAAGAATTATAATCTATATGAAGTAAAAAAATTAAATGAAACATATATTATCATTAGAATATATATATTCATTATATAACATGTCAAAGGTAAATATATACACCACAAAAAACTACGTGCAAAATAACAAATTTGTCTAAGTGGAATTTAAATTGAGACAAAATCCATTACCTTGAATTTCTTTTTTTGGGGACATTCTTTAACATCATGTATAATGGTTTTCAAAATTTCCATAACTAATAATATAACCATTCTAGTATTTATAATTTCATATATTATCTTCTTATAGAATCTTATTTCGTCTTTGTTAATAATATTTCATTGTTTTCTGTGCTGATTGCCTAGTTTGTTGAGTATGTTTTAACTTTTCAGTTGTTATTATTCTAAATAATATCATGTTATCATAATCTTCATAATGTAAAAATGATTTTAAAATCATATAAATTTATTAAATATGTATTTATAATAATCTATAATATTTGGAGAAAGGAAATAAAATGCACTGTTTACTGAGATTGTAGGTCATATGTACACATGAATGCTACTTTAATTTCCTAGTCATATTTTAGACGAATGAATACTAAATGATATATATATATTAAAATTAATGTATCATAACTATTTAATATATGTAATATGTTTGTATTAAAACAATATTATATTCATTCTATGTATATCCTGAATGAATCACATCACATTGAGGGGGAGGTAGTCCACGCATCCACAAATAATGTGATCATATTCCCAAAAAATTGAGTGTATAAAAGTATGTGTTATAAAAGAATTATATAAGTATGAATAAATTATTAATATCATATATATCTTATATAAAATTTATTTTCTATCATAATCCCTAACCATGATAGGTGGTAAAGGAAAAATGAACTTTGTTTCATGAGGTGGTAGTTTTCCATACACTAGAACTTCAAGTTGGTTGCCCATTAGATAGATATGTGTGTAATTTTAGGTATTAAACTAAAAACAAAAACATATCTATATGTTTTGGATAGTGGTATTGTTATAAAATCATTGAATAAGGATAATAGATGGAGTGGAAAAAAGAAATATAACTAAAGATCTTGAGGAAGGATGTTATCTCTTATTTGTGTAACTCCTTTTGGTATGCAACAAAGAGATTCCATTGATGGATTTTTTTGACACCCAATGCTTCCACGGTACGATTCTATTTGAATAATACAGTAACATGTGTTGTATGCAACTTCGAGTTCTAACACACACCATAACCAATCAAACTACCCATTATGAATATTAATAACCACTTTTTGAAATTTTATACATTTTACCTTTCAAAATGAACTTCATTTTTGGATTTGTAATATGAAAATTATCTTAGGGTAAATTTTTGGTATTTTTTCTGAAAACAATCAATTTTTGATGAATAGTGAAAATCACTAAATTTTAATTAAAAACAACTTTTCTAATAAAAAAAATTAATAGTTATAAATTATTAATTTGAGTGGTTTTAAAGTATATTTAGAATATATTTTTACCATTTAATACAATTTTGGTCATTGGACATAATTTCACATTTAAAACAAGAATAAACTGGTGTCAATCTTTTGAAAGGTGTATCTTCAATGGACCACATAGGGGTCGCATGGATGTATATAGTAAGTTTATTAACTATATAATATAAAAATATAAAGGGACATGGTAAATGTCAAACTAATAAACAAAGAGTTAAAACAATAATATAAGGTTAATAAAGTTACTCAAACCTATCTAAAACATATTGGTTGAGTTGTTTTCGACCCATCTCCACCTTAGCCTTGAAATAAATCAGTTTTGTGACATTAGAAATGAATATTAATTTATTATAAAATAATATTTCTATTTTTCTGTAAGGTACCCCTCACCTCTCTTATAAAAGGGCACTCCCCCTTCTCTCTAATTCCCACATTCAATGCCTTTTGGCTTGGCCAACAGCTGCCTAAATATTCTCTCAACTTCACCCACTTCAACCTAGAGGCCATAGTTTGATCCTAAATTCAACCTATGGAGCCCTTTTGGTAAAATGAAAAGGAAGAACCCGAAGAAGAGGTAATGTTTTCACCACCCTCTTTCAAGTTCTTTTAATCTTCAACTTATTCATTCATTGATATTTCCATTCTAAAATAATAACTCCAGTAACTTCTATATACTATGATGTTATTAAAAATATGGTACAACCATATTCAGTATTCTATCCATCCTTTGAATGAAATGTCACCATACGTTGCTATGTACCGCTTACCGTCTCCATGTCGTGGTGTAATTGTTATTGAAATCATTTATTATTTGGATGGGTATGATAATAGTGTGTAATTGATGTAAATAATAAATATAACATGATAATGATTCATTATATATGATATACCATCAAATTATATATTATTTTAATATCAAAAGAATGATATTGTCGCTCGTGCGTAAGTACGGACTACCGCCTCCACGAACGCGATGAGATTCATTCCCCATTGTATCCATCCAAGTATAATTCGCATTTTATGATTAATAATAATTTTTAAGGACTTGATATAATTTTGGATATGAATAAGATACAACCTATCCATAAAAACATAGCTTATGTAACAAAACATATAAAAGAAAATGAGTAAGATAACACCTGAAAAGAAGATAATACAAAGATATTTTTAACAAAGAAATGTTAAAAGATCATATATGATATCATATTAATGTATATGATTGTTGTATAATTTAATAACAATTATTTGACCATTATACAGGAGGTTAAACTACCCTCAACAAAGGAAAAGTATAAGGTAAGGTTTTATTTCACAATCTCTTCATTATCTGAGGTTGTTTATACGTAATTATCTACTAGGACCTCTTTATCATCCACATCCATGTTTCTTAAAAATGTATTTCAAAAAATTCTTACTATTTTATATACTATGGGTTAAATTCATAAATTCCCATTTAGAATTTTTATAAGAAGTTTATAAAGGAATCCTTCCATCTTTTTCCAAACAAGGTCTTTTTTAACTTTTCGAAAAAAATTAAGGTAAGAATGTATTTTTTAACTTATACGGCAGGTGCGGCTATTTTCTACCATTATAAACTCGTTGAATCATCCCTTAAAATCTTATAAGAATATTTTCAAAGTAAATTTTATATTTTATAATTATGTGACTCTTAAAAGATTTCAAAATAGAAACCGATATTTCTCTAAAAAGGGTTTTTATTTCATCTATTTCAACATCCTTTGATAGATTTTAAGTTTATTTGAAGTTGATTTAATATCATACAAAACTTCCATATTGTATTGAATGTTTTGTGATATGTTTTACTGTGGATGTGATATTTTTATACCATTCATGGTTTAAGGTTAAATTATTGACATTTCGTATGATTGTTTTAATATGACTGTTTATGATATGTTTAAACCTTTTCATATGAGGAATGTATTAGACTTCGTAAGTGAAGGGTGGAGCTCACTATAGCTCGTCGATGAATTTGTAGGTCTCATGAGACAACTAGAAATGGAATTGGTTGTGGCCCTTTTCCAATTTTATTTATGGTTTTGGATGAGGCCCTAATCATTTTTAGACGTCTTGGCTGAGGCCTTGACAAAATATTTCATAATGTCCGACATTATACATTCCCTCATTATGGAAATAATATTGATGGTTCATGTGGTAATTAGACTAGTAGAATACCCATGATTATTTTTTATTATGGCATTATTTACTCAGTTAAAATTATTTCCATAAAATTATTCGTGTTTATTATTGGTAAAGGCATGTGGTTTCTATTATTTTTCATGCTTAATATTTATGTCATTTTCTATAGTATTACTTACCCTTACTATGTGTTTGAGCTCACCCCTTTCTTATGTTTCATTTTCCCAGGAAATGAAGAAGTTAGTTATGAGTGATCTGAAGGTATAATCTAGGAGGATTGCATGTTTCTAATGAAATATATTTGTGTTGTATTCTTTCTTCAAGATGTAAAGTTGAACTTATGTATGAATCTTGTTTCCAATAATACTAAATTTATCAGTCTTTAGAGACATGATTTCCTTGAGATCATGCCAATGTAATGTAATAATGCACTGACTCTGGGTAACCAGGGTCAGGGCGTTACAGCTGCTATGAGATGAAGTTTAGTGAAAACCTCAGAAACTAGATTTAGATAAACTCAGATTAGAGAACATAACCATAAGAGATACTTTGAGGATTAGTATAGAAGAAATTCCTAGAATATTGGTATTGTAGATATTTTTTGAGTATTCTAAGAAATAAATCCTCGTCTGGATACAAGAAGGTAGAGGGAAATATGGCACAGATGTACCTAGCGGTAAAACCCGAAAACACCACTTTGAGCTAGACTCGAATGGGAACTGGTGCACGACAACGGGCCTTGCTGCACTCTCTATTACGAAACTCCCAGGGGATATGCTTAGGATAATTATCATTTTCATTACAACGCATTATGAAGAGTTTATAAGTATACACGTCCTCCTAGAATACATTTATATGATTATGTATTATATCCATAAACTGTTCAATTTATGATAAGTGTTATACAAGTTTGGATTTATGTATTACAATTCAAAAAACTAATCTAGTGTATTCCATTGTTTATAAATGCCACCTAGTTGAAGTAATGGAAACCGTATCATTTTACACACTCCATTTAGGTATTTCCCTCCTACTCATGAAAATTATAGTGGAGATAGTAATGCAACTAGTGTTGATCTACTAATCACCATACTGGGACAACTCACTCAGGTTATGAATAATAACCTTACCTGAATGGAGCACCTAGATCCATAGTCTGGAGGATCATTGTTAGATCTCTTCATGAGGCATCAACCAATGAAAATTAATGGGAGTAAAAATCTATTAGTGGATGAGCAATGGATGAGTTTCTTAGAGAAAATATTTCATGCCATAGGGAGTAGTGAAAGGGAAAAAGTTATCATGGCAGTTTATCGCCTCACTGGAGATATTGATCCATGGTGGTCATAGATTCAAAACAAAAAGGAAGATGATGAAGTATCAAATATGAAATAAAGGGAGTTCAAAGAGATTTTCTTTGAAAAATAATTTCCTCGTGACCATAAAGAGGATATGGAAAGGCAATTTTTGAGTCTAAGGAAAAAGGAGGATGGGAATATCGTAAAGTATGAGGATAACTTTACAAGGTTAGTAAGGCATGTTTCATATTATATACATAACCCAAGATGTAATATTGATCATTTATTTTATGGGTTAAAACCATTTCTCCGTCTATTATTAGTATCACAATCATTCTCATCATATGAAGACATAGTCTTGTGTGCTATAAAGACAGAAAATGAATTCTCTAAGTCATATGACATTAAATCAAAAAAAAGAGAAGAGGAGATCGACTGAACACTTTAGGAAAGGAAATAAGGAATCACGAAAGAAGGAAAGAATTGAATTTCCACCCTGTGATAATTGTGGAAGGAAGCACCCAGTTTCCTATCTAAAAGGAAAATAAGTATGCTACAAATATAGACAAAAAGGTCATCTTGCTGGTGATTGTAAAGGAATTAAAGATGCCGCCAATGATCAATGCAACAATTTCAGAGATATGGAACATTATGAAAATGAATTTCCTAAGTGTCAGGGAAACATATCTCAGAAAAGGATAAGGGATCAAGGCCAATATTATGAAATCTGTACTAGTGAGGTTGACGCCCCGAAAGACGTGGTGGCAGGTAATTTAATGGTTTCCTCATGTTTAGAAAATGCTTTATTTGATTCTAGATCATCGCATTGTTTCATATCTTCCTAGTTTGATAAAAAAAATTGGATATTTATAATCTGATTTAACAAGGGAGTTATCATTTAAAAATCCTAAGGGATGTACCATTACTACAATGTTCTGTGGATCTGTTCTTATTAGGGCATATAAATGTTCTTTATCTACTGATCTCATCGTCATACCCATGATTGAATTTGATATAATCCTCATTATGGATTGGCTTTCAGTCCATGATGCTAATATTTATTGTAAGAAGAAGGAGGTTATGATTTTTGATGATGATGATAAATAATAACTTATCTTCAGAGCAGAATCATCATCACCTGATTCTTATCAAGATCCACCCCTAGTAGCTCAACTAATTTCAATTATCGGGAAGGAAGAGAATTAAATAACTTTGGGTGAGGAAAATAATATTCAAATAGAGGATGTATCTATTGTGAGAGAATTTGTTGATGTGTTTCCTTATGATTTACCTGGACATCCTCCAGAACAAGAAATTGAGTTTTCCATTAATTTAATTCCTGGTTCAAGGCCCATATCGAAGTCCCCTTATATAATGTTCACTGTGGAATTAGTTGAACTAAATAAAGAACTAGATGAATTGAGTAATAAGGGATTTATTCCACCTAGTGTTTCTCCATGGGGATCCCTTTTCCTTTTTGTTAAGAAGAATGATGGATTTATGAGGTTATGTATTGACTACAGGGAAATCAATGCTATAATAATAAAGAACAGGTACCCCTACCTTGCATTGATGATTTATTTAACCAACTGCATGATGCTCAATAATTTTCAAAGATTGACCTTCGATCTGGATACCATTAGTTGTGTGTTAATAAGGAAGACATTCCGAAGACAACATTTTGAACCAGGTACGAGAATTATGAGTTTAAAATAATGCCTTTTGGGCTGACTAATGCACCCTCTGTTTTCATAGATCTAATGAACAGAGTTTTCAAGGAATATATTGATGATTTTGTAGTGGTATTTATTGATGATATCTTGGTATAATCCAAATGCTATGAAGATCATGAAAATCACTTTCCCATTATCCTGAAGACTCTTAGAAAACATGAATTATATGGGAAGTTTAGAAAGTGTGAATTTTGGATTCAGGAGATTTATTTTCTTGTCCATATTGTCTCTAAAGATGGAATCTCTCTTGATCCTTCTAAGACAAGAGAAATCCAAAAATTTCCAGCACCAACGAGTATAAATGAAGTACGTAATTTTATTAGTATAGTAGGTTGTTATTGGCATTTCATCCATTATTTTTCATGATTGGCCAACCCATTAACACAGCTCACATGTAAAGGGGTTAAATTTGTTTGTACCAAAGAGTGTGAAGAATGTTTTGATGAACTAAAGGGAAGATTAGTTAATGCTCCTATATTGACTCTACCATCGGGGAATGATGGGTTCATTATTTATAGTGATGCATCAAAGAAAGGAATTGGTTGTGTCCTTATGTAGAATGATAGAGTTATTGCCTATGCATCATGATAGTTGAGAATTCATGAGAAAAACTATCCTACTCATGATCTTGAGTTAGCTGCGGTAATCTTTGCTTTGATGATATGGAGACATTATCTCGATGGTGAAAAATGTGAGATTTATACCGATCACAAGGGTTTGAAGTATATTTTCTCACAGAAATAAATCAACATGAAGAAAATGAGATGGCTTGAACTACTCAGGGATTATGATTGCACGATGCACTACCACCCGAGGAAGGAAAATAAGGTGGCAGATTCTTTGAGTAGAAAATATCATGGATTTTTGAACAATATGAGAGTTGAAAAGGATTATATACACGGATCTAGTAAATATGGATATGGGAATCACCATGGAAGGTGAAACATCAATTCTTTTTCAAATGGTTGCCAAACCATATTTACTAGAAAGGATAAAGAGTTCTCAGACCGATGATGAAGAGTTTCAAAAGAAGATTAAAGCCGTGACTGATGGGATATTGAGTGATTTTGTGTATGAAGATGGAATTTTGAAATTTGGGAAGAGTCTTTATTTTCCCGATATACCTGATCTAAAAAGGTAATTGTTGGATGATGCTCATAGTTCCAATTTCTCTATACACCTTGGGAGCACCGAAATGTATAGAGATTTAAAGGAACATTTTTGGTGGGACAACATGAAGAGGGAGATTATTGATTTTGTGTCAAGATGTATGGTTTGTCAAAAAGTGAAAGCTAGAAGGAAACATCCTAGAGGATTCATGCAACCTCTTCCCATACCTGAGTGGAAATGGGAAAATATCACGATGGACTTTGTCATGGGACTACCAAAGACTCCTAGAAGTAACGATGCACTATGGGTCATTATTGATCATCTTACCAAGTCACCAAATTTTCTTTCTATAAGTGAAGATTTACCACTTGAACAACTAGAAAGACTATATATTAATGACGTTGTTAATATTCATGGAGTACCCCGATCAATTGTTTCGGATTGTGATCCCCATTTTACATAAAGATTCTTGAAACGTTTTTAGAAAGCCCTGGATACTGAACTTCGTTTGAGCACTACTTACCACCCCCAAACTGATGGACAATCAGAACAGACTATTCAAACCATAGAAGACAGGTTGAGATCATGCTCACTTGAATTTCAAGGCAAGTGGGATCAATATTTACCCATGGTAGAATTTTCCTATAACAATAGCTTCCATTCAAGTATTCATAAGGCACCATTTGAAGCGTTATACAGAAAGAGATGTCGCACACCATCCTATTGGGATGATGTTGGTGAAAAAAAGCATGTAGGCATAGAACTTGTTGAGGTAATGATTGAAAAGGTAATGTTAATCTAAACCCACATCAAAGAAGCCCAAAGTAGGCAGAAGATCTATGCTGACAACCGAAAAAAGGATTTGGAATTTCAGGTAGGAGATCATGTTTTCGTGAAGGTATCCCCATGGAAGGGTGTTATAGGATTCACTAAGCAGGGAATATTGAGTCCCAGGTACATCATACCAATCAAAATTTTAGAACGAATTAGGGCTGTAGCTTACTATTTAGAAATGCCGCCATGTCTCTCCAAAGTTCACGATGTTTTCCACGTATCACTGTTGAGAAAATTCATGCCTGACCCAACGCATGTACTCACCTTTGAGGAATTAGAACTGGAACCTGATCTGTCTCATTGTGGAGAGCCTATCAATATTCTTGATACGATAGAACAAGTGTTGAGAAACCAAACAACTCATCTTGTAAAAGTTCTATGGAAAACCATAATATGGAAGAGGAAAGGTGGGAACCCGATGAACTTATGATGAAGAACCACCCAAGTCTTTTCACGTGGTAGTATTCTAGAAATTTCGAGGATGAATTTATTTGAAGGAGGAAAGAATGTTACACTCCAAGCATCCACGGTACACTTCTCTTAAAATAATAATATAGTGTGTGTTCTACGCAACTTCAAGTTCTAACACACACCACAACCAATCAAACTAGTTGTTATGAATAGTAATACAAACATTTTGAAATTTTATACATTTTATCATTCAAAAAAGACTTTATTTTTTGATTTGGAATTTCAAAATTAGCTTCGGGTGAATTTTTGGTATTTTTCTAAAAATATTCAATATTGGCTAAATAGTGAAAATCAAAAAACTTTAATTAAAAACTTCTATTTTAATAGAAATAATTAATATAGATAAATTATTAATTTGAGTGGTTTTAAAGTATATTTAGAATATAGTTTTACTATTTTATACAATGTTGGACATTGGATGTAATTTCACATTTAAACCGGAAATAAACAAGTTTTAATCTTTTGATAGTTATTATTTTTTTAAAACACGCTTTTGATTTTGACAGTAGGAATTAATTTTAAATTAATTTCTACCACTTCTATGTTTTCAATTTATAAAAATTGATTCCATATTTAAAATCAGGAGTTCCAAATTGTGTAAATAGGTAACTTTTATTTTTAGACATTTTGAATAAATAATTTGGTAAATATTTTATTTACCATGGTTAAAGGGAAAATCCTATAAATAAGGGCAAAGAATAATATTATAATAATTATAAATTACCCTAAAACATGTCCTAACCCTATTGTATAATACATTTCCGACCATGGGCATATTTGGGTCGATTTTGGGACCCCATGGATTCACTTTTAAGTGATAATGACAATTTATATTAATTAAGTTAATGTAAATACAGAAATAACATAAGCATATATCTTTTAGAAAAACAATTATTACATTAGGTTATATGTGTTATATTTTTCGACTATAAATATTAATTTTAAAGATAATAATATTTTCTACTTAATGGTATTTTATTTATAATTTTTATACATTTAATGATTAAATTTATTTATGACACAAAAATGATGCAGTATTTTCCTTATTAATGAAAGAATCAAATAATTAGTATTATATATGTTAAAATAAATATAATATGAAAATTATTATACCGTAAAAGAATTTTATAGGTTAACATGACATTTTGGGATTGCTTAAATGAATTTTTTTAATTAATAATGTTTTTAATACTTTCACAAAAATCAATTATTAAATATTTTCAAAATTGACATAAATGTGTTTTAAAAATAATATTATATTAGTAATTGATATTCAATTCCTAAAAATATAAGGATAGACCAAAGGACTTATATATTGATAGGTTTATCATCAATGGACCACTTTGGTGTCTCTTTTAATTATATAGTATGTTTATTAACTATATAATATAAGAATACAAGGAGACACGGTAAATGTCCAACTAATTAACTAATAGTTAAAATTAAAAGATAAGGTTAATAAAAGTGACCCAAACATGTGTAAAACCTATTGGTTGAGTTTTTTTCGACCCATAACCACATTATACAAGAAATAAATCAGGTTGGTTCCATTTTAAACTGAATATGAATTTATTATAAAATAATATTTGTAGCTTTTCCTAAGGTTCCCCTCACCCCTCTTATAAAAGGGCACTCCCCCTTCTCTCGTATTCAAACCTTAAAAGCCTTTTGGCACAGCCAACCCAGGCCCAAATATTCTCTCAAATTCCTTCAATTCAACCTAGAGGCCATAGTTTGATCATAAATTCAACCTATGGAACCCTTTTGATCAAATCAAAAAGAAGAACCCGAAGAAGAGGTAATGTTTTCCCCACCCTCATTCAGGTTTTTTCTTCTTCAACTTCTTCTTTCCTTGATATTTCAATTCTAAAATAATAACTCCAATATATTCTATATTCTATGATGTTATTATAAATATGGTACAACCATATTCAGTATTATATCCATCCTTTGAATGACATGTCACCATACGTGCGTACATACGACTTACCGTCTCCACGTCGTGGTGTATTTGTTATTCAAAACATTATTATTTGGATGGGTATGATAATGACGTGTAATTGATGTAAATAATAAATATAACATGAAAATTATTCTATATATATATGATAAACCATCCAATTATATATTATTTTAATATCAAAAGAATGATATCATTGCTCGTACATACGTACGGACTACCGTCTCCACGAACGCGATGAGATTCATTCCCCATTGTATCCATGCAAGTGTAATTCTAATTTGATGATTAAAAATAATGTTTAAGGACTTGATATCATTCTGGATATGAATAATATAAAACCTATCCATAAAAAACATGTCTAGTGTAAGAAAACATATAATATAAAACAAGTAATATAACACCTGAAACGACAATAATACTAAGATATTATTAACAAAGAAATGTTAAAAGATTAAATATAATATCATATTAATGTATATGATTCATGTATAATTTAATAAAAACAATTTCACCATTATACAAGAGATTAAACTACCCTCAACCAAGTAAATGTACAAGGTAAGGGTTTATTTCACAATCTCTTCATTATCCAAGGTTGTTTATACGTAATTATATACATGGACCATATTATTATCCACATCCATTTTTCCTAAAAATGTATTTCAAAACATTATTAATATTTTATAGACTATGGGTTAAAGTCATTTATACCCTTTTATACTATTTATAAGTTGTTTATAAAGGAATCAATCCGTCGTTTTCCAAATAAGGTAATTTTTAACCTTTACGACATAATTAAGGTAAGAATGTATTTTTTAACTTATACGTTGGGTGAGGCTATTTTCTACTATTATAAACTTATCGAATCATCCCTTACAAGCTTATAATAATAATTTCAAATTAAATGTTTTATTTTATAATTATGTGACTCTTAAATGATTTCAAAATATAAAGATATATTTCTCTAAAAGGGTTTTGATTTCACTTATGTCAACATCCTTTGATGTAATTTATGTTTATTTGAAGTTGATTTATTAGGATACAAAACTTAAATATTGTATTGAAGGTTTTCTGATATGTTTGACTGTGGTTGTGCTATTTTTATACCATTCATGGTTTATGGTTAAAGTATTGACATTTTGTATGCTATTTTTAATACGAATGTTTATGATATGATTAATCCTTTTCATATGAGTAATATATTGGACATAGTAAGTGATGGAGGGATCCCTCCATAGCTCCTCGATTTATCGGTAGGTCTCATGAGAGAACTAGACATGGAATTCGCTGAGGCAATTTCCCAATTTGATTTATGGTTTTGGCTGAGGCCTTAATCATTTTTATACGCTTTGGCCAAGCCCTTGAAAAAATGTTTCAAAATGTCCGGCATTATACATTCCCTCATTAAAGAAATAATATTGATGGTTCATGTGTTCATTCGACTAGTATAATACCCTTGATTTTGTTTTATTATGGAATTATTTACTTAGATCCTATTCATGCCATAAAATTATTCATTTTTATTAATTGTAATGGAATGTGGTTTCAATTATTTACCATGCTTAATATTTATGTCATTTTCCGCTGTATTAATTACCCTTACTGAGCGTTTGAGCTCACCCCTTTCTAATGTTTCATTTTCTCAGGATATGAAGAGGTTAGTTATGAGTGATCTTCAGGACTATACTAGGAGGCTTGGATGTTTCTAATGAAATGTATTTGTGTTGTACTTCTCTTCAATCTGTAACGTTGAACTTATGTGTGAATATTTTTTCTAATAATACTAAACTGATCGGTCTTTCGAGACATGATTTTCATGTGGTCATGCCAATGTTATGTAATAATGCACCGACTCTGGGTAACGAGGGATGGGGAGTTACATTTGTGACAAATAATAGGATTTTAATTTAATGGGAGGTGTTTTTAAGAGATATTTTATTAGATCATGGTTTAAGCAAACTGTCTTTGAAGATGTGAGGACTTGGGAGGTTTGAGTGCCTTTTTATACAAGTGGAGGAGTGGTATTCTTTTTAATTTAGGGAATGTGAATTACAACCACGTTTTTACTATTTTAATTGGATTAAATAATGTTCCAATTATTATACAAGTGAGAATAGGGTCCAAATATAGAAAAAAGTGGGTTCATGGACTAGTGTATAGGTCATTTTGACTGTTAAGATTAAGACTTTGTCCTTTATTAAGTTAATTTTTCTCTTCATCGTTGTAATTAATTTTAATTAATCTTAATAATGTTTAAATTGAAAAACAAATTTTTCATTATTATATATTAAAAATTATTATTATTTCAAATTTGGAATAAATTTTTACACAGTCTAATCATATATGTGGAAACAATTAATTTAAATTTAATCCTATGTAAGGGATGAAAATGTGGGTTTTTAAAGTAATAATGTTCAAAAGTATGCAATGTTTTCATATTCAATTTCAAATATAAATGGATTTAAATTACCTAAAATTGATCAATTTATATAAAATTGATCTAATTACTCTTGGAAACAATAAATATACAGTTTAACCTTATTAATAATTTGATGATAAATTATTGTTGAATTAAAATTAATTTTTTTCAATATTCTTTTTAAAACTAATATTTATAGAAAAAGGACCAAAATTCACCTTAATCACATTTTTATGTTCCCATTTCATATATTAAGTTCATATTGACATATAAAATCATTATATGTACCAAAAAATGTATATAAAATCGGTTTTCTATTAAAAGTTGGTAAACGTTCCTTTATAAAATTATAGGTTTCTATGTGTGAAAATATGCTTGTTCTATTTTTGGACTATACAATATATTGGATGAAAAAAATATTTTATTGAATAAATAATATATATATAATTAATATAATTAAATAAATTTAATTAATATTAATTATTAGGATAAAATTGTTTTATCAGAATAAAAATATTTTTTTATAAAAACCTTTCCATTATATTCAATTAGTTCATTATATCCATTTAAAATTAATTGGTTACCTATGAATTAATCTTTTGTTATTGTATAGAATATATTTTCATATGATAGTTAATACTATTAATAAATGAAATTTTAATATCTATATTAATTCGTATTATACTGAATAAAAATATATTAATAATAAATTACAGTTTTGTAAAACATAGCCTTACATGAAATGAAATCCATTGAAGAAACTCATAGTTGTGTGAGGTGTATGATAACTTAGTATCACACTCATTCTAAGAATTATCTTTGATGTAATTTATTTAAAATTGTAAATATATTATTATGTATCCTTATATTATATTCACATATGCGCATTTTGTTGCGTGCCAGACATGCGATCGAATATAATGTTGTTATGTTAGAATTTCAGTGTGTTACATTCTCCACAACTCAGATAAACTATATCCCCATAATTTAATCTCAATCTCAGTAATCTGGTGTTTGATATTTGAAAAATATTTTTTGAAATCCCACATCGTGAGAAGAGTTAATAAAATATCCCTTTTATAATATATAATGATTAGTAAAAAAGGTATCGTGGACTAACATATAGCTAGGTATCTAAGTAGGAGAACATTAGTGGAAAGTGAAGATACATATATGAAGGAACTGAGTTAATATGTATAGTTTGGAATGAGTAAATAAACCTAAATCAAGTTAATGATCAATGGCAATTTTAAGGCCTCAATTCCCCGACTGTACGATGATTTAGAATAAATGTCGTTTGAAAACATTTATGTATTAGTTCAACACATTTTTGATCATTTTCAAAATATTGAGTATTTATTTTAAACACAAAAAAATATTGATATATAAATAATTTATATATTTACATAAACATAATTTTATCTTTTGGTTGTTCTTTGATAAATTTCCAATGCATCCATTACTTCAAGAAATGTATATCCAAAATTTAACATTGATGCCTCATGTAATAAAATATACTTTTAGCATATGTTAGGGCCCATAAAATAGTGCCAAGTATTTCTATTTTTATATAAAATTATACAATGAGAATGTGGTTAATCCATTAATCTTTAAACCAAACATTTAATTCAACAAGTTTATTAGTAGTATTTATTAATCAAATTGTTTGACTAAAAATAATTACGCATTAACCGGAACATTATGTAAGCAATTTTTAGGCATGAAACACCTATCACCCTTCATTCATGGGTTCATGTCATGTGGCCCTACTAGACATGATGGGTTTCAACCAAGCATACAAGTTTTCCTTTTCTAATACCACATTGATATAACTTCCAAAAAAATATGATGGAAATTCATGAAATATGTTTAGTTACAAAATATAATTTTAATTATGGTTTTCAATGAAACCAAAATACGTAAATACATCATTTGATTTATTTCAACAAAGGTCCTTCCTTAGTCTAATTTTTTTCCTATGTTCATCAATTTCATTATAAATGGAAATCCTTTGTAATGGTTTTTAATTAAAATGTGAATTATCTTATGTGTATTCCCTTGGAGTGTCAAACTAGGTGAGCAGTAAGACATGTTGTCATGTTCTATGTTACGCCGAGGTAGGCGTAGCGCGCATTGTTTGAGTTTTTATACTTCGGTAAATTTGGGTAATAACCATATCCACCTGTATTATCCATATAGGAATGTATTTCTATAAATACCCTCCTAATTTCTACCATACCAAAATTCTAGGATGGCCTTATATAATTATACTCAAATTCTACCTCGGGGTTAGGATATATAATCTATGCTTTATTAAATATTATTACCGAGGATGTATCTAATCTTTCTCTGATACAAACAATATAATCCCAAACCCAAAACTCTTAATGACAATGTCTACTACCATTACATTAGTATAACGAATAATTAAATAATTTTCCAAATGTCTGAATAGTTTAGTAGTAATTGTAAACTAGATACATACATTAGAATTTTTTAAAAATTGAATACAATAAATAAATAGAATTTATTTCTTTGAGGTAAATACATATATTACATATAATATATCCTTACATACCGTTCATTGTAAGTTTTAGGGAATCCTATGGAAAAAAATATAATAAGGGTGACCTCAATTTCGTTGTAAGGGTAAGTATAATGGATGATTTAATGTATCAATAAGAATAGAAAATATAGAAAGATAGTAACGACGACATATTCCATATTCCATGTAATCAATATAGATCAGTAAGAAATTGAAAAAATAAGACATTTAATCTATTAACAAAGAATGAAATGGATCCAAATATATATTTACGCAAAATCCCATGAAATATGAATCAAAACAAAGGAAATGATTAATTATTGGATGGAATGAATGAGGCATATGAAAACCTATAAATTTAAGAACATTTACAAGATAGTTTAAAACTGTTGTTTGAAACCCATTTAATTTGTAAAACTAATTTGTCTCCTGAGAACATGTCGAATCATTAAGGGGATAAAAATTGTTTCGGTGCCACCTGTAACTACATCTGTAATAAATTGCCCATATTATATAAACAATAAGACTTATCATATATTTTTATTGAATAATGAAAAAATATTTATCAATATTTCCCAAAATAATCAAATAAAATTCAAAGTAAAATTTTTATGAAAAATGGAATATGGTTTTGGAAATGAACATATCTAGGATAAATTGAGTGGATGAGTAGGGTAGATTCTTTGTTAAGTGATCATAGGAAGTTTAACATTTCAAGAGGAATAAAAAAGCAATCATGGAAGATAATTTGACTATTATCCTAATCCAATTAAACCATAATCCATCCAGAGGAAGAATATGGATGGTATCAATAAAAAATATCCTACATGGAGTATAAATAAATGGTTTTTGTTATTTATGAATAGAAATAATATAAAATTTATGTTAAAGAAATTCATGATGAAGGTATCATATCGATTTTAAAAAATAAGTTGATTGCATTTTTATTTGAAAATATTTTTTTCCAAAGAAATTTTTTTTAAAAAAATATTTTTAACATGAAAAATAAGATTCAATGAAATGAATGTAGATAAATTTGTACATAATTGTCAGGACCCGTCCCCTAGGTCCCATACCGTGACTACTCCATGCTCACCTTAAATAGTCCATTAGTTGGCGAATAGCACAGAAAAGGCATTTCTCGATAATGGGAAGGCATTGCCTCAAAACCAATACAAAAACAAGCACGGTACACTACGCAAAAGTAAAACACAACAGAATAATAAGGTGAAGCCACAAATAATAACCACAACTTAGTGTAATAGTAAGTACTTAAGGTAAAGGGGACATAATTCCGTCCTGACTGAAAATATACAACTACAAAAGAAAACATAAAACACCTCCAGAGATCATCCACTGAGGATCCTACCTAAGGGGTTGGTATAACTCATCTCCACAGCAATCCAGGTCAACCAGTCAACTCTTTCTACCACCTAGTCCTAGCTCATATAGTCTCATCCGTGATACTCGTCATCTAAAGAATCTAGAATATGGTGTTGGTGATGCCCATGTAGGGGTGAGTATAACAATACCTAATAGGGACCCCAATACCCCCGAAGGACTCTCAGAATTCCACAAAGGAAACCCACAAATATTGGTCTCAATCACAAATCACTAATCAAAATACTCAACTCCAACTAGGTATAACTTAAGTACATAAGTATATATGATTATTTATAAAGCTAGATCACCTTTTTCTATCAAAGGTTCTGTTGATAATCCACATAGGATCGCTCAGTGCCGATCCAGACAGGATTGCTAGGTTCTGATCCACACATGATCGCTCGGTGTTTATCCACACAAGATCATTAGGTTCTGATCCATAGAGGATCGATAGATTCTAATAAACATAGGATCTCTAGGTTCTCTTTAATACATGATCTCTATATGTTGATCCACATAGGAACGTTATTCATTCTTCACGTCTAATCCCACCACTAGATTCTCGTTCATAGGTTGCATAATTCTCAGAGGATCTTCTCCTGAAACAACTGTTCACCCACCAACTGGTACTAAGTTCCAAAAATAAGTAACCTAATGAACCATCATGTCATAAGGGTTTTAATCCAATAGACGATGCGTCAATCAGACACTCGGTCTGAGAATTATAGGCATTTTAGTGTTGAGGGCCCAGTTGGATTCAGGTACAATCCAACCCATCCATACTCTAACTTACTTTAAAACTCATATGATGTATTTTAAAAGGACCGTATCATCTCAATGATTCCGACACTCTAGATGGATTACAAAATGGACATCTGGTTTGTAAGATTTGGCCTTCTAAGAGAAACTGGGTCATAAAGGGTCCGGGATTGGACCGATATGGCCCCACCCAGCATGGGTCAACCCGACCCAGTTCGGGCTACCAGAACCTGTTGGGGTCCGACCCGACCATGTTCGGGTCGGCCCACCCCGGTCCAGGTCCTACACAACCCTGGTCTGGTCAGTCAACCCCAGTCCGAGTCTGACCAGACCTGGTCCGGGTCCGACCCGACCCGATTTGGATCCAACCTAACCATTTTCGGGTCCGACCCGTGTCTCTCCCAGCCCAGCCCAAACCAGCTGGGCAACGGCGGGCTTGGCCTGCTGGGTAGGAGACTGGCATGTCCTACCGGATGGGAGTGACTTGTGTGAGGGTTCGTGCAGCCCCTCCTTCCTGAATGGATCAGGATCTGTTTGGCTCTTCAACAGGCAGTGCCACATAGTGCCACCTCTCTGTCTGTGTGACACACAGGGTGCGGGTCCCCCACCGCAGCAGTTTCAAAGTCATGGCATCCATCTGTAGTGTGTGACTGTGCACCACCATTCCTAAAATGCATTAGACTGAAAGTTGGCCACCCCTGCTATTCCGCTGCGGCGCTATGCAGCGCCACCCCCTTTCGCGGCCGGCAAGTGCCGATCTCTATGCCTGTGGGTTTTCTGCGGGGAACCAACTGAGCTCTGGTGGTCAGTTTTCCATGTTGAAAGTGCATACGGGCCTCCTGGGATGCTGAAAACACTACATGGCTCCAGGTTTCATCTTGCCGGTCGGTTTTCTGGTTACCGACGAACAACGCAACAATGATCAAAGTGGTAGAGGGTATGAGCCAAGTTCATTTGGCATGTTCCCTCTATGTTAGCATCATAACAAGGTTTAGATTAATTCATCTTCAAACTCATAGAATTAATCATGTCAAAACCCCTTACCTCATGAACGGTTGGATGATGTCGCGGTCATGGGTGGAGAAGAGTCCACATTCGTTGAAGTCTTGGCATTCGTCGATCCCAGATTGTTTCCCCCAATGACGTCATCCAAGACTCTGTTCTTCATTGGTGGAAGACGATGTGGTATGCCGTCAGTAGTTCCTCAATTTCGTGAAAAAACCCTAATCCCAAGATCCAGTTAAATAGATGTGGGAAGAAACTATATTTCATAACATTAATGTTCCAATGTTGAGGATATGCAACACAAGGGTCATGCCCTTGAATGGCCCATTTAACTCTGCGATCCTGCGACGTCTCTCAATGGTTACAAAGAACAATAACTTGTTGTTTTATTATTATTATTTTTGTAGAGATAAAAATTATATTTTTGGTCTGGCATTTCCCGAACAAATTCATGATACCCTTAGGTAAATCATGGAACTTTGAGTCCAACTGTGCCCTCATATTTTAATTTCGAGCATCAGTTCAAAAGTTACAAAGCGCATCCCAAACTTTTACTGAACGTACCTTATAAAAAGTTAAAAATTCGATTCTGGGCTCTCCAGGACTCAGAATCACATGCTGTTAATTTTAACAGACTCATAATAATACTAAATAATTTAACAAAAATTATATAGAATCTCTAGGTTTTTAAATGACATAAAAGGTAAATAGTAAATTAATTGTTAATATTAAAAGTGTTAGAAAAATTCCTTGTTCGGAAGGAAACAAGTAGATTTATTTGAAAACAATGGTAAAAAATTGTAAATATGTTCTTAATAAAACATTTTGGAACCTTTTAAAACATTTTTCAAAAAAAATTATGAAATAGTGTTTTTTTAATAGAGCACGTTCTCAGAATAAAGAGAGATATAAAATTGGATTTCCTTAAATGAAATTTCAAAAACATTTAAAGTACCAAAGAGTGGTAAAATGGTACTATTACATGTTAATAGTTATAAAAAACATAGGTTACATTATAAAATGATCAAATAATTTCCACTGATGGGAATTCAGTTGTAAATTGTCATGAAAAAATGATATTGTAATGTAAACCCTTGAAAATATTATAGCATTGATGTAAAAATCAATTGATGAGTATATTATGTGAATCATCTTTAAATCCATATAAATAATGGGAAAATATATCAACACATAGTAAAATTCATTATACACATAATTATTAATTATTAAGGAAAATGAGGTAGAAGTATAACCCAGAGAATATAAATTGTGTTATGAAATTATTTTCAACATGGAATCTTTTAACTCAAATCCCCTAAGATGTAATTATTCAAATTAAAACTCATTATATCATTTTGAATAAATGAATAGTTAAATTAGATAAAAAACTGGCAATATGTTCACCAAATATAAGAAATTAGGTGTAAAAAAATAAATTTATTATTTCTAGAGAAAGATAAAAATCATAAACATAAGTGAGAGTGTAGAGATAATCATTAAAGATTTTCTCAAGTAGAATAATCTTTAAACATTCTTAACATTCATATACCTCTTTGAAACACTTGAATCATAATCTCAATGCTGGAATATCATTAAATGAACCATAAAAAATAATTATTATAAATAGATTCATGATTTAACAAGTGAAAGGGTTTTATATACACAATATAAAATTAAATCAGTGCATAAAAACAAATATGTATCAGTAGAATTTAAATTGAGATGAAATCCTTTACCATGAATTTCATTTTTAGGTCTATTCCATTTCAATTTCTGTATAATTATTTAAAAAAACATAATTACTAATAAAAAACCTTACTCAAATTTATTATATCATATATTATATTCTCATAACATATTATGACCCATTTGTAATAATCAATCATTATTTTCAGTTGTTAACTACATAGTATCTCATGTATGTTTTAACTAGTTACATGTTGTGTATATTAATTAGATAACAGTTTCATCATCTCCGAAAAGTAAAACATGATTGAAAAATCATATAAATTCAGTATATATGTATTTATAATAATCAATATATTTTGGATAATGGAAATGAAATACACCATTCATGGATATGGTAGGTTGTACATACACATTAACAGTACTTTAATTTCCTTGTCATATTTTAATAGAATAAAAAGTAAATGATATATATTTATATATGTGTTTGTGGGTGTTTGTGTATATTATAATTATAGTATCATATATAGGTAATATATTTTACATATGTTTATTCAAACCACACATTATACATTCCATTTATATCATGAACAAATCGCATCTCTCTAAGGGGAAGGTAGTCAACATTTCCACAAATGATGTAATCGTATTCCAAAAAATAGACCACATAAAGGTCTATGTTCAAAAATTATTAAATGAGTAAAAAATAATAAATAAATATCATATATATCATATATAAATATAGATTACAACATAATTTAAAACTATTAAAGGTGGTAAAAAAAATGTACAACTTCTTTTTGTGATGTGGTAGTTCGTCATACACAAGAACAGTTATATTGTTACCCATTAGATAGAAATGTATGTATGTGTAGCTATAACCCTTAACATAACAACATAAAATTATATTAAGGAAATTTTTTTTGGTATATAATTATGGAATGATAATAATTTAAGGACATGAAAAAGAAACAAAAATAAATATTTTGAGAAGGATTATACCTCTTATTCGGGTAACTCCTTTTGGTTTTTACCAAAGGTAACCCTTATTTTGATTTTTTAAAAAGGTGAGGATTCAATGATGAGAGTAGGGATTTTGAGGAGAAATTTTTTAAAATAATTTTTGATCCAATGTGTCTAGATAGCTTAGTGAAAGTTAGAGGGCTGTGTGATTTTTATAGAAGAGGAGTGGTATTCCTGTAAATTTATTTAAAGTGAATTCCACTGGTGTTTGCTCTAAATCAATTTGATACTATAATGATGAAAATAATATAAAATGGGGGATAGGGCCTAAATATATCCACAAAATGTATTTTTGAAATTTTTTAATCACATTTTCCCTCTTATGTTTAAGGTTTTTCTAATTGTTAAACAAATTTTTCGCTTAATCATTATGATTAATTTTAATCACTCCCACTAATATATAGTTTTCAAAAGCTAGGTTTACCTTATTATGTATTACAAATTATTATGAATAAAAATAAATAATCCATTTTTACATGTTATATTCATTTAATTGGATTAAATTAATTTCTATTTAATCCTGCAGATAGGATGACAATACAAGGGTTTATAGTAAAACTGTCCAAAAGATTGCTATGTTTTCATTTCCAACATTAATGTTAAATTTCATAAAATGACGAAATTGGATAAATTTCTATATAATTGAAATAATTAATATTAAAAACCAATAAAAATATAATTTTACAATATAGATAAATTAAATGGAAAGATGTTTTGAATTAAAATTATGCGTTTTCATTATTCATTTAAAAATGAATCTTCAAAAAAAAAATCACCCTAAGATAATACTTTATGATCCTTTTATAATGATGATAATTATTTTCACATATAAAATATATTAAAGTACAAATAGATTATTTAAAAAATATTTTCCTTTAAAAGGATTTTAAAATGCCTTTATAAAACTAATTGTTTCTACGTGTAAAACTAGGATTTTTTAAATTTTATTCCGATAAAATTTATAGTATGAATATTACAAAAAATTATTGAATATATAATATATATGTATATATATTAAATTAATACAACTCACTAATTTTAATTTATCTAATTTATTAAGATAAATAAACATTGTGGGAATAAAAATAGTTTTTTATAAAAACATTCCCTTTATATTCAATTGGTTATTATATTCATTTATAATTAATTGCTAACCTATAAATTCATCTTATATTATTGTAAACCATGTATTCTCATAAGTTATTTAACACTATTCAAACCCAATAATTTAATGTCTAAGATGTGTCTTATTATACTAAATAATAATATTTTAATAATACAATACTCTTTTATGAAACACTATGTGGCATATAATGCAAGACCTGGATGAACTCGTTATTGTGTGATAAATATGTTAACTAAGTATCACATTAATTTTAATATATATTATTGATTGAATTTATTTAAAATAGTGAATATATTTTAAATTCCCAGGATATAATATTCCCTTACACACGTGGTGGTGCATGTCACACCCAATTGAATATAATGTTATTAATTTATAATTTCTTGTCTTTAAAACAATAATGAATAATAAAAAACTAATTTTTTAACCACTATTAAGGTAAAAATAGGTTTACTTGTGATTAAATTAAAAACATAAGGGTTAAAAATTATACAAAACATTTCCATAACATATTGTTGTATATATTTCAATCTAATCTCTTATAAGATTGTTAATTGTATATTTTTAACCCTTTTTCATTATACAAACGTGGGTACCCATTTTTCTTTTAAAAAAGTTACAAGTGTTCGACTCACCTCACATATAAAATGCCACCCCATCTCATCTACACATCACACTTCTAAAACCATTTGGTTCAAAAACATCTTCCAAACATACATCCTTATATAAGTCTTCCCATCATAGAAGTTTTATTTGGAAATAAATACAATCTAATAATACTTTTTTATAAATATAATAATTTTTCTAAAGAAAAGTTAACAAATAAATTTGTGCTTTTTATTTTTTTATTTCATCTACCTCTATAAATTAATATTAGAACATGGTGATATAAAAACCATATTACAATCATTATATAAATTTGTTTTTATGTTTTGATAATAACCTACAAGCATATCCTATTCTATTAAATGGGTAACAAAATTATCATTAGTGTGTACAGTGGACTACGATCTTATGAACGGATGTCATTCCTTTTCCATCACCGCATCATATAGATGGATAAAATTGTGAATTAAATTTATATATATTAAACTTATTTTATTATTATAATTTACTAATTATTATATTATATATACCTTTATAAATTTCATTCTATGGAAATAGGATAATTTCTCTCATGTGTACTGTGGACTAACGCCTCATGAAGTGCTTAGATTTTTTCATGCATTACAGGGAATGTAATAAAGACATTTTTAATGAAAATATGTTATATATATCAAATAAAAATTATTCTTCATTATAAATATATTATTTTCAATTTTTATTTCAATCCAGTAAGAAAATGGACACATTGTTCATATGTATGTATGGCCTACAATCTCTATCAATTATGTATTTAAAATTTTATCTCTAAATTCAAAATATTTATTTATAAAAATTTATTCTTAATATATATTATCTTTATCTAATATGTAAAATTATTTATATGGTAAAACCATGATAAATTTTATAGGACCAAAAATAGAAAATCAAATAATAGAAGAAAAAAATCGGTTTTTTCAAGAATTGAAAACTTTATATGGAATTGAAAATAAATTGCTAATAAAAGGTGTTAATAAAATCATATATGGTATGATATATATAATTATTTTTATTTAATATATTCATAATATATGTTTATTTATTATACATGAGGATCTATTTATTGTGAAACAAATTGTGACTTATGGTATGTTGTTTTATATATAACATTTTACTTCTATGAGACAAATTCCATATTCACCACATATTTCATTTTTGTAGTGTATATAAAACCTATTATTTTTTATGACTAAATTATAGAATTATTATTATTTAAATATATATTTTTTATATCTCCTTCATAGGGTTTACAATTTGAAATTTCCCAGTGTGGTAATGGATTTTAGTCTGAGTTTTCCATTCCCGACACATATGTTATGTCATACATCTCTCTTATTTTATGAGGTGTATATAAAGACCATTTTACATGAAATATAATTAATTTATTATTATCATTATATTTATTGTTTCACTAAATTTTAGCCTTTTATGGGGCTTACAGTTCATAGTTACCAAACTGATAAAGATTTTACGTTATAATCTCCTCATTTATCATAATTGATTCTGATTTTGTTTCTAATGATAAAGTCATATGATCAATAACTCATGAAAATAATTAAATTAGTTATCCTTATTTTTTTTATGAAATCATTTTTTTCACTTTATATATATATATATATATATGAAAAAATGAGTTCAAATGAATGTTTTTGTGAAAAAATGCCTTTATTTCTTTATTCGATCGAAAACACTGTTTCCTTCCAAAACAATATTTCCTACATATGATTAAATTTTTTTATCATAATCAAAATTATTTAATAATATATGTTTCTAATGTTTTACTTTTTAAAAGAGTTTTTGTAAGGTATTTTCATGTCATTTTCCAAATGACTTCCATTTGGCTCTCTTAAAAAATGTGAAAAAATTCATATTTTTAACATATATGACATTAAAACAATTATCTATCATAATTAATAGTCATTTATTTGATTCATAGTTTTTGAATCAAACAATGTTTATATTCAATGAAAAAATTTGATTTTTTTATGTTTTCAAAATTCTTCTATAATGTCGGAAGAAATCATCCATTGATAAATGTTTTAAATGATATTTTGAAATACTTTTCAATGTAAGATGACATATTTAGATGTGACATAATCCTTAATAGGCATATTATCCAGGGAAACAATTCTTATTATTTCTCTGAATGGTTTATGTCTATGATGGCATGACTTTTTTAAAACATGTCTCGATTTTATATGTGATGATAATATTAACCATCTATAAAACCCATTTCATTTAATTGGTTATTATATAATTAATGTTTTTTTAACATTCGTCGTGTATAAGTGTGATTTTAATTATTTTATTTGTGTGGACTATATCTGTCTATAATTATTTGGGTAAATTCTTATACCTATATAGATAAACAAGACTGTGGTGGGTAGTGAACCTATTTTTTTAATGGATTTATTCGATATGATGGTATTGGGTGTGAACCATGAATCCAATAATAGATTTGGGATGGAACCCAATCTAAAATGATATCCTTGGTAGTGATATTTGACTACTATGGAAATGATTTTCTATGTTTATATGTATGTTACCATTCTATATCTATTGACAATGTTATTCTCTCATGGATTAGGTTCTCTGATTTCATTATGATTTATTTTTTAGAAACTACAAATCATTATGTCATTTCTCAGGATTTTGATATTTGATATGAAGGGTATGGTTTTTATATATTATTCTCATATTCTCATTCCATTATTCTTCTATATTTCATAATAATCTCCCTTTTTTAACCCTTGCAATGCATTTTTACTCACCCATTATTATGTGTCATTTCCCTATGTTATGAGAAAATGTATTAGATATGATATGCATAGGAATGTTATATTTATTTTGAACATAGTGGAAGATTGTGTATTTCACTTATATACCATTTTTTTATGTTTCTATATTTCCAAATCCATTATACCTTTACCATCCTTATGTGTGTCTGTATAATGTATTGAATTTGTATCTTAAAAGATGTAATATCTATGTGTGAAAACCATTTTTCATTGTAAGTAAAAGAGGATAGGTATATTAAACCTTTGGAAAATATGATAATAAGAAAATTGATATTATTATTATGGAAATTTATATGTATAAGTCTATAAACGAGTCAATGTTTAGGAAAATTTCCAATAATTTATATAAATGATAGAGAAAGTTGATTCCATGAAATTACATCCATGTTTGGAAAAAACATATTGATGTAGATATAGAACATAAGTGTATATGAATAATAAAATTCGAAAATGATCCTTAATATAGAGTCGACCAATGCCTATTTCATAAAAACAAGGCTTGTTACACCCCTATTTTGAAAATCTAGGGGGATATTCTTTTCAAATTCAAATAACAATTATGAACACTAATGAATGATTTAATTAGATAATTACTATAAATGGACTATGATAGACCATTGTTGACATATATTAAAAAGAATAATTCATTATTTCGATATTAAATAAGTCATTTTTCATGATAAGATTTTTCCCCGCAATGATAATTATTTCTTGCACTGAATTTTTTGGTTTCATACACTATATATAACCCAATGGAACTGTGTTAATTCTAAGTGTTAAAGAAAATGAGGTTATTTCCCACCCAAGAATCCAATTTTTATGGGATTTAGAAAGAAGAATCATATTACATTAATCATACATCCATCTCAATATATGAATCATTTGTAACTTCCATAAGATAAAAGGAGGGAACAATGCTCTATTGATACCATCCTGAGGAAACACACACCATTCAATAGTGGTTCTACTAATACACTCTTTACTATGAAATGAATCAATACCATTAAATATATTTGTTATATTCTCTATTATTCAAATCATAATAAACTAATTTCAGTTGTATTTTGTTTTTAATAAAAAGAGTATCAATGGTGGACACTTATATATAGCATAAGAGACCATGATTAAATTAACTCCATGAATTGGGATGATTTCAGGAGCATATTTTTTAAAAATTACATTACTTGTATTTTTTGGTCAAAAATAGAGAACGAGTTCCTTGATATAAGGAAAAGAATGGTGAGTCTATTTGTTACTATGAGGAAAATTTTTTAATTCACGAGAGGTATGATTTTGATAATATCATTTAAGTAAAAATTAATATTTACCTATTCAACAATTTCTTAAAAAAATTTCTTAAATGAGAAATATCCAAAAGTGAATTGGGTGGCTATGAAAATATTTTATGGATGTCATTCCTAGGTGTAAATGGGTGTTAGATTTATTTATCAATATCATGGTTTTAATAAGAATAGGAATATGTGATTCAAATAAAAATATAATAACCATGGGTATAAGAATATAATAACTACAATATTATTGATGTGTGGGATAAAGAGTGGGATAAAATTTCGTAAAGGATGTAAAAAATGTATTAGGTATGGAAGGTAATTTCATCAATAAATAAAATGTTGTTGTGATGGTAAGAAGTTCACTAATGATGAAAATAGAGAGAAATATGGACAAAACTCACAACCCACAATCCATTGTTTCAAATAAATGGAGTATATGAATCATGTTACCAATTCAAATATTTGAATGCAAATTGTCATAATCATTATTGTAACCTCTTAATATCATAGAAAATTGAAATATTATTTGATCACTATTTGTAATGGGGTATTTAATGACATTGTGGTGAACTATACCTATACCATCTAGTCTAGAACTTCTAATGAATTATTTTACTATGGATCTACCAACTCATTCATATCAGAATAATATCAAAAGGTTTTCGAGATGCCATCCAAACTATTAGATAAAGAATTATTAATGAATAATTTTAATTTTAATGTTATTTATTCTTTAAAGGACATGATTATTATCCAATTTAATTTTGTTATATTGTGAGTACTTTAAATTTTTTTATTCTTCCTATATTTTAATTTAATGTTATCTTCTGTATGGATTGTGTTACTATAAATTATTCCCATGTAAATTCCCATGGAATGGGATTCAAATATTATATTCCAAATAAAACTATAATAATCTATTACTATGATGATAAATATGAACTTTAGATGGAAATTAAATCCATTTTATGGGTTTTTATTCTTATTCAGTAGGGTTGTTTAAATCATATGGTTGGGGATAAAATAATCATTAATGATACACCTATTTTGTGAGATATTTTTTGTCATTCTAAAGTTGTTTCTTATGATAGAAATAAATCTTGTAGTTGATTTATCAACATAACTCATTCCTACATCCACCAAATTTCAAAGACTCCCTATAGAATGACCTTTATTGTGTTTTATTAATTGAAAAAAAACATTAAGAGAACATTGAAAATGACATCATTACACCATGTATGTCACCTTGGGATTAACTTGTAATTTTTTTAAAATTAATGAAGGATATATGTGACTATACATTGAATAACTAGATAAAAGTAAAATCACGATAAAGAAAAAGTATAATTTATCCATACTTATGACCTATTTTCTCAACTACATATATATCAATACTTTACAAAGATTGAGATTATTTTAGGAGTTCGTCCATTGAGATTCAAGAAGGGGGATATGAATAAGACATTATTTCATAAACTATATGGACACTGTGAATATATAATAATTTCATTTGGTCTTACAAATAACCCTTTAATCATCTAGGATCTATTGAATATAGTTTTAGAGATTACATTGTTGAGTTTGTTATACTCCTTATAGAAGGTATTCATAAATTTTGGAAGATAAAATAAGATAATTAAAATCACCTGATAATTATATTAAAGACCCTAACAAGTAGGATCTATATGAAAAATATAAATTTCTAAAAATTTAGTGAAAAGGGATTCATTTTTAGGTCACATAATTTCAATAGTGTATATATCGGTAAATCCATCAAGGGAAAATGTTATTTAGTATTTTCTTTGTTCAACCATGGAGAATGAGATCTATAATTTTATTTTTTTAGAACTATATTATTTTTTGTTTGTGTATAATTTCACAAGAAAATCTAATCTTATCTATTTGTCAACCCGAAATTGATTCAAGATTCTATGGGTAGATGAGTGTGAGGAAACCTTCAAGGAATATAAGAAACAATTCATCCACACAGTTTTTTGTAAAAGAAAATATAGTGGAGAATTATTTTTAATATTTATTAATGAATACTTGAAGTTATTGTGATATGTTTATATGTAAAATGAAATGGTTATTCCTTGTCACTGAAAAACATTGAGGATTCATTAGCATAATTTCTTAAATCATGAATTGATGTTTTCTACAACAAATTTTTTTATTAATGATATCACTGATGTATCTTTATAGTTATATGTGTGATATATATACTGATCAAAAATATGTTAAATTATATATTAACCAAAATAAATTGTATATTCCCTAGATAATATGATTAGATCTTTTTAATGATTATGACTACTCAATACATTAGAACCCTGGGAAAGAGAACAAGGTGGCTGATACCTTGAGTCAAAATGATCATGAAATATTATCATTGTTGAGGTTCAAGAAACATAAACAATTTATTTATTTTCAAAGGATGGATATATAAAGATAGAGGGAATGAGATAAATCATAACTTTTTCAATTGAATGTCAAAACATATTTATAATTAATTATTATAGTGGAAAATAAGGAATATATAGAGATGTAAAAGAATGTTGTAAATATTCATGACTATAACCTTGATCATGTTGGAATGATAAGGTTCATGAACCTTGTATGTGTTATATACATACCATATTTGTAGAAGGAGTAGTTATTGTAAACTCATATTTCTTAATTCTTCATTAATCCTAGAAGTAAAAAAATTATAGTGAGATGAAAGAATATTTATGGTGGGATGTAATGAAGATATATGTCATAATGTTTGTATCTCAATGCGTGGTATATCCGTAATTTAATAATAAGAGGAAAATGTCTAAGGGGATGTTATATCCACTACCTATACCATATTAGAACTCGGAAAACATCACCACTTATTTTCTTAATGGAATATCCCAAATTACTATGGGAAAAAATTCAATTTTTTTTATTCGAACACCTTATAAAATCTTCAGGCTCATTAAAAATTAGATATCACATTTCTATTGACCATATATCCATTATATTTATATTTTGGAAGTGAGATGGTTTCATAGAGTTCCACATTCCATTATGTATGATTGGGATTCAACCATTACATCGATGTTCTAGAGAAGTCTTCAGTATCCTTGAGATACAGAGTTAAGCTTCAACACTACATTATTTCATTTTTTAGATGGTCATTTAGATTGAAAAAATAAAACCCTATAGGATATGGGGGGTTATTTTTATATGGTTTTAATATGTGTTTTAGATCAACACCTTCCTATAGTTGAGTTTCCATACAATAATATATGTCACTCATGTATTCATACAGATCATTTTAAATCCCTCTATGGAATGAAGTATAAACTCTAAATGTTGTGGAATGAATTTGTTGAAAGAAATTAATTGGGACCTAAGATAAAAGATGAAATGGATAATAAGTTCAGATTAATATACAAAAACATCATAGTCACTAGGATTTGGTATGAGATTTGTGATAAAAATCACTGATGTGATCTATAATTTCATGTTATTGATAAGGTGTTACTATGAATTTCTCCATGAAAGAAGCTAAAAATATTTCAATTTAACTGAAACAAATTCCTTAGTATATCAATCCCTTTGAAATTATTCATCATATCAGAGTGGTAGATTATGAGTTAGTGCATCAATGAGACCACTCTCAAATTCATTATGTGTTCCACGTATCTCTCTAGAGGAAGTATATACAAGATCCTTAACCTTTACTGGACATAGATTCATACCATTAAATCATGATATTTATTATGAGGAATAGATAGTGGACATTTTAGATCATAGAGATAATGCTTTTAGAGGCTTGACCACTCCCCTAGTGAACATTTTGTGGTGAAGCCACCAGTTTGAAGAAGCTTTGTGGGGACCTATAGAAATGATGAGGCAAAAGTAACCAAATTTGATTTTATTAGAGTGAGGAATTTTGGGGGATAAATTAATTTATTGGGGTAGAATGTAACACCCCATTTTTTTTATGAATTATTATTATTTTAAAATAAATTAAATTTATTTGATATGTTTTGTTGCATACAACACTGAGTTTTAACATGCCTTGAAAAACTATTAATATCATTATTTAAATAAGAAAATTATTACACAGCTATTAAACAAAGAATAAGGACTATAAATTCCATCATTTTAAATATTAAGTATAATTGTTTTATATATAAGAAATATTTATATAAAATTAATACATTTTCAGTAAATTCTTTATATGTATAGGAAAAAAATTCTCATAAATTAAGATTTATTTTTTATGAATAAAAATGAAATAAATTAAAAAAAACTTTTGATTTTTTTTTGAAAAACTTAAATTTATTTTCTGATATCATTATTTCAAGATTATCATAGTGAGAAATGTTGTGATATTTCTGATAAGAATGTTTTTTCAATAAATACTGAAAAATACAGATTTTAATTGTGAACTACCTTTTTGTTTAAAAATATTATAATCTTAATTTTTTTAATATGGGTTTAAAAGTAAAATTACTTCATTGTATGTCAATTAATAAAATTAATGTCATTTTAATAATCTTCATGTTTAATTTTTATATAAAATCATTTTATACATTTGAATTTTTTCACTTTAGAAAATCGATGCCTCATCATGTATAAAGGGTTATATATAAATTAATATTTTCTACATCACTAAATTAATTTGAAAAAATGGATTCATTATATTTAATTATCACCATTTAAATTATATAATAATTTGAACATATTTGTTTACAATAATTGTTACTAAAAACACAAAAAATATTTATCATTGTTAATGTAAAAATTGGTTCACCATGAGTTTAACCTAAAAATAAAAAGTATTAAAATGACTCAAAAAATCACAAGACTAATTATATGGACATATTTGGAACTTATATACTACATTTAAGATAATTGTCTAATTTGGTGCCTTGTGGAATTGTAAAATAATATATACCCATTTTTCTTTTAAAACATTTACATGTTTTTCACTCACCTCACTTATAAAAGGTCCCCCATTAACCTATATTTTTCACACTACAAAAAAATTACTTTCTTAGAAAAATACCCACCAAAACGAATTCCATAACACCCTCCTCCAAAAATATAATCCATTAATTGGTTATAAATCATACATAACAATCCTTTTTGAAGAAACCAGATGAAGTTTCCCAATAAAAAGTTAACATCCCTAAATGAGAATTTTATTTTATTTATTCCATCAAACACCTAAATTTTTATGAAACCATTCATATAAAATATCGCCAATATCTTCAATATATTTATAATTTTTAATTTAATCTAATTACTTTCAACTGTTTCTTCTCCTATCAAATGGGATACAAAATCATCATTCATATGTATGGTAAGATACCGTCTCGTAAATCGATGTTATTAGTTTTCCATCACCACCTCTCAAGGATAGATATATTTATGGATTAAATGTTTAAATATGAAATTTATTTTATTATTATAATAATTTAATTAATTCATCACATATACCTTTACACATCCCAGTCTATGAGAATATGATAAGATCGCTCGTATTTATGACAGACTACCACCACGCAAAGAGAGTTCATTAATTCATGCAGTACATGTAATGTAATATAGATTTGATTAAAGAAAATATAAAATATACGTGAAAATAAAATTATTCCATAGAATAAATATATTTTTTGTTCAGCCCATCATTAAATTTGAAACTACGTTCATCCGTATGTACGACTTACTATCTCCCAGAATGGTGTATTTAATTTACTATCTATAATTTTTATAAATTAATATTGAAAAATATTTATTGGAAATATATTTTATTTATATATTTCTTAAATTTATTAAATTGTGAAACACTGGTCAATGTAATATTACCAAGAATAACATATTGAAACATACATGAAAAATAATGTAGTTATTGCTCGAAACATTACATTAACAAAAAAAATTTAATAAATAGGTGATAAAGGGTAACATAAATAATATTTTGAAAAATATATATTTATGGTTCATAAATAGATTTATATTAATGATGTATTTATTATACATGAGGTTATAACCTATAAAAAATAATTCACGTCATAAGGTATATGATTTTCATTTTACTTTTTCCCTATGTAAGACACATTCTATATTCATTAACTATTTTATTTGTGTGGTGCATATAAATACCATGAATTTAGGTTATTAATACGCTACTAGAATTTTTTTATTTTTACATGCCTATTTTTTATCTCTTTTTCATATGGTTTACTATTCAAATGATTCCAAAGTGGTAACAGATTTGTGCCTCAATTCACCTTCTTATATACATATGTTATGTTATTCAACTATCCTCTTTTATGAGGGGTATATACCTCCCCATTAGCAATAAATATGATGAATTTATTTATTCTCAGGATTTTTAATGTTTTAATTAATATTATTATTTAATAGGTCATATAATTCAATGTTACCAAAGTGGTAATGATTTTATGTTACAATCTCATAATTTATAAGGTTATTTATAAATATATTTCTGAGGACAAAATATTCCGATAAATATACTGATAATGTAATTATGTTTAATCTCTCAGGTTTATTTCATAATAATACATGTTTCCTTTTATTCTCTTCTATATTCTGATATGTTGAAAATAATATTTCTAATAAAAATGATCTTTATTTTTAATTTAGGATTAAAACTCATTTTTTGTGAAATTGATCATTCCAAAAAGTGTTTTAAAAATTATTTTTATCTCCATAGATATGATTTGTTGAAGAAAGTTTAACCCATTTTTGAATTTTTTTACACAATATTATGAATTGAATTTTCATATCATTTTCTAAAAAAATACATGTTTTTATTTACAAAAAATGATATCTAAATCATTACTTTAACATGAATGACATGAATTGAATTATGAATAATCATAAACAATCACTTATTTGAAGATTCATTTTTGATTTTAATATGTTATTTTCAATGAAAATAAATTTTTAAATGTTTTTTATAAGTGTATTTTCGAAATGGAAAAGAATACCTTTCTCATTAAATGTTTAAAGTGATATTTCACAAACATTTTTCTTCTATGATGACATTTATTGATGTTACCTATGCCTTACGGGGGATATGATCCATGGATATAATTTTTGTTATTTCCATGAATGGATTATCTTTATTATATAATGATGTTTATGAAACCAAACTATTTTCCATAGTTTACGATGGGATTAAATGATTATGGAACCCATTTACTTTGAAGTGTTATGATATAATAGAGGATTTTTGTTTTGGTGTAACACATACAAATTATTTTTATTAAGTTATAGGTTGGCCTATTTCTCCCTCTAATTAATTGGGTAGATTTTTATATCTCATCCGATAAATAGGACTGGAATGGTGATTGGCTAGGGTTTAATAAGGAAATTGGTTCTCTGTTGTGGTCTTGCATGTAAACCATTACTCCAAGGAACATTTGCGTTGTGAACTCATTCACCTATGATTGACTTTGTAGTGAGACATTACTACTATATAAATGATATAATTTTCTTATGTCTATGAAAAAATTCTTTAGATTATGCCACTTTTGTGCTCCTATGGATTTTTTTTATTTTATTAACATATGATTCATTACTTATTAAAATCTTGTATTTTTACACTGACTTAGTATTTATATATTTGATATATGTGGTATGAATTTCATAGGTTATGGTCATTTTTATATAAAATTTTCTTCATGGTATGCTTACCTATCTCCTTTTTTTATGCTTACTAATCATCTGATCTCACCCTTTCTTATGTTCACTTTCCAAATGTTATAATGAAAGTTTTTATATATTATATGTGTTTGAAAGGTTATAGAGATTAGAATATTATTGAGAGATGATGCAGTTTACATATGAACAAGTTTTTCATGTTCCATGATTCCAAATACATTATACCACTATGATCCTCAATTTTTTTATAATGTTATAATTGATCATCTAAAAATATATAACATATGTGTATTAAAAGACTGTGTTCTTATAAATTTATCTAATAATATTATTAAAAAAAATCCCCAAATGACTTATTTTATTTGAATCATTTATAGTTCATATCTTCTAAATGAAAAATGTTTTTTCCGTGAATTATTACTAAGATACATGAATTTGTGGGTATGGTTTTCAAAAGATATGTTCATGTTCACATAATAATTAAGCACATATTATACATAAATTATCATTGATATCTCCATTGTTTTCAATTATTTAGATTAATTAACCCCCTTTAATTATATATCATGATCTCAATGATATGATGAATGTATTTATGGTTAATAATTTTAAAAAAGGGAGATAGTTATAAATAATATAGTGTGATACGAGTAAAATAATTTATATTGTTTTTTTTCAATATCTATCTTTTTAACGACATTATAGTGTTATAGTTAAGGGAAAAGTTGTAATTTTATGTAATGAATAATAAAATAAAAATATATAATATATATATATATATATTTAATTTTGAGGTTACCTCTATTGGTAAGGGAGAAATTTTTAGTAATATTTAGTAACTATTATGAGAAATGATTAGTGATAACCCTCAAGATAAGCCTAAGTATAATTTAAATCTATATGGTATGGTAAAGGAATGAATGGTATTTTCAATGAAAATATGTATTTATCTATAGAAAAAATATGTTTATGCAAGTATCACATAGATGGACCAAGGCGTAACAAAATTTAATGGGGAAGATTGATTATTAACTAGATCTCCACTAATGATCACATAGTGGGACTAAGAATACACACTTAGAGACACACACCTGAAGGATTTGACTGAGTAGTTTAAAATTTTAGTTGTGAAAAATATGTAATATTTTAATAGAGAATGGCCATGGATTTCCTCATTTAAAACAAAGGTATCATATATTGAAATGATGGTGACATTATTTCAACATCATACTAATCATTTTTCCTGACTGGTCCCTCAGATTAATTTTTTTTAAAATTATTCACACCATTTTGGTTTTGGTAAGGTATTATATATATAGTGATGAAGTTGATGTTATGATACGTACACTTAAATATTTAATTGTATTTTTTATTGAAGTTATATTATTTCCATTATATCATGAAATATATCTATGAATTCTTATTCATATCATCAATGAATAGTTGTTGATGTAGAAGTAAAACCATTTAATGGAATGATGATATAATTATAATTATAAAATCATTCCATGATTGAATTTTGTATAAATTAAATCTGTATTAATCCTTTTATCCTCTATCTATTTTAATTTCATTTGTTTTTTAGAATGGATTAGATTTTTCATATATATACTACAAACAATTTCAATAATATGAAGTCACATTTTTTAAAATCCAAAAAAATTCATGATTGTATATCGATGTGAGTATGTATGTGAGATTTCAAAAGAAATTACATCACATGAATGGGTTTTAACTCTAATTTAAAGGATTACTTAGCTAATATGGTCTGGTTGAAACTATAACTAAAATATATACATGTAGTATGGGGATTTTTTGACACCTTCTTTGAATATTGTTCTCGGTTTCATATAAATGACGAAGTTTTATTTTCAATAGAACTCATACCTGGTGAAACACCTACTTTAATGAATACATAAAGATATAACCAAATTGAGTTTGTATAATTGAAAATTAAGGTATATGAAAGTCTTGATAATGGAATCCTTCACCCATGTGTTTCATCATAGTGAACAAAATTTCTTTTTGTTAAGAGGAAAGATGGATAATTTCAATCACACATTGATCATATTGAGATTTATAATATCGTAGTTAATAATACCACATATTATTAATTTAGTCTATCAATTACACAGAGAAAAATATTTTTCATTGATTGATCCTCAATCTAGATACTATCAACTAGCTGTAAATAGTGATTAAATACCCATTACATCCTTCAAATATTGTATGGATACTAATTATTTATAGTGATGTCAATTGGTCATACTAATTACTCATTATCATAATCAATCTTAGGAATATAATCATTATAGATTATCTTTTCTTATTTTGGATAGTCTTTATATATATTATTATTTTAAATTATATGAAAAAGTAAGATAGAGAAGACCATATAAGAAATAAAATAAAGACCTTAGTGATAGAGTGGTGGTAAAAAGAATTTTAACATTAAATATTTTCTTTAATAAAAAATTCAATTTGGGGTTATAAAATATCTGGAGAGGGTATATTGTTGGATCCAAAAATGATGTATGTTATTAACAATTAGAAAATACAAACCACTATGACATGGATACATGTGTTTTCAATGTTTGGTTTGATATTATCATCGATTTGTGGAAGATTTTTCACTGCTATCAAATCCACTAAAAAATATTATGTAGAAGGGTGTGCTATTACTTTGGATAGTTGAATATCAATAAAATTTAATCAAACTAATGATATGTTTAGTCGCTATACCTTTTCTCACAAAAAAACAGTTACTAAGGTTTTTTAATTTGTATTTATTCATCAAATGAAAGGATTTACTATGTTCGATAATTGAGTTATATAGTGATATATTAATCATTATTCTAATTGAATCTCAATGAGAAATAATAAATTACTTGTGATTTGGTGTTAATAGTTTTTATTTATTAATTAATGTCACGGAGAAATTATTATTACGGAATGATGTTTTGAATTTATATTTATCATGAATGATTATTGAATATATTTAACAATAAATAGTTAAATATGTACAACAGAATATGATTGAAATTGATTAAAAAATACAATTTATCAAAACATTATTTCCCAGAGTATATTCACATTGGGGATTATTCTTTAAGATATAATGATCATGCATGATTAAATATGACGAACATTAAAAAATATCTAGTATTTATAGATTTCCAGTGGATGGATAGTCGCATATTTGAGGAATTGGTGAAATGTTATTTTTCTCAATTGTGTGTTAAGACATCTATCCATGTGAAGATTAAACATGAAAAAATGGGAATGGTGAGTAGGAAAATAAGGTGAGAAATATTCTTGACTTCAAACTTGTTTGTGATTAAATGATAAGGTTCTCAAATCTAGTATCTATCCGACCAATACTACAAATTTGTGAAATTTGATGAATCTCAAATCTCATCATTCTATTTTTATCCCATAAGTAAGAAATTTATATAGATATATTAAAGAGTATTTATAAAAAATATATAGAGAGATATTTTGGATGATGTAAATCTATGTTAGGTTTATTGCATAGTTAAGGATGAGATACAAAAGTATAATGAGATAATACAACCATTACCCACACTACAATAGAAATGGGTAAACATCATCATGGATTTTCTCATCAAAGTCTCCAAAATGTCTGATGGCCATAAATTAATTATGGTTCAAGTTGACCACCTAATGAATTCAAAAAATAATAATTTTTATCATATAATATTTACCTCTTAACCAGTTGTCCTGGAAATATATTAATAAATTTTAAAAGATTCATGGATTAACAAATTCTATTTTATCTTATTGGGATCAATTGTTTACATTGAACATCTAGGGAAGTCTTACACAAGATATATATACAATGTTCTATTTCATTACAGAATATAATCATCAATTATATCATTAGTCTAGTATAACCATTCATAACTGGGTTAATATCTTCAGAATATATTACCTCAGTTTTGTAGGTGGTTGGGATCAACACCATCATGTAATTGAATTATATTTTTAAAACATATTTCACTCAGTAATTGTGGTCATTCCTAATGAATCCACATATATATATATATATATGATCGTGTATAAATATAATGTAAACGAATGAAAAGGGATAATCAAATATATTGGGACGTCTATCACCTTAGGAAATGGAAGATAAGCAAATAGTCATTTAGAAATACAGAAAGTTATCTCTATTTCAACTGATGTGTTGTGGTGGAAATCATTGGAAAAATATATAATTTTAAGTTTTTAGGAAATTTTTAATTTAAAATTATCCATGCAAGATGGTCAATATATTTGGAATGAAACGATATCTAAGACATTGTTATGTTTTCCCATTTGAGAATCTTGATCGGTTAGGGATGGAAACATATCACTTTGTTCATCCTATTGAACTATTTTACGATAATGATGGGTTCCATGTGTCTTTGATGGTGAATTACATACATATAACTCACAATTATAGAACTCAGAGGTTATTCTATTGGTGAATTATCATTCATATAAATAAAAACTACTAGAAATATTATATAATATAGATAAAATTATATAGAACATGGATACTCACCTAGTTAATTTTCTTTGGATGAATTATAAATTTATAAGTGTTATAAGGGAACCATAGGATATGATGAAGTATAAATATACTCATTTGATTGTATTAGATTCATTGAATTCTAATGGATAATTTATTTATTTTGTGTTATAATGTAATGCATTGGTATTTTTATATAAATTTACTTCAAAATAAAACCTGAATTATTTGATATATTTTTATACCCATTAAAACAAGTTTACAAAAAATGTTATATATTTTGAAATTATAATTAATTAAATGTGGATGTTATAACCAAGCTGTTAAATTGGTGATATAAATTAAATAATTTCTTTATAAACAATATTTATAATGTTTTCGTTGATACTATGTTGAATTTGTTATCAATATATAAATGTGTGTTGGTGAATAAATTGGAGATTCAGGAAAAATTTTATGAGCTCATCTAATGGAATTGGATTTCATTCTAGGAAATTTAACATTATGATTTAGGGGAAAGTTTTAACAATTATATCTCCTTACCTATATGCAATAGATGTTTTATTATTCTACATTGTTACAACATTTGAAAAAATAGATGAAGGGCATGTGATATAAATATTGATTCAAAAGAGTTCTTAATAGATGAAGGCCATGACGATATTAATTTACAAGAAGAAATTTCATTATGAGGTCAATTATAATTAATTTTCAAATATAATTTTTTTATGAATTTTATATGATGATATTTTGATGGAATGGACTTTAGGACTGAAATCTATTTGTCTTAAGAGTGGAATTCATTTTAATACCTACTAATCATTTTTTATTCATCATATTAAAAAAAAATTCTAACCTAATAGGGAAACCTAGAATCATATTTAACTCAGCATTGTAGGACCCATAGGTTATCCACACCAAAGGATTCTTCTGAGGTCCACCCATGAGAGGGAAAAGGCATAGTTACCTCATTCTTTCGGTCAGCATGTGTGTAAGTCCCACAAAGTGCACATTCTGACAGGTAAGCATATCATGTGCCAGAAGCCTGTAGGGATGAGGCTTGATAGTGGGTTTTTATAGGGGGAATTGGTGTTGAACCCCATATTCAGCTCAACTAAACAAGAGTCAAGTCAATCCTATTATACTAGAGTAGTGTTTGTAAAGATTTCTAATACAAAATAGAGACATACCAGGTATATTTACCACATCATTAAAAGTGGTTGAAATAAAGCTAGAACTTCTATTGATACAATCAGAACCATTAATTCAATATCATGCTACATGAATTTTAATAATTTAATCAATGACCTATTTTATTCATATCAAACCATTCATATTTTGAATTTCATATATCGTCTTCAACCTATAAATAATACTTATTCTGCAATTATCTCAAGACAAATGACCGACTCCACTTTACATATAGAAGGATCGAGATATGTAGAATGCATCATTGTAAAGAATTCAATTTTTTCTTTCATACGTATTATTTTCATGAAGTTGTCGCATGAATCCATTACAAGTCACAATGGAGTCTCAAGAAGAAAGTGCATGATTCTATCTCAAGAATATGTTACAAAATAAGATTTTTTTTGATAAACAACAATAGAAGGATGGAAACATTCAAGGAACAACATGAAGGATTAGTATTTGATAAAATAAATATGTTCCCGGTAGATATGAATGTATAGATAATGCAAGAGTATGTAGATAAAGTTCATTGATCCATCACGTTATCATATAGATCTATCACGTGATCGTGTGAACATTTTGGTGGTGATTGAAGTGCTATGAGTTTTTTAATTAATTAGATCCTGATATATTATAGATTGTAAATAGTTAATGGAGATTCAAAAAACATTGGAGTACCTATACCTATATAAGTTCAGTCATGGTCGAGGGAAAGGTGGTTTTGATTCTGATAACTTGATAGAAACTCTTTAAATATATGAGCCTGTGTGATCTAAATAATTTGGCGGAGATTCTGTGAACAAATCTCTTTTCATGAGTAATAAGAGGATTATCTTATGTGATCTTAAATTGTATCACATGATGTAAGGGAGAATAACTAATGTACACAACCTTTGTATCATGATAGTAACCTAGTAATCTTATGATCTCATGAAGGTTTTTCATAATGAATCCATGGGTACACTAATTATATTTTGAAAGACAAAACTTGTAGAATTCATAGTTACTTGATGAAAGAAGGAAACACGGTAGAAATCACTTTCTATATCATGAAGTAACTAATGGATCATCCTTTTAATATGTGAAATTTTTATATATATATATATTCATGAAGGAGAAAAAATTTAAAAAACTATGTCGTATGAAGTCGAGGATACATCAAATTGAATACTCGGTGGATATTTAAAGTCAATGTTATTGAGGAATAACAATACAAGAAAGACATGTCAGGTCACATTAAAGAGGATTTGAAATTGTGTAATTACTTCATGTGATAGAGGAGTAGAATAGTTAATCCACTCTAGGATTTAACAAGAACAAGTGTGTTTGAAGGAGGAGATATCATGAAATAGAAATAGTAGTATCCACGAGACCCGAGTTGGTGAGGTCTCATTAGTGCATCCATGAGTCTGAGGTATGAATCTAGGTGAAGAAATACTTTTGTGGGTACTGTAGTAGGTATTATAGTAGGTGTTGTTCTTTATTATAAAATCTGAAACTATTAACCTTTGGTCCCCCAATTTGGGTATGGAGACTTTAAGGCCATTGGGCCACCGAAGCCTTCGGGTCAGTAAGGATTTCTGGAAACCTTAATTCCTTTGGGATACCATACGAACTATAGTAATCCTCAAAGCCTTTAGCCCACATTATGTGAATACTCAAAACAAATAGATTCTATAAGGAACAAGCTCCATAGGAGGATTCACATCAGGTGCATTCACCATAACAGAGCTATAAGATTTTGAAGAATTAGAGGGTATGGTATTTTCAATTGGTACGAGGCATGTACATATCTAAAACGGATAGAAAGCCGAAAACCATGGAAATGTGGAGATCTAACCATCATTAAGTTGTTGGGGAAGGACAGTTTTATGTAGTCATAGTCTAGGATGAATTACTTTAAGACCGTTGGGTCCTGTAATTCCTCAAACCCTATAGTCAATGTATGGGTTAACATTCAACCCATAAAAGGGGGAGTATAAAAATGAATAAATTGTTAAGGCATTCAGACAATATAGACATAGAACATTAAATGGTTGTGATAATATCATGTTCTTCACATGACCATGAACAGTTCATGCACTTTTCCTGAAAACGCGAATAAGGGATGAATACAAATTATTCATGTAACCCATAAAATCTAGGAATGAATAATTAATTGAGAATATAGTCCTCATTAGAAGGAATCATGTGAATCTAATCATCAATCCACATGCATTTGAATAGATACATTAAAAATAATTCTTATGTACATAATAATAAATATCATTGAAAAATGTGATCTGTTTTTTTTTTCAATTAAAACCAAACATGAGGAGTTATTATGTCGGGACAGAATACATGAAGAATATCATAAGAGAGTATATCAGAGAAGATAGTATTTGAGAATTCAAGAATATTTTCTGTTACAATGTTGTAAAGGATCATTCTATAATGTAATATTCATGAATAAGTTGTGTGAACCTCTTTCACACATATAAGTGAGGTCAAAACATCATCAACATAAGGAATCATAGCTAGATAATTTTTTCATTGATTAAAATGATCAAATATTGGTAATGAGAGGTCTCTGGGAACGAGTATCAATCTATGAAAATGTACTTGAACAGTTACATAAGAAATTTTTATCTATAAAACTTATGGAGGATGATCAATGGGTCATCCTATAGTGTACCAACCCTTAATATAATTAAGAAGCCTCTCATATGGATGTGGGAGAAGTAGTCCCTTATGTGACTGAGGAGTAGACATCTTTAGTGCAGATTCTAGAGTAGGCCAGTGTGGATTATGGAAACACTATTGGATGTAGTATAAATAAATTCATATTTGGATTTTGAAACGATACAATGTGACTATTAACCATTTTAATATATTATAATATTATAGAGGATTACTTATGATTGTAGAATAACCAGTATGGCAAGACGTAGGAATTTGTATGAAATATTATAAATATCCAATTTTACTATCTCTGTTATAATTTATTCATACCAAGTGAGACTGTGATATATCACTAAGTGGATTGAGAAACATAAGAAGTTTAGGATGTTGAATTAAAAATAATGAATTTGTGAAAATTAAACCATGATTTAATCCCCCTATCAATAGTCAGTCGAGACCGGGTCACTTAAAATAGTATTAGAGTATTGGTTAAATATAAACATCCAATTGAGGTTTTATGAAGTGAATATTTTATGAAATGATTGAGCTATCTCAGATCAAGAAAATTAAAGTTACGCTTATGAATACTAATACTGAAATTTATCTTATGACTCGGAATAATAGTCATAATATAAAATAAAGAAAAATTAAGAAGAATCTTTTAGTATATAAATATATACCTCTAAGGGAAGATAATCAAGAAGGTAAATTTTTTTAGTAATTTTTTAGTTTGTTATTTTTATTATAATAAAACCTTCTCATGTTTTAATATTTATGGATCACTTAGTGATGCACTCCTTGAATTCAATGAACATCTAAATAGTTTTTCCACATATTATTTAAATATTATATTTGAAGGTTTCAAGGGTCTTTATGATGAATAATTATAGCTAGAAGAAGAGGATAATGCTATCGAAGATGAATTGGATAAAATATTTTGGATATCTGACACTATTACGAAACATTTTTATGAGGATAAAGAAAAAAACTAGATTATCAGTGAAAAATGAGTTGAAATATTTTAATAAATTTAAGGATGTTTTTTTGATAAGTAATTCCTAGAGATTTTATTTTTAAAAACATTACATACATTTTAAAAAAATCACTATGTTTATAAGATTTTAAAATTTTCTCAATTGGCAGATTATGGAAACACAATGGGATGTTGCAACTAATTTATGTATTGATGATAATGATTCTATAAAGGAAATGAGACCATTATCATAAACAATGTGTTCATCCTCATAGAATAAGGCGCCACATATCCTATAAACTGTGTTATGTACACATGTTGTTTCAAGTGTTTCTATAACTTTTAAAACAAACATTGGGGATGTATGGATACTATAAAATTCTATTAAATTCACCACATCGAGGGATTATGAGTGAATTATCATGAAATTTTTTTCCCATATAAGAATAAAAAAATAATGATGATTTCACTCAAAATAATTAGGGTTTATAATATGTTAAAATTAAACAAATTTCACCACAAAGAAAAATAAAAAGGTCCATTGGCTATTATTGTAATTTCAATATGTTTGGGAGTGATTACATGGAATTTTGGCACAACATGAAAATTCAATAAAATAAAAAAATTATTTATTTAGGGGGAGAAATGATTAAGAAAATATAAAAACTATATTATATATGAAAAATTGACAAAAAAAATGAAACTCTATAAATATAATATATTTGAATTCTTTTATATTTTTTGTGAGTGCTTTAATAAAAGTAGTCATAATAATGATGAGTTATGGTATGTACATATCATAGATAAATCATACGATGATATGAAGCGGAGACACCAAAAAAGGGAATGAAGGTAATGAAAGAATATTATGAGTTAGTCTTGGGTTGTGAAGAGAAAAAGAAGACTTCTAAACCATCTTCCACCGTGAATAACAATGAGGGATCATCCCATATAAAAAATAGAGAAATAAATAAATTATGGAAATCCCTACAACCAATGAAAAAGAAGGTTCATTTTGAATAATCAGAAGAACAATATGCTTCTGGACAGGATACATATCATGGTGTAAAATCTAGGTTCGGTGGTTTTTACATGTGTTGTGATGAATATGGGCACAAATCCTACTCATTATAGTATAACATGTCATTTCTATAATGTATGAATTAATTAAGGGGGATACATATTGAAAAAATGATAATAGACTCTCAAATAAAGAATGATGTGCCTATAAATTAATCAACTCCTCTGAGACAAAAAAATTTAAGAATTATAAAATAAATATGGTGGAATATGTTAACATAAGGGTCAAAACGCTGATAAATTCATGACAAGACTATCAAGAGATATTTTCTATACTATGAAATAGAAGGATATATTATAATAAAATAGTGGTGAGGCAGGTAAAGATTCTATGAATAATAATAATGTTATATAATATTTCTTAATTATATGTCTAAATAAATTAAAATAGGATATAAAATTACAAGAAGTTAAATAACATGTTGCTGTTAAAGGAAATCATGTGTCTATGTAAATTTAGGGGGAAAATAAAATTCATTAAAAATTTGATGAGTTGTGTATAAGGTGTTCTAAATTTGGGCATACTCCACACAATGGTATGTAGATTATCCTAATTAAATGCGATCTGTTTATAATTAAAATGATTGCATCAAATACCTTATATACTAAAATGTCTACAATGGAAATAGAGACATCACATAAAGGAAAGGCTTACATTGGTATAAAATAGTGGGATTTCCTACTAAACTAACATGCTCAATAGAGCAGCCCAGGTCAAGCTTGACCCATCCATTGTGGGACCCATATGTCAAAAATACTCAATTATGTAACCCAGGTCATCCAATGGATGGGAGGAGAGATAGTACCATCTAGGTTTTGGTGGGCCCATGTGTAAGGCTCGTGGAGTGCGTGCACCATGAATTATGCATATATTTCCCAATAAACCTACAAGGAAAATGCTTGGTAGGTAATGTTTTTAACTCGAATTTTATCTAAACCTAGTAGCTGGCTCAACTAAAAAATGGCCATAAATTTGTAATTATATTATATAATATTTTTTCAAAGTTTTTAAAGTGGGATGTATACACATGGGGGACTATTACCATGTCATTAAAATTAATGTAAATACTTCATTCCATCAAAATGAGATAATCTAGGATGTCAATTAAATTTCAATTTTTGTGAATTCAAATTATCCATTCCCATTACATTGTTATGTTAATTAAGTAGTGCATATTTTGAATATCTCTTATTTCCTTCAACCACTCGACAAGGAAACTTCCCACGTGTTCTTGAGACAACTGACTGACTCCACTCATTATAAATAAGTTTTCAGATATATTCCATGAATCATAGAAAATATTTGAAACTTTATCTTAAATTTAAATTATTTTCATGAAGTCATTACATGATTGTATCACAAGACATAATTTCATTGAAATAATGTATCATGTGATGTTACCAAAATAATTTAAAACATTGTTAGATCTTTCATGAGAACCATCAATAGATGAAACAAAAAAAAGGAAGTTATTTCATGAAGTATATGCTTTGTATCACATGAAGCTTATATCTTTGGTAGATTTTAATGTATGATTTATTATGTTTTATGTGGAGGATATTCTCTAATCCATCACATGATCATGTAAATGATAATGGGAAGTTATCACGTGGTCGCATGATTTTTTCAGTGTTTATTGAAGATGCTTAGTGTTTCTACCTTCATGAAATTTTAAGATAATTGGGAGTTTAAATAGGTCCTTAGACCAACATAAACAAAGAATAAACTATTCCTATATAAATGGATTCATTTTCTAGGGAATGGTTGTTGTGTTTCTGAGAACATGATAAAAAAACTCAATATAGAGGACCACACAGTCAAATTAGAGAATCATGTATAATCTAAATAATGTGAAAAATATTCCTAGATCCAAATTAGTTTTAGAAGGAATATAAGGATAATATCATGTGATCCTAGATAAAACAATAATGTGTAATAAGGTAGAACAAATCGTAGAAAACCCCATTTTCTATTAATGGAAAACTAGGTATCATCAGATTTAACAATGGTGTTTGAGAAGGTTTCCATCCATAAAACCAATGTTTAATGAAGGATATCACATATATAATTATTAGTTATGTCAATAAATGAAGAATTTTTTTATAAGAATCCTTATATATCTCTAAAGAACTAGAGAAAAACCATTTTATTATGTGAATCTAATTGAGAGAGTCTACTGAAGGAGAAACCAACAAGACATCTATATCCTAGGAAGATAAGGAAATACCCATATGAATACTACCTAGATATGGGAATGTGGTGTGCTTGATGAAATTATTTTTTATTGGTCCTCAACTAATCAAATAAAGGAGGAATTGAAATTCTTTGAATAATTCAAATAAAGGGGGAGTAGGACAAGAAATAAGTTATAATATTTCCCAAAAATAGGTTTATAAAGGAGGAGATCTCGTGAACTATATATAGATCTTGTGAAGGAAGTCAAAAGATCGTGCACATTTTATGAAATTGAAAAATTTATTCTCTTCTCATGAAATAATAATGAAAATATGATAAAAAATGTTTCGTGCATCCCATATAATCCATCCATTAATAATTAATTGAGAATATGATCTTAATTAGAATGAGGCACAAGCATGTGATCCATAATACACATGCATGATAAAATATACAGATAACATATTTCATAAGAACATTATAAAAAATATCATTACTAAATATGATAAGGCTTAAGATTCCATTCAAATTGTTTATGAAGTCTGCATACATTTTCACTGAAGCCATATAAGATATTTTAAGAGCATTGATATGTGTTGAATGTTTTAGAATCCAAGAATAATGAATTATCTGACATTGTGTAAGATCATTCATGAAGATAATATTCTTTAATAATTTGTTTGTATTTATTTCACACATAAAAGTGATTATAGGTCTTTGACATCAAAACAAACAATATACCATGCATTGTTTCACTAAAGAAAATAATCATATATAGGTGATCATATATTTTTTTAAGACCATGAAGCATTGAAAATGTACTTGAACAGGTATAAGGGAAACCGTGACCCATCAATATCATGGAAGAAAATAAAAAAAATAAACATATAGTGCATCAACCCCTGAATAAATGAGGATGTATCCCAAGTTGATTTAGGTGAAAAAAATAGTGTGTGGCTCCAGAGTAAAATTCATAAGTTAGGATTTTGCAGTACTATGTAAATTTTGGTAACAATGTTGGATGCTATATAATATACCAACAATGTGTATTTTGGAGAGATATAGTGTGAATATTTATCAACCATTATAATTCATTATAACATTATAGTTGAAAATACATATTAAACATAATAAAAAAATTGTAAAGAAATGTGTGTTTTTACCTAACCATGTAAATACCATCTGATGTGCTATCTCTTATTAACTCTACATATCATGTGAGACCATGATATATCATTGAGTCGATCAATAATGTTAAAAAGTTCAAGAGTTTGCATTCAAAAATATTAATGTGTAAAAATTAAACAACTGATCTCCCTCCCCCTCTGGGGTCAGTATAGCCTTGGTAAATTAATTTTTGAATAAAGAATATATATTGATTAATTAATAAAAAATAAATTTTAATATTTTATTAAAATCTTGTTATGCATCAAAAATATGTTTTCATTAATAAAAATATATTTTGTTTAGGACCATTACAACTAATAGCTTCCACTGTTAAAAATTTTATATTATTATGTGGATAAATATAATGAATTCATCATATCAAAAATATTTCAACATGATATTCTGATAATTTTCTAAATATAATTTTTTATATTGAATATTGGAAAAAATTCCAATTTTGTTAGAAACTATATTTTCCATTAAAATATGTAAAATGTACCCTTTTATTTTTAATTGATTATTAAAAATTAAAGTTTTTATTTTTATTAAATATAATCAAATAAATATCATTATATTTGATTTTACTCTCCATTCTTCTTTATAAACATATTTATACATAATAATTTATTAATATAGTAAATTATTTTTTATGGTTTTTTATTCCATAAGAAATTACCACAACTTATTGAAATTTAATTTCATAAAATGGAATTTATATATTTAATTAATATTTAAATATTTATAAATTATGTTAATTTTATTTTTATAGACAATTATTAGTAAATTAGGAAAAAAATTATTACAGTTCAGGATAAAACATGCTTACTAGGGGTGTAAACTAAATCATAATCATATGATTTTGACATAAACATGCCTAAACCCAATTTTAAGAAAATATCAATACCCTACTTCATATACTATTTTATTATGAGTCACTTTTTTTATTTTCATTTAGTATGATAACAATATATTTTGACCATTTGAAAAAAAATGTATCCTCTTCTTCCCTTATAATAGAACACCACTTGTCCTTTTTTATCCACACATCAAGAGCCTATTAGATTATCCAATAACTACCCTTATAATTTATTTACATAAATTTTAATATTATACAGTTAGTGGTTTCATTATAATACCATCCCTTCAAGGATTAAAGGTATATTCCAAATGAGGTTTGTCTACTAAGAAGAATATATGTTAATGGAGTAAATTCAACTTGATTTCTAACATAAGATTACCTAAAACTATTTTATAAATAATAACATAATTAATAATTTATAATAAAGATGAATAATTTTTTTATGGTCTTGGAAAAATAATATTATACCTCCATTCAGTTAAATGGTAAATGATTATATCACACATTGATACGTGTGGACTATCGCCTCCAAGTTGGGATATGATTCATTTTCCATCAGATTCATTCGTGGTTGGTTATAATGACGTATTTAATAAATATAAATGAAATTTATGATATAAATATGATTCATTTATTATAGAATATTATTTATCCTCCAATCCTTATTTTCATTAACAAGTGAAAATTCTACTAATGTTTATGTATGTACTACCTTTTCAGTTAACTAAGTGATTCATTTCTGTATCTCTATATTTTATAAATGGTTCTAATATGTATTTAAATATATATGAGATAATTTTATCATGAGTATCATTATGGTGATGATGAATCCTTTATCAATGTATTTTTATTATAACTACTGAGATAATTCATTCATGAAGAATGACATAGTTACACCTAGAAACACCGATTTTAAAAAGAGATTATTAATAAATTGGACTTCATATTTCATAAGTGAATCATAAAGAAAATATATTTATATATATTTTTCTATAATAAATATAAACATAATTTTCATATATTATATACGATTTTATAGTTCTAATGAATCATTTATTAATTGAGGAATGGTTTTCATGTTACAATCATATTTTACAAGGATTGTTTGTGGATAAATTATAGATAATGAAATTATATTGTTTTTCTCTCATAGATCTCATGTACTCTATTGTACAATGTATATTTCTAGGGAATAAAATTTTTTAATCCATTTTAATCACTTTCAGTACTCAATAGGGACAAAAAGTGTTTTTATAGAAAACTGACCTTATTTCTATATTCAGTCAGAAATCCTTTTTGTTTCATATCAATTTTTTCTAAATTAGTTTCAAAGAATTATTTTACTAATAATTATATGTATTTAATATTCTTTTATAATTTATTATTTTTAATTAAATCTTTAAAAATATTTTTCTTTTTTTTAATTGGGTTCTTTTTGCCAAATGTTTGACTAAAATATTTATTTTAATAATTATGACCTGATGATAATTTATAACCATAATGATTGATCAATGATTTAAAATTTCCTATGAAATATCATATAATTAAGCTCAAATAATAATGTTTCCCTAAAATTTTAGAATCCTTTATATTCAAAATAATTAATTTAAAAAATTAAATTGGAATTTTCTTGAAGAAAATTTACTAGTTTATAATTTAAAGGCATTTTCATTTAAAAATAAATCCATTGATGATATATATAATTAACCTGGGATAATATCTATTTATACCATATTTATTCATTCTCTTTACGATTTTTTATCGTGATGAAGAAATATTGATAATACCTATATTCTTTTCCATGGGTGTTTTTATGATGAAATGATAAATTCTTTCTTATTGTTGTTCCATAAGTATTATTGAAATATGATTATGGGATAGTTGGATCCATCATGAAACTATAAAAAAATGTTTAAAAATAAGTTTTTTGAATCTTAAAGTGTACATTGATCGTATGTATAATTCCAAAAGAGGGTAAACATTTGGTAATCTCAATCCCAAAAGAGGATGAAAGGGATGTTATCCAAAGCCTAAAGTTGGTACATTGGTGGTTAAACCATGAATAATATGTGATGAATGACTTGGAGGTATCAATTACAAAATATTCATATGTTAATGATTTTCACACATTATCCCACTCTTATATGACATAATATTATTCCAATTGTATTTTCTCATGGATTTTATTTTTTGGTTTCATTATTATTTATGTTCTATTAACTACCACGATAAATTTCATGACTCATGACCATGAACTATTATTTATTGATTGTTTTTATAATAAGATATTTCAATGTTCTCATACCATTTATTGAATTGTTATACTAAAATGATCATTGATATCTCCCTTATTTACACTTACTATGAATATGATATCACCCTTTATTGTTATCCCATCTCCCAAGCATATAATGAAATGTTTTAAGTATGATAATTCAAAAAAGGGAGATATTTTTGAATAACATGACCGGATATTATGTATATATTTATGTATCAACTATTTTTGAACCTATTATTACAAATATATAAATCCATTATGGTTTTCTAACGGATCGTAATGTTATATAATGAATACTCATCAAATAAGATGTTATATTTATGTATGAAATTATTTTGTCACCATAATATCATTATTATGTTAGCCATAAAACACATGAATATTAGGTTATGTAAACCAAATATTTGAGCAATGAAATTTATATTTTGTCTCCTTGTGATATAATTCAAGTGATTTGATAACCGGTATAAATTTGTTTGTTTATGTGTAGTCGTTTTAGTGTGAGAATTAAATGTTGTAACATTAATTAATGTTATTATTTTCATTTTAATTTTTAACATGAAATATATAATTGTTTCTATGATTAACCATGTATTATTAAAGTGTAAATGGCAATCATTAGATGTTGAAGTCCATTCATAACATAAAAGATGAATTTATATTTTTAATTAAATTTGTAATAACTAATTAATTATAGACTTTTTATGAATATAATTATTATTTTTCATGATTACTAAATGCTAATTACTTATCGAATGATCCTCTATTCAATATTGAGGTGAGTAACATGCTGATATATTTTCATTTTTTAGAGTCATTAGTGAATAATTTTTAATGTTTTTTAATTATCTGAAATTGTTGTAATTAAGACAAATCAGAAACTACATTTCCCCTTATTATATTCTATAATGAATAATTTTGAAGCTATTCCTTGAATTTTTATAAATTTTATACATATTTATATTCCATGTTTTCTATTCCACCCATAATATCTACCATTGATTTGCTAAAATTTCATTTTATGGCTAGATTTTGATTATCTATTTTTTAATCTTAAAAGAAGAAAATAATAATAAATGATGACATATTTAATGTTTTAGAACATGTACATAATGAAATCATATATCTTCTTTTTATGCATTTCTACAATTTCAGGTTTTCTAATATATTTTTTCATTACATGCTAATAAAAACATCACACCATGTATAGTCATGGAAAGTAGAAGAGTATGTGTAAGTGTATAATGAGGAATTACTGATTTTATCATGTATGTATATGATTGAAGTATGTATATGAGATTTCAAACCACATTATATATTTACATAATCATGTAGTGTGTTGAAAGTGTTTTTCCCAAAATATTACTGTAAATAGAATAACATCTATCATGCATCCTAAATGCCAGTTTATTTTATTATAGAACCATTAATTTGAGTATAAACTACATGAATGAAAAAAATGATTCCTATAGAGTTTCCATTTTTCAATATGAATTAATGTAGCATATGTGGTTGAATGTTTAAAGTAATAACATATAGATATTTTCAAACATAGATGATAAAAACCCATCATCTGTTGATTTTCAAATCTATACTAAAATCTCCTCATTATGATGTTTGCAGAGTGCAATTTCTGTTGATTATTTTTTGAGAATGTAATATAAAAATAATTTGAATTATTTTTTCCAATTAATGATATAATTCCTTGATTTGTTAATTTTTTTATTTAAAATAAATATCCAAAAATAATTAATTATCATGATAAATTATTGATGGCATGAATGTTTTACCTAATAAATCTATTTATAAATTATCTATTCCGATTTTTTAAAATTAATTTGATGTTTTGAAGCTTATGTTATAGTGAATTAGGTTTCATTAATTTTATTAATAAATTCACCAAGCTTGAAAGGCTAAACATTTAATGTTATTAATGAATGATGTTATTTTTATATTTGATATTAGGAGAAGAAATTCTTATTAGTTGAAAATTGGGTTAATAAAATTCAAGATGAATTTTTTATATAATATTGAGTTTGGTTATTGGATTTTTTAAGATTAAATATTTTATGATACTATGATTTTTTGGATGTGATTCAAATGTCTATATGCATTTCATGGGGTTTTTATAATTGTTTTGGTATATATTCATATGGTTCATTATGTGGAAGGTATGCAATTTTATGGAAATGTGTACTCTTGTATGGATATGTTATCTCTAAATGCGGATTTTTTGAGGTGGTGTTCCTACTATAAACTGCTTCATTTTTCAATGATACATATGTGAGTATATGAATTATTGTAACCCTGATGATTTATTGATAAAATTATATGACATCAAACGTCCTTTAATATGTTTGTTGTAGAAGGGAGAAAGAGCACACATGAGATATATTCTTCAAGAAATTTTATCTATATGATGTATATATGTTCCTTAGTGTATCCTTTAAATAAAATACTAATGATTTTTTGAATGAAGTTATGTTTTCATTTGGGTTGGTAATAAATATAGATGGATTTTAGATTTCTATTGTAGTTCTCAGGTATCAAAAAGTGGCTCTATGATGGGGGAGGTGAGGTGTTGTTATCATGGAATGATTTCTTAGGGGAAATTTCAGTAATTATCAAATATTTAATTACCCTCCAAATAATAGATACCATATTATTGGAAGAAGAACAAATATATTTCATAAGGGATGATATTATGGTTCTAGGTTTTTGAGTTATTAATTTCTCAAAGGAATAATTATTTCCAACTATCGAATGGGTAAAATATTGATTAGATATCCAGAATGAAATTATGATGGTGGGAATTACTCTAATAAAATTTTAAATACATGGAAGGAGTCTTAGAATGTAGATCGGAGGTTTCATGGGTATCGCAGATATTTGGTACCAAGGATATATGTTTTCTAAAATGTGTATCATAGAGTACATTGTGGAATAATATTTGTGAAAACTATGAGGTCAAACCATGTGGCCCAGTTATCATAGGTTCATAGGCTATAGAAACCATATAAAATGCAAGGGAAAATAATCTGAGTGTCTGTAGTGTATTGAATACATATTTTATAGATGATTCATGGTCTGATAAACCATTTTCTATCCCGATATTTGGGTTTTGGTGTTTAGCCATCTCTAACCGCATAGTCGGTGAACGATTTGGCTAACTATGTTGCCAAACCATATGACCCACTTAAAAGGATGAAACTAAACTCCTTCCCAAGTAATAATTAAGATAAAAAACCCTATTTTCTTCATTTCTCCTCCACCATGTGCACTATTGTTGTCCTCCCTTCTATCATTGGAGTTCTCCAAAGTTCATGTTTGGAATCATATTTAATTTGGAGTCTTGGAAGACTTGAGTTAATCATTCAACTTTATTAGCCTCTTTTTTTCTTCTTCCTCCTACTCTGAATTTTTTCATTATTTAGTCAATTCATGTACTGTTTAACCAACTCGTAGTGGCATCAGATACTAATTATAGGACTATAACTCTCCCAAGGATGAGGGTGACCCAAGATTCTGTCTGCACTTTCTTTCAAGCTATTTCAATATGTTATATCTTCTATATAATTTTTGATAGTTTTTTCTATAAAATCAATTTTATTAAATTAATGTGCGATGTTGTGGGTTAGGTATTTTCCTTGGAATTGTTTCAAGGGAACCATGTCGACATTTTACACATGGTTTCTCAAATTCACATTGACTAATGGTAAATCCAAGAGTTAATTTCTATTATACCTATTTTTATTTTACTTTATATTAAATTTTTTAATATTATAATTGATGTTTCTAGTTTATACATTACCTGAAAAATGTTACTTTGGACCGTAGATGTTTACACAGATTTTCTCAAACATTAGATATATTGGATGGAGCTATATTTTTATGTTCATTAATGGAGAAATGATCCCAAAAGTTATCTGATATGATGCACCTTCCCTATAGTAATTTTTAATTTTTATGGTTTTATGTGTACTCATGGTCTTACCCATTTTGGTGGATCCCCTTTTTTAGAATTATTTAGATTAACCTATAAATTTAATTTAATTAGTTTGATAAGATTAAATAGAATTCTAGTTCACTAAAAACATTTGTGTTATAGGTTCATGCATTGACCAGAGTATATTGCGACCATTAGTTCCCTATGGGATTACTTCACCTCATATCTGACTGAGGGAATCTTTTGTATGATTTCCCCACATGATTACCCCTTTTTAACACCATGAGGGGTTAACATACTTATAGTTTTACTTATAGGATCCCAATATGGATGCCTCTATCTATATGATAACCTCATGGTTCTAGAGTAGGATGAATCTCTTGAGAACTATCCTAGGTGACCTAGTGGGTTCCCCTTTGTTCCGAAAACATAAATCTTGTATGAAATAGTTTTGGGTAGTGAAGATATAGGGTTTCAAATTCGAACTAGTTATAATACATAACTCTAGTAATCATATCATTTTTTCGGCGTTTTCATTTGTTTATAAGGTTAGGCAAACGTGTCTCGGCATTGTTACATGTTATCTAAGATGATGTGTATAAATTTGTGAAGTTTCCAATTGTATTCCAATTTTTGGCCCTCAAAATAAGAATTTAATTTATGGATAATGATGTTTTTTAGAAAATGATTTTTTGGACTGAAATATTTGGATCATGAAGTATAGAGTTTTCAGAATGCATTGTAGCATAGTTATGTAATAAGGACCACAAAATATATAGGTGAAACCACGATGCAAGTCCTCATTTTGAGGATGATGGTGGTGAACTATGCAAGCAGAAAAGGTATTAGTTTTCGGGAGGCACTACATTCATCGGAGTCTCATCATTTCCAAATAGAAGAGGTTATTTAAGGATACTACAATTTTTTTCCATTTACAGATGACATCAGCAAAAGTAAAGGATAAAGGCATTATGTGGACCGCATAGAATATTCAAGGGGAAAGATGTTCAATATAAGAGTTATCGGTAATTATGATTTGTGAGTTTCTATGTATTTATTTTCCAATATAAATGGACATAATGAAAAAAGTAGAGATAGATAATTTTATTAAGAAAGATCATTGCAAGATGATTTTGGGTATGTTAAAACTAGTTCATGAGAGAGTATTCGGTTAAGGATAAGTTTTTAGTGAGGGGGGATCCCATGAAGAAGAATCATTATTGAGGTAGAAAATCCATGAATGAGATAGTTTGTGATGTATATGTAATCTACGAGGAATCATTGATTTTAAAATATAAGGTGGTCTATAAATAAAATTTTTCCCATGAATAACTTTCACCACACGATATAGGGAAGGTTTTTTAGGAAATCAAGATAGTTTATAGTGGGTGCAAAGAATTTTTCAAAGGTACTAAAAATGTTTTTGAAATATATTTCTACAAACCAATAGTATGTGGGAAATTTTTTCTCATCTACCAAGTGAAAGTAAGACTAAATTGAATACTCATTTATGTGTGAAACTAATCATAGATGATCCAGAATATCATGATATTCATTTAGTGGAATAGTGAGCACACATCAATTGAGAGAGCAGTTAGATTTCAAATTGTTATTAGTTGTAAACTATGTGGGATGGTGAGTCTGCTCTAAAAAATTTAAGGGAAATGATATTAGGAATAGAAGTGATCTAAAAAGAACCTTTTTATTGCTTCAAACATTAATATATTTCGTACATCGGCAGATTATCGATGTATGCTTCTTTAATGTATCCCATTGAGGTTAAAATAATTAGAATCGCCATGTATCGTGCATGATTTAATTTTTTTCATACATATATATGGGAAAAGGGGGAATTGTGTTTTTAGTAAATAAATTAGATCTAAAGGGGTGGTTTTTTAATATTTCATACACCAATTCACCCCCATATCAGGGTATTTAAACAAGTTGAGATAATAATTTGTATCATTGAAAATGGTTATTATAAGGGTTGTTCCCAATGGTTTCGATGGAGGTTTTCAATTATAATTGGATTCTGGTCTTTGAGGGGAAAAATTCATTTATGGATGAATGAGATGAAACACTATATCTGAGAATGCACCCTAATGATTCTGTTGATTCACCTTTTGATCGAGTGAATATTGTTGTCGATGTCATGCATAGTCTTGGAGAAATTAACGATGATATAAAAAAATTTCGTGTGTCATGAGAAAACATCCACGTTTGTTCAATTTGAAAGCTTCTGTATTAGAAGATAAATATTTGAAGTATCTTACATGGGATAACATGTATAACAATCATGTTTCATGTGAGATGAGAGATTATGATAATGATTTTTTGGAAAAGGATAATTCTAAATAAGTTCAATTTAATTCCAGGAATATAATCAGTATTGAAATTTTTTTGGAGGAAGGCAATGTGGCGAAGGACATGCCATTTATATCGTAAAACCTGAAAATAAGAAGGATAAATTTCCTAGGGAAAAATTCAATTGAATTCTTTTTGATGTGAAAATAACGGAAAATTCAAAAAAGTGACATAATATGTTTCAATATAGTGATGAGGATGATTCTGAAATTCTTGGAATGAATTATTAATACAATGTGAAAAGTATGATAAGTTCAATGAAAAATTTTGTCAAAAAAGTATCTTATTTCAAAAGAATAAGATAGTTTAGTAGAATCTAAGGCAGATGAGTGAGAGGACTGTAAGGACTATGAAATAAATTCTATGGTAGTAGTTTTAATAAATTCCAAAATAAGTGATTATAGAAAAATGAAAAGGGAGACATCAAAGGAAGAGTTGAAAATCATATTTAAATATAATTTACTCTTGAAAAATAGATTTTTAGAGAGCAAAAAATAATAAATCCAGCAAATTATTTCATGAATACAAACACTTAATTCAGTAATTGGAAGAAGTGAAGGCTAATTTGAAGGATTAAATTGATAATATTATGTATTCAATGCTATATGAATGAAAAAAAATTTATTTATTACAATATAAATGTTGAGGAATAGAAAAGGGTAATCAATGATTTGAATAACACACTGAAAGATCTAATTAAATGTATTGAATAAATTTAAGAGGATGTTTTTAGAATGTGATGATGTTTAAAGATTCAGGAAAAAATCCTAAACCTAGGTACAACATTGTGAAAGTGAAGGATTCAGGCAATAGATACCATTGAAGTGGAGCATTAGGGTCTAGAAAAACATAAGAAATATTTAAATCTATATGATAAGGAAAGTATAGGGCTTGATTGAAGACATAAATCAGTATTGGTTGAAGTAGGACCATAAGTAGTCTCTCAAATATTGAGTTGTAATTTAATCAAAAACCACATATCCAGTAAACTTATTCAATAACTTCTAGTAAATTAGTGATGCACAAGAATGCACCCCATATTATATGTTATTGTTGTGGAAAATTTGGACACTCAAAAATGTTTCTTCTATTTATAAGAGTTACAAATGGGAACAATAGAAAAAGAGTATTCCTTGTAGAGCTCAATATTCTAGGCTATCATTTGATGGTCTCTATTTTGGGTGTGGAGGAATTGGACACATCAAATGATACAACTCATCAACAATGTAATGGGTCACCCTCTACCCAGTCTAAAGAGGTCTTTTCTTTAAATAATAAATTGTGGTTTCGGCCCCAACCTTTAAAAAAATGAATGTGATCTATCAAACTATTAGAGTAATGAAGAATATTAGTAAAAAAGTGTATTAGAATGAAGGGAGATGAGCATGTAGTGGTTTCTGAGATTTATGTCAATGTATCAGATCTTACTAGAATAAATATCATTGATAGTGGATGAACCTCCCATATGATAACTAATTACTAACTAGTTGCTGTAATATGATTTGGCATGGAATGTATAGTATGACTTGGTAATGATGACGGTATAAAAATTATTGTCTTATTAAAATCAATGTAAGGGAGAAAATACTTGATACATGGATATGTATTTGTTATTAAAGTTATTCATCAATACTTTCTATTTATAGGTGAATTTTATGACTTAGGAAATTCCATAACATTTTCAATGAAATTATGCACGATTAAGGTAAAATATGATGATGTTTTTTCAAGAAAATTGTATGATGTGGAATATCTACCTCCTAAATGGAGAAGAATATAAGTTCTATTTCTTGATGGAAGAAGAAAAAAATTTATGGTCTAAACACCCTGTCCAATAAATCCAAATTTCATTTTATGATTTGGTGAAATGTGATTCTCCTTGAGACCTCACTAGGCTATCACATGATGATACCCTTACATGTGATGAATTTCAATAAGGTAACAACACTAAAAATTCATATAATGAAAAATATAAAATGTGAAAAAAGATCTTGAGTCTGTGCATATTAATATTTGGGGGACCTATTTCACCAAGGTTTATTTACAAGATGAGATAATATATTCTCATCATTATTAATTTTAGTAAAATGGAATATTTTTAGTCATTATAAATAATGAAATGGAGTTTATTATCATAAATATTTATCATCAGGAAGTTGAAAACTAGTTAGGTAAAAAATACAAAATTTCTTAATAGATAATGGAACAGAGTTCACAAATATCCATGAGAAGGATTATCTCAAGAATAATGTGATAAGAAACAATGTTTTAGTAGTAAGAACTCCATTGAAATATGGAGTTGCTGAGAGACAAAAAAGAATTATCAACAACATGGAAAGAAGAATGCTCACTGGTAAAGGACTTCATGATATGTTTTTCAAAGATGAAGTGATGGCATCTGTATACATATAAAATAGAAAATATTATATAAAAAAGATGATAATACTCCAAATGATCTCTGGTATGGAAATAATCTAATGTTAAAGTATTTTTTGAGTGTTCATAAGTAAGTGTTTCATTCTCAACAAGTAGTACCATAAAAAATTGTGATCCCAAAGAAATTACGGGATATTTCTTGGATAATAATGAAAAATAAAAGAATGTAATTATTTTAAGAAGAAGATGTGAAAAGTAGTTCATTGAAATGATGTAACTATAATAGTAAATTAGAAGAATATTTAGTAAATACATGATCATTTTTGTATGATAATGATGAAGATATAATTATATATGTACATATTCCAGTTTTGAAGACTAATTTAAAAAATATTTAGATAATAAAAAGGATGAGCATAAAAAATTATCAACATAAAAGCATAAGATTCCAGCCAAAATAGATGGAAATAATATAATGGGTGATCATACAATTCCAGTTTGGACAAGTTGGATGAAGACGCTATTGGATGCATCACTCTTATCATAGGTAGAGCCTAAATTCATTGATGACGAAAATGGACATTACTATATGGTTTAGGATATGAATGAATACACTGATGATATTTAGAAGAATCATACTAGGGCGATTTTTTTAGACCAAATAATGAGAATGTCATCTTGATTAAATGGGTCATTCATAACTAGATGAATGAAGATAGTGATGTGATTCAATGAAAATCATAAATAGTGTAAAAAGGTTACTCCTAGATAAAGGGTGTTGAAGTTGATAAAACATTTTCCCAAGCTTCAATTCTAGAGATTATCTGATTATTGTTGGACATAGTAGAGGAATGAAGTTCAATTTTTTCCATATGGATGTTAGGTCATCATTCTTAAATGGTGTTCAAGAATATTTTTTTTATATAGGTAATCCGGATGCCTTTTTTCATTCATGAACAAGAGAACAATTTTTTTTGCAGAACAAGGCACTATATGGGTTGAATTAGTAACCAAGGGCATGGTACTTAAGACTATATTATTTTTTGAAGAAGATTAGTTTTTAGTGTGGTGGATCTGGTTACAATCTCTATATCAAAAATTATAATAATCTAAAGACGATGGAACTCGTCCATATCAATGACATAATATGTAGTGTATCAGATGAATAATTTTGAAAATAGTTTTTTAGATTTGCATAAAAGTGAATTGGAAATGTCATTGATTGGTGAACTAAAAAGTTTCCATGGTTTACTGGTGACATAAAGAAAAAATGAATCATTAATTTATCTATTTAAATATTCCATGGAGGTTTTAAAAAATATAATAAAAGGATAATTCAAAGGACGTGAAGAATCTGGTGACTACCTAGTTGGATCTTTCAACCGATGATGAAGGAAATGAAATTAATGTCACATAATATAACATCCCAAGTAAGTAATTAATAAAAGATATTTTTTAGATAGTGTTTTAGAGGCTTAAAATGAAAATAAATTCAATCTTAAGCATGGAATACACTAATATTTTTAAAAGATTGTTTTACTAATTTTTAATGGAAAACCATTTTTTAAATCTATCTTGGGACACTTTTATAAGCTATTTTTGTCAATATAAACTTATTCTTTATGATAGGGACATAAAAATTTACTTTGTGTGAATTTTTGGTATTTTTCCGATAAAGTTCATTTTTTAATGAATAGTGAAAAATGTTGTATTTTAATTCAAAACCTCTTTTTAATCTAATTTATTAATATGATTATATAATCTTTTGAATTGATTTTGAAGTTAAATTAGAATATATTTTTACCATTTTATCTAATGGTGGTCATTGGAATCAATTTCACTTTGAAATTGGACTTAAACTAGTGTCAATCTTTTGATACTTATTGTTTCATAAGAACAAGCTATTTGTCCAGACATCGGGAATTAGTTTTTAAATTAATTAATTCAACTTACATGTTTTGAATTTTTTAAAATAGACATCATTTTTGAATTCGGAATATCAAATATAGCTTGGGGTGAAGTTTTGGTATCTTTCTGAAAAACTTCAATTTTTGATGAATAGTTAAACTACTAAGTGGTAGTTAAAGAAACTGATTTTTCGTTTACATTAAACATTTCCACTTCTGTGATTTTATTTTCAAAAATATGACATACATGTTTGTCATTAAGAAGTAATATTTTGTTCAATGAGATTAAAATAATTTTTTGGTGAATAGTAACTTTTATGTTCTTAATCGCGATTAGTGGTAATTAGTGTAGTTTAAGGTAAAAATAATGTTTTAATAATATGATATGAGCTTGACACATGTTCTACCCTCATTGGATGTGTCATGGCCTACCAAGAAAATCCATGGGTCAACTTGGGGACCCCATAAAGCCAATTTGGTTGGGAAATGACATAAATAACTTTTTATTTAATGTTGAAGTAAAAATGACACAATCATGAGATGTTTTACTAAAACAATTTTTACATGGGGTTATACAAGTCAGATTTTTGATTATAAATAGTCATTGGAAATATAAAAGGATTTCCTGCATCATAGTATTTTTTTATAATTTTTAGACTTTAAATAAATTAAATTATTTATTACATCATGATGATGCATCGATTACCTCATTAATAAAGGATTTAAATAAAATGAAATGATAATGTAAAATCTATGAACTACACATGTCCAAAACCTATTGGATGGGCGGATTTCGAACCATTATCACCTTTACCTAGAATTATATCAATGTGGGACCTTTTGAATCCGAAACGCATTTTAAATTAAAGTAACTTTTCTTTACTTTCCAAGAGTGGCCCTCCTCTCCTCTTATAAAAGGCCCCCACCTCTACCTCCTTACTCACACTCCCAATGCTTTTGGATCAGCCGAACCCTACCCATATTGTCTCTACACATCCCTCTATTACTCCTTGAAGCCTCACTTTGGGAAGAAGTCTTCCCAAGGAAGCCTTTGAGCTCAAACCAAATGGAGTTACCCGATTTTAAGGTAATGTTTCACTTGAGTCCTTTTGTTTTATTTTGCTTCTCCAACCCCCTAAACTCTTTTTATTCATTTCTTTTGTAACAACTACAGTATCTTAAATATACTAGGATGTTTTTATAAGAAGGATTCGAGCTATACTTACACACACCTACATCTAATGGTTAAAGGACATACTGTTTCCATGGATGGTGAATTTATGCCTCCTGAAACGATGATTGTTCAACATTCTTTTAACACCATAAAAGGTGGCCATTAAAATGTAAATATATTTATATATGATATATAATATGTTTATGTTTTCCTTAAGCTTATGTATTTTTCATTTTGGGCATACCTTTATGGTTTCCATTATGGGCAAACACGATATCTTCATTTAAGGAAGTGCGGACTACCGCTCCCTCAAAGTGATTTGATTCGTTAAATACCGTATGTGGAACATATAAATGACGGAACTATGATATTATATATGATATTATACTTGAATTATAATATACCTTTATATAATTATGATTCCATTCTATAAAATACGAAATAGAAATGAAAGTAGTGTTCATGCGTACGTACAGCTTAGCGTCTCCATGAACGGTGCATTTCATTTCTTACCTCTAAATGATTATGTAATATTATTAATGCATGCATGTACTAGATATATATGACATATATGATATCTATATCATGAATAATATTCTATATATAATGGATACATGAACAACTTGTAATTATAAAGGGCTTATTTTTGACTCAAGTACCAATGATCGTTAAAATGACCGTTATTAACTTAAATAATTACATAGTGTTCATGACATGGAAATAAGTGATATAAAAGGAATAATTAACTTGAAAAAGGTTATTAAACAAGTAGAAATTAACTCAAGTTTATTATTCAAGAGATTAAAGAACGGCCGAGTCAAGTCGGACCCGAGGTATGGGACTTCGTCTCAATCTCCTTTCATTGAGGCATATTTTGTTTTATACACAACCTTCTTTTATACGTTGTATAATACCCTTTGACTTTTAAATTTATTCAAAAGAAATATTTTTTATACGAAGCGTTTAACAAATGAAAAAAGGTAAGGTTTTTGTCATAAGTATGCGGCGACAACGACTTCTCCGCCGCTGTGACCGTTATTTGAGTTTCGGCTTCTTCTACAAGCCATACCTTTTTTTAAAAGAAAAATAAATACCATGTTTTACTTTTAATTTATTTTGGTATTGAAAATTGTTTTCATAATGTTTTTATATCAATGTGTTGTATTGATATCTTGTGATTGAAAGGTGGAAATGTTATGTTTCCTTTATGCATGTTTTATGTGATACGATTATGTTGAGGTTCTTGGGAATTATTATGAAGATGGGTGGTTTCGTGATAGACTAAGGGCGGGTGAGCCCGATATAGCTCTCCAATGCATTGGGTAATGCGAAGGAGTGAAAAGTTATGGTTTCTCGGAAGTGATTTTTGGAATATACTGTGATGGGTATTCCAAATGTAACCAAGAGGGTTACTCCCTACTTAAGAATGTTATGAATGCCTTAAGTTACCTTTATGTCTTATGATTTCTATGATTTATTCATGATTTGATGAGGTATGTTAAATTGCATATGTTTTATGGGTAATGTATGATTTCATTCTTATGTATATATGTACCCATGTTTCCTTTCAGTATTTTTATATCCCTTACTATGCTTTTTATGCTCATCCCAAGTTTTTTTGAAATGTTTTTCACAGGTCAAGGGAAAGGTATATGATATGATGATAGTGTCAATGAAGTGTCAAGAAAGAATCCATGGTTTCTTTTAAATATGTTTCCATTGATGGGAAAGAAGAATACTATCTTTATGTAACCACTTTGTTTATATGTGGAATGTAATGCAAGTTTTATGATCTAATTCTCTAAATCTGTAATCCCGAAAAGATCCTCAATGTGTAATCTTGTAATAACTTAATATTAAGAAAGGTTTAAGGCTGGGGCCTTATAGTTGCTATCAAAGGTCGGTTTAGATAACATTAAAAGTTAGAATTCTATTAAATGATTATCCAAAAATATTTTTTTATGGTCAAATTGGTGTGATATTTCATTTGAAGATTACCATGTTGCTTCATCTATGACATGTTTGTTCATAATGGTTTTCCGAAGAGGAAACATGGAAGCAGTGCTAGGAAGGCATGCAGAAGGAAATAACCTTCTGAATCAGCATCCTGAGATGGTCGGAATTGGAACTGAACAGTTTGTTGCAGTAATGGCATAGCTGACTCAAGCGATAAATGGTGGTGGAATCCATGCATGAGATCTGCCAGATCAACCGCAGAGGAACATGTCAGTGGTGGAACATTTCATGAGGCAATATCCCCCATCATTCATAGGATCATCTGACCCTGTGTTAGCTGAAGGGTGGATTATAGCACTGGAGAAGATTTTTGATTACATGGGGTGTTCAGACAATCAAAAGGTTAGTCTTTCTATTTACCGTTTGGAGGGTGAGGCAGATCAGTGGTGGTCTATGGTTAAAAATATCAGGGACGCCGATGAGATTGATTCTCTTGATTGGGATGAATTCAAGGGTATGATTCTTGAGAGGTATTTTCCTAAGGCTTTTCGACATAGGATGGAAAAGCAATTCTTGGAATAGAGGAAATAGGAAGACTCAGTGGCTACCTTTGAAGAAAGTTTCACTCGATTGGCAAGGTATGCTCCAAATTTTATCTGAGACCTTGATTGTAAAATCAATCGTTTTTACTCAGGATTAAAGCCAAAATATCGAAGGGCATTAGCTTCTCATGAGTTTAAAAGTTATGAAAAGCTTCTTCGATGTGCTGAGAAGGTGGAAATGGAGTTTGTTGAAGATAAAGTGTTCTATAACAACCAACAAAAGAAGAGACCGAGGTGGCAGGAGAAAGGGAAGAATTTTTCAAAAAAATCTGATGGTAAGAAAACTAAGTTTCCAGTTTGTGATAAATGTGTCAAAAGGCATGCTGGGGAATGTCATCTGAATTCTGGAAAGTGCTACCGATGTGGTAATATGGGACATAAGTCTCGTGATTGCACTGAAAAGGATCAAGGTGAAGGTGAGACCAAATTTGATTTACAGTTAGTGAAATGTTATAAGTGCAATGAGATGGGTCACTCTGAAAATGAATGTCTGAAAAAGAGCTTGAGTGATGGGAAGCAGTAGGACTACAAGAAGAAAGGGGTGGTGAAATCCTTTGCAACTACTTCAGCAGATGTCGGGCCATCAAATTAAGTTATATCAGCTCCATGGAGCTTAGTATTTTTCAAAGATTGACTTGAGATCGGGGTACCATCAGCTGAAGGTAAAGGAAGAAGATGTTCCGAAGACCACGTTCCATACAAGATATGGCCATTATGAATTTTTAGTAATGCCTTTTTGGCTAACCAATGCACCTGTTCTATTCATGGACTCAATGAATAGAATTTTCCATGAGTTCTTGGATAATATTGTGGTGGTTTTCATTGATTATATTTTGGTGTTTTCTAAAAGTATAGAAGAACATGAAAGACATTAAAGGGTCATTTTTCAAACCTTGAAAGAAAATAAATTGTATGGTAAATTAATCAAGTGTGAGTTTTGGTTGCAAAAAATTTCTTTCCTTGGTCACGTTGTTTCTAAAGATGGGATAACTGTTGATCCTGCAAAAACAAAGGTTGTGGAAGACTATCCAAGACCCACAAATGTAACTGAGATTCGTAGCTTCCTTAGTTTGGCAGGCTATTACCGAAGGTTTTTTAGAAATTTTTCACGGTTATCTAGTCCAATGACTAAGCTAACTCAGAAGGGTGTTAAGTTTTTCTGGACAAAATAATGTGATGATTGTTTTCAGGAACTGAAAAGAAGATTGGTGAATGCTCCAGTTTTGGAACTACCGTCCAGGAATGGTGAGTTTGTTATCTACAGAGATGCTTTATTGAAAGGACTTGGTTGCGTCCTAATGAAGAATGATCAGGTAATTTCTTATGCTTCTCGACAGTTGATAACTCATGAGGTAAATTACCCTACACATGATTTGGAATTAGTTGCTGTTGATTTCGATTTAAAAATTTGGAGACATCATTTGTATGGATTAAAGTGTGAAATATATACTCATCACAAATGATTAATTTATATATTCACTCAGAAAGAGTTAAACATGAGACAGAGGAGATGGCTAGAATTAATCAAGGATTATGATTGTACAATTCATTACCATCCAGGAAAAGAAAATAAAGTGGATGATGCTTTGAGTCGAAAAAGTAATACTTCATTAACAATGTTGCATTTGGAACGTGATCCTTTGGTTAAGGATTTGATGAACTTTGGCATAGAAGTTATTGGCACAGGATGTTCTTCTTTTTTCTTTCATGTTTCAGTGAGATCATCTCTATCAGACAGAATCAAGCAAGCACAGAAGCAAGACAGTGAGTTGCAGAAAAAGGTAGAGCGGGTTTAGAAAGGTATGTTGCCAGAATTCAACATTGATAATGATTGTGTTTTGAGATTTGGGAAGAGATTGTGAGTGCCTTGTGATTCAAAGTTTAATAGAGAGTTATTATGTGAAGCTCATAGTTCTCCCTTTTCAGTTCATCCAGGCAGTACTAAGATGTATAGAGATCTTCGGGAGTATTACTGGTGGGATGGAATGAAAAGAGATATTGCTGATTTTACTGTGAAGTGTTGGACATGTCAACAGGTTAAAGAAGAGTGGAAGTTACCGAAAGGGATGCTTCAGCCTTTACCAGTGCCAGAGTGTAAATGGGAGAATATATCCAGAGACTTTGTTGTGGGATTACCGAAGACATCTCGAGGTAATAATTCAATCTGGTTTATTGTTGATCTCTTGACTAAATCTACTCATTTCCTTGCTATACGAGATACTTTTTCCCTAGATCAACTTTCCCGTTTGTATATTAAAGAGATAGTCAGGTTACATGGAGTTCCCCTCTCCATTTTATATGATCGTGATCCCAGGTTCACTTCTAACTTTTTTAAAGGCCTTCAGAAGTCATTGGGTACTGAATTAAATTTTATTACATCATTTCATTCTCAATCAGATGGGCTGTCAGAATGAACAATGCAGACCTTGGAGGATATGCTATGAGCTTGTTCGATGGATTATCAGGGAAGTTGGGACCAACATCTTTCTTTGGTTGAATTTTCATATAATAACAGTTTTCATTCCAGTATATAGATGGCACCATTTGAGGAATTATATGGGAAGCGGTGTCGAACTCAAGGTTTCTGGGATGAAGTGGGTGAAAGGAAGTTGATGGGACCAGAATTGGTAGAATAGTTGGCAGAAAAAGTTCATCTGATACAGAAACAGATGATAATATCTCAGAGTAGGCAGAAGAGTTATGCAGACAACAGGAGGAAGGATCTCTCTTTTGAGGTAGGTGATCATGTTTTTCTCAAAGTATCACCATTGAAAAGTGTGATGAGATTTGGTAAGAAAGGAATTCTGAGTCCAAGGGTCATTGGACCATATGAAATTATGGAGAGAGTTGGATCCGTTGCTTTCTGAGTGGCTTTACCTCCGAGTTTATCTCAGGTACACAATGTTTTTGATGTTTCGATGGTGAGAAAGTACATGCCAGATCCATTTCATGTTTTGAGTCCAGACGTAGTTCATCTAGAAGTGAACCTATCTAATGAAGAACAACCGGTCAAGATTCTTGACCATAAGGACCAAGTGTTACGGAATAAGGTGATTAATCAGGTAAAGGTTTTGAGGAAAAACCAAATGATGGAAGAGGAAACATGGGAATCTGAAAATGCAATGAGGGATAAGTACCCCCATTTATTCGATAAGTAAATAAATTACGGGGACACAATTTTCTAAAGGGTGGAAGGATGTAACATCCCAAGTAAGTAATGAATAATATATATTTTTTAAATAGTGTTTAGAGGCTTAAAATGAAAATAAATTCAATCTTAAGCATGGAATACACTAATATTTTTGAAAGATTGTTTTACTGCCTTTTAATGGAAAACCATTTTTTAAATCTATATCTTGACAATTTTATAAGATATTTTTGTCAAAATAAACTTATTCTTTATGATAGGGACATCAAAATTTACTTTGTGTGAATTGTTGGTATTTTTCCGATAAAGTTCATTTTTAATGAATAGTGAAAAATGTTGTATTTTAATTCGAAACCTCTTTTTAATCTAACTTATTTATATTATTAGATTATCTTTTGAATTGTTTTTGAAGTGAAATTAGAATATATTTTTACCATTTTATCCAATGGTGGTCATTGGAATCAATTTCACTTTGAAATTGGACTTAAACTAGTGTCAATCTTTTGATACTTATTGTTTCATAAAAACACGCTATTTGTCATGACAGCGAAAATTAGTTATTAAATTAATTAATGCAACTTACATTTTTTTAATTTTTTTAAAATAGACATCATTTTTGAAATTCAAATATCAAATATAGCATAGGGTGAAGTTTTGGTATCTGAAAAACTTCAATTTTTGATGAATAGTGAAACCACTAAGTGGTAGTTAAAGAAACCAATTTTTCGTTTAAATGAATCGTTGCCACATCTATGATTTGATTTTCAAAAATCCTACATACATGGTTGTCATTAAGAAGAAAAATGTGGTTCAATTAGAATAAAATAATTTTTTGGTGAATAGTAACTTTTAAGTTCTTAATCGTGATTAGTGGTAATTAGTGTAGTTTCAGGTAAAAATAATGTTTTAATAATATGAGATGAGCTTGAAACATGTCCTACCCTCATTGGATGTGTAATGACCGACCAACACAATCCATGGGTCAATTTGGGGACCCCATGGAGCCACATTGGTTGGGAAATGACATAAATAACTTTTTATTTAATGTTAAAGTAAAAATGACACAAACATGAGATGTTTTACTAAAACAATTTTTACATGGGGTAATACAAGTCAGATTTTTTATTATAAATAGTAAATAGAAAGATAAAAATATTTCCTACATCATAGTAGTTTTTTTATAATTTTTAGACTTTAAATAAATTAAATTAGTAATGACATCATGATGATGCAGCGATTACCTCATTAATAAAGGATTTAAATAAAATGAAATGATAATGTAAAATCTATGAACTACACATGTCCAAAACTTATTGGATTGGTGGATTTAGAACCCTTATCACCTTACCCTCTAATTATATCAATGTGGGACCTTTTGAATCCTAAAATCATTTTAAAATAAAGTATCTTTTCTTTACTTTCCAAGAGTGCCCCTCCTCTCCTCTTATAAAAGGCCCCCACCTCTACCTCCTTACCCACACTCCCAAAGCCTTTGGCTCGGCCAACCCCTGCCCATTTTGTCTCTCCGCATCCCTCTATTACTCCTTGAATCCTCACTTTGGGAAGAAGTCTTCCCAAGAAAGCCTTTGAGCTCAAACCAAAGGGAGTTACCCGATTTTAAGGTAATGTCTTCACTTGAGTCCTTTTGTATTATTTTTCTTCTCCAACCCCCTAAACTCTTTTAATTCATTTATTTTGTACAACTAAAGTATCTTAAATATACTAGGATGTTGTTATAATAAGGATTATATATATCCTTACAGACACCTATATCTAATGGTTAAAGGACATACTCTTTCCGTGGATGGTGAATTTATGCCTCCCGAAACAATGATTGTTCAAAATTCTTTTAACACCTTCAAAGGTGGACATTAAGATGTCACTATATTTATATATGATATATAATATGTTTATGTGTTCCTTAATCTTCTGTATTTTTCATTTTGGGCATACCTTTATGGTTTCCATTATGGGTAAATGTGATATCTTCATTTAAGGAAGTGTGGACTACCGCCCCTCAAAGTGATTTGATTCGTTAAATACCTTATGTGGGACGTATAAAGGATGGAACTATGATATTATATATTATATTATACTGGAATTATAATATACATTTATATCATTATGATTCCATTATATAAAATACGAAATAGAAATGAAAGTAGCGTTCATGCATACGTACGGTTTACCGTCTCCATGAACGGTGCATTTCATTTCTTACCTCTAAATGATTATGTAATATTAAAAATGCATTAATTTACTGGATATATATGACATATATGATATCTACATCATGAATACCATTCTGGATATAATGGATACATGATAAATGTGTAATTATAAAGGGCTTATTTTTGACTCAAGTACCAATGATCATTAAAACGACCGTTATTAACTTAAATAATTACATAGTGTTCATGACATGGAAATAAGTGATATAAAAGGAATAATGAACTTGAAAAAGGTTCTTAAACAAGTAGAAATTCACTCAAGTTTATTATTCATGAGATTAAAGAATGATCGAGTCAAGTCGGACCCGAGGTATGGGACTTCGTCTCAATCTCCTTTCATTGAGGCATATTTTGTTTTATACACAACCTTATTTTACACGGTGTATAAACCACTTTGACTTTTGCGTTTATTCAAAAGGAATCTTTTTTATACGAAGCATTTACTAAACGAAAAAAGGGAATGTTTTTGTCGTACATATGCGGCGACAACGACTTCTCTGTCGCCGTGACCATTATTTGAGTTTCGTCTTCCTCTACAAGCCATGCCTTTTTTTAATAGATAAATAAATACCATGTTTTACTTTTCTTTTATTTTGGTATTGAAAATTTTTTCCGTAATGTTTTTATATCAATGTGTTGTATTGATATCATGTGATTGAAAGGTGGAAATGTTATGTTTCCTTTATGCATGTTTTATGTGATACGATTATGGTGAGGTTTTTGGGCATTATTACGAAGACGGGTGGTTCCGTGATAGACTAAGGGTGGGTGAGCCCGATATAGCTCTCCAATGCATTGGGTAACGCGAAGGAGTGAAACATTAAGGTTTCTCCGACGAGATTTAGGGAATATACTTGGATGAGTATTCCAAACGTAACCAAGATGGTTACTCCCTACGTAAGAAAGTTATGAATGCCTCAAGTTACCTTTATGTCTTATGATTTCTATGATTTATTCATGATTTTATGAGGTATGTTAAAGTGCTTATGTTTTATGGGTAAAGTATGATTTCATTCTTATGTATATATGTACCCATGTTTCCTTTCCATATTTTTATATCCCTTACTGAGATTTTTATGCTCGTCCCAAGTTTTTTGAAATGTTTTTCACAGGTCAAGGGAAATGTACATGATATGATGATAGGGTCAAGGAAGTGTCAAGAAAGAATCCATGTTTTATTTTAAATATATTTCCATTGATGGGAAAGAAGAATTCTATCTTTATGTAACCACTTTGTTTATATGTGTAATGTAATGCACGTTTTATGATCTAATTCACTAAAACTCTAAACTCGAAAAGATTCTCAATGTGTAATCTTGTAATAACTCAAGATTAAGTAAGGTTTACGTTTGGGGACTTATTCATAATATAGGAAAATCATTATAAGTATACATTACATGATATTGATAATACATGATTACTTTTATTCACATGCCAAGCTACAAGATATAAAATAAATCCCTCGTAAATCCACTTCTTTATAGTAAAAATAATACTTCATTATATTAATGGTGTGGAGAATTTATTTTTCTATACAATGAAAAATCACACCAGGTGTTATTGGTATATACAGATACATATTTTTCTAGTTCAACAGATGATATAAAATCAATGTTAGGTGGTGCATTTAATATTGTAAGATTAGGTATTTATTTGATAATAGAGAAACCAAATTTCATTTCCTCGAGCCCCAAAGAATCTAAATATATTATGGCCACTCAATCATGCATGTATTTAATGTGGATAAAGTAGAATCATGATGATATGGGAGTTGTAGTGAAGTATCCTATCAGAATCCATTATAGAAATACAAGCACTATAAATAATATAAAAATTATATTCCATCACATAAGGTCATATAACACTAAAATGAAGTCTCGTTTTATAAAGGAGAAGGTGTAGCATAGTCTTTTGAAGTTGTGTATGTTCCTACAGTACTACATGTTTCAAAAATTCTAATTAAGGCCTTAACTAAATTGTCCATTGAGAGGCATCAACTATTTAACAACTAGAGATTTTATGAGATATATTCTTTTTAATTTCTTTGATGTATTCTATTTTACACCATGATTTGTTTCTACAATACGCAACACTGTATTAGCTTGAAGTATACACACCACTATTCTTGGCAAGTGTTACACCCAATTTCAAGTTTGTTTTGTAGAAATTACTCTACGCAACATAAAGTATAGATTTTTTTAATGCATAAATGAATGATGTTTTCATTATGTTATAGGAAACACCAAATGGAGCTTGACTACATGAAGCCCTAACTTGTCTTGCATTACACGCAATCTTGACCTTCCTCGATAGCGTGTGTAGTACGCAATACCGGGTTTCACTAAACAACGATATATTTTTATAATATTATCATAGACTATATGTTATAAATAGTGTTAACTAAATTTTGAATTTTCTAACATTATTAATAATTTTACACATTTTCTAGAAAAATGTCTGAGAACAAAATAATTTTTTCGAGTAAAATATTTATTTTTCCAAAAAAATGCAGTTTTGCCGCCTTTTGATGGCGCACCCACTTTATTTCTAGTTTGTGACATGTTTATATGATCAATTTGAAAAAATAAAATTCTTCTTTAGAATCAGGATATTAAAGTTTACATTGGATAAATTTTTCATATTATTCTGATAACTTTCATATTTTAATGACCAGTACAAACACGCTATATTTTAATTAAAAACAACTTTTTTCATCGTAATAATTTATATGGTTAAATAATAATATTGATTGGTTTTAAAGTATAAATAGAATTTATTTTTACCATTTAATATAATTTATGTCATTAGAATTGTTTTAACATTTAATTCATAAGTAAAATCATTTCAATCGTTTGTAACGTTTTAACTTTTAAAACACTTTTATCAATAGTGGAATTAACTTTAAATTAAATACTGAAAATTTTGTGTTTTGAATTTGGGAAAATTGATTTCATTTTCGAATTAGTTTCTCCAAATCATGTTAATAAGCTACTTTTTTATTTTTATGCTTTATGAATAGTAACTATGGTAAATTTTATTTACCATAGTTAAAGGTAAATCAGGTAATTAGGGGTAAATATAATATTATAAAATTACCCTAACACTTGTACTAATATAATTGGATGATTATATTTTACCCCAAATCATTCTTGGGTCGAAATGGAATCCATTGGAACAAACTTGGATGTGATTAAGACCTTTATTTTTTATTATTTTAATGAAAGAGAAATATCCCTTACTAAAACATTAATAATTAATGTATTTTTAATATAAGATTATACAGAATATAAATTAAATTATAAATAAACATTTGAATGATAAAATGTTTTTCTTTGTTATGGTGATTTATTTGTAATTTTTATGAGATATTTAATTACTTTAATAGCTTATACATTAATGATGCAGAAATTATTTATCAAGAGAAAAATCAGAAATATAGTTTTTAGTGAAATAATAATACCAATTAAAATGACCCAAAAACCTGAAATAAACTTATTGTTTGTGCATAACTATACCATAACCATCCATTTACCAAATATATGATCGTTTGGAGTCTTATAAATGTGATTATGACACTTATACTATTTTATTTTAAATAATGTCAAAGTTGTCACCTTCATAATTTAATAAATGTAACATTTTAAAAGTTGGGTATTTTAGAAGATAAATCTGAATAAAAGTATTCTTATAAAATACATAATATATATACTCATCCTAGTATTTTTTTAAATTTTTATGTAACAAATAAGTATATTATATAATTATACAAAAATGATGTAGTAATTATTCTAATAAGAGAAATATCACATAAATGGTTTTTTGAAATATTAAAATAAATAATATATGAAATATTTAATGTGCTTAACTAATTTTATAAATATATATTATATATTATGAATATATTAATTATTTTAGTTTGAACAAATCTTTTTTTTGGATTTTTTTTAAAATCAAATAAAATAATAGTGTTAAAATTGACACTATTGTTATTTTATAAAAATAACATAACCTAAAATTGTTTTAAAATCACTAAAATGATTAAAATTTATATATTTAAATTTATATGGTTGAAAATGTCTTAAATTATCCAATTATGGACAATTCACCACACATAAGTAATTATTAATAACAATTCAAAAATTTGAATCTTATTACCACACATAAAATTAAATAGATTAAATAAGGATAAATCAAGTTGATAATGTTTAAAATAAATTCCCAACATGTATAAATTTTTTTGGTTGATGATATTACAACCCTATCTCATCTATCATTTCGATAAGAATCATTTGTGGTGTATTTTAATTGGGGTTGAATTTATTATAAATTAATATTTCTTATGCTTCCAAAGATGCCCCGCTCCTCCCTTATAAAAAGGGCACCCCTTCCATCTTCTCTTCACACCATTTTGATCCTTAAAGCTCGTCCAAACCCTGCCAATTCCTCTTCTAAACCTCTCTAGTTATATCATAGTTGTTCTATTATTCTCAAAAGACAAACTCTAGTTCCCTAATAAGATGTTTAAAGGTGGTGCTTCGAAGAAGAGGTAATCTCCTCTACCGATTCTTTCTGGTTTCTTTCTTCTTCAACATATTCATCCTTAGTTGTTTCATGATAAAGTAAAAACATTAGTATTAATTATATAATTATATGTTATTATAAATATTAAACAATCCTATTTCACCTTCTATCCATACTACGAAAAACGAAATCACCGCACGTGCGTATGTACGGAATACCGTCTCCACGCCGTGGTGTAATCTGTTTTTCTACCACCACCTTACTTGGATGGGTATAATGTTGTAAATAATAACTATATATGATTATAATAACATCATACTTATTCTAAGATATTATATCATCCACTCCAATTCCATTAAAAAAAATATGGTAATGATACCATCGCTCGTGCGTACGTATGGATTATCGTCTCCACAACGCGATGAGATTCATTTTCCATGTTAACAATTCAAGAATGATTATAAAATATATATAATAATTAATCATGAAATATATGAAATAATAATGCTACTATATTTATATATATATATATGTATGTCATCTAATTAATTCCATTCGATTCAGTAAGGAAACGAAAACATCGTTCATGCATATGTACGACCTACCGTCTCCATGAATGGTGTATTTCTTTCCATTTATCGATCTATTATATATATGTATATTCTGAATATATATTATATATAAATCATGTTTTATATTCTTTAATTAATTAATCATGATCTAAGTAATCATATTAATAATTACATTTCAAAACACAGATGATTAATGAAACAATTTTACCCAAAACGATGCTTTAACAAGGAATTTAAAAAAAAAATGTGTAATATAAAGATGTAAGTGAATCATATATGGTATCATAAATATTATTATGGTTCTTTTAGAAGTTAATAATACATTTAAACACAGTATAAAAGAGTCTTAGAAACATACGGAATAGATTTGACATAAGGAAATGGATAACTTTTCCAATCTTGTTTTTATCTGAGATTGTTAATTCATAAGTATTTACTGGGATTATATTTACCATCCATGTCCCTATTTTCTAAAAATGGTTTCATATATGTTTAATGTTCTTATTACCCATTTTTTACTTTTACTACATGGAATGTATGGAATCTTTCTTTTGTTACCATGCTAGGTACTTTTTGACTTTCCATAAATAGTACGAGAAGAATGGTTTTTTTAACTTATACGGCATGAATGAATTTTTACGATTTCATAACACCTTATTTTCATGATACATACTCTACAATATTTCATGATTATTTTCAAAAAAATCCTTTCTTTTAAAATTGTATGTGATTTTGAGAAAAGAAAATTACTTTAATAAAGAAAGGATATTTTCTTCAAGAATTTATTTCAAGTGTTTTATCAAAACCATTTACCATATAAGATGGAATTATTTCATATGTGTATGTTTCTTGTATAATGTCTCTATGATTTACATGGTTTCACATTTCTTATGATGAAATGATATCCATTTTTTTGTATAGATTATGTTATGATGGGATGATGTTTATCAAACCAATTTTATAACTTGGGTAATGATGAATGATTTATGTTCATATTGTGGCACAAGTAAGAAGGATTTCATTATGAGATGGGTGGGGCCTATATCTCTCCCCAATGAAATGGGTAAATATTTATATCGCATGATATAGAAATGGCTGGACCGACAAGTTAATCTGGTTCAGTGATACAGGACTGGAACGAGCAGTGAACTCGATTCATAAAGGGACTTTGTCCACTAAGATTGTCTTGTAAAAAGGTCCATGGCTACTATGAATATCATTACATATGTTTCATGGTTTCCACAATTACATGTTTTATTCCCATGCTATTTTATCATGATTAATTGTTTTCTATTTGATCCTCGCCTTACGTACTTCCATGTTTTATGTCATTGCTCATGAATTTTATGATTAATTATTATGATCATGTTTTAAGTTCAAATGTATATGGTTTGTTTTATATTCTCCATGCTTACCCTTACTGAGCATTTGAGCTCACCCTTTATATGTTTTCTTTTCCCCAGGAATTAAATAATGGTTTTAGGTATGAAAACATAAGGGGAAGATCTTTATGGGAGATGTTGAAAATATTTCACCACGATTAGAAGATTATGTTCTGAGTTTCCAAAGACACTAAACTATTACGGTCCTTGAGTGTTGGTTCTTGTTATGTATTATGTAATCTGAAAAATAAATATAATGTTCATGTATGTCAAATTCAGGGTCTCTAATGTTGGTATCAGAGGAAAGGATTGGTTAATCTTTGGAACTAGGACCTGAATAATTTAGTGAGATCCCTATCAATATTTCTGTGGTATATCTAGGGATGTCTTGAAGGATAAGTATAAGTATAGGTTATAGTATTAGAATTACAATAACGATATTAGAATTAAACCTAAATGTTAGTTATTGAAGTTACTCCCCCTTGATTAGGATTTTTTCCTCTCACACTATTCTTTTTGGGTCTTAGAAAATGGGTGGAAACCGAATGATTCACGATAATGGAGGATATTATGAACAATGGAATGTTATTATTCATGAGCAACCAAATGAAATTGGATATGGAAGTCCACATATCTTTATTATTACTAATAATAAATATCATTATATGATCAATAATCTCAAATTTGGAAGGTTTCCCGACTCATCTAATAAGAGAAAGATAGAGTTTCATGATGATTATAGGGGAAATAAAGTTCAATTTCCCTCATGTAAATCATGTGGGAAGAGGCATCAGGGTGAATGTTTCAAAGGAACTGTAAGATTCTTTGGGTTTTGAAAATAAAGACACAAAGCTACTAATTGTAAAGGAAAAGGTTCGGTTAACACAATGGACTAGGATAATGGTATTTCTAAGACATAAACAACGGTTAAGTGTTCTAAATGTGGAATGTATGGGCATTATACAAACCAATTCCCCAAGGGAAAATCTCATAAAGAGAATCAGCATGGTCATATGGGTAGTATTTATGTGAATGATGGTGAAGAGACAAAAAATGATAAATGAGATGGAATAAATGATGAAGCTCAGTTAGTCTTTTAAGAAGTTAGTGTAATGATTTTATGTTTATCAAGAATAATGTATGGTAGTATGGAATAAAGAAAAAACTAAGGATTGTTACACGGTTGCCTTTTCTTGAGTTGTTAAAGTATATGATTAATGATACCGGTAACCATGAAAGGTTATTCAAATATTCTTGTAAGGTAGATGATATGTGCATAATGAAAGGATAAGGAGATAATGAGATGTTTGATAGTATTAATTAACTCATGATGGGTATAAGGACAAAGTGATATCTTGGTTTGATTATATAGAATTTTGGGATTTTGGTATGTGGAAAGAGTTAACTTTTTACAACATTCATGTTTTCACTACGGTTCATTGCGTACTCATTTTTCAAGAGAATACATGATTAAAGAATTCACATGTTTGGAATTTGACCAACAAGACATATATATCTTATGATTTACAGGTGATAAATGATTGTTTTCAATTCTTGGAAGATAGCCTTTCTAGTAATCGTTTTATTTATACTATGAGATTGGATAGATGTATTTTGGATAAACCTAAAGATTGGAATCAATTAATTTAGAAATCAGATTTTATAATTTAAGGCTAGAACTATTTGTTATGTTATAATAGTATATTTTTAGATAAAGGACAACCCATAGGATGGTCGACAACCCATCGCGTCAGACAAGGATGGGGGAATCAAACCCACATCTGAAGTGCGACAGACCTTTATCGCCTACCACTGGCCTACAGGAAATCCCTGGTTAGTAGAAACTAGCTTTATTTTATTAAGTGGTATGATTGATGAAGTATAAGTCCATTTCTGGAATCATATATTATTAACCTCACCATAGATGAACTTTTGTATATTTGATAACATTTTTTAACCTTTTGTTTGAGATAGATGGAATGAGACATCATTCTATCACATGATCTACTAACACTTCAATAATGACAAACTCAACTTCATTTATTTAAGAGATGTAGTGGAAAGTTTTCAAGGCATGAACAACGTTGAGATTTTACCGAAATAATGTAAGTATTTATTGTAATTCAAATTACTCAACATTAGAGAAATGATCTTGAAAACCAAAAATGTTGTCCTAGTGTCCTCATGTCCAATGAATCAGATGGTACCTTAGACCATCACAAATTTATGGCTTTGTGATTGTTGGTTTTTTCAAGCCATGTTCTCTACCACTCTTCATCAGAACATAATGGTTAGATTTTTATTCCATATCCATATTTTCAACTATGTTCTACTATGTGGAAACCCAGTGATGAGTTAATTTGGGTAACCATTATGTGTCTTACGTTACTTTTTAAAATTATGTTTTAGTATTCCTTTTTTCGAAGTGGGTTTCTATGAAAGAAACTTTCAAGTAGTAAACCATTTATAACCCCGAAGAATTACGAGGGTGAAATTCATTTTATGGGGGGTAGAATGTAACAACATAAGATTTTATGAGATATATTCTATTTAAATTTATTTATGACTTCTATTGTACACCTAGATTAGTTTGAAATTTATACAACATCGTATTAGCTTGAAATATACGCAACACTCTTCTTGGAAAGTGTTACACACAATTTCAAGTTTGTTTTGTAGAAATTACTCTATGAAACATTAAGTATAGATTTTTTTTGATGCATGAATTAAATAATATTTGATTATGTTATATGCAAACACCAAACAAAGCTTGCACTACATGCAGCCCTGACTTGTCTTGCATTACACGCAATCGTGACCTTCCTCAATAGCGTGTGTAGTACGCAATACCGGGTTTCACTAAACAACGATATAATGTAATAATATTTCTATGAACTAGCCGTTATGAGTAGTATTAACTACATTTTTAATTTTATGATATTATTATTCATCTTACACATTTTCTAGAACATGGTATGAGAACAAAATAATGTTTTCAGGTAAAATATGTATTTGTCAAAAAATGTAGTTTTGCCGCCTTTTGTTGGTGCACCCACATTAAATCTTTTTATTGACACATTTAAAAGTTAAATTTTACAAAATTGAATTTTTATTTGGAATAAAGGTATAAAAATTTACTTTGGATAAATTTTTCAAATTATTCTGATAACTTTCATATTTTAATGAATACTAAAATCACACTATATTTTAATTAAAAACATATTTTTTCATCATAATAATTTATATGGTTAAATTATAAAATTTATTGGTTTTAAAGTATAAATAGAATATATTTTTACCATTTAATATAATGTATGTCATTCGCATTGGTTTTACATTTAATTCATAGGTAAAATCACTTCAATCTTCTGCAACGTTTTAACTTTTAAAACCCGTTTTCTCAACAGCAGGGTTAATTTTATATTAAATACTTCAAATTTTCTATTTTGAATTTGGAAAAATTGATTTCATATTTTTAATCAGTAGGTCCAAATTATTATAATAAAATACTTTTTAATTTTTGTCATTATGAATAGTAACAACGGTAAATTTTATTTACTAAAATTAATGTTAAATCCGGTAATTAGGAGTAAATATAATATTATAAAATTACCCTAACAATTGTCCTAATATAATTGGATGATTATATTATACCCTAAATCATACTTGGGTCGAAATGGAATCCATTGGAACCTACTTGGATGTGATTAAGACTTTTAATTTATTTTATTTTAAAGAAAGAAAAATATGGCTCACTCAAAATTTAATAATTAAATTATTTTTAATATAAGATTATACAGAATATAAATTCAATTATAAATAAACATTTTAATTATAAAATGTTTTCTTTGTTATGGGGATTTATGTGTAATTTTTATGAGATATTTAATTACCTTAATAGCTTATACATTAATGATGCAGAAATTATTTATTAAGTGAAAAATCAGAATTATAGTTTTTATTGAAATAATAATACCCATTAAAAAGGCCCCAAAACATGACCATAACTTATTTATAGTGTATATCTACACCATAATTATCCAATGACCTAATATATGACCTTTTGGAGTCTTATAAAAGTTATTATGACATTTATATTATTTTATTTTAAATGATGTCAATGCTGTCACCTTCATTAGTTAATAAATATAACATTTTCAAAGCTGGGTGTTTTAGAATATAAATCCGACTAAAAGTGTTCTTATGAAAGATATAAGATATATATTCATACTAGTATTTTATTTTTAATTTTTATGTAACAAATATGTATATTAAGTAATTATACAAAAATGTTTTAGTAATAATTTTATTAAGAGAAATATCACATAAATGATTTTATAAATATAAAAATAAATATTATATGAAATATTTAATGTGCGAAAATAATTTTATAGAAACATATGACATGTTATTAATTTATTAAATATTTAATTTTTAACATATCTTCTTTTTGGATTTTATTTGAAATCAAATAAATGAATAGTGTCAAAATTGACAGAATTGTTATTTTATAAAAATAACATAATATAAAATTGTTTAAAAATAAAAAAAATTAAAATTTAAAAATTGAAATATATATGGTTGTAAATTTCATAAATTATCCAATTATGGACAATTCACCACTCATATGTAATTATTAATAACAATTTAAAAATTAGAATCTTATTACCAAAAAATATTAAATAGTGTAAATAAAGATAAATCAAGTTGATAATGTTTAGAATAAAATCCCAACATGTCTGAATTTTATTGGTTTATGAGATTACAACCCTATATCATCTAATATTTGTATATGAGTCATTATTGGTGGTTTTTAAGTGGGTTTGAATTAATTATAAATGAGTATTTCTTATGTTTCCAAAGATGCCCCTCTCCTCCCTATAAAAAGGGCACCCCTTCCCTCTTCTATTCACACCCGTTTGAGCCTTGAAGCTCAGCCAACACCTGAAAATTCCTCTTCTAAATCTCTCTAGATATATCTTTGAGGTTCTAGTCTTCTCAAAATACCAACTCTAGTGCCCTGAGAATAAGTTTAAACGAGGTGCATCGAAGAAGTGGTAATCTCTTCTACCAATTCATTCATGTTTATTTTTTCTTGAAATTCATCTAATTTAGTTGTTTCAAGATAAATTAATAACATTAGTATTAATTATATTTTGATATGTTATTATAAATATTAAACAACTATATTTCACCTTATATCTATCCTACGGAAAACAAAATCACCGCGCGTGTGTACGTACGGAATACCGTCTCCACGCAGTGGTATAATCTGTTTTTCCACCACAACCTTACTTGGATGGGTATAATGGTGTAAAGAATTACTATATATGATCATTATAACATCATAATGATTCTAATATATTATATCATCCACTCAGATTCCATTCAATAAAGATGGGAATGATATCATCGCTCTTGCATACGTACGGATTACCGTCTCCACGACGCAATGAGATACATTTTACATGTTAACAATTCAAGAATGATTATAAATTATATATAATAATTAATCATTAAATATATTACATAATAATGTTACTGGATTTATATATATATCTATATATTTATATATATGATTTTCATCTACTTTATTCCATTCAATTCAATTAGAAAAACCAAAACAACGTTCATGCGTACGTACAACCTGCCATCTCCATGAACGGTGTATTTCATTACCTTTATTGATCTATTATATATATGAATATTATGAATATATATTATATATAAATCATGTCATATATTTTTTAATTAATTATTCATTATCTAAGTAATCCTATTAGTAATTACAAGTCAAAACACAGACGATAAATGAAACTATTTTTCCCAAAACGATGCTTTAACGAGGAATTTACTAAAAAAATGTAATAAAAAGCCATAAGTGAATCATATATGATATCATAAATATTATTATGGTTCTGGAAAATGTTAATAATATTTTTAAACCCACTATACAGGAATCTCGGACACATACGGATGAAATTTGACATAAGGTAAGGGATAACTATTCCAATCTTGTTTTTATCCAAGATTGTTTATTCGTAAGTATTTACTGGGGTTATATTTATCATCCATGTCCCTATTTTATAAAAATGGTTTCATGTATGTTAAAAGTCCTTTTTACCCATTTTTGACCTTTACTACATGGTATGTATGGAATCATTCTTTTTTTACCATACGAGGTACTTTTTGAATTTCTGGAAAAAGTATGAGAAGAATGTTTTTTTACTTATACGGCATGAATGAATTTTTACGGTTTCATAACGCCTTATTTTCATGGAACATACTCTATAATATTTCATGATTATTTTCAACAAAATCCTTTTCTTTTAAAATTGTATGTCATTTTGAGAAATGAAAATGATTTTAATGAAGAAAGGATATTTTCATCAAGAATTAATTTCAAGTGTTTTATCAAAACCATTTTCCATATAAGATGGAATTATTTCATATGTGTATGTTTCAATTATAATGTCTCTATAATTTACATGGATTCACATTTCTTATGATGAAATGATATCCATTTTTTTGTTTTGATTATGTTATGATATGATGATGTTTATGAAACCCATTTTATACTTTGGGTAATGATGAATGATTTATGTTCATGTTGTGGCACTAGTAAGAATGATTTCATTATGAGATGTGTGGGACCTATATCTCCCTCCAATACATTTGGTAACAATTTATATATCATTAGATAGACATGGCTAGACCAACAAGTTAATCTGGTTCAGTGATACAGTACTGGAACGAGGAGTGAACTCGATTCAAAAAGGGTCTTTGTCCACTTAGATGGTATTGGAAACATGCCATGGCTACTATGGAAATCATATCATGTGCTTAATGGTTGCCACAATTACATGTTCTTTCCCATTCTATTTTATCATGATTAATTTTTTTCTTTTTGATATATGCCTTACGTACTTCCAAGTTTTATGTCATTGCTCCTGATTTTGATGTTTAATTATTATGTTCATGTTTTAAGATCAAATGTATATGGTTTGTTTTATTCTGTCAATGCTTACCCTTATTGAGAATTTGAGCTCACCATTTATATGTTTTATTTTCCCCAAGATTTAAAGAATGGTTTTAGGTAAGAAAACAAAATGGGAAGTTCTTTATGGGAGATGTTGACGATCTTTCAGCATGATTAGAAGATTATGTTCTGAGTTTCCAATGACACTAAACTATTACAGTCTTTGAGTCTTGGTTCTTGTTTTGTATTAAGTATTCTGAAAAATAAATGTAATTTCCATGTAATTCATGTTCTTGGTCTCTACAAACTGGCTCTTGGAGTTCATTATACTCCCCACACATGGAAAATTGTTGTTTTTATCCCCCTGTACCCATGAAATGACGCGTTTTCCGAGTGATTTGTAATCTTTTCCCTATTATACGCCACAGAAAAGTGACCTTCGGGTTTGTTGAAAGGGGGATAAGTGGATAAAATGTATTAATCAATATAGGGGGGAAGATGATAGGGGCCAAAATCAAGAAGGGGTATTTTTAAATATCATGTTGCTAAATGTGATAAATCAATGGTTTTATATCATCACAGCTGGGGTTCGTGGTGAATTCATTTGAGTAGTTCATGAATGAAATGATTAATTGTTGAAATTTACATGCTACTCTTATTTCTCATGGAGATCATGGATAATGTGGGATTAGAGTGTGTGTTGATTATATCCTTGATCGCTATCTTAATTGAAATAATAAATTCTTGGTAGATGATGAAATAAGTATTAATGTGGTATAAAAATGTTAAGAATGTTTAACAAACCTAAATGTGGATATTTTTGGACAACAATACCTATAGGTTCCATCGTAGTATTTTTTGGTCATTGTATATTTTTTAAAAAACCAGATGACTATGTTTTAGTATAGTTGTTATTAAAGAAGAAGAATTGATTAAATTTGTGTTGTTTCCTAGATTCTTCTTAATTTTTTCCATTCAAAATGGGAATTTTATTTATAAAAAAAGAAAATTTTTCCAAATAAAATGTTTTTTAACCATAGTTTATAGACCATGAAGCTTGGACTTCACTGACCACACAGTATCTTAGATACATTATGTGAGACACAAAGGAGGTATGTGAAACAATGAAGGAAGAAACCTTTTGCGGATGAAGAAGGTGAATTATGTCTGTTGCAAAGAAGTCAGTTCATGGGAGGAATTTTGTTTGTATGAGGCTCATCATTTTTATATGGAGGTAGTGATTTATGGCTACGTCTAAGGGTTTTAGATTGAGGATGAAATATTTTGTCTTAAAGGATAATGGTGCTATAAAAACCACATATAATGTTTGAAATGAAGGTTATACCACACCAGTGATGTCAATAATTATGATTATCATGTTTTCAGGATTTATTTTTCTATATAATGAGCCCAAATCACATCATTAAAGATAGATAATTTAACTTCAAAATATCATTTCTGAAAGAATTATGATAATTTTGATGTAGATCTTGACGAAGGATTCTGTGAAGGATAAGTGTTTCATGAGGGTGGAGTCCACAAAGAATATGTTTATGGGATGTAAAAATTCCATGAAGAAGACAGTTCACAATGAAGAGGCGATCTATGAGGAATCGGTGTTACATAAAAAAATATATTTCTTGAATAAATTATTTTTGTGGAGAAATTGTTCCATGTGACGTAAGGAAGTTCCTGAAGGAAGTAACAGTGTTAATTGTGGGTGAAAGGAAGTTCACGAAGGGAATAAAACATTTCAAAAAATCACATTCCGTAATCTAACAGTATACATAAAATATTATTTCATCATTCAGTTGAAAATAGGTCTTTCTGACATAGTAATATATTTGTGATACAATTCAACGGTTCTTCAGAACAACCAGATATTCTTTTGAATTAGCAGTGAGGAAACTTCTGTTGAGTGAGAAGGGAGATTTCCAATTATGATTGATTGTAAACTAGGAGGGATAGTAAGTCCACTCCAAAAATTGTTCGGGCTGTGATCCTTATCATTGAAGTGATCTAGACCAAACCGTGTTTTTGGTAGTGGGCCTTTTTATATTTGGTACAACAGAACATTAAAAAAGTATTATCCTTAGACGTCACCTTGTGAGGCTGAGAAAAATATTTTCAATTATCTTGGATGATTTTATTTCTGTTCATACATTTCTAAGGGAAAGGGAGAGATGGGTGTTTTGATTAATGATAAAAGAAGATATGAAGGTGATTTGTATTAAACGTTCGTACCCTAATTCACCCCCCTCATAGGGTATTTAACCAATTTTGAAAATAAGAAATAATACACTACATGTAATCCCATAGGGATATGGAATCAGTGGTGGGTTTAGGCATTCATCCGATAAATGGATGATGGGCCTCATGTGATTGGATTCTAGAGTGGGTATTACAATATTTACATTCCAGATGCACTTCATTAGATTTCTTATTGATGATTACCATTACAGGAATTCCATTTTTTAAAAAGAGTATTTCAATACCCCATGATTTTATGAATTATTTCCTATCAAATAAATTTAACCTCTTTGATGACTTACATTACACACAAATTCTAGTTTTGAAGAATTGTGATATATTATTAATGGTATTATATAAAATCGATCATTATAAAATAGATTCTGAATTTCTTTGTAAGAATAAGAATCACTAAATCTTAAAATAAATGTATAAATATTTTAGTTAAATAAAACATATTTATAAATATGTACATGAATTTTCAGAATGACTTTCTATTATTTGAAAAAACATTTTTCTCAAAAAATTATATATATTTATTTTTGTGAAAAAATTATGGAATTAAATTTTGACACATCTAGAAATTTTAATTGAAAAAAATAAATTCATTTTTTTATTCATCATGTCAAACATTTATTAATGTGAAATTAATTTAATTTTTTTATTAGAATAATGTTTCAGGGAATATGTAAAAAATAATGGTTTTTGTTAAAAAATTCCTTTTGATTAATGAATTAAAAATATAACTTTTGTTATAAAATGTTTTGAAATTATAATTAATTTACTAATATATATGTCATTAAAATTTAGATAATCAAAAAAACTCTTTATTATGTTTTGATATCAAAACATTATATACTTATGAAATGTTTCTATTTGGAATATCTTTTACCTCATGTCTGTCGGTTTAAATTTAAAATATATTTTACCACTTATGTAAATAAAATTTTCAAAAAATGGATTCCAGTTTTTAAATCATAATAATTAATATAATAAAATAAATTCAACATAATTTTTTTTCCAAATTAATATTAAGAACTATAAAAATTAATTACCATGGTTAAGGTTACAATAGGATTATCTGGGGAAAAACTAAAATAATTATGGTTGAAAAGACCTCAAAACTAACAAATTACTATTTGATATCCAAATTATTTCCCTTGTCAACTATTTTACAATTTTTATGTGCTATTGGGACACCATTCCATATAGGCCACCAAAATATTAATTTAAGTAAAAGAGAAGACAAAATATCACCCGCTTGATCATAAATTTCTACTAGGTATTCCCATAGGGAAAAATAAAAATATGAAAAAATATTTACAGTAATTTTTTGAATAATAAAATTAATCTCATGGGGTTAATTTATTTCAATATATTATTACATTAAGCTCGTAAGAAACGTGAAATTTTTAAATATTTAGTTAGTATAACAAAATGATACTATCAATGCTAAAAATAATATAAATTGAATAAAATATTTTTTTAATGAATTATAGAATTATATACCTGTTTTAAAATGATACATTTTAAATCAACATTTTTTTGGTGTTTTTAATGTCATATTAAATTAATAGTTTCAAAATTGACCATATTGTCATTTTAAAATTAAATATATTTTATTAAACAATTTAAAATTAATAAAATAATTTTGTCCAACATTGTTATTGGTATATGTTTAATAATAGAATCCACATTCCATTAATGTACCAATACCCCTTTTATAATAATTATATTGACATCTAAATAGTTAAAATATAGTTACCATTGTAAAACGTGAGATGATGTTTTTAATTTTTCATTCACTTGTGATAGAATTAATATTTCCATAGATATTTGATTTTTATTTCATAAATTTAATATTATATATATCACTAGTGATTAAAATTTTACTAATAATGGTCATTTTATTTATGGACTTTAATTATAATTTATTAATATTAGAAATACTGGAAACCATAGTAAAAACTAAAATGGTAAAATTAAGGAAACATATAATTTAAGGAATAAAAAATTTAAAATATTTATTTGTGGTAGACGTGTTAATTGAGAATATAATCCATCAACTAATTTATTTATAAATTTATTATGTGATTGGGTTGATAGTGACTCCCCATTATTCATTAGTTTTGTCTATTTAAAAACAAGTCACTCCACCTCAAATATATAATCCTTCTTCCTACCCCAATTTCATCACACCTATGAAGAACCATTTCATGACTAAAATTGGAAAACATATAAGGCCCCAGCCTTAAACCTTACTTAATCTTGAGTTATTACAAGATTTCACATTGAGGATATTTTCGGGTTTAGAGTTTTAGAGAATTAGATCATAAAACTTGCATTACATTCCACATATAAACAAAGTGGTTACATAAAGATAGAATTCTTCATTCCGAACAATGGGAAAACATTTAAAATAAAACATGGATTATTTCTTGACACATCCTTGACACTATCATCTTATCATGTACCTTTCCCTTGACTTGTGAAAAACATTTCAAAAACATGGGATGAGCATAAAAACTCAGTATGGGTTATAAAAAAAACATGGAAAGGAAACATGAGTTCATATATATACATAAGAATGAAATCATACTTTACCCATAAAACATAGGCACTTTAACATACCTCATAAAATAATGAATAAATCATAGAAATCATAAGACATAAAGGTAACTTGAGGCATTCATAACATTCTTACGTAGGGAGTAACCCTCTTGGTTACGTTTGGAATACCCATCACAGTATATTCCCTAAAATCTCCTCAGAGAAACCTTAACGTTTCACTCCTTCACGTTACCCAATGCATTGGAGAGCTATAACGGGCTCACCCGCCCTTAGTTTATCACGGAACCACCCGTCTTCATAATAATGCCCAAGAACCATAACATAATCATATCACATAAAACATGCATAAAGGAAACATAACATTTCCACATTTCAATCACGAGATATCAATACAACACATTGATATAATAAAAATATTATGAAAACCATTTTCAATACCAAAGTAAAACATGGTATTTATTTTTCTTTTAAAAAAAGAAGGTATGGCTTGTAGAGGAAGCCGAAACTCAAATAACGGTTACGACGGCGGAGAAGTCGTTGTCACCGCATACGTACGACAAAAACATTCCCTTTTTTCGTTTAGTAAACTCTTCATATAAAAATGATTCCTTTTGAATAAACGTAAAAGTCAAAGGGGTTTATACACCGTATAAAAGAAAGTTGTGTATAAAATAAAATATGCCTCAATGAAAGGAGATTGAGACGAAGTCCCATACCTCGTATCCGACTTGACCCGACCGTTCTTTAATCTCCTGAATAATAAACTTGAGTTAATCTCTACTTGATTATGAATCTTTTTCAAGTTCATTATTCCTTTTATACCATGTTATGAACATCATGTAATCAGTTAAGTTAATAATGTTCATTTTGTCGGTATTTGGTTCTTAAGTAAAAAATAGACTTCTTACACTTACATGTTGTTAATTTGGTCAAAGGTTCATTATATCCAGAATGGTATTCATGATGTAGATATCATATATGTCATATATATCCGGTACATACTTGCATTTATAATATTACATAATCATTTAGAGGTAAGAAATGAAATGCACCGTTCATGGAGACGGTAAGCCGTACGTACGCATGAACGCTACTTTCATTTCTATTTCGTATTTTATAGAATGGAATCATAATTATATAAAGGTATATTATAATTCCATTATAATATCATATATAATATCATAGTTCCATCCTTTATATGTCCCACATATGGTATTTAACGAATCAAATCACTTTGAGGGGGCGGTAGTCCGCACTTCCTAAAATGAAGATATCGTGTTTACCAATAATGGAAACCATAAAGGTATGCCCAAAATGAAAAAACATAAGCTTATGGAAAACATAAACATATTATATATCATATATAAAAATAGTGACATCATAATGGCCACCTTTGAAGGTGTTAAATGAGTATTGAACAATCATCGTTTCGGGAGGCAGAATTTCTCCATCCACGGAAACCATATGTTCTTTAACCATTTTATGTAGTTGTGTGAGTGTGTAGCTCAAATATATCTTATAACAACATCCTAGTATATTTAAGATACTGTTTTTGTTACAAAAGAAGTAAATAAAAAGAGTTTAGGGGGTTGGAGAAGCAAAATAAAACAAATGAACATGAGAGAATGAATTACCTTTAAAAGTGTATCTCCTTTTGATTTGAGTCTAAAGGCTTCCTTTGAAAGGATTATGCCCAAAGGGAATCCTATAGGATGAGTAGAGGGATGTGTAGAGATTAAATTGGTAGGGGTTGGCCGATCCAAAGGCTTGAGTAGTGTGTGAAATGAGGTAGAGGTGGGGGTCTTTTATAAGGGGAGAGGAGGGGCACTTTTGGAAAGTAAAGAAATATTACTTTATTTGAAAATGTTTTTCGGTTTTAAAAGGTCCCACATTGATATAATTCGTGTATATGGTGATAAGGGTTCGAAATCCACTCATCCAATTGGTTTTGGCCGTGTGTAGTTTTTAGATTTTTCATTATCTTTCCATTTTATTTAAATCGTCAAATAATGATGTCATCGCAACATCATTATTATGTCATAAATAATTTAATTTATTTAATGTCTAAAAATCAAAAAAAAATACTATGATGTAGGAAATCTTTTTATCTTTCCAATTACTATTTATAATCAAAAATCTGATCTTTATAACCCCATGTAAAAATTGTTTTCGTAAAACATCTCTTGTTTGTGTCATTTTTACTTTAACATTTAATAAAAAGTTATTTATGTCATTTCCAAACCAATGTGTCTCCATGGGGTCCCCAAGTTTACCCATGGCTTGTCTTGGTCGTCCATGACACAACCAATAAGGTTGGGACATGTGTCTAGGTCATTTCATATTATTAAAGCATTATTTATACCTTAAACTACACTAATTACCACTAATCGCGATTAAAAACTTAATAAGTTACTATTCACCAAAAAATTATTTTAATCTCATTGAACCACATTTTACTTCTTAATGACAACCATGTATGTCGGATTTTCTAAATTCAATACACATTAGTGGTAAAATTTCATTTAACTGAAAAATCAGTTTGCTTGATTACCACTTAGTGGTTTCACTATTCATCAAAAATTGAAGTTTTTCAGAAAATTACCAAAAATTCACCCTATGATATATTTGATATTCCGAATTCAAAAATGAAGTCTATTTTACAATATTCAAATCATATAAGTCACATTAATTAATTTAATAATTAATTCCCGCTGCCAGAGCAAATAGCGTGTTTTTACAAAACAATAAGTATCAAAAGATTGACACCAGTTTAAGTCTAATTTCAAAGTGAAATTGATTCCAATGACCACCATTGGATAAAATGGTAAAAATATATTCTAATTTCACTTCAAAACCAATTCAAAACATAATCTAATCATATAAATAAATTAGATTAAAAAGCAGTTTTGATGTAAAATGCAGTATTTTTCACTATTCATTAAAAAATGAACATTGCCAGAAAAATACCAAAAATGCACACAAGGTGAATTTTGATGTCCCAATCATAAAGAATAAGTTTATTTTGACAAAAATAGCTTATAAAATTGTCAAAATATATATTCAAAAATGGTTTGCCATCAAAAGGCACTAAAACAATCTTTTAAGAATATTAGTGTATTCCATGCATAAGATTGTATTTATTTTCATTTAAAGCCTCTATAACACTATCTTAATCATTAATAAACATAGATAAAAATATCTATTATTCATTAATTACTTGGGATGTTACATCCTTCCCCCCTTTATAAAATTGCGTCCCCGCAATTTATTTACTTATCGAATAAATGGGGGTACTTATCCCTCATTGCATTTTCAGATTCCCATGTTGCCTCTTCAATCATGTGGTTTTTCCACAAAACCTTTACCTGCTTAATCACCTTATTCCGTAACACTTTCTCCCTGTGGTCAAGAATCTGGACCGGTTGTTCCTCATAAGATAGGTTCTCTTCCAGCTGAACTACCTCTGGACTCAAAACATGAGATGGATCTGGCATATACTTTGTCAACATCGAAACGTGAAAAACATTGTGTACCTGAGATAAACTCAGAGGCAAAGCCACTCGGTATGCAACAGATCCAACTCTCTCTAGAATTTCGTATGGTCCAATGAACCTTGGACTCAACTTTCCTTTCTTACCAAATCTCATCACGCTTTTCCAAGGAGAAACCTTGAGAAAAACATGATCACCTACCTCAAAAGATAGATCCTTCCTCCGGTTATCCGCATAACTCTTCTGCCGGCTCTGAGCTGTTCTCATGTGTTTCTGAATCAGCTGAACTTTTTCTGCCATCTCTTCTACCAATTCTGGTCCCATCAACTTTCTTTCACCCACTTCATCCCAGAAAGCTAGAGTTCGACACCGCTTCCCATATAATGCCTGAAATGGTGCCATCTGTATACTGGAATGAAAACTGTTATTATATGAAAACTCAACCAAAGAAAGATGTTGGTCCCAACTTCCCTGATAATCCATAGAACAAGCTCGTAGCATATCCTCCAATGTCTGAATGTTTCGTTCTGACTGTCCATCTGATTGAGGATGAAAAGCTGTACTAAAATTTAATTCAGTACCAAACGACTTCTGAAGGCCTTTCCAAAAGTTAGAAGTAAACCTGGGATCACGATCCGATACAATGGAGAGAGGAACTCCATGTAACCTGACTATATCTTTAAGATACAAATGGGAAAGTTGATCAAGAGAGAAAGTATCTCGTATAGAAAGGAAATGAGCAGATTTGTTCAAGCGATCAACAATAACCCAGATTGCATTATTACCTCGAGATGTCTTCGGTAATCCAACAACAAAGTCCATGGATATATTCTCTCATTTCCACTCTGGCACTGGTAAAGGCTGAAGCATCCCTTTCGGTAACTGCCGCTCTACTTTAACCTGCTGACAAGTCAAACACTTCACAGTAAAATCAGAAATATCTCTTTTCATTCCATCCCACCAGTAATACTCCCGCAGATCTCTATACATCTTAGTACTGCCCAGATGAACTGAAAACGGAGAACTATGAGCTTCACATAACAACTCTCTCTTCAACTATGAATCACAAGGCATACACAATCTCTTCCCAAATCTCAAAACGCAATCATTATCAATGTTGAATTCAGGCAACTTACCTTTCTGAACCAGCTCTACCTTTTTCTGCAACTCACTATCTTGCTTCTGTGCTTGCTTGATTCTATCTGATAAAGATGATCTCACTGATACCTGAAACAAAACAGAAGGACTCCCTGCACCAACAACTTCTATGCCAAAGTTCATCAAATCCTTAACCAAAGGATCACGTTCCAAACACAACATTGTTAATGAAGCATTACTTTTTCGACTCAAATCACCAGCCACTTTATTTTCTTTTCCCGGATGGTAATGAATTGTACAATCATAATCTTTGATTAATTCCAGCCATCTCCTTTGTCTCATGTTTAACTCTTTCTGAGTGAATATATACTTTAATGTTTTGTGATTGGTATATATTTCACACTTTACTCCATACAAATGATGCCTCCAAATTTTTAAAGCAAAAACAACAGCAGCTAATTCCAAATCATGTGTAGGGTAATTTACCTCATGAGTTTTCAACTGTCGTGAAGCATAAGAAATTACCTGATCATTCTGCACTAGGACGCAACCAAGTCCATTCAATGAAGCATCACTGTATATAACAAACTCACCATTTCTGGAAGGTAGTGCCAAAACTGGAGCATTCACCAATCTTCTTTTCAATTCCTGAAAACAATCATCACATTCTTTTGTCCTGATAAACTTAACACCCTTCCGAGTTAGCTTAGTCATTGGACTAGATAACCGTGAAAAATTTCTAACAAACCTTCTGTAATATCCCGCCAAACCAAGGAAGCTACGAATCTCAGTTACATTTGTGGGTCTTGGCCATTCTTCCACAACTTTTTTTTTGCAGGATCAACAGTTATTCCATCTTTAGAAACAATGTAACCAAGGAAAGAAATTTGTTGCAACCAAAACTCACACTTGCTGAATTTCCCATACAGTTTCTTTTCTTTTAAGGTTTGCAAGATAACCCTTAAATGTTTTTCATGCTCCTCTTTACTTTTAGAAAACACCAAAATATCATCAATGAAAACCACCACAAACTTATCCAAGAACTCATGGAAAATTCTATTCATTATGTCCATGAATACAGCAGGTGCATTGGTTAGCCCAAAAGGCATTACTACAAATTCATAATGGCCATATCTCGTACGGAACGCGGTCTTCGGAATATCTGCCTCCTTTACCTTCAGCTGATGGTACCCCGATCTCAAGTCAATCTTTGAAAAAAACTGAGCTCCCTGGAGCTGATCAAACAAATCATCGATATGAGGCAAAGGATATTTTTTCTTAACAGTGATATTATTCAAGGCTCTATAATCAATGCAAAGTCTCATAGAACCATCTTTCTTTTTAACAAATAAAACAGGAGCACCCCATGGTGATGTGCTAGGTCTAATGAAACCTTTCTCTAATAAATCTTGCAATTGCTCCTTCAACTCTAAAAGTTCAATTTGTGCCATTCGATAAGGGGGTTTTGAAATTGGCTTAGCATCAGGAACTAAGTCAACAGTAAACTCAACTTCCCGATCTGGTATTATTCCAGGCAACTCATCAGGAAAAACATCAAGATACTCATTTACCACTGGCACATCATTAATCTAAACAGTTCCTTTATTTTCAACGACGTGTGCAAGGTAACATTCATTTCCATCTTTTACAAGTTTCTCGGCCTCTTGATATGTTATCAAAAGTAATGGTTCATTCTTGTAAACAAACTGAAAGTCTTTCTGAAAAGAAACTTCTTTACCTCTATAGTCAATCTTAGCATGGTAAATAGAGAGCCAATCCATACCCAGGATAACATCAAACTCTACTAGAGGTAGAACAATAAGGTTTGCAAGTAGGTTCTTTCCACAGATAAGGATAGGAAGATTCTTATAAATTCTTTTTGCCTCAACATTCCCCCCAGGTGTTTTTACCAAAAGTTCAGGAGTCATTTCTTGAGATGGTATTCCCATTTTATTAGAAATGGTTTCAGAGATGAAAGAATGTGTAGACCGCGAATCAAACAACACACTGGCATAATATGAAAAAACAAACAAAGTACCTGATACAACTTCATTTGATGGCCCGACATCTTCTGAAGTAGTTGCAAAGGATTTCACCACCCCTTTCTGCTTGTAGTCTAACTGCTTCCCATCACTCAAGCTCCTTGTCGGACACTCGTTTGCATAGTGACCCATCTCATTGCACTTATAACATTTCACTAACTGTAAATCAAATTTGTTCTTACCTTCACCTTGATCCTTTTCAGTGCAATCACGAGCCTTATGTCCCATCTTACCACATCGGTAGCACTTCCCAGAATTCAGAAGACATTCCCCAGCATGCCTTTTGCCACATTTATCACAAACTAGAAACTTAGTTCTCTTACCATCAGACTTTTTTGAAGAATTCTTACCTTTCTCCTGCCACCTCGGTCTCTTCTTCTGCTGGTTGTTATAGAACACTTGGTCATCGAAAAACTCCATTTCCACCTTCTCAGCACATCGAACAAGCTTTTCATAACTTTTAAACTCACGAGAAGCTAATGCCCTTCGATACTTTGGCTTTAATCCTGAGTAAAAATGATTTATTTTACTATCAAGGTCCCAGATAAAATTTGGAGCATACCTTGCCAATCGAGTGAACCATTCTTCATAGGCAGCCACTGAGTCTTCCTCTTGCCTCAATTCCAAGAATTGCTTTTCCATCCTAAGTCGAACAGCCTTAGGAAAATACTTCTCAAGAAACAGACCTTTGAATTCATCCTAGTCAATAGCATCAATCTCATCGGCGTCCCTGATATTTTTAACCATAGACCACCACTGATCTGCTTCACCCTCCAAACAGTAAATAGCAAGACTAACCTTTTGATTGCCTGAACACCCCATGACATCAAAAATATTCTCCAGTGCTTTAATCCACCCTTCAGCTAGCACAGGGTCAGATGATCCTCTGAATGATGGTGTATGTTGCCTCATGAAATGTTCCACCACTGACATGTTCCTCTGCGGTTGATCTGGCTGATCTCGTGCATGGATACCACCGCCATTTATCGCTTGATTCAACTGCGCCATTACTGCAACAAACTGTTCAGTTCCAATTCCGACCATTTCTGGATGCTGATTCGGAAGGTTATTTCCTTCTGTATGCCTTCCTAGCACTGCTTCTCTGTTTCCTCTGTGGAAAACCATTCTGAACAAACATGTCTTAGATGAAGCAACATGGTAATCTTTAAATGCTATATCATTTCAAAAAAAAAATATTTTTGGATAATCATTTAATAGAATTCTAACTCCGAAAGTTATCTAAACCGACCTTTGATACCAACTATAAGGCCCCATCCTTAAACCTTACTTAATCTAGAGTTATTACAAGATTTCACATTGAGGATCTTTTCGGGTTTAGAGTTTTAGATAATTAGATCATAAAACTTGCATTACATTCCACATATAAACAAAGTGGTTACATAAAGATAGTATTCTTCATTCCCAACAATGGAAACACATTTAAAATAAAACATGGATTATTTCTTGACACATCCTTGACACTATCATCTTATCATGTACCTTTCCCTTGACCTGTGAAAAACATTTCAAAAACATGGGATGAGCATAAAAACTCAGTATGGGTTATAAAAAAAACATGTAAAGGAAACATGAGTTCATATATATACAAAAGAATGAAATCATACTTTACCCATAAAACATAGGCACTTTAACATACCTCATAAAATCATGAATAAATCATAGAAATCATAAGACATAAAGGTAACTTGAGGCATTCATAACATTCTTACGTAGGGAGTGACCCTCTTGGTTACGTTTGGAATACCCATCACAGTATATTCCCTAAAATCTCTTCGGAGAAACCTTAACGTTTCACTCCTTCATGTTACCCAATGCGTTGGAGAGCTATAACGGGCTCACCCGCCCTTAGTTTATCACGGAACCACCCGTCTTCATAAGAATGCCCAAGAACCATAACATAATCATATCACATAAAACATGCATAAAGGAAACATAACATTTCCACATTTCAATCACGAGATATCAATACAACACATTGATATAATAAAAACATAATGAAAACCATTTTCAATACCAAAGTAAAACATGGTATTTATTTTTCTTTTAAAAAAAGAAGTTATGGCTTGTAGAGGAAGCCGAAACTCAAATAACGGTTACGACGGAGGAGAAGTCGTTGTCGCCGCATACGTACGACAAAAACATTCCCTTTTGTCGTTTAGTAAATGCTTCGTATAAAAAAGATTCCTTTTGAATAAACATAAAAGTCAAAGGGGTTTATACACCGTATAAAAGAAAGTTGCGTATAAAATAAAATATGCCTCAACAAAAGGAGATTGAGACGAAGTCCCATACCTCGTATCCGACTTGACCCAACCGTTCTTTAATCTCCTGGATAATAAACTTGAGTTAATCTCTACTTGATTATGAATCTTTTTCAAGTTCATTATTCCTTTTATACCATGTTATGAACTTCATGTAATCAGTTATGTTAATAATGTTCATTTTGTCGGTATTTGGTTCTTAAGTCAAAAATAGACTTCTTACACTTACATGTTGTTAATTTGGTCAAAGGTTAATTATATCCAGAATGGTATTCATGATGTAGATATCATATATGTCACATATATCCAGTAAAAACCTGCATTTATAATATTACATAATCATTTAGAGGTAAGAAATGAAATGCACCGTTCATGGAGACGGTAAGCCGTACGTACGCATGAACGCTACTTTCATTTCTATTTCGTATTTTATAGAATGGAATAATAATGATATAAAGGTATATTATAATTCCATTATAATATCATATATAATATCATAGTTCCATCCTTTATATGTCCCACATATGGTATTTAACGAATCAAATCACTTTGAGGGGGCGGTAGTCCGCACTTCCTAAAATGAAGATATCGTGTTTACCCATAATGGAAACCATAAAGGTATGCCCAAAATGAAAAAACAGAATCTTAAGGAAAACATAAACATATTATATATCATATATAAAATTATTTACATCATAATGGCCACCTTTGAAGGTTTTAAATGAGTATTGAACAATCATCGTTTCAGGAGGCGGAATTTCGCCATCCACGGAAACCGTATGTTCTTTATCCATTTGATGTAGTTGTGTGAGTGTGTAGCTCAAATATATCTTATAACAACATCCTAGTATATTGAAGATACTGGTGTTGTTACAAAAGAAGTAAATAAAAAGAGTTTAGGGGGTTGGAGAAGCAAAATAAAACAAATGAACATGAGAGAATGAATTACCTTTAAAAGTGTATCTCCTTTTGATTTGAGTCTAAAGGCTTCCTTTGAAAGGATTCTGCCCAAAGGGAATCCTCTAGGATTAGGAGAGGGATGTGGAGAGAGTAAATGGGCAGGGGTTGGCCGAGCCAAAGGCTTGTGTAGTGTGTGAAATGAGGTAGAGGTGGGGGCCTTTTATAAGAGGAGAGGAGGGGCACTTTTGGAAAGTAAAGAAATATTACATTATTTGAAAATGTGTTTCGGTTTTAAAAGGTCCCACATTGATATAATTCGTGGATAAGGTGATAAGGGTTAGAAATCCACTCATCCAATTGGTTTTGGCCATGTGTAGGTTTTAGATTTTTCATTATCTTTCCATTTTATTTAAATCGTCAAATAATGATGTCATCGCTGCATCATTTTTATGTCATAAATAATTAAATTTATTTAATGTCTAAAAATCATAAAAAAATACTATGATGTAGGAAATATTTTTAGCTTTCAAATGACTATTTATAATCAAAAATATGATCTTTATAACCCAATGTAAAAATTGTTTTTGTAAAACATCTCTTGTTTGTGTCATTTTTACTTTAACATTTAATAAAAAGTTATTTATGTCATTTCCAAAACAATGTGTCACCATGGGGTCCCCAAGTTTACCCATGGCTTGTCTTGGTCGGCCATGACACAACCAATAAGGTTGGGACATGTGTCTAGATCATTTCATATTATTAAAGCATTATTTATACCTTAAACTACAATAATTACCACTAATCGCGATTAAAAACTTAATAAGTTACTATTCACCAAAAAATTATTTTAATCTCATTGAACCACATTTTACTCCTTAATGACAACCATGTATGTCGGATTTTCAAAATTCAATACACATTAGTGGTAAACTTTCATTTAACTGAAAAATCAGTTTGCTTGATTACCACTTAGTGGTTTCACTATTCATCAAAAATTGAAGTTTTTCATAAAATTACCAAAAATTAACCCTAAGCTATATTTGATATTCTGAATTCAAAAATGAAGTCTATTTTACAAAATTCAAATCATATAAGAAAAATTAATTAATTTAATAATTAATTCCCACTGCCAGAGCAAATAGCGTGTTTTTACAAAACAATAAGTATCAAACGATTGACACCAGTTTAAGTCTAATTTCAAAGTGAAATTGATTCCAATGACCACCATTGGATAAAATGGTAAAAATATATTCTAATTTCACTTCAAAACCAATTAAAAACATAATCTAATCATATAAATAAATTAGATTAAAAAGCAGTTTTGATGTAAAATGCAGTATTTTTCACTATTCATTAAAAAATGAACATTGTCAGAAAAATACCAAAAATGCACACAAGGTAAATTTTGATGTCCTAGTCATAAAGAATAAGTTTATTTTGACAAACATAGCTTATAAAATTGTCAAAATATAGATTCAAAAATGGTTTGCCATCAAAAGGCACTAAAACAATCTTTTAAGAATATTAGTGTATTCCATGCATAAGATTGTATTTATTTTCATTTTAAGCCTCTATAACACTATCTTAATCATTAATAAACATAGATAAAAATATCTATTATTCATTACTTACTTGGGATTTTACAAAACATGTCTTCAAAAAATCTATACCCATGTTATATATCTTCTTGGATCCCCAAAATATGAACCCTATTATCATTAATAGGAGATCAAAATGAGGTTGTTCAAAGTGATGTTAATTTTCTTCACTAAGATCATTATTTTTTACTACTACTGTTGTGACTCTCATAAATGTATTCTTAATTTCAATATAATATCAACGATATCTATCATATAATTAGGTGTTATAAATATTATTTCAAAACCTATATAAATATCATAAAACATAAAATTGGGAATGAATCCATCAACTGTGTGTACAGTGGAATACTTCCCCACATTCTGATATAATTTTTTTTCCATCAAGAAAAATTTATTGGATAGAATTGGAATAAATATCTACCCTAAATATATTTCCATGTTATATATATTCTTGTATTCCCAAATTATGAACCCTATGGTCATTAATAATAGATCCAAAGAAGGTTGTTCAAAGCGAAGTTAATTATCTTCACTAGGCTCTTTCTTTTTTACTACTCCTATTATGAATCTCAATCATGTATTCTTACTTTTAATATAATAGAAACTATATATATCATATAATTAGATGTTATAATTTTTATTTCATAACGTTTATAAATCTCATATGCCAAAAAATTGGGAATGAAGCCATCAAGTGTGCGTATAGTGGACTATGACCCCACGAACTGATATAATTCGTTTTCCATCACCGCCTATAATTATTGTATGTAATGATAAAATTAATATATATATATATATATATTAATTATATGATATTATAATAATTATAAAATTTTAATATAAAATATACATATTTACCTTCTATTCAGTGGGAATGTGATAACATCGCTATTGTGTAAAATGGACTACCACCTCATAAATCAATGTGATTCATTTTTCAATAACATTATAAATAGAAAATAACAAGAATAAATTTCATTTATATATGTGGTAAATATGATATAATAATTAATCTATAATTGTGATATATTATGTATCTTTAATTCGATCCATCCATCAAGAAAACATTGTTTATGCATACATATGACCAAATGTCTCATTGTATGATGCATTTCATTTTTTATATAAAAACAATTATTGATTAATTTAACAACATATATAACGAATATATATGAAATTTATATTGTTATTAAATTTAAATAAATTATGTGACTGTGATCAATTTAAAAGTTCGATAAGTACCAAATGAAAGCATACATGAAAAACTAACGAGTTATTACCCGAAAAGTGATTTTAACAAAGAATTGTTATTAATAATGAAATAAAATTTCATTGGAAAATAATATATGGAATGAAAAATATATTTATGGATCAAGAATAGATTTTTTATAATATAAATTTACTATAAATGACTTTTGAACATGAATTAAGGAAGTCAATACTTAATGTAAGTGATTTCTGTTCTCTCCATTATTTTTGGAAGACAAGATCCATGTTTAAAGAAACGATATTTTCCTAATGAAATTTTCCCATATATTTTTCTTTCAAAATCATTTTTAATGTAAGATAAAATACTTTTATGTTATTTAATATTTAGTAGGGATATGACACAATGATACCATCTTTATTATTTCTATATATCATTTTTGATTGTGATGAAAAAATGTTTTTGAAATCCTTTTAATTATGATTGTTTATTCTATGATATAATATTTATGAAACTCATTTATTATCATGTGTTAGGAGAGGAGAAATGTGTTATGAAACTGACTTCCTTTTATGTGTTTTGATATTATAAATATGTTATGAATACCATTTAAATCCTCAACTTATGATATGATGAATATTTTTGGATAATGGCAAACATCTTTATATTATTTTCATTATGTTATGGGTTTTACCAATATTACTCTCTAGTAAATTCTGTAAAGATTATGATGTCACAAGATAAACTAGATTGGAATTGGTAGTGAACCAATTTCAGTAATGGAATTTTCACACTATGATATTCATTGGAGTGAACGATGATGACTATTAGGGATTGGGGACTGAACCTAATATATTATTATATTCTTGGGAGTGAACAATGACTACTACAATGTTTTTGGGAGAACACCCAATCCATTATGACCATCTTGGCACATGAGTCTGGACTACAATGGGAATGATTTTCTATAATTAATTGTATTTGAAAACCCAATGTATTATATCAATGTTATGTCTGTATGGACAATGATCTATGAATCCTTTATGAGTCGTGCCATATGAACATCTATGGGTTATTCCTTGAGTATAATTTAAGATCTATGTCATGTATGGTATGGTTTTTAAAAATTATTATCTTGTTCATAAACATGGGATGTATTGCCTCAATAATAATCTATATTTTATAATGTTTTTAATGATCACAAAAAACCTTCTTTGTTTTATAATTGTATTATGTTGAGTGAGTTTTACAAAAAAATTTATTCTATTTTAATGGAATTTAGCATTACGGGAATGATTCTGGAAACACTATTTTCATCTGTACATTATGATGAAAAATTAACATTGGCGTATGTTATCAACCCTATGTTACACTAAAGAGTTTACATTTGCATCATTATCCTTACGTATAGAAAATTTACTTGTGTATGGATCACACTCCCTACTCTGGATTCTAAAACTACTATTTTCGACCCTATATTCGTAAAAATTGATCATATGGTTAATCAATGCTACGTTTGGATATTTATGTTGACATAGATATACATATGGATAAGGAACCCTATTCTATGAAAATGAACCCTATGCTATATAAATGAACCCTACAATATGAAAAAAACTCTATGATACGCAATGAAACCCTATACTATGATTCTCAACCCTACGTTGTGTTATCAACGGTGAAGTTCTATAAGACCCATTTTCAATCTGAGATTACTACGATGATCAAGATAGAAACTATGACCGATTCAATGATCATTTTGATTTTTTTGAAGAATTTTTTTCATCAATGAAAATATCTCCAACTTCAATGATAATTTTAACACCCCTAGTTAATATAAATTTCTATTTCGATGATCAATTAGGATAATTTTTTTCTGAAATAACTAATAATGTATTTTTTGTTCTTTAGAATCCTTCAAAATATCTATTTAAAAAACATGGGATTAGTTATACATATACAATACTACATTAATGAAAATATTTTTATAGTTCCACAGAGAATGAACAACTCTGTTAAAGAACTACATTTTGGGGAGATAAATTTCCAATCATGTTCTACTATAAGTTTTTGAGCGCTATATTTTTTTACAGCTTCTAAATTGAATAACTAAATGAAACATGGATATCTTCATACTCATTTCCACTTGAAATATAATATTTATAAATAAGATGATCCATTTATTTTCAATTTCATGTTTCTTGAATTGTGATGTTTAAACTATTTCAAAAAATCAATCTCTTTTGATTTATTTGAGTTACAAATACTCGTACTAAATTGTGTTGGAGTATCATCCTATCGATCTAAGATGTGGATAATGGGTTCTATGTTATAGAACCAAAACTCATTGTAATTGGTCTTTTTTGTAATGTGTCCACTTCCAGCACTCAGTTGTGGATTATGGGTCTTGTGATAAGAGTACCATTCAAGTGAAATTTACCAAGCTCACTAAGAGAGTTATTGGTAGAGTGGACTAGGAGATCTTTATTCCCTGAACCACTATAAAATGTTTTTTCCTATCTTTTTGTTTGTACGATGCATGTTTCCATACAGAAGAATAACACTATATATTTTTATAAATTATAGTGGTAGTTAAAATCCAGAATTGCGCGAGATTTTCAAAAGACACAATTCACCCCTATTGTGTATTACTTTGTATATTCTGACATAACAATCAGTATCAAAGGAGATATTTTGTATAAAAATATAGAAAACTAAAACGTATAATGTCTATAAAAATATGAAACTGGCTAATCCTAGAGAAGTAATGTTAGTTGTTCAAGATCTATAATTTAATGGTGAAAATTAAGGGTTTTGGAAGTCATGGATGACTATTTATCTCAAAAATATTGGATTTATAGTTTACTCAAAGATCATTACCAAATATAAGATTACTAAAACACTAGAAATATGGGATGCTACAACAGAATATGAATAATACATGAATTAAAAATCTTTGAATTCTATTATTTCTGGTCTTAGACTAGATGGGTTCAATCATGTTTGACAATGTCCAACTGCATATGAAATGTGGAATAATATTATAGTTTCATATAAAGGAACATAAAATGTAAGACAGTTGAGTTATAATATAGAAAATTTGAAGTTTGAAACCTTTTGAATGTTCAATGAATAATTCATCACATAGATTAATGGAAGGATTACAAAAATTATCAACAATATTACAGCCATAGGTGAACCCATCAAACAATCTGATCGAGCCTTAAAAGTACTAAGAGTACTACCTTTTAAATGGAATGGAATGTCTGGTATTATTCGACCTTCATCAATTGTCAATGTTCTAACAATGAACGAACTAATTGGGAAACTAATGATGTATGAAGTAGAAATAAATGATAAAGCATAAGATTATAGGATTATAATAAATAAATAAAATACTTATCTAAATGTAACAGCTTGGAAACATGGTCAATAATTAAAGAAAGATCTCAATGTTGGTAAGAATTTAGATTCATCTGATTCTGAAATGGAACTAGATCAGTTATCCAGGATGGTCAGCAAGTTCTACAAGAAGAAAAGAGGATTCAGAAAATCATTCAAGAAGGATGATATAGAACTAATAGAAGTCAGATGTTTTGAATATAAGAAAGTGGGTCATATCAGACCTAATTGTCCTCAATTGAAATATGAAAGAAAATTCCATAAAACAGATATTAAATAATACAGATTATGAGAATAAATGAAAAAGAGAAATGGAAGCTACATGAAGTGTATATGAAGACATTGTAAATCCTTATAAGTATGATTCAAGGAATGAGAAATCAAATATAATTCAAATGTCTGATTTATGGCCACTAAAGAAGAATAACAGATAACAATCCACAAATAAATGCTATTTAGAAAATGGACATTGGTTTTTCCAGGCATATAAGTACAAATCCAACCAATTTTCACACACTGACAGAAATTGATGGAGGTATTTTCACTTTTGGTGACAATTCAAATGTAAAAATAATTGGAGTTTAAACTCTTGATGATCCAAAGAATATCTCAATCAACAAAAGTACTCTATGATCAAGGGTTAAAACACAACCTGATTAGTATTTATCAACTTTGTGATGATGGATTTTATGTTGATTTTTCTAAATATTTCTCTATGTTTAAAGATATCTTACATAAATTTGGAGCACCCAAAACTGATAATGATTATACTTTGGATTTAAATTACATGTGTATATAGAAATTGAATTGTTTAACTGCTAAGAAAAATGATTCATGGTTTTGGAAAAGAACACTTGGACATTTAAATAATTAGGTTATAAAAAATATATAAGAACAATTAGATTCTGATTTTCCTAGTCTTAAGTTTGAAAATGATATATTATGTGATGAATTCCAAATTGGCAAGCATCACAGATCATATTTCAAATTTATTAACAATATTGGTACATATAAACCATTAAACTAGTCCATATGAATTTTTTGAACCATCAAGGATAGAAATTTATTTTGGTAAATTATATATTTATGTTTTAGTAGATGGTTATACTAGATTTACTTGGATTTTTATTCTTAAACTCAAAGAGTATTGTTTTCATAGTTTTTGAATTATTTTTTAAGATTGTTTAAAATTAAAATAGTTTTAAAATATTTTCATTAAGAAGTGATCATGGTGGAGAATTTGAGAATCAAGAATTTAATTCTTTTTCCTCAAATCTGGGTATTAAACATACCTTATTTTCACTATGAACACCTCAATGAAATGGAATTTTTTAAAGAAGAAATAAAAATATTAAATAAATGTAAAAGACTATGTTGAATGAATACAACCTTCCTACCTATTTTTGGGCAGAAGCTGTAATCACAGCCTGCTATATCATGAATAGAGTTATAATAAGGCCTATTTTCATAAAAGAAAACTTGTAAACATTGTAAAAATAAAAATACAAACATAAAGTATTGTAATTTTTTTTGGATGTAAGGTATATATCTTGAATAATAAAGACAAAATTGGAATGTTTGATCCAAAAGCTGATGAAATAATATTTTTGGGATATTATACAATCTTTAAATCATATAGAGTGTCCAATAAAAAGTCAAGGATTTTGGAAGAATATGTTTATGTGCAGTTTGATGATACTGATACATTCATTAAAGAGAAATATCAAACTGATGAAGTCACTAAATCTTTTGATAACATGAGACATAAAACCATTAAAACGGTTTTGAAAATGATATTGACAAAACAAGGTCTAGTTAAGAAGAACATGATACCTTTGATCCTGAATGTGTCTTTCCAGGAAAATATAGAACCCTAAAGAACCATCCTTTAGAAATTCTAATGAGAGATCTGGACATAGGAATTATAACTAGAAGAAATATAGGAAACCTAGCAGATTGTTTTAATCTCAATTAGAACCTAAGACTTTTGAGAAATCCTTTAAAGATTAGAGTTGGTTGTTGTCCATGCAAGAAGAGATAAATCCGTTCAAAATAAATGATGTTTTGAAACTATTAGAGAGACCCACCAATTGTCCAGTTATAGGAACCAAATGGGTCTTTAGTAATAAATAAAATGATAAACGTGTAATAACTTGAAATAAATCCATATTAGTAATAAAAGGATATAATCATAAAGAAGATATATATTGTGATGAAACCTTTTCCACTGTAGCAATATTGGAAGATGTTATAATTAATTTAACCTATTCATCTCATATGAATTTTAAATTATATAAAATGTATGTCAAATTTTCCTTTTTAAAATGTAGTTTAATGGAGGATGTTTATGTTTAACAACCCCCTAGCTTTAAAAAACTTGAAAACCAAAATTCTGTTTTTATACTTACCAAATCTCTCTATGGCCTTAAAAAAAGATCATAGTTTGGTGTATGAATGATGAAGTTCATTTCTTTTGAAAAATCATTTTAAATTTTTTATGGAAGATCCAACATTCTTTATGAAAATTGTTGTTTCTAGTATTTTATTAGTTCAAATTTATGTTGATGATGTTATTTTTGGATCAACTAATATGAATTATTGTCATTATTTTTCAAATTTCATGAAAAAATAAGTTGAAATAAGTACGATGCGAGAACTAAATTTATTTTTAGAATTTCACATTTACCAATGAGATTTTGGAAATTTTTAAATGAAAAATGATTATTTTTGATTTATTGAAAAAAATTTCACTCAAGAATAGAAAGAAATATACAACTTCTATGTATACCAATATAAAACATGATTTTGATAAAGCTGGAAAACTAATTGAAAACAAGTTATATAGAGGTATGATTGGATATTTATTATATCTTACTTCTAGTAAACCATATATTATGTTTTATTTATTTTTCTATTCTAGATTTCATTCAAATCCAATAGAATCTCATCTTACTAGTGATAATATAATTTTGAGATATTAAAAGGGAAACTATTTTCAATCTCTTCTTTACCCAAAAAATTTTGATTCTAATTTAATATCATATTCAAATGCTGAAATTTGAGGTTTTAGATTAGAGAGGAAAAGTACATTTGGAACCTTTCACTTTTTAAAAAAATATTTAGTTTCACGGTCTAGTAAGAAACAACACTAAGTTCCCCTATCATCTATTGAGGTAGAATATGTGTCTGTTGGCAGTTATTGTGAACAAGTATTATGGAAGAAAAAAACACTGACAAACTTTGGACAAAACATTAATCATATTCATATTTTTGGTGATAATACTAGTGCTATTAATATTTATGAGAATACTATAATTCATTCTAGGACTAAACACATTGATATAAGGCATCATTTTCTAAGGGATCATGTCATTAAAAAGAATATTTCTTTAGAATTTGTCAATACTGAATATCAATTATCTTATATTTTTACTAAACCACATAACAGTGAATGTTTTAATTTTATTAATGGATGTTAGGAATATGTGAGTTTATGTAATTTTTTATTAATTTATTTTCTTTTTCTTTACTTTTATTTTTATATGTTTTACTTAATATATTTTATTTGATTACATTTTCATTTTTGTTGAAAATAATTTCATTTCACTTTTATTTTATTTGTATTTTCAAAATTAAAAACATAAAGAGAATATCCTTGATCAGCATGATAAAATTATTTTCATTCTACCGCTCTCATACTCCCCTATATTCAACTCATAGATTACCACTGTCTTTTTTTTCTCATCTACTGAAAACCCTAAACCATCAATCCCTTTTATCTATAAACATTATGATATGGAAACCTTGAGGAGATCCTTTGATGGTGAGTTAGATAAAAATATCTATGTATTAGGAAAATGTCACAATGTGTTGTAGGGAATGGTAATACATCTTGGCTATCTAGACTCATCAAATATATCACTCAAGGAAATTATACATTTTCAAGGACTAGTTTATTCATTTGGTGAAGATACCATTCCAATGATTTATGAGATTGAATTTAGAGAGTTTTGTAAAAATGATTCTTTCAGTCTTGGTTTTGATGAGGGAACTATTATCTATTTGATTGATAATAAGGCATGATCACTATCCTTTATTAAAATAGATGAGATTCTTCATTGTCCCCATGAGGGGGAGTTTCAATCCGATTTATGAAATATGAGTAATGGAATAAATACATTTGAGGGTAGTATATCTTCTTTGTTTTGTACAAGAACAGTCAAAAAAGTGTTTACAAAAGAACTTTCTCCTGACCTCCACATGTTGATGAAGTTTAACCATTATCAGATTTTTCCTAGGACTGATGAGCTAGAGAAGGATCCCAATATAAACATGTATATCATGTTTCTGCTTCTGAATATTGAATTGTTTAATTTTTCTCAGTTTATGATAATATATACAGACCATTTCTACCTAGAAGATGTGAAGATGGGATATTATCCCAAGGTCAGTATTATTTCATTCTTTTTGTGAAGAAACAGAATAACTGTGAATATGTTTTTTGCAAAAACATGTCACCACAGAAACACGTTGAATAATGGAATGGTAAAAAATCATTGTTTTTATAGAGAAACTCATGAAACAATTTTCTTCCATTTGGCGAGGATAAAAAAAAGGTCATTAAAAGATTATTAGTGAGATCAATGGGATATCCCTTGGGTTGGATTAGATCATTGAAGGCCTAATGATAAAGGAACATCAAGGCTAGAGAAATCTCTTGTTCAGAAAATAATAAGAGTTTTAGTCAATGTTTTAGAAGTGGTTGTTGAAGGTCTTGTTGGAGGTGTGGAGATCACTACACTTTTTGGGAGAAGTGAAAATGAAGGTAAAGATCAAGTGGTTGAGAAAGTTGAGAAATGATGCTTAAATTCACGAAATTCATAGGGATGATATCCCGGAATCTTGCAATCAAATTGTACAAGATCCTAGTGTTTTGGGTGGATCTGATTTGGGAAACATACCAAAAGTCACTAGTGAACCAAGCCTAGATTTAATTGATTTTGATCAAGAAGGAGATAATTCTACTGAATCTTTTGTTTTATAGGATAATGATCAAGTTATAAAGATACAATTATTGGAGGATCAGAATTCATTTTTAAGGAAACAGTTTGAAGTTGAGAAGAAAAAGGTTTAATAATATAAGTTTTTTGATACCAAGATCAGAGATGAATGTTGAGATGATTCATTTAAGATAATTCATATAAAATGTCATTTCAGCTTCAGGACTTAACGAGCTTATATAAAATATGTTAAAGTAATTTTTTTAGTTAAAGAATGATTCTTTCAATAATATATAGTTTGATGAATTTAAGTTAATGATTAGGAGAGAGTTTCATTCTCTTAGATAAAGAAATCCAGCATTAACTTCTTCCAAATAGACAGCCCCATAATTTCTTAGGAAGATTGAATCAATTACTTCTCTTTTGAATTATTTTAATGATAGGATAAACACTCGTTAGTGTGATAACATACATTTAAATTTTTTGTTGGACAATCAGAGACAACTAGTTGGTAAAATAACCTCAAAAGAATCCTGGTTTGGACTACTTATTAATAAATTTAATGAAAAGATGATCTATTTCATTCAATCATAAGAAGTTGTGAATGAGTTTGTAAAAATCAATATGTTTGAAAGTTTAAAGGTTGGAAATGATTTTAAGAAGCTACCTCGGCACTGGACATAAGTATTCAATGACCGTTTTCAGGCTCTACTGTGGAAGCAGGTTGATCTTAGCAGTGCGGTTCAAGAAATCCGTTATCTAGAAGAACCTTATTCCCCTACTAAATCTAATCTTTAGAAAATAATTTTGAAGTCCCTTTTTAATATGGATTTCACTATAACCTTTAAAAACATTTGAAAATATATTTAACATCAGTTTACTCATCTTTAGATTTATTTATTTTTATTTCTATTCAATAATTCACTCCCAGATCTATTTGATATTTCTTATTCTAGAATATATTACTATTCACTTATAGTTTTGTGCTATATTAAACCATGGTTTATTTCATTTGATCTTTAAAACCATATTTTTCGTATCAAAAAAGGGGATAATTTATATGTTTGTGAAAAAAACTATCTTTGGAGGAGAAGAATAGAATATTTTAAACCACAAACATTTTCTTTTTCAAAATTGTCATTATTGAAATAATTATACACAATTGACCTTTTGAAAAAAAATATTTATTTAATTTTATTTTTTAAAAATACTTTATATTATTTTTTATCAAAATTTCAGTAACAGGTTTTGTGATTATCAAAAAGGGGAAGATTGTTGGGAATATATAGTCTCAACAATAAACTATATTTTATGATGATTTTGATCTTCACAAAAAGCATGTTTTTTATAATAAATATTTTTTAATTGAGGTTTACATGAATTTATATTCTATTTTAAGAGAATTTAGCATTACATGAATGATTTTGGAAGCACACATTTTATCCCTACATTACGCTGAAAAACATTATCAACCCTATTTTATGCTAAATAGTTTATGTTTGGGTCATAATATTTACATTCAGAATATTTACAAGAGTATGAATCAACAACCCTCCATTAGAGTTCGGATTTACTATTCACAACCCTAAATTTGGGATAATTAAATGTATGTTTAATCAAGGAAAAATTCTGGATTTTATGCTGGAAAGAAAATATGTATGGATAAAGAACCCTATTGTACGCAAAGGAACCCTACAACATACAAATGAATAGTACGCTATGCAAAGGAACCCTATGCTATGAAAAAGAATCATACACTATGTAATGGAAACCAAAATTGTGAAAAAGAACCCTACACAATTCAAAGAAACCCAAGGCTACGTAGATCAACCATACATAGTGTTCTCGACGAAAAAGTTCTTCAAGCCACAGTTTCAATCTGAGATTACTGCAATAGTCATGATAAAAATAAATAACGATAAACTGATCATTTTGATTATTTCAAATAACCTTGTTCATCGGAGAAAAACTATCATATTTCTAAGGGAAGTCACAACACTAATTGTTAATTGAAATTTTAATTTCCATGACCAATTAGACTATTCTTTTGGATCTAGAACACCAAAGAATGTCTTCCCTATTCTATATATTCCTTTAAAATATCTCTTCAAAAACATGGGATTATTGATTCACATACAAGGCCACATTACTGAAATTTTTTATAGTTCCAAAAAAACTAAAAACTCTGTTAAATAACTACATATGGGAGGTATATAGGTTCTATATTGTTCTATAATAAATTTATGATAGTTCTATTTTTTTACTTATTTTAAATTAAAGATCTATATGGAACCTAGATTTCTTAAAACATGTTCTCTATTTAAGACTATTATTTCTGAGGAATATGATATGTCTACTGTAAATTGTGTGACGATGGAATAGTGAAGTTTATCCTATTTCAAAAAATCAATCTCTTTTGATTTATTTTAGTTTCATCTGCTTGTACTCATTTTTGGTAGAGTATCATCTTATCGATCTAAGTTATGGATAGTCAGTTATCTGTTATAGAATAAAAAGTATTTGTGATTTGTCATGTTCATAATGAGTCAAATTCTGGTACTCAGTTGTGGATTCTTTGTCTTACAATAAGAGGACCATTCTAGTGAACATTACCAAGATCACTGAGAGAGTGATTGGTAGAGTGGACTTCGTCATATTTACACCTTAAACCATTGTAAAAAGTTTTACTTTTTATTTCTATTTATCCACATCATATTTTTATACAAAATAACAACACTTCATATTAATATAAATTATAGTGTGTGTTAAAATCTATAATTGTGGAAGATTTTGAAAAGACACAATCCCCCCCCCCCTTCTTATGTACTACTTTGTATATTCCAACCTACCAATAGAAACTTATGACCATTTTTGTATTATTATATAATCATTGGTATATCAATTCTTACCCTTACTGAGCATCTTATATCACACTTTATTATATTTCTTTTACCCATTTTATGAATAAAGGTATTATGTATAACATATCTAAAATTGGTTCTAGTTATAAATAACATAGAAGGATGTGATGTTGTCGAGTAATGAACATGTTGATTTGTGTCTATATTTAAAATGGAAGTAGAACTCAATGATTCTGGAATGTATCACTTTTTTATATAACTAATAATTATATATTAATATTAAATATTTTATTAAGATATGTTTGGTTCATTATAGTTTGTATCAGGGAAAGGTTTAGTTATCCTTTTGAAAATATAAAGATAAAACAAAAGTGGAGAACCAGTGGGATTACCCTACATATAGGATAATAACATATATTTTTGGTAAATAATTGGTTATGAGAATTAACTAGATTTACATCACTATCATGATACTAAAATTGAATATGGTTTTACATTAATTAATTTAGGGAATATATACTGGAAAATATTTGGTCGGGTATATATCATCCATCATTTTGGTACAGGTTGAGTGTTACCTTACTGCACACCTTATTTTAAGCTCCCAATGAAAATTAATGGTTAGATAAAAAATTACGAAACATCATTAAATATTTTAATATATGAAGACCAAGAAAGGCCTAGGGTAAACCTCATATGTCATACTTCAAATAGTAGACCACGAAAGAGTTCTATGGCCTCCGAAAATTATTAAAAAAAGAGAAAAAAACACACAAGTGAAGCAGGGGAAGTAATCCAACAACACAATAACCAGAAACCAAAGTTCCCCTTTTTACAACCTCTTCTATAGATCACTCGTTGTTCCTACCACCACATCCACGACAGTCGTTACGACCTCTTGGATGCTGACCCTGCCACCATTGATTTGGGGTCTCCCAATCAGCACCATGACCAGCAACCTCCACAGTATCACCATCAATCTGGCCAGTAGGTTGAGCATCGACGGAATGAGCATTATCCACACCATCACCTTGATAATCCTCATCAAGTAGCCTCTTGTCCAGACCTCCCTCAGGTGAGGTCTGTCTTTCAATCTGTTGAGAATCAGAATTATTAGTTGCTGAGAGTGGTAAAGAATATTTAACTTTCTATTCACAGCTTTCCTGGTACAATTAATCAAATTCTGGAGAATGGATAGACTGTAGAATTGTAAAAAATATGTGTTTAACAGCACCAGTGTAAGGTGAACCCACATAGAGTGGCATTTCCGATGGCATTGTATTATTAACATAAATTTTCTACGCATTACCAATGGAAACCACAGTGGAATCAAGAGTAGAAGAGTCATCCAATCCAGGAACAGTGACACCTGCACCAACAACATGTTCTGGTTTCCCAGAGGGATCCAGAGAAACAGCCAGAGAAACTTAGGCTAAAACATTATCCGGATCAGCATAGTAAACCTGAGCATGTCTGAGAGGAACATTCTCTTGAGAGGTAGGTCTAAGAGCATGTATAGGAGGAGCTACATCCACCCAATAAGGGGCATATTTCTCAGAACCATCAGAACCATTGTTTATAGACATCAGAGAGTATTGCCCAACCATACAAATGGAGACATGACCCAAATTCCCTTTGGAATGGAATTGGTCTTCTAATAAAAGCACAAGATCATTGTAATCACCATCATTGCTATCACCATCACCCCATTTATAACTACTCTCTTGTTGAAATATATTAACAGGAAAATAGGGATGAACATGAAGTGCACCCCCCACTAGCAGCCACATCACAATGATTCCTCCCAGCCACCACATCAGCAAAAGAGGGAGGTCCTCTAACAACCGACACATCATTAAAGGGCATCATTGACACCTTGAATGTAGAGGAAACTCCCTTCACAAGTTCATAATTACATGTCTTCATAGCCTTAGAAAGATCACCAGCTGCTGGTACCTTAAATTTACACATTTCTACAAGATCTCCTTCTCTTTTGCAATTATAACATCGCATTCGGTGATGAAAATTTTCCTTAACATGCAAAATAGTTAAGAAATTAATACAGAAATCAGGTACATGTTCAAATTCAATTTTGAGTTCAAAATTAAACTCACTAGCAATCAATTAGACTGTCTCAACAAGAGGAAAGTACATGTCAAATTCAACAAGTATACATGCAAAATGACCATATCTAACAGATACAATTTCCTTTTCCCGCATAATTGGGGTACCAATGGCCAAGGAAATATCCCAAAGTATGCTTGGATTCCAAAAACCCCAGTTCAGACCCATTATATGAATCCAAGATTGTGCAACAGAAGACTTCACATATAGAGGGTCAAACCAAGGGTCCCAATTTTAAAATCTCAAGACCCCCGGTTTGAGGTTATCAAACATAGTACTCCAAGATTTCAGTTTCATTTCATTAGAGAAAAGAGTAATATGAATGAAATTAATGCCAAGAGAAACGATATACCAGTTACTGAATCTTCAAAGCTGATGAAGAAGCTTCGTAAAATCCTCTAGCTTCCATGAATTTTCTTGCGCACTGAGACGAGTAATAATCGATTGTTTGTAGGAGTCAATTCTTTAAAAAAGCCAAGGATTCTACTCAACCACTACAAGGTCCCCATTACGCGAAATATAATGGGGATTGGACTCACCCTCTCCGGCAACAAGGAAAAAATCGACCCACACCATTAGCCAATAAGCCATCAGCATCCCGCGCTAAAGAACCAAACTTCCTATTATTCTAGGGGATTTGACAATGTGATGATTCCACAACTGGAACTACAACTTGCGTCGAGCTAGAGACATCGCCCACCTTCCTCGACGGGCTGATGAAGACATCCGCCAGATTGAAATAATCAGATAGAGATGACGCCATCATAGAAAGAAACCCTAGACGATATTTTTGTAGATCAATAAGCTCTCAACCCACAACGCCATCCCCCTCATACTTCATAGATAGAAAAGAAATTTTCATGATTTAATTATCATATAATTTTTTAATAATTAATTTGTTTTAAACTATGAATATTATTTTCCACTCTATGGATTTTATTTTTGACTATATAATGGACAAAAAGTGTATTGGATAACATTGAATGTGATAGAAAAAGAATTTATAAGAAACGAAATGGGATGATGGATCGAGGAAAGTATATTGTGATTATTTGAAATAATTTGTCAAAATATACCATTAATAACATGCACCATAACCAACTCAAGGAATCACCAAAGAATATAATGATAGTTTTCATCAGGACCTTAGGTTTTGGAGACAATAGATGAAAGAAGAATAAAAATAAAATACATCAATATTCGTGGAAGAAGAAATCAAGGGATGTCTCAATAGAAAAAGAATTTATCTTATGTGTTGAGAAGAAGGGAACATATTAAGTAATTTTTGATAAAAAAAATTAAATGTCCAATTAACATAAAATATTAAAAAAAATCCTTAATTAATCTTCAATAATTGAATATATGAAATGTTTGACGTTTTGAAATTATATAAATCTATGTCCTGGGGGAGAACTCAGGATGATAATCAATAAGGTTATATGAGTTCATTTTTTCTATTGATGATGAAGAGACTAAAAATGACATTAGAGAAGATGGAGATAATGAGAAATAAGTTGATGAAGACTAATTAATGATTTAAGAATTAATTAGGATCATTCAAGGGTTTATGTGTTGGGATTTAAGAATTATAAAATATATAATGAATTTTATATAGATGTTATTTAAAAATTTTAAAGAATATGTTGAATGGTTCTAATGAAATTGAATAATTAATTAATGGTAAAGAAAAATTTTATTGAAAATACATGATTAATTGAAAGATAACCCTTCATATGGTCACGATGTTGATATAATGGTGTTTATTTTGGGGTAAAATAACATTCATATAGATAAAGTAAATTTGGTAGTATTGATGACGTTTTTATAGATTAATTATTTTATGAAAAGTGGGTGATGTTATCATAGGAGTAGTATATAACACTTCTATATTTATAGAATATAAAAATAATTCTAGGGTTTTATTTATAGAATGAGGTAGAATGAATCTTTTCAGGGAGTTTTGAGGATAATTCTAGTTGTTACTATGTTTTAGTAAAATATATGACCCACCTATCAACATAATTTTTATGTTACAATCAAGGATATTAAATTTAATCATTTATAAAATGGATATCGTTGAACTTTAGATGAGTATTTAGAGGTTAATGTATTATTTCATCCAAAGGAGATTTATCTTTGTTGTATAACTTATTATATCATTTTTATGATAAATAGGGACAAAATTAATTCATTATCATTGTATAATGTATATTTTGATCTATTGGTGCTTCAGTTATGAAGAAAATCATCTTCATTTTTTAGTGTAAGTGATGAATTTGAAATTTATTTAACGAAAAATGATGAGATATTTCTTATAAAATGGAAATAAATAAAGGACATTTATTTTATCAAATTTTCTTTTATGATTTTGAAAACATTATGTCATCTTTAAGATATATTATCATGAGGAAAAAAAATTCATAATATATCTATTTATAATGAATCTATAGTATTGTACCTCATCATAGATATACCAATACTACAAAACAGACCATTATTAGCATTGGCCATTATCAGTGCTCGAAAAAACAATGATAATGTTGCCCTTTATCAGTGCTAAAAGAATCATGGGTAAATGGGGCCTATTATTAGCACATTGTTTCTGGCTATAATAAAAATGAACCCTTTATCAGTGTATTTTTTAGCACTGATAAAAGGAAAACTTTATCAGTGCATTTTTTTAGCACTGATAAGGAGTGTCTTTTATCTTCGGTTTTTGTTTATCCCTGATAAATAGAACCCTTTGTCGGTGCTTTATTTTTAGATATTTTATAGGAATCTTTTATCAACATATTTTTAGTGCTGATAAATGGACCAATAAATTGAAATAATTAAAAAAATAAATTAAAAATAATTTTTTAAAATATTATTAACAATTTTTTTAATTGAATAATTATTAATTAAAATTAATAAATTATTTATACTATAAATAAATTATAAATAGTATATATTAAATATATAGATATATGAAAAATAACAATTAAACTAATAATCATTAAAAATAAGTAAATTGAGAAACATATTAAGTATTTTCATAATTAAATAATTATTGATAATCTTATTAAATATTAAATATTAAATATATATATATATATGTGTGTGTGTGTATATAAATATGATTTATATAATAAAAAATATTATTTATTCTTTACATTATTTAGAAATATATTTATTGGATAATGGTTTATAATTAAAAATTAAGTTGAATTAAAAATACTGACTAATTGCATCGAGTAATGGATATAATTGAACGTCGTTTGATTTTTTAATTTGATATAGATCAAGAATATTTTATTGATTTCACAAATACATAATTAATGAATTTATATATATATATTCACACACACAAATGTTTCTTTTTTGGAATTTAATCCACTTATATAACTAATTATATATATATATAAAATATTTTAATATTTTCTATATGTATTTGCCTTTTTTTAAATACATATCCATTTTCTAATGATATATACTAATAAAATTTATCCAAATTTTCAATATTGTACTCATTTTTATTAATAAATTTTACTCTTTCTAAACATGCATGCACCAAAGATTAAATATATATTAGTAATCTTAATATTATATTTGTAAAAATTATTTATAAATAAATTTATTAATAATTATTTATTTAAAATTTTTGTCTATTTTATTTATGAATAAATAATTAATATTTTTAAAAAATGTATTTATATAATTATAAAAAAAATTATAATTTTATTATAATTTTTTTTAAATAATGAATATATTAACAATATATATTTATAGAATTATATAAAATTATATAAATATTATCTATTAAAAATGTATTTATATAATTTCAAATATATAATTATATACTCAAAAAATGTTAAAATTATTATTTTATCAGAAATGTTATTATAAATATTTTAATTCTATATAAAAAATTCACTTTAAAAAAAATTAAAATAGTATTGTAAGTATTTATTAGAACTTCTTTTATGCGGATAAAAATTGATATTTATTAGCCCTAAAAAATATAGACAAAATCAATCTTTATCAATGTTGAGACATTAGAGATGATAAAGATTAATTTTATTAGAGCTTTTTTAATGATGATAAATCTCTATTATTATCAGTGCTAAAAGAAAACTAATGAAGACTAATTTTATAAGCTCTTAGTAAACTAACACTAATAAAATGTATCTTTATAATTTATTATTAGGTAGTGATGATGAAACTTTCACGACTTATTTTAAGAACACAGACCATCGTGAAAAATTCTGTGATATCCAAATCTCTCTATGGAACCGACCTTCTGTCGGTGCTCGTCATTATTGATTCCAAGATCATATGTAAGATATAATCAAGGCTCCAAGTATTCCAAATCATGAATATAGGGATCCAATTAATCAAGGGATAAATGAAACCTATGCTCGAATAAATTAATGGGTTTTCAATATCTTTAATTTTCCTTGGTTATCCACTGAACCTTATCATCTCATATTCGTGTATCCTAAAAAGTCCAATTCTCCTATCCTATAATAAAACAACTCAAAATTCATTATTTCTTTTTCTGACCGAGGTCTAACCAAATTGAAGAGGCCTCTATTATATAAATTAAAAAGGTATAAAAAAATGTACACCTTCAATCAATATTTTTATCTAGATTTATATCAATGTCATTTTCTTCTCATTTTATATTTTGTAAATGCTAGTGAAAAATGAAAATGAATATAAGTGGACCCAATAATAGGTTTCTTGTAAATCTAAACACTGAATTAAGGAATAAATTATAATCCATTTTCAAATCAGTATGCTATAAATTATAGTCTTTCTCAATGGTTTGGCTAGGCCTTCCTCATTCTTTTAAGTGTTTCATGTCCAGCTTTTATCTTAATGATCTGAAACACACAAATATCAGTGAGAGTGGGTGAGTTTTTCTTGTGATTTTCTCTTCCACTAAGAATAATAATAAATACTCTATAATAAATAAAGGAAATTATCAGTTTTATTTTTAAGTTTATATTTAAATAGTAAGGAAGTTTTTTTTATTCAAAGGATTTATCTTGAAGATGATATTTTTTTAGAATTATAATTATTAAAAGAGATTGGTTGTTTATTTGATTTAACATGACTTATTTTTTTGAAGGGAATTTAAATTCATGTGTATGTTTTTTATTTTATTATTTTTTTTAATCCACATTTCATTCTAATTATAATAATAATATTTGACAAGCTATCTATTGAGATTACATTATTACAAATGAAAATTGTTCAATTATGTAATGACTTATATTTTACAATAAGATTTACAAAATCATATATATATATATTATGTATATATATGTATATGATATTATTTTAATGTTATTAAATATTTTAAATCATATTATATATTCGTTCAAGTATTTCAATTTTCAAAATTTTATATAAATCAATAACAATGTATTTCTTATTATTGTTAAGTGGATTTGAAATTATCAAAATATATGGTCATATTTTAAACAATAAATTTTTTTAATTCTATTTGTATACAATAAATAAAAGTTATTATAATTTAAGTTTTATTATTAATTTTTGGTTTTAAATAATTAAAACTATCATGTCATGTGTGAAAAGTGTATATAAAATCTTGAATGTTATTTGTGATATAAGATATGGAAATCAACTTCACTCGTGATAAAACATACATGCACTAGTTTTTTTATTCATGTACATGTATGTGTTTTTAATGAATTATACCTTTTTTCCATCAACTTATTATGAATTCACTTATTTTATTATTCATGTTTTTGTGAGGTATAATAGGCTCCCAATACCTATTTTCTTTTAAATTTACCTCTTTTTAATCACCAAAATCCAAAAAATTCATCCAAATGGTGTTCTATGATTTCATTGGTTTAGAATATTTTATTGTAAATCACTTGGGGATATTTTTTCATATTATAATTGTGAAATTAATGATCTAATATTTCCAGGATTCTTCTATCAACCAAAGAATTTTTTTTACCAATTATATAAATCTTGATATCATACCTCATATAATCTACAAAAAATGGAATTTTTCTTTTTCCCATCATCAAATATTATGTCTTCAACAAATAAATGTACCAATATCTTTTGATCATTATCCTTCTTGATGTAGTGGGTGTGATCAACTCATCCTCACTAAAAACCAAGCATTCTTAGGTTTTTATCCAACCTTAAATACCATGTCCTCCTCAATTACTTTACATTATACAAAGAATTATTATTTGGAACACCTTTATCCCATTTTTATACATAATAAACTCATCTAATTTCTCAATGTATACTCCCCGATTAGGAACTCCATTGAAAAACATAGATTTTACATCAATTTGGAATACTTTTAACTTCATTGGTACTGAAATACAAAAAAATTAAAATCATTTTCAACTAGGATATGGGATTAAATTTTTCATAAATATAAATTCCTATGATCATAGAGTTTAACACTATCAATTCTTTATTTTGAGACACTTATCAATAGTCAATGATTTTATTACTAAACACACATATGGTTCTAATAACATTTTTATCCTCCATCCTTTGAACAATTACCAATGTCAAATTTCTTATATAAGAATAAGGCTATTTATATATAGACATTATCCAATTATAATCCTTTTCATGCCACTTCTAATGATGTAGGAACTACTTGTTAGAAAATTGAGGTTTTTTTATATTCTTACTCCTTTGAGTTTTCCCCGAAACTGTCTTATCACCAGTAACATTTTATTATTTTATTTTAGTCATTCTTTTATTTCATGTAGTTGATAATCACCCTTAATTTTACTTAACATAAAAGTCTTATTTTGAGTCAACATCATCTCTCTCTACTCTACTACATGATATTCAATTGAACATTAATTTTATATAATGTTTCATCATTATTTTAATGATTAAAAATCTCCAATGTCTAATTAGTAAAAATATCAATAATTTTTATATGTTAATCATGAAAACATATCAACCCACCATTTTTAAGTTAGTATTTAATTATATCATTATCTAATATATTTAATTTTTCAATACCTCAAATCAATTTCCTCTTTCAAAAACAGTTACCATATATTTTTTACCAAACCCAAATCAAAAAATGGGTTGACTAGTTTTCTATACCTTTATAAAAATATACCCATAATTGGAAAGATAATTGAAACATTAATAATTATTAAAAATAACTTCATTTATTTCATATCACATATAATAAACACTATGTATGTTTTACATTAATCCATCAAAAAATATATCATTATTTAATATTTTCTTTTTGGTTCCACCTTTATGAATCTCTGCTCAGAATCCATATAATTATCCTAAATGGGAGGCATTTCCCCTTATATAGAACACAAGGGATTAAAATTTAATTCTCATTAGTTTTATCTATTAAACAGTTATTATTCCAATATGCTTCTTAGGACTCATCCCCCAGTTATTTTATTTTCCTTGTACTAATATGAGAAGTAATCATCATATGAATGAATATATATATGATTATTTCAAGAAACATATGTTTCTGTCCACAAGATATGGATGATGAGTGAAAAACAAAAAAAATCAATGATAACAATTTAGAAGATCAGTTAATGAGGATGATTCAAAACATCAATCCAATGTATCTTATTTTCTCTGCATCGTCCTCACTCGTTAAATGATTATTTTGAAATATCTATTTGTGTTTTTATTTTATAATAATTATTTAATTACCACTAAAATATCTATATTGTCAGTTGTGTTTTCATAGTTTAATTATTATCCATAGAATTGATGTATTGTATCATATTTATTTTTTATTTATTTATTTTTACAATTACTCATTTAATAATGGATTTATTGTACCAGTAGATTATTATGTTTGAGTTGGGGTGGTTTTTTTCAATGTTTCCTATTATCATGATGGATTATACTTCAATCCTACAACTGAGATAATGATAATAAGTATGTTCATAAACAATTCATACATCCATTAGGAAAAGGTGAATTTCTATAACTAGTTCAATTAATTTTGTCATTATTTTATCTACTATTTGTAAGTTAATTTCCATATAATATTTATCTAATAAATATTATGTTTATTTTTCATAGATATTCTGGGAAGTCATGTTTTTCTTTCCACTATCATCAAAAATTAACAAAAGAGTTAAAAATATTCTTTTGTCCAATGTTACCATGTTATCTATGTTCATAGCCTTTCTTTTTTTAACTTCCATCACTACATATTGATTCAATATTATTATTTAAAAATATATTCTCTTTATTGAAAGTCATAATATTAGAGGAATATCATTTTTCACATTTTTTTGAATTATCATTATATAATTCGCATAACCACTCTCTCTACTCTTCTGACATTCAACAATGAGCATGGTTTTTTGGCTAAAAACATCAAGTCAATATGTAGTTTTGCAAGTTCGACAAATAAAGATAATGGAAACATGGTAACAGTTTCTGTTTGTAATTTTTGAAACATTAGGATTTGAAGGAATCAACCACACCTAAATCTGACACACATTTTGAGTATTTTGACACTAAGTGCTTCTTTTTATTTGAAATTGTCATTAATTTTATTAAAAAGGAAAACTGACCTAATCAAAACTCAGGAAACATAGCCAAATTGTTTTTATACATTATTGGAACTGTTTATATGTAATTTAATATATGTATGAATCTACCTCACCTCAATTTGTTTCATTATGTTACCATTATGACTAAATGTGTCTGTTATCAGTTTATAAATCATTAATTTTTTTAAAAATGTCACTCAGTGAAAATGTAGAAAAATTGCACAAATTTTATTAAAAATTAAGTAAATTGTTTCATATGTAATTTCCTTACATGTATGAATCAGTCACACATAAAATCGATACATGATGTGATCTGTATGATTCAAAGTGCATGTTACCAGATTAAAATGACATTTAAGTAAAAAAATTGGCGTAGCCCAAACTAATAAAACACATTTAGATAGTTTTCATACTTAATAAAAATGATATATATAAGTCATTTGAGATGTGTAGGGGTAAACTACACCTGAATTAGTTACACGGTGTGATTGGTATGACTCTAATTTCACCTTTATATTTAAAATTGACATAAATTTATGTCTAATGGACAACTAGCCTACTCAAAACCATGAAAATGCGTTCATATTGTTTTTTTACATTATTTAAATGATACATAATTCATTATTTATGCGAAGTAAAAAATATCACCTCAAACTGATACATAATGTTCCTGGTATAACTCAATGTGTCTGCTATCAGTTTAAAATCAACAATTTAGTTCAAAAAATGTCACTCATTGAAAATTGAGAAAACACTCTTGGAATTTATTGATAATTTAGGAAATCAATTCGTGTGTAATTTTTGATGTTTAAGAATCAGTATCACATCAAATTATTTCATAATGTGATATTTATGAGTCAAAGTGTTTGTTTCGAGTATAAAATGACATCTTATAAAAAAAAGATAAGTTACATACTAAAAACCAATCAAACACGTTCATATTGTTCTGATTCATTTTGAAAATGATCCATCATGCATCTGGGATGTGTAAGAATTAATTCCACCTCAATCTAATGCATGGTTGTAATTATATGACTTAAAGTGAATCATGTTATTTAATAATGAAATAAATTTTAGTAAAAATGAATATTGACCTACTCAAAACTGAGAAAATGGATTCGAGTTGTTTTGATACAATAGTAAAATGATCCATAATTCATTTTTAAAATTTTTGAATTAGAAACGCCTCAATATGATACAAAATTTGTCTGGTATTACTCAATCTATATGTTATCAATTTAAAATTGACATTTTATTTCATATAGTATCATTCACAAAAAATTGAGTAAACGCTCTCAGATTGTCTTTATTATTTACAAAAATGATTCATAAGTCTTTTTTTATGAGTAAGAATCAGTTTTGCATCAAACCGATAAATGATGTGATCATTATGAGTCAAATTTTATATCTCTAGTTTAAAATGACATTTTAATATAAAAAACACATGTGGCATACTCAAAATCAATCAAACAAATTCATATTGCTTTGATACTTTAATAAAATGATCCATAAGTCATTTGAGATGTGTAAGAATCATCTACACCTAAATATAATTCTTGGTGTTACCAATTTTACTCAATCTGTTTCTTTTCAAAATATAATTAACATTTTAGTTTAAAAAGTACATCACATCACAAAAAATTAGAAAATGAGTAGTGATTGTTTTATCATCATTATATGTGCTATTAATTAACTAATTTCCTTATCATTTCTATATTATAATTATTAATTTAATTTTCATAGACATAATTCTTGAAGATGAACAAGAAATGACGGGGCATGCAAGAATCAATCGTAACTCTATCTGATACACAAATTTCCTTCTATGACTGAAATTTTAGTTTAAAATTAACCCTTTCTGTTTTTTTATTTCATTATATTATTAGAAAAATAATTAAATTTTCCTCATACTAGTGCTTTTTTTTCAAAATAAGGGGTTAATATCAATAGATAAGGAAGACTTATGTATTTGAATATATAAAATAATCTTTACTTATATAATTGTATAAAATAGTGTCTAAAATTCCTAGAATATAAATGTTTTTTCTTATATTTCTATTATAAAGTTTATTTCGTTTAAAATCTGTATTTTTGCTTGACTTTCATTATTTCATTCTGTTTTTAAGGGATACGGTGTGATGTTACAGCACACTATAGTATGTCGCTTTATTGGTGCTTCTATAAGAACAAATAAAAGACTATGGATTTTAATCTATCTTTATTAGTCATTTCTTTTATACCACTTATAAAGGACATTTTTTGCATTGTAAAATGCATATTTTGTTATAGTGTATGTTTTTTTGGTTATCAAAATTCTCCTATCCAATTTCTCTATCAATATATATATTATTCCATAAGAGTTAGTATCATATTATATCTCTATATTTTAAAATCACATGAATTATTTCTTATTTGGTAACCTAGTTACGTGATGATGTTTATAATTTATTTTCTCGCTTTTCCCGTGAATATTTTATTGATCGTTTTTATGATTTGGGTTTTCTTCTGAAGGAATTTTCAAAAATAAAACACCTCATTATTGAGATAATGTTAAAATTTTGAGGATTCAGTTTCTTTTTGAGGTTATAATTTTTTACATGGATATTTAATTAAATTCATTTCCTAATATAAATGCATTTTATTTAATGGCTTGCTTTGTAGGAAACATGATCTTTTAACGAATCGTGTTATATTATTAAAATAGTTAATTAATTCTAAAAATTATAACATAGCCATTAAATTATTCCATAGTAAAAAATAATACACATATATTTAAAACTTTTTATAACGGTTTTTATAAAGTAAATATTTTTTTAAAACCAAGTTCCAAATGTTTACTTAAGACATCATATTTTACAAAAAAATTCATTTTTCTCAAAAAATGATTTTTTTCTTTTTGTGAAAAAATATAAAAATTAATTTTCTAAAAATATATAAAAGTAATTCAATATATCTAAATTCATTTTTTTATTAATAATTTTAAATTTATCTTAGAATTAATTTTTCCTAATTTTATGAAACGATTAATTTTTTGGTAAATAGTGGGAAGTACCAATTTTTATTACAACCAGCCTATTCATTTTGAGAATTTAAAAACCTGAAACTAATACAAAAAATTAAGGTAAAATTGTCTCAATGATATATTCATTTACACGATTTAAATCATTAAATTCATTTCCATTTTAAAATTTTGTTGTTAAAAATTCTATATATTAGAACCTTTTCTCTTTGTAATAGAATTTTTTTCATCATGTCTATGGGTTTAATTTTAAATTAATAATTTCTATTTATAGGAATAAATTTTAAATAAATTTATTCCATGTTTGGAATCATAATATTTAATATTATATAAAAATTTCACCATAAATTTGGGTCAAAATGAATAGTAAAAACAGAAATATTTTATTATCACAGTTATAGTTAAAACTGGTTTACCCGGACGCTAAACAAAAAGGATAATAGTTAAAATGACATAAAAACATATATAATTCCTATTATGTATCCCTATTTAGAAACTAATTACCTATGTATTTTTTTCATGTGCTTTGTGGAACCATTTATAAATATTTGATAAATATTATAATTTATGTAAGGAAGAATACAAATTATCACCCTGTAAATTTTAAATCTAATTTATGTCTTCACATAGGGAAAAAATAATGACATAAATTAATATTTATGGTCATATTGAGAATAGTGAAATTAATTTTTTTACGTTAATGTACTTTTAAGTTTTTGTAATTAAATAAATACATTAAATTATTACAAATCATCAATGTAGTAGATATTTAACTAATTGAAAATTAAAATAAATTACACTAAAACTAAGAAATGGTATATAAAATGAATGAATTATTATACATAATAAATTTTTTAGTTAAATATAACATTATATATAGGTTTGAAAATTATATATAGTAATTCAATCTTTTTCATGAAGTTCTTAAGTAGAAATAAATTGAATATTGTCAAAACTGAAATTAATGCTATTTTAAAATAAATAATTTTTTATTAAATTATTTAAAATCAATTAAATTCCTACCATTTTCCATGTTATTTTAATAGTTTTAAAAATTTATATAATATCCATTACTTTAAAAATATCACTTTAATAATAATTACAATGACCACTTAACATTAAAAACATTATTACCAAGGTAAAGTGTAAAATGGGGGTGCACATATAATGTTCTTCTGTTAAATTGAATTTTTACACATAAATAATATTTTCATTTTATAAATTGGATTTATTTTTTATATCCATGGTAAAAAATTATCTAAAATGGATTATTTTATATGTATAATTAAATGAAAGATTTCCTAGATAAAATTCAAGTTACTGTAGTGAAAACTAAAACCGTAATAGAAAAAAATCAATGAAGATATACAATAAAATGTTTAAAAAAGATTTTTTCTATATGGTGTAAGTTATAATAGACCATATCGTCATAAAAGTTTATTATTTATCAATTTGATAGTCATTTGGGTTCATAGTGACATCCCATTGTTGAATTGTTTTAGCTATTTACAAAAATGCCAGTCCTTCTAAATTATAAAAGGAAACATCCTCCCCTAACAACATTTCACAACAATAACAATTTGTCTCAAAAAAAGTACAAAATATGTCCTCAACATCCTTATCCATTTTCTATGACTTCTATTTCTTCTAAAATAACAACCCTATGGTCTTTAATAACATTTCCAAAGGTGGTTGTTCTCAGAAAATGTAATTGTCTCCACAAAGATCTTTATCTTTAATCCATATATTACAATTATAATTATTGTCTTAATAATACATATATAATAAAATAATTATATAAAATATCTTTAGATGTTATTCTGTTGATTTCATAACCAATATACATCTCCTCTTCCATCAAATTGGGAATGAAAATGTTGAATATGTGTTTGGAGGACTACCGCCTCATGAAAAGATATAATTTATTTCCATGAATACCTATCATGGATGGATATAATGATGTATTTAATGTTTATAAATGATATTTATGATATTATTATAGTTATTTAATTAAAATTTCACATATAACTTCTAACTTTCTATACTGTGAGAAAATGATAACATCGATCACGTGTATGGTGGAATACCTCCTCACAAAGTGATGTTATTTTTTCACATATTATTTACATGGATGCTAATAATAATGAATATAGTTATTATATTTCATATATATAAAGTAATAATTAATTTTAAAGTGAGATATTTTATTTCACATTCTTTCCTTACATCCTTCTAGAAAATAGAAACAACATTCAGAAGTACGTATGTCAAAATATATCTCCTAATTGGGTATTTTATTTCGATATATAAAATTTATAAATTACTATAAATAAAAATATAATGAAGATATATTATTAATATAACATGTTAACATTTTTTCATAATATTGAAATATGATCATATTTAGATGCACTAAGACGACCAAATCCTGACCTGCATGAAGAATACAAGTTACTTTCCAAAACATGATTTTCCAACAAGCCTGTACCCGAGTGGTAAGTTATCTTGCGTAGAATCCAATAGACCTGGGTTCAAAACCGGGTGGTGGTGGTTTTCCAAGGTATTGTATCAGTACTGTATTAGTTATTATTCAGTACTGTAGCAGCTGGAACGTTTCACCCGATTTGGGCCTACGGGTCTCCAGGGCCTTCGTTTCGTCAATGGCCTTAAGGCCATAGGGCCTTCAGGTCACATAGACCATGGAGTATCCCATTTTACAGAAAAAATGCCCCAGATGATGATCAGAGCAATAGGAGTATAAGCCACTAGATACAGAGCTAACCAGATTGGAAGAATGAGAGGGTATGATAGCCTCCATCAGGACCAGACATCATAAAGATTTGTATGGGGCAATGCTAGAAAATCAGTAATGCAAGGAGGGGAGCTAGGTGATCAATGACACAAAAAGATGGGGAGGGGCAGTTCAAGTGGGATGCGCCTAGAGGTTATGTATTGGGCATGATATGCTTCTAGGCCTTCAGGTCTTGTATTGCGAGTTTGTCAGTCCATGTGCCATGGGCCTAAGTGTCATGTACGGGTTCCCCTTAAACCCTTAAAAGAGGGATTATCCCTAATAAAAATAAAAAAGAAGGCATTCTGGCCATTCGGTCCAAAACATGATTTCAATGGAGATTTTTTAATAAATGGGTTATAAATGTTCATAATAAAATAATATATGGTATTATATATATAATTATGGCTCAATAATAGATTTATAATAAACGTTTTTTACAATAATGTTGGTTCTAATGTGTATAGAGGATGTCAGTACTTATGGTACGAGATTTCAAGTCCCTCTTTTATTTCTAGGAGATATATGTCATCTTCACCACTTGTATTTTTTATATCCAGTACATACATTTCCTTTGACATGTTATACCATGAATATAATTATTTTGTTTATATTTTTTTTAGTTTTATGTTTTTCTTTATTGGTTCTTAGGATTCTAAATATTACAAAAGTGGTATGGAATTTTCATCCCATATTTATTTTTGTGGGGATTATGACATATAAACCACTTTTTTCTTTTCTATGGTGTATATAATACACATGTATGTACTTTTTCAATTCTTATCCTGAAATTAATTCATATAAATATACATATAATATTCTGTCATCCATGGTTCTTACGATTCAATAGTTGATGTTATAATCTAATTTTTTATCATGATTTTTTATGATTATACCCTCGATAATGAAATCATAATATATAATTGTCAATAAAATCATGAATTTTATTCTCTTATATATATTTCTTAAGAATACATAATTTACCATAATTTCCCTATATTTATGAATACACAATTTGAAAATTATTTTCTAATAACAACTGATTTTAAATCCCTCTTCTGTCAAAAATGCTTTTCTCCATATCCACGATTTCAATTACTATTTTCAAGAATGTTTAAAATGTTTCTATATGATTTTTATGTTCTATTTAAACATGGTAATAATTTTAATAAAATATTTAAAAGGAATCATAATGTCATTTTCTAATTAAAAAACATTTGGTTATTTATATAAATTTTAAAAGAATATATATTTTAATATGTACAATATGATTGAAAATTCCAACCATAATTTAAACAAAGTGTTTTAAAGAATCAATTATTTTGTTCAATTTTTTTTTCAAAGAGAAGTATTTTTGAAGTGCTTTATTAATATCATGTTTTAAAAATATATTTTCCTAGATGGCTATTTTCCATAATAAATGTTCAATGCGATTCTATATTATAAATAATTTTCCCTCTAAGATTACATCCTTTGGAATAACATAATAATTACTTTGGATAAGATCCAATGATACCATATGTATTCCTTCCGTGTATGGTATATCTTTATGTGAAAATATTTTTATGAAACCATTTTATTTTGAATGGTTTATTCTATGATAAAATTTTTATGAAAACCATCAAATTTTATTGGTGATGATATGATAAAATTATTGTAAAACCCATTTACTTCCAAAGATTTTGGTATGATAAATGTTTCATAATTTCCATACCTTTTCATGGTTTCTGATATAATGAATTTTTATGATCATGTAGAACATTTTTATATGATTTTTGGGAACTATATACCCATCCAATAAATTGGGAAAATACTGAGATCTCCTAATATAAATAGTTTTCGAATGGGAAGTTATCCATATTCAGTAAGGCACTTTATTCACTATGATAGTCACAGGATTGAACCATAAGTACTGTAAGGGATTGTGGAGTGAACCTAATCCACTATGAAATTCTTGGGAGTAATCATTGACCACTATGTTGGTTTAGGTAATGAACCAAATCCATTATTATAGACATGATAATGAGTCTTTAAAACTAAGGAAATTATTTTCTATTCTTTTATGTATACGAAAAATATATGTCTTACATCAATTTTATGTTATCATGGATCATGATATTTTATTCCTTTATGATTCATGTCTTACGAACTATGAATATTTATTCCATGACTCTTTTTCATGGTCTACGAAAGGAAGGGTATGATATTACAATGTTATTATCTTGTTATTATATCTTGATGCTCATTTTATTATTATGTGATCATTGATATATCAGTTTTTTATGATTTTTGATAATTAGAGATCACCCCTTATATTGTTTCCTTTCCCTTGGTTAGGATGAAAGGTATTATTTATGACATCTCTAAAATTGGTGATTTTTGTAAAGAACAAAGTGGGAGATTATGTAGTTAACTTATAAACCAGTCATTAAGTGTCCATGTTTAAAAAGGGACTATTCCTAAACAATTCGAGTTTATATATATGTAATGTAATTAATATTCATATAATAAGATGTAATATTTATGTATAAGAATTTTGGGTCTTCAAAAGCTCCTACCAGAATATTTAGTTTCTGAGGTGTGTCATGAAATTATCAGTAAACATCCCTGCTTCAGGATTCCATGAAGACTCTAATCCACTAGGATCCAAGTAATAACCAAATTATTCTATGTGGGAACAAATCCCATTAGATATATAAGACTCTGAAATCCTTGAGGATTGATATTTACCTCCTATAGTGACTCCCATGATACTTTTTATGGTGTGGATGACAAATTATTCTTTAATTTCCAAGATCAATCTTAGAATGTGGCCATTGAGTAAGTTTTAGAATGGATTATGAGTGTCTTCTTGGATAAAAAGTGTATTCTTGTCACCTAAGGGTCATACCCCTTAGGGATCATCTGCGATTCAATTTTGTGATTTCTTATAGACAAAAACAATGGAATCCTATCTGAAACTATATTACATATAGACTGAGTGGTTCTAGATTCCATCTTAGTTAATCTCTTATAAGATGTCCAGCCATTATATGGAATCCTTTATTAGGGTGATCTAAGGTGATAATAGATGAACTCGATGTTAGGAAAAGCATTACCCTTATAGTGATATATTTTAATCAGAGATGTTTTTAGAACTCACTGAGAAAGTATTTTCAATAATAATTACATACCAAAGTAAGGACATAATAATACATAGATTGAGGGGTATATAATCTAGCTTAATTACTTCAACTTAGGATATCACGATGATCAAGATTAACAAACACGTGGATGGGAAATATTTTGGTTTATGTTGTTTTTTTCATTATTTCGTATATATATATATATAATTTTAGAGTAAACAAATTTTAAAAATTAATTAATTAAATAATATAATTATAAATGAGGAAATATTATTCTGAGACATTCTTATACTGGTCGAATCAGGTAACGTCAATCAGGGACATAGAACAAATGCTCAAATATGGATTTATTTTTAATTTTGGTTTCTAATTGACATTATATTGGATGAAAATATTTCATTATTAGACCCTAATATCATCTTGATTTTGTATTACTCTAATCTTTTAGTTTATTTTAATATGTTATTAATATTAATATGGTTTTCTTGATAAGTATGTCACATGTACATACACTAAATTTATAATATATTTACATGACCATGTTGGTGGTTCCATATTGGGTTTCATACTCACACCCTACTCTAGACTAAATTATATTGGGATACCCAAGAAGACATTCACTTGAATTCAGGATCGTATGGGGCTAAGCATCGAGATTGATATAGTATAATGGATAAGATATGTAAGTAGAGATTGTGTATGTAGTATGGCTTAAATCATGCAGTAGTGCCTTGTATTTGTACTTCCATATATTTTATTTTGTCTTATATATGTGATTTTTCCAATGAGAGATCTATGATTAATATGTTTTCATCCCATAGGGTGATCATTGTTGTATTCTTGAAATGGTTGTTTGTCCCATATTTCCTTTCATTATTTATAACAAAATTATTTATTTTTACTCTTTTATCACTATATTTATTACTCCAATGGATGATATCTAGTTATATCTTGTGTTTATTACCCTAAAATGGTGGAATAATCTCTCCATGACACACATTAGGCCCACACTACTAGTCTTCAATATATGAATAATCTGAAAGAATTCATGAGGCCTTGTGGACAACCATATTAGAGAACAGTTCTAGGTAAATCCAATACTAGATGATATAAAGTGGTATCAGATAAATTCAATTTATTTTGTTTTAATATTTTTTATATTTTAGATAGGATTATTACAAATGTTTTGAATACTATGTTGGATATCTAGATGGTGTGTCCAGAATACCTGTTCTAGTAAGAAGTCCTTATCTCTACAGTTATCTGATTGTTTATCTTGATATGTGATGTGAAATTTTTCAATGAGTTTTTATTTTTCATGTTGTACATGTGATTTAGTGTTTTTAATTATTATTTATTTCTAGACATTGATTTTCTAGAAATAGTCTAGTAAGTGATTTTGAGTCTTGTATAGAGAAGAAAAGTGGTGTATCATGAATTATATTTGGAATTTAAGTTCCACATATTATATGAAATCTATTGTGTGATTTTACTGACGATAATGGATAATTTTTCAATGTATCATTAATAACATAAATTATTTTCCTGTATAGGTTGCTGGTGGAATATTATTCAATTGCTCCAACATGTATATGTATTTCCTTCCAATGGAAGGCCTTTTGGATCTGTGGTGATACGTTGGACGATGAGGCTGAAAATCAAATCCTTAAACACATGATGGTAGTGACCCTTGTAGGTATATAAGGCATATATTGTATAGTGGCAGGCTCCACATGGGGTTTTATTGAGGTTTGGTTATTTTTGTGTCAGTAAAAACACTATGCTTTCCCCACATATCTTGGAATGAAATTCAACTTATCTGAGTAGTGTGAGTATTATTTAACCTAGTAGGTCATCATTTCAAGTTGATACATTCAATTTATGTATTCTAGTGAGATCTATTTGAATGATGCATATATATTTATATATCGAGACATTTATAGTAACAAATATCTAATTGGTATTACCATATACGGTTTCCCTGTGAGGATTAGTTCATTATATTCTTACTTGATATCATAAACATCTAGGGAATTGTTCCATCTATATATTATTGGAAAATATCAAGACCTAGTATCCATAGCTTTCAATTCTAGTCATAGCAGGACAATTTTATCCTTAACTCTCTTAGATTGGGTTGATATGCATGTTAAATGACTTGCGACGAGATTGGTGTGAGGTGATGCCACATGATATGTGACCTTAGAGAGGTTTTACTTTTGATCTAGGACACCTGAACTATTTACTATATTATAAGAAAAGACCAATATGGCAATGTGGGAGACCTGGAGTGCCTTATTTTCAACTCAGATCCTTGTTCATAAATGTTTTGTTTGAATGATTGAAACACATACAGGGTCTTTCCTAGGTTTACATATTCATTCATTATGGTGATCTATGTGGTATGCTCTTATAGACTCCTATGCATGGGAGGTTCATAGGATTTACTATATAGGATTTATGAAGCCTTTAGATTATGAAAATGAACCTATGGTGTTTGGGTATTGAGTCTAGATTCAATAGGAATGTCAATTTGGATTCCTAGCCCCATCGACCATCCATTCTATGTTTACTAATATAGTTAGAGTGTTGGTAGATGCTCTTGACTAGAATGATTCTATGTGGTTGGAGGTAATATTATAAAACATGTAATAATAGTGGCTCTGATTTTAAATATTATTTCAAAAGCATCTTCTAGTTGGTGAGATTTATTTTCTATGTAATATAATAATATTGGACATATGATATACTACTCCAGGAATCATTATTTGGCTGGTTATGTTATGTTATCATTTGGAATGTAACCATTTAAATTATAAATTTGTCACTGGATGGGTGGGAGTCGAGGATTGATGTTTTTAATGAAATGTAGTGGGTTTGATCACATATAGTTGGGATGAAATGAAAAATCTATAACTTTTGTATATGAGACATCCATAATAAATTGGGTATCATGAATTGGATTACCCATAAATGGACGTAAACAAAAAAATTTGGGATATATGGTGTCTCGGTATGGATAAAGAAATTTATATTCAGGTCTAATGTAATCATGGATTTTGGATATAGATAAATACCTATCAATAGAATATTATAATACTTCTAACATTGAATTGATCATTCCCAATATATTTACATAATCTTGAGTATAATGATAGATATTTTTATGCACTGATATAACAAAATAAATTTTAATGGTTTAGTGATGGATCATATAGGGGAAGAACATGAAGTATATTAAAAAGGTAATCCATATGGTGCATGGTAAACAATTTTCTATTTAAGGGTGGTTCCATAATTTTTTTTAATATTTCTTTTAACTTGTGTACACATCCATCGATCAAGAATGGGTGACTTGTGATGTTCTCATTATTTCTCATATATGAACACGATTTTATCCATGAAAATTGTTCTATTTCGTAATATAAGGGAATTTGATACGTTGATTAAGTATTCAATTCATTAGTTTGATTACATGTATTCTCCTAATGTGGAGAGTGTGGTGTTGGTAGCCTGCTTATGGAAAACATGTAATAGGTGTCATGGGAATAAGATACCAGTATTTTAGATTTCAAAGGCAATGAAATGAAGATAATTTAGTTTGGATGGTGTCTTGGTTGTGGTATCCAAGAATTTTATAGAATACTTCGATGATTGTATAATAGATTATTTTCTCTTAAACTATTGACTGTGGAATATACAAAACAACATGAGGCCCACCAATGGGTTTAGCCAGGTGTAGTCTAAAGGTCATTCAGATTATTTCAAGTAAAATTCATCATGACTAGGTTATCCATTTTTTAATAGAATTTTATTGTTGAATAAAATTGAGGATAGAGATAATTTTACTAATGTATTATTGGTATATTTAGTACATAAATATTTTGTGGGGATCAATTGGACACTGGGGTGTGTTTCGTTGGGAAATTCCAATGGTGTGAGTACCATAAGAAATAGTTTTCTATTAATAGAAACACCACGTAGTGGGAAATATCATATGATGTTTAATGAATGGAATGATGGAATAATGGAATGGTCTTAGGTCATGTTGTATGGGATGATTAATCGATGTAGTATTTTCTTATATGATGTTAATAATAATTGGATCAGGTTTTTTCAAGTGAGTCATTGTATGTTTTGATTGTAATTTGGGATCACTGGGCATTCAAGAACTCAATACGGCCATTTGATATTAATTTATGATCAAAGTAGGTAATGCGATACATTTTGATTCTTGTGAGGGATTCATGGTAGTGATAATTATTATGTTTAGGAGGTTACATAGTCTCATGTTTTTCAATGTGGTTATTTCTAAAATTAATTTTAATTTTCACGTACAGAATTGGTCATATCATAATTAGTTATTTATACTAGAATTCCAATATTTTGAATGAATCTAAATAAATTTTTTATGTAGAATAATTCAAATATGGTATCTCAGATTTCTTATATATGTAATAGAGATTTATTACCTAAAATATATATTTCAGAAACATTATAGTATACAGTGCATGGTTAGCGTCTGGTTAGTAAAGATCATGTGACCTAACCATGTGGCCCCATTTTCAAAGGCTTACAGTCTAGGGAAACCATAAAACAATCCAGGGAAAATTTTGCGGTTTTGTTCATTTTATATCATAATATTCAAATGGTTTTCACATGGTTTTTTAAACTGTGTTCTATAAACATTCATGGGAGGTGGTTTTTTGGAAGTGTTAAAAACACTGTTGGGGTATAGGTTGGACAAATATGTTTCTAAACTATATCCCATTAAAATGGGTGAAATTACCCTTACTCCCCTGTTCTATTTAATAGGGTATCCACCGTTTAGTTATTTTATTATTCCTCATGTGTTGTAATCTACTCCTTTATTCAACCATGGGTGTAAGCTATTGTTCTTTGTCTGAATTGGACACCTACAAGTGTATTGGAAACCATTAACTACATACTCAAATCAATTATCCTCTATAGAGTTATTCTACCACCTAATATAATTTTAGAATCCCGACTTGTGGATTCCAATATGGATTCCATTGTTTTATGGTAGGATCAAAAACTAGTGTCAGGGATTTAACTCTACCTTGGAATTGGGTGACCTGAGAATCCATTTGTACATTATTGTGTGCATTTTTGAGGAGGTATACCATCATTTTGTGTCTTTCATTGTATTTTTTTCCAAAATAATGTTAATTATAAAATGTTTGATATCATGGGTCAAGAATTTTCCATGGAATTTTGTCGGGGGAACCATGTTTCCCTTCTACACTTGGTTGCCCAAATTCACCTCAAGAAATGGAATCATGATGAGTTATCTCCAGTCATAACTGTTTGATTTGTACATGATATTTACTTTTACTATTTTTTGTATATACTTGACTTGACTGATTTTATGTAGGTTTTTTACATTTGATTCCTCATGTATCAAGCATTGGTGATCTTTTACTGAGTTTCATAGAGTTTTTTATTAATGGTTTAATGTTTTATAAAGGTAGGTGATCTCACAAACCATCACTATAGTATTTATAAATTTTTATGGTGGTATTTGTATTCCTGGTATTATGAATAATGAAAACATGCCTATGTAGAATTATTCAAATGAAATATTAAATTTAATTTACTTACTTTTTTAAGATGGATGAGCATAAGTGATCACTACAAACCCATATGTGCCATCATCATGCCTCAACCTGAGACTAGTGTGAAAAAGGATCCATTGTGTGATGTCCCGAAATATGGTATTACATATATGATTCCTTCTAAGATTCATCTACTTGCATACTCCATTTAAGGACCCAGATAGTGGTTCCATTACATATATTTTGACGTATAGTATCCCAAGAGGGGTACCTCTATTTACATTTAAACATAGAGGATCCTAATTAGTATGCCAATCCTGAGAAAAAACCTAGGGGGACCTAGTGGGTGCCCTATTTTATTACCAACCATAATACAATACATTATGGATTTATGTTAGAATGGTAGGTTGTGTCACCTTATAACCCATACAGTACATGTAATCCCTTGGTTGGTGGAAATAATTGATATTTTTCAATTCGAACCACCTAGTTCTTTAATTTCTTAATTCGTCTAGTTACAATTGATCAAGATAAAATTCCCATAGGTTATACCAAGGAAATAAAAAAATGGATTTTTATAATTAGACTCTATAGTGTGGATTACTAGACGACCATCCTTGATCATCCTCATATGATTTCTTGTTAATGATTACTATTTTAATACTTTTCTTTTTCTCACTAGGGTTCATCAATATGTAGTGATTTTCATAGGTGGATGTGGATTTTATCAGAAAACCCATATACCTATGTCATCATAAAGAATGATATATGATCACATATAGGGGATATCCATAGGTTTTTTGTGGTCCCATGTCCCCCATTCTATTTATTCTATTTTCATCCTTTATGTTCAATGATGGTCTCCTTTACAGACACATATGATACTTCGTAGGTTCTATAGGACATGTCATTACTGCATTAAATCAAGTTAACAGTGATTTGGGAAATTGATTTGGTCATTAAATGGATTTAATGGGTCATCATGGATGTAGAGTGTATTTCTATTTCTAAAGGAACATCATCCTTAGGGGTCATCTGAGTTGTAATGTTGTGATATCCTACAAAATGAGACCTAGGAATCCATTATTGGAATAGATTACATTGGTAATGAAATATTTGCAGTCCATCATAGTTCCTTGGTTATAGTATATCATGTAGTTACATTTAATCCTTTATTATAGATATTATAGGTAGGAATAGGAGAAGAAAGGATTAATAAATATGTTCTCCCAATTATGATTTATTTTTATCATAAAAATTTCTGAAACTGGATGATGTTTATATTTTTTATCGGGATTATAGAACAGTGGATCAATATAATTATACATCCCTTGAGTGGATCAATATCCAACTCAATGACTTATAATAAGGATGTCTATGTTATCATGATTTATGGGCTTAAGGATCAGTTGTATTTTGGTTCATGTGAATATATATATTTACACACACACACACACACACACACATATATATATATTTAATGACACATTTTCCATAGAAATTTGTATGCTTTTAAATTTAGGTAATATCTATCAAGATAATATAACCAAGGATCATTTATGGATTTATTATTTTATCTTTTCCATTTGGGTCTCAGAAACGCTTAGCATACTGCACGAGAATTCCATTATTTCATCATTCATTAGTATGACATTTTCAATTGTTTAATTTTCATCAGTTATTATTATAATTATTTTAATTATCCAAATGTGTTGATCAAAAAAATATACATTAATGTTACATTATATGTACAGAACCATGTTTATGGTTCCCTATTTTCTTTTATACTCACTCCCTTCTTAGGCCACAATTACACTTGAGTACCGACATTCAATTGATTAAAGGTACAGGTTGGGATAATCCTCGGGGTTGATCTAGATGTATAGAAATGATAATTATATACATATTGGGTATGTGGTATAGTTTATTGAATGCATTAATTAATTGTAAATTTACATTTATTTTCATTCTTTTTTAGTTGTATATTTGATATACCCACTAGTAGATCATAACTTAATATTTGATTAGACCAGTTGGTGATCAGTGTTTTTTGACTAACATGACCATTTAGGAAATTTTATCATTTCAGTCATTATTATAAACATGTTTATATTTACTACTTCTATAGTATGTTTATTATTATTATAGACAACATTTGGTTATTTCCAATGTAGAATACTCAAATATGATGGAATGATCTCTCTATTGATAAACCTTTGTCCCACACTAGTTGTTGGAAGCATCTGACATATGGGGAATCCCACTTCATGCCTTACATCCAACCATCTCATGGAACCATTTCACCAGAATCTTGATTGGGTTGTTACAATGATTGTGTTGGTAGTTCTGGAAATAGTTTCATAGATCTGATTATCTTCCTCCAACATTTTATAAAATATATGATGGATCATGTGTATATTTGTAGTTCCAAATTAAAATCATGGATTTTACAATATATTAAATATCTTCAGTTGTAGGATTTTAAAATTATGATGGATCATATAGATATCATATATAATGGGTTATCATTAATTTATGGTTTTGACCTAGTCCACTCTTGATTAGATTTGAAGGATGATATTATTGATCACATTTTTAGGGAATGATTATCCTAGAATAGTTGAGTGAGTTTCTATTCTACTGTTACAGTATATTTCTTCACATTGGGGTTTATTATCTTGATATTTCTGATATTTAGTTTGAAAATCTATATTATATGAAATGTTATGTGCAATCTATAATATTACTTCTCTAGGATTCATCATCTCTCATAGTCTTCGATATAGATCTCATTATGGGAATGCTTTTGGAAAACATATTCAAATAATTGAAACCAAGTGGTGGGTATTGATATTATTTAAATATTCTATTGATTTTAAACATATATATAATATATTTTTATCTATTATAGAATGAAATGATATTTAATTTTATATGAGTTTAAAAGGGGGAAATTTTTATTCCAAAATTGTAATTATTTTTAATACAATGTTTAGGTTGAAGAATTTTTTTTACATCATTCATTTTTGGTAGTGTTTTTTTAGTTCTATGATGGGTTCTTATATTGGTTGGGATCTAGTATGTATGTATTTACAATGGGGAGTGTGTGGGTATGGTTTCCTATTTTTCATTCCATTTAGAGTTTCCATTCATAATGATAGTAATATGTTGATGTGTATATAATATAAAATCATAGAGTTTCTTTGAAAGTATTTAATTTTTACATCCATGTATGTTTGGTTTCCTAGTGGGGATTCTAGGGATGTTTTTTATTGTGGTGTTCTTTTCATTTAAAATATTTTTTTAAAATTATTTAGTAATTTATTGAAGTATTTTTGAAAATCAAATTTCTTTAGATAATATAGAAGTAATATGAATATTTTCAAATTATTTCAACAACGTTGAATATAGTTTTGGAATATTGTAAACAATATAATGTTTTAATGGTATTTTTTAGTATAGTTATATTTATTCACATGTAAGATTGGTTGTGATATTAATTTTTTTAAACATGGAGGACACACATCCATTGTGTAAGGGTAACCTTGTTTCACATAATGGTAGACACATACTCATTTTATAATACTTACAATTTCATAATTGTATTTCCCAATCCAGCATCACGGTATCTCTTGTAATGGTTTCTCACGTCATATCAGAATGAGTGAGGGTAGAACCTAGAATGTGTTAGGGTAGATCACATTATGGTATAACCTGTCTTGTGATAGGTTATCAAGAATGAGGATGGGTCATGTCTCTAATAAATGTAGATTACATAATGGTAAAATTATAATCTCATATAAGGATAATCAATTCGTGTTTGGTTTATCTAGTAAACTTGGTTCTTTATATAAGTTTCATACTCCATTTAGTGTGTTCTATTTCTTATAGTGTTTTGTATCAATCTCATTCAAGGGACTTTAACTATTTATGTAATAGTATATCCCAACATCGACTATAAGTCCTCTGCAAGATACCACCATGTATGTGTCTATCCCAAACTATGTAAATGTAAATTTTCTTTATAAAGATTTTGAGATTTACACAACAATGGATTGGTAAATTGTTTTTAAGAAATATATAGGAAGAAATAAAAAATAATTATTTAATATAAAATGTGAAGTGGTAAAATATATCTTCTAAATCATTTAAAAATGATTATATTTTAGAATATTTTAATGAAATGTGTGAATATTAAATAAAAATAAATAATTAAATGAAAAATAATAAATGGTTTTTGAAATAATTATATTGGGATTACTCATATGACCTATTGTCTACTATTTTAAATGAGAATGAATGTCCCCTGTATTTGAATTTTTTATTTTCTCTTGAAGATTAATGGGATATAAATGCAATTAATATTTTAAATTCCTTTCACAATAAACTCAAGGCCCCCTCACGATTCTCTTGAACTACTCATCCTTTGTCTCTCCATCCCAATTATAATGTATAAAATAGAATACTTCCCATTAGATAAGGGATTTCTAAAATTTTCCTCTTATATCAGAAAGAATATAATTATGATCATCTTTTCAGGAATTCTCCCAAAAATCAATAATAAATAAACATTAAAATTTTTAACACAAGTGATGTGTGAATGTGTATGTTTCTATATGACCCAATAGTATTTTTTTGATACTACTTGTGTTATTATCCGATATCAAATATCATAAATTCATAAATAAAATTATATTATTAGTAGAGATTGAATATTGTTTTCAATAATTTGTCATATAAAACAAATTACTTCATTTGTTTATAATCCCTCCCAATTTTATAAACATAATATTTTGGTTTGGTTTGTCATAAAAAACCCTTTATATATAGTTAAACTATTTTAATATAACAATACTAATTTTTTAGTTTTTTTCTTTTGGGACAACCTACCATAATTAAATGATAATAACTGATAGAAATTGAAAAACATTATTAGGTTATCAAGGACTAGAATTAGTTATACACTTCAAAATATTTTTATATATTCCTAGAATGTTGATTTTCATTTGTTACTAATTTTTTAAGGCTTATAAGAGTGATAGGTTGCACATAGGAATTGAGTTTGTGCTAATTATTTAATTAAATAAATGAGAAAGGATGAATAGAAAAAAATATAGAAATTCTATTGTTATTGAGGTATAAAGGGTTGAACATTACATATGATTTATTTATGAATTAATTTGTTTAATATATGGAATTAAATGGTATAACTGAAACAAGTTATATACTTGAATGAAATGGGATTCCATGGTGGGTTACTATGGATGATATGGATATGATGGTGGGCATTTTTTTGTCTTCGTGATGATTTATGTCAAACAGTTGGTGAGTTGTTGAAAAATTACTACTAATAATAGTGAATGATATATGTTTGGAATGAAAGATATGTTAAAGAGGAGTGGGTGGTTAATATATTATTTTTAATATTAAAATATTCTAGTGGTATTAATTTTTTATTGATTATATTAATTCTAGTTAAGAGGATAAGAGATATTGTTGGTTTTGAACTAAATGTGAATATGAAAATGAGGGTAATTAATGATTTACGTAGATGTTGATTTCTAATTTTTCAAAAAAAATGACAACCATATTGTTTGAGATAGAAAGTAATATATCCCAAAAATGTCCATAGTTTTCACTGAAGCCATCCAAACAAAATAACCAATCATTAATACTAGAGAGATTGGATTCGTGAATCAATCACACAGACATTTGAAACATCCCCTCTCACATGGGATGAATTTAAAGTAATCACATAAAGGAGATTGAGTATGTGAGATAAGTTTAATTCATTTTTTATCTCTATGGTATGCCTTTCAAATTCCCAAAAGATACCATAATCTTATTTGGGTGTCCCATTCAACCATGGGGTGTGATTTTAATTTTGAGACAACATGAAGAGACTCCCCCAAGATTGATTGAGATTATTTGGTAACGTAATTCATATCTCAAAATTGGAATTTCATGTGACGAATATATTTCATTTTCACGACAAGACAATCATTTTGATGTTCGGTATACAATTATATAGTTTCAATTTCCGAAATGGAGAATATATAAAGATATGATGGTAGAGAGTGGGAAATAAATTGGGAGATGTAGAAGGAGTCCAGTGTACTAATAATCGAAATCTGGAACCAGAAAGATATCCCATAGTTAAAATAGTAGCCTAAAATAAATTATAACACTAGTAAATGAAATTTTCTAAAAAACATCCACATGATCCAAGATCATGATAATATTCCCATTTGAACATGGATGTGTGATACATGTGTCGTTCTTGTCTGAGTGGAAGACACATCACATGATCGTGTGATTTTCCATATATGTAGTCTTCCTTTTACTATTTTTTCATACATTACATACCTAGTTCATAATTATATTCATGGTTAAACTATTTTTAGACACCATCTGGTGGGTTTTCATTCCTTAAGTCCTTATTTTTACCCCTCACATCATGTGATATTCCTCCCAAAGGAAAGAGATTCTCTAAAATAATATGACTTTAAATTATTTTTGTCGTTAATAGGGACTATATGGAATTTATTTTCTATAGACAAAACCTCAAAAATATGAAATCTATAGGTCCAACAAAGTCACACGATGTTAATGATTATGTTATGCATATTTTGATACACCCCTTATATAGTGCATTACCTTGAAAAATGGGCACTCAATGATGTCAAAAAAATCATAAATCACATGGGTAATTCAATATTATGTATTTTATTGATAAGAAAGTTCTCTATTAAGAATATTTGAGATTAGATATTCTTTCTCTCTGATGGATTTAATCTATATTCAATGAGTTCTGTCAAATTAGTGCATCCAACAATGAGTAAGCCCATAGTATTTGTTATTGGATTCAAGTCCCCTCTTTCCTCCATGTTTCATGCCCTATATTGCCATAGAAACTAATAGGAAGATTGAACGATGTAGTATTTTATCATATATGAGACCCAGAAGTTTCCCATTGACAATTTCATTTCTCAAAAATCATCATTGGCCTACTAAGTGAGAATGAATTTTTGGTAGCCATAATATATATTCCATATTCCCTTATATTATCATGCTCCCTAAAATTAACTTTTTCATCACATATTTCTTATTTCTCCCACCAAACATGACTCTTATGGACTTAGAGGACTGATATTATCATAATATTTTCACTAAACACTAATAAAATTAGGCCACATATATATGTATAATTCAAGATCATACCATCCTTTCCTTTAAAGTTACATATTACCAATAAAACATTTTAATTTTGTAGACTCTAATTCGTGTTCTATGAATGATACATATGAATCCTTTTTAATACTCAAGATTAATATCCAATACATTTTCATATTTTTTATCTCCACCCAACCATATTACATGGGAGGAACATTATTTCTTCACGATATTGTGGAAAAATTCACTAACATACTATTCACATTAAATTATTCCATGTAGGACCCATAAAATATCCTATGGTATATATTCTCTATGTGGTCCATATTATTATCATATGTGAGGCCAACCCACCCATGGATCCTTAGTTCCTCGATCAATATATAAAACTATTTATACTCATGTTTTTATCATAATGTTCATTTAACATTCTATCTTTTAGGTCATGGTTCTATTTTTCAAGAGAAAATTACCATCTCATGCATCCCCATTACCTAATATTAAACAATGTGTCATTAATCCACATAGCATAGTGGTAAATTTCATGTCATAGGTATCTACTCAAAAACTCTAAATTGAATAACATACATCCCGACAACATTGTGCTAAACTATATTGAATATATCCATGAATCATGATTCTAAACCTAATGGAATACACCCTTACAGCCTAATTTTAAACTATATGGAATATGTCCCAAAACCACATTAGTATGATTTGTTGAATACATCCCCACAACTCGATTGAAAACTATGTGGAATATATCCCTATAACATAATTCTAAATGGCATAGAATAAATCTTAGTACCATGACCTTTAATAGAATTATAATTAAAAATAGAAGGATTTAATTGTTTTTTACATCAATATACACAAAACCCCCTGATGATATGAAGAAAATGTCCCCCATATCTCCATTGTGGGTGCAATTCCCCATTATGAATAATATTATCCAAGACACACTATTTTATTGAGAAATATCACTAATTATTTCTTGTTCCCCACATGTGTTATTTTAATTCTACCATGTCTTACTATCCTTTCTCTTGGCCTATATTCCATGAGAATATCCTTACTCAAGGCATGTCTCCAAATATAACATGGAACTCTTAGTGGATCACATCCCTTTAGGTGTCTCCTCACATATCTTATTTGGTCTATATTCCCTTTGAATTCATCCATAAAGGTCAACTCCGACATAATTCCCACACTAACAAATGATAAGATCCTTTGAGTTATTTATCCTAACTATATTAAGATGAACGACATTGATCAGTCACTATTATATAACCATAAAATGTTTGATGTATCCCATGATGTATTAGTGAAAAATATGGTATCTGATTCACCTCATTGGATTACTTAAGAAACCCATTTTATGATCATCGTCCCGATTCAAAATAGAAAATATTACCTTAGGGACAGTAAATTAAAAAATTATAAGATAATGAGTCTTTAAATTAATGTATCATTCTCTGACCAATGGACTTTACATCATGAGCCTAACCAGTAGTCTGACTATTATTACTATTTATGTTTCACAAAAACGTCTAAAATCTATAATATAGTACCATAGTTGGTAAAATAATCCCCCCAAAAGGGTGGGAGGGGCCAAAATTCCCATATGTTTGACCAAAAAACATTCAAAGATGTCATTGGTGAAATCACAATGACATCCTACCATTATAAAACATGTATTAATTGACTAAAAAATTAGTTTAATATTTAATTTTCATTTGAAAAAAATGGTGAACAATCCAGAAAACATAAAATATTTTATATAGACAACTAATTCAATTACTATTATATTTATCTGTGATTTTTTTGTTTACAGTTTTCTTATTTTTGATTGTTTGTTGATAGGTATGTCTTTTATATATTCCTCTAATCTATAGAAATTGAATCATCCTACAATTATTGTTCTTACACCTTTGCTATTATAAACGGTATGACACTATTTGTTGAGATAAAATTTTCAAACCCTCAATATCACTAGAGAAAGAGTGTAGAAATCATGTTAAGGGTGTACAACCACAATAGTATAACACTGACTTGGGAGGCCACTCAAGAGAGCCTCTATATTTTGAAATCAGGTTTCCCAAATTGTTAAAGGTGTCTAAAAATAAGATAGGACGAACCACATTCCACTTTATTATATTTTTATAATCTTTCCAAAAAAATATGATAATTAATACCACTCATATCTAAAGGAGTTGTAAGAAACCCTATGCAACATTATTCCTCTGGATATGAAATGTTAGACTCCAAACACCAGCTATCCCCATCGGCATCATACACCATCTACTCTCGAAGATACTATATCTTATACTATCCCCAAGATCTCCACCTTGTATACTAATTCTATGAAATATCAAATTTATCACCATAGAAAGTGGGATATATCACTATTTGGAAATATATATACTATTGTTGACATTGAGAATTTCCATTATTAAATCCAAAAAATTAATAGGGATACAATTTATAATACAATTATAATAGAAAATTTCAACCTATATATCATGGTTTAACAATATGTGGCATCACATATAATGATTCAAAATGTGTGAGATCATAATATAAAATTAAAACTCACTGGAAATCACCTATTATTTCTTCACCCACACCATAATCATCGACATACATTGGATGTTTAAAAAGGATTGATTTTAGAACAATTTTATTCTTTAATTAAATAAATTTACCTATATATCCTGGAAACAAAATATGATTAGAGATATATTTTATCTCATAAGCTTCCAAATTGTTTTTATCTTCTAACGACCAACATAGAGGCCTTTTGGAATATTTCGATAGTGAAAATCATACATGAAAATATTCCTTATCCTACTGGTAGATTATTTCATACACATTGTATGGTAACTATGATAATATTATCTAACATAAATTCATTCATTATTGAGTTTCAAAAATATATTTTGGTAATGGATGTGGAAAATACTCTGGTGCATATTCTCATTTTAAATCATACTTGTTAGCCTAATATTATCATCACATCAGAACATGCTTATATAGATTTCAAAAATACATGAAAAAGAATTTTCCATATTCCAATTGAATATAATTTCATTTCTTCCAATTGATGTCATGGCCATATTAATACTCCTTCTAATGAAAGATCACATCATCATACCTAAAAGGAAACACAATATGGAGTGATTATTCACTTTCCTATTCTGGTGGGTAACTAGTATATTCTGTTAATGAATCAAAATAAATACTGATTAAATATTCCCATTCAAATCAGGGTTCACTGACACATTTTAGTAGTTATATAAGTGAAGTATCATAACCCTGCTAAAAATTTAGAAGTTTCCCACCATATTATGGTATTCATTCGGTAGTGGGTTCATATCCCTATAATTACCATACAAGGTATCTTGAATCTTTCAATGATGAATAAGGGATATTATATGAGGATTACAATATGAAAGGTATACCACCTACCATATACACCCTTCATGTCTCAATTAGTAGAATTTAAATCAAAAAATATTCATGTATTATATATATCTAGTAGAAATTGATATTTCATCTATGATCAATTATGGTGATTTTAGTGTCTAAAAATAATTTCAACACTCTACCAAGGATCCATTGAACCCTGATGAGAAGTGTAAGGTTATATAAACAGTGTAGTATATCATCATGGAAATATTGAATAGGATCATGGGGAATTATCCCATATTATCAAATAAGTAAATCCTCATCATGACGATATCTACCAAGGCGAGGATGTTATCCACATGTCAATGTACCTTTATTTAAGGAGGTACTAGAAAAATAAGGCAATAATATTTATGGTTTCTTGTCAGTGGATAATAATATTTCCCAAAAATAAATTGATTATTAGGGAGGGAATCTATCATATCTTTATACCACAAATCAGGTTCCATCATATTAAAATATCTGACTATTTTTATCAGATCTAGTTTTGGAATGAGCCCTTTAGAATGAATAAAATAAAATGAATATGAGGAGATGGCTATCAATGGAAAATAAAATTGTTATGATATAACCAACATCTACGAATCAATAATAGATTCCTCAAAATATAAAAGAACCATATGTATAATATTCAGGCACTAAAATATGGACAACCTACTTTCAACTCATGGTGAAACATATGTCCTATAAGGTACACACACAAAATATTATAATGGTAGCAGATTATCACCCAAAGATTAATTCATCTAATTTTTCAATATTATGTTCCCCAATGTATAAAAATAGGTATACATTTTTGCATCAAACATTCCATGATAGTCTGAAGATATATACAAGGATAATTTTAAGTGATTCTTCCAACATGCATATTTGAATATAAGGAGAATATTGAGAGCCATATTTTTATTCACACACAATTTAGTTGATCTCTATGTGGAAATAATAAAACAATGATATTGTAATAGGACAAATAAAAAGTATAGGAATTGAATATGTTGATTGATCATGTCAATGTAGTCATATCACTCCATGAACACAGGGATAACGCACTCCCCATAACTATGTTTTAGAATAGTACTATATTAGTCTTGTAATAAATTCCAAAATTCATTATAGCTAATAAAAGTAGTGTCTATCTAGGTATTAAACCTTGAAATAGAACATCTAAAAATATATATTTCACCTAGAAATTACATATTTAAAATCCTAAAAAACACTTAATGCCTCCATAAATGTTATAATATCTATTCCCAATATAATACTTTAACACAAGATTTATCATATAAAATTACAATTAATTAAACCTGAAATATAGATAATTATTGTGTCTCTTGGAATTAGGTACATGAAATTATAAATTAAAACATGGAATAAGATATCATTATAGAAAACCTCTTTAATATGATCATACATAAAATTACATGGGATAACCTCAGAAATACATAATAAAGGGTTGAGATATGAAGCCCAATAAAATAATGAACAAAGAATAAGTTTAAACATGTTATATAATCGGAAAATTAATGGGATTAAAATGAGAAGGAATAAAAAACATGAATTATATGAAATGGTATAACATGATAACATAATGGAAACATGAAAAATGTGGCAACAACAAAAAACTCTACATAATAGGACAAGGATAACTACCATTCATTATAATGGACAAAGCCCCATCAAGGAATTTAGTTTACTCCCTATCCCAATATGATGTATCATGATATTAAATAGTATCCAATTCATTGAATTTATATATAAATCTCGGCGCACCTGGCACATTCATTTGAATCTCATGCTTATGTGAGCCACATAGATCAGACAACATGTATTCATTATACATAATCACTTATTATATGATAAGGGAGTGTGGGATACATACTTGCGAGTTCTAATTGTAATAATAATAATTTTATAAACCTGAACACTATTGATATTAAATGGTTATGGTATTCATCACACAAATTCTTTGGAATGTAAAATCGTGTTGAAATTTCGATAGCCTAATGACATCACTTAAAAATTAATGAAATTGGTTGATGATAATTAAAAGGGTCTCTCATAAATTAGACATCATGTGGGAAGTAATAGGATCATTGAAATACATAACCCACCATTAGAAATTTTAAATAAAAGGCATATGATGACAAATAAACATGATTAAATAAGAGGAAGGAAGAAATCATACAAAATTTTTGTATGGTAATAGGTATACATGGGAGGTCTTAATGAGAGATAAAAGAGTATATAATCATTTATAAATCATATGGGTTGTATGGGAGATGTGTGAAAACATACACCATCATCATAAATTGAAAATAAAATGCCAAAAAATATATGAGATTCTTGAATAAGAGTGATAAAGATAGGATCCATTACCATTAGTGTATGACACCTATAGCTTGAAAGGGGATTCGTGAGATCTTGGGGGAACCTTGGGAGGAATTTAAAGAGATGATACTAGGGTAAGGACATTCTCCAAGGATTTTGAGTGAATATAAATGAGATAATGGGTGGGTTTATATAGGAAGTGAGAGGGGAATTCTATAATATTTTGTAAACATTAGTTTTAGACTCTATATAGTAAAATATTCAAAACCACAAACCATACAATATTTTTGACCCAAGATTTCTGAAAAATGGGATTTTTTAATATATGTTTAGAAAAATTTCCAAACTTATTAAAATATTACCCTTTCTTATGTTGAGGTGAGTCATAATTTTAAATAAATCAATTTAAAATCATTAAATATATTATATGTTTTGGAGGATTTATAAAGGATTTATAACATTAATAAAATTAATATTAATATAAAATTATTTTTCGGGGAAACATATATTTTCCTAATTATACCCATTAAATTATTTATTACATCATTTTTAGGTCATTATGATGTCATAAACCTCACTATATATTTATATGGTATTGAATTTTTACCCAAAAACTATACTATCTCATTAATTATGAAAAAATAACCAATGGAAAATTTTTATGTTATTATTCAAAAAATAATATTCATTTTATCTATATAATTTTATAAATATGTGTATTTTCATTTTTAATGAATAATAATATACTTCTACAAAAATTGACAGGTTTTTTTTTGTAATAATAGTTTTTGAACACTAAAATAATTACATTTGACTTCGTAAAAATTATATGATAATTTATATTTAATAAACACAAATTTATAATAATATTATATTAAAATGATATTTATTTTAGAAATACAGCAGTCCATCAAAATAATTTCTGTTATGGAATTCAATATTACCCAAAAATATTTATCACATGTTATAGTATCCAAATAAAAATATATTCCTTATAATTTACAATATAATTTATATAATAAATTTTATATGGTCTTGAAAAACATCACATTAATACACAATCATATATGCTAAGAGGATTGTTCAAGATTGTGATACATTCATGGGGTCATTCGACAAACATAGTTTAGGTTGTGATCTCGACGAGCTTGAACTTCTCCTATAAATAGTTTCTCTCGTGCTTATGTTATTGGATCTCATCTTGGTATTAGTTGACGGTAAAGCCTAGATATTATACCTCCCTTATAAAATTTGATAAATGGGCTTCATAGAGTACTATCATACTAGATGAGTTAATCACTTCCTTTTTCTGAGTCAATTAGATTTGTTGAAGCCCCATATTTTTTCTAATATTGTTTTAACTATTTAATAGTTATATTATCAATGGTAAATATTCAGAATGGTATTTTTAATCCAATTTTATATAAAATAATATGTTCATTTGTTTTATATAACCATATTACATAATAAAACATTAAATCATATTGGAATTTTATTTTTAACAGTTTAGGTTATTACAATCTTCTCCCCTTGAGAATTTTCACCATTGAAATTTTCATTTCACCCCCCTTAAAGAAGATGAGGGTAATTATGTTTCATCACTTACCCTAGTTCTTATGATTCTTCTTCAATCATTTGGTTTCTCTATGGCACATTAACAATGTGAGTTATCTAATTTCATAGAACATTGTCTCTACGATATAAGATCTTCATCGGCGCTCATTGGAATGATCATTCTCCAATGGTACCACCTCAAGATTGGGTACATGTGAGGGATTAGGTATGGACTTACTCGAGAGTGATACAAGGAATAAATCATGAAATTGAGATAGTTTATGGTGTGGTTCAAGTTGATAGGCCATTGATCTAATGCAATCGAGGATCTAAAAGGGGCCAATGTATCTTGGACAATGATTTCCATTCATCCATAATATCAACATTTTTTTCTATGGAGATATGCAGAAGAATAATATTTCTCCAACAATAAACTATAGGTATCTTTGAAATTTTTTTCAGATAGAACATTTTTAGACTATGAGCAGCTTTGATGTGTTGTAGAATGGAATTAACCATTTTGACCATTTCCTCGACAAATTCAAGACCTAGAAGTTTCGGTTCCTCAACATCATCTGAGAATGCTAGTGTTCTACACATCTTTCCATAAAGGGATTTATAAGTGGATATATGGATGCTTGATTTGACACTAATTTTGTAATAGAATGAAACTAAAGGGAGATGTCGATCTCATCCTCATTTGAAGTCAATTGAAAATTCCCTTAACAAGTCATTAGGTATATAGATATTCCAATCTTATTGGTCATCATTGTGAGGGTGATAAGTCATGCTGATTTTTAACTTAGGGTTTATATCATCCTTTAGAAATTTCCTGATCATGGAGGTGAATTTTGGATATTTAACAGAAACATTTGATAGTGGTACTCCATGCAGCATGACCACTCAATTGATGTATATGCGTAAAAGTATATCCAGTGATAATTCCTCATGTATCACAATGAATTGTGCTATATTTATATAGTGGTCCACCGTAACACATATATAATTATTATCTCTTGATATCTTGGAATGATCAGTTACAAAATTCATGGTGATATTTTCCCATTTACATGTAGGTAAGGGTAATGGTAGCATCATCACCTTGTATTTTATCATTTCAACTTTGATATAAAAGAAATCATGATGTATATTTTGTTATATCCTTCTATATATTCTCCCACCAATAGTTTTCATGGAGATCATGATACATCATTCTACTTCTTAGGTAGATGGGTAAGGTTGAGCTTTGTGCATTGTCCAACAATACCTTCTTTAACTCAAAATTTGATGGCACACACAGTCTTGGGCCAAATATTATTACACCTTAAACATTTACATTGATCATTATGTACTTCCCATTCCTTATAGATTCCACTTTCTATTGAATTCCCACATCAACTCATTGAGCATCCCTTATCCTCTCTAAAATAGATGTTTGAACAGTCATTTGTGAATGGATTTATGATGTTTCTTCCATTATGATTCCCATGTCTATCCTTTACAAATATAATAATATTTGATCCCACTCAATTCCGATTAATGATAGAATTTCACGATACTTTTTTCTTAGAGTGTATCCCTATTTATTCTCTTTCCCAGGATAGTTCTGGATTGAGTTATTATAGACTTTGACCTGCTCTAACCATCTTTTTTGGTTCATATTCAACACTTTTTCTGTGAATATATACTTGAGGATTTGGGATCCATATATATTTAATAATTCTCCAAGGAGAGATAATGTTGAAAAAATCTCCAATAAAATATCATTGCAACTAACTCCAGATCATTTGTTGGGTAGTTCTGCTCGTGATTCTCCAACTACCATGAAGAATAGACTATAACTTTTTCAATATTCATTAACATGAATCACAATACCCATTTAAAAGCATCATTTAATACCAAGAAAATATCTCCACTTAAGTGTAGTGTAATCATAGGGGTAGTTATAATACTCCTTTTCAACTGCATAAAGCTATATTCAAATTCATCATTCCAATAAAACATCACTTTTTTCCAAGTTATCTTGGTATGTGGGTTTGAAAATCACAATAAATTTCTCATAAATTTGTCATAATACACAGCTAACCAATGGAAACTATGGATATATTTCACATTTGATGTCCTTGACCACCCTTCAATTGATTCATTCTACGAAAGTTCCACATATATCACATTTATTATGGTGATATTTCTTAATAAATGCACTTCATTCAACTAGAACTCAAATTTTCTAAAAATGGAGAAAAGAATATCATTTCACAAGATATTTAGAAAAAGAATCAAGTACAGCTAATAATCCTCATTGATTTTGGTATTATATAAGAATATCATCAATAAACACTATAATTTTTTTGAGTTAATCTCTAAATACTCTATACATCAAGTTTGTGATGATTCATGGTGAATTATTTAGTCCTAAAGGAATCACTAGGAACTATGAATGCTCGTAACTTGTAAAAAAATATTGGGGGATAATTTCCTTCTTCACACTAACATGGTAATATCCAAATAATAGATCCACATTGAAGTGGTATTTATTCTCCTCATAGTTGAATGAAAGAGTCATCAATATGAGGTAGATGATACTTGTTCTTTATCGTGATCAGGTTGACCTCACGATAATCGATGAAAAGGCTCATGGACCCATCCTTCTTCTTGAAGAAGAGGACTAGCAGACACAATGGTGAAGCACTTGGGCATATAAACCCTTTATCTCGATTCCCCTATTGATATTTATTCAATTCCTCAATTTCCCCAACAACAATTATATAAAAATTTTAGGATAATGTTAATGCTCCATGTATATGCACGATTGGAAATTCAGCCTCACTATTATAAGGATGATTAGGTAATTCCTCATGAAACAGATTAATGTATTCCCTCAAAATTGACATATCTTCATGGTTGACCCATTCCAAAAACCAAATAATTAGAGCTAGATATTCTTGATCATAGTTAAATAATATCCATTATTGAGATAATGGTTCTAACGAATATTTATCCTTATCCCTGAATTTATATAGAATTTGAGGATGATTCAAAATACGAGGACTGATTTTTTTCACATGGAAATTTATGTTGGATATTTTTAGGGAAATCTTATCAATTCCCATAATTGTATCAAATTCTACTAAAGGGAGTATAACAAGGTTCACTGAGAAATTAATCCCACGAACATTGATAGGGAGAGAGTATTGTATATCATATTCAATAAGTTACCATTTTTAATTTTCATCGACAACTATACTTCCATGATTTGTACTGGCATTTGGTTAGATTCACTGAAATTTCATGATATAAAGGAATGAGTAGAACCAAAATAAAAATGAATATTCTCTATTCTTGAATGAATAAATAGAATACATGTCACCACTTCCTTGTCAAGATCCATCTTGATGGTTGTAATGGAAAAATATCACCCTTGTTTCGTTGGAGGTGGTTGGAAGTCTCTGAAAACCCTTGGATTTGTTCATTGGTTGAAAAAGATCCCTAGTTCTGCACAGTTGTAGAAATGAACAATGCATTGAGGGTTAACTAGATAATTATTCTCATCCATTTTGGAATAATGTTTCTCATGTAGGTTATAGTTTTCTAGGTTCCCTTGCATCTCTCACCTAATGCATTTCCGCATCCCATTTAGTAATTGTTTTGGCTTCTTATTTCTTAACCATTAAAAAGTGGGGTGTTAAAATTTCATATCACCATTATATTTCTCCATCCGACCATAAGAATTAAACTCCACTTTCTTCTTGTTATCCCTACGATACTCCTCATATTTTATAATCAAAATTTCTTATTTTTGGGAAAATTGGACAACTTTCTCATAGCTATCAACATCTTGAATCTCCAAGGATTTTTGTAGAATATTATTTATCCTAGAAAAGAAGCATTCAACCCTAAAATAAGGGTTATTGACAATTCCAGAGGCATACTGTGAAGATCTTGTGATGTTTTCCTCATACACCTTGATAGACTCATCGTCTTTTTTCTTGAGGGAAATGAAATCCCATTCCATTTTAATATAGGGAGTATGAGTAAAGTATTTATCAAAAAACATTTCACATAAATCCTTCCACCATATTGAATTGATCTCTTACATAGACTTTATAATTCTGATTAATGAGTAACACTGATCAAAGTCACCTTCCATAAGATAAATATCTAGAAGAACCTTCTCTTGGTCAGAATATTAAGGGACGGAGAATATCATTTTGATGGAGTTGATCTATTGTTCCATGATTAAGTAATTGGATGGCCAATTAAAATTCGGAGGCATTTGTCACATAAATAATTAGATAGCATCTTTTTTTCTTTTATGGGGATTTGGACACTCTTCCTAATCTGTGATTATATTTAAAACCTCTACCATATTAGATAGTGTAGTCATGAAGTGCATGATTCCTGGTCTTGTCGGGTTGGGGATCCTGTTGTGGAAGACATTCAATTTCTCTTCACATTAATTGTTTTCTCAATTACTCTTATTCCAAGCCATTGACTAGAATATAAGAAAAATTATGGATGAGTATATTTAAACATTAAACACATAAAGGGGGAATACAAAGACATTAAATTGATAACTTATAAATTACATGTATTTTCTTATCTTATGAATTTCTAGAAATGAGTCAATTTCATCCATGATCAATTAAAAAACATATAATCTTATGGGAGTAATTTTTTTACTCCCCTAATAATGGTTCATAATGAGATTCTAAATTTACCAAATCATATCCCCCAATAGTGTCAAACTAGTTGAATAGTAAGTCTCATTATCATATACTAGGTTATAATGTGTCGGGCCAGGGACACCTGGTTAGAGTTATTATAGCTACGTGTAATTCTGCAGGAACCTTATCCACTTGTAGTATCTAAATAGGGAGGTTTTTTATTAGTAAATAACATACTCTATACTTACAAAAATTTAGGGATGTTTTCTTATACATACTATTATCCCTAAGGAATTTTCTAAATTTTCCTAATCCTAGTCATAAAATAACTAAACTTATCCTTTGATACCAACAATAACAAATCTTACTATTACTACTCATTAACACATGATTTATTACATAAAATTACAGTTAATTCAACATGGAAGATCAATAAGTATAGTTTATTTTGGAATTAGGTACATTATATTATTAATTAAAACATATAATAAAAAATATTTATTGAAAACTTTTTTAACATGATCACACATAAAACTTCATGGGATTACCTGAAGAAATACAACAGAAATGGGTGAGATATAAATCTATTTAAGGGAATGAACTTGAAATATGATAAAACATGTTATATAGTTGGCATATCAAGGGTCATAAAAAGACTAGGAATCATAAACATAAATTAAAAGACATGGTATATCATGGTAATATAACGACAATATGGGAAATTTGGAAACAACTTAACACTCTACATCATATGACAAGGATAACTGCTATGACATCACAATGTAAAAAGTCACATCAAATAATAAGTTTTACTCCCTTTACTAACATGATGTATCATGATACTAAATATTACTCAATTCATTGGAGAAATATAAAAATCTAGGTGTACTCGTCACTTTCATTTATATCTCATGCTTAAGAGTGACACATAGATAATAAAACATGGATTCATTCATCATCATAACATATTCCATGATGAGGGAGTGTAGAATAAATACATGTATTTACCAAATAAAATAATAATTAATTTTTAAAGTATAAAATAATTTAAAGGAAATGGGTATGTTATTCACTGTATAATTGCATTAGAATGGAAAATAATGGTGAAATTTTGGCTTCCTGACAACTTCACATAAAATTTCAAGAAAAGGGTTGATAAGAAATATTTGGGACTATCATAATTTTTACATCAAGTGGGAAGTAATAGACTAACTAAAATATATATCCCATCATTATGAATAGTAAATAGAAGGAAGATTATAATAATGAAAGTTTACTAAAGAAGAGGGAGGAAGAACTCTTACGAAATTTGAGCATGGTAACAGATGTACTTAGGATGGTTTATGAGAGAAAAATGGGTATATTGACATTTAGAAATAATTAGTGTGGTATAGAGGAGATTTAAAAGATACCCCATCATTAGTAATTAAAAACTAAAATGGCATGAAATAGAGGTTAGCTTTTATTAAAAGTGAGAAATAGAGGATACCTTACCTTAAGGGTATGAGTTAGAAATCTTGAGAGGGGATTATTAAGAGACTAGGGGAACCTTGGGAGGATTATAATGAGATAAGGGAAAATTAAGTATGTTCTACAAGGATTATGAATGAAGGTATATGGGATCTTGGGAGGTTATATATAGGAAATGAGAACAGAAATATTTAATATTTCTCAAATAAAGGTTTTGGACTCTATATAGTAAAATATTCAAAACTAGAAACCTTCCAAATGTTTTTAGCTATGGAAAATTCTAAATTTGGGTGTTCATTAAATATTTTATTAGAAAAAGGGACGAAATTATTAATATAGTACTCTTTCATATGTAGAGTTGAGTCACGCTTTTAAAAAAATGAATTTAAAAGAAAAATTATATTAAATGTTTTGAAGCATTCATAACGGATTTATAAAATTATTTAAATAATCTAAAAATCACATTATCCGAAATAGAAAACATATATTTGGCTGATGATACACATTATAGTATTTATTACATCATTTTTGGATCATTATGATGTCATAAAACACACCATATATTTATATCGTATTTAATTTTTACCCAAAAAAAATTGGCTGCCTCATACAAATTATGAAAAATTTGTCATTGGATAATATTGACAATCTGATTCAAAAAATAATATTCATTAATCTGATTATTTTTCTAAATTTGTTCGTTTTCACTTCTCAAAAATAGTAATTTACAATTATTGAAAATGATAGGTTTTTTGGGATATAAATTTTTTTGAACCTAATAAAACATTACAATTGACTTTATAGAAATTATATGATCGCTTATATTTAATAAAAAAAATTAAAAAAATTAATTAAATTATTATTTATTTCAAAAATCAATTAATCCATCAAAATAAATTCATTAATTGAATTCAATATTACACAAAAATATGATACGCGTTTTATAGTATCAAAATAAAAAAATACACTTTATTATTTACCTAATAATATAAATAATATATATACTATTGTATTGATACATATCACATCAATACATTAATGTATAACCTAAGAGTAAGGTGCGCGATGATGAGACTTTCATGGGGGTTATTTCATAAACATGGTTTGGATGGTGATCTCGATGTGCTTGAACTTATTCTATAAATGATTTAACTCAAACTTAATTTGTTGGATCTCGGCATGGGCTAAGTGAATGGAAGATCCCATATATTCTATCTCCCTAGTAATCTCTGATAAATGGGATTTATAGGGTATAATCCTATTGGATGATTCCATGTTTTCCTTTGTCTAATTCAATTGGATTTATTAAATCCCTATATTTATACTAATCATGTGATCACTGTTTGAAAGTTATATTATCAATGGTAAAGATTATTAACATTGTTTTGAATCCAAGTGGATATAAAAAAATAATTTCATGTTTTTTCTATATCTATATTACATAATAAAAAATAAAATCATAAGGGAATTTTATTTATAATAGTTTAGGGTATTATAGTTGTAACATCTATGGTAGTCATATAATAGTCCAAACCCATATGGTTGGAAGAATTTTGATTATATTTAACAATTTTAATACCCATAGGATCATCAATTCCATAATTAATATAGGATTTCAGGGTTATCAACACAAATCAACACCATCCCATAGGTAGGGTTAATAATTCCATTACTGTCTTCCCACCATGAATGTTATAATTCACTATACTAAAGATCCCTCAATGGATTTATGTCTTTAATTTTATTTAGTTTGATACATATCCTTAACGTTATAAAAGACATTAAATGTGTATTTGGAAACTCTTTATAGTTTACTGATAGGCCACTCCTTGCGGAGAGAATTGGTGAAAACATAAAACCTCATAGGGGATATAATTCAAAATGGCCTTTTATGAAGGAGAGAAAAGGAATAGAGTTTATAAAATATCATCAAGGATATTTATGGGATAGTGTAGAGATATATATTTCTAGTGTTAATGATGATATGATTTCATCCATCTTATAATATTTAGTTAATATCATCCATATCATTATGTAAGATGATGATATTGATCTAGAGAAATAAAATATGGAAGTGACTTTCCAACATACAACTCTCACCAGGCTACCAAATAAGGGTTTTTATAATTTAATAAGTTAAAATCACTGCACTATAGTCCTCTAAGAGCAGTAATATCACTATTTTATAAAGAGCTAATAATGGATATGGGATGAGGGTCGAATCTACATAGGATCATCGTTAAGATGTTAATTCACATTCTATTCAAGATATATTGGCTCAAAATGAATTTTAGGACGAATAAGAGAGATGGATCAATGCTGAAATTCATTACGGAAATATTATCATGAAATAAAATAACTTTTGGGCACCAATATATCCCTTTCAATTGGATATATTAAACCCTAAACACGTATTCCACAAATAGTAGAAGTATTTTGTCACCATACAGATTATGTACCTAGAACACATACTTCCCTTTCACTAATAGTTATCTATTTACAATATTTCCCTAAATTATTTCATTAAGTTCCATTTTATTTTTCTAATAATTAGAGACACATAAATATTTGGAAGTAACAATATACAAAGGATTGATGTTCTCATTTTTCACCACCTGTATAAATAATTCATGGTTCTGCTAAATTAGTTATACAACTAGAATTATTCAACACTAATCAATCCCTTTTCAAAAATGGAGATTCCATAGAGGGGAATTATAATCTACTAAATATAAAAATAAATCCATAACCTGAATAGGTTGATGGGAAACCTCCACACCCCAATATTAGGATTCTAAAATTTCCAATATTTAATGGTAGTAATGATCCAAAAATGGATGTATAAAATTTTATTCACATTGCGACCCCATGATGGGAACACTGGAGTAGAAATTAGTTGAAAAAGTCTTGTGTTATAATAAATAATTGTAGGAATTGATTTTTTTTTATAGTATTCTCCATTTATTTTCTATTATATATTCATAAAATATGTCTAACCAATTATAATATCAGTTTAGTACTACATTGAAGATGATAATGACCATCGGCCATTTAAATTGTAAATAGAATGAGAAAAAATGGTTCCCATATTTTATTGTCATGTTTTAAAGGACCTCATTTTTAATTGACATGAAAATATCTATGAAATTATTTTAGAGTAATGCATCAATAATTTCCAAGATAATTTTAAATAACCTATTATCCAAATTAATTATCATGTGGGAAATATAAAATTGACATCAACAAACCAACTTATGGAGGAAACTCTCCACTTTAGTAGGTCCCACATTCAACCAAATTTGAAAACCATAAAATAATAAATTGTAGAAATCACAATCAAACATTCAAATGTATTGGACGTAGTGATATGTTTCTCCCAATATAATGATGTTCCTATTTCTAAGAGTACAACCAAAAATAATTCCATCTACTATTCAGGAGTAGGGGCACTGGTGTTTTAATGGAATGAGGAATTATTATTATTCTTTCAAGAATGATCCTGTCCTGATATATTTCATTGAATCTAAGGAAACAATTCTATAAATATTTCAAACAATAATTAAATCAAAGGAGGAATGCATTAATTATCCCCCAAAATAGTTTCCATGTACACGGGTGATGAGGAATATTGTTCAAGACTTATTTTTTACTTAAAGAAATATACTAGATTATCGTTGACTCCAGAATTTTTATATTGCGAAATCATAAAGAATATCTTCCTTGTTTCTTCCTTATTGCACTAGGGGAGGTAGAATCATGGAAATAAGTCCTCTGAAAATGAGTATATAAGTTTGAAGATTGGAGGGAGAATGGAAATTATTAATTGAGTGTATTATAGATTTAGGGTGAAATTGAATTATGTAGTTGTATCCATGATTCCCTTGGAAATAATTCAGCTGCACAGATTAACATCTCAGTTAGATAAATGTAAATTTATTTTGAAGTAGAATATGAATGTCTTTTATAATGAGAAAAAAAATCTCAATCCATAAATAGGATCATGCCTGTTATGATTTATAGACATTGGAATTTTGATAATGGGAACCACCCCACCAAATGAACTATCATCAAATAAATAATTACTATAAAATTTAGTCTACATAGTTTGTTTTAAAGACCCATTCCCAATGATGAAACTATAAATGAATATAGGCCCTAACTTTCCATAGGTAATATGGTAGAATGTGGAATAAAAATGATGCATAAGCTAATATGAACAATATAGTTAAGGAAATATAAATAAAATCATGCAGGTAGTTTTTTCATAGAGGTCGTATGTGTAGTTGAAACACACAGACATATTCTTCAATTAGCTCAACAATAATATTAACCGAATCTTCAATCATATGGAGGTCTATAATATCCAAGAATATTGGAATTCCATTTACTATGTTCAACTCAAAGTATCCATTATCATTGAGTTCCATATTTTTAGCATAATATTTCCACGTAATTGATACAACATTGAGTATTTTCCACAAATTGTTTGGAAAAAATTTATCAGCCTCTAAGTCAAAACTCAAAGAGAATCTCCCTAGTAGGAAACAAAGTCTGTTTTATTAAAAATATTATATATTGAATAAATTTTATATTCCCTCATTTACGTTGTCAATTTTTGACACCCATCACTACTCATGGGTTTTTTAAGATGAATTATTTAAATCCCTTTCTAGGCTAGATGATTTAATAAATGATGTTACTGTATTACAAGTCTACCAATTATAGACTGTTCATTGTTAAAGTCACGTGAATGTATTTCATATATAATTTTATTATGTTAATATCATATATGGGTTAATCATGACCCTTTATCTATATGGAATATATAATTACATTAATCTATATTGATTACTCTTAGAAAATGAATTTGGCATCAAACTTATTTTGGTCTACCTACTTCAACCCTTGGGTTTGAGTGAGGAGGATTATCCACATAGAAATTTAACATCCAAGGGTATGGTAAATTTGATAAAAATTCACTTTGAATGATCAAATTAAAATAAATATTTGGGAACCTTTTCTTTGATATTGAATTCATGGTCTTTAACCAAGATACAACATTTAATGTTCTTTTAATAAAACCATACATTCACCTAGAATCTTTAGTTCCGTTGTCAAATCATTAGTTCATGAAATGTGTTTATAAAACATAGGTACAAGTGTTATATTAAGAATAATCTAGATTTATAACATTTGAGACTCACTTGAAGGAAGAAAAATAGACAGGGGAAGGGAAGTATCTAGAAATTGGTGATTCTAACCATGTCACAATCCCAAATATGATTAAATGATGGTCTTCCCCATCCATGGACTATATTGGGAAATGATCATGTGGTAGATGTAAAACAACTTGATATACTAAATTTGGGCTCGTAAATATCATAAAATGATCAATCCCTATATGGATAGAGTATAGTTTCTTCTATTTTCATGATATCAATTATCTCTTACATTGGGAATGGTCCTTCCCATCCATCTACCAGAGTACTCGTTTTACCCATAGATTATATCCATAAAAATAAATTTCATCAAAACAGTAATTCCCCCATGACATATAGATGATATATGTAGGTATGATTACACCCCCCAGGTGATACAAATGTCCCGATTATATCCACATTGATATTATTTTGAGGATCACACAATCATAGCTTTATCCTTGTTTTTGACATTGATTTTTACACTATACATTATGTGGCCAGTTCCTCATTCGACCTTGGAAGTGATAATTTAACCAAAATTTTTGGGCCTCCAAACTCTTCAATATCTAAGGAGAAAAACTATTATGAGGATCATAAATATAGACCTCAAATATTTGAGTAACTTCTCTCAACCATATTAGATAATCTCAAACATTAAAACCTTGGTATCGTTTGGGACCTGCAAACTATCATGGTCCGAGCCACTATGAATCTCAATGAAAATTATAAATATATCACATTTATAATGCATAAATATGTTTTTTTCTCATAAAATTATACCAAGATACTCAGGACATACCCAAAATTAGCCAACCATTATCTAGTTTTTCTAGAGGATCATTTAGGTTACATGTAGAAAATAAGAAGAATGCACCCTGCTCTAATTGTGATTATAGAAATTGATGTAGACAGTTTCATCAAGGAAAAATTATTCTATGAAATATAGTTAATATATTTGTGATTAATAAAATAAAAATGTCTCTTTCCTACGATCTCACATTTGTTGTTCATGATAAACTATTTTTCCAATGCATAAAATGGATTTTAACCCTTTAAAATAAATCTATTTCCATGAGTTAACTCATTATAGCTTGCTTTTAATTGGACATTATACGAGTTAAACCATAACCCATAAAATTAGAAACTAAGAGGAATAATTTAGCATACATGTGACATAAAATTGGAGCTCCATTGATCATTTTTACATCAACAGTCACACGTTGACCTCAAATTCAAAATTGATAGAATATTTTGGTGTCAAATAGACATCATCTCATATGTTCAAGGATATGGTAGGTGTTGGAGTAATTTTTACTATGTGAAATATAGATGTCCCCATAATAACATATTACCTTTATGTCCTCCTCAAAGTCAATAAATGTTTTTCAAAACTGGATAGGCCACACTCCATCCAAAAAAATCTTATACTGGCCAAAAATCCCATTTTTATTATCCAATGAATATGTTGATATAGAAGGATTTCCTATTGTTTGAATTATATATATGATTCTGAACATCTGTTCCATATCACTCTTATTCAATTTTCAATAGGGTGTATCCCTAAATTAATTATTTTATTGGATCATATTATTTAATAAAATAACCATTTGGTGATACATTGGCTAGAATCCCCTCTCAGTGCCTCATAATCCAAAGGGCTTGTTGATTACCATTCTTGGACACTAGTATTGGGGAATCATTCAAAATTATAAATCCAAAAAAGTGGATTCCATTCTAATAGCAGGTATTCTTGAAGAGTATTCATTATGAGGGTAGTGAGGATAGTGTTTTCAACATGAATATTTTCACATAAACCACATCCCACACTATTTACCATCTATATCCTCCTTTCCACATCGACATGACATAAAATATTTGATAAAATTTTATTTAAAATATATATATATAATAATAATAATTAAATAATTTTCTAGTTCGTGTCACTATGATATCCTTATGGAGGCGACATGATAATCACATGGCCAAACAGGTTTCTATGTGAGCCTTAAATTAATGAGAATTCAACATCATGATATTTAGACCAAATATTCCAAGATGTATAACTTTCAATGTACATCGTTTATTTTATTTGTATTTTACTTCATGTCTCATCTTACATTATTTATTGACATGGATCAATCACATGAATGGATTATGTGGCTAATATAAGATTGAAAATATAAAAATTAGAGTCCCCTTTGAAATGAAAAAAATGATTATAAAGGACACCTTCTGGTTTATTTATAAGGGTTGACTACCCTGGAACAATATGTACAACATGAGAGGTTCAAGCCACTCATAAATATGATCTTCCCATATTGATAAAAACTTATTTCTAATTATGGGGGTGGTAGTTAAATCTCTCAAAACCAAAAATAATAATGTGAAATATGTTAAAATTTGAAATAAGTATAGAATATATATTTTAAATTTTATATACTAAATGAACCAAAAATTATTAAATGGGGATATTATTTATGGTAAATAATAAGACCGCATAATAAATCCCCTATCATGTGTATTGATTCCAGGGCTACCACAAGATGGAACCTGACCATGTAAGATCCATTTTAATTTTTTGTGGATCGAAGGCATTCCCATAATGACTCAATGAGATTCCTACATCTTTATCATGATTCTCATGCATCCAAGAAGTTTTTTTTGTATTTTATCTGAATTATGTGCCTAAAATATAGTCTTTTGAGATTACACAACACTAAAATTATAATCAAAATGATTTAATTCTAGGTGTCCTTCACATGTTTGATGGAAAACCCAAGATACATCAATAAAGAGTTTTTATACGTACCTAATTTCTATTTCAATAAATGATACCAAATAGAGAGACACGTATAGAAAATGGTTGAATGAGTAAGAGAAGAAAAAGGAGAGTAGTGGGATATGATTCTTAATCTGGTAACTTCAATATATTCTATTGGTAAAAATATAGTATAAATGTTTTAATAAAGATGGAGAATGACAATTCGTATTTAAAAATGCATCATGATCTAGGATCCTGATCATCATCCCACATGATCTGGATCGCTTGATACATGAATAATATTTGTATTATAACAACATGCATCAGGAGAACCATTTATATTCCCTATATTCATATGTATTTCGTGATTTCAATTTCATCGACTACCCTTCCATGGAATTCCTTTTTTGGGTTCCCCTTCAATGTAATCCTTCTGTTGGTTTTCCATTCTGGGATGTCATACATGTTCACATCTATTTAGTATATATTCATCCCCCAGATGATTGGATCTATATGATAATATGACTCTATCCTATTTGGTCATTTCATAAATCCATGATGGTTTTATTTCCCTATATTATAAATCCCAAAATGATAATATTTAAACATATTCTAAAGTCATAAAATGTTTAATATTAGGGTCTATGTATCACCACACACCCATTTGATTTGTTTTCCCATTACAATAATAATCTTTTAGATGTCACCGCAAATTTATATATTCCCATGGGAACTCAAAATTTTAAATTCCCATAATAAATAGGGTATCTGTTATGAATTAGAAATTGTATTTTCTCATTTCCCGTAATTGATTTCTTCTTTGATAAATGGGTTAGGTCATATTATAGAATCCATCCTAGAGTAATCCCATAGTCATTATCAATGGATGTAACTTCTATCCTTCCCATACTTTCTTGCACTAGATTGGCCTAGAAAGATACAAGAGAAATGAGGATAAGATAAATCATTATATATGAGAAAAAATAGGTTATTTTGTTGGTTTCTTCATTTAGATCATCATCAATTATATCAAGTGATAAATATTATTGGCCAACCCCAATTTTTAATCTCTTTTAAAATGTACTATTGTTCTCTCGTAAAATTAATATTATCATATAAATATATTATTTCTAACACAAATAAAAAATACTTATGTGAGATTATATATTTATGTTTATTATTTTATTTTCAATATTAATCTCTTAAATCATGCCTCATTTCTTGGTTTATGCACTAAACATACCTTTATTTCCATTAAAGGTACATATTCTATATAAACCATTAGAAATATGTGGACACTTATTACCATTATAAGAACGATGTGCATGATGAATATTCAAGGACAGATCTCCATATACAACACTTTTACTTATCTTTTCTCTCTGGATTTCCATATTCTTTAATAAGACTATAATTACTTCCTAATATTATTAAAAAATCCCTTGGTGGATCTTTCATGATAAAATATTCCAAGTGATGACTCAGATGTTGTCCTGAAAGTTATATTCTCTATGGTCTCAATATGGATATCTTCTATGAGGCTATAAAACTCATTAATTAATCAATTCCTCATACTATAAAACTAGTTATCTATGACTACATGTTTGAGACACTGAGAATGACTCACTTGTTAAAAGAGGATTTTAGGTATTTTCTTTAGTGAAGATTTACCATATATTTTATCAACAAAAAATGATGATAAACTATGTGGTACACATACTCAAATCATGATTAAAAAAATTTTCTTCAATGTAGCCACATAGCATGATGTTAAATTATGTGGTATACATCCACACAAAATTATGCTAATCTATATGGAAGATGTCCATGCAGAAGGATTTTAAACAATGAGGTATAAATCCTGAAAACAATTACTAAAACACATAGAATATTCCCAAAGAATGATGTTGAACTAAGTAAAATACATCCCAACAACAAGATGTTAAACCAGATTATAATCAAACTATGTAGGTATAGATTCTTTTTTACAATGAAGATAAGTATGAAACCTCTTGACGTTCCAAAATAATATCCCCCAAATCAATGATATCCTATAAATACCCCACTGGGTAATAATCCTAAAAACACATTCTTTTATCTGAAAATACACCTAATGATATTTTTTCCCACTTGAGTATTTTTAATTATTATATGATTCAATACATTTTATTCAGTGATATATTTCCCAATAATTCACATCATTGGTATACGTTCTTGGTGAAACAATGAGACATTTAGAGGATAATATACCCATCAATTTATTAATCACATATTTTAATCAGGCCATATTCCCATTGAAGTCATCAATAAATATCAACTCACATGTATTTCCCACACCAAAAATTGAAATAGTACTTTTCCCTAAAAACGATTCTATGTGATGTAAAACCAGATGGACTGGTCCTTGAAATACGATATTAAATGGTATCAAATATCTAACTAATTGGAACTAAACAATATGGGATCTAATTCCGGACACAAGTGTAAAAAACCCATTTAATGGGCTTGAAGAAAACAATAAATACCAAATTTATCCCTATATGGATATAAAATGTATATTTCTTTGAATAGTAGGCTTTAAATTAAAATATCATTATAATATTAATCGAACATCTTTCATCAGGGTAACTAGTAGTGTTATTAAGATTACTTGGTATGTTTTATGGATATGTGTTAAATCTATTATAAATTCCTAAAGCATAAAATAATTCCACCTAAAGGGGAGGTATTATCTCATTCACACATCCTCTTAACAAAAACTTTTTCTATAATGTCGCTAGAGAAATCCCAATAACCTCCTACCATAGAAATAAAATTCTTCATTGAAATAAAATATGTTTGAACCAAATCATTTTCACAAAAAAAGATAAAATGGAAAAATAAAAAGAGGATGTAAATAATATGTGATTTATTAATGAATATTTTATAATATTTTAAATAAAATATTCATTAAAAATAAATTAAGTCTTAAATACAGTAATTGTCTAAGATATAAAAAATTCCATTCTTAATTTTTTGTTAGCAGTTTTTAGTTATTTTATCTTTATACAGGTTGTTTATTTTTTGTTAACGATGGATGTGACTTTGGGGAATGTTATGATGTTGGGAGATGTAGCAGTATAACATTTATGGGGGTTGATTTCTCAATGTAGGAATAAAAATATGGGAATTACTAGATTGAAGATATCAGTATGCAATAAGATAATTGAGTCATTAATGTGGAAAAAATGATCATGCAGTATGGGGGTTATTCATAGTATAGTTATGGGCTGAGGTTGATTCCCTAGAAGTTCATTATTCCTTATTATGGCAATGGAGATATAATTATAGTGTAATATGAGTGAGGGTTTACATGGATGGTGTATGTCATATTGTAGATTCCCTTCATGTTCATTGGCCCCTTATAAAACATGGTTAAAGTGTTTTTGAAATATGAAAGGTTGGGATATTTTATTATGGTGTTGTAGTATGTGGTGATGGAATGGTGTTTTTGGAAGGAATATAATTTTTTTTAATGCATGGGTTTAATGATTGGTTTAGTTTTGGATGATAATTGATGGTATAATTGTGGTTATACTCAAATGTTCATAATTAGATATGGAGGTAGGTTACCCTATCATTTAGTAACTATGTAGAAGATGAATTCCCCTACAGATAGGTAAGATTAGTGATGAACATTAATATCTATATAGAAATAAGTATTATTGTGATGGTTTCCTAATTGTTGTTTTTTTATGATGTTGATATTGTTTGATGCCTATGATGTGGGGGTGGGTGGCTTTGTTGAGAATTTGACAAAATTCAAAACGGGTTTTTTGGATTAAAATTTTTATTAATATTACAATAATGTACCTACTTCCATTACTGTCATGTTTATTTTTCTATTATTCTTCATAATTAATTATATTAGAATTTATTTTTTAGACACATGTTAATTTTTTTAGATATTTTATCAAATTGAGCACTATAATTTTTCTTCCCAATTACATTTTTATACGTGTTTATAAGATAATGTGATGGAGATTTGAGCTAATGTATGGAGGGATTGTCTAGATTTGGTATATGATTGGGCATTTAGAGTTTCCCTTTTATATACCTTCTTGATGTAATGTATTAAAAATATAAATACCCTTTCCAATGGGAGAATTTATTTCCGTAATGGATATTATTTGGTGTCGGTATGTGGATACCCTCATATTTATTGTCCTTAAATGTATTATTGAGGTTAAATTCAACCATTTAGCGTTTTTAACCCTCTAATATAGTTTCCAACCCACAGACAATTTGATGTGGGATTCAAGGGTTACACCATCCCCTCAATATCATCATGAAAGAGGTATTAGTAGAGGTTGTTTTGGAAAAAAATAACCAATATACCACAACATCAATTCAATTTTTAGGTGCAACATGTTTTTTTGTTTTTTAACAGATTTTATTCTCGATTATTTTAAATTTCATAAAAATTATAATTTTGAATGGGAATAGATTCATGGATGGTGGATGGTTACTACTAAAAATTTACCAATCCATGATAAAAAATCATTATTTTCTCAAGTGTAGTTTACATGATTGGACCATGTCATTCCAAAACATTCATAAAAACCATTTAGGTTATCTATTGGGTGATTTTCCATCCATATAGTGAGAACATTGATAGAAAAACCATGGACCTAAATATTTTATCTTATCTAAAAACATAATGAAAAGTGATCTTATAAGATTACCCCTCAATTATAGAACTCTATTACATTTTTTGTTTGACCCCCCAGTTTTTTGAAACATATTCATTACCTAATCTATATATTTATAATTCTAAAAAATTTATATTTGATAAATCAAATTGAAATATATTTAAAATTTTCATAAAATAATGAAATTAAAGTAAAAACACATTATTCAATAATATAAGAAAATTACATCAAAACCAAAAAAAACTAAGTATTACACAATATATATTATTTTAGACCATATATAAATTTTTTGTTAAATTTTAAATAATTAAATGTGTAAAATAAATAGAATAAAATAAAATCATTAATACTATGATATCTCACGAATCATCTTCACCCTTTAGGATCACCAATGGAAAATTAAAACATCAAATGAGGAAGAATATCATGAAAGGTGAATGCGTATTATGTGATATAAAATGAAAATATAGAAATGATAAGTATTACTTAATATATGTTAATAGAATGAATATGTGTGTAAAATATTTTTGTTGGAATTAATAACGATAATTCTAATTATTGTTCGTTTAAATATGATAAATGAGATTATGGTCATTGCATATACATGTATCTAATAGGTATATGAAATATGGATATCTTTTATAGTAAATTTCATATAATATGATTCATGAATAATAGGTAAGGAAAAAATGTTTATAAATTAAAATGAAATTATTTAAAATCCTTTTTTTATGAATTAATATATTAAAATTATTAATATTATAAATTGATATGAAATAATATTTATAACACTTTTAATGTCTCTTTCCAATAAAAACTATTTTCTCTTAAAATTTTTTTTAATCATTTAAAAACTCAATTTATATATTTTTTAAATCCAATTAATAATGTGATGTTCATTATATAATTTATCATTAAAATATTACCTTTTGTTTATTTTTGGAGATATTTTTTAGAAGATGGATTTGTATGTGAATTTTACAAAATATTGTTAACACAAATAACAAGGCATTAATGAAATCCTTTTGTTATTAGAAAAGAATGAATTTTTTTGAAATATATTTAAAAATAAATTATGCGTTTAATAAAAAAATATAACCATTTCATATAGGATGTCTATATTATAAAATCTTACATTTCAGATTTTATAACTCATAAATTATTTTATTACAATAAATACTATTTTTTCTTAATTATTTTAATTATATATTAATATGAAATCTATATTTATTTCAAAGAAAATTTTATGGTCAAATAAATAATAAATTTTGAAACTTTTAACTCTATCATCATTTTTACTCATATAAATAATGACTTTTAAAATTTGGTTTTTAGGCAATAAGGGTCATAATATAAAAATTACATGTATATCCTATAGAAATTTTATATTTCAAAAAATTATTTCTAATTGTGACCATTATGTTCCAATTAATTAATATGGTCTATTTTCAAATATATAATTTAAATTAAATTTATTCGGTAAAATTTAGATAGCATGGAAAAAACCAAAAATTATAATATCAAAAAATATTTGTGAAAGATACATAAAAACATCTTAATACAAGTATCGAAATTCTTAGTTGAGGCTCTCTAGAGAACACCCCTTAAACCCATCCATTATTGTATATTATTTTATCTACTAGATTATTCAATATTGGATATGTAAAGACAGATAAATTTGAAGGAAATTTTTTTTCTTATATTCCTTGGGATTTTACGAGTACGCAGTTTCTGAATGCACCTGATTCTGAGGCCTGGTGTGCCCGGAATAAATTTCTGAAGTTTAGATCGGGTGCCTTCAGTGAACGGATGAGCGGGGTTTTCTAACTTTTGAACTGGTGCTCAGAATTGAAATCTAAGGGCACTGATGAAACTACAACGTAGGTAATTGCTTAAGTTGACCTTTCCCGATGGTGCGTGTTCTCAGTATGAGTTGTCAAAAATTGAGCATTAAATGTGAAGTAAAAAAAATTGTGGTACAATTTTATTTTCTTTATATAATGGTTATATCCTACATGGGGTGGTTGCGGTGGGACTCACAAGCCCCTAACTACCCATGTTAGGATATTTGTGAGGTGGGGACCGCAAGAGCACCATCCCTTCAAATTCTGTTAACTCCTCTAAACCCCCCTTTTAATGTTGGAAACTCCCCATTAAATATTGATATCCTTTAATTGTTTTACTCTACCATCTCCCCTCTTTAATCATTCCAACACAATTAACCAATTAATTGAGTTATGTGTTTGAATTTTAAAAATTGAAATACATGGCCTGAATTAATAAAATATGATAAGTCTTATTTTATTTTGGGGGTTAGTTTTTGTGTGAAGATATTGGGGGATATAGCTCTATTCTCTTGAAGAACATCATCATCTTCGTTGAAGAACGCCATGACTCTGAGGAAGAGAATCAACTCGGAGACGCAAGTTTCTTCTTCCTTTTCCTCCTCTGTGGCAATGAAAAAAACAATGATGCGGGAATTCACCAACGACGTCACGGTTGTTCTCTCCGGGATAAAAAGTAGAGACACTGCTTCCCCCTCGGATGCTCTTCGTCGACGTATACGAAACCCCACCACGTGACGCCATCAACCACGAAGCCAATGTTCGTCATCGTTTGTTGAGGTAGGGGTTAACTTCATTCAAGTTTAATTTAAAGTTCTTCGTTGATTAATTTTCCAGATTGTTTTCAAACATAACGGGGGAAGATCGGACCACACAATCCCAGCCGATCCTACTCCACTTTTATTTGTTGATCCTCGGTGATTTTGTGGCAAAGTCGGCGTGGTGTCGTTGCACCATGTGGGAACGAAGAAGATCACGGCTGGAGCAGGCCACGGTGGTGGAGCGTGGCACCGTCGCGCCGTACTGGTGAGGCTGAAGGAGGCCGCAGCGGTCTTCAAAGGGGTAGCCGGCCGAGCCGGCCGCCGGTGCCACATAGAGGCGGGACCCCCTCAGGTCATGTGGTTACAAAAGTACAACCTTAATGGACAACCATTTCGAAAACATGGGGTCAGATCCCCCCCCCCCCCTTTGCACCCCGCTCGGCCAGGAGCCGAGCCGCGGTCGGCTTCCGAGCCGGGCCGCATGCATCGGGCCGGGCCAACCGCACCGGGCCAAGCCAACCACGCTGGGTCGGGCCGCTATCGCCGGGCTAAGATGTGCTAGCCGAGCTGGGCCACGCCCAAATGGGCCAGACCTGGACCCGGGTCTGGTAGCCCGGTTCAGGCTGACCCATGGGGTATTGGGCTGGGTCGGACCGGGCCGAAACCCCCTATTCCCGGATAGATTCGTTCAAACGCCCATATCGTGGACTGCAGACCTCGAATCGATGCACCTTAAGTTGCATTGGGATCCTTGGATAGAGACGATCATTTCGGTATATTAAAATCAAGATTTTGGTAAAGTTTGTGTATGGCCGGGTTGGTTTGAACCCGAAACCAACTGGGCCATTGGAGCAGAAACGCATATAACATAACGACCGGACATCCAAATGGCATGTCATCAGTTACGTTGATTTACTTATACTGAGATGGTTCTTTAGGCTTACTCGGCTTGAAGTTTGGATGCAGTTGGAGTACGGTCTGGTTGGTTTTAGCTCAGAAACTAACTGGGCCTCTAGGACGAAAAAGCCAATAACGCTCAGACCGGTCGTCCGAGTGATGTGTCGTCTATCATGTTGAGTTCCTATTGAAGAGACATAAATTTATGATACATAAAATCTAGACATTGTGACAGTTGATGTATCGTCCCCTTGGCTCGTGGAGCGGACCCTCCCAGAATCAAGAAAGTTGTGTGCAGGAACCGTAGAGTTGGCTGCGACTGCGATGGCGATGACGACTATACTTATATCCTACGTGGGTTCGGCAGCGAGTATGATTGTTCTTGGATCCACCGTGGGTTCGGTAGCAATGATGAATGTACTTGGATCCTACATGGGTTCAGAAGCGATGGTTACTGTACTTGGATCCTACGTCGGTCCGGCACCGATGCCATCTGTACTTGGATCCTACGTGGGTTCGGCATAGGAGATGATTCATAGGCTACATAAATCATCTCCACCTCTCTTCGTGAGTAGTATACCTATGTGAGATGAGTCTTGACATTCAATCATTATATTCTATATGATTGACTTGCTTTCCTGTGTGGATTGGGTTGTTCTTTCCTATGTGGATTGGGTTGTACTTTCCTGTGTGGACTGGGTTGAACATGGGCTCGGAAGTTAGATGCAAACTAGAATTGATGACTTAGGTATATGTATGGTCATATACATAAGTAGTTTTTGTTGATACTTCATATTTGTATCTTTTCATTGTGGTTTATCCTTTGTGGATTCTAGGAGGCCTTCGGGGGTCTTGGGGTCCCTACTGAGTATCGTATGCTCACCCCTACACTGGTTTTGCCCGCACTACGATGTGTTGGTTGCAGACGACGGACAGCGCTGATCGTGGTTGAGGACTGAGAAGCGGGATGGTATACGATGGTGGACCATCAGGTGAGACGTACACGGATTGGATGACTGTACTCGAGGAGCCGATGAGACTATCCATACTCACACTTGAGGTGGGAGTTCCGGATGACATCTTGGGGGTTGCTGCTCTACTTTTCAGCTATTGTGATTTCCTTTCTCAGTTGTATTGTACTTTCAGTTGGGTTTGTATGCAGGACATTTTATATTCCAGCACTTACTTTTGTACTCAGTTTACATAGTGTTTACTTCATCTTGTGTACTCTGTGATGTTGGTTTTCATATATAAAGGAAATGCCTTCCCTTTTATCGTGATTTACGCATTGGTTCTAGTCGAAAGCCCCTGGCCTATGGAAGGATGGAATCGAGTAGTAATGACACGGGCCCCGAGGACGGGTCATGAAAAATTGGTATCAAAGGAGTCAGTTCTATCGTAGAACTCATGACTCCCATAATTTTTTCTATGTGAAGCGATAATGTTAATGGTATTGAGTGTGGTTATCAGTCCAGGGAGTCCAGTGTTGGTGCGGCTGCTGACGTATCCATAAACTAGGTCCCTGACATCTGATTTCCAACTCAGTGAACGAAAACATTGATTTCATGTGTGTTTCATTGTTTTCTTTGTAATTACTTTGTGTCATCTCTCCAGGTATATTGTATTAACTATGGAACACCTGTTTCTTTTCAGGATGGCCCCATGACAGCAGCCAGCTTGGGTTCATGGGCATTGTGCGATATGGTAGCCCACCGAGTGACGAGGCCTCGGTGTAGGGCCCCATTACAGTAGAGGCACCAGCGGTACCTCTACCCACCGAGCCACTGATGCCACCAGCCCCAGCAAGTGAGAGTGCACGTCGCCTTAGTGGAATGCACGAGTTTCAGCATCAGAGGCCACCCGGGTTTCATGGAGAGATGGACCCTCTGGTAGCTGAGGATTGGCTAGAGGCTGTTGTCCGAGTCTTAGGATAGTAGGGACACCATCTGACCTCATGGTGATCCTTGTGGAGAGTCTCCTGCACGCATAAGCAGGTAGATGGTGGAGCCTGATGCTATAGGTGCACGACGAGGCATCTCTACTTTGGACTGACTTTGAGAGCCTCTTTCGCATAGAGTTCATTCCATCCACCCTTAGTGCGGTGCACATTTAGAAGTAATTACAGATGCGGCAGGGCAGTATGACAGTAGCCCAGTACACTGTGAGATTTACCGACCTCTCACGCTATTCCACGGACATGGTATGGGACCCATTATTCCAAGCCCGAACCTTCGAGCAGAGACCGAGGCATGAGATCAGGGCTTCCATGATCTCCCTCAGTATTCTGACAGAGGCAGGAGTACTGGAGAGAGCCCTTCTTGTGTAGAGATTTCTTGCTTAGCCTACACCAGCAGCGAGACCTACCGTATGGTGGCACGTAGTGGAGACTTCTGCAGCTGGTAGTCGACGAATGTCACAGGGGTCCATGCAGATCAGACCATTAGGAGGGAGACCTCAGGATATTTATTCAGAGGTGCGGGGAACACGTAGCAGAGCCAGCCATACGATAGGTAGATAGTGCTATGCATGTGGCGGGCATGGTCACAGGGCTCGTGACTGCCCGACCCGCCATGCAGAGGAGCAGCAGACGGTTGAGGGACCTCCCAATCAGAGGTAGAGGTTCGATCATGGAGGTCTGTAGGGAGAAGGCGGAAGAGGTAGAGGAGCTGGCCGAGCAGCAGGTGGTGGACGATGCATCAGGGCTCTACCACCACCACCACCAGGAGGTCCACCCCGACCACAGAGAGCAGGCGGGCAGAGGCATGCTCTACTTCATGTAGTGGAGGCCTACAACCATGGCGCACCTGAGATAATTCGAGGTACTGTCTGTGTCTACTCCACCCTTATTGTAGTTCTTAATGACACAGAAGTGTGTCATTCATTCATTGTCGCTGCCTTTTTTCGGAGCTCGGAGATTCAAATAGAGGTGTTGGCTTGATCCTTACAGCTAGAGATTCCTACAAGTACATAATCGACGATTATGCACTGATTCCGGCAGTGTGAGCTTACTCTAAGAGGCGAGAGGTTCTATTGGGATCTTCTTTTAGCGGCGTCAAGTCCTGACGATGTTATCTTGGGCATGGATTGGTTATCTACGGTCTATGCTCAGATCTACTATATTAGGCGCAAGGTGCGATGTGTCTGCACCGATGGGAGCGGGTTCACCTTCACCAGTGAGAAAGGAGCCTTTGCAGCCCAGGATGGACTCACAGAGAGTAGAGGACAACCGATCACCCCTCATTTGTCTAGTCTCAACCTAGTGGTAGTTGATGTGCGAAGTCTGAGTTTTCCTATTGTGGTGGATCAGTATGCAGACGTTTTTCCTGACGACGTTTCAGGACTACCTCATCATAAGGAGGTAGAATTCTATATTGACATGTACCCAGAGAGAGCCCCGATATCCACTCCATAATATCATATGGCTCTCGCTGAGCTTTGATAGCTATGGGTATAGTTGGAGGACTTTCAGGGCAAGGGATTCATCCAACCCAATGTTTTATACTGGGCTTCCCCGATTTTGTTTGCTAAGAAGGCGGACGGGAGCTTCCGACTATGTGTCGACAACCGTTTCCTGAATTAGTTGATTTTGAAGAACATGTATCCACTTCCTTGGATTGACGATCTTTTCGATCTACTCAAGGGAGAACGATTGTTGTCAAAGATAGACCTCAGGTCATTCTTTCATCAGCTCAGAGTTCGAGAAAAGGATGTGCATAAGAGGACCTTCATGAGTTGGTATGGCCACTATGAGATCTTGGTTAGGCCTTTCGGCGTAACCAACGCTCCAGTAGTGTTCATGAGTCTCATGAATAGGATATTCCAGCCTTTCCAAGATCTAATTTTCATGGTCTTCATCCACAACATATTGATTTACTTGACTAATTAAGAGGAGCACGCCTACCACTTGAAGGTTGTACTGGATACACTTTGAGATCTCCAGCCTAATGGTAAACTCTAAAAGTGATAGTTCTGGATTCGAGAGGTCCACTTCATGGGGCACGTCATATCAGAGGTGGGAGTTGCAGTGGATCCTGCAATGATCGAGGCAATGCTAGCTTGGGATACACCCAGGAGCATGATGGAGGTGTGGAGTTTTTTGGGTCTGGCTGGGTACTATCGGAGATTTGTGCCAGACTTCACCAGAGATGCATCACCACTCTCATCTTTAACGAAGAAGGGGAAACCCTTCATGTAGTCAGGTATATGTCAACAGAGCTTCCAGGAGATGAGGCAGAGATTGACTAGTGCACCCATCTTGAGGCTAGAGAAGGAGGGAGTAGGGTACGTAGTTTACTACGATACATCAGGGACCAGACTCAGGTGTGTCCTGATGCAGGAGCAGGCAGTGATCACCTATGGATCATGATAGCTGAGGCAGCACAAGCAGAACTACACTACCCCTGACTTGGAGTTAGCAGTATTGGTCTTCGCCCTAAAGATGTGGCGGAACTATCTAATGGGCGAGCGCTTTATAGTCTATTGTTACCACCGGAGTCTCAGGTACATCTTCTCACAGAAGGACCTGAACCTGAGACAGTGACGATGGCTCGAGTTCCTCCAGGAATATGACATTGCGATAGTCTATACTCCTAGGAAGGGAAACATTGTAGTTGATGATCTCAATAGGAGGTCAGGCATCCAGCTACTTGGAGAGGCGACGAAGAAGCTAGTCGTGTTTCAGATATCCTTTGTGGATAGAGATGGGGCATCCTTTCAACAGTCGCTCACAGTCACTCCTCCTCTACTTCAACGTGTCAGAGAGGCACAATGTGGGGACTTTGACTATGAGATGTGACGTGCATATATATATCCTTAGGACAGACACCTAATGGATTTTCTGTAGGAGGAGAGCACGTCATTTTTTTCAAGGGACGTACCATGGTACTAGTTGCATTACAGGAGGAGGTGTTGAGAGAGTTTCATAATGTTTATCAACGTACGAAGATATAGTCTTGTGTTCTATCAAGACAGAAAATAAATTATTTAAATCTTATGATAATAAATTAAAGTAAGAGAAGAAGAGAACGGTGGAGAAAGAGATAGATAAAGGGAAAAAGGTAAAGAATGATTTTCTATTATGTGATAATTTTGGGAAGAATCACCCTGGTACATGCCTAAAAAGAATGGGAGTCTGTTATAAATGTGGAGAAAAAGGTCACCAGGCTCGTGATTTCCAGGGAAAGAAAGAGTCTGTCAATTTTGAATGCTACAGTTGTACACAAATAGGGAATTATGCAAATGAATTACCAATGCTCCAAGGAAAATCACCTCTTAAAAGGCTAAGGGAGCAAGGCCAATATTATGTTGTCACTACAGATGAAGTTGAATAATTATTGTATTTGTGTTTTTGGACTCAAGGATTATATTCTCGTTACAATAATAATGAGATATATATAAGGATTGTACTGCAGTACTTATTGTTTTCATTAATTTTTTAATATGATTAAGGTAATCATATTTTTATTATGTGAAAATAAGAGAAACGTTAATTTGTTTGGGGAATCTGATGTTACAATTGATTTTGGAATTTAGAGTCCTTTTAGAGAAAGTTGGGATATTGGTATTTTGGATAACTATAAAGGTCGAAATGGATTAAGTTGAACTCTGTATAGTATTGTTTAAGGTTAAAAAAATTTTTAAGATTATTTTTGGAATATTATAATACTATATTTTTAGGAAAAGGACAACCAGCAGGTTAGGGTATATCCTGTCGTGTCTGACAAAGCTGCAGGAATCGAATCCAAACCATTCTGTGAAAGGCCTTTCTTACCTACCACTAGCCTACATAAAGTCCCTAGTTATTACAAAATAGTATTCGTAATCAAAATGGTATGTGTTAATATTTAGAACCTTATACAATTATGATAAATAGAATATTTTTGAGTTCTATTACCTTTTGGAGTGAAAGATGGGTTTGTGGTAAAAATTTATTAAAGAATGAACGTTTACATGACGAGTAAGAATATTTCCTTATGTTCTTAGTAAATATCCTAAATAAATTCCTCAACCTTATTAAAAGTAACTTAAAAAAAATGTTGTCGGCTATCTTTTCCAATTGGGGAATCAATGACCGTTTAACCAATCAAAAGTTTGGGATTTTCTTGTAGTTAACTTCTCCTAATCCTGTTTTCTAAAACTCTCCATTAGACCGTGATGGTTTTTTTCTCCTCCATATCCATGTTTTCATATAATCTTAGTATGGGCTATCTCGGGTGTCCTTTGTACTTCTCTTCCATTCTTTTAATGTTATATATTTATTAACCCTATTTCCGATATTGGTTTTCCACAAACGTATTTTCTATTTTCAACCTTTTATTTTCAAAGAATATTTTCAAATTTCAGGGACACAATTTATTGGAGGGGAAAATGTTACACCCCAATCTTCCATGGTACGATTCTCTTTCAATAATGAAATAGCTTTCATTGTATGCAAGATTGAGATTCTAACACACCGCGACCAATCAAAGTAGTTGTATGAATAGTAATACCCGCCTTTTGAAATTATATAAATTTTATAATTCAAAAAGGACATCATTTTTTGATTCGTAATATCAGAATTAGCCTATGTTGATTTTTTTTTATTTTTTCGAGAAGTTCCAATTTTTGATTAATAGTGAAAAATACTTAAAAACAACTTTTTTGATCAAAATAACATATTGTGTTAAATTATACTATTGAGTGGTTTTAAAGTAAAATTATAATATACTTTTACCATTTTATCTAATGGTGGCCATTAGAATTAATTTCACTTTGAAATTGGACATAAACAGTTGTCAATCTTTTGATTGATATTCATTCTTAAAAACACACTATTTGTTTTGACAATGGGTATTAATTATAAAAATAATTAATGAAAATTTTATGTTTTTGATTTGGTAAAATAGATTTAATTTTTGAATTTGGAATATCAAATATAGCTTAGAGTTAATGTTTTGGTATTTTTCTGAAAAACATAGATTTTTGATAAATAGTGAAACCACTAAGTGGTAGTTAATGAACTGATTTTTCGTTTAAATGAAAATTTACCACCTTTGTGATTTGAATTTTAAAAATCAGACATATATCATTGTCATTAGAAGTAAATTGTGGTTCAATGGGATTAAAATAATTTTTGGTGAATAGTAACTTTTAAGTTTTATTAATCGCGATTAAAGGTAATTATTGTAATTCAAGTTAAATATAATGATATAATAATTTGAAATTTCCTTTACACCTGTACTACACTTACTGGATGAGTCGTGGCTGAAAAATACAATCCATGGGTCAACTTGGGGGCCCTATGGAGCCACTAGGTTACGAAAATGACATTAATTACTTTATATTTAAAGTAAAAAATAAAAGTGTCACAAACATGTATTATTTTACTAAAACAATTTTTACATGGGGTTATACAATTCATATGTTTGACTATAAAACGTCATTGGAAAGATAAATATATTTACACATCATGGTATTTTTTTTTATTTTTTAGACATTAAATAAATTAAAATTTTTATGACTCCATGATGATGCAGCGATTACGTCATTAATTAATGATTTAAATAAAATCAAAAGATAATGTAAAATCTAAGACTTACACTTTTCAAAAACCTATTGGATTAGAAGATTTAGAACCCTTATCACCTTACCTGAGAAATATATAATTGTTGGACATTTGAAATCGGAAAATCACATCATAATAATGTAACAATTCATAACTTTTCAGGAGTGCCCCTCCTCTCCTCTTATAAAAGGCCCCCACCTATACCACCTTATTCACACCATCAAGCCATTTGGCTCGGCCAAACTATTCACAAATACTCTCTCAACTTCCCTCTATTAATCTTAGATGCCTCAATTTGGGCCCAAGTCTTCCCAAGGAAGCCTTTGGCTCAAATAAAAAAGAGTTACCTGATTTAAAGGTATTGTCTCACTTGTGTTCTTTTGTTTTATTTTTCTTCTCCAACCCCCTAAACTATTTTTATTCCTCTTTTTTGTAACTCCAACAGTATATTAAATATACTAGGATGTTGTTATGAGATTTATTTATTCTAAAATTACACAAACCTTTGTCTAATGGTTAAAGATAATATTGTATTTGTGGTTGGTGAATTACTTCCTCATGAAATGATGATTGTTCAATATTCTTTTAACTCATCTCATGGTGACCATTATGATGACACTATTTCTCTATATGATATATATTATGATTATTTTTTCTTTATTATTTTTTATTTTTCTTTTATGGAATACCATTATGATTTCCATTATGGGTAAACGTGATAATTTAATTTTAGGAAGTGCGGACTACCGCCCCCTCAAAGTGATTTGAATCATTAATGCCATATGTGGGACATATAAAGGATAGAGTTAATGATATTATATATGATATTATACTAGAAGTATAATATACGTTTATATCACAATTATTTCATTCCATTAAATAAGAAATATAAATGAAAGTAGCATTCATGCGTACATACGGCTTACCGTCTCCATGAACAGTGCATTTCATTTCTTACCTCTAAATGTTATGTAATATTATTAATTCTTGTATCTATGGGATATATATGATATATATGATATCTAAATCTTGAATATAATTATGGAGATAATGGATATTCTACCACACAAACAACCTTTAATTATAAGAAGTTTATTATTGACTCAAGTACCAAAGATTGAAAAAACGACCATTATTAACTAAAATGACTACAGAATTATCATAACATGGTAATAAGTGATATAAATGAGATAATTAACTTGAAAAAGGTTCTTAGTAAAGTATATATTATCTCCAGTTTATTATTCAGGAGATTAAATAACTATCGAGTCATGTTAGACACAAGACAAGGGACTTCGTCTCAGTCTCCTTTCATTGAGGCATATTTTGTTTTATACACAACTTTATTTTATACGTTGTATAAACCCCATTCACATTGAAATTTATTCAGAAGGAATATTTTTTATCTTAAGAGTTTCTAAATGACAAATGGGAATGTATTTTTGTCATACGTATGTGGCGACAATGACATCTCCACCACCGTGACCATTATTTGAGTTTCAGGTTCCTCTACAAGCCATAACTTTTTCTAAATGAAAAATAAATACCATGTTTTAATTTTCTTATATTTTGGTATTGAAAAAGGGTTTTATTATATCAATGTGTTGTATTGATATCTTCTGATTTAAATGTAGAAATGTTGTGTTTCCTTTATGCATGTTTTATGTGATATGATTGTATTGTGGTTTATTATATGTTTAAACCTTTTCATATAAGGAATGAACTGGAATTAGTAAGTGACGGGTGGAGCCCGCTATTTCTCTTTGATGCATCGGTAGGTCTCATGAGACAAACTAGTGTCTTGGCACGAGGGCTTAACAAAATTTTATTTGTAGTCTTGGCACGAGGCCTTGGCTGCACGGTTATGATAGTCTGTCATTATGAATTACATCATTATGAAAGTGGTTATTGATGTTGCATGTGATTATTCGACTAGTAGAATATCCATGTGAATAAGTATATGGCATTATTTAATTTTATTATTCCCATATTATGATGAATTTCATGTTTAAAAGGCTTTTTTTTAGTTATACAATGCCTTAAATGTGTACGTTTATTTATGAAAGTTTCCGCTATATTGTTATCCTTACTGAGCATCTGAGCTCACCCCTTTCTATGTTTTATTTTTCCCTAGAGGTGAAGAAATATTTTATGACTGACCTGCAGGGATATTATGAAAGGGACATGAGTGTGGACTATGGATAGTATGTTATTGTGATTTTTTACATTATGATGTAATGTAACATTTATGAATGTATCTAGTGTTTCCAAGGTTACTAAACTAATTGGTCATTCGAGACATGTTCTTTTGTGATCATTCCAATGTTATGTAATAATGCACCGTCTCTGGGTAACTGGGGTCGGGGAATTTCAATAAAAGTGATGTGAACATTGATGTAGTGATATTTGAACTTCTATTTTATAAAAATTAGGCTTTAAAATCCAAATACAAGAAGTGCTTTAAAATAAATTATATATTAACCATTACTAAAATTAAAATTTTCAAATATGTGGGTTTAGTATTTTAATTTTTTTCACAATATATTTTTCAATTATTAAAATCCCAACTCAATATTAATACATCAACATTAAAAATATTTTCATTTATAATATATAAATCCTTTTAATCTTTCACATAATAACTTTGACCTCTTTGATCCAATCATATTTTCAATACTTCTTTAATAAATTATTTGTACATGGTATTTATTCTCACCAAATAATTTCTTTATTATTGTTTTCCTTCATGGATAAACATCATGGTAATTTTTATTCTAGTGATGAATACTTATAATAATAATTTTATGATGAAAACAATTTTTCATGAGATTCACTAAACTAATTTAAAAATTAATTATCAATCATTGTTTTCATTGATGAACGATTTATTCACTAAAAATAATTGATATCACAAAAACAGTATCGATTCAAGAAAACCACAAAAATAAATGAAATTTGGTCAAATAATTCTATTTATTGTATTTATTTTTATTATGTTTCTAAAATATTTTGTTATTTTTTCATATTTTCATTGAAGATAGTATTATCTACCAAAACATAGAGAATTCCAAATTTAAACAGTGAAAAATTTTGATCTATTTTTTTAGAATTACAACCATTCAAATAAAATATTGTGAAATAAACTATGCTGTTATATTCATAGTTACAATGTTTAATTATGATTTTTTACTAAAAATGGTTGGAAATATATATTTTAACATTAGACATCATTTTTTGTAAAACTGTTGTGAAAATATATTTTTTATGTTTCTTTTAATGTCACATTTTTAGAAAACCCATCGTTAAAATAAATTATTCAATATGACATTTGACATCAAAATGTTATCATTTTAATTTTTAGCATTGGTTTTTTTAAAAAAAATACATCGAATGACCCACTATTAACTTTAGTTAAATAAAAAACTGTTAACAAATGTTAAAATAACATAACTAACACAATATAACCTTTCTCTACTAGTGTAACTTTGATTTGAAAAATCACTTCCCAAATCACTCAATAAACTATAATTTATAATCTATAGATTTTGGGTCATCTAAAATTTCTGAATCACAAAAGAATGATTATAAAATCCCATAATATTATTTTCATTTAAAATGACTACTACATTTGATAGAGTTCACCACATGCAACCAAAAATATATGTAAACCATGAGATAATATTATTTAAACATGACTAATATCTCCAATTACTTACTTATAAGGATATAAAAAGGAATTACCATTTTATCGAACATTTATAAAAAATATTTATTTAATTTAAATAATCAATTAAATGAAATAAATTTTTAGATTCATATAATGGTTTTTACATTGGGATGTTAAAGAATAAATTCATTTTATACCTTGAGAACTCGTTCTTCATAAAAATGGATTATATGTATTTTAGAAAATAACAATAAAAATTTATATCACCCATTTTTAGGACTATTATTTTAAAAAATAAACATTATATCTGAATTCATCATCGCAAAATTATCTTACTGTGGATTTCTTATATTTTAGGAAATTCATTATCTATTGGTGAATATTATGAAATATCAATTTTATAACTTCAATCACTTTAGAGGTATTATAATGATATAAAAATAGATTGATCATTTATTAAACTACTTTTTAAATACTAAATATTTTTTATAGATGAAATATAATTAATAATAAATATAATTTCAAACTTATAAATATTTTATAAATATTTTGGAAATCAATGTTTTTCTGAGAAAATAACTATATTTGTAAATAAATATTCCAATTAATTCCATTAGAATCAACATTATACTTAATTTTTATTTTTTAAAAATTATTTTAATACTAAGAAAAATCTTTTTTCTAAAAATTGTTTTCATTATATTTTATAAAATTATATTAAATTGCTGTTATTCAAGAAAAAAATAAATTCATGAAAATTTTATTACATGTTTTGAATAATGATAACTAATATTATCTAAATGTTTGACGTCATTTTTATCATAATGAATAGTGAAAACGTGTTACCATTGTTAGAGATAAAATTATTTTAGAGGGAGTAAAATTATTAGATAATTTTAAAATGAGACTTAAAGTTTTATACATATAATTGGCTGCAGTTATTTCAAGATTGTTTTATCATACCTCTAATTTGTATCAATTTTTTGGTACATTCAGTTTAAAAATAATTTATACTATTTAATTCTATTAATAAATTGAATGTGTGTCCTTAGACTCACTTATAAAAGGGATCCTTTTCATCTACCTTATTCAAAATATTTTAGCACTATAGCACCAAACAATACAACCAAAAATCATACTTATATTCATTATATTTTTTTAGCTTCAAGCTTTATCCTAATTCCATCCCATGTGGTCTTAAGGTGAAATCCAGATGAGGATTCTAAAAAAATATATAATCACTGTTGTCACTCTATAAAAGTTTATTTCTTACACTACAATGTCTAAATATATTGTAAAAAACCTAGAATAATGAATCCATTATCATAAATATGGATATATGTAAGTAGGAAGATATGAAAACCATTTTTCCCTTTTTTTATTCCAATGTAAACTAAAAACATCATTTCTGTGTTTTCATGAACTACCATCTCAAAATAATAGTGTAATTTTCTTCTCATAACTAATTTACATGGATAGTTATAGAGATTGGTATAATGAATATATTTGAATTCTATGAAATAATTAATATTCATGAAATATACAATGTGATTTTCCTTCCTAACCATCCAACCTTTAAAAAAGGTTACATTTCTCATGCATACATTGACTACCACCTCCACACAATGGTTCCATTCATTCTTAATATTTGAATATCATTGATGATTCATAATATGTATAAATAAATATATGTGATATTTTTATCATTATTATAATTCTAGATATAAAAAAATTATAATTAATATGTAAGGACCATGTCTACATAATGGAAACATACATATAAAAAAAGTTCATGCCCAAAATGATAATAATAATGAAAGATTATTTTTGAATGGGTGAAAATCTATAATAATAAAATCAGGTATCATATTATACTTATGAATATAAATATGATATATAAGTATAATAAATTAAAATTTATTATATGGGAGTCTAATATAACTTACCCTCCATGTAAAACCTAAGGAAATGGTTTATTTCACGATATGACCCCTATTTATGATACATTAAGATTATTTTTATGTATAGGAAATTTATAAACATTATATATTAAACAAATATTAGTTTATTATCTCTTTTTAGTAGTGGAAAATTTATATTTCCCATTTATTTTTCCTCTCAATATGTACTTAAATGTCTGAAATAATGTTCTTAAGGATTCTGACATTTTTTCCGATCATTTTAGAAATAATTTTCTTCCATGTGAACAATATGATAATAATTTTTCATTAATGTATTTACAATTCTATAATGATTTATTAAATTCATTATTACCCATGTATATTTTTCTAAACTATTTAAAATAAATCTTCAGGAAATTTTTCTAAAAAGTTACTTTTTAGAAAAGCTTTGATCAGAATCTCACTTTTAAGTTTACGACATGAACAAATATTCATTCAATAATGACAATTATTTTCCTTAAAAGTTCATTAAAAATATTTCATAGTTCATTTAAGAGGTATTTTTTCTAAATAATCAATTCATTATTAGGTTTTTAAAATGTGATTTCATAATAAAAAATATATTTTCTTACTAAAATGTTACACTGATATTTTAAAATATTTTAATCTAATTTTGAATCATTTTATGAATATTATTATTTAATGGGATATAATGTAATGATAACATCCACCAAATTTATTTAGATTCAGTTGGATCATGTTTATCAAGACACATAATGGAGAAAAGTTTAATATTCTATATTATAGTTTTTCCAAATAAATTTTTATGTTGATTAAATATTGAATTATTATTAATTTAGTTCATATGTATAATGAATTGGACAAAGTATTTGTTAGTTTCACAAAATTATATCCCCTAAATTCATCAGTTGGTCTCATGATACAAACTAGTTTTTGTAAGTGGGATACAATTTACATATTTATGTATAATGTACTTAGATAAGGTCTTGATGGTAATATTATGATTTTTGACACTGTGAATTATAAAATTATTAAAACATTATACTTATTTCTGGGATTAGTTATATTGTTATGTCATCCATTAATATATTCCCATTAGATATATTAGTTATATAGAATATTTGATTATTATTATTATTTTCTGACAAATTATTCATGCACAATTAATTATATGAGTGATTATGTATTACAACTTCCCCTACTAATCACCAATGCTCAAAATTTATTCTTTCCCCCTTTACTTAGGATACCAAGAATCAATATATGGTTTATTTAGGATATATAATAGATAAAATAATAATTTTTTAAAGATAATATTAATTTTTATTTATTTTTTTTAAATGTAATCTAAAAATCATGGAGGTATATATTATCCCAATACTAGTAAATTATTTGATCTATTTGGATGTAAACCCTTATATCTTTTTCCAATGTAGTAAATTGACCAATTTTTTAGGGTTATGGGTGTAGGGATGTTATAGATTATATTATAGGTTGTTTAGTATAATCCTTTGGAACTTCTTTTAGGGAAACATATATTATAGAACATTAAACAATGTATGGATATGAGGATATGTCTATGTTTAGATTAATATCATAATGTTTTGTTAATTTATATATCTTGTTGTTTTTATGAAAAATAAATCTTTTTCTATATACTGAAATGTCTATTGGTTTGATAATTGATGCACCTATGGGTAAAAACTGTTAATTGGGTGTATTGGGTATTGACGTCAGCTTCACTAGTGCATTATTAGTCATCCTAAGACTAAATACTATGATAAACCCTCATATGGTATATTCCTTGGTGAACTGACATATTGTTTATTAACCATTATGAAAATTTTGAATATATTTTTTTGGTTTTAACATATCCCTATGGTTATTATACTAATCTGATTATATATGAATAAGTGTTCAATTTATATTAAGCATTGGACAAGATTTAAAATAATACCTTATAATTTAATTAGATAATGAGTATATTACATTGTACAGTAATATCTCCAAATTGTATGAAGGGAAAAATTTCAACCCCCGTAATAAATGTTTTTTTTCTCTTATGTGTAATCTTACAATTATTTGTTGATATTCATCACATTATGGATATATTTTGACAGTTGGATGAGGATATGACAAATAACTATTCCATTATGGAATGAATTATTTCTTAAAAATCCGATTAAGTAATGTTTTACTATTGCGTATGGTATAAACATCCATCCATTAATGGAAATACTAATCAGTTAATACTTTAATTATGGATCATGTTGCTTAAAATAATATTTCTAGCCATGAGATGTAATGAAATACAAAAGAATAATCTGGTAAGTGTGTTATTAATGGAATATGTTGATCAATAGTGGTTATTGATTCAATATAAAATAGTGGGGGTAGAGAAATCATATTGAATAACTCTTATGGAAATCTTCATCAAAAAATAATTTTCACATTAGAACTAAGTTGATATTGATGTGTATTTCATCAATATTAGTCATAAAGAAGCTGATTTTTTGTGGAGTATGAGGAAAATTTTACATTTTTAGAAATGAATTATATGGAAATCATTCATAATCCAAAAATATTGATTGATTAAGTCATTAATATAATATGGAATTCTACCAAATAGAACTACACTCTTTGACATTTTTATTACATTTTGATATTGTATCAAGTGAAATCAGGGTTGAGAAATATTTTTTTAGGACATATATTTTCAATAAATGTTAATAGAATAATATTATGATAGTGAACCAATGAAAAATAAATATAAAAATGAAAAAAAGGGATTGATAAAACCTCCACCATGTTATAATTTTGAAAATAAACACACCAGTATACACATCAATGGAATGGTAGTTTGCTTCAGTTGTGGATAGAAAGACCATAATTAATGTGAATCTAATTTAATGAAATATGATTCCATTACCTTTTTTTAATATAAAGATATGGGGTATTAAAAATATAAATTCTCAAAAAACTTAGGAAATTTACAATAGAAAAAAGGATAAATTCGTAGCTTATTCAGTTACTATACCTATTGTTGAAATCCTTTTTATTTATATTGTAGGCACTTGGATTATAAACTTTTGTGCTGACTGAATCTAGATCTACAAACAATTTTCTTTGATGTATATTTAATAATAAATTGAATCTTTGAGAATGTAATTTATATTCAATACACCTACTGAGAATATTATTTTAGTATAAACCAATTTTTTATATACTCTTTTCTATGACATAATCCAAATTCTTTAGGGTTTTATTTTTTATGTATTTTTAAAAAATAATATGAAGAATAAAATAAACATGGTGAAGTAATGGTATTATAATTTTTAGAAAAATGTAAAATATAATTTCATGGGATTTCATTGTTAATATTTTTAAAATTACTTTATTAATTCATTTTAAAAATGTTTATATATATTGATCATTATCATTACATGTTTAAAACATTTATTAGATTAATGAAATAAAATATCATTATTTTAAGGATTTTATTATCAATAAAATGATGAATTTCATGATTTAGGTATGTAAAAAATCATCATAGTAATTCATTATGAGAATCAGTTGTGCAAACTAAAAAAAATAATCAATCAAAAGAAAATAATAACATAGAAAGATTAAAATAATCATGTAACTATATATTCATATAATTTAAATAAATCAAGAAATGATAGAAAAATATATCATGAATTCTATGGAATGTATCAATTAATTATGAAGTTATTAATATAGGATTTTTTTTTCAAATTGAATTATTATGAAGGTAGATATGTGGTTTAATTTTCAAATAATAAGTTCCCTATTATTATCCTAGAAATCAAAAAAACATTAATAAGTCTATTAAAATTAAATGATCTGCTCCGAATGAATTAAATTTTTTAGGAAATAATATAATAAGGAAGACATGTTGTTACACCCAAATATTTTATTTCTCTATCAAATTAATCCTATGATTGATTGTATGAATCACACATTAACCTCAATATAATTAAAAACAAAGTAATATTATATAATTATGAGATTTATACAATAGTCATTTATTTTATGATTGTGAATATTATTAAATGATATATAAAATATATTTGTAATGTATTTAATTAATAAATATAATAAAATTAATCAAAAAAACAAATATTCCTTGCATTTTTTTAACTATGAAAAGTACAATAATAAATTTATTTCATGTCAAAAGAATAAATTCATTATAAAAATAGTTTCTAAATATTTTATGTGAAAATAATTATAATTTATATATTTGATTTTTATATATTATTATTTAAAGTGGTTATCATTTCTGAATATATAATATAAGAATTATTGTATAGTGAAAATTTTAAATTCTTACAAGATAATTGATATTTCGATGAATAGTAAAAAATATCAATTTTACAAATACTTCCACCTTTATAAAATTACAATTATATTCGAATAAGATGAAAATATATTACAAGTTATTACTTGACCAAATATAAATTAAACAAATAATACATTTCTTATGAAAATATATTGTAAAACGTGGATATAAATTCTATATATTTGGGAAATCTATGTCATGGTTTTTTTCAATAAAAAATTGTATTCAGTTGTTCGCTTATAGTGATGAATTTTCAGGAATTATTTCTTTTTTTTGTTTTTTTAAATCCATAAAAATTATATCTTAATTTAAAATAATAAAATTAATTCTATTATAACTGACATTGTACATTATTTTTCTTTAAATAAATTTGCACTTATAAGAGACCTTTTTTAAAAATTGTTTTTATTTTGTGTTTTTTCACATATATTAATATAATTTGTTTCACTTTGTTCAAATTTTTTCCTCTAAAATGGATTCCACATTTTTAATAATCAAAATTATTATTATAGAATATGTTTAGGGAAATATTTTATAATAATGAATAGTAAAACATCAAAAAATATGTTACCAGAGTGATAGTAAAAATGTGTTCCTTGGGGGATTAACCTAAGTGATAATGCTAAATATTCTTCCTAAGAATATCTAAATCCTATTAGATGATGTTTTTTGACCCTATCTTATCATAAAATTTATTTCAATGTAATTTTATTCCGTATCATAAAGATAATTACTATATTTTATTAAAATCATTTATTTAAATGCATGTGTTTTTATAACGTAACATATATAATGACACCTTTTCTCCCCCATTATTCAAATAAATAATCTCTTGGTATCATTCAAACCTTACAAAAATTCATTCTATATTATTTAAATTCATTATTGTACTTATAATTTTCACCTAGGAATATCATATAAGGCAGAATGATATAATCTAAAGGAGGTCCAATAATGAGTAGTTAATCCTTTTTATCAAATCTTCAAATATATATATATTATTATAATTACTATAATTCAATTTTACTCTTAATAACATATTGTCTCCAATATCATCATCATACTGAAATTACACTATAATTATTAGAAAACTGTTTTCCACCTCCATTTCATCCAATTGGATATTTAATAATCACACATGCATAAATAGGATGTACATTCTCAAAGTAGTGGAGAAATTAATTTTTATAAAGGTGAAACTGATGAACATATGTTATATTTATGATATAATAATTATTTTTTAGAAATAATATGTCATTTTCTTCTTACCCTTCCGGCTGAAAAAATGAAAAAATTTATCATGCGTACAAGTAGACTACCACCTCTACTAAGTGATGTGATTAATTTTTTCATGTCCAAATATGAAGAATGATTTTAATTATTAATATAATAAATATATATTATTTACAAATTTTTATTAATATTCCATAAATAATGTGACCATGATCATTATAGAAGGACAATATATTCTGAATCGAAACATACATGAAATATGATGTAGTTACACCTGAAATAATGATTATAATGAAATATTATTAATGAATATTTGGTAGATAAGTATCATAAAAACATATGTGGAATTGTAATTATGAATATGAATATTTATATAAGTACACTATGTTTAAATATATATTTCATGGGAAAAAATCACTTATAATGTTTTCGGACATATGGTACAGGTTTATTTCTCAATCTATTCCTTATTCATGATTGTTTATGTTTATGTTCCCCTTGGGTTAATTATATGATCATTATATCATAAACCCCATATATTTTATTACACTCTGATTATTCTTATAAATAAAATTTTTTCATTTTTTTCTATCATTAAGAACTCAAAAGTTTAGAAAATTTTTTTATGAGAAACATTGTATTCGGTCATGAATCATTCTCTTCCATATCCATATTTTCATTAAAATATTGTAACGTATTTTTTCCATATTAATTAATGATATATTATATTTATTTTTATACATTTTTTGAAATTATATAAAATTTATTAAGTTTAATATTCCACTAATATTCTAAATGAGGTAGTTTTTAACAATGGTTTGAAGGGAATATTTTTTTAACATTTACCAAATTATTATATTATCCCACTATAATGAATATTATTTTATATTAATATTCCTTTATATTTTTCCATGTTTTTCTACAAAAAATTACATCTATTTTTAAAAAAATTAATTATAAAATAAGTGATTTCAAATTAAAAATTTAATTGTCCTCAATAAATTTTCAATTGATCATGACAATTAATTATTATATAGTTCACCAGCCTTTTATGAATATTATGAATTAAAAGGGATATAATCAATTGATTCCTTTCAAAATATTATATTTGGTGTCTTATGATCATTTTTATGAAGTGATTGAGTGGGAATATTTGTTTATTGTTTATCACTAATATATTATTCATGCTCAATTTATTCTTGGATGGATTCTTTTATACACATTCCTTTACTGTACATATTATCTCACCCTTTATTATGATTTGGTTTACCCTATATACCAATAAGGGATCTATGATACATTTAAAGGATACTCTATAATAAATAATAATTTTCTCACATTAATTTGATGTTTTATTTCATTTTTCCAAGTGAAATTTGAGTATCATATATCTATTAGTTCATCCAAGACTACTAAAATAATAAATCATTCATGATATAAAAAAGTATATTATTTACCATATTACTAAAGTAACCACCATATATAGGTTATAGTAATTTGAGTTTTAGATTAATCATTTTTGAAATAGACCTCTTCCAAGTTGAAATGTAATATTCTCAATTAATACTATTTTAAATATTTTTCTCTTGTACTTCTTCAACACCTATATATAAAAATAAACCTTGTTGAAAAAATTAAATCATTATAATTGGTAGACTAAAAATTAATTTTTTCTATTATATAACCATTTTACAACATCCCACATTCATTCGGAAAAATTAAAACATTTTTTGGGATACCATAGGACTATTAACTTCATAAAGGAAACAATTCTTTTTTTATATTTTAAATGTAAGGATGCTAAAAAATTATTTAATTAATTATTATGATATATATATATATCTTTATTATGATCATGATTTTAGAAACCATTTCTTTTTTTCCTTTCATTATATGTAAATAGGGACATATCCTTAGTGTATGCTCTGACTACCACCATCCCAAAAGTAATATATTTTGTTTTTAATCTATTCATTTATTAATTATAAAAACTCATAAAAGAATATTAAAATTCTTAAAAACATAATTATAAATCATGAAAAAATATTTTTAACCATACACTCCAATATATAATAACTTCTTGTTATTTGTGACTATTTAACCTCCCATATAAACAATGATATAAATTTTTTCCATGGATGATTATGGAAAAATTTATAATTTTTTAATTATATATTAATTAGATTTTAATGTTTATATTATGGTTTAAGGAATATTTTATATATATATTACATATTCTTCTAAAACAACCCTTTTTATTAGTTTTAAACTATTAAAACCTGATCATCACCTATTTTATCATCATGAAGAAAACTAAAATAATTATTATGTGAAATTTTCAAATTATAAAATATTACAAAATATATATTCCAAGACTTATATTGACCTTATAATGATGAAATTTGAATCAATAAACATGAATAAATTTCACCATTATGAACATACTACTAAATATATAATCAATGATAATAATATTTGGTGATTAAAATAAAATATTAAAAAACACAAAAATTATAAGGAGCTTATAAAAACTTATTTTTAAAAAGTGTATATCTTTAAAGATTGTTATATAATATGATATTAAGATAGGTATTTTTTATATAGAATCATAGTTAAATTTGTATAACTATGATTAATGGTTTGGGTTTTCACATCCCAATTTTGACTATTGATATCTACTTTTTATTCATAACATGTTCCCTTTCTATGATAAAAATAATTCATTTGGATGAATTTTTAACCAGTATGTCATGATTTATAATGGATTGAGAAATCACAATTTGGTTATACCATTCTGGGTTTCTAATATGAATGTTGAAAATGTAACATATTGTTTTTTGACTTAGTTTTCAATATATTTGGGTCTTAAACTATCATTTATAACAATAGTTTTCAATGTCCCCTTTATACTATTTATTTATTCAACAAGGTAACCCCTATTTTTTTAATTTTTGGAAATTATTTCTTTAAATAAAAAACTTCATTATTGGTTGATTTATTCAGAAATGTTACTATATTGTTAATCTTAATACCCCCATCATTTTAAGAGATTTTATCCTACACATCTATTTATTTATATCTTTCCAATGTTTTCCTTTAATATTTTTGAACCCAAATATTTCTATTCTCTAGTTATTCTCATATTTTTTTCATATCCATTTTCAATAGATTGGATTAATATCCATTTTAATGATGTAAGATTTAACTAAGGTTTTTAAACATTTAAAAATCAAATTTTACAAGGGATCGTATTTTTCCATCAATAATATATTTTTTAAAATAAAAAAATATTATTTTGTAAGATGATTTTATAGGATAAATTAGTAAAAAAATTATTTTTAAAATAGAATTTTTCTACGGAAAATGTTAGTTTTTGTGTTTTCCTATTTAACAATAAATTAAATTCTACAATATTATATTTTTGAATTTCAAAAAATGTATTCAAAAAATTTTAATATGTGGGTCCAAATTTTATAAATAGGTACCTTTTATTTATGTCCATTATGTATAATAAACATAGTATTTTTATTAATAAGGTATAAGGTAAATCTGATTTTTTAGGCAATAAATAAAATGATAAGATCCGTTAAATTACTAAAACACTTTACTAGATCATATTTTATGAGTATATATCAATCATCAATATCCAATGGTCCAAATTATGTCCTTTTGAGGACACATGGATGAGATTATGACTATGTTAGTATTTTAATTAAAGAAAAGTCAAACATGACATGCTCTTTTTTTAATTAGTGTAATACTTTTCATATTGTTTTATTTAGAGGATATGTTAAATTATAAATATTATTTTGAATTTTAAAGGCTAAAATTAATTAAATTAATTTATTTTTATGTATTTGTGATGAAATAAATACCTTATATACTTAATCAATGTGGGGATGTAGTTATTCAATTCATTGGGAAATCAAATAAACGATAGTAAAATTATTAAAATAAAAATATTCTTTGATAAATATTGTGATAAAATAATTTTCTAAATGACCATAACTTGTTTAGGATATAATTAAATATTTATTTTATATTTTATATATTATATTGGTGTTATTAATTTAAATGTAATATATAGTTTTAAAAAATGACATTATGGATATTTCTACAGTAATTATTATTTCATTAAATGATATAAATTTCATAAGAACATAAAAGTTTTTAACATGATAAGAATAAGTTTTAAAATTTTAATCATGATATATTTAAGGGAATTTTTAAATTTTATAGTGACTCTATTGACCCCCAAAATGTAAAAATCCAAGCTGTCATGGCAAGAGTTAAAGGGGTTAAAAAAGGGTTAAAACAAAAAAAAATAAGGGTATAAATATGATAAAAAAGTGTCCAATTTTTATTGTAATTAGTTTTTACAAACGATAATAATATTATTTTATAAATTTATTGCATTTTATAAAATTTTAATTAAAAATAATTTATATTATTTTATTATTCTGATAAATTATATGAGTGCCCCTCACATGTCTTATAAAAGATAAACTCTTAATCAAATTTCAATAAACATAAAAATACTTCTTTTTCTACGAATTTCATCAAAAATACCTTAAAATAATCCCTCCATTCATTATATAGGTATTTTTAATCATAATGCCTATCTTATAGGTCATAAAATGTAATGAAAATGTGGATTTTCCAAAGAAACGTTATTGTTATTATCTTCGTGTTTTAGTTTTATGTATTCATCCACATCCTTGAAAAATTATTCAACCATGATAAAATAATAAATATAGTATCCTATATATATAATGATTTTTTTATTATTATAGTGTAATTACCAATATTAATATTCGATTCAATAAATTTGTAAAACAAATCATTTTTTGGGTGTTTGTCAGACTACTATCTTCTGAATGGATGTAATTCTTTTTCCATCACTTCCCTCAAGACGAGTTATAAAAAATAATTAATGATTATATATTAATTTCGGAACATATTTATATTTTTTAATATATAATATATCATTTAATTTCCCCACCTTTCCATCCACTATTAGATGATATCATCTTTTGGTCATACATGGTGACTACCACTTTCACGATGTGTTGTGATTTGGTTTTCATCACCACGTCACATTGTTAATATATATAATTATAGTTAAATAAGTGATATTATATTTATTATGTTATTATAATTATTTAATTATAAAATATTAATTACCTTCATTACATAACAATATTCAAAAAATTGAATCGTTACACATCCATACATACACACTACCATCTCCATTATTGTAAATTGGTTCTTTTTTTCATAAACATTATAATTGGTGGGATTTAAATGAATAATTCATGTATAAAAATGATAAATATTTCATGGATATTATTATGGGTATGAATTAATTCTTTCATTTATGACCATATTAAACCAACCAAATTCATTTTAGCCTTATGTAGTTAATATCATCAATACATTGGATGTGACCATAAATGAAGAAGTAATTATATATAACATTTATATAACTAACATAAAATGAATAATGAACATCAAAATGGTTCTTAATAAAGTATACAAATAAACTATGATTATTATTCATGAAGATAAATAATGTACGTGATGATTTAGAGTTATGGTATGGGACTTTATTCTAATAAACCACATTTCATGTTTCTTTTTGAACTATTTTTACAAAAGTCAAAAGGTACCTATTTTTTAATATACCACAAGAATGGAATTTTTTCCATCATGATGTATTAATGATTTAATATTAATATTACATTTTTCATAGTTATTTTTAATGAAAATTGATTCTTTATTATTTTTTATGTTTTTATATATTAAAAATGGGATTTTAATTAAAAATATATTTCGATGTCGGATGTGTTTTTAACATTGGTTTCAATGTTTTTTATAGGGTTTTATTCTTATTATGGTACTAGAAAATTATTTGTGGTGTTTTGAGCCCCATTTTAGCTCATAAGTGAGCACATTATAGAATGTATGTTCGGTAAACCTGGATAGAACCAGTTGAGCCCATTATATAATACATGATGGTTGAACTGAAATAGTGTTCTAATGGATTAGGTTGTCTAGAAGAGGATGTTAAACACATGGTTATTCCATTTTTAATAGTTATTGTAATATTGAAATGTAAATGATGTTCAAAGGAACCTAAATGAGTTTTCTAGTCATGCTAATGTGTTTTCAGGGAAATTATCTGATTTAAAAATATAATTTAACAATCTTTTTCCATGTAGAAATGATATTTTTCCAAAAAAATGTGTGTTTTTATGAAATGGTTTATCATGGGTTTTCATATTATTCACCAGAATAAATAATTTCTTTTGATTATGTCCCATAATGATATAGTATTCACGTCCCATTTATTAAAAATATGATGCATTGGGTTTATGGATGGATAATGAAAATAAATAAGTTATTTTTATAGTCATGATGATTTTTCATGAAAATAAGTCATGTTTTGTGTAAAAAGTTTCACATTGTGAAAAAAATGGATAATGAGTATAAGTTTATACTTTGTAATATATGATTTATTATGTAGGATTTTTGACCTAATTATTAAATAATTAAAACGAAATTGATCCTAGGGATTGTAAGAATGTGAATTATAATTTAGATACACTAGAAGATATAATTATTAAGGGGTTTTCTTTACCATTGGTATTAGAGTAGGGTCTCAATAACTTTATATATTAGGATTCTTTCAGGTGTGGAAACATAATGAGTTACAATTACAATCATGGGTTTATAATTTAATGGTTATTAAAATGTTAAATTTCCAAGACACCCATTTCACACCATTAATTTATGAATTTATAAGGTTATTAATGATATTTTTAGTGACAATTTTTTAATGTTGATATGGGTTATTTCATATTGGGATTTGAAATAAATTTTATTAGAAAACCTTAAAGGTTAAATAATTTATAAAATGTTGCATATTGTATGGGTATTTTTTCTTGTGTTCCCCACATTTATTTGAATTTCAAAAGAATGATATTTGTACAAAAAGGACAACCCACATGTCAGGGACAACCCAATGCATATAGTAAGCTCGTAATATATTAACCAACAATCGAAGGGAAACTATTGTTCACCCTAACCAATGTCCTATATTAAGTCTCAGTTAGTATGGAATTTTATTTTTATTTAAATAATTTTATTAATGAAGAATAATATCGTTATTGGAAAATTAATTTATTCATATAGAAAACATTCAAATTTTAAATTCATTTGGTGATTAGTTGATTAATATTATTTCCAAAGAAGATCACTTTAATTTTTGGAAAAATTATAGAATTATGTTAAATTATATGGGATTTTTTTGGGAAATAAAGGATGATTTATATTTAGTAAGTATCTATGTTTCTATTATGGATTTATAGTGATCCAAGTTATTTATGGAAATTTTTGTCAAATTATTGATATTATTTGTGTAGGGAATGAACATTTAAGTATGATTCTTCAAGAGTAATTGATTTTATTTAGAGATAAATATTAAAATTAACAATTTAATGAAATGTGACCAAACCCCTCTAATTGTTGGGTTTTAATATCAGTGTAGACTATTTATGAGGAATTTTATGGATTGTTTTTTATTGATTGACTTGTATTGAAATTTGGGTACTAGCACTAAATTTTAGAAAATTATTTTGTTTTCCACACCTAAAGATTTATTCTTTTTTGTGAATTACCAATATCATACTAATCATTTTTATTATTGGTATTGTTTAAATATTGGAGTAATCAATTTAAAATCATTTGTTTAATTTTTGGCTCGGTTGATGTTGGTTCTAATTATTCAGGAATGAAAAAATTATCACGAAAACACATTTTTTGGAGATAAAATGATATTGTTGTAGAAATTAATTAATGGTTGATATTCTACTTTTTAATTAAGTATATTTCCTCATGTTCCTATTATAGATGTTAAAGTAATGGCTCATATATATGAAAATTATCTTGAATAATGAATGATGTCAATTTATTTTTCTTACTTTGAAATCAATATCCTTTTAACCCATCAAAAATTTATAATTTTGTGATGTATATCCTTTTCATAACATTTTCTTTCTCACACTCCATAAGTCCCAGGAGTTTCTTTTCTCTCTCATCCCACTTATGTTTATCTACTTTGATACCTAGTATGTGTTACTCAAGATGATCTTATAACTTCCATTTACTCTATATTTAAAGTGAATTTTTTCTTGAACCTTTTTATGATATAAGAATTCAATAAAGGTATTTTGAAAATTCAAACCCAGGTTATCAAGACCGAGTTAAACGTTATGAGAATGAATTTTAAAAATGGTATAGAGAATATGACAACCAAAGTAATGATTTATTAAATCATTTTACTATTTATTATTACTTTTGAATAGTGTAGTTCAATTCTTTTTTTAAATATATTAAGTAGTTCTTAAAATAAAAAATGAAATGGATTTATTAAACACATTTATCATAAGATTTATTTAAACTATTAATTTTAAAATAACATAATTTTAGTTTCAAAAATTAATTTCATATTAAAATTCATAATGTCAAAATTATAATATGATATTTTTGATATTTTTTGGAAAATATTTTTTTTTCATAGAATAGTAATTCATAATGACTTTTCATTCAAAATAATATTTTATTTTAATGTATTTTCAATATTAAATAATTTATTTTATTATTGTTAAACTTTAATTAGTTAATATTTACTTAAGATAACTAAATTATGGTTTTTGAAATGGATTTTATACATGAATTTTGTATAAAAACAAATAATATTTTAAAAAGTGATTTGTTTAAAAAAATTGATTATCATTGTATTTTTCCAGTTTAATTTTAAATTAAATTCTAAAAATTTTATGTTTTGAATTTAAAAAAAAAAATTACACTTTTGGAATCAATGGCTCTAATTTGATTATATAATTTTTTTTTAATTTTTTTTAACATGTATAGTAAACAGAATAATTTTATTACCTTGATAAAGGGTAAATCCAAGAATTTAGGTTACAAAAAAAGTATAATCTCCATTAAATGTACCAAATACTTTACTAAATAATATTTTATCATTATATCTCTACCAAAATCCAACAATTTCATAATTAAAAAACTTTTGGGACTATATATATGAGATTATGACATTTATTGTATTTTATTTTAATAAAAGTCAAACATGTCAATCTATTGTTATTAATAGGTTTTATTTTTTAATAATGATTTATCATTAGGATATGTGAAAATATAAAAATTATGTTCAAATATAAAATATTTTTCAACATCATTGTAATTAATTTTTATTTTTTAGTGATAATGTAATATCCTTAAATCCTAACATAATGCTGACATAATAATAATTCAATTAATGGAAAAAACAAATAATTTATATTAAAAATATTAAAATAAAAAAAAATTAGATAAATAATGTGGGAAACTAATTTAATAGACGATCATGAAATGTTATGGATGTAATAAATTTTGTTCAAATTTTAGAGGTTTTCTTGATATTATTACTGTCAATGTGATGAATGGTTCTAAAAATGTCATTATAGATATTTTTATATACAATAATATTTTTTAAAATAATTTAAAAGTGATAAAAATATTTAAAGCAAAAACTTGTAAATTTCAACAACAAAATTTCTTAAATTCTATGGGATTTTACGAGTACGTAGTTTCTGAAGGCACTTGATTCTGAGGCCTAGTGGGCCCAGAATCAATTTCCAATGTTTAGCTCGGGTACATTTAGTGAATGAACGAGCGATTTTTCTATCTTTTGAACTAGTTCTCGAAATTGAAATCTGAGGGCACTGATGAAACCGCAACGCCATTAATTGCTTAAGAGGACCTTTACAGAAGATGTGTTTGCTTGGGAGGAGATGATAAAAATGTGGATTAAATGAAAAGTGAATAAATTTGTGGTAAAAAATTTATTTCTTTTTCTAATCTGGTTTTACCCAACATGGGGGAGTTAGGGAGGGACCCACTAGTATCCTAACTACCCATGTGAGGATAAATGTATGGTGGGTCCCACACGAGCCCCAACCTTTTAACTTTCCATAGCCCCTTAAACCCTATGGAATTTAATTTGTAACCCTTCCACCTTCTCTCTCTCTCCCTCTTAACTCTTGATAACACACATTAAATAATTAATTGAACCACTTCAATTAGTTAATGAGTGTTTTGAATTCTTAGATTTTGAAATGCATGGAATAAAAAATTAAAATAATTGGCGGCCTTATCTTAATTTTGTTGGCTTGTTGTGTGGGAATTTGAAAAGAGGGCCTTCTGTGAAGGAAGACGGAAGCTCCACCATCTTTGAAGAACTTCATCCTCTCCGTGAAGAATGACACCTCTAAGATTTAGGGCACCGAATCCACGAAGATCAACGACGCACAATCCTTTTCTTCTCTCTGTGACAAAAAGTGGAGACGCTGCTTCCTCCTCGGGTGCACTTCGACGTCACCTTCCGACGACAACGAACAACGCCACCTCTCCGCAGATCACGTCACGAGGTTGGGGTTATTATTGATCATGTTTTAATCACCATTCATCGTTTCTTAAGTATTGGCCTCTTGATATCGTCATAATGGGAGGAGATCAGACCGCAAAAACATGGCTGATTCTCCTCCCACATTTCTATGTTGATCAGCGTTGAAGTTTGAGGCGAAGGCGGTGTGGTGTCATTGCACCGTGCGGGGATGAAGAGGACCATGGTTGGAGTGAGCCGCGACCGTGGTGGGCAACCCCGTCATGCCGTGCCGGTGAGGCCGACGAAGGACGCGACCAAGAGCGGGTCACGGCCGAGGGGCGCGGCACCGTCGTGCCATGGTGGTGAGATGAGTCACGAGTTTAGGTCATGGAGGACCAGTAAGGTCGGCCTGCAGAGCCAGTCGTCAGCGTCTCTAGGAGGCGGGACCCCATCTGGGTCCCACAGTGGCTAACAACCAGCTGGCGATATATGCTGGTCATTACCCGGAAAACCGGGGGGTGTAACCCCCCCCCCCCCCCCCGACATGTTGCTAAGGCGGACCCTACAGGGTCCTCCGTTTCTAGAAACAAGGGGCCGCTCCCCCTTGGCATCTCGCACGGCCAGCAGCCGAGCCGTGGCCGGCTTCCGAGCTGGGACGCAGGCCACGCGGGCCGGGACAGCCGCAGACCACGCGGGCTAGGCCAGTCGCAGGCCACACGGGTCAGTCCAGCTATGCCCCGCCGGGCTAGGATGCGACCTGCTAGGCCATGTCACGCCCCTCCGAGCCGGACCCAGACCCGGGTCCGGTCGACCCGGTTCGGGCCAACCCGAGGGGGTTGGGCCAGGTCGGGCCGGGCCCAGACCCCCCGCTTCGGACCGTTTTCGTTCTTTTTCTCATAACCTGAGCTACAGACCTCCAATCAAAGCATCGTACTTGAGTAGGAATCCTTGGAACAAGACGTTCATTTTGGTATATTACACTCGAGGTTTCTACGATGTTTGGGTACGACCGAGTTGGTTCGAACCCGAAACCAACTGGGCACTTGGAACGAAAACGTTTATAACTTAAGGACCGTACATCTGAATGATGTGCCATCAATTACGTTGAATTCCCCTAAGAGGGAAGGTTTTTTTAGATTACTCTAATTGAGTTTTGGATGTACCTGATGTATGGTCGGGTTGGTTTTAGCTTAAAAACCAACCGGGCCCCTAGGACGGAAAACCCAATACCTCTTAGACCGGGAGTCCGATTGACGCACCGTCTGTCGCGTTGAGTTCCTATTAATGGCACGGAACTTTGTGATACATCAACTTTGGACTGCGTTATATTTGATGTATCAACCCCCTTGGCTCATGGAGAGGACCCTCCTAGAATCGAGCATGCTGTGTGCAGGAACCCTAGAGTTGGCTGCGACTGCGGCGACCATGACGGCTGTACTTGGATCCTACGTGGGTTTGGCAATGAGGACAACTGTACTTGGATCCTACGTGGGTTTGGCAGTGAGGATGACTGTACTTGGATCCTATGTGGGTTCGGTAGCGACGACTTCTGTATTTGGATCCTACGTGGGTTCGGCATGAGAGATGATTCAGAGGCAAAATCTATCATCTCCACCCCTCTTCGTGGGTAGTATACCTGTGTGAGTTGAGTCTTGAATTTCAATCACTAACATCAATATGATTGACTTACTTTCCTATGTAGACCGGGTTGTGCTTTCTTATGTGGACTGGGTTGTACTTGGGCTCATGAGTTGGAGCTGAAGTGGAATTGATGACTTAGGTATATGTATCGGGATATACCTAAGTAGATTTGGTCGATAATTTGTGTTTGTATGTTTCTTTTGTGGTTTATCTTTTTTTTTGATTTTGGGAGGCCTTCGGGGGTCATGGGGTCCCTAGTGAGTATCGTATACTCACCCCTGCATAGGCTATGCCCCGCACTACGTTGTGTTGGATGCAGACGACAGATAACACTGATCGAGGAAGAGTCTTGTGGATCGGGATGGTACCTAGAGGTGGACCACATTGCAGAATGTACACGGAGCGGACAGACAGACCCGAGCTACTGAAGAGACTATCTGTACCCACCCTTCAGGTGGGATTTCCAGAGGATGACTCAGTGGTATCTATTTACTTATCAGCTGCTGTACTTTCTTTTACTGTTGTACTGTACCTTCAGTTGGGTTTCTATACTAGCCCATTTACTTTCCCGCACTTACTTTTGTACTCAGATTACTTATTGTTCACTTCATCTTGCGTACTCTGTTATGGTTTTTACTTATATAATGTCAATTACATCCCTTTTATCAGGATTTACGCCTTTGGGGCTAGTCTCAAGCCCCTGGCCTATGGGAGGCGTGCTTGGGGTAGTCATGGCACGGCCCCGAGGACAGGTCATGACATTTAATTAGGGAAATTGATTAGGATAATGTTCTAAATTTCATCCAAGATCTATTTTTTGGTCTTTTCTCATTTAATAGTAAATATATTCATCCTCTTTATCTACAAATCAATGTTGTTATGGTAAGAGTTAAGTGTGTTAAATGAGGGTTATAACCAAAATACAAGGGTTGAAATATTGTCAAACCATGTCTATTTTTTATTTTATTGTGGGACTTATAACTATCGTCATATTGTATTTTGAATGAATTTAATTGGATCAATATTTTAATTGAAAATAAATTTATATTAATTTTCTATATTAAGAAATTCCAAGAGTTCCCCTGACCTATCTTACAAAAGAGAACATATTTTTTTCTCTTATTCACAAATAATAATCCATTTAGATCATAAAATACATACAAAAATACATTTATAGAATTCAATCTATAATTATTGAGATAGTTTTTTTAGTCAGAACAACATCATTTGCTGTAATGAGGTGTTAAGAAAAGGTGGTTATCCACATAAGTGGTATAGTTTTTATCTGGTAGTTTTAGTTTCATTTCCTCTTCCACATCAATCATACCTTATTAAAAGTGATTAAATAATTAATAAATTATCATAATTTTACATATATTTTATTATGTTAATGACATTACCAAAATCTATATCTTCTTACATAAAATCATAAAATAATTCATCATTCTTTTATACAGCAGACTACCTCCTTGCAAACCTATTACAATTGTTTTCCATTACCGTATCCTCATATAGGATATAATGATGAATGTTATGTCCATATATTATATTAATGAAATATTAATAATTATTTAATGTTAATATATCATTTACCTTGTTACAATTACATGAACTATATAATGATAATGTCATTCGTGCATATATGTGAACTACCACCACCATGAAGTAATGCGTTCTGTTTTTCAAAACCACATCACATAAATAATATATATATATATATAAGTATATTTGAATATTTAATATGATATTTATGATATTATTTTCATTCATGAATGTTAGACAAAATAATTACCTTCCTTCGATACTAATCACTGAAAATATAAACATTACTCATGTGTTTGTACAAACTACCATATCTATGATTACAATGTTGTTAATTTCTCATGACCATAATTAATGGTTTTTTTAAACGTATAATTGATATGTAAAAATTATAAATATTTCAGGATTATTATTCTAGATATGATGGAATGATGTTCTTATTTACAAAATATAACATACAAACGTCATATTTCATTTATTTACTGAATATTTTCAAAACGTCTCAGGTGAACATAAATGATCAAGTAATTGTATATAGAATTAGAATAAGTGTCATAAAAACAATAAATAAATTGAAAAATGTTCTTAATAATTTATAAATTAGCCTCAATTTATTGATTAATAAGATAAATAACTTATGTTATGAGTTATAATTAAGGTAAGGGCATTATATTAAAAGGCCTCTTTTAATATTATTATTTTAACACTTTTTAAAAATATCAAAATAGTTGTATTTGTTTACACATACGACATGAACAAAATTTTCCTACACCATGAAATCAAAATCCCTTGATGTTTACTTTATATATTATCATATTTTATTAAGAAATAATAATAAAATTATTTATTATGTGTGTAGTTATTATATTTTATAAATGGAGTTCTAAGAAAATATGATATTTTGAAAATTGATATTGAATTGCAAAAGGTTTTTAAAGATATATTAATGGTTTTATTAAGGATATGGTCCTTGGATATTATTTCTAAAGGGTTGATCACAATATATCTCATGGGTGATAAAATTATAGTTAATATGATTGGTGACCCATGATAGAGTTGGGTGAGCTCATTATATCTTATACGATCGATGCACCCAGTCATTGCTCCAATACATTTGGTTCTCAAGGGGAGTAATTTGACTATATATTTATTCTATTTTTAATAGTGATTATAATAAATATAAGAAAATGATGTCCTATGGAAACTAAAATGATAATTTATTCATATTAATGAGTTTTCATTGAAATCATCTAACTTTAAAATTTAATATAATGATGCTTTTAAATGAAAAACATGATTCTATTTTCTGATTTAAATGTATTTATTTATGAAAATGGTTTTCCCTAGTTTTCATGTTTTTCACTAAAATAATGAATTTATTTTTTTAATTTACCTTAATTATATAATTTTTTTTCTATTCCCTTGTTTTTTATGAAATTTACAATAATTCAATATGGGAAAATGAAAAAACAAAATTCATGTTTTTATTAATGGAGATTTTTCAGGAAAACGAGTATTGTTTTGTTTTGAAAGATTAATATTATAAAAAAATTAATTTTTTATAAATTTCTACGTTGTAATATATGCATTTTTATATATAATTTATGACCTAATTCTAAAAATAAATAAATTGAAAAGATCCTTGGTATTTTATGTATCTAAATTCTAGTTTAACGACACTTGAATATGTAATGATTATGGTTGTGTCCTTACAGGTATAGTATATTAACATAATAAATTAAATTTATATAATTCTGGATATTTATATTTCAAATACTACTATATAAATATTTTCTTACATAGAAATTTATATCAAATGAGATTAAAAATTATTGGTGATTAAGAATTCATTTTTCAATAAAACGTTATTTTTTCGTATTTTGGAGTTTTAGTTTTCTAAAAAAAATATATTTTTTATAATTTTAAATTTATAAATATAATTATATTAATAATTTTTAATTTTAAAATTAACCTAGAGGTTATTGTTGATAATTTTCTAAAAATATTGCTTTTTATGCGAATATTTCAGTATACTATTTTTATAAATAGAAAGAATTTTCTGCCTTTATTAGTAAATAAGTATGAAGTGTAGGTTTTTTAAACATTTAATATTGCCAAAAATTTGTTTCATTTATGATTTTATAAGTTTAAAACATTTGGTTTTAATTTATGAACCTATATTTGAAATTTTTGAATTTTTTTCTATTATCTGGGGAATTTTTTTTAATAAATCGTACAGTCAATATTCTAAAAATAATTTATAATTTAAAAAAAGGAGTCAGATTTTATATTTTTTATTTGATAATCATTAGGTGAAAATTATATATTAATTTAAACATTATTTTTGGGAATATAGGATAAATTACCCTTGTAAAAACTGGTAACTATGGTGAAAACGCAAATGGTTAAAAAGATAAAACTAAGAGGTATTGGGCCAACCGTGTCCAAATTTTTTTTAATTAAGTTAATGATTCATATATAGATCATATATTCATAAATATCAATGATATCTCAATTTTGATACCATTTTATTCTAGAAATAAATTATATTATATTAAAGCTCTGGGGATATAAAAAAATCTAACTCATTTTGACTTATAGAAATGATTTTTCACAATATAATTACAATCAAACAAATTCCCCCTTATTTATTCCAAAAATATGATAAAAAATATACTAAACACTATTATTCACCGTAATGAGGACATTTTCTTCTAAAAAGACCCTGCTTCCCTTTCTTATCCATGTACACAAAGAAGACTAACCAAGTTGTGAGGTATAGATATATAAACACTTCTCCCTATTTTCACTTCCATTATGTGTGTTTCCCCATTATTAGTTCAAATTTTATTATATGAAAATAATAAAATAAATATACATATTATATTGATATATAGTTATAATTGAGGTAAAATATTTAACCACCCCTCCCCTTTTATCTTTGATAATCCCAAATATCTTTTCTGTGTGCACCGAATAAATTATCTAAAAAAACACCATGATTAATCTTCCATAACCAACATACATGGATATTCATAATTATGAATTTAATAAATATGTATTATATTCATAACATATTATTTATTTAAAAATAATATATTATATTATCACTTTCTTTTATTAAATGTAAGTTCAAATCATCATCTATGTAAACATGTGGGCTACAACCTCAATGAGACCATTAAATTTCATCTCTCCTTTCATTAAATCCTTAAATTTCATTCTAGGAGAATGGGTTTAATGAAAAAGGATTTTTGGAACATTTTTATTGTTCTGTTTTCAAATATTCTAAAACTTATTAATGATATAATCTTGAAATTGTTATTGTTAATTCAGTCATTTAAAAAATAAATCTAAGATGAAAATAGTTGATAACTAATTAAAAATTATATATGTGAAAATATCATAATTTTGGAGGAAATATGGTTCTGTTATGACTAATACTCCTAGGTATGTAATTAAAAAATATAATATATTTATTTAGGAAGTTTCATGAATGTGTGGACTGAATCAACGAAAATATATGGGTTTTTCCTCAAAATCATCTATTTGATGGATGTTTTATTTTATGCTCCTAATTTAATTTATGTAGTTTATATAAAATCTAAGGAATACATAAATGATACCTACATAATTAGTACATTGAGAAATTACCTAATTATAGAAAGGGAGTTCTTGATCCCCATGGTATGGCCACTAACACCCGAGCATCAAAACACAAAGAAGAGAGAATGATATCTCCTAACCTGAAAGAAGAAAACAGGAATATATATATATATATATATACTCTTGTGTAAAGAATAACAAGAAAGTATAAAATACCATAATCGGTGAAGTGAAAACTATAACGACCAATACATAACATACATTGTTATTACATCATAATTCAAGCTTACTTATTACAACATATAACAAACTCATGATAGGACCGTATAGGTATAGTTTCTTTTGAAACTGGGATACATACACAACTGGTTCATAAATCATCTACATTGTCTCCTGCTATTTCATCATATCTAGAGTCCCTTTTAGAATATCCTACTTAATACCCTTCTTCCTGACATAGGGAAAATAAAACATATAAAAGGGTGAGATCAAATCCTTAGTAAGGGTAAAAAAGGAAATATCAATAATATCATATTCATAAGAACATAACATTTTGAAAATCTTAACCTGCAAAAGAGATCATAATATCATGTCATGCGATAAATCATTGTAGTGAAATGTATTCCCAATAATCATATCATAAAACATGAAACTTTGTGTAAAACACACATACTCATAGAAAATCATTTCATACTAGTAAAGACTCATTACCAAGACCATCTTAGCAGACAAAGTCCATTTCTGAACTGAGTTCACTCCATGTTCTAGTCATGTATCACTAAAATAGATTAGCTAGTCGTTCCAGCCATGTCTATCTCATGAGATATAGAACATTACCCAGTTCATTGGAGGGATATATAGGTCCCACTCATCTCATAATTAATCCTTTCTTATGTGTGCCACAAAATCATAACTCATATATCATAGCATAACCCATGTAATAAAAATGGGATTCTTAAACATCATGTCATCACAACATAATCTATATAATATAAAATAAATTTATAAAAATAATTCCATCATAACATAATCAAATCAATGTAATAATAGGGATAGAAACAGAACCCAATATTATCTTATATAGAAAAAAAATTGATAAAATAATTGAACTCCATTCTTGAGAAAAATATCCTTTATACTTCAAAAACATTTTTCCTTTCTTAACATGACATAAAATTTTAAACTAAAATAAGTTAATTAAAAATTAAATTGGAAACATGTAAAGGAATATTCATGGAAATAATGTTCTCTGAAATAATAATAATTTATTCACGCTGTATAAGTTAAAAAAGCATTCTTCTCATACCTTGGGTGAAAAAGTCAAAAATTATCTCATATTGAAAATGAGAAAAGATTCCTTTCATATATTTTACTAAAAATTCACCAATAGGTAAAATTGGATTTAAAAAATTTTAGGTGGATATAAATAATATTACATATTGAGGAAACGTGGACGTGGATGATAAATATTCCCCAATAAAGTCTGATTTATAAACAATCACGGATAAAAATGAGATTGCGAGATTTTCCCTTACCTTAGGACTGAAATGATTTGTACATGTCCGAACCTCTTTTATAATGATTTAAATAATGTCATTTATGTATTCCATAATCATACTAATTGTTATGATATCATATATGTTCATATTCCTAGCTTCTTATTAGTAATATATCATTGTTACTTGTTATTCGGGTGTTCATTGCTTTATATTCTTATTTGTGTTTTGCCGAATAAATTTTTATTGATATTTTAAGGTTATATATAAATAATTTAATAATTGTAGTAGTATAATATGTATTATATTTATTCATTCAATTCTTTTATATAATCCTGTTTTAGTGAAGATCATGTCTAACGAATTACATCGCATCGTGGAGACGGTAATCTGTACGTACGCATGAGTGACGATATCGTTTCCATAATTATTGAATGATATTTTAGTGGATGATAGATTATCTAACAATTAGTATCATGTCATAATAATTATATATAGTTATTCTTTACACCATTATACCCATCCAAGTAAGGTGGTGGTGGAAAACAGATTACACCACGGCGTGGAGACGGTATTCTGTACGTATGCATGTGCCGTGATTTCGTTTTACATAGGATGGATAGAAGGTGAAATAAGGTTTATTCATATTTATAAAAACATATCAGTATATGAGTGATACTGATTTTATTACTTTATAATGAATTAAATAAATAATAGTAAGTAGAGGAAGAAAGAAACTTGAAAGAATCGTTAGAAGAGATTCTCTCTTCCTCGACTTGCCTCTTTTAAACATTCTCTTAGGGCACTAGAGTTGGTCTTTTGAGAAGACCAGAACCACTATGATATAAATAGAGTTGTTGAGAAGTGAAATGGGTAGGGGATTGCTGATATTTAAGGCTCAAAATTCTGTGAGGAGGAGAGGTAGGAGGTGCCCTTTTATAAGGGAGGAGAAGGGCACCTTGGGAATTATAAGAAATATTAATTTATAATAAATTCCAACCCCACGTAAAAACCACAAAAAATGACTCAATTTAAAAATGAGATGATATAGGATTGTATTCTCATAAATATATTAAATTTATACATGTTTTTAATTTATTTTAAACCTTATAAAATTGATTTATCCTTATTTAATCTTTTTAATTTTATTTGTGGTAATAATAATATAAATTTTAAATTGTAATAAATAATTAATTATGTGTCGTGAATTTTCCATAATTGGATACATTATGACATTTTAGACAATATAAATATAAATTTACAATTTTAAAATATTTTTGTGATTTTTAATCAATTTTATAATATGTAATTTTTATAAAATAACAATAGTTTCAATTTTGACACTATTCAATTATTTGAATTTAAATAAAATATAAATAGAGTATATCTCTGAACCCAAATAATTAATAGATTATTAACATGTCATATTCCCCTATTAAATTCTTTGATCACATTAAATAGTTCATATAGTATTTATTTTATTATTTTTAAAACCATTTATTTTATATTTCAATTAATAAAATAATTTCAACATCACTATTATGTCATCATTAATGATACTTATTTAACACTAAAAATTCTACATAAATTCACATGATGTAGAAAATGTTATTAGTTTTTGGATACTATTCTTGTTCGATTTTTTTTAGTTTATCACTAAATTAATATTATTAAACTTATAAGATATAATAGATTGACATGTTGTCACGTTCTTATGTTTTAATTATAATTATATCATTTTCATGGTCAATAGTCCATGAAAAGAATATATTCTGACTTTTAGGTAATATGGGTCTACCTTTATTCATCCAATTGTATTTTTTTTGGTGTTATGGTAATTTTACAATCTTATTTTTACCCTTAATTACCTGATTTACCTTTAACTATAGTAAATAAAAATTACCATAGTTACTATTCATAATGTCAAAAAAATAAAAGTAACCTATTAAAATAATATTGACCCACTGAATCCAAATATGGAGTATATTTTTTAAAATTCAAAACACAGAAGTTGTAGTAATTAATTTGAAAATAATCCCATTGTTAAGAAAACGGGTTTTAAATGTTAAAACATTGTCAAAAATTGAATTGTTTTTACCTATGAATTCAATATAAAATTAATGGTAATGAAATGAATTATATTAAATTCTAAAATTATATTATATATATACTTTAAAACAATTAAATTTTATCATTTAACCATCTAAATTATCTTGATGAAAAAAGTTGTTTTTTAAGAAAAATTTAGCATATTTTTACTATTCATCAAAATGTTAGAGTTATCAGAAAAGTATCAAAAATTTATCCAATTTAAATTTATATATCCTGATTCAAAAGAAGAAGTTTATTTTGTAAAATTAAACTTATAAAATTATCAAAAATTATATTTAAAATGGGTGCGCCATGAAAAGGTGGTAAAACTGTATTTTTTCAAAAATACTTATTTATCAGAAAAATGGATTTTGTTTTAATATCTCATTCTACAATATGATTAAGATGTATTATAATGTTATAAAATACAAAATTCAGTTATTAATATTTATAATGGATAGTTCATAATGTTATAATAATATATCATTGTTTAGGGAAACTCGATTTTGCGTATAACACAAGCTATCGAGGAAGGTTGCTCTTGCATGTAACTCAAGACAAGACAGTGTTGTGTGTAGTGAAAGATTCGCTTGGTGTTGCGTATAACATAAGAAAAAAAATTATTTGTCATAAAATATCACGGTGTTAAATTCTACCCCCCTTAAAAACAATTTCTCCCTAAAAATTCGTCACTTTGTAACAAACAGATGAGGATACATCTCCCTCAACATATCCTCATGTTCCCATGTTGCTTCTTCTAATTGGTGATCCTCCATAAAACTTTAACCAATCAAGTGGTATTGTTTCATAGATATTTTTCTCTACGTTCTAGAATCACTATCGTCTGTTCTTCGTAAGAAAGATCTTTCTCCAACGGTACAACTTCTAAGCTTTTTACATCTGAAGGATCAGGTATATACTTTTTAAGGAGAGATACATGGAACACATCCTAAACTTGAGAGATATTCTGCCGAATCACTAATCAGTAATCTACCTTCCCAACATGATCCAGTATTTCAAAAAGGACCAATATACCAAGGGCTCAACTTACCTTTCTTTCAAAATCTCATTACTCTCTTCCATGTAGATATTTGTAAGAACACTTTATCCCCCACTTCAAACTCTAGGTCTTTTCTTCAGTTATCGGCATAACTTTTTTGTCAACTCTGAGCTGCTCTTATGTGTTGTTGAATAGATCCGACCTTTTCTACCATCTCATCAACAAGATCAAGTCCTAATAGCTTTCTTTCCCCATCTTCATCCCAGCAAGTTGGAGTTCTGCATTTCATTCCATAGAGAGCTTCATAAGGAGACATCTGAATACTGGAGTGAAAGCTATTACTATAAGAAAATTACACAAAAGGAAGGTGTTGATCCCAACCACCTTTGAAATCCATAGAGCATGCTCTCAAAATGTCTTCCCATGTTTGAATTTCCCTCTCATACAGACCGTCTATCTATGTATGATAAGAAGTGCGGAAACTCATCTCTGTATCTAGAGTATGCTGAAGACTTCGCCATAATTTCAAGGTAAACCTCAGATCCCGATCAGATATAATGGAAAGTGGTACTCCATGCAATCTTACCACTTCCTTCACATATATCCTAGAAAGCTGGTAAAGAGAGAAATCCTCTCTAATTGCAATGAAGTGTGCTGACTTCATAAGACGATCAACTATAACCCATATAGCATTATTACCTTTGGATGTTTTGTGAAGTCTAGTGACAATGTCCATAATGATGTTTTCCATTCCCATTCTGGTATGGGTAATGGATGTGACATCCCCTTATACATTTTTCTCCCTATATTAACATGCTAACAAACCAAGCATCGAGAGACATATTCCGCAACATCTCTTTTCATGAAATCCCACCAGAAGTACTTCTTTCGGTCTCTATACATCTTCGTGCTTCCAGGGTGAATAGAGAATGAAGAACTATAAGCTTTATCCAATATTTCTTTCTATAATTTTGGGATGGGAGGAAAACAAACCTGATTCCTGAACCATATAATTTCATCGCAATCAATGTGGAATTCAAGAACATTTCTCACCTTCTTTTGTAAATATACATCTTCATTATGTGCCTCTTTAATCATAAAATGTATAGATGGTTGAACAATTATTTGAGAAAGACAAGATTTTCCCCCCTTCCATTATAGTTTGAAGATCCATCCTTTGTAATTCCATAAATATTGGATCTTTTGTGATCCTCATCATGGATAAGCTGGCACAGTCTTGTCGACTTAATGTGTCTCCCACCTTGTTTGCTTTCCCGGGGTGGTAATGAATTAAGTATTTGTAATCCTTAATTAGCCCCAACCATCTTCTTTGGCACATATTCAGCTTCTTTTGTATGAAAATATACTTTAAACTTTTATGATTAGTATAAATATAACACCTTTCACCATAAATATATTTCATACAAATATTTAATGAAAAGATTACTACAGCTAACGCCAAATCATTATTTGGGTAATTTTGCTCATGGATTTTCAACTGTCATGAGGCATAAGCTATCACCATAACATTTATTATGATAACACTCATCAATAACTTATTGGATGCATCACTGTAGATCACAAGCGTTTCTCCACTACAAGGCAGTGTGAGCATAGGTTCACTGAATAACCTTCTTTTTAACTCCTTGAAATTCCATTCACAGTCCTCCGTCCAAAAGAATTTAACTCCTTTTCGAGTCAACCTGGTGAGTGTATTAGATAATCATGAAAAATATTTCACAAAACATTGATAATATCCAGCAAAACAAAGAAAACAGTGAATCTTAGTTATTGTTGTTGGTCTCATCCAACTTTCGATAACATCTGTTTATGCGGTATCCACATATATCCCTTATTTTATGATTATGCGACCCAAAAATGAAAATTTGTGAATCCAAAATTCACACTTGGTAAATTTGGCATTAAACTTATCCTTTCTTAGGGTCTTTAATACAATTCTCAAGTTATCTTCATGTTCTTCCTTTCTCATTGAATATACAAGAATATCATCTATAAAGACTACCACAAACTTATCAAGAACTTCTCTATAGACTCTATTCATGAGATCCATGATGATAGTAGGGGTATTAGTAAGACCAAATGGAATAACTATAAATTCATAGTGTCCATACATTGTACTAAAAGTCGTCTTTGGTATATCCCCCCTTTTGACCCCTAATTGATGATACCCTGAATGACGATCAATCTTGGAAAAGTATTGAGCTCTACGTAGTTGGTCAAATAAGTCATCAATGCATGGGAGAGGATATTTTTTCTTGATAGTGATCTTGTTATGTTCTCGATAATCATTGTAGAGTCTCATTGATCCATCTTTCTTCTTAAAAATAGAACTGGTGATCCCCAAGGTGATGCACTAGGGCATATGAATCCATTATCAAGATTCTCTTGGAGTTTCTTCTTCAGTTCCTGCAACTCAATTGGGGCCCTTCTATAAGGTGTATTTGAAATGGGAATAGCACCTGCTATGAGTTCTATTGAAAACTCAACTTCACGATTTGGTGGAAGACTGAGAAATTACTCTGGAAAGACATCATAAAATCTCATACAAAGGGTATATTCTAAATCTTGATTTTCTATCCAACCATTTGAGAAAAATAACATTCATTTATTGGGAACAACACCCATAATGTGGATGAAATTTCCACTGGAAGGTTATATTCATCCTTGCATCGATAGATGATCATAGATTGATCAGGAATATGAAATTTGACATCCCTTCATTGGCAATCGATATGTTCTCCATTTAAGTAAAGGAAATCCATGCCATGAATCACATAAAATTCCACTATAGGAAGGATCACAAGATTTTCATGAAGAAATCTCCCAGAAATGTCAATTGGAGAAGAATTATAAACTTTTGATGCAACTGTTATGCCATTAGGAGTTTTCACAGCTAACTCAACAGCTAATTGCTGAGGTAGTACAACGATACCCTTAGAAAATGCATCATAAATAAAAGATTCGGTGGATCCAGAATCAAATAAAACATTTTTCGAGTTTAGATTGGATGGTAAGTGTACCTTTCACCACATCTTTATCATACTCCACATCGCCGATAGAAATTTCGTGTGACTTTCCTTTTTCATTGGTCTTAAGAGTCTGTTGATGTCAATCCTCTTCAATAACCCTTGGATTAGGGCATTCATTAGAATAATTCCCCATTTCCCTGCACTTTTATCATCGAAGTGTAGAAGGTGCATTCTATGTAGTCTTTGTTCGCATCACTAGACATATTTTTCCCATCACTAAGGCATTCAAATTCTTGATGACCTTATTTTCCACATTTGAACCATTTATTTATCCCTTAAAGACAAATTCCCTCCATGTCTCTTTCCACACATTGATCATAAGGGAAAACTCATCTTATTTTTAGTTTAGTCTTTAGATTTACCTTTGAATTCCATTTTCCTCTTCTTACCAAACCTATATGACTGATGGGTTAATCCAATCTCCATATCAACCTTGAGATCACATTGAACAATTTATTCGTATCTATTGAATTCCATTATGGCGAATTCCCTTCAGAGAACTAGTTTTAAGACACTAAATAATCGATCTAATTACTCTACGTTTGGATAATAATCCCAGAAGTGTACCTTACAAGACTTGTAAAATTTGCTTCGTAGGTACCTACAGATTCATCATCCTTTTGCTTCAGTTCAAGAAACTCCTTCACCATCATTGTTTGAAGAATACGATGGATGTACTTATCGAAAAACCTGTTCTTGAACTCGTCCCATTTTATGGAATCAATTCTGTCTCTTCGCCTTGTATTTTTGATAAGATTCCACCATTGATCAACTTCACCTTCCAAAAGATATACTATTAAGATAAATTTATTTTGTTCAGAACATTGAAGAACTGAAAAATATATTTTTAGTGGTACTGATCCATTGTTCAGCCATTAATGGATCCGTAGTCCCACTGAATGAGGGTGGATGCTGCTCATGAAGGATTCAAAAAATGTTTCCCCTTCCTTTGCTCATTTGGAAGACCAGCATGATTCATTGCTTGAGAATGTTGTGTGAGCATGGCTACAATATTTTTCATTATAGCTCCCATGATGTTTGGTAGCACAGGGGGACAATCATTGCATTTACCATCACATTCAGCATTAACATGGTTCTCTTGGGTTCCAGCCATTGACTAAAACCAAAATCATAGTTTGAGAAACACTAATCATAATAGGAAAACCACATAATCAAGAGTAAAATTTCACACTTCAGGTCTTATCATAGGTTATTAATGGACATTTCTAAAACACTAATATTGTGTTCTATGCTTAGACATATCCTTAGGGTTCTTACGAAGGATTTCACATCCTAGTTTCCAAAGGTTGACTATAACCTCCCTCTAATAACAACTATAATGAATGATACATAACATACATTTTTATTACATTGGAATTTAAGCATACTTATTAAAACATATTATAAAACTTGGATAGGACCGTATAGGTATAGTGTCCTTATGAACTGGGAAACATAAACAACTAGTTCATAAATAATCTACATTGTCTCCGGCTTACTTCATCATATCTAGAGTCACTTTTGGAATATCCTACTTAATACCCTTCTTCCTGACCCGGGGAAAAGAAAACAGACAAATGGGTGAGCTCAAATGCTCAGTAAGTGTAAACAAAGAAAATATCAATCATACCATATTCATAAGAACATACCATTTTGAAAATCTTAACCTGCAAAAGAGATCATAATTTCTTGACATGGGATAAATCATAGTACTGAAATGTAATCCCAATAATAATATCATAAAATAAGAAACTTTGTGGCATACACACATAATCATATAAAATCATTTCATATTAGTCAAGACTCGTTTCCAAGACTATCTTAGCATACAATTTCCATTTCAGAACCGAGTTAACTCCCCGTTCCAGCCCTGTATCACTGAACCAGAATAACTTTTCGTTCCATCCATGTCTATCTCATGAGATATAGATCTTTACCCAATGCATTGTAGAGAGATATAGGTCCCACCCATACCATAATGAAACCATTCTTATGTGTGCCACAAATTCATAAATCATATATCATATCATAACCCATGTAATAAAAATGAGATTCATAAACATCATGCCATCACAACATAATCCATATAAGATAAAAGGACATTATATAAATATTTCCATCATAACATAATAAAATAAATGTATTAATAGGGATAGAAATAGAACCATATATTATCTTATATGTAAAATAATTTCGATAAAACATTTGACCTCCATTCTTGGGGAAAATATCCTTTCTATTTTAAAAACATTTTTCCTTTATTAACATGTCATACAATTATAAACTAAAAGATGTTAATTAAAAATAAACATGTTAAATTGTAAAGGAATCTTCATGGAAATAATTTTCTATGAAATCATAAAAATTAATTCATGCCATATATGTTAAGAAACATTCTTCTCATACATTGGCCGAAAAAGTAAAAAAGAATCTCATATTGAAAACAAAAATGGATTCCTTTCACATTTTTTACAAAAGATGCACAAATAAGTAAAATTGGATTTAAAAAATTGTAGTAGGATATAAAGAATATTAAATATTGAGGAAACATGGATGTGTATGATAAATATTCCCCAGTAAATTCTAAAGTATAAACAATCTCAGATAAAAATGAGATTGTGAGATTTTCAATTACCTTAGGTACAATATGGTTTGTACGTGTCTGAAATTCCTGTATAATGATTTAAATAATGTCATTGACTTATTCTAGAATCATACACATTGTTATTATATCATATATGGTCATACCCTTAACTTCTTATTAGTAATATTTCATTGCTACTTGTTATTCGGGTGTTCATTGATTTATGTTATTGTGCGTGTTTTGTCGAATAAATTCTTATTCCCCTTTTTAGGTTATAGGTAAATAATTTACATAATGGTAGTAGTATAATATTTATCATATTTATTCATTAAATTCGTTTATATAGTCATGTTTTAGTGATGATCATGTAGAATGAATCAATCACATCGTGGAGACGGTAAGCCGTATGTACGCACGAGCAACAATATCATTCCCATAATTATTGAATGGTCATGAAGTGAATGATTGAATATATCAGAATTATTATCTTGTTATAATAATAATATATAGTTATTATTTTCACCATTATACCCATCCCAGCAAGGTGGTGGTGGAAAACAGATTACACCACGGTGTGTAGATGGTATTCTGTACGTACGCACGCGCGGTGATTTCATTTTCCGTAGAATGGATAGAAGGTGAAATATGTTTGTCAGATATTTATAATAACATATTAGTATATGAGTGATTCTGATTTTATAACTTAATAATGATAAAAATAAATAAGAGGATGTAGAAGAAGAAAGAAACTTGAATGAATCGGTAGAAGAGATTACCTCTTCCTCGACGTGGCTCTTTCAAACTACCACTCATGGCACTAGAGTTGATCTTTTGAGAATACCAAAACCACTATGATATAACTAGAGATGTTGAGAAGAGAAATGGGCAGGGTATGGCTGATCTAGAAGGCTCGAAATTGTGTTATGAGGAGAGGGAGGAGGTTCCCTTTTATAAGGGAGGAGAGGGGCACCTTTGGAATTATAAGAAATATTAATTTATAATAAATTCTAACCCTACATGAAAACCTCCATAAATGACTCAATTTGAAGATTATATGATCTTGGGTTGTAATTGCATCAAACTTTAAAATTTATAAAAGTTTTGAATTTATTTTAAACCTTATTAAATTGATTTGTCCTTATTTAATCTATTTAATTTTATTTGTGGTAATAATATTATAAATTTTAAATTGTTATAAATAATTACATATGTATTGTGAATTGTCCATAATTGGATAATTTATGAACATTTAGACCATATAAATTTAAATTTATAATTTTTAAATATTTTTGTGATTGTTAATCAATTTTATAATATGTTAGTATTATAAAATAACATTAGTGTCAATTTTGACACTATTCATTTATTCAGATTGTTATAAAATCTACATAGAGGATATATTAAAATAAATTAATAGATTCCTAACATGTCATATTCCTCAATAAAATTCGTGGATTACATTAAATAGTTCATATAATATATATTTTAATATTTTTAAAACCATTTATCTGATATTTTAATTAATAAAATAATTTCAACATCACTATTATGTCATCATTAATGATAATTATTTAATCCCTAAAAATTATAAATAAATTCACATGATGTAGATAGTTGTATTATTTTTCTAGAGACTATTCAGGTTTTATGTTTTATGATATTTATCAGTAAATTAAAATTATTACACATATAAGATACAAGAGAGTGACTTGTTGTCACTTTCATTGGTTTTAATTATAATTATATCATTTTCATCGTCAATAGTCCATGAAATGAATCTATTATGACCCTTAGGTGATATGGGTTGACTTTTATTCATCTAATAGAATTTTGGTAAGTGTTAGGGTAATTTTATAATCTTATTTTTACCCTTAATTACCTGATTTACCTTTAACTATAGTAAATAATTATTATTGTGGTTACTATTCATAAATTAAAAAAAATAAAAGTAACCTATTAACATAATTTATACCCACTGAATCCAAGTGTGGAGTCTATTTCCCAAAATTCAAAACACAAAAGTTGATGTAATAAATTTAAATTTAATCCTGGTGTTAAGGAAATGGGTTTTAAAAGTTAAAACATTGTCAAAGATTGAAATGTTTTTACCTATGAATTCAATATAAAATTAATGGTAAGGACATTAATTATATTAAATGATAAAATTGCATTCTATTTATACTTTAAAACCATTAAATTTTATCATTTTTCCATTTCAATTATCTTGATGAAAAAAGTTTTTTTTTAAAGAAAATTTCACGTATTTTTACTATTCATCATAATGTGAAAGTTATCAGAAAAGTATCAAAAACTTATCCAATGTAAATGTTAATATCCTGATTCAAAAGAGGAAATTTATTTCTGTAAAATTGAACTTATAAAATTTTCAAAAATTATATTTTAAATGGTTGCTCCATCAAAAGTAGATAAAACTGTATTTTTTAAAAAATACTTCATTTATCCGAAAAATTGATTTTGTTTCCATATCTCATTCTAGAAAATTTGTAAGATGAATTATAATGTTATAAAATTCAAAATTCAGTTAATACTATTAATAATATCTAGTTCATAATGTTATAATAATATTTCATTGTTTAGTGAAACTCGGTATGGCATACAACGCACGTTATCGAGGAAGGTTGCACTTGCATGTAACGTACGCCAAGACTGTGTTGTGTGTAGTGAAAGATTCTCTTGGTATTTCATATAACCTAAGACAAAAAAATATTTCTCATAAAATATCATCGTGTTAAAAAATAGAAATGATATGACTCCAAATTAGTGATTTAAAACTCCCTAATATATGTCAAATAACAAAAAGAGTAAAAAACTCTAAAATTACTACTCCAAGTGATATTTTTGAAATATCCCAATATCGTAGCAAAGATAAATTTACTCAATTGAAAAAAAATTCAAAAAATTAAAATGGAGAGCTATCATTTCCTAAATATAATAATAATAAAATGTTTATACATTCTGAAGGGAATTTATGAGGTGTGAGCTACACAAGATTACTAGTATCCCAACATGGTGTTTCATATAAATTCTCTATAAAATAATACAAATATGTTAAATTTAAAGTATAAACGTAATGATAAATAGTTAAATATTTTTATATAAAAATCATGGAAAATAGTTCCCCTTTTTTCTATAGTTCAAAAGAAACTAGTTGAAGTGGTTTCAAAGAATAATTTCCATAAACTAGTTACATTTACCATAAATATGTGTATCAAAACTAAAACTGTACAAGAGCATAGCACAATGAATAAAAAAATTAGTATAACTTACAATCTTTTTAACTAGGCCACCCATACATCAATATTAATTTTGAGATATACATGTCCCTAAATCCACTTCATTAGGTTTTAGGAAACATACAACACTTCATAAAGTGGATGCTTCGATCATGTCAATAAAGTCCTTGAGAAAAAATCATCTTGATATGTGAATAGTAGAACACACAAGAATTTGAACCCCTATAAAATAACAAATGAAAATATATTATACTAAACCCTACACCTAAATACCCTAGGATCTCATGTAAAACATTTTAAATCTTTTCAAAGTGATTAAACATTCCACAATATGAAAAAAAAACTATTTCAATAAAAGTTCTTTAAAAATGATTCATTTAATTCATTGAAAAATTATAAAAACATATTTCTTTTACTAGAAAGAGTTGGAAACAACATCTTCTATAAAACAAAATTAAACTCACAAACCAATTTGTACAGTATCATTCCATTTTTATAGATTATAAATTATTAAAAGTAATATAAAATTAAAGTTCATTAAATATAGGCTACATATGAAACAACCTACCTAAATATAAGGTTTCTCACCAAGAACAAATGGATACACACACCACCACAAGAAAATAAAACTCAATAGTAAAAAATGGAGGCCCTAGAATAGATTATCACATCTAAAAATTACATCTAATAAAAAGGGTTGCTGGAGTGGTTAGATCAATGCATACATCAGAAAAATCACACACCACACCACATCCAAAAAATTAACCAGGATTCAGATGACAAATGCATTGAGGGATATATAAGGTATCAATAGAAAAAACATCTTCATCAAAAGACTCTAGATATACATCCTAGCACAACTACCAAAGTATTGATAAATGATGAAACAAATAAGGCAATAAAACACTTAAGAATGGAAGACTAACCAATAATTCTATAGATCAGTGTAACAAAATGATAGGTGCTGATGTAATGAAACCACCAAAATATGCCTGGTGTTGTCCTAGGGTTAGAGATATGATGCTTCTGTGTAGTGACTTATAATTCAGAAAATACATTGCATAAAAACCCATCGGTCATAAATGATTCAGGTTGTTAGTCATTGATTTTTTATGTGAAATTATATTGCTTAATGTTAACTCATGGATTCTTCCCAGAACTATTTCTTAAATTAAATAGGTTTCAAGGATTCTTCCCAGAACTATCTATTATTTTGAACCCAGTTCAAAGAGTGAATCGGTTCTGCAGCAAGCGCCTAGGCCAGTGACCTATAAAAATATCCTAGAACTGCTGAACTTAATGAACAATTCCTATAAACATTAAAATTGATCACACCTTTTAACTATGATATTACAATTCTCCTCAGTATAAGAATTTATTTTTACAAAGAGTATCTAGGAAAAAATGTCTTCTGAAATAAGTGATACCACTCCTTCTCTACTGATTATTTGTTATCAAATGTATCAATATAATATTAACTAATCCATTGTAACACATTTCCCTACATAATATATAGACCCTGAAAAATATACATATTACAGTTAATGATCACTACTAGTTTCTCCACTACTGCAAAAATCATATCCAACTCATTATATTCCAAACTATGTATAGGGGAAGGATCAGGATCATATATCCTTAGATTATATATGATAAAATTATCATTAATTCATTTCAATTGATCTATAAATACAAACTCATAAGAAACCTTGTAGAGTCTCTCAATGATCTCAATTGGTACACCAAATATTAGAGATATATTTCTAATTTTTGAAGATGGAAACGCCCCAAATGAGGAAAATATTCCATGAAAACCCATCACATATAGAAAACTAAATATGATAACCTCAATGATAATTATACCATTTTTGAAAACTCTATATTGTATAACTTATTTAATTTTTATCATGAATCCTCAAAAAAGTCTATAGCATGAGTCTTAGTTTCACAGGAGAATATTTTCTCACCTATTCACAACAAACAGGTGACCTATATGGGAGAGCATGCAATACCTTTAAATAATCCACGTTGATTGATGAAAGGTAATTATTTTTATAATAAAATTTCTCCAATACCAAATCATTATCCCATGATCCACCTAAATCAATTATGAAATCATACAAAATATCGTACATGATCTAAAATATGGGTCAATAGTTCATCAAGCACTAAATTTAAAAATAAATTATATAACATTTAAAAAATTTAAATGAACAAATAAAATTAATTTTTTAAGTGTAATATCAAAATTTTCCAAGGGATATTTTATGTTATTTTTCTAAGAAGTTTCATTTTTTGATGAATAATGAAAATACAGAGTTTTAGTTGAAAAATAATTTTTTGTTTAGTTTATTTATATTGGTAAATTATATTATAAATTAGTTATAAATTATAAATAGTTAGGTTATAAATAAATTCATACAATTTCAGTCATTTTTACAAATTTAATATTGAATTTTGATATAAAAACATTGTAAACCTTTGATTATTTTTATTTTAAAACCCCTCTTTCTTGAGATTTCTGTGGGGTGAATTTTACATTAATTACATTCCCCTCCTATGATTTGAATTTGGAAGATTGGAATCCAAATTTTGAATCATAATAATATATAATTTCTTATAAGGACAACATAATTTTTTACTATACTGCTCAGTGGATACAGTTAAATTTAATTATAGAGATTAAAGAAAAACAAGTTTACTTATTGGTTAATCATAGAATATAAGGTGTAATAATGACCTGAAATTTTACAAAACCCTTTGGATGGACATATTTAGACCCTTATGACATTAGTCTCTTATTTTATTAGTTTTTGGGAAACATGTGATGAATTTTGTCCAAATAATAATTTAATTAAAGAAATACAAAACTAATTTACATTTCTACATTTTAATTTCTACAATGTTTTGAAATTGGGAAAAAACCACATAGGTTTTGTCATAAATATTATTTTGGAATCTAAATATGTTTTTTTATCAAGAAGTTTTTCAGATAATATAATTACACTAAATTAATACGAAATTCCAACACATGAATTATTTAGTCAATAATTAAATAAATCAAATGATATTAAATACATTAAAAGTGAAGTCGATTAAATGAATAATTATGACCCAATATTTAATATATGAACGTATAATGTTATAATGGTTTTAACATATTGTATTAAATTTCCAATTTTGTCTATATATTTTTTAAATTTGAAATAAATAAATATTGGAAAAAATTTACATTATCGTTTATTATAGTAAATGGAATTTTATTAATTGATTTGGAATTAAATAAGATCCTATATTCATTAAAATTATTTATTAATATAAATAAATATCAACTATGGTCCATTTTTGTAATAATTGTTATATTATCATGGTCATATTGACTATTAAATATAAATACTTCGTTAGCACAGTCACAGTTAAATCAGTTTTTTTGAGCGTGACATGCGATTATGTTAATGTTAATTTCCAAATTTGATAGTATTTATAATTTATAAATTATATTAAATATTTAAAATATTTAATTATAAATTATACAATAATTATTGCTCTAACATTGTCTTAATGAATAAATTACTTAGGTAAGAAAACTAGTTAATATAATGAAAACCAAAAATGGTAAAATAATAAAACCCAATATTTAAGAAAGAAAATATTTAAAACATAAATATTATTGTTTGGTGGAGGTTTTTATAAACCATATCATCCCAAAAAACATAAATTATTAGTTTTGAAGAATCATTATGTATTCTTCACCTCTAAATATTGAATACTTTTGAGTATTGACATGAATGTCACTCCTTCTCAACTATAAAAAGGAACCCACTCGCCCCAATTCTTCAAACCCATAAAGACATTTTATTTTGATCAAGATATTCCTAATTCACTTAAAAAAATACATAAATTCATCATAAAAAATTATTTATCTCATAAATAAGTCCTTTTATGGTTTTAGTAATAACCTACAAAGGATAGCGGGATAAGAGGAAACATTCTAAAATATTTTTCATTTTATTTTCATCTCCACCTATTTAAATTATCATTATATCATGATTATATAATAACCTTAGGATCATCCATATACTAATATTTTTTGTATAGTTTTTATTATCTACAATAATTCAATCTTATATGAAATGGGTTATCAAATCATCATTTGTGTGTATAGAAGACTACATCCTCTCCAACAGATGTTGCTCGTTTTTTTCATCACAAAATTTCAATAGAGAAAAATAATTATCAGAATACTACTCATATACATTATTTAGGATATTAATTATGTTTTTATTTATAAAAAATTACCATACAACACATTCCCTTATTATTTCCATTCTATGGGAATACGATAACATTAATCTTGTGTGGAGAAGACTACTACCCCACGAAGCGATGTGATTCACTCACACTTTACATGGAATGTATTATAGATGTGTTAAATATAAATATGTGTTATATATAACTTATGAAATATAATTAAATTATAATATATATATATATATCATTTTTTTGTCTCTCTTTCAATATTATAAGAAAATGGAAATAGTGTCCATGCATATGTATAGCCTACCGTCTCTATTAACAGTGTATCCCATTTACTATGACTAAATTTTAGGGATTAATATAAAGAAATATATGAATAATATATATTCAATTTATATCATGTTTATAATTCTTTATGTGATGATATATTGATATATATATATTAGTAAAAATAATAAAAAGTCATAACTTGTATGAAAAACAAAGCGGTTTTTTCCTAAGACATAATGTTAACATGGAATCGTTAATAAATGGGTAATATGAGTTCCTAAGTAAATAATGTCTAGTATTATATATGTTTGTGTGTGTGTGTGAATAAGGTTTTCTTATTTATGTATTCTATGCTTATATATATTATACAATATTTTTGAACGAGTACAATGAGAGTCCAGAATTAGTGAAAGGGGTTTTATAGTCTCACCTTTATTTTAGAGAGATATTCTCATAATAACCACTAATTTTATTTTTGAGGTGAATATATTTACTATTAAAAGTTATATAAATAATATAAATAATTTAATGATAGTTAATGTTTTTCATTGATGTAAATCTTTTACTGGAATTATGATTCAAAAGTCAATCATGCGGTAAGGGATTTCCATCTTACTTTTTAATTTTAAACACAATCTATATTCAACACTTCATTATTATATTTGGTTTATATACAGGGCATGAATTTATTTTATCATGATTATAAAAAATTTTATTATTATTTAAATATTAATTTTATGATCTCTCTTTTATGGGTATTAAAGTTCAAAAGATACAAAATCAGTAAAGAATTTTGGTCCCAGTTTTAATTATTGGGGTGTGTGTTATGATATGGACCTATATACATTAATGAGATTAATATATTTCCCATTTTCTAATAATATCATTTATTAATCCATCATCATGATATTTTATGTTCCATTTTATATTATTCCTTCATGGGGCTAATGATTCAATTTTTCAAACTTTTTAAAGATTAATGTTATAATCTCATCATTTATCAGGATTTTTTAGGATTATCTCAAATGTTGAAATATCATGATATACCTCTCAAATAATCTTATAAATTTTCTTATAATATTTTTATTTAGGGTAACATTATCAAATGATTACATTTTTTCATTGTTAGGTACTTATTGTAATTAAAAAAATTAGAAACATCTTACTTTATTTCTCTTTTCCATTGGAAATATGTTTTTATTAAAACATTTTTCTTAAAAAGGTTTCCAAAAATTATTTATTAATATCTTATTATATTTAAAATAAATTTTTACCCTTGATTTAAATTTCAATAGAAAATTTCGATTGAATATTCTTGTTTTGTTTTTACAAAATTCTTATTTTTATTTTAATAAAAATGTGAATATAATAAATCTATATAAACACGCACAACATGAACAGTATTTCTCGCTATCATGATCAATAAAATATTTTAATACTACATTATAATATTCCAAGGAAAAATATTTTCAATATGTTTTATTTATTTAAACTATTTTTTCAAAGAATAAAGAATATTTATATCAAGAAACTGTTTTATAGAATTTTAAATATTTGTTTATATGTTTTTAATGTTGTTTTCAGAGAAAAGGATTATGAAATTTTTCATGTTTTCCAAAGTGAAATTAAAATAAATGTAACTTTCCATAATAAATGTTCCAAATGATATTTTAAAATCATTATCAATTTAAGATGACATATTTGATATTGTTTAGGCCTTACTGGGGATATGATCCAGGGACTCCATTATCATTCTCTCTTTTAATGGTATATGATTATGGTAAAAAGTTTCTTATGAAACCCTTTTATATTTCATAGGTTATACCATGGTGAAATTCTTGTGAAACCCAATTTTTGCCTTTTTTAATGTTATGATTAAATTATTATGAAATATGTAACTTTTTCATAGGTTATAATATTGTAAAATATTTATGATGTCTATTTCACATCATGGGTTATGATGTGATGAATGTTTATGATCTTATAAAAACATAAATATGTTTTCCCATAATGAGATGGGTGGGACCTAAATCTCCCTTCCAATAAATTGGGTAAATATTTAAATTTTATGAAATAAACCTTACTAGAATTGTGGGTGAACCAATTATAGTAAGGGACTTTGTCTACTATGATGACTTAGACAGTGAACCCATTCTACTATAAGTAAAGTGTTCTGATTGGGGATGGTGGTATGTCATGCCTAGTAGGTTTATTCCCCGTGAAGTTATCAAATACGTTTCAGCAATGATCATGGACTTCTAGGGAATGATTTTATATGATTATTTTCTCCCACACTTCTATGTTTTATTCATATGTGATTCTTTTATGGATTATGATATTGTTTTCATTATGAATCATGTCATAAGAAATTATAATATATATTCAATGAAAAATTATTATGATCTTTAATATGCAAGTAATGATCTTAAAATGTTTTGATCATGTAACCATGCCCTTATATTCATTTCCTTCTTATATATATCTTTTATTTACCCTTACTGAGAATCTGAGATCACCCTTTATCATGTTTCATTTCCCTATGTTATTAAAAATGTAATTAAGTAGGATTACTAAATTTGACGATATTTGTGGTGAACATTAAATATCTTTACCAAATTAGAATATTGAGTTCTATGTTTAGAAATGCACTAAACTATTATGATCCTCGGGGATCTACTTTGAAAATGTGAGAATATTCATCTAAAAGGATGTAATATCCATGTATACAAATATTTGGTTGATATGTATGGCATCAGTGTAAGTGTTTAGGTAACCTTTTTAATATAGCATGATAATAAATTAGTGATATCCATCGGGATATTTCTGAATATATAGTCAGGGTTTTCATTAAGGATAAGTCAATGGATGAGATAAATTTTTGGAAAATATCTTGGAATTTTGGTAAATAATTGAGTGAGTGGTTTCTATAAAATTACATCCCTATCAAGATTCTAAAAGATGGTGTGCCTATGGAATAGATTAAAATTGGGGTAACAACCTAGAACACACCATACTGAGGTAGTCTCGATAGGGAAGTAGTGCATGAAAATGAGCCTTGATGTACACCAGCCTTGAAACCCCTAGGGGATATGATTTGTAAATTCATATACTCTTTAGGAGACATAATGAAGGATTTAAATATAATACAACTTTGAATAACCTAGGAAAAACCTAATTTGTAATAGATTGATATTGATTGTGTCATGATTTAGAGATCATATCAGTGATTTTTCATGATTATTTGGTTCCCCACTATAAATAGTGTTTCTCACACTATGTTGTTGGTTTTATTCAATGGATGGAAGTAGAAGAACCCTGTTATAATCAAATTTGAAGTTAAATTTAGTGATTATGAGAATCCCAGTTGGATGATAATTGTAGAGAATGATATTATGATTATGTCATATCAGATATCATGATATATGATTAAAAACATGAACTTCATTTAGATTTATAACACATCAAATCAGAGGAAGATATAATTATATGAATTAAAATTCGGTAATGATCAAAGAGGAAAAAATAATCAACATCCTATATGTTAAAATTGTATGAATAGAAACATGAATGAATTTCTCAAATGGAGGAGAAGATGCTATCTGTGAGGGAAATTGGTCTTAGAGGGACAAAGTTTCTGAGGAGTCTGGTTTCCTATCTATTGATAAGATGGGAATTAACCAAACCAATACCATGAACCAGTAATTTACATGTAAAAAATGGAAATTTTGATTCCATTCCAATAATTAATGTTCAAGGTTTTAAGTAAGTGTTTATTTGTCTTCAAGAATTATGAATTGTGAAATATTTATTGATTTATTAGTGTATTCTTTTCGTTAATGATTTGGAATAATGTGTCTAAAGGTAATGGTTAAATAGAAAGATATTTAATAAATAGGTTATATTTTTTTGAAAAAAATAACAAAGTGAAGGTAACACTTAATATGTACTTGATATTGAGAGAATTTTGTTTACTTTGGAAAAAAGTTATTAGATAAGAATATAGTAAACTGTATAGTATTTATGACCTCAAAAATAATAATGGGTCTATTGAAAAAGTGGTTTGTGTTATCATTGATGAATTTTATAGCATCTTAGTATTTAAGGAATATATCCTATAATTTATATAAAAATGATGAATCATGAATTTGTTCAGTAATTATTTATGGTATTACCATGTTTGATGTGAATAAATGATGAAGGTAATCTCATATTTGGTATGAGATAATTATGAGTTTATTTATGAAACAAAGGGGGTCAATGTTAGAATAATATTTTTAAATTTTGTGACCTTATTTATAACATTTCTTTATTTTCTCTATTTGAAGATATATTCATATCAAACTACTTATGTTCCCCATTTTTATTTTATGATAATGACTGATTGATAAAATGACTTATCATTCCATTTATGGATTATATGATATGTTTTTTCATTAAGTATATAAAAATAAACCTTAATTTTGTATAATAAGAAATGAAGTGAAACTTTATTAATGAAAACCCCCCATATTGAGATTCTATTGAAGAAATAGAAATAAATAAAGTAATTATATATTATTAAAAATTTTATTAATCTTTAGGAAAATGATCATGAGACAAAAATGTTTCTCTGTTATGTTCATTTCTGATGAATCAAATGGTCCCATAAATCATAATATATTTATGGTTTTGGTATAATTTTCATTATATGGATTACCCACTTTCTTGTGTTATGTGATATCCATCATTCTCTATATTTATTTACTCTATTATTCTATTTCCAAATCATTACTACCCACCAATATTCTCCAATATGGAAACCCAATTCTGAGTTATATTGGGTAAAAGTTATTTTTCAAACACTTTTTAAAATGAATTTTATCATTTATTTTTATGATTTGGGTTTCTATTAAATATTTTTCCTTTTTTTTAATCATTGATGACCCAGATGAATTTTGAGAGAAACATTCATTTTAAGAGGGTAGAATGTAACACCTTGAGTTTTTGTGATTAAATTTTTCAATTAAATAAAAAATATTTACGGAATTGTATTTCACACTACCCTGGGATATGATTAATTTATATACAATACCATTTTATTCATTTTCTACATGAAATGATGAGTTTATAAAATAGTACATGAAACCTTATGTCTATCTTGTGTTATACTCAATATCATGTTTTATTGAACTACAATATACTTTTAATATTATTATTTAATATTGAAAATATTGCCTAATTATTGGAATGGGGGGAATTAATATGATTTCCAAAATTTTTAGAATATAAAAAACCTATGTTAGAAAACTATTTATCATAATTACTAATGTTAAAAAACTAGTTAACAAAATGAAACACAAAAATAGTAAAATAAGTAAACACAGGGTTTAAGGACAAACTGTTTAAAACCAATATATCAATGTTTTATTGTGGTTTTTATTGAAAAATTAATCCCTCCAAACATTTAATTATCAGATTTATAGAAACTTTAGTTAAGCATGACCACCCAATTGTTAATACTTTTGAGTATTTATAAGAATGTCACTCCTCCTCAACTATAAAAAGCACACACTCCGCCAACATTATAAAACCTCTCATGTCATTTTTCCAAAAAAATATATATCAAAATACCTTCACAATTTTTTTACATAATATTATAGTACTTATGTTTTGTAGAAATAGAAACACTAAAGGTCTCATTACAAAACAAAGAGGATACATGAATAATATGTAATGATATTCTAAAACATATTTTATTATATTTACCTCTCCAACACATTCAACTCATTTTATATGATAATTACATAATAAAATTAGTATATTTCATATAATGATTCGTTTTTATGTTAATTTTATGACCTAAAATCACACACACTGTAATAAAATGGGTTAAAAATCCTACTTTATATGCATGGTGGACGACTGCTTCGTGAACCGATGTCCTTCATTTTTTTATTACCATATTTAATGTTTAGAATAATGATTGGAATACTATTTATATATCATCTCTATTATATTTATTTTGTGTTTACTCTTATGGAATTTTTATATAATACATACCTTCTTTCATTTAATTTTTTTTAATATGATGACGTTATTCTTGTGTACAGTGGACTACTGCCTCACGAAGCGATGCGATCCATTTGTTATTTACATGGAATGTATAATGGATTTTTTTGATATAAATATGTGATATATATATATATAATAAAAATATCTACTATAATTAATATATATATATATATATATTTACATATAATTTTTTTCTTTCTTTTAATATGATAAAAAAATGGAAACATCGTTCATGCATACGTACAACCTACCGTATCCATGGACTCTGTATCTCATTTCCTCTACATAAGATTGAGTGATTAGTATAAATACATTTAGAATGAATATATATTATATTTATATCATTTCTAGCATTATTGATATTATGAAATCATGATCTTAGTATGATGATCCTAAACAAGTCAAAATATGTTTGAAAAACAAAGAGGTTATTACCCGAAACATACCTTTAACATTGACTTGTCAATTAATAGGTAATATAACGTCATAATTAAATAATATATGATATTATATATATATATATGAATATTGTTTTCTAGAATATTTATAATAAACTTATATTTATTATACTGGTTGTATAAAATAGTATGACAATAGTTTAAGAGGATTTATAGTCCCAATTTTATTCTTTGAGAGACTTATATCATATTCAACACTCATTTAATTTTTTTGTTGTATATACTTCTATATTAAAATATATATATAATTTTTAAAAATAATTTAATGGTAATTAATGTCTCTATTTATTTCATTATTTCATAAGGCTTTTAAAGAAAAATGTTCGCATATAATAAGCAATTTATGTCATACTTTTTTAATTTTGTAAAACAAATTATATATTCACCACCTCTTTCTTCTATGTTCTATATGTACTACCCATTAATTTATTTTATAATTCATCAAAAAATTGTAGGTTTTTAAATATAAAATTTAGGAACTATCTTTCAGGTGAATTATGATTCAAAATTTACTGAATGAATAAATAATTTTTTTAAAAAATTTCCCATCATTGAGATGTATGTTATGATATGCACCTAAATCCTCTCATGTGGTGTATATAAAGACCCTTTTATAAGAAATATTATGATATCATCTATATTCATGATATTTTATGTTCAATATTGATTTTATTCCTCCATGGTTTTTATGATTTACTATTACCAATGTTGTGATGATTTATGTTATAATCTCATCATTTATCGATACTTCATATGATTGGGTCTCAAATACTGAAATCTCATGTTACACCTCACAATGATTCGTATCATATTTATTCACTTATTTTTATTCGTGATATATTTATGAAATAGATCAATTTTTACACTCTTTTGTACATAATTTAATTAAAAAAATAAAAAAATATGACTTTATTTATCTCTTCATTCAGAAATCGATTTTCTTTGAAATACCATATTTTTTAAAAATGATTTCAAATTTTATTTAGTACTCTCTTATTATCATTAAAATAAATTTTTACTTATGTCACACATTTTGAAATAATTTTAAATAATCTTCATATCATTTTCCAAAAACAATTCCACATTTTCTTTTAATAAAAATATAAAAATAATATTTATTTTTAAACATTCCTGACCTGAATAGTATTTCTCATTGCCATGACCACACAATGACTTGAAGGTTATATTATGATTTTTTATGAAATATACATTCAATAAATTATGTTTTTAAAATAAATTCTCAATATCAATAGAATATTTTTCTCATGAAAATATTTAAATGGTTTTAAAGGATCCTTCATAAGTTTTTAATTTGGTTTAAAAATAAATGGATTCTGAAAAATTTTTCTATTTTAAAAATTATTTTTTTGAAGAAAGGTTAAATTCCTTAAGAGTTATTTCAAATGATCTTTAACAATATGTCACGACCCGTCCTAGAGGGGCCCGCGCCGTGACTCCCCAAGCCCACCTCCAATAGGCTAGGGGCTGGTGACTAGCACCGAGTAGGCATGTCACTAACATGGGAGGCATTGCCTAAGTACCTGTACACACAAACACATCTTCAAGCACACTGATGCTGAAATGGAAAACAATAAGGAAGAAAAATGCATGCATACAACTAAACCCAACCAACATAGTACGACGAAAGGTAGAGTACTGTAAAAGTAAACTGGTCCAGAATACAATCCGACCAAAAGAAAGAGTCTAAAAAACCACAAAGCCCAACCTATAATCACAAAAGTACTGGGACTTCTGCTCATAGTCGTAGGAATGTCTCGGCCTGTAGGGAACTCATAAATCTCAGTCATGTCCTGGTCCGCCCTGGACTCTGTAAAAAGGTTACTCATATGCAAAAGACACCAGACGTGCGGGCAAAGCCCGTGCAGGGGTGAGTATAACAATACTCAATAGAGGACCCCGAAAACCACATAGTAGTACACAAAGTAAAGGTATTGTCAGCTATGCACATTATATGTCTATAGAACATACAGAACAAACTAGATATACTCAAAACCCAGACCCGTGGTCTAGAAACAAGTTACATGACTGCATACCCCCACAAGGGATTCCGTTCTAATATTCTGTGATGCACTCGTTCCGGGAGGACACACTCCACGAGTCTTATAACTCTGATGACGTTCGTCCAAGAAGTGTTGTTCATCGGGAACCGTCACGTGAGATGGATACACTCATTACGGGAGATACACTCCTGAGTGTAAGGGTTACAATTGATAAAATTAGTCATTATGGGAGACACACACCTGAGTGGGAAATATCTCGATACACAGATGAGGATCACTATCAGGGCCATGGCGGATACCGCGACTCATCCAAAATTCACCTGCTAGGTAGAGGATCATCGCCCGGTAGAGTTGGTCACGCCGATGCCTAGCTCTACCTAGGGTCTGGAATGGATAAGGGATCTCGATCTGGGCCTCTCGGATGGATTCATGACTCTATCACAGAAAGTCCTGCTAAAGGGAATAAAATCATGCATGAGGTAAAGATGCATGACCCTCAGGGAAACAAGAAGTAGGGGCAATATCCCAAACCAAATATGTTCAAGGCACGGAGAACAAAAGGACCAGGTTGTTTTCCAAAAAGTACACAATGTGTAGAAATGATACACGCCGTGTTGTCTGACCCTAGGTACTGCCCGTGTACCACAGCCTATGTCATGAGGCTGGTCATGTAGAAAAACATAGTACACGACATGTAGTACGGAGTACACGCCGTGTCTGGGTAACTATGGTTGGATTCGTGTACTCTGGACATGTGCGTGTACAGGGTCACCAACCTGTGTGCTCCAAACCGTGCAATCTGCACACGGGGTGACCCGTGCTGTTGACCTCACCTGTCCGGATGATGGAGTACATGGCCGTGTGCTCCATCCTGTGTCCGTGTATCCCCGGGATACATGCCCAGCTCCGCATAGCCTCCTCTTCAGAGCTATACATACAGTGCCTCCTGAAGCTATTTAGAGCATCCCTTTTCCGCGTACTACCCAAAGTACACACCGAGCTTTGGAGAAGGTCCAACACGCCGTGTGACCAGGGTCCCACACCGTGTGATTATTCTCTGACCCTGAATCCCTAACTGCCACCGCCGGAACTACACGGCGTGTTCTTCGGAAGTACACGCCGTGTATTTTGGAAATTTCCATAAATGGCTCTCCTCACCGGCATGCCTCCTGTGCTACTCCGATCATCAATCCAGTCGTCTGATCGTGGAAAAACATCCAGGTTCTGGTCACCCCGACCCCACGAAGCTGCTTCATTTTCGGGCCTTCAATCGGCCCCGAAAACGTGTTATGATCTTCCCGTATGAAGAATGCTCGAAGAATGCTATTTCCAATCCAGTCTGATTGGTATTCCACCATCATCTCCACATGTCCACAAGGATGTTGTGATGTCAAACCTTTGATTTGGGATCATTGCGTCGCAGAACAGATGCGCAACGATCCGTTGTTCGTCGCCCCACGAAGAACGCGAAGAACGCGCAGGGAAAAAGGAGGAAGAAATCCAAATAACCAAATTGAAGAAGGAACCTTCGCCGTCGTTCGTCACGGCATTGATCCGCTCCTTTTAATAGGCTTAAACGGGGCAAGAATCATCAACAACTTAAATCATGGATCAATTCCCCATAATCTTCTCGAAGAAAAATCCCTTCCGCAAGAACGTACGAATCCGTGGATCAACATGTTTGTGGTTGATCCGTGTTCGTCATTTAAACTCAAATACGGGGAAAAGAAATCGAAATAACAACCCCTACCTTTCGAAAGGATTGATCGTTGACAAAGGTGTTGTGATGCTGTTGTCGTCGAGATCCTTCAACATCGGCGCAACGATCCTTGGATTCGATCCGTTTTCATTCGTCATCAATAATTTGCTACAATGCGCCGCGGATTCTGTAGAGGTTCCTCTCTCTACGTTTCCCAGGACGTTCAATTTCTTAACCCATTAAAAAGGGGAAAAAATTTGGCATTTAATTATGTGGTAGTATTAATGGCGTTGACTTGGCATTTCGAAGTCATTAAGACGTGCCATAAATTTAGGAAATAGCTACATCGTCACCACACTGCAGCGGATGTTTTTTTAAATGATGTAAAATAAACTGGTTAATTTATTTTATTTTATTTTAATTAAAAAGTCAGAAAATTAACATTTCCCTCAACCCGTGATGGTCGAGGTTAGCCTCATTATTAGGGAAAGTGTTCATCCCGGACGCGACGGTGCGCTCAGATTTTTAATCTGAGCATCTATTTGGAAACTTCCACAATCGCACACAAGTTCCAAATCACTTAACAAAAAAAGTTCAAACCACCATTCTGGGCTCACTTGATCTCAGAATGATATGCCGTCCTCACCCCTGGTCTCGAAATAATTCCATGTAATATTTAAAAATAATAAACGGAAAATCTGAGACATTACATTCTCCCCACCATGGGGATTTACGTCCACGAAAAGCTAAAACAAAGTCTATTAAAAAAGACGAGGGTACTGGGCAGGGATCTGAGCCTCCCGCTCCCACATGCTCTCCTGAAGATTCTCGTTCTTCCACCGGATGCACACTAAGGGAATCGATCACCCACGAAGGATCCTCTCCTGCCGATCCTTGATCTCCACCGGGTACTCAGCAAAGGTCACTCCATCCTCGATGTCCAGCTCACCCCAGTCGATGATGTGCGATGGGTCATGCACATACCTCCTCAGCTACGACATGTGGAAGACATCATATACCCAATGCAACTGTGGAGGTAGATCCAGGCAGTACACCACCTCGCCAACTCAAACCAGGATCTGGAATGGTTCGATGAACCTCGGAGATAGCTTTCCCCCTCGGCAAAATCTCTACAACCCTCATCGAGGTGATACATGAAGGAAGACATTGACTCCCTATTCGAACTCTAGAGGTCTCTGTTACCTGTCAGCATAAGACTTCTGCCGGATCTGTGCAATCTTCATCCGCTCCCGGATGATCTTCACCTTCTCTGTGGTAGTTCGCACTAACTCTGGACCCATGAGTGCTGACTCTACGGGGTCGGTCCAGCAAAACGGTGACCGGCAGGGTCTCCCGTACAAGGCCTCGAACGGTGCCATACCGATGGTGGAGTGGTAGCTATTGTTGTATGCAAACTCCACCAGTGGAAGGTGGTCCTCCCAGCTATGACCAAGGTCCACGATACAAGCTCACAACATATCCTCCATAACCTGAATGGTCCTCTCCATCTGACCATCCGTCTGGGGATGAAACGCTGTGCTCAAGCGTAGCTGATTCCCAAAAGCCTCATGAAATCCCTTCCACAACCAGGATCTGAAGTGGGCATCTCGGTCTGAGACTATAGTCGAGGGGGAACCATGAATCAGAACTATCTTCTATATGTAGTGGCGTCTCAATCTCTCTACGGAACTCTGCTCCCTGATAGCTAGGAAGTGGGCCAACTTGGTGTGTCGGTCAACGATCACCCAGATGGAGTCATGCCCCTTGGATGTCTGTGGTAAGCCTGTCACGAAGTCTATCGATATTCAATCCCACTTCCACTATGGAACTTCCAGGGGAGAGCTAACCCGGCTAGAACTTGGTGCTCAGCCTTCACCTGCTGGCATGTGAGGCATCGATAAACGAACTCTACTACTGCCTTCTTCATGCCTGACCACCAAAACTGTCATCGGAGGTCCTGGTACATATTTGATACTCCAGGATGTGCTTCCAAATTGGATGTATGGAACTCCCTCAGTACCACCTCCTGCAATGCCACTGGTACAACAATGTTTCCTTTGAAAAGAAGTACGTGCTCCCCACCTTGCGAGTATGCATCAGGAGCCTGTCCTATGGATAACTGAGCACGTGAGGCCACACAATCGACATCCCCAAGTTGTGCCTCCCTAACTTGTTGTAAGAGTAGAGGGGTGAAAACCATCGACTGTAGGTAAGCTATATCCTCTCCATACCCAAAGGATAACTGTAACGCGACTAACTGTTGTGTCGCCTCACTTAACAACTGTGAGCTCTACCTTCTGCTGAGGGAATCTTCCACCTTTTTCCCATTTCTAGGAGTATAGATAATCTCAAAATCAGAGTCCTAGAGTAATTCTATCCAACACCTCTGCCTCAGATACAAATCCTTTTGTGAGAAGATGTACTTGAGGCTTTTGTTGTTAGAGTAGACAATGAACCGCTGGCCCATAAGGTAGTGTCACCACATCTTCAATGCGAAGACTACCACTGCCAACTCAAGAACATGGGTCACATAGTTATGCTCATGTGGCCTAAGATGGCGCGAACCATAAGCAGTCCTTGCATGCCGCTGCATCAGGACAGAGCCGAGCCCGGTCCCTGATGCGTCGTAGAAAACTATGTACTCGACACCCTCCTCTAGCAATATCAATACTAGGGTGCTCATCAAACTCTATCTCAACTTCTCGAATGCCTGGTGGAACTTTTCTGTCCACACGAAGGGTTACCCTTCCAGTTCAAGGCTCTCATCGGTGCTGATATCCGAGAGAAATCAGGGATGAATATCCGATAATATCATGCCAACCCAAGGATGCTCCGCAGCTCTATCACGCTCTGAGGTGGCTCCCAAGCTAATACAGCCTCCACCTTGGCTGGGTCCACAGATACTCCATATTCTGAGATGACATGTCCCAGAAATTGGACCTCTTAAATCTAGAATTGACACTTTGAGAGCTTCCCATAAAGCTGGTGCTCTAGAAGTACATCCAGAACCATCTGCAGGTGTCTCGCGTGCTCCACCTCTAACGCCGAGTACACAAGGATGTCGTCGATGAAGACCACTACGAACTGGTCCAAGTATGGCTGGAAGATCTGGTTCATCAACCCCATGAAAACTATGGGGGTGTCCATCATGCCATAGGGCATCACCAAGTACTCATAGTGACCTTAGCGTCATCTGAAAGTTGTCTTCGGTATATCCTCATCCTGCACTCGTAGATGGTGATAGCCTGATCCAAGTTCAACCTTCGAGAACCACTGTTCCCCTCTTAGTTGATTGAAGTGGTCATCAATTCTCGGCAGTGGATACTTGTTCTTCACCGTCCCCTGGTTTAGTCGCCGATAATCCACGCACAACCTCAGACTCCCATTTATATTATTTGAATACAAGACTGGAGCCGCCGAGGGTGAGACGCTGAGTCTTATAAAACCCTTACTCTGCAAATCCTCCAACTGCTCCCTCAGCTCGCGATGCTCCGCGGGAGCCATCCGATAAGATGATGGGGAAATCTGTGTCGTCACGGGGTGTAAGTCGATGCAGAAGTCAATTTCCCAGTGGGGAGTTAACCCTAGAACATCTTCTGGAAAGAAGTCCTCACACTCCACCACCACTACTGGGAACTGAGAGCTCACAACATCTTTTTCTCTGAGGGTAAGGCTAGCCAACTCATGAGTGATCAGCTGCCCCCTCTTATGCATGAGCCCATTTTGTGCTGCATGGGTTTCCTTTTCTCCAAAAAGGAAAACCTTGTTCCATCACGGTGGACACACCACACTCTTCTCCTAAAACAGTCAATCTGGGCTTGGACCGAAGATAACCAATCCATACCGAGAATGATGTCGTAAGGCCTCGATGCTACCACCAAGAGGATCCAACCGAAACTCTCGCCTCCAAGGGTAAGATCACACTGTCTGCAAAGGTGTGTGATCGTCGAGTCTCCTCTCATAGGTGTCTCCAAGCGTAAGGATCGAGTCAACGGTTCTAACAGAATCTAGAGGTTTTGTACAAGACATGTGGCTATAAGGAAATGATTGGCACCTTTTTTTATGCGAACAGAAGCTAATATAGAAAAGACACAGATCATACCTTGAACCATCCCTGGAGCCCATCTGTCATATGCCTCGATCGCATACAGCTGTCCCCGTCCCTATCCCCCAGCTCCCTGAGCCTGGTGGGGACCTCCTGGGGTTGGTGGTGGAAGTAAGTCGAAGAGTCTTCCACCACCTACAGCACTCCTTTCTCCTCTGCCATGTTCGCCGCCTGGAGGATCTGCCTACTCTGTTCTCAGCCTCAGCCTCGGTTGTCCATCGAACACTTCCCTATTAGTAGCTCGACGTGTCGGGGAATCTCTAGCGAGATGCCCCCTACCATCGGATGTGTAGCATCTTATCTCCCTAGGCTGACTAGATCCATCCTGAGAGCCCTGGATTGTCGATCCCCTATCCTAGGTCCTCCTACGATGTCTCTCATGTCCTGATCCATGTGTCTGATGTCGGCTCCCTGCTGCCAACGTCTCTGCACCTCTCTGCCTGCTGCTGACTGCCGGCGGCTGTCTCAACTCCACCAAGAAGCTCTCGATCACCAAGGCCTTCTCGAGCACTCTAGCATAGTTAGATATGCATAAAGGCACATCATGATCTTAGATGATTCTCCATAGACCTCGCTCGAAGGTCGGAGATCTAAAGTACTATTCTCTGACCATATCCTTCGAATACCTGGCGTGGTTGGTGAACCTCGAAGAATAGTCATCCATCGTCATACTGCCCTGCAGGAGCGGAAGAAGCTCTTGGATGCACAAATCTCTTAGCATAACCGGAGAGAACTCCTCCCTGAAGAGTCACTTAAACTTCATCCACGAAAGAGTATCCTCATCGTGAGTCTGCATGGTCAGACTCCACCATCGTACCACTGAACCCTGAAGAAGGCTCACTCCTAGGACCACGATCTTGTCTGCCAGTGTCCTCACAAGACGGAAAACTCTTGTCACCGCCTCATGCCAGTCCTCAGCCGCCTAAGGGTCGGGCTCGCCTCAAAAACTGAGGGGTATCTGTCTCTGAAACTTGTGGAGTGTGCTAAGCCCGTGCTCCTCGACGATCGGTATTGCAGGTACCACTTGCTGCCCCACGGGTGGTATAGCAGGTGCATCACCTGGTGGCAATGCCTGGGGAGCTGGTCCCTGTATCGAAGCCTAGTCATTGAGGGGGTCATCCTCATGATTATGCTGCTGAATCCTATCGGGTATGCATCATGGAGGAATCCAGTAAAGAAACAAGATGTGTCACGTTCAATGAGTATATTTGTATAGCTGACACCAAGGACATGGAAGACACAACCCATTCCTATATGATGCATGTACCTTTTATTTCCCTATAACCAGTGTTTTATTGAACCGGGTTGAAAATTAGGTTATCAGAGTCCTGGTGTATGGATACGTCAGTCGCCGCACCAACACTGGGGACTCTGTCCTGAAAGCCGAACCTGAAACACTTAACACCATTTCCCCAAACCAAACTCATAGACTCTTGGTCCTAAGGTAGAACCGACCACCTCTGATACCACTCTGTCACGACCCGTCCCAATGGGGCCCGCACCGTGACTCCCCAAGCCCGCCTCCAATAGGACAGGGGCTGGTGACTAGAACCGAGTAGGCATGTCACTAACATAGGAGGCATTGCCTAAGTACCTGTATGCACCCACACATCTCCAAGCCCACAAATGCTGAAATGTAAAACACTAAGGAACAAAAATGCATGCATAAAATTAAACCCAACCAACCGAGTATGACGAAAGTTAGAGTACAATAAAATTAAACTGGGAAAGAATACAAGCCCACCAAAAGCAAGAGTCCGAAAAACTGCAAAGTCCAACCAGTAAGCACAAAGGTACTAGGACTGCCGCTCATAGCCATAGAAACGCCTCGGCCTGTAGGGAACTCAGAAAGCTCGGTCCTGTCCCAGTTTTCCCTAGACTCTAAAGAAAGTCAGCTCGTCTGCACAAGACACTAGACATGCGGGAAAATACCGTGCAGGGGTGACTATAATAATACTCAGTAGAGGACCCTGAAAACCACAAAGTAGTACACAAAGTAATGGTATGGTCAGCTATGCACAGTATATATCTACCGAAAATATAGATCCAACTAGATATACTCAAAACCCAGACCCGTGGTCTAGAAACAAGTCACACGACCGCATACCCCCCGCAAGGGATTCCGTTCGAAGATTCGGTGATGCACTTGTTCCGGGAGGACACACTCCACGAGTCTTATAGCTCTGATGACGTCCGTCCGAGAATTTCTGTTCTTCTGGAACCATCACGAGAGAGAGATACACTCATTAAGGGAGACACACACCTAAGTGGAAGGGTTATGATATATAGAAGCACTCATTATGGGAAAGACACTCTTGAGTGTGAAAGATCTCGATACATAGATGAGGATCACTGTCAGGGCCATGGAGGATACTGCGACTCATGCAGAATTCACCTGCTAGGTAGATGATCAATTCCCGGTAGAGATGGTCTTGTCAATTCCTGACTCTACCTAGGGTATAGAATGGATAGAGGATCTCGATCTGGGCCCCTTGGATGGATGCCCGACTCTATCACAGAAAGTCGTGCTGAATGGATCAAAATACTGAGTGAGGGAAAGATGCCTGACCCTCAGGGAAACAAGAAGAAGTGGCACTAACTCAAACGAAATATGTTCATGGCATGGTGAAAAAAAGAACCATGCCATTTTCCAAAAAGTACAAGGTGTGTAGAAATGATACATGCCGTGTTGTCCGACCCCAGGTACTGCTCGTGTACCACGACCCGTGTCGGGAGGCTGGTTATGTAGAAAAACTTAGTACACGACATGTAGTATGGAGTAAATGCTGTGTTTGGGTAACTGTGGTTGGCTCCATGTACTCTGGCCATGTGCCCGTACAGGGTCACCAACCCGTGTACTCCAAACCATGCAATCTGCACACGGGGTGACCTGTGCTGTTCACCTCGCCTGGCCAGGTGATGGAGTACATGACCGTGTACTCCATCCCATGTCTATGTATCCCTGGGATACACGCCAAGCTCCGCGTAGCCGCCTATTCCGAGTTGTACACGCCATGCCGCCTGAAGCCGTGTAGAGCATCTCGTGTCCCTGTACTACCCAAAGTACAGGCTGAGCTTCAGGGAAGGTCCAACATGTCGTGTGACCGGGGTCACACGCCGTGGGATTCTTCTCTGACACCGAATCCCTAGCCGCCACTGCCGGAACTACACGGCGTGTTCTCTGGAAGTACAGGTCGTGAATTCTGGAAATTTCCAGAAATGGTGCTCCTTGCCGGCGCGCCTCCCGTGCTGCTCCGATCATCAATCCGGTCATCTGATCGCTGCAAAACATTCAGGTTCTGGTCACCCTAACTCCACGAAGCCGCTTCTGCCGTTTTCGGGCCTCTGATCGACTTTGAAAAGGTGTTCTGATCTTCCAGCATGAAGAACGCTCGAAGAATGCTCATTCTGATCCGGTCCGATTGGTCGTCCACCATCATCGCCGCACCTCCACAAGGACGTTGCGATGTCGATCCTTAGATTTGGGATCGTTGCGTTGCAGAACAGATTCGCAACGATCCGTTGTTCATCGCCCCGCGAAGAACGCGAAGAACGGGCGGGGAAAATGGAGGAAGAAATCCAAATAAACAAATTGAGGAACGAACCTCCACCATCATTCATCAAGGAATTGATCTACTCCCGTTAATAGGATTAAACGGGGAAAGAATCATCAACAACATAAAGCATGGATAAATTCCCCATAATCTTCCCGAAGAAAAATCCCTCCCGCAAGAATGTACGAATCTACAGATCTACTTGTTTGTGGTTGATCCGCGTTCATCGTTTAAACTCAAATACGGGGAAATGAAATCGAAATAACAACCCCTACCTATCGAAAGGATCGATCGTTGAAGAAGGTGTCATGCTGCCGTTTTTGTCGAGATCCTTCAACATCGGTGCAACGATCCTTAGTTTCGATCCGTTGTTGTTAATAGTTGAGAATTTTCTCCAACGTGCCATGGATTCTGCAGAGGGTCCTCTCTCTACATTTCCCAGGACATACAATTTCTTAACCCATTAAATAGGGGAAAAAGGTTGGCATTTAATTACACAGAAGTATTAATGGAGTTTATTTTCCACTTCAAAGTCATTAAGATGTGCCATCAATTTCGAAAATAGCTGCGTCGTCGCCACGCTGCAGCGGATGTTTCCTTAAATGAAATAAAATAAATTGGTTAATTTATTTTATTTTATTTTACTTAAAACGTCAGAAAATTAACTTTTTCCCTCGACCCACACCGGTCAAGGTTAGCCTCATTCTTAGGTAAATTCATCATCCCGGACGCAACGGTACGCTCATATTTTTAATCCAGGAATCCATTTGGAAACTTCCACAACCGCACACAAATTCCGACTTGCATAACTAAAAAAAATTCAAACCACTATTCTTGGCTCACTTGATCTCAGAATGATGTTCCGTCTTCATGCCCGGTCTCGAAATAATTCCATATAATATTTAACAATAATAAACGGAAAATCCAAGATATTACATAATCATTCTCCATATATTGTGAAATCCTTGATATAGTTTGTGAATTACTAGGTATATGATCAATGGACTCCATTCTCATTATTACTTTGATGGGTTTATGTTTAAGATTAAAAGTTGTTTATCAAACCCATTTCTCTTCCATGGGGTATTCCATGATAAAATTATTTTGAAACCCACAACTTTTCATGAGTTATGATTTTGTGGAATGATTATGAAACTTGTATCTTTTTTACAGGTTATAGTATGATAAAATGTTTATTATACCAATTAAATATCATTGGTTATGATATAATGAATACTAACAATCACGTGGAAGATAAAAAAAAATTTTTATGAGATGGTTTTGATCTATATCTACATCAAATGAATCTATTATATATTTATATCTCATGAGTTATATATTGTTAGAATGAGGAGTGAACCTGATACAGTAATGGACATTGACCACTATGATGTTTTGGGGAGTGAACCCATTCCACATTAAGGAAAGGGTTTTGATTGAGGATGGTAGTGTGTCTCTAACATTAGGTGGAGACACCGTGAATTTCGTAGATATGTTTTTCAATGAGCCTTGACTTCAAGGGAATGATTTTATATGAATATGTTCCTACCAAAATTCCATATCCTATACCAATCTTATGATGTCATGGATTATTCTATTTGTTACCCTATGGATTACATCTTATGAACTGAAAATCATTATTCCATTACTCATTATTATGATATTTGATATATAGGGTATGATATTCAAATTCCTTGATCATGTTATCATACCCTTATGTTAATTTTTTCATATGTATTCACCATTATTTTCCCTTCATGACTATCTTATCTCACCCTTTATTATATTCCATTTACATGTGTTATAAATAAAGGTTTTATATAGGAGTACTAAATGGGTTGATATTTTTAGGATACATTAAATACAATTCACCAAATTTGAATATTGAGTACTATGTTTCCAAATTCATAAATCTATTACTATCCTCCATCATTTACTTCTATAATGTTATCAATATTCATATTAAACGATGCAATATCCCTGTATGAAAATCATATGTCTGTATGTTCATAATTCGGATGTGAAACTAGGATCCCTATCAAAGGAAATGGAAGAAGAAATCCCATGAAGCATAATAATCTTCTTTATTTATAGGTGAACACTATTCTCAACATTGGTTATGTGTCTAATAAGAATTAAATGGAAATATTTCATCAATTGACCAATCACTATTTAGATATATTATTTACTTTGTGAGTTCACGGTAATCTATTAATGAAGTTCATGTTCAGCATTTCCCCTTTCTAAAACCACGCTAAAATAGACAACATTACACTAGAAGGTATCAGGTGCTCTTCCTAAATCTATAGGACTGTGTAACTACAAGGCACAAAATCAGAAATGTTGTGATTCATACCCATCCACCTAAAATATAATCTGATTTCATAATGCATCTTCATGGTTTCATGGGGAATAAACTATGAAGATTTCTAAATATCATGAAACACTAGATTCCTTAAATATGTTGTGAGGAAAAAATGATTCCCTAAGTAAAAAAATTACATCCTAAAGAAGAGACCAACAATATATGGTCTACCTCTTTATAAGGTTTCCCATATTCTTGTAAAGTCATTATCTTACTAATGACCCTGCAAAAAAATAGTAATGGAGATATGATGAAAACTAATTTTTTTTTATCATCCTAGATAAATATTCTATTTTCACATCCAAATTCAAATGATTTAAACACCACATATTGTTCTGTATTTCCTTCAATTCCATGATATCATGTGGGAGAACATTTGTATGAGCATGTCTGTGGTGAAATTCCCCATTCTTGAGGGTGTAATAGATGATAATGATAATTATCTACATTTATTCCACCTACCCCCAAAATATATGAATTATCTTCATCTGGGAAAATATTTAACTCAAACACTTATGATTATAATAATATGTGAACCTCTCCCTATAAATATTATTTTTACAAAACATATGTACATTTATATCTATAGAAAGATTCATATCATGAGTGTTTTAGTTTTTCTCATGTGGATGAATCTGACTAGATCTCGATCCCAAAATGTGATCATGCTTCATAAGGACACAACGTCAAATTAAACCAGAAGCATTTAAGAATACATCATAACCCTAAATAGGCACATGAATGATCAAAATAATAGTTTTTTCCTGATTTCAATCCATATCATCAATAAAATTATTACACAGAATATCTCATGTGAATATCATTGATTTCTTGTTCAGAGTTATCATATATTTATCCATGTTTGAGATTTGTTTGATGAACTATTGATATTATCCATCAAGACATAGGAATCCAAATTTCTATATGTTATTCCATGGTTCCTCTTATGAAAATATTTCTTCCACCTTCCTAGTTTCAACTAAAATCCCATGTCTAGAAATCATATTCCCCATCAACATTCCTTCTTATATCCAGAAATAGAATTTTGTTAGCTCCCTATAATGGTGGTAAAATCCCTTTATTATTAAAATTAGATTCATACATTTTTCATACACACACTTGGATATCATGTAAACAAGGTTTCAACAAACACAAAAAAAATGGTTCAAAGTATTTTTCAAATATCTAGTTCATCAAAAGAATAAAAACTACATGAGCATTATTAAATCCTAAAGGCATCCCAAAAATTAAAATTAACCATAATTACTCAAGAATGTTTTCTTCAGAATATCTTAATCTCAAACCTATAGATAACGATAACCTGACCAAATACTGATATTGGAAAACCAATTATTACCCTTCAACTGGACAAATAAGTCATCCAAATTGGGAAGATTGTACTTAATATTAACTTTTTTTCAGTCCAACATTTGATAGGATATATATAAATAATTTGAATCATTATCCTTCTTAGAAAAGTACATAGGGGATTTCCATTGGGAAACACTGGGGAAAACAAAACATTTCTCTATTAGATCATCCAACCATATCCTTTCCCCAATCAACTCGACTAATTCAATATGATAAGAGGGTATCAAGACCATTTTCATAAATGATTCCATATAAATTAAAAACTCAACCATACTAACTAGAGTAACACTAGATAATTCATCTTGAAAATATAAGGTAATTACTTAACAATAAAGGGGTGGTTAAGAGTCAAGGAAACAACATCAGGATCAATTTTTATAGATAAAAAATGGACTCCTAAACTCTATGTTGGAATTTATAATATGTCCAAATCATAGATCCTACTATATGTGAATCATATGATAGCTCCCATCATCTTTAAATAATGAATCTATCTTTTGATATATCTTGATATTAACTCAATTTTAAAATAGATGATCCATGCCTATGGTGATGTTAATCAAACACAGATAAAGATATTGGAAATCCCATACTAACTCTACATAATCTATCAATAAGAAACATGATGGTCAATGAATTTCATTATTTTCATATTTCCAAGTGGAATCTATAGCTCTATAAAAATTTCTTTCTCTACATTGGTTATTTTAGAACATCAAAAAAATGGGTAGATATAAAAGAGTGTGACGATACTATAAAAAAGATTAGTTTTTAAAGAATCTTAACAAAGACATACCTCTCACTATAGCTGGTACAATATAAACATCTATTATAAACTCAACCAATATATGAATTTGAATCACTCCAATGTCATGTTTCTTGAGCACTATTTACATTGAAGAATCTGACTACGATATAGTTTTATTTGGAGATAATGATCCATGACCATAATAGGGTGTCAATATAGTCTGTCAAAACCTAGGTAAATGGACTCACTAGCCACAAAAAATTCATGTATTCACGGGTGTGGGGTAATAAAATTCAGTGTTCCATACCTTTCCACACTGATAGCATCTCATAGTTACACTAATATCCACTAATAACAGTATAAGTGATATTCATGTCTAAGAACCATCTCTACATACCTTTAAATTATCTCTCCACTTACACATCCTTCCCAAAACATCACAAAAACAACCAATAGGTGGATGAGACGGGGATGAGTAGCCAACATTTCCTTTTATATCCATTTTGACCATATTATCCCGATAAACTATCTATTTATAGTTAGATATATTCAATAGATATATGTGTGTGTGTTTGTGTGTGTGATTGGTTGTTTGGTCACAAAACCTGTAGGTGCATTTGAGGTGTTAGATAGTATTTAATTACCACCTCTAGAGAAAAATGAACTATAAGAAAACAAATTGGTGTACTCCAACACTAGTTTCTCTCCCAAATATAAGGATAGAAACTATAGACACTTCACCATCATCAAATAATATGGATAGAACTACTATAATAAATGGGGCATGAAAAATATCCAATCCAATCCCACATATTGTATTACATGTTCCATAGAATCACGCTACTTTTTGTTAGGAAACTCAAGTTGATCGGTTCAAATTTCACATTTATAAACTCAGGTATATCCATGAATTTGATGAATTGATCAAACTTGTATAACTAGTCCTTCACCTCTTAGATCTCATTAATTCCCTGAATGGATAGGGTTTCTTTCATAGGAAATCTCGAGATCAATCACTTTCTACCTCAGCTGATTTTTGTGAAATAACAGATTGATTAGGATGTGATGGAACATTCTGGTACAAAAAAAACACCATGTTTGAAATCCTCTAAAAGATTATATTGAAATGGAGGAATATTGATTGTGTAATCTCCCATTGCACCCTACAGACGAATCCATGGAAAACATCTCAAAGGAATGATTCAATAAAACTTAAAAAACAAAAATAATCATACAAAAGGATAATATTAGTTAAAAATAGAAAACCCTAATAAAATTCTAATATTATGTTCAAAACTCAGTACAAGAGAAACATATCCTCACCTCACATGTTATATTGAGGTTTTTCACTACAACTGGTTGCCTGAGACACACTTTAACCTACATCTTAACTCACGAAAATCCTATCTCTTGTCTAACAGACATCACAATACACAAAATCTTGCAGAAAACTCATCTTATTGATACTAATTGTATACCCAGGATACCCCCCCCCCCAAATTAGTATATAAACCAGTCTCCCAATGACCTATAGAGAATTCTGAATCCCCAAAGGCTGTAAACTAGAACCCATGCATTGAGATACAAATAAGATGGAACTATCTCACCCAATATAAAATAATATACATTGCATATATATATATATACAGACACAGAATATGAATGAAAAAATGTGACCGAAATTATTTCGTAATAAATTAAAAAACAACTATAGTTATAGAACTCAAAATAAGAAAGATACAAATTCATGTTACATGTCCAACAAACAAAAAATAGAAAAAAAATTGGAAATTAACTACTCCATGTTATAAGTGGAAAATATCCCACCATATCACTAATAGCTACCAATTACTAGTTGATATAATCCTCCCCACCTTAATCAATTCATTGATATTTTTGGAATCAAAAGATAATCCAAGATCAAAACATTATTGAGTGAATGTTCATGGTGTGAGATAAACATGCTCAGTGTGATCCCAACCATGAGTTCTATACCACATCATTGTATAACAATCTATGTATGAAAAAAATTAAAATTATACATGATAAAAAGTTAAATAGTTTTATATCAAAAGAATGGTAAATAGTTTTTCTTAGTCAATAGGTCTAATACAATCCTGGTAAAATGGTTCTGAATAATAATTTCTAAAAAATGGTTACAATTATCAAAAACAAATTATCAATGTAAAAATTTTAAAATTCCAATTCAGAACAGTAACATATATGAAGTATAAGTTACAATTCACTTAGTAAGGTCACTTGTAAGTCAATATGACAAGAGTTCACTATAAGAACCTAAACCCCATGCATCTAGGTCTAGAGAAAATAGGAAATCCATAAAAAGGGTATTGTATCACATATTCATTCATTTCCTATATCCTAATTCATCTTGATCTAGGAAAAAAATATCACCCCAAAAAATGAACCCCCTTACAATAGAAAATGAAAATCTCTAATACTATAACCCCACATAAGTACCCATGACATTCATGTGATACATTTCAAATATGTTTTAATAGATTACACATTTGACAACACCAAAATCCTTTTTACAGTGAAAACCTTCCTTAAAAACACATTTCTCAATTCATTTATCAATACATTGAAATACACCTATATTACACTCAAAAGAGAGGGAAACCATTTCTTCTCAATATCCGTTTTACACAAAGAGACATATTAGTCAATTTTCATGACATTTAAATTCAATAAAACTAATACAAACAATATAAATTGGGATTCATCCAACATATATGAGGTCTGAAACCACATACCGTAATCATTGATTCATATTCATCCAAAATAGCATCCAAACATCATTAGATAAAATGGGAACTACAAACATAAATTTGTCCCTGATAATCAATTCGTACATCATAGAGTTTGATCTCATTATCAAAGGATATACAAAGAGAGTATATCAACACATGTCTTGTGAAACTCAAACACCACAATACAGACGATTGTAAAACAGGGCTCAAAAGTTGAAACACACAGAGGAATCTCCCAGGGATTGATAAAAGAAAAATATCAGTAAAAATAATCAATAAACAAATAAAAACTCTAATAAAAATACCAGATTAATTAATAAAGAAAATATAGTGAAATTAACTTACCAAAGGATGGAAAACCAACATATCCAAGATCAGTTCACTTAAATGAGACAACAAGAACATATTAAATAAAATAAAGACATATAGTATAGTCCTCTATCTTAAGAGATTAGTTTTTTATTAAATGAGTTATGATCAGCATTTCAATGATAAAAATACATTATTCATAAATAATTCAAATCATGAATCATATATTCATTATGTGAACTATCGTAGTTTTCTTTATGATGGAAATAACATCCCCTTAGGTAAAAAATATTGAATGAAGAATTCAATTGGTAAATAAAATTAAATCATGTAACTCCATCACATTATAAAATTTATTTAATGATACTTAGTATAAAAAACTCACCGCATGAACCCAATTCACTACATGATCAAATTTTGTAGCTATCGCATTGGCAATTTTCCTACAGAAATCTCATAGAACTCTTGAATATGAATAACATTATAATTAAACATTAAAAGAGAGGATTCCTTCAAGCTTGGTGTTATATGGTACCAATTAGAGAAATCATATCATTTACTATTTTAAATAATTGTAATATTTGTCCAGTCACACTCCTTGTATTTCAAGGGTTTTGGAATAAAATATCACTAAATCGATAAAGGATTCTTTGTCTCAAATTTATATCGATTAAGGCACATTTAATTTATACCCCATGTTTTCATTTCTGTAGTGTAAATACAACCCACTATCATTTAGATTCATTATATTCTTATATATCATGATAATAAATGTTCAATTTAATTTTATGCCTCTATTAGGATTTTTAGTCAAAAGTTTCAATGGTTTTATTGCATTTTTCATAATAAAATAATTATCTTGGGTCATAATCACTCATAGTTATCTAAAAATTTTCATGTTTGATATTATAAATCCTATATGATGATATTGAATTTTTCATACTAAAATAATTTTCTTGGGTTATAATAACTCATAGTTGTCTACAAATTTTTATGTTTGATCTTATATATCATAAATGATGATATATAAATGTTTTCCATTAATTTATAAGGATGTTACTTCATTTTTATCGTATCAACTTCTTTGATTAAACTCCTTCTCAAATAAAATGTTGATGATTGAAATAATAACTCCCAAAAAAATTAATTTAAATTTTCCTCCATGTACCTATATTCCTTTCAAATAACATAATGATTATTATAGAAGATAATATGGAATATTTTCTATGATTTTAATAATAATATTTACCATTTCAGAAAAGAAAAACCTACTTCTCCTTTTATGATTTTGGTTCTATAAAAAAGGTTTTCAAAAATATTTTCCGCCAAAAATTTCATTGCATAATATTTATTTTTTGTTAAGTAATCATTTATTGAAGTTTAATTTTGAATTCTCAATGTTTTATAATGTTTTAAGATTATATTATTAAAATAAATTTTTATTTTTACCCATAAATGTTCCTTTTATTAATATATTGAAAATGATCAATTTTAATATTTTCTCTATGAACACTTATTTCTACCACCTTTCACATTTTATTGGAAACATTATATAAATATTTTCATGGTTTCTTGATGAAATTTATTTTTATTAAATATTTATTTGTTTTTTATATTAAAATGTTTTTTTATAATCAAGGATACTTATTATTTTAAAATTCTATTCCTCTAAAACAAATAAAATCATTTTTCATAAAATTTATTATACATTGAAATGGATATAATTCATAAAAGGATTTTTTAAATTGTTACCATAAAACATATTTCTCTATATAACTTATTTAACATCATTCATTATAGAGTAATTAACCATAATTAACTATTTACCTCTTAGACTTTTTCAATGTATAATAGTAATTTTCCTTCAAATTCTATTCCTATATGAGTACACTAATTCGTATTTATGTTTATTTATTGGTGTCCACCATGATATCATTCATCGATTAATTGTGGAAAATTATTATCATATTTGTTTACCCTTTATCTGTATGGTGTAAATAAAATATATTTTTTTATAATGATTCATTGGTATTTATAAAAAAAATCACTTTATGTATTTTTAAACCCATTTATTTTCAATTATATTTTAATGTTATGATTATTTATGGAAATATTAATGATTTATTTATGTGAATCTATTTAAAAAATAAAAAAACCAATTTCTATTCCCGGGTTTCCTTGTGATTTTTGAATGGAACACTTTTTATTTCTCTGGTTTATTATACTATAAAAGTGATATATTTTCATTTTAATGGTTTAAAGAATCCCATTTTAATTACAAGGTTAATTTAGGATGTGGTATGTGAATAATTTTCATGTGTTTGTTGTAATTAAGGATGATAATGGATGGGAAAATATATACCCCTCCAATGAATTGGTAAAATGTCTATATCTAATGTGAAAATGTATTCATGAGTACCTTCTAAGTCGATTATTAAATATTGAATTGACATAGTGGGTAATAAATCGAATTTTAACAATAGTAATGTTTCTTCCAAATATGAATAATGTATCCAAATTTTCTACAAATTATACTAACTATATCATGTTCTCTTGGATAATGTTTATTGACCGTCGTTTTTGATTCATGTATTATTCGACATCAAACATTATTCCATGATTTATGACATGATCCTTGTTCAGAAATATTTTATTATGTACCATTAAAATACTAATATTCTTTTCTTCGGTTCACCAAAAATATTTGATTGTTATCTCTATTGCTTATCATTACTATTAATGTGAGCATTCTCTTTATTATGTTTCCATTTCCAAAGATTATGATGAAAATTGATATGTACGATTTTTCTATAAGTGTATCTTATGAGAAATTTTTTTTATAGATTTTCATGAATTCTCATGGATTAAACAGTTTTTATTATTGTTAAAATGAACATTTTCATTAGTTGATATGAAAATGTGTTTTATTTGTTGGTATTTTTTCATCATAATTCGAAAATATATTCCAAAACTCCTTTTGAATGTATTATAATGAAATCATTTCATTATTTCTGATAATTTCTATTTTATAAAGTCTTGGAAATCATAATTATTATAGAAGAATGGTTTATATGACTTTCAATAATAAGATTTTATTAGTTGACGTAAACTTTGGTCTTTGAAATGCTAAAAAATATTGATAATATATGGTACGTCCTTGTTTCATATGTATATGTTACCATTCTGGTTTTTTATGTAACATTATTGGGGATTTCATCTGATAACTATATAGAAACCCCTGGTATAATGTCTAATGAAAATTTTTATATACAGCATAACATCCTAAATTTTTGGTAAAGTAGAAATTCTTTGGTTTTATAAGAAAATAAATCCATATATTGATACAGGAAAGTTGATGAAGGACCAATGAAAACTTTACCTAGGGGAATTAACCCCATGGATGATTTTTTTTGGTATTCACTCAATAGTGGCCCGGTGTAGATAAAATATTCATAACTACACACCTTTCTATACACTCTTGGGAGATATGTATTTTTTTACCATATGTCATTTTTGAACCTCTATAAATGATTGATTTCATGGTTACATTAAGTGATTAAATTAATAATAATAATATAACATAACTTAATGTTACATAGTTAGAATGAATGGGGTTATGGGATTAACCAAGTAAGACATGGATGAAATGAAAGTATCATAGGATGAAAATAAAGTATCATTAGAGAATATATGTTATAATTAATATTTCATATTCATATTCTATAATTGTTCTATATATCTTCATAAATATTTTTGATTTATTATTTGGTTAGATCAAGGTCAATATGATGATTTTGCGAATGGTATATATCCAAAACCACTATATATTATAACTGAAAAAGTGAGCATACATAAATGGTTGATAATCATAGTATATTCATGTTAAAATTGAAAAGTGAATTTACAAGACATACAAAAGGTAATAATTTTGATACCATATTAGAAGTTTTTTATATTATCACATATATTTTATTTAGTGATTATTATTATTTTTGTATCAATAATGTTATCAGGGATTATATGAAACTTCTATGTTTTTCTATTCAATAGATTGCATTATTGGTTTGTAAAAAATTATTATACATTATTGGATCCCTAATTAATGTCGTAGTTACATGGGTTTTTTGGAGATAAATTTTCAACGAATGTGGTTATACGTTGATTACACTTTGGTATAATATATGTATGATTTTAAATTAATAAAATGTACTGTGATTTTAGAAGAGGTACATAAGAAATTATTTGTATCCAAGGGATTGATAGTTGATTTGTGATGTTTATTAGGATAGTCACATTGTGGTATAATCATATATATGGGATATTATGTGATTTTATTAACAGGTGGTTAATTTGATTTTATGATTAAATATTTAATTAACGTTTTTATAGAATATATGATTTCACTATAGCTTTGTGATATGGAGACATAGCTTGTTTTAGGGAAGTTATAATCTGGAGAATAAATTTTTAGGGTATAAATAATAAATGATGATTTTGTAAAATAAGTATTATAAATTAGATTATTAAATAAAGTACTATTTTACATTAGAATTTATATCTTGACTAATAAATATGTTAACAAAAAACTCTCCAACATTAAACAATGGGTAAAAATTAATGTTTCATGAAAAGAATATATTAATGGGGGTAGAATATAAAAACATATTATTTTGGATCCCATAAAATAATTCCATCAGTAAATTATTTTGTCACATAAAACACCAAACTAATGAAACAACCGACAAAAATAATTATATATTATAATTCTCGTGGATTATTATCTTAAAAATTCCTTTCAAATAACTATTTAAAAAATTAATATAGTATATTACATTATAAAAAAATAGAACAGACAAAAAAATTTATTATAGCATATAATATTAATAATTTTTAATCTAATATCAATGAATGAAATTATTTATAAGATTATATTCAATAAAATAAAATATACTAGAATTATTAAAATTCATTTTGTAAAACAAATAGTATTTCTACAAATTTATTAACTTTTCAATAAATAAATATATATATATACATATTAATGTTTTATTTGATAAATATAAATTCAATTTGTAATTTAGAATGTATAAATTATCTTATAGTTTATTTTGGGATTTTTATAAAATTATTCATTTTTAGTTGAATTATATACAATTACTTTTTTACTAATAAAATAAATACTAATCCACTATTATTATATATGAATGAATTAGAAATTTATAAAACCATTTTATAAAAAAAAACTATTCATTTTATATGAGACTTTATTTTTTTAATATCAATTAATTTATTAAACCATAATTTTAATTTTATAATCCATGTTATATTTTTAAAATATATTATTTATTTTATTATTAAATTTGAGATATAAATTTTATTCTTTTAAAATTTAATAATTTAATAAGATAAAATAGATTTAAATTTTTTAACATTTATGTTAATAGTATATAATAATTATCATCTTATTTTTTCAGAAGGGTAAATTTATTTTGTAAAAACTAGTTACCATGGAGAAAACTAAATTAGTACAAATGAGTATCCAAATGGAAAAAGGGAAAAAATATTCATTTTTTTAATTCTGTTGATGAGTTGTGTTTCAACCATAAATATTATCTTTTATATTATTTATATGTTTTGGAAACATTTTACTGGATGGTAATATTCTATTGTTGAAACTTTTTGTGTATTTACAAAAATGACAATCCATTTCACATATAAAGTCGGATCTCTTCTCCTCATATACCCTCACATAGAAAAATAACATTTTCTTCCAAAAATTTAATCAAACTTCTACTGAACTCTCTTATATAACATAAAATATTATAAATCTTCTTAGATGAAAATCCTTCCAATTTTTAGCCTCAAACACAATTGAGATAACCCAAGTGGTGATGTAAATATTTCTAACAACTTATTCATATTTTCATTTTCATTATATGAATTTATTCATTACAAATTTATACTCAAAATATCAAAACTATAACATAATTATCCTTATTATACTAATATTTCATTATAATGATGTTATAATTTTTAACCACCCTTCCGTATTTCATTAAAAAAATGGAAAATGACATTTTTGTGTGCATGGATCTAGAACCTCCAACAATAATAATGTTTCATTAATATTAAACATATTAAACTTCAAGTAATATTGTTTCAATTAGTAAATAATTATTATACTTTGAAAATATTTTATATTTTGATATGATAAAATATTTTATTCAGTTATCTTTTTTTATGTAAAATGAAATCATCATCCACGAATACATGTGGAAAACAACCTCAAGGATATTGAAGGTTTACATTTTTATATTCATTATCCCCAAAATGGTTTTTCATTAGAATGAGATGATATTATTAATTTTATGGTCTGAATAATAGAAGAACCAATTGAGGGTTCTACATTAGGATATGATCAAAACTAAGAGGGGGTGAATCAGTGTTGGGTTCAATAGTGATACATTGTTCATATGTTATTATTTATTCATTATTTACTCATACAATAGTGGGAGGGAAACATTCCTTCTTTACATAATAAAACTAAATTCTTTTCTATCTTATTCATTTTTCTCTATTAAAATAGAAATTCATTTTAATCTATTCTACTCTTCCTTTTTATTTATTATTTTGTGATAAACTATCTACAGAGTGTCTCCTTATTCTTCACCATGATTTTATAATACCAAATATTTATAAATGATCTTCCTAGGATCTGGTCTAATATTACTTCTTCGTTATAATACAGTAACTATCCAACTAGTTCCACAACTCACTCTGATTGCATCTGATAGGTATTTTATATAAACATATACAAACATATTACATAATTATTACAGGAATAAAAAATATTCATCAATACTATATAAGTGATTAATGTTTATCATATAATCATCACAATTTCATCTTCTTAATTTTATATTCAACAAAAAATATTAACTATTAAACAGTTCTATAATATTACGTTCTTAGTTGACTATTTACACAACAATCAAAATCTGACATCATCTAATTAATATATTTTGAATTCATTACATGAACTTCTCAACTGAAACTCAAGAACCTATATTATTTCTATTTTTGTATGTTCCAATTATTAGTTAATATTATAAGATATTCCCTGAATTATTTGATGAAAATTTCATGGATATCTCATATAATTTTTTATGTTTTGGTAAACGTATCATATTCTTAAAACATCATGTATTTATGTGATGAATTAAATTTCATCTTCCTATTTCATACACATTATTACATGCAAACTAATATAGGTTCTTGATATATTGTGCATGTTTTTTTCATTTTTTAAACTCAATCTTATTTATCAAACAAATAATAATTACCAAATTGAAATACAGTGTTGGCGTACACACAATCATTTGGTGTCTCAAAGAGTGCATTCATACCTGATAGGCTTCCCGGATCTAGCTCTTTATAAAGCTCTTTGATTGTGATAACACAAGTCGAATAAATTTTTTTAAACTTTTATACATTACAAGGCTCATAGGATCTCACATTATGATAGATATACGATTTTACTTTCTTCACATATCCAAGAGTCTCTCATAATGTTCCATATTCTACATGATTCTTCATGGATAAATTGTTTCCAAAATGAAAATGAGAGATACCATAGGTTCAACACACATGACATGGCTCGTTAACCATTATTAAATAGGTGAGTTTCATAACCATTAATCTAAATTTAATTCCCAAATAAAATACAGAGGATTAAAGTCATGTCATTGAAATTTGAATATACTATTATCTATTCATTCTTTCTTCAAAGGTGGGTTTTATGACCCTAAAAATCATGGTGCCTCCACATATACAGGTGCTTCTCCATAGTGACCTCAACCTTAATATCCTGAATCTAGTGTCTGAATTACTATATTGTTTTAATATACAAGTAAAATCTTACCAAAATACCAAATAGTTCAGTATTCTGGGAAAACAACATACAAACATAAATTTTTCATTACAATTGAAAAGATAAAATACAAGGATTTTTTTCTCTAAGAACTCCATTATTCCTCAAATCTTATCCCTTCATATCTATCTTAAAACACTTCCTAATATCCTAGGGAAAATAAAACATTTAAAATGGGTCAACATAGATTCTCAATAAGGGTAATCGTACATCAAAAGAAATTAATAAATACAGTATAGTCAAAATGGTATGTTAAATTTCTATAAAATATGACATTTAATAAATAACATGTGAATAATATGGTAACAAATCATTATTATAAAATAATTCAATAAAAATAATCACATCATATAGAAAAAATAACTGTAAATGATCCAACGAATTGAATAATAATTTTTAAAATCAGTAACTAAATTCATAAGGATGGAATGTGCAATGTCAGACATCTAAAACATTCCATCGAGGCCTTATTCCATGAAATCAAAATAATTGGTAACTTATCAGCCAAAACCCAGTCAAGTTAATCTAATGAGACCAAAAGATACATCATGGGGAAATAAATTGCCTTAACAATCACATACTAAGTTCAACACATTCCATATATTAAAGCGGGGAAATAAAATCAACATAAACATTTGAATTGAAAAAAATTACATAATAAATTTGGATACACTACTCAATAAATAAACACAATCATTTCCCATCATGATTAAAATGGGGAATGGATATAAAATTATACATCCCTAGGAAAATTGATCATAATCCATCCATGGAAATAATAAATAAGGTATCAAAAAAACATTTCCCCAATGCATTATAAGTATAATAGATGGTTGATTTCATTGATAATTATAAATACAAGGAAAATATCCCGGAAAAATGTTTTGAGAACAATTAACTTTTCATTTTTAATATCAACAATTAGAAAATATGCCTCACACCATTTTTAAAATAATTTTGATTGAAAATAACCTTTCATAACTTTTAAAATAATCATTAAAAAATATATTATTCATGGTGGTGAAAAATTTTGGTCATACCATACATGTTAAAACAATGATTTTTTTCATATTTTTGTTAGATGAAAATGGGAATTATTTTTAAAACTACTTGAATGTTCCCTTATTTTTTTTAAAAAAAATATTTAGTATTGTATTTAATATATAATTTGTAAATATTAAAAACATTAAGGAAAATACTTGTAGGAAATTGGATTTTTAGGAAAATGGATTTTTGACTAAAGAAATAAATAAATTATTATTTTCTTTAAAACATTTTTTCAATAATTTTAAGTACCAATGAGTGAAAAAATGACATTATTACTTTAAAATTTTCATGAATACCGAGAGCTAAATAATATAGATTTATTTTAATATAAAAATATGAATGGTAGTTAGTATAGATTAATTTTTATAAGACCATAAAAATAAATAACATAAAAATAAAAAGATATATACCATGAAGGTAATGAGTTTCATGATATAACACATCATATGGGTAGTATATACAGCACACAAAATAAGTAAATTTTGAATATGGAATATGTTTCCAAAAATAATGGTTTGATGAGAATCCAATACCCCATGTTCAATATCCCTCCTATGTATTTGAACCTCATATATAAGAAATATAGCTTTATTATAAATATATTGATGAACCATTCACATAAATATCGTACCATTTATGTTTTAATTATAGTATTCTATCAATATTTTTATAGAAATTCTTTGTTAAAATAAATGTTTCATAGGATAATTTCTTTTTTTTCATGTATCTTTCATTTTGGTATAATTGGACCTTTTAATTTGATAATGGTTACAAAATATTTAGAAGGTTATACATGATATTAATAAAATATATATTTATTAAATAATTATATAGATTAATCTATTAAAGTTAGATATATAAAATGGCATTCACAATTCATAGATACGGTAGGTCATACATACACAATCAAAAATTTCTTTTATATATATATCATTGATATTAATAAAATCTATCCTTATTACCATCTATGTAAAAATAAAATAAAATGAAATTAATATTTTGACATGGAGGCATTAGTCCATATTTATGGACAAGTGACATTGTTTTCTTCCAATGGATGGGAAGGTGAGATGTTATATGTGATATTATATTTCTATATGTTTCATAATAGATTAAATATCACATATATTCATTAAATTATATCAGTACTGAATTCAATGTAAATAAATAGAGATAAATGTATAAAATCATTTCACGGTGTGGTAGTCCACCATACACACATGATAATTTTCATATATCTCATGGAATGGACTGTATGAAGGAATATATGATATTATAAAATAAAAAGTATAATAATGTAATAAATATATAAAAATGTTAAATAAATAATTATATCTTGACTTGAATGGTACTTATGGAAAATTAATGGCTTTGGTTTGTGAGGTGGTAGTCCCTCGTACACTCGTATAATGATTTTTAAATCATTTTATGTAAGGGGAGACTGATATTTCTCATTTAATTAAAATAATAAAAAAAAATATGTATAATAATTAGGAAACTATATCATCATTATTTAACAATAATTAATGGAGGTGGTGGGAAAAAAGTAAATAAACAATTGGTTAGGGAATATATAACTTCTTGAAACAAATTTTTTTTTGTAGAATAAATAGATAAAGGATTGATTTATCACAAAATAATCATTCTTGGATGATACGATTGATGTAAGGAAGTTATTTGGGATGATCATGAATAAAAAAATGGTGTTTGAATGTTTGAAAGTGTTGGGATATGGGTGGCCTTTTGTAATTGAGGTGAGTGGAACACCTGAAATTTTTGAAATGAAAATGGTATACCCATGTTTTTTATAAGACACTTGACAAACAATGTTCTCTTCTCAATAATATAAGATATATGGTCAAAATATGTCCATAAAATAGATTTTTTACCTGTTTTGGGTCTTTTTTAACCCTTATCCTTTTTGTTTAACCCATAAACTAATTTTTACCTTAACCACTGTAAATTATTTTATATGGATTTAATTTTAATTACAGTCAAAATTTTATTTGAAATTATTTAATAATATAAATTTGTAGGATTGTAAATATTTCAATTAAGTGTACAAATTTGATTCCCAGTGGTGAAAAAAATTATTTTATACTTATTCCCACAAACGCGATGAAAAAGAGGGTTCTCATAGAGAAAATGTTAAACAATTTTAAAAGTGTTTATATCAAAATTAAACATGAAAATAATTAAAATCGCCTAAATTGAATTAATAGATTTTTAACATAACTAATTATATGTTGTTCCCACTTTATTTCATACTCCATTAAATGAATATATATAATTAATGTTTATTCACAAAACATATTTAACATATCACTTTAAGGCCAAGTCGTTCCTCCTAACTATAGATATTTTGCAAATTCAAAATGCATAGAAAATGCTATCCAATAACACTAAATGTTCTTATAAATCCCTTCCTTATATAGTTATCCATAATATATGACTAAAATTATTCTATCCAAATTTATAGTACAAAATGTTTTATGGAAGGTTACTGAATCAATATTCAATTCCCTATAAAATATAATGTTGAGATCAATGTACCATTACCAATACCTTAACACATTTACCACCATAAAACCTTAATGAAAAAAATTCATTTTTCAAAAAATAAAATCCTAGTTTTTCGAATGCATTCCATAAATTATTACTTTGTTTAATCTCTTTTAAATATTACATAAACCATAAAACCTATAACTTATTCCATGGTCACCAACACCATTCCATTAACATATCCACATTATCTTAATTTAGGGTAAAAATTAAGATTGATGCTAAATTAATCATGTTTTTCATGCAATTCAACTTGTCACTGAATTACTTTTGTTGGTCAACTAAAACATTAAATAAATACTCTTAAATCCATAAAAAATGGTATTATAGTATATTCCATTTACATTTTATAGATCTTGTAACCAATATATTATTGAAAATATACTCATATAACATATATCTTAAATAAAAATGAATGAAAATTAATAATTACACTTCATCTATGGTAATATCCTATCCTTTACCATGACCCCTTAGTTAAATTTGAGCTATATTCACATGACGCATAGGTTATTAGTTGGAATAGTAACTCGTATCCTTATAGTTAAAGCATTGTATATGTAGGGATTATGCCTTACCCTTGAATTCATGGGAATTATGGAATTTTTCTCAACACTTCATGAAATATCTATTTTTATTTAGGCATATACAATTTCTATTTATTCCAAGATTATCACATTTCTGAAAAATACTTATTTCCCTTCTTCCAAGGTACAATTTTTCTCTACCGTACTCTTCTTCTCATGAGTCCCTTAGAATCCATATGATTTGGATAATTTTCAATCTATATTTATATAAAATGATACTATGTACTCATATAATGTGAATTTTTGGGATATTATCCACCTTTAATTAATTGGTTTCAATAAAATCAATAAAATGATCAATATTTCTTATTTCATTTCAAACATAATATTTATCATACTGTGTAATATTTATAATGATGGAAACATACATATAAATATTTTAATCTTATTTATATATTATATTCAATAACTCTCTTTACATAGTTTCTCATTTATAATGAGGAAATTTCCTTTTCCTAAATATTACCTTGAAAACCTTATATTCCTTATTTTTTATTTCTTCTTCTACATTGGTGATTAAATCAATGAAAACTATTGATCCATGTCTTCTAAAACATCATAAATTTTCATGAAAACATTTTCCCCTTCACTATATCCTCGTGTGAAAAGTATCTTTTCTATGAAACATATTTATATCTTAGCTAAAAATAGATTTGTAGCTCCATTTAATGATAGAGGTTACTAATGAATGAAGAGGTCCAAAATTGTTATACCGTGTGGTGGATCTATAGGCCGCTCAATAAAGGAATGTTTATTACTCATAAATTGATTCATCATAACCAATATGGATAGAATTTTATTAGTTCCATATATAGGTCCATCTCCAGCTTCATTATCATGCCTATGATGGAAATCCAATCATTGAGTATTTGCCTTGGCATGGTACTCATTTCTCCTTTTAGTTCCTATTTCTAAACTACGGAATAAACTAGATTAGATCATAACATTATGAAACACTGTTTATAATCCAAAAAGTTAGTAAACACTTAAAATAAATTAAAACATTAATGCGTATATAATATTATAATCATAAACATGGATTTATTGGGGTTATCATTAATTTCAAATCCTATATATTGGCAATTAAAAAAATGTAAATTATCCTCAGAATATACTCCTTGAGTTTCAAAGCCTGTTTTTAGTATGGATTATTTTGATTCATTATGTTATGATTGAGTAAATACCAATACACACTTTTCAGAGTTATTAACCCTCGGTATATGTGTTCTAGAACCACACGAACTTGTAATATCTAGAGAGGGGTGTATTTATAGTTAAAAAAAGAAGCACATACTTTCCAAAACGTTAGGATATTCTTAAATACATATGATAAATTTATTAATAGGTTTATGTTCCCTAATATATAATTTCATAAATCTTGTTCTCACAGTTTCTCTTATACTTTCCCTAATAATAATTTTAGATACCCTAACCCTATTATCTCATATCCGTTGAATATTATATTACATTGGAATTTGATACAAGTAATCGAATTCCAAATGACTAAATAGTTTAGTTCTCTTGGTAAACAACATACATACTTGAAATTATTATTATGATTTGAAACATAATTTATAGAATTTATTTTTCTAGAGAATTCCACTATTACTCATAGTGTATCTCGTCATATTAATAAAAACACTTATTGGTATCCTAGAAAAAAAATATAATATTTGACTTAGACTAAATTTATAATAAAGGTAACCTTACATTGAAATCTAGAAATAAATCATTCATAATATATTTTTAAGGGTAAATTAGTAAAAAAATCATTTAATAAAAAACATGGGCATATAATGGAATAAATGAATGATGATCAAAAAAATTCATATAAATAATAACAGTAGATGGAAAAAATTACCTTGGATATTCTTTGTAATTGAATAATCACATAGAATATAAATAACTAAATTCAATATTATGGAATTCATAATATCTAATATCTCAACAATATAGTCAAATCCTTATTCACTGACATCTATTTAAATTTGTATGGCCTCACCAGAACACAAATCTAGTTTGTCCCATGAGACCTACTGCTGAAATAAGGTTCCATATCATGACCCTCCAATAACATATTAAGCACAATTTATTCCTCATATTAAATGGGAGAAAATAATCAATATAAACATATGTACTGAAAAAATAACATATGAAATTTTAATACATTCCCTAATAAAGAAACATAATTGTAAATCATTATGTTTAAAATGGTTAATTACAATAAAATTGTAAATCCCGAGTAAAACTGATCATAACCCATCTATATAAACCTAAAATATGGTATAAACACATAATATCCTTAATTAATCATTAATAAAATAGATCTTTTATATCATTTAGGAATATATATATATAATCAAAATATTTTTAAAAACATTTTTGGGAAATATACAATTTTCAATTTGAAAATATTATTTTTTTAAATAAACCTCAAAATAAAAAAAATTAAATTTTTTACTGAAAATAAACTTATTCATACATGTAAAATAACCATTAAAACATTTATTTTTCATAATGGTGGAAGATACCTTTCATGTAATACACCTTATAACACATATTATTTTTTACAGTATCGGTAAAATCTAAATGGGTCTTGTTTTGAAAATAAAATTAAAATTATTTATAAAAAATTAAAATGTAAAATGGGAAAATGTATCATTAATGAAATTTTTTTAAGGATAAATTGATTTTTGAAAACATTTTTAGGAAATAAGGGTTTTGATGAAAAAGGATTTCGGGATGAAGAGAGAAATAATGTCAAATTTTATAAAAAATTATTTTCTCAATCATTTTATGTACCATTGATAGGTAAAATGGCATAACTATGGAAAAAGTTAATGAGTAAAAAATTATGATTAAATATATTTTATAATATAGTGATATCAAATAATTTACATGTGGGAAAATTAAGAAAAAAAATACTGAATAAGAATGTGATTATAAGTCAAACCATTACCACTTTAGAAACTTTTTAATCATAAGGCCCATTAAATAAATAAAATCAAATGAGACATTAAATAACATTAATAAACTTATATTTATGATATGATATATTAAAGTGTAATTATATAAACAATATAAAATAAATATATTGGTGAATATGCCATATGTCTCATGGAAGTAAATGTGAGAGGATAAACCCTTAAAACTAATTTGAATTCCTTAATATGTGTTCTATCCTCATGTATATCAAATAATGGTTTATTAAATATAAATTAAATTACCATAAACATATATATTATACAATATATGATTTACTTATTTATTATATTACTCTTTTATTAGCAATTCTTTGTTAAAATTGTTATTTTGGGTGATAATTTCAATGTTTTCATATATCTTTTGGTTAGGTAATTTTTGACATATTAATGTGGTCAAGGTTTAAATTTATTAATAATTTTAATAATGATATAAATATCACATATATTAATTATAGATTAATTTATATTAATCTATAAAATATATAAATAGATTGCGGATTACACCAATCATGGAGACAGTAGGCTGTATGTACACATAGACAATGTTTACATTTCTATGGATGGATTAAATATGGAAAATAAATATTAACATACCATTAAATTATGATTATTATGTTGTATTTATCATTTAAATTAATAACACCCATCCATATTACAATCCATGTAAAAATAAAATGAAAACCATTTCACACCGCTAAATGGAAGTGGTAATCTACACATAAGCACAAGGAACATTTTTATTTTAAAATATTGTTGAAGGTATGAAGTTGAATATGAAATTATATTTCCATAAATTTTATTATTTCATAAATATGACATATATTTATCATCATTTATCATTATTACCTTCCATTTAATTTTTAATTTTAAAATGAATCACTACACTTCATGAGGTGGTTGTCTGTCGTACACATAAGAGGCCTTATCGTATACCTCTTATAATAAAAATTAAGAAGGTATATGTGATAAGTTAATTAAATAGATATAAAAATATAATAAATATCATAAAAATATGTTTTTCCATTATTTAACATATCCTTGAATGGTGGTGATGGAATATTAAACACATCAGTTGTCGAGGTGGTTCTCCCCTATACACATTAATGTTGATTTTATGACACATTTGATGGAAGAGTATATAGATATAGGTCATTACAGTAACATAATAACATAAAAGCGTATCTTAGATCTTGAGAAAATTATATTATTGTAGTTTAATAGTAATTTATTGAGTTGGAGGAATAAATAAAATAAAATTCTCAGATAGGGATGTTACTTCTTCTTTAGAAATATTCTATTGGTCGGTACCCAAATCCTTCCTAGGATACAATTATGAAGCATATAATGATTAAATGATGATATAATATAATTAAGGAAGTGATTTAGTATGTTATTTTCTGAAATCATGTGTTTTTTATGTATATATAGGAAATGAAATGTGGTGTCCTTTTATAAGTGAGGTGAGTGGAAAACGAGTAATTGTTAGAATAAAAAATGTGTTCCTGCTATTTTCACATTCTCCATGGATCTGAAATTATTTATTGTAAATTATAGAATATATAAGTAAAATTTATTTCCATAAAATGGGTTTTTACATTATTTGGGTAATTTTTAACCCCTGTCCTTTTAGTTGGCCCACACCCCCCCCCCCCATAAACACATTTTTACCCTAACCACAAAAATTAATTTTTATAGTTTTTTCAATTAATTATGGTGATAAATTAAGTTGAAATTATTATATAATATAAATTATTATTATTGAATATATGGATTCATTTTTTCTAAATTAAATTGAAAAAATTGAAAAAATATAAATTATTTTTTAGCATGAAAACGTGATGCAAAAACTAGTCTACAAAGAAAAAATGATTAACGCTTACTAAATTTTCTATGAAAAATCAATATAATGTTGATTCTAATTCCTTAAATTTGATTAATATATATATTATTTTACTAATTTTAATTCTAAAATTATTTTAATTATAATTTAACTTTTATAAACAAATCAAATAGAAAGGCTATTTTCAGAAAAAAATCTGTATTTTTCAATATTCATCAAAAAATAAATTATTTTATAAAATTCTAAAAAATTCACACATATTAAATTTTGACATATATATTTGAACAATAGTTTTTCTTAAACTAAATTCACGATATTTGGTAAAACATAATTTTAAATTATGTCTTCAAATCATGAGTAATACATCGTTCAATGAAATATTGTTTTTCTGAAAACATTTCTTTCTTTTTAAAATGGTTCTTATTTTATATCTAACCAACATAAAACAATTGAATTTATTTTATACAAGTTTAAGCCATACAGTTTGTATAATTTATTTATTTCAATTCATACACTCTAACTTAATGGAAATGTTATAATGGTCATGTTTTAAAATAATATTTTAGAGGGGTGTTTTTTCATTTAAACGAGGTGTTGCATGCATTACAACCTATTGAAGAGATTGAATTTATTTAAAAAATACATCATAAATTGTTATGGTGTTATTTTCTTTTCTAATATTATTATTTTCTTTCACATATACCATCAAATATGAATTCCTTATTATAAAATATTGTGGTGTAAAATTATCCCTTTATTTTTTTGGACTCCTGTTCATGCAAAAGAAATAAAATTCCACATCTAAAACATTCACATTAATCTGAACACATGGATATGATAACTTCAAAAAAATTATCCCTTCCAAATAACCCTTTTATAATAACCACTTGAAATAGAGGAGTGTATTACATAAAATACTTCTCCTTATTTCCATCCTTATAATTTATCCATTCTATCCTAGCTTATGTCATTGTGTCATTAAAAATGGAACACACTAGAATATGTGAACCCTTTGATAATAAAAAAGTTAATGAAGATTTAATCTGATGATCAAATAGATGATTTCCAGTTGATCATTTGGTAAACATTATATACATGTATTTCTTAAATAGATGAACAATATGTCTATGGCCACTTTCCCACATTATAGTCAGCTTCAATATTTTTTTACATAATAACTAAAAATATTCTTGGTACTTTCTTGAGTCAGCACTGAGGTCCATCAGATGGAACAAACTACACAAGCCCTGCATGGGCCTTGCTACACCCTATTTCATTAATCCTATAAGGCCCCGGCCTTAAACATTACTTAATCATGAATTAAATGAATAATTCACATAGAGGATATTTTCAGGTTTATAGTTTTAGAGAATTAGGTCATATCTATTACATCTCAAAAGATGACATAGTATAAACTTCTACTAAGTTTCTATAAAATAAAAAAACACTTACAAACAAACATGTCTAGTCCTATGTTTTAGATAGAATGTCTTTCTTTGATCCCATCCTTGACCCTATTCATCATTAAGTCCAGTGGAAAGCATTTCAAAAACTTGGGATGAGCATAAAAATCCTAGTAAAGTATACACAAAGAAGGAAAAATATTAGTTTTTCAAAAACAACAAGTAAACCATGAGTACTTTACCAAAGTAATAATTTTCACCTTTATGAAGTTATAAAAACTCATCGCTAAATAAAAGACCATTACTTACCATTTTGTAACCAAAATATTACCATAAAACCCATAAAAAGAACACATAACATATAAAGGTAACTTAGGAAATAAACATACTTAAATGGAATAAACATACGGTCGACTTCCATACATACTTAATGGAATAGCCATACGGCCGACTTCCATGCCCAATGCATTGGAGGTTATAACGTAACCACATGTCCTGGTATTCACAGAACCACCCATCATATGGTTTATCATGTAACCACCCTTAAAATGTACAAGTACTATCATTACACATAAAATATTGATAATATAAAAATTTCAATAAAAACATTTCATTTGCAATCACAATACGTAATTCCAATATATTGAATTAATCAATCCATTTTGAAAACCCATTTAAAAGAGATTTTCGAATCAAAGTGTCCCATACCACTTTGAAGATTTTAATGGAATTACAATTTTAAATCATTAATGTACATATAAATAAATACTGAAAAACATTTTGAAAACATGGACATTAAAGACAAAGATTTAGAATAAAAAATATTTAAAGCATTTAAAACGATATTTTTTGTTAAAGAGTTTTTAACAAAATGAGAGACTATTGAATACAAATAATTACGAAATAAAATTTAATCCGAACATTATAATATCAAGATAATAAAGGGATTCATGAAATAATATGTCAAAGGACAGTATACACCCCATATAATATTGAATTGGTGCATAACATCAATGAAGTCTCAATGAAAATGTAAATTGAGATGGAATCCATTATAAATATGGTATCCTTAAGTTAAGGATAAATCTATCACATAATTATGTGTGAGAAATATAAATACACCCAATATAAGTGGATATTAAGTGTGAAACAATAATAGGTCAATCACACATATTCATAGGATGACATGTTCAAGAAGCACATGTTGAACCCAAAGAAATCGAAATTGGGTTAAGATGTTCCCTTGTAAAATTTTGACAGCCTAACGGTGTCACTTCAAAATTCAGAAAATTAGTCAATGAGAGAGTGAATGGTATCTCATAACTTGGACATAAACTTGACATCAATAAGGATATAGAAGAACATATCCCAAAATAATAAGATGTAAATTAAAAGACATAACATAAGAAGTCTTTTAAAAAGGGGTGGGTGAAAGGTCCCCTTACCGAGTTGGGTAACTTTCAAAACCTACACCCCATGAATGAATGACTATACAACATTGATGAAAATTCCCATAAACGAAAGAATATTACACCAATATTAGAATAATTGGTAGTACAGACACCACTCAAAGGAAAATGGTGGAAAATGTAGCATAAATTTCACAGGAATAAAAGTGAGATTAATAATCCCTTACGAAAACTCGGCAGCCTAACGGCGCCACTTAAAACATACAAAAATGGATTTATGAGATCAAATAGGGTCTCTCATAATATGAACATAAAAATTACAGTATTATGAATATATAACAACATCCCCAAACATAATAATGATGAGATTATAAGAAATGACATAAAAGATAGTACTTAAAAATAACGATAGAGGTTGGATCCCTTACGAAAATTCGGCTGCCTAACGGCGCCACATAAAAATTATAAAAAATAAATTGATAAGAGTAATAGGGGATATCTCATCATTTGAAAAAAAAAATATAGTATTGTTAATATAAAATGACATCCTCCAACATAAGAACATGGAGCATAAATGAAATGACATAAAGAGGGTACTTGAAAAGAAAGAGAGAGGTTGGATCCCTTACCTTAAGTCTGACTTGTCTTGTTCATTTCTTTATATTATTGAATAATAAACTTTGGTCAATTTATATTTTATTAAGTACAGCTTTTAAATATTATTTTTCCGTTCATATCACATATTATAATGTTATTATAATTGGTTAATAATGTGATTCCATATCAGACGTTTTGGTCGATGTTTGGTACATGAGTCAAAAATGAACTTGTATGAAAATGATTGTCCATGTAGTTATAAGTAAATCATCTCTATAATAGTATTAATGATTAAAATATCATATATATCCAGTTCATGTTCATTTTATACTACTCCATAACATTTGGAGATAAAAATAAATGAAATTCACCGTTCATGGAGATGGTAGGCCGTACCTACGCATGAACGCTACTTTCATTTCTTTGTCATATTAATGGAATTAAAAATAATTGAGAGATATATATATTATAATTACAGTATAATATATATGTTATATAGGTCACATATGTTCATTAATTTCATTCTTTATATATTGAATGTATTTCATAAACGAGTGACATCACTTCAGGGGCGGTAGTCCACACTTCCTCGTATGAAATTATCGCATTTGCACAACATGAAAAACATAAAGCCATGTTTTAAATATAAAATTTAGAAGAATATAGAAAAAATAAATACCATATATATCATATATAAAATATAGTGACATCATAATGGCCACCATGAATGGTGTTAAGAGATGATTGAACAATCATCGCTTCGTGAGGTGGAAATTTGCCATCCACAGAAACAATATGTTCTTTAACCATTAGTCGAAGGTGTGTGTAAGTGTAGCTCGAATCATTCACATAATAACATCCTAGTATATATAATATACTGTTGTTGTTACAAAATAAAGGAATAAAAATATTTTAGAGGGTTGGAGAAGCAAAATAAAACATAAGAACAGAAGAGAAGACACTACCTTTAAAACGGGTAACTCTTTTTGATTTGAGCTCAAAGGATTCCTTGGGAGGACTTCTACCCAACGTGAGTAATATAGGAGTAAGAGAGGGATGTGTAGAGACAAAATGATCAGGGGTTGGCTGAGACAAGTTCTTGAGAGGTGTGGGTAAGGTGGTAGAGGTGGGGGCCTTTTATAGTAGGAGAGGAGGGGCACTCTTGGAATGTTATAAAAAGGTTACTTTATTGTAAAATTCTTTTAAGATTTTAAAGGTCCAAAAATTATATATTTCGAAGATAAGGTGATAAGAGTTCGAAATACACCCATCCAATTGGTTTTTCACATGTTTAGATCTTATATTTTACATTATCTTTTCATTTTATTTAAATCGTTAAATAATGAGGTAATTGATGCATCATCATGGTGTCATAAATAATTTAATTTATTTAATGTCTAGAAATTATAAAAAAATATCATGACGTATGAAATATTTTTATATTTCTAATGAATATTTATAGTAAAAAATATGGCTTGTATAACCCCACTTAAAAATTGTTTTAGTAAAACTACTCATGATTGTGATATTTTTATTTTAACATTAAATAAAAAGTTATTAATGTCATTTTCCTACCAAAGTGGCTCGATGGGGTGCCCAGGTTGACCAATGTATTTTCATGGTCATCCATGACACATCTAATAAGGGTAGGACATGTTTCATGGTCATTTCATTTTATTAAAACATTATTTTTACCTTAAACTACACTAATTACCTCTAATCGTGATTAAAAACAAAAAAGTTACTATTCACCATAAAATTATTTTAATCCCATTGAACCACATTTTAATTCCTAATTACAACCATGTATGTTGGATTTTTTAAATTCAATACACAGAGGTGGTAAAATTTCATTTAAATGAAAAATTATTTTTTAAGTACCACATAGTGGTTTCACTATTCATCAAAAATTGAGGTTTTCCAGAAAAAAACCAAAAATGAACCCTAAGCTATATTTGATATTCTGAATTCAAAAATGATGTCTATTTTAAAAAATTCAAAACATATAATTTGCATTAATTAATTGAATAATTAATTCCTGCTGTGAAAACAAATATCGTGTTTTTGTGAAACAAAATGTATCAAATGATTGACACTAGTTTAAGTCCAATTTCATAATGAAATTAATTCCAATGACCACTATTGGATTAAATGGTAAAAATATTTTCTAGTTTAAATTTAAAACCAATTAAAAAGATAATCTAATCATATAAAAAATTAGATTAAAAAGAGGTTTTAAATTAAAATACAACATTTTTCACTATTCGTTAAAAAATGAACTTTATCAGAAAAATACCAAAACTTTACACAAAGTAAATTTTGATGTACAGATTCTAAAGAAGGATATTATTTTGACAAATAGAACATATAAAATTGTCAACAATATATTTAAAAAGGGTTCTCTATCAAAAGGCGGTTAATCGACCTTTTAAAGAATATTAGATGATTTATGCTTAAAAATGGATTCATTTAAATTTTACGCCTCTAACATTAATTGTATAAAAGTAAAAATATTTGACAAACATATATAATCATTTTTTAGTTAGTTCCGTTCTTTCCTGCCATTACAATGTCTAGGCGTTAACCACCATTTAAAATAATATTATTTTATTACTACTGTGCAACGTAAGATTTCAAAAAAAACTCTTTGTTGCGTATCAAGTACGCTATCGAATATAGAAACCCCTTTAAAGTAAAATTACCATTTTATTCACAAATAAAGATAAATATAAAAATGTCATATTCTTTATTTACCTAGGGTGTTACAAAACCAACAAACCATCTTTCATGCGTTGTGTGTCCCTTTACATGCGCTAGTCATCCATCCACTTGACATTACTTCATGCACTCTATATTGTTATTATGATCCCTTCTAATACCATGGGATATCTAGGTCAACTTCTTCCCACTTTGGTGACCACCATGGTCTCATATTAATTTTATTTGTTCAATGGTTGTTTTAATGTTTGTAAATTATTTTAATAATCACTTAGAAAATGTGTAAGTGAAATTTATAATATAAAACAAAAATTCTCACCAATAATATCAATACATCTCTATAGAATATTACTCAATAAAATTTTAATTTTTCATGGAATTCATTAATTAATTTTTTTCATCTCAATTTTAAATATAAATTACAATGAACTCTTCAATTATAAATTTAGCATACATCTTCACATCAAAAAAAGAGTAAATTATACTATAACTTTAAAAGAAAGAAAGGGAAGTACAAAGGTCACCTGATTTAACCCATACTAGGATTCCATGTATGAAAACATAGATATGGAAGAAAAAACAAAGGTTCATGTTCTCAGGGAGTGTGATAGAAAACATGTTTAGGAGAAAGTTAGCCACCAGAAAATCACAAACTTCTGGTGGGTTAAATGGTATGGGATTCCCCAGTAGGAAAAGTTAACGGACAACATTTTTTTAAGTTACTTTTCATGGAGGAATTTATTTTTGAGCTTAACTAAAACATAAGGAAACATACTTACTTGTCCTGTTGACTTTAAACTTTTACTAAATTTCCTACACTAACTCATATTTTCTCCAAAAGATGAGTATTTAGGATGACTTGTTTACATTAAGAGATCTATAATCAACTTCTAGAGAATCACCTAATCCACAAAAGAGAACTGTATAATTCCCATGTCATTAGACTTTAACCAAAACTAAAACCAAAAAGGTTACTATGAGATTAGATAATACCCAAAAAGGATAATCCTTTATAAAAAGGAAATCTATTCTTAATCTCCAAATTTCTCCAACAAGACCCAATGTTCAACGAAGACCAAAAGTAAACAAAACTAATATTGAAACCCAAATATTTAAAGGATTTAATCACATAGTATTCCAAGTTAAATCGTAACATTTATCTCCAAACAACATCAATTGCTCTTAAAGACTCGTATTGAAAAGTAATTAACCTAATCACATATCCTCCATGATAGGTTAATAATTTCCCCAAATAACCAAAAATAATATTACTCTTAATTCATAAAATCATCTAACTAAAAAGAATTAGTCAAACTAACCAGGTACTTCGCGTAGTCCAGTGGTAGGTGATAAATACTAGTCACACTTTGGTTGTGGGTTCGATTCCTGCAGTTTTTTCCGATGCGACGGGTTGTTACACGGTCTGCGTGTTGTCCTTTTTCCAAACTATATAATTATCAAATCATTCCCCAAAAAGTGATAAAATCATCACAAATAAGAATAACATTATTTAACCTCAATTTTATCTCATGCCTTTCACTTTCCATCATAACATATAGTAACCCATAATTACCTCAAAAGTAAGGATCATATAAACCCAAACGGTTCTTTATAACTATTTCCACAAAAGAACAGATAATTATTCCTTGAATAAAATTTTCATATATCAAACATCAGGGTTACACATACTATAAAAAGTCTTCTAATGTAACCCCCTCATCAAAAGAGACATAATAATCTTTAGAATTTCACCATAACTCTTGAAGCCCTTATATGTTATCTTCTTACTCATTCAACATTATTCATGATCCATTAATCATTCCTTTCCAACTTATTCTGAAATACTTCTTTCCTACAAACTAAATCATGAGAAATATCCTAAGATTCCAAAATAGAAAAACAAATGTTAAGAAATAATTCATACCTTGGATTGGTCATTGTCAGTTTCTTCATCCTCAATCGGAATGGCATTAGATATTGGTAAACGAATATTTGTACGATCTTGGTGATACCATTCCCAAAAACGTCTCCATAGGACATGTGTTTGCATAATGACCATGCACACCACATTTAAAACATTCAATTGACCCCTCAGAATGAAATTATTTCCCTTTCCTTGAGTCAACTGGATGCTTCCTTTTTCCATGGTAGGTTCTTACTTTATGACCTTCATTTCCACACCTATAGCATATTTTTGTCCCTTTGAAACATTTTCCTAGGTGTTTCTTTCCACATCTTTGACACATAGGTTTTTTAACACACTTACCTTTATGATTATTACCTATAGTTCCGTAGGTATTTTTTTCTCTCATATATGATGCCTTATAGAAATCACCAAGGTTTAGGTGGTCAATCATGACTCCAGATAGTTAGTTGAGGATAAACAAAAGAGTTCTCATTACAGCTCCCATATCATTCAGTTGCTCGCACAGAAAACTATCATAGTTTCCTTCATATCTACTGTGACTTTGGTGCCTGATAGATCCATCCATTTACTAAAACCAAAAAGGTCATTGTGATTATATCAAAAAAACCATCATGTACTAATGAGGAAGATAATCACTAAGATATACTTACTCATTCACTTTATCTAAAACTAGGACTCTTTCTGAAATCCTAACTATTATGTTAATGTCACTTGTGCTTAGAGAATATCCTAACCTCTAAAGTTATCTGAACCGACATCTGATACCAACTATAAGGCCACGGCCTTAAACATTACTTAACAATGAATTAAATGAATAATTCACATAGAGTATCTTTTCAGGTTTTGAGTTTTACATAATTAAGTCATAACTATTACATCTCAAAAGATTACATAGTAGACACTTCTACTAATTTACATAAAATAAAACGAACACTTAAAAATAAACATGTCTAGTTCCATTTTTAAATAGAATGTCTTTCCTTGATCCCATCCTTGACCCTATTCATCTTTAAGTCCTGTGGAAAACATTTCAAAGACTTGGTATGAGCATAAAAAGCCCAGTAAAGGATACACAAAGAAGGAAAACTATTAGTTTTTCAAAAACAACAAGTAAACCACGAGTACTTTACCAAAGTAATACTTTTCTCCTTTATGAAGTAGTGAAAACTATTCACTGTATAAAAGACCATTACTTACCGTTTTTTAACCAAATGATTACCATAAAACCCATATAAATAACACATAACATATAAAGGTAACCTGGGACAAAAAAATACTTAAATGGAATATCCATACGGTCGACTTTCCCACATACTTAATGGAATAACTATACGGCTGACTTTCATACCCAATGCATTGGAGGTTATAATGTAACCACCCATCCTGGTATTCACGGCACCGCCCGTCATATGGTTTATCATGTAACCACCCGTAAAATTTCCAAGTACCATCATTACACATAAAATATTGAAAATATAAAAATTTCAATAACATCATTTCATTTGAAATCTCAATAAGTAATTTCAAGATATTGAATTAATCAATCGATTTTCAAAAATAATTTAAAAGATATTTTTGAATCAAAGTGTCCCATACCACTTTAAAGATTTTAATGGAATTAAAATTTTAAAACTTTAATGTCCATATAAATAAATATTGAATACCATTTTAAAAACATGAACATTTAAGATAATGATTTAGAATAATAAATATTTAAAAAATATAAAATGATATTATTTGTTAAAGAGTTTTTAACAAAATGAGATACTCTTGAATACAAATAATTATGGAATAACATTTAATCCAAACTTTATAATATCATGAGAATAAAGGGATTCATGATAAAATATGTCAAATGACAGTATACACAAAAAATAAGAGTGAATTGGTTCATAACAACAATGAAGTCTCATTGGAAATGTAAATTGATATGGAATCCATTATAAAGATGGTATCCTTAAATTAAGGATAAATCTATCACATAATTATGTGTGAGAAATATAAATACACCAAATATAAGTGGATATTAAGTGTGTAAAAATAAGAGGCCATTCACACATATTCATAGGATGACATTTTCAAGAAGCACAAGTTGAACCCAAAGAAATCAAAATTTGGTTAAGATGTTCCCTTGTAAAAATTCGACAGCCTAACAGCGTCACTTCAAAATTAAGAAAATTAGTCGATGAGAGAGTGAATGGTATCTCATCACTTGGAAATAAAATTTACATCAATAAGGATATATAATAACATATCCCAACATAATAATATGTAAATTAAAATACATAACATAATAAGTCTTTTAAAAAGAGGAGGGTGAAAGGTCCCCTTACAGAGTTGGGTAACTTTCAAAACGTACACCCCATGAAAGAAAGAATATAAAACATTAATGTAAATACCCCTAAACGAAATTATATTACACCAAGAGTAGAATAATGGGTATTACATACACCACTAAAGGAAAATGGTGGAAAATGTAGCATAAATCTTACAGGAATAAATGTGAGACGAAAAATCCCTTACGAAAACTCGGCAGCCTAACGGCGCCACATAAATTTCCAAAAATGGATTTATGAGATCAAATAGGGTCTCTCATAATATGAACATAAAAATTACAGTATGATGAATATAAAAGAACATACCCAAACATAATAATGATGATCTTATAATAAATGACATAAAAGAGGGTACTTAAAAAGAACGAGAGAGGTTGGATCCCTTACGAAAATTCGGTAGCCTAAAGACGCCACATAAAAATTATAAAAAATGAATTAAATAGAGTAATAGGGGGTATATCATCATTTTAAAATACAAATTATATTATTTTTAATATAAAATAACATCCTCCAACATAAGAACATGGAGCATAAATGAAATGACATAAAAGAGGGTACTTGAAAAGAAAGAGAGAGGTTGGATCCCTTACCTCAAGTCTGACTTGTATTGTTCGTTTCATTATATTCTTGAATAATAAACTATGGTCAATTTATAATTTATTAAGGAAATATTTTAAAGATTATTATTCCGTTCATATCACATATTATAATTTTATAATAATTGGTTAATAATGTGAGTTCATATGAGACGTTTTTGTCGATGTTTGGTACATGAGTCAAAAATGAACTTGTTTGAAAATGATTGTTCATGTAGTTATATGTAAATCATCTCTAGAATAGTATTAATGATTTAAATATCATATATATTCAGTAAATATACATTTTATAATACTACATAACATTTTGATATAAAATGAAATGAAATTCACCGTTCATGGAGACGGTAGGCCGTATGTATGCATGAATACTAATTTCATTTCTTTGTCATATTAATGGAATTAAAAATAGATTAGAGATATATATATTATAATTAAAGTACAATATATATTTTATATAGGTCACATATGTTCATTAATTCCATTCTTTATAAATTTCATGTATTGCATAAACGAGTCACATCACTTGAGGGGGCGGTAGTCCACACTTCCTCGTATGAAATTATCACATTTTCACAACATGAAAAGCATAATGGCATATTTTAAATATAAAATTCAGAAGAATATAGAAAACATAAATACCATATATATCATATATAATATATAGTGACATCATAATGGCCACCATGAATGTTGTTAAGATAAGATTGAACAATCATCGCTTCGTGAGGTAGAAATTCAGCATCCACAAGAACATTATGTTCTTTAACCATTAAATGAATGTGTGTGTAAGTGTAGCTAGAATAATTCACTTAACAGCATCCTAGTATATTTAATATACTGTTGTTGTTACAAAATAAAGAAATAAAAATAGTTTAGAGGGTTTGAGAAGCAAAATAATACATAAGAACACAAGAGAAGACACTACCTTTAAAACGGGTAACTCTTTTGGATTTGAGCTCAAAATCTTCCTTGGGAGGAATTCTTCCCAATGTTAGGATTCTAGAAGTAATAGAGGGATGTGGAGGGACAAAATGAGCAGGGTTTGGACAAGAAAAAGGCTTGAGAGGTGTGGGTAAGGTGGTAGAGGTGGGGGCCTTTAATAATAGGAGAGGAGGGGCAATCTTGGAAAGTTATAAAAGGTTACTTTATTATAAAATTATTTTCATATTTTAAAGGTCCCAAAAGTATATATTTCGAGGATAAGATGATAAGAGTTTTAAATCCACCAATACAATATTTTTTTGACAAGTTTAGGGCTTATATGTTACATTAGCTTTTCATTTTATTTAAATCGTTAAATAATGAGGTAATCGTTGCATCATCATGGTGTCATAAATAATTTAATTTAATTAATGTCTAAAAATTATAAAACAAATATCATGATGTAGGAAATTGTTTTATCTTTCTAATTAATATTTATATTCAAAAATATGACATGTATAACCCCACTTAATTTTTTTTGTAAAACAGCTCATGTTTGTGATATTTTTATTTTAACTTTAAATAAAAAGTTATTAATGCCATTTTCCTACAATAGTGGCTCCATGGGGTCCCCATGTTGACCCATGTATTTTATTGGTCAGCCCTGACACATACAATAATGGTAGTACATGTGTCAAGGTCATTTCATATTATTAAAACATTATTTTAACCTTAAACTACAGTAATTACCTCTAATCACGATTAAAAACTTAAAAGTTACTATTCCCCAAAAAAATATTTTAATCCCATTGAACCAAATTTTAATTCCTAATGAAAACCATGTTTGTCGGATTTTTGAAATTCAAGACTTAGAGGTTGTAAAATTTCATTTAAATGAAAAATCAGTTTTTTAAGTACCACTTAGTGGTTTCACTATTCATCAAAAAATGAGGTTTTTCAAAAAAAACCAAAAATTCACCCTAAGCTATATTTGATATTCTGAATTCAAAAATAATGTCTATTTTACAAAATTCAAAACATATAAGTTGCATTAATTAATTTAATAATTAATTCCCACTGTCAAAACAAATAGCGTGTTTTTGTGAAACAAAATGTATAAAATGATTGACACTAGTTTAAGTCCAATTTCAAAGTGAAATTTATTCCAATGACCACTATTGGATTAAATGGTAAAAATATATTCTAATTTAACATTAAAATAAATTAAAAAGATAATCTAATCATATAAAAAATTATATTAAAAGGAGGTTTTGAATTAAAATACAACATGTTTCACTATTCATTAAAAATGAACGTTATCAAAAAAAATACCAAAAATTTACACAAATTATATTTTGATGTCCAGATTCTAAAGAAGGATTTTATTTTGTCAAATAGAACATATAAAATTGTCAAAATTATATTTAAAATGGGTTCTCCATCAAAAGGAGGTTAATCGACCTTTTAAAGAATATTAGAAGATTTATGCTTAAAATTGGATTCATTTGCATTTTACGCCTCTAACATTTATTGGATAAAAGTAAAAATATTTGAAAAACATATATAATCATTTTGTAGTTAGTTCCATTATTTCCCACCATTACAATGGATAGGCGTTAACTACCATTTAAAATAATATTATATTTTATTACTAGTTTGCAACATAAGATTTCAAAGAAACTCTTTGTTGCGTATCAGGTATCTTATCGAACATAGAAACCCCTTTAAAGTAAAATTAACATTTTATTCAAAAATAGGGATAAATATAAAAAATTTCATATTATTTATTTACCCGGGGTGTTACAAAACCAACAATCCCTCTTTCATTCGTGGTGTGTTCCTCTACATGTGATAGTCATCCATCCACTTGACATTTCTCCATGCACGCTATATTCTTGTTATGATCCCTTATACTTCCATGGGATATCTAGGTCATCTTCTTCCCACTTTGTTGACCACTATGGTCTCATATTAATTTTTTGTGGTCAATGGTTGTTCTAATGTTTGTAAAATATTTTAATAAACACTTAGAAAATGTGTAAGTGAAATATATAATATAAAACAAAAAAACTCACCAATAATATCAATACATCTCTATAGAATATTACTCAATAAAATTTTAATTTTTCATGGAATTCATTAATTCATTTTTTTCATCTCAATTTTGAATATAAATTACAATGAACTCTTCAATTACAAATTTAGCATACATCTTCACATCTTTTTTATTATCAAAGAAAATTTATTGAAACAAATATAATAGGAAATCATGTTTTAGACTTTAATAATAGTGAACTAGTCATAAAATTTATAAATTAAAATTCATAAAAAGAATTTACATAAGGTATTATAACTTCCGTAATTTTTTCTTCATCCATTCATTAATGTTATATTCATTTAGGCATCAATCTTGGATATTTTGGATAATTCATTAACTTCATTCTTTCTAACTTCTGAAACATACTAAAATCAATGAATTCATTCTTTTTAATTTAGAATCTCTAAAAATTAATTGAATCCATTGAAAATAAAAATAATCCATTCAAAATTTGGTATCTCAATACCCTCCTTTTAATTTGTGGTAAATACTTTCTTCATTATTTCTATATGAGTAAGTCAATTTGTGAATATCTCCCATTTACTTTTAAAAAATAATAATTTCCATATCCCAACATTATTGAAATTAAATATAATATTCATCATAAAATGGAATAATAAAATACTTATTATATTTTCCATTTAAATTGTTACACTATTTATACATGATCAATGCTAAATTTTAAAAACAATTGTATTAAATTTACAAAATATTGTTTTAAATTTAAAACTAATATTGATACCACAAAAATTGATAACTCATATACATATATTTATGGGCTATAAAATTTTATTAAATCCATATTATACTTAAATTATATGTGAATATATTTAAGAATAATCAACTTTAAAAATTTATACTGACTTCAACAAAATGATAAAAAAATTCAAATGCAACAAGCAGTATATGTGGCCCTACAACACTTCCACACATCCCCATTTCATATTTCATTGATGAAATAAATTAATCTTCATATATATTATGTTTAATATTTTTGATAACCAAGTATGATATATTAATAAATATATACCTCTTCTAATGAAATGGTATTCATGTAATTTTCATAATAATCAGATATATATGAAACAATATTTTCTAGAATGTACTTTATATTTACTCATTTGTCTCTCCCTCCATGGATACACTCATAGATCATATTTATTATGATGAATATATTCAACAATAGATATCATGATGTTTCAATATAGATAGTAAACCAAAAGTCATCCTCATCTTATAATTGTACATATTAGACAACATTCACCATATCTCCATGGATGAAATTATTTAAAGCATGCTCTTCATGTCACAAACTATATTATAAAACTGTTATAGTGTCTTATTAGTCCATGATTTACATTATATGACATCAAACTCTTAAACATAATCACTAATGATCATATTTCATATTAGAATTTTAATATTAAATGAGAGATCATTCAATGATGATGACTTCTATAGCATTGCTGTAAATGATTGACATTACTCACTACTTCACAGGTTTTCCCCGTAAAAAATTATTTCCTCATAAATTACCTACATTATAATAAAAAATAAAGTACACAATTATTAAGGGAATAAAGTGGATCTACTTTTCTTATTAATGTGAAAAGGAATGACGAGATAGTTTTCTCATCCATGTTTCCCCATTTCCTCAATTATTTACACATGAAAATATGAATTTAAATTATGATCAGGGTTATATGGATATTATTACTACTTAAATTTCATTATATGTGAACCTGTATTCATCAATATATTTTAATGAAATTTTTTCATCCATTGAAACATTACCCTTCTTATATAATTATTTGTTTCTATAAATATTACAGAATAATTTTAAGGAGTGTGTCCAACCATGTTACAACTCACCCACATAACATATCTATATTCACATGGAATCTATATAATTCATTTTGTACTATAATTTTTCAATTATTATTTATTATTATTCATTAATTCAATATATTATTGAAATATATCTTACAAATCACTAATATCTTGGAAAAAATATCTTCCACATGGATTATTTTATGTTCAATAAATAATATTATTTCTTTTTTATGTTGCACTTTTTTCCTACATAATTGAATTGTAATCCAAGTTCATCTCAATATTCTTCATTGATACCTTATTGTGAGTTTTTTAACAAAAATTTTATAATTTATTTCCAAGGATTCATCTTTTTTTAGAATACTTTTTTGGTCATTTTTTCTCTTCATCATTTCACACTTGTCGAGATGAGCATGCACAATTCTTGAGACAACTAATATTACATGCATCATTTATATTTTAATATTATACAAATCTATGTGACGTATAATTATTTTTTTATGAACTATGTATATTTCTTCTTCTTCTCTAACATTATCTTATTGACTTGGGATTTCTGTTAATATTTTCACATTGAGGATTTAAAAAAAATATAATGTACACCAATGTGTTGCATCACCAATATTGGCCAACAAAAAGTGATATTCGTATTTCATATTCCTGATGTTTTGGGTATTATTTATAGTTATTTGCTCTATTCATGGGGAAATATCTTCAAAATATTTTTCATATCCACCATTGTTGTAGTGGTAGGATTATCGTCACCTGTATTCTTCCACACTAGTATAGATTTTCCACTCCATCCTGAACTATTAATGATAAAATAATTATTTACATTATTAAAATATAGTATGGAGGGTACTTATATCTTTATAGCTTCATGAGATAGATCATTTAATAAATTAATAATATTCCTATCACATGTTGTAGGTATTTTAACCATAGAATCATCTCATAATAATTTTTAGTAGTATAAAATCATTCCTTATTTTGTTAAGCCTCAATATATGTCTTCTCATGATAGGCCAAACAAACATCCAATTACAAAAATTTGAAATTGAGGATGCTTTTCTAATATAATATTACAATCATATTCTATACAAAATCGTTATTCAAACTTCAATCTTCTAGTCTATGAATTTTATCTTTTTTTTGTAATGAGGAGTCGAATTCCATTATTTTTATAGATTGTACATCCAATTTTAAATCATTGAAATAAATATTATTCCACTCTCATTAAATTTAATATATCATTTCACCTGTACACTTTTTGACTCTTTATTTCATTTAAATGTAAAATAACTACTATTAAAAGATATATAAGGGACTAATATCATATTGTTCTCTTTTATCTCCAAGGGATTCATGTTGCTTGGAGTGATTAAAAAATTCTTGTATTTTTGTTTTCAAACCATATCCATTACTACATATTTGACCTTAGGGTAAGTGATTTATTCCAAAATTATTTTAATTAGTCCACAAAAATTTGCAAATTTTTATTTGAGATAATGATGAATTCAAACCTTTAATTGATTAATTAAAATATCAAATAACTTATTATCACTACTATTAGTTTTTGGATAAGCTTATAGATAGTTTTGACATGAACTAGTAGATTAATCTACATTATTTGTGTCTCTTGATAAAATTGAGGTTGAGATATTTTCCATGTACATGGTGGAATCCTGATCAATGTACTCATCACTTTCAGATAAATATTTATCTTAATTCTTGGGAATTCATGGAGAAAATGATGCTTCCCTTTTTATGTTAGAGGGTATTCTTACATAACATTAATTTCTATTTCTTTCTCTAAATAATCATGATCTTGGTAGAAATATAATTCAAATTAGACATAATAGAATCTTCACCAAAATAATAATACAATATTACCATAGTAAAGAAAGTGAAATCTTTATTGAATAATAAATAAAACATTGAGAATCTAATATAGGTGAATCTTACCCTAAGATTCTATGTGAGTGGACCACATAATCATATACTCCACGCTAAGAGGGGGTATATCAGTGTTGGGTTCATTTTCAAGAATTATAACATTTAAACCTTTTACTAATTAGGCATGTTTGGATCTTGATTATATTATTCCTTATTCCTGATTTTATCACACTATATGAAAGAAAGTATAGATTAATCAAGAGATTTCTGAAAGGATTACTAGTCAATTAAACTAGCTAGACCTTCGCATAGTTATAATATAATACAATATCATGAAACCTTTGGAAAACAATATTTTGACTTGGTGATAGGAATCATAGAATAACCATTAACATGTATCACACTATAGTTAATCAATAGTTATTTTCCCTATGAATATTCATTATACTTCCACTGAAGAGAGTCTCCATTATCTAAAATAGATGTTACCGAAAATAAATATTACACCTTTTGTTAATTATGAAGGATTTATTAAATGTGTCTTTTTATTATCTTCACACTTCTTCCATTTTTATATACAAAATAGTGAGAATATAACATTTCATCATTATAATAGAAAACGAAAAGATAAATTATCATCTTATTCATTTTCCTCTAAATATTAATAAATATAATAATCCTTTATTCTATTAATTTTCCTATCTTATTAAGTGCTAGATATACTCCATTATACCACCTTCTTCTTTACTGCGTTTTTATAATAAAAAATAATAATAAAATCTATTTCTTCTATAAAGTTACATAATTATTCTTTATGATCATCTCATACATGTCTGTATAGGTCTATTTCCTCAACATATTTCTTCTTCTAAGTGTGGTGCTTGAAAATTTGATCATCATTAATACTTTCTTATCAGGATACCAAATATAATATAAATAAAATGTGGTGTATTATTTTTCATTTATGTCTTGGAAATGTTATAAAAATCTTTAAATTCATCAAATATGATCCTCTATTGTATATTTATTTTAATATCAGTTTAGATATTTTTCGGGGATGACAAATTCTTATTAAATGTTGTCATGAATTGATAGTACTCGTTGGATCTCATGTTTTCCCCTTGGGAACTTTCACCTCCATAAATTCTGTAAATTATAAACACAAATAAATACAAATTCATTAATGGAATAAGGTGGATATTCTATGTTTCATAATCTGAAAAAAAAAATGTTGATATTGTTTTTATAAAACATGTTTCCCCATTTCCACTATTCTTCACACATTCAAATAGGAAAATAAATTTTGATTGGAGATATAATTGTTATAACACATAATAAATTTATTCATGTGTGAACATTATTTATTCACGAGATTTTAATTATCTTATATCACATTGTGCATGATTCAATATGGTAAAGAATTCTTCATATGCTAAAATTACTATAGAAAACTGTTTTTGAGTGTGTACAACCTTGTTTCACACCACATATAGAACATATTCATAATTATTAAGATTATTTTATTTTCCTTTCTATATATCCTAATCATGTCCTTCATCTATTGTCCACATTCTTTCGAATCATATTTATAGTTTAGTATCATATCATTAGAAACTTTTGAAGCATGTTAACATATTCCATAAGGATTATTTTGAGTTCCATATGCCTTAGTATTTCTTTTTAATTCTATAATATTCATTAGCCTCTAGTATTTAGAATCCTTGGTCTTCTTATCATAATTCGATGATAACTTCTAGGGATAATTTTTTCTATAACATTTTATTAATTTATTCAAACAGTTTATTCTTCTTTCTTATCAAACTTCTTTGGAATTATTTTATCTATATCTTTGGATATATGTCTAGATTGGCATGAAACATTATTGTGACCACTAATATATCATGAATGGTATATATCATCATATATTAAAAATATATTTTAAGTATACATATTTTATATAAACAATGGATGTTTTATATCCTTCTCTTACTTTTTTACACTTAATATGGGATTCCATTACATCTTTTCAATTTGTGTATTATTAAAACATTCTAATACACAATTATCAAATCAATTTATACACCAGTTTTGACCCAAAAAGAATGAACTTATTAGTTCTACTATATGAAAGTTTTGGGATTTGTTTATATATTGTTGGGGGCATTGTGGTCAAACATATTCTACACTCATTTTTCAATCCACCCAATTCATGGAAATAGTCCTCTTATCATGTTTATTTATCCATATGTGTATTTTTTTTATTCAATCCTTTACAATTCATGATAACACATTTGTAAACAATATTACAATATGGTATGGATGCCATATATTTCATCACATCTACTTAAGAAAGTTAATTAAATTAATTAATGATCATATTATTAATTGTTGGTGGTATTTTATCTATAGAATCCTCCCACTAACATTGTGTATAAGCACCAACTATCTATTTCTTTTTTGACCTCTCAAAATGTGTCTTCTCACAATTGGACAAGGAAACATCCAATTTTATTCATTTCATATTGTGGATGTTATTATGATCTTTAATCATAACCATATTATCATTTTAATACTTTCCTAGTCTTTATAATTCCTCTTCATTGAACATAATATTATTTTGTGACAAATATTCATGTTCCTTGATATATTAAGATTTTACATCAAATTTTAATTACATAGCATCAATTTTTTTTAAAATTTTCATTATTTGAAGAGATATTTTCTTCATATACTTATTGAACCTTTATTTATCATTAACATTATTTATTAACTAGTATTAAAAATACTATGAAATTATTTTAAAATATACACTTTGTACTCAAAAGGATCAAATATGCATGGAGAGCATTTTAAATTCTCGAATTTTTTATTTTAAATAAACCTCTATTACTTATAAATTCTCAATAAAATATTTATCTCTTAATTCTTGGATTCAAATATCTGACATATATTATAGGGTAAACCATTTCTATTACCATGAATTATATCCTATAATGCATTAATTGAAAAATTAGCTAACATGTTACCCCTCCAACTAGTGATTTGACCAACTTCAATAATGTTTTTAAAAGAACTAGAATATACCTATTTATCAATAACTATATTAATTAAACAGAAGTTTATAGAATTTTTATCTACATGGTGAATAAATGATCCACAAGGTCATGAATTTCCAATCTAGATTTTACATCATTATTAGATAGGCATAGAGAAACTGTTACATACTATTCCTTGGTTAATATGGGATAATTATTTAATATTATTTTCTTGTTCTTCTCTTGTTCATCATGGTAAAGGTTGAAATATAATTCTTCTCATAGGTAGTTTAATAATCATCATAACAAAACACCATTTTAAACATTGGAATGAAACAAAAATCATAAAATTTGAATAACTAAAATATAAAAAAACTAATTGAGGTGGTCCATTCCCACTAATACTAAGTGAGGGGAAAACATCAGGAAATAATTATTACATGGGGGTGGTGATTCATTTTTTGTATCATTTATAAAAAATTTATCTTTTATTACTTTTACCTCTTATATATATTAAGATCTATACCATCTAATCATTATGATTTAGTACACTAATTACACTACACATAACATCTAACAATATCTCAAGAATTCATTAATAAGAAAGATTAGGTCCTCCTCATCTGATACCTCATAACACATAAATTTTCTATTATTTTATATAATATTTAGAAATTATATTTATTCAACATTCCTAGACTTTTTGGATGGATATTTATTGAATATATTATATCAAATTTTATTTTTTAGATAAAATGTAATGTTCATTAACATTCATGTACACATGAATTTCATATGTTATCTTATTCCTGTTTCATCCAATATCATTCGTGAAAACAAGTATAGGTGGTTGATATATGAAACTTTTTCTTAAAACATAGTGTATGCACCATTTCATCCTTATTTCCTAAAATAGTATTCTACACAAAATATATTGTTGGTGTATACATTGTTTTAGAGTGTCTCAAATGTATAACTTAAACATAATGAGATTCACATAACTAGTTCATCATGATGCTCTTTGAGTGTGATTACAAAATATGAAGGCATGTGTTTCTTCTTAATCTATGAAATATAATTCATGGGTGATCTCAATTCATGAAATTTTTACACTTCATATTTTCTTCATGTATCTGAGAGGAACATAGAACCTTTCTTATTCCTCATTTTTCTTCATAGATGCTTAGTTTTCACAATGAAAATGATAACTTTCAAGGTATTAGTACCAAAAAATATGCTTGGTAAATATCCTTATATAGGTGTGTTCCACATCATTAAATCTTCATTTGATTCTATGTTTAAACACCTGATAAAAATTTCATGTTATTTTAATTTGAATTCTTCATGTTCCTAGAGTTTTATTCATTGAATACAGGTTATGTGCTATTTAGAAAAATGGAATCTTCGCATTGGTATTTGTTTCTCCATTAATGATTTTGGACTCAAGATCAAATGATAGAAAACACATGAAACATAATAATATAAAACGTGATTCTAAAAATATAGATATTTTAATTGTACTATGATTGTTCATCTTCATTGAAGAGTATGTTTTTTTCAAAGAGTTTCTTTAATGAAAGACAAATATTTCATGCAAGAGTAAATTTTTTTTCATCCCATGAAGTAATCCATTCATGATCGGGATATCTCATGGATTCATTTAGAATTAAACACTCTAGTGTTAATGATCTCGTCATGTGTCAAAAGGTTTAATGTACCAAATCATAATGATTAGATGCTAGAGATCTATTTTATAAGGTGATATATATTATATATGTTTATTTGATAAATAGAGGAATAATACACATGTTGTTAATCTCTAATATCAGAGATTGATTTGGTTGTGATTCTATTAATATTTAAATCAATTTCTTCCACTATATTGATCATACATTGGGTTTTATAACCAAAAACACACAACACACACCCTATATTGGACATGTCACACCCTTGTACTCTCTACCTGAGCACCCAGCTACATTGATTGCAAGCTCTCTTATTGGTTATATGAGTCTACTCGCTATATATTACACTATGAACTCAATATAGAAGATACTCACCATCCTGACACTATAAGTAGGAAAAGATTACTACCTCCGATGTGGTTGAACACCTTGTTCCCATATCTGGTTATAGTGGTCCATGGTTTTCTTAATGGTTGTTAGATTTTTTTCACAAAACTAAAAAATTTCCAAGTGAAATATACCATATAATACACAAATTCAAACCCATAATCTCATAAAATATCACTGCAATATTATTCATGAAAACATAAGTCTTTCATAAACATATTTTTTCTTGTTTTTCATTACTTATTTTAATATAAATTACAATAAACTCTTCAAGTATCAAATAATATTAAATATTCACATCTTCTTCATTATTTTTTAATAGGTCAAGTAATAGAACATAGTGAAACACGTTCTATAAATTAATAATGCTGAACAAACTAAGATATTTATAAACACAAATTATTTTTATAAAAACCTATTTAATATAATAAGACTTTAAAATTTTCTTTTTCTTCCATTAATCTAATTTAAATTCAATTTCTTATCATGCATGGATATTTTATATATTGCATCCACATTTTCATTTCTAAATCCATCAACTTATTGACATTAATCAAGTAATTAAATATCATTTCCCATCATTTAAACCCAATAAAAAACATTGATAACAAATATAACTCATAAAAAAAATTGTATATTCACCAATTCATGATATGAACGACAAGTAAAAATTATTAATTTAACCATTTTAAATACAAATCCGTAGTGGAATATCAATAATTCAAATTATGTAATATTTTCATATCAATTATTTCTTCATTTAAATTGTTTATAAATATTATATATCACACTAATACATAATAATTATTTCATTATGAGACTTATAAAATTATATTACAACTAAATCACATAATAATCATTAATTAAACAAGGTATATTCGGGTCCGGGTTAGTTTGACCACCTAATTGAATAATGATATAGAATTGTACAACAGATAACCATGAAAATATAATTTCTAGTATAATATGATATAAATATGTAAATAATAATTTTATTTGGTCTTATAAATTTTAAATCATTATTTATCTCATTAATTAATAAACCCCCATTATGGGATAAAATGCATAGAAGATTGCTCATTATTGATTTTAACATCATGAATAAACTTTAAATATCTCATTAAAATAAATTTAAATATCATAAATACATGTAATAAATCTATTACAGTAACATTAAAAATTTTAAGGAAATTAAACTTGTATGAATAATAATTATTTTCACCCCTTATATGGTATTAGTACGAACCTTTAAAATTTTAACCATCAAATGTCGTGTAATAGTTTAAAACTATTTAATATGTGTGTGTGTGTGAAATGATTACATATAGTTAATATATATTGTAATAGTTGGGAATAGTATTCATGTGTATGTAACTAAAAAATAAATTTTAATTATTTGTGATCTTTGATGAATGTAGAAAATCAATCACGACCCTGGTGATTTGTTTTTCTCAAATTCCTCTCACTCAGAAATATTTATTTAGTAAGAACATAATTTATTTTATATGATGAATATAATTACTATTTGAGATGTAATATCATGAATTTTATTTTAATCATGGTAGATAATGTTAATTAAATTTCCATGAATTCAAGGTGTTTTGATTTAAATTTTACTCAAGTCGTAAGGGGTTCTTTGACTAAAATATGAATCCCATAAGATATGATTTTATTATACTCTATATTTTATTTTCAATAATGTAAACACTAAAAAAATTCATTTCCCATGATGATTATAATATAATATATGATATTAAATTTTATATTCAAATAACTATTTCCCATGTATTATTTATATAATTTTTACAAAGGATTTAAGAAGTTTTCATTACTCAAAACCATTTATTGGGTTCTAATTGCACTTCATTATCTAGAAAATTTTTTATTTTATGTTTTATAAAAAACTATAATAATTTTTTTATTACAATATTAATTTCTGTGTATGTTACTTATGTTCATTGATATCATCTCCCTTGATTAAATACCCACTCTAATAAAAGTTTGACGTTGGAGATAAAAGCTCCAATTCATTCAAAAAAACATTTCCTTTATTTCCAAACATCCATTACCATCCTTGTTCTCATATTTTTTAGAAATATAATAAGGAATTTCTTTGTGATTATAATAAATATATTTACCAAAAGTATAAAGGAAAACCATTTAGTAAAATATCTTAATATTTTAAATACCAAATATGTGAGATAGAATAAAAACTCTGAAACACTATGCATAATCAAACCCTGAAATTATATTTTTTATATATGATCATTATAACATAGCCATTAAATTGGAAGTTGTGAATAACATTAAATACATTTGAATGTATATATATAAATGGATTAATCAATATAAATTTATTGATTTATTATTTTTAAGTAAGAACAAAATATTTTGTAAACCCGTTTTATTCATCAGAGAGATTTTTTCTTCACAATGGTGTATTTTTTCTTATTTTAATTCAATTATATAATTGATTTTTGGAAATTTAATGATTTTTTATTTTTTAAAAAAAATTTTTAATCATTATATCAAAATTATCCTGTGGTGAAATTTTAAAATTTTTATGAAAAGATTAATTTTTCAATGAAGTGTGAAAATATTGATTTTATTGAAAACTGTTATTTATTTTAGGGTATTTACAATGTAAGATTATATTCTATATAAATTTTAAATTTTAATTCGTTTATTATGATTTATAATAATAAAATTATGGTTTTTAAAAAAAATTATACTTTAAATATGTACAAAACAATTTTTTATTTAGGTGGTTTATTTTCTAAAAAAAATTATTTTCATTGTGTTTTTATGGTTTTATTTTGATTTTAGTTATTTTACCTATGTGTTTTGAATTTTAGAAAATGGATTCAATATTTGGAATCTGGAGTTCAAAATTTGGTAAATAATTTTCTTTTATTTTTAATCATTATGATTAGTCACCATTGTAATATATGTTACCACGGTAAATGGTAAATCAGATAATTGAGGGTTAAAAATAAAGTGATAGGGACTATAAAATGAAATCAAAACGTTCCATAACATTAATATATGAGTCCATTTCGTTTATAATCATCTATAATTAATATATTTTACACTTTTTGTCGTTTTTATGATATTATGACCTATGTAATATTTTATGTAAATAAAAATAAAAAATATCACACTCTTGTTTTTAATAACTATAATATTTTTAACATTGAGATCACCATAGGATATGTTCTTTTATAAATATTTTTACAGAAGATAAATTAATTATAATCATAATTTTAATTTAGATATATTTTTTAGTGAAAAATTAATAATCTTAAAAGCATACAAAATATTGATGCATTAATTATCCATTTAGTTGAAATATAAAATAAATGATATTAAAATTATTATAATTATTATAATTTGATAGTATTAATGTGATACAAAAAAAATTTAGATAACAACAACAAATTATAAATGTATTAAAAAATTCCATTTGATTCCTTGTTTCTTTCATCATGTTATCAATTTCAATGTAAATAAATGGATCTAAAATTAACATTTTTCATATTTTATGAAAATAATAATTTTTTAAATCATATGAAATTACAAAAAATGAAACCATTTTTCAAATTATTAGTAAATGGTTTAAACAATCTATAATTTTCCATTAATCGTAATTTTTTTCATTTTTCATAAGCATCCTAACCCTCATGGATTAAAATAACATGTTATCACAGTATGTGTGAAAAGGGTTAATAGAGGTTAAAACAAAAAAGATTAGTAAAAAACGTGATCCAAACATATAAATGTTTATTTAATGAGATTATTTAGACTCATAATCATTTTATTGTTGAATATTACAAATTTTTACAAATTTGGATCTAAAAATTAATTTATAATAAATTCAGATTTTATGAAATTCGGAAATTTCCCCTCCATGTCTCAAAAAAGTGAACCAATTATTCTCATTTCCTCACAACTAAAAAACCTTTTTGATCCAAAAATACCTACTCAATTACCTTCCCATAATCCATCCACATGGTCTAGAGTCCATAATTTTGGGATATTACAATCCTTAGTGATATTATGTTATTCTTAAAAAATGTAGTTCGATGAAGTGGTATCATTCTTAGCCTCACAATTCTGTTTTATTTTACTATACAACTCATTAAAATCCTATTAATCCATGAAGATATAAAAATAATAATTATGTTATATATATGGTGTCATTATTATTTTAATTGTATAAACTATATCCATAATAATCTTTAATCAATTGGAAAAATAATTCATCATTAGTGTGTACAGTGGAATACGGCCCCACGGATAGATGTAATTCGTCTTCTATAACCAACTTTCAGGGACGGTTATAAACATTGAATACATTTTTATATATTATATTAATTAAATATTTATAATAATTAAAATATAATATATCATTTTATTTCTTACCATTATTTTAGTTGAAAAAGGATAATGTTGTTCGTGTATACATGTGGGATGCCACCTCCATTTAGCGAAATGAATACTTTTTTCATCTTCATGTCACATGAATAATATACATATGTGTGTCTGTGTGTGTGTTTGTGTATTTAATAAGATATTATGGTATTAATGTTATAATTATCATTCAGTAATGTTAAAATAATACTTATCCTCTTTCCATAATGATTGTTGAAAAATTGTAATGTTCAAATGCGTAGGTACGACCTTCCATTTTCATGATTGTAACATAGTTAATTGTTAAAAAATATATTTTATTATTGGTATTAAAAATACTAATTATATATAAAAATAATAATTATTTCATGATTATTTTTATGGTGATGACAGGATAATGACCTTTTTTACCATATTAATCCTACAATGATTATTTTGGACTTATGAACGAAATATCATCAAAACGTATAATGTGATTTGAATTCATTAAATACACATATATAACAAGGTAATAGATAACATAAAATGGATAATAAAAAATATAAAGGTTCTCATTAAGGGAAATAATTAATATAAAATTATTCTTTTGTTTGTTAAGGAATTTGTGTGATGAGTCATGCTCGAGGTATGAAACATTCATTTAAACATCCACATTTAAAGTCTCCATATCCAACATTTTCCATTTCATGTAAATATTCATTGAATTTATTTATTGACTTATTTATGTGTAAATAAAATATTTATAAAGGAAATATTATTTATATGTTTTTACTTTCATTAAAGGTTTCCAAAAGTAATATTTTTACTAAATGTATTGGAGTTCAGTAAAAAATATAAAACTAATGTTTAATTTTAACATATATAGAAATAATGAATTTTTCCTACTTCCATAAACATTATTTTATTTTTGGATTAATTTACAATATTTTGTGGTTTCCTCAATGAAAAACACTCCTTCCATATATTTTGGTAATTTTCAAAAGGAGTTGTAAAATGTAATGGATATCTCAATATTCCAAATTATTATCTTTTGGGTAAAATGAATATTTTGAAAACTACAAAATTTTATGAGTTATGATTTTGTTATTTTTCATGGGAATTTTCTATGATATTGGGTGATCCTTTGTATATTGAGGATGGGGGCTCCTTATATCTCTCCAATGTATTTTGTAAAGGGATGATGTTAGCCAATATGGATTATCCTAATATATAATGGGAATATATAGTTATTATTATTCTTTGTGTAATAGTAAATATTTTTTCATTTATAACTATGATGGTTACTCGAGTATTATAGTGATAGTTATTCCATGTGTAACTATGAGGGTCACTCTATATATAAGTGTAATCGGAAAATTATGCCTCAAATTACCTATACTATTTATCAATTCATGCTATTGGTTTTTTCTAAATATTTTTATTTCTAAATATAAGAAAATGATGTTTTGTTTTAAAGGAATGTATATGCTAAATTTAAGGGTAAAAATAATAACTTTGTGAAAAAATTATTCTTTTATTTACATGATTTCAAAGTAAAATTTATAAATTTTTTTCCATAATAATTTCATATGAAAATTATTTTGAAATACTTTGGGAAAAGATATTGGTTTTTTGGAATGAAATTTTTCATTTAAAAAATGATTATTTTGAAAAAGAAGGTTCAGCTAGTATTCGTGGACTAGCATAACATTTTTTTCCTTTCATGGCCCTTTATGAGATTTTGATGATCGTCCAAAATTTTTATATTTCATTCTTAGGGTTTATGTAATTTTAATGAAACAAAAATATTCAAGTAAAATTCATCATGACTTTCCTGGAAATATAATCATGTTATATTTTAAAATTATTGTTTAATGGAAGAAATGATACTGAATAGAGGGGTACATTCTATAATTTATAGGTTTTTATGTCATAATTATGACATAAATATATAAAACACAACAACTAAAATATATTTGGGAATATAAGAATGTGGATTATAAATTAAATTCACTAGATTATGTAATATTTAAGGATGAGATTTAACAATTGGTATTGGAGTAGGGTTTAGATAACATTATAGGTTTGGATGTTATTTGATAACATATTACAAATCATCTATTACAACAAATGATAATATGATTATGTAATTTAGGGATATTCGGATAAATATAGAGTTATATATTTCATTGTTAAGGATACATTTGTGTTAATCCCCCTCAATGAATAGTTTATAATGATTGTATTGATATTCTCACACTATGTAACAGACCATGAACCACACACTAGGATCCCATGATTTAATCATTAACTTTATATTTCCATATTTCATGCTGATAAGGGTGGCCCATTGTATCCGTACAAAATTACAATATAAAAAGGAAAAAATTATCACTTAAATTTTATAGGAACTTCTGGGATTATTATATTATATAATTTAGACCAACTCATAACAACATGGACTCAAAAACAATTGGTTCGTAAAGATGAACACCATCTCCTGTTATACCCATATTTTAATTTTTCACATTTGGTCATCGACATCATACTTTTCAAATCCTTTATAGTTATAATTCATTCATATTTATTCATTATATCTATTGGAAAATAAACCACAAGAAGGGTGAGGTCAAATGATCAGTAGCGGTAAACAGAAGCATTAATAATTTAATGTCATTAGTGACCATTAGAGTGCATGAGGGTATGATGGTATAATAATATTTCATGAAAAAATCAAATACTAACACATTCCAATCAATAAATACATCATAAAATATGAAAACATTCAAAACTAATGAGTCATAAAAATCAGTAATCATGAGACATGTGATGTTAATCTTGATCAAATGAAACATCCTAAACTTGTAACAATAAATTAAAACTTTTTTTGGTAACTTAGAGAATTATATTTATAAAACCATTATTAAACCCATTAAATTGAAATAATCATATATCTCACTTTCAATGTAATCATTACCCAATGCTTTGGAGCACTATCTAGGAACACCTATCATATGAGCTATAATGGTACCAGCCCGCACTACCTGGGCCACCTCGTCTTCTAAGATTCAACAAGTTCATATAGTGATTAATGGGCCACAGAATCATCTAATATATAATGATATCACCTAGGTTTATCTTGTCCACCATATCATCTAAACTATAATGGGATCAATTAGTGCTATATGGCCCACCTCATCATATAATATGTGCTAGAATGACAAAATGAATTAAACTCAATGAAAAAATAACTATTTGTTTTATAACAAGTTTTACCCATGGAAAGTATATTAGTACAATTACAATCTCTTATAAACATGATTAACTCATTAAAAACAAATGGGTTCTATGATAATCTATTTCATATATAATTAACCCAGGGAAAGGAAATGGGTACCATGACAATCTCTTTGAAACATGAAAACATGTGGAAAACAAATGGATTCCATGAATATATCTTTGAGATTGGATTAACCCAGGGAAATTAAATGATGTCAATAAAAATCTCTTTGAAACATAATTAACTCATTGAAAATAAATTGGTTACATGCCAATCTCATGGAATAATCAAAATCTGTCCAAAGAAAGAATCAGGATGGTATCAATAAGAAAAATTTCCCTATGGATGATAAGTAAATACAAGGGGTTGTGATTATGGAAAATGGAAATACCCCTAAAATATAATTAAAAACATTTTTATGAATATAAAATATTTAATTTGATTATCATTTTGCAAAAACATTAAAAAATTTCAGAATCCTATTCTTTGATAATCACATTTAAATATTATAAAGGAATCTTTTAATAATAATTAAAATTAATTATTGATTAAAATAACCTTTCGTATTTAATAAAAAAAATTTAAAACATTATTAGAAAACATTGTTGTTTATGAAAACATATTTCTGGAAAAAGGGAGAAACAAAGTAAGATTTTCTTTACAAAATTTTACAAACCATTTGAAGAATAAAACAGTATAAAAATGGTATAATTAATTTTAAATATAATAAAAAACAATATAAATATGAAATCAATGATTTAATTAAGAAATTAATTATAATATGTCATCCTGAGAATAAGAATCATAAATAATACTAGAATGTGATGATATTGTAACAAAAGACACTTACCACTTTTGTAACATTGAATCATAATCCCCAAGAAAGAGTCAAAATTAAATGAAACTTATAATATCATGAAAATAATTATATTAATTATATAACATATCAAATGGTGATGATATATACTGTTGGAATCCTCCTATATTAATAATGTTTTAATTATCCCAAATCTCAATGATAATTACAGATTATGTTTTAATGATTGCAAATCATATTACTGTCTATTACTATCGTTATTATTTACAAATGTATTGCATGATCACAACTCTAAATTATCTTATCAAACACTTGAATTTATGTTTCATAATCTCTTACATGATAATGGTTAAGCTTAATTCATATTCTGCATATTACTGTTTAAGTTTGAATACAGTTAATTGACTAAGTATCCATACACCGTGAAGGACACACAGTGAACCAGACACCGTGAAGGACACACCGTGACCCAGACATGGTGAAGGACACACCATGACCTAGACACTATGAAGGCCACACCGTGACCGAGACATCGTGAAGGACACACTGTGACCCAGACACCATGAAGGACACACTGTGACCCAAACAACATGAAGGACACACCGTGACCCAGACACCGTGAAAGACACACTGTGACCTAGACACCATGAATGACACACCATGAGTCAGACACCGTGAACTAGATACCATGACATGGACACACCATGAAGCACATACCATGAAGGAGACACCGGTTCAAAGAGACACCATTTTCGCAACTACTGTGACACTGTTTCTTAACAGTTTTGTCAATATTATTTAAATAATACCAACGGTTATATTTGATGTTTTTAATGAAATTAATGTTATTTAATGATAGTTGTTGGTCTGTCAGGAAACCATACCTAATACATATGGAAATAAAATCATTACTATTGTCGGAGCTCGTGGAATAAAAAGAAGATTGAGCTTCAGTAGAGGACACTCTCACACTAGGCACGTCTCGACCCACATACTACAATACACGCGAGCTCTTTACTAAACCAAAGAACAATCCTGAGCACAACTATGAAGAACACATTGAACGATCCTCAGATACATTTCATACAGGCAATCCTAAATTACTGAAGAACACGCGAAGTATTCTGCAGTCAAGAGAACATCATATCTCCTAGAGAAACAAAAGCTGAACCACGACACTCTGTTTTTTAACAGAAAAACCAGAGAAGGACTCAGTATCATTTCTACTGAATCCAACAAGTCCAGAGCTGGACTGTTAATCAGTAGAGCTTTTTAAAAATTCATATACTATCTCTAAGTGATTTATTATTTACTTTCGAGCTGTGTGTGTATCCAGTTTGTTATACACACAAACTGTCTCCTGCGCAGAACTAGAGGATAATAAATCCTCATTCCAAACTTTCTAAACCATTTTGTGTCCCAAGAGGATAGTGGTAGATGTCAAGTAGGACATGGACAGCTTGTGCGCTGTTGTCTTTGTTTTCCCATGAAGAACAGTGGTAGAGGTCCCTACGTGGCCTGGACAGTCTTGTACTATTGTCAACCCCTATCCAGGGTGTGGATCAAATTTAAATATAAATTTGAGAGGACTAAGTCTCGCCTTGAGACTAGACCTCTTGGTTATATTTGATGTGAATTTCTACTTTATGTTTAAAATATATAGTATCTAATTTTTATTCCACTTCTTGTTACATTGAAATAAAAATCAATTTTAATGTTACTTTGATAGGTAATCTAGCAAGTGTTTGTATCTATTGTAAATCAGTAGGTTAATTTCAAAATATAATTTAATCTTCTGATTAGATTAACTGAGAACTAATAAATCTTTTGAGAACCTAATTGAACCTTTACTGTTTTAAAAATTCACTACAAGTTAACTTGTTTTATAAATTGGGGGATTTTAGTAGAAAATATTTTAACAGAAATTTTAATTGGAACTCAATTCACCCCCCTCTTGAGTGTGCACTCCGACCGACATTTGGTATCAGAGGGTTATTTTTGTTTTTCAAATATTTCCAAACATTCTGTTTTTCAACTATGATTTTAGTTTCATCGTTAAAGATATTAAATTTCTATTAGTTCTAAATTTTATATCTTTAATATATTTTTTAAAATCTAGTTATGGACAATAGACTAGAGGGTTCTGCTACTAAAATTCCACCTTTCTTCAATGGTAAAAACTATGCTCAATTGAAACATAAAATGAAAATTTATTTAGAAAGTATGGGTTTTGAAATCTGGACTACTATAGAGTGACAATATAAATTTCCAGAAACTGATAGAACTACATGGGATGAACCTACTAGAGTAGCATATAATAATAATTGTAAAGCTATGAATACTTTGTATTGTGCATTATGAGATGTGGAATTCAATAGAATATATGCCTATAAAATTGCCTATAAAATATGGGATACTTTGGGTGTTTCTCATGAAGGAACAACCAATGTAAAAGAAATGAGATTAAATACTTATACTACTAAATATGATAATTTTATAATTATGAATGATGAACCAATTTATTACATGTATCTCATGTTCAATGAGATAGTCAATATAATGAGTTCACTTGGAATGGTTGTTCCAGCAATGGAACAAATTAGGAAAATATTTAGATATTTTCCAGATAGATGGAGAGGCACTTCTGTTTCAATTAGGGAATCATGTGACATTGGAGCTCTGCCTGTCAAAGAGCTTATTGGTAAGCTTATGATGTTTGAGGAAGAACTCAAGGTGAATAATGAATAATATGATGAACCCAAGAGAACATCGGTGGAATTTAAGTCTAGTGCTTCAAAGTGCAAGGACAAAGACAAAGTTCAAATACAAATTTAAAGTTCTACAAGTGACGATTCAGACTCTGACAGTGATGCTGAAATGGCACAGATAGCTAGGATATTTAAGAAATTCTATAGTAAGGATAAATTCTTCAGAAAAACAAATTACAAAGGTAAATATGAGAACAAAGGTCACTAGAAAACGGATTGGAAAATTCCAGATAAAAGTGATGAATTATACTGCTATGAGTGCAAAAGGGAAGGACATATAAAAGCTAATTGTCCAAAATGGAAGTTCACAAAGAAATATGACTATATGGAAAATAAGTACAAGAAATCAATGAAATCTACTTGGAGTGATTCATAAGATAGTAGAAGTGAATCAGAAGCTACTAATTCTGAAAAGAATCATGCCATCATGTGTTTCATGACCAACACATCTGAGGTAACCTTAGATACTCCTGTTTTAAAGTCCTATTATTCTGGATTTGATGCTGAATCTGATTCTGATTCTGAAGACGTGACTAAAACTGAATTATCTTAATACTGTAACATGATGGAGGAAACATGTAATGATCTTGAGGACAAATATAATTCATTAAAGAAACAGCATGTTCTCACTACAAATGTTAAATCCTCCCTTGATATAGAAAACGAAAAGATTTCTCAACTATTAAAGGAAAATACAGAACTAAAAATGTCTAATGAGCAACTTAGAAATGACTTAAAAAATATCACAAATGGAAAAGTTACTTTAACTCAAATTCTAGGAATGCAAGTGGCACCAGAATACACTACTGGAATAGGCTACCAACCTTAAAAAATACAGTTCACTAAAACTAGAGTTATTCCTAAATCTTGAAAAAAAAAATTAGTTCTAGTTTTGGAAATTCATATGCTTCAGATAGTTATTCACATGGTTATAGATCAAATAGAGTTTATCATTAAAAATATTTTGATTATATAAAATATATGAGGCCCATAAGACAAATTTGGGTACCTAAAGATTTGATTTCTAACCATTATAGACCCAAGAAGATATGGGTACCAATGTCATTTCCCATCTAAATCTGTATTGTAGGAAACCTGTTTGAAGAGTTCCCACAAGAAGACATGGTATTTCCACACTGGATGTTCCTGACATATGTCTGGGGATTACTCATGCTTCAAGAGCCTAATCAAGGATGATGGAGGCCATGTCACATATTGTGATAATTCTATGGAAAAAATCATCAGCCTAGGCCAAATTGGTAACATTAACTCAGTATTAATTTCTAATGTTTTATTTGTTGATGGATTGAAATAAAACTTAGTATGTATATCTCAATTATGTGATGATGGATTTAATGTTAAATTTGAAAATGATTCTTGTAATGTTTTTAATTATAATAATGTTTTAATATTTTATGCCTTAAGAAATGAAAATGTTTATGATGTTGATATGAATTTTTAGATAAGCAAAGTGTTACTTGTTTAAATGCTTTTCATAAAGAATCTTGGCTATGGCATAGAATATTAGGACACTACAACATCTAGTCACTTAGAAAATTAAATTGGAACAACATAATTAGAGACCTACCAAACATTAGTTTCCATCAGAAAAAGTTTGTAATCCATGTCATGATGGAAAGAAACATAATGTTTCTTTTAAATCAACGAATGAAGTCTCAACTTCTCAACATTTTGAGTTGGTTCACATGGAATTGTTTGGACCTTCTATAGTTTCTATTTTAAATGGGAAGCACTATGTCTATGTCTTAGTAGATGAATTTTCTAGATATAATTGGGTAAATTTCTTAGTTCAAAAAATGGAATCTTGTTCTTACATTGTTAAATACTCTAAATCTGTAGAAAAACACAGTGTAATTAAGATTAAAACCCTGAGAAGTGATCATGGACATGAGTTTGAAAATCATGAGTCTGAATCTTATTGCTCACACAATGGATATAGACACAACTTTTCTGCCCCTAGAACACCTCAACAGAATGGTGTAGTAGAAAGAAGGAATAGAACCCTTCAAGAAATAGAAAAAACCATGCTAAATTAGTATGACCTGCCTATTTATTTTTGGGTTGAAGCTGTAAATACAACTTGTTATATCATCAATAGAGACCTAGTCCGACCTATTCTCAAAAAGAACCCATAGGAACTATGGAATAATACAAAGCCTAAAGTTAATTACTTTAAAGTCTTTGGTTGAAAAGTCTTTATTCTTAATACCAAGGATAATCTGGATAAGTTTACTTCTAAGAGTGATGAAGGAATCTTTTTAAGATATTCTATAACTAGTAAAGCCTATAGAGTTTTCAATAAGAGAACCAAGTGTGTGGAAGAATCTGTTCACATCAAATTTGATGAAACTGATTCACATGAATATAAGTGATCTCTGGAAAATCTTGAATAAGATTTATCTATTTTGAACCTTAATGATAAAATCAATGAACATAAGTAAAGGCAATCAGTTCTTGAAATGTTTCTAAATCTTCACCAAATGAACCCAAACCTAGAGAAGAACCCTAAATTTCTAGCCCTACCTTTACTAGATCAACTAGGATTCTAAAGAATCATCCTTTAGATACTGTTGTTGGTAATCTTGATAGAGGGACACCAACTAAGGATTCTATTAGAAATCAGGTTGAACATCAAACCTTCTTGTCACAACATGAACCTAAAAACATTGATGATGCTATTAATTCTGAATTTTGGGTAATTGCTATGCAATAAGAACCCAATCAATTTGAAAGAAATAATGTTTGGAAACTAGTAGAAATACCTCAGGACACTATCACCATAGGAAATAAATGGGTGTTTAGAAATAAAGTAGATGAATCTGGAAATATAGTTAGAAACAATGCTATGTTAGTTGCACAAGGCTATAGTAAAGTGGAAGGAATTGAAAATGAGGAAACTTTTTCTCCAGCAGCTAGACTATAAGCCATTAGGATCTTTCTTTCTTATGCAGCACATATAAATTTCAAAATATATCAAATGGATGTCAAGAGTGCATTCTTAAATGGGTATATAGCTGATGATGTTTTTGTTGAACAACCACCTTGATTTAAAAACCCTCATTTTCCAAATCATAATTTCAAATTATCAAAAGCTTTATATGGTTTAAAATAAGATACAAGAGCATGGTATGACATATTAAGTTTTTTTCTAATTTCTAAAGGTTTTAAAAAAGGAATAGCTGATCCTACTCTCTTTATAAAACGAATTTCTAAAGATGTTTTAGTTGTAAAAATTTTTGTAGATGATATTATTTTTGGATCTTCAAAAACATCTTTATGTACAGATTTTTCTAAAATAATGAAAAATGAATTTGAGATGGGTTTAATGGGTGAACTAAAAGTATTTCTTGGATATAAAATCTTTCAAAATAATTATGGAATTATATTAACTCAAGTAAATATACTAGAGATCTTTTAAAACGATTTTGATAGGATACCACAAAACGTAGGATCACTCCCATGAGTACCAATTTTATGTTGGATCTTGATGAAAATGGAAAATATTTTGATCAAATAACATATAGAGGATTTATTGGAAGTCTAATCTACTTTAATTCTAGTCATCCTAATATTATTTTTAGTGTGTGTATGTATTCTCATTTTCAAGAAAACTCTAAAGATTCACATTTAAATGCTGTAAAGAAAATTTTCAAATACCTCAAACATTCTCACAATTTTGGACTATTCTATCCAAAAGGACAATCATTTGAACTAGTTAGTTATTTTGATGCCGACTTTTCAGGATGTAAGTTAGATAGAAAAATCACCTCTGGAACATGTCACCTTTTAGTCAAGTTACTATTATCATTGTTTAGTAAGAAACAAAATTATGTTTCATTATCCACTACAGAAGCTGAATACATAGCTGCTGGCAGTTGTTGTGCACAAATTTTGTGAATGAAATACACTTTACTAGACTATGGATATCAATTAAAACATGTCCCAATAAATTGTGACAACATAAGTTCTATTAACATTTCAAGGAATCCGGTTTCACATTCTAGGATAAGGCATATTGATGTAAGACGTCACTTTTTGAGGGATCATTACCTAAAAGGTGATATCACTTTAGAATTTATTGGTATTGAATATCAACTTGCTGATATATTCACTAAACCATCAAATTCTGAGAGATTAGATTACATCATACATGATCTTGGTGTGATCAATCATAAATAGATATCTTACTTGTCTTACTATTTAATATTTTACTATATTTTACATTACGGTTTCATGATTCATTGTTTCTTAGTTACTGCTTCATGTTTATAGTCTCACAGTTAACACCTTCTGTTCATGGTCTATCACCTAACTGTCTCACCGTGACAGAACATTTCACTCACTGTCCCACCATGACTGCACAGAATGGTCACTGTCTCACCGTGATGACCACGAACTGTCAAACCGTGATGACTGTTTTTCATCACACCGTAACGTCTAATCACGTTGAGACCGTGAAGATTATTTATATATTTATTCTTAACCCGCATCATGATAATTTTTCTTTCACCATGGTTTAATTTCCCACGTTTTTGTTTTTATGACGTTAGACATTCCCAAATTATAAAACATAAGGGTTTTCACTCGATTCCTTACCTGAGCCCTCTCCTGCTCTCTCTCTCTCGAACCCTCTTTACCTTGAAAAAATTTTCTCCTTATCTCTCGCTCAAACCTTAAGTGGATGCCTCGGATGAAGCGTCTATATTCACCCTCATCTAAGAAGTTATGCACTAAGAAAAATAAGAGGACATTGACTATACCCCTCGAAGGACCTCTAAATCCGAATCTAGAAAGTCGTACGGTAGTTCCTGAAAAAGTGATCTACCCTGAGTGTCTATTAACAAGAAAGTCTTTAGTCCTAAAAATATTATGAGAGCAAGTATGGATTGAATGGTTCTCTAGAAAAGATAGACCGATATATCTGAGGTTGCTATCTGAATTTTACCAATTTGTAAAGTTGTCGTTTGATGCTAGAAAATGTTTTACGGTGACCAGCTGGATCAATGGACAAAAGTGTTCATTCTCTACAAGGTTATGGGATGCATGCCTAAGAATTCCGCATGAAGGGATTTGTGTTGATTACAAGAGATACCCTCCTCCAATAACTGAAATATTTTATCTGTAAAATGCACTAGAGATCCTGACTAGAAATGGCAACAAGCGAAGGGCCATAGCAGCTGAATTGAATGGGGAGACAAGACTGCTATTCAAATTTGTTTAGAATTTGATTAGTCCAAGAAAAAGAGATTTTTCTATGATGAATTATCAGGATGTGTTCCTGATTCATCTAATGAAGAATGGACATCTGATCCACCTATGAAAATATGTAATTCACCACATGTGTGAACTAATTAAGGTCACTTCGAAATCCACATATTTGTTTTACTCAAGGATGATTTCGGCCATGTTAGTTTCCAAGGGAGTGGTAGGACCGAATGAAGAAAAGATAATGGTTTTTTATTTCTGTTTATCCAAGCCTATCATCAGAATGATGAAGATTAATTGGAACCCATAGAAGAATTAGTGGGTTGAGGATAATGATCAACTACATAAGAATTATAATACTATTGATTATCCAATAAGTCCAAAGAATATAACAGATCCTGGTCTGGAACCAGATGAAGTGGCTGAGTACCCAGAAGAGGAATAAGAAGAAGAAGTGGTTGAAATACCTCAGGAAGAAGCAGCTTCTGTTGAGGAAGAATAGAATGCTGTCCCTGATGATGTTCCTGCTAAAATACCTTCTATAGAGGATGTTCCTGTCGTTTTTAGAGAGGAAGCTCATGATTATAGAGATGCTGTTGATCAGGAAGTTCAGTATGAGGCATCAAGAGATTTGATTATCCTTGTTTAGAGATGAAATACCTTGAAGAGTCTAGTGGTGCAGAAGACCTCCCTATCATGGAAAAAGATGATCTAGGAAAATCCCGGTTAGGGAAAATGTTAATCGAGAAGAACTCCCTGTTGAAAAAGAAGCATGTTTGGAAGAACAACTAGTGGAACAGTCCGTTCCTCAGTATATACCCTCTGCTGAAGAGAGGATGGAAATTGCCTTTATGCTGGCAAGGGAAGAATTTTCTGAATTGATTAGAGTCGATCCTGTGGATTTTAACCCAATTCTTGAGCCTCAAGATTCAGAAATGGTAGCACATTTTGAGGGGGAGGAACCTCAAAACTTTGAGATTGATGAAGCTGGATCTGTTGAAACCTCTCAACCAACTGTCACATATTCTGTGTACACGCGGTATGAAATTCCAAGTTTTTATGATGTCAGTGAATCACAGCAAATGACTGCAACTAGTATAGATCTCTCTTCTTTGTTTCAACTGAAGTCAATAGCTCACCAAGAACCAGAACCAGAACCAGAGCCTCGACCTCAACCTCCATCGGAATATGAAACTGAAGCTAATTATGAACAGCAACAATAATCTGCATCAGAACCTATATATAGAGACCCGAAGCTTGACATACAAGGACATCACATTACTTTTGTTGAATACTTAGTACATAACAAAAACACACACATAAGGACCGTAATAGTTTAGTGTCTTTGGAAACTCGAAATATAATCTTCTAATCGTGCTAAAAGATCTTCAACATCTCCCATAAAGATCTTCCCTTTTTTTCTTACATAAAACCTTTCTTTACATCCTGGGGAAAAGAAAGCATAAAAGGGGTGATCTCAAATTCCCAGTAAGGGTAATCCTAGAGAACATAAAACAATCCATAAACATTTGAATGCAAAAACATGAACATAAAATCTAATCATCAAAATCCTGAGCAAAGACATGCATCTTGGAAGTACATAAGTAATATATCATAATGAAACATCAATCATGATAAAATAGCATGGGAATAAAACATTTAATTGTGGCAGCCATTAAGCACATGTTATGATTTCCGTTGTAGCCAAGGCATTGCTGTCAAGACCATCTTAGTGGACAAAGTCCCTTTCTGAATCGAGTTCACTCCTCGTTTCAGTCCTGTAACACTAACCCGGATTAACTTACCATTCAAGCCATGTCTATCTCATGAGATATAAATCTTTCCCCAATGCATTGGAGAAATATATAGGTCTCACCCATCTCATAATGAAATCATTCTTACGTGTGCCACAAAATAAACATACATCATGAATAATAACCCAATAAATAAAATGTGTTTCATAAACATCATCCCATCATCACATAATTTATATAAAAGAAATGGATATAATTTCATAATAAGAAAAGTGAAACCATGTAAATCATAGAGACATTATACTTTAAACATACACATACGATATAATGTCATCTTAGATGAAAAATGGTTTTGATAAAACACTTGAAATGAATTCTTGAGGAAAATATCCTTTCTTCTTCAAAATCATTTTCTTTTCACAAAATGTCATCCAAATTTAAATGAAAAGGATTTTGTTGAAAATAGTCATGAAATATTTTGGAGGAAGCTTCATGAAAATAAGGCTTTATAAAACTGTAAAAATCTGTTCATGCCGTATAAGTTAAAAAAACATTCTTCTCGTACTTTTGCTGGAAAAGTCAAAAAGTACCTCATAAAGATTTATTCCATACATACCATATAGTAAAAGTCAAAAATGGGTAAAAAGGACTTTAAACATACATGAATGAAAATTAAGCATTTTATGAAAACATTTTGAGAACATATGGACGTGGATAATAAACATAACCCTAGTAAATACTTACGAATAATAATCTATGATAAGAATGAGATTGGAATAATTATCCCTTTCCTTATTTCCGATATGATTCTTATATATCCAAAACTCCTGTATAATGATTTAAATAATGTCATTGACTTATTACAGAATCATATTCATTGTTATGATATCATATATGGTTCACTTATGACTTTATATTACCTATTCTTTTGTAAATTCCATGTTAAGGAGCGTTTTGGGTAAAATCGTTTCATTTATCGTATGTGTTTCGACTCTTCGTTGTTGATATTATTACTTATATCCTGATTTACATAATTCCATAATGTAAAAAATTATTTATATATTATATAAATTCATCATATAAATATATATTACAGATCGTTAAAAGGAATGAAATACACTGTTCATGGAGACAGTAGGCCGTATGTACACATGAATGTTGTTTTCGTTTCCTTATTGAATTGAATGGAATTGAGTATATGACATACATATATATATATATAAATAAATAAATTATCATTATTATGTCATATATTTCATTATTATTAATTATATATACTTTATAATCATTCTTGAATGGTTGATCATGGAAAAGGAATCTCATCGCGTTCGTGGAGACGGTAGTCCGTACGTACGCACGAGCGATGATATCATTCCCATGATCATGGAATTGTATTGAAGTGTATGTATACTATTTAAGAATTAATATCACTTTACAATAATAATATATAGTTATTTATTTACCCCATTATACCCATCCATGTAAGGTGGTGGTGGAAAAACTGATTACACCACAGCGTGGAGACGGTATTCCGTACGTACGCACGCGTGGTGATTTCGTTTTCCGTAGCATGGATAGATGGTTAAATAGGGTTGTTTAATAATTCTAATAACAATTAAGTATATTATTGATGTTTATGTTATTACTTCATAGAGAAATAACTAAAGAAGAAGCAGTGGAAGAAGAAATAATGTTGAAATAATCGGTAACAGACATTACCTCTTCTTTGAACCACCTTTTTGAAACCTCCTCTTAGGGCACTATGATTGGTCTTTTAAGAAGACCCGAACCTATAGGATGTTTCTAGGAAAGTGGAGAATAGAAATAGTCAGGGGTTGGCCGATATTTAAGGCTCAAAGTGGTGTGGGGAAGAGAGGGAGGAGGTGCCCTTTTATAAGGGAGGAGAGGGGCACCTTTGGAAAAACTAAAAATATTATTTTATTATAAAGTCATATTCGGTATTTAATAGCTAAAAATTGATGTATTTATAAGATAAGGTGGGTATGGGTAGAAAGCCTCTCATACAATAGAATTTAGAAAAGTTTAGGTTTCTATTTTAACATTATCATTTAGATTTAACCTTAAGTTAAATAATTTTACTTTTACCATGTCTTCTTGTTTTCTTACACTATAAGGTTAATAAACTTACTATAACAAGCCAAAAGAACCCCAAGTTGTTTATTATTAATATATATAACCTTATATAAGTCATTTTTCCGAAACATAGATTTTTAGGAAAAAAATAACAATTAATAATATAATATTTTTTAAAAAAAACAATTTTATGTCAATTTTGACAATATTTGGTAATTGATTTTTGTGAAACTCAAAACAGAATGATTAGTTCGAAAAGAGTTAAATAAATCTATACTAACATGTCATATTAACCTATAAAATTAGTGTAATTCTTAAAAAGTCCCATATTACATTCATTTTGGTATTTATAACATCAATTATGTCAATATTTCATTAATGAGATAATTACTCCATCATCATTGTGTCATAAATAAATTAAATTATTTAATGTCTAAAAATTATTAATAAAATACAATTATGTAGGAAATCTTTTTATATTTATTATTAATATTTATAGTAGATTTTATAATATGTATAACCCTATATAAAAAATGTTTTAGTTATTAAACTTTGATTTTAACTATTTTAAATATTATTTAAATAAAATAATATTAAATATCCTAATCTAATCCAAGTGGGCCTAAATAGTAATATCTATTCCTAAGGTTGTTTTTTATTGAATTACACTTATCCAATAGAATTAGGACATCTGTTAGGGTAATAATAATATCATTTTTCCCTTAATTACCCAATTTATTTTTAACCGTGGTAAAAAAATGTAAAAAGTTACTATTCGCCAAAAATTATTTTCATCTCATTGAACCACATTTTACTTGCTGAAATCAACCGTGTCTCTAGGATTTTTGAAATTTCATTCACAAAAGAGGTAAAATTAAGTTTTATGTAAATTTGAAAATTCTCTTAGGAGCTGGGTAAAAGACGGTCAAAAGTTCAATAAAATTTTTATATATCTAAAATTGTTATAAAATGACTCCAATGAATTACATTGAACATATATAGGTATTATGTGTCAATTTTGACCTAAAATAAATTTAAATAAAATAAATAATTATTTTAATAAAAGTCGGTTTTTAAATAGTAACCGAGTGTTTTCACTATTTATCAAAAATTGAATGTTTTCAAAAAAAATATCAAAATTTCACCCTATGCTAATATAGTTATTCCGAATCCAAAAATGAAGTCCATTTTCAACAATAAAATTTATATAATTTTAAAAAGTGGGTATTACTATTCATGACCGCTAGTTTTAATAATATTTTAATAGCATGTCGTTGTTTAGAGAAATCCGGTATTGCGTACAACACATGCTATCGTGGAAGGTCGCGCTTGCGTGTAATGAAAGGAAAGTAAGGGATGCGTGTTTTGCAAGCTCCATTTGGTGCAACGTACAACACAAGACAATAATGAAATTAAAAATAATATTTTTCGTAAAATCATGGGGGGTTACATTCTACACCCTTAAAATGAATTTCTCCCTTGAAATTTGTCGAGGTTATAAATATTTTATTACTCAAAAGTTTCATTAAACCACTTCATAAAAAGAGTACCAAAACATGGATTTAAAAACTAAAGTGTGAAACGTAACGGTTAACCAAATTAACTAATCACTGGGTTTCCACATAGGAGAACATAGGTGAAAATATAAATATGGAAGAGAAATCTAACCATCATGTTCAGATAGAGAGTGGAAGAGAACATGGCTATGAAAAATTAAACAATCACAAAGCCATAAATTTTTGATGATCTAGGGTACGATCTGATTCATCGGATATAAGGGTACTAGGACATCATTTTCGGATTTCAAGTTCATTTCCCTAAAGATGATGAATTTGAATTAGAATAAATACTTACTTTATTTTGGTACAATCTCACTATTGTTTGTGGTTTGAACAATTTACACTTCATCTCTTAGAGAAATTAAGTTGAATTTGTTATTCGTGAAGTGTTAACAGATCATGTGATAGAATGATGGGTCATTCCATCTGTTTCAAGCAAAAGGTTAGAAAAAGTTATCAAATATACATAAGTCCATTTATGGTGAGGTTAATCGTATACAATTCCAAAAATGAACTTATAATTCATATATCATACCGCATAATAAAATAAAACTAGTTTTTACTAACCAGGGACTTCTTGTAGGCCACTGGTAGGAGATAAAGGCGAGTCGCACTTCGGTTGTGGGTTCGATTCCCACAGCCTTGTCTGACACGATGGGTTGTCGCCCGTCCTACAGGTTGTCCTTTTTCTAAAATTATATAACTATAACATCCTATCAATAATATCGAAAAAATTTCTATCCTTAAATAATACTATCTCATGTCCAACATAATCCATTCCAATATTTAGGCTTATCTAAAATACTTCGGTCCAAGCTCCTAGTATAATGAATATGATTACTTGAAATGTCACATAACAATCACGTGAATTCCATCATTTATCCCCCATATATCATAAGATATATCTTGTTGGTCAAATTACAAACATGTGAATACCTTAACCATGTATTCTCTTGAAGAATGAATACCCATTTAACCTTAGTGAAAACATTAATGCAGTTAAAAGTTAACACTTTTCACATACCAAAATCCTCAAAATTATTTATACTCAAACCATGATATCACTTAGTCCTTATATCAATCATGAGCTCATGAATACAATCAAACATCTCATTATCTTTTTATCCCTTCATTATGCAAATATCATCAACTTACCAAAATTTCTCAATCACTTTCCATGGTTACCGGTTCTATAAAATTATTGAAAACCGCAATAGACCAATACATAAATATTCCAATATTCCACAATAGTATATACAACATTATTTTGGAATCCCATTACATAAACACTTAATCATTCCACCGCATCGTTTTCATATTCAACATCGCCAATAGTGATCCATGCGACATCCCTTTGTCCATTGCCTTAAGCGGTTTCTCATGTCGATCATCATTAACCCTTGGATTAGGGCATTGATTAGCATAATGCCCCATTTCATTACACTTGAAGCATTTAAGTGTTGTTGGTGAATTCTCTGTAGTCTTTTATTTATTCACACCATTAGCAGCCCTTTTTCCATTACTTCGACACTCATCTACTCGATGACCTTCTTTTCCACACTTAAAACATTTTCTAGTCCCTTTAAAACAATCTCCACCATGCTTATTTCCACACTTTGAGCATTAGGAAACATTCATCTTCTTTTCACCATTATTCTGGGATTTCTCTTTGAACACTATCTTCCATTTCATTTCAAAAACCATGAGATGGATATGTAACACCAACTTCGATTTCTACCTTAATAGCACAACGCGTAATTTCTTCATAGCTACTGAAGTCTCTTATAGCTATGCCCTTCGAAGATTTGGTTTTAAGCCACTGATGAATCGATCAAAATTTCTTTTAGGTTGGATGATAAAGCCAGATGCATACATTGCAAGCCTTGACAAATTCCCTTCGTATATACCAACAGATTCATCATCCTTTTTCTTTAGTTCAAGAAACTCCTTCTCCAACATTGTTCGAAGAATACGAGGGAAGTACTTATTGAAAAATAAGTTCTTGAACTCGTCCCATTCCATGGGCTCAATTTCATCTATTGGCCTCATATTCTTGATAAGATTCCACCATTGATCAGCTTCACCATCCAAACGATATACTACTAAGATGACTTTATCATGCTCAGAACATTGTAGCACTGAAAATATCTTTTTAGTAGTACTGATCCATTGTTCAGCCACTAAGGGATCAGAAGACCAGCTAAATGAAGGTGGATGATGCCTCATGAAGGATTCAACAGAATGTTGCTCCATTATCAGCTCATTTTGAAGTCTAGAATGATTCATAGCTTGTGTAAGTATAGAAATATGATTGTGCACTCTATCTCTCATGACATTGGTTTGGTTAGGAGGGTAATCATTGCATTTTCCATTACATTGATCAACACGGTTCCTTCGGTTTCCATCCATCGTCTAAAACCCAAAATGAATAGTGTTAGAGGCAAAAATCATGCTAGGGAAAACAAAATATTCAAGGGGGAGTACCTTCCATATCTAAGATCATAGGTTATTATAATTCTAGTACTATAACCTATACTTATACTTAACCTTATGGACATCCCTAGACATACCATAGAAATATCTCTAGGGATATCACTAAAGTTCTCGCATCCTAGTTTCCAAAGGTTGACTAAACCTTTCCTCTGATACCAACTGTAGGGACCCGAAGCTTGATGTACAAGGACATTAAATTAATTTTTTGGAATACTTAGTACATAACAAAAACACACACACAAGGACCGTAAAAGGTTAGTGTCATTGGAAACTCGGAATATAATCTTCTAATCATGGTGAAAAATCTTCAACATCTCCAATAAAGATCTTCCCGTTTTTTTCTTACCTAACACCATTCTTTATATCCTGGGAAAATGAAAACATAAAAGGGATGAGCTCAAATTCCCAGTAAGGTTAAACATAGATAACATAAAAAAATCCATAAACATTTGAATGCAAAAATATGAACATAAAATCTAAACAGAAAAATCTTGAGCAATGACATGAATCATGGAAGTACATAAGGCATATATCATAAGGGAACATAAATCATGATAAAATAGCATGGGAATAAAACATGAAATTGTGGCAACCATTAAGCACATGTTATTATTTCCATTGTAGCCAAGGCATTGCTTCCAAGACCATCTTAGTGGACAAAGTCCATTTCTGAATCGAGTTCACTCCTCGTTTCAGTCCTGTAATACTGAACCAGATTAATTTACCATTCCAGCCATGTATATCTCATGAGATATAAATCTTTACCCAATGCATTGGTGGGCGATATAGGTCCCACCCATCTCATAATGAAATCGTTCTTACTTGTTCCACAAAATAAACATACATCATTCATAATAATCCAACAAATAAAATGTGTTTCATAAACATCATACCATCATCACATAATTTATATAAAAGAAATGGAAATCATTTCATAATAAGAAAAGTGAAACCATGTAAATCATAGAGACATTATACTTGAAACATACACATACGATATAATTTCATCATAGATGAAAAATGGTTTTGATAAAACACTTGAAATGAATTTTTGAGGAAAATATCCTTTCTTCTTCAAAATCATTTTCTTTTCACAAAATGTCATCCAGTTTTAAATGAAAAGGATTTTGTTGAAAATAGTAATGAAATATTTTTGAGGAAGCTTCATGAAAATAAGGCTTTATAAAACCGTAAAAAATTGTTCATGCCGTATAAGTTAAAAACGTTCTTCTCGTACTTTTGCTGGTAAAGTCAAAAATTACCTCGTAAAGAAAGATTCCATACATACCATGTAGTAAAAGTAAGAAATGGGTAAAAATGACTTTAAACATACATGAAATAAAATTAAGCATTTTATGAAAACATTTTGAGAAAATATGGATGTAGATAATAAACATAACCCCATTAAATACTTACGAATAACAATCTCGTATAAGAAGAGGATTGGAATAATTATCCCTTACCTTATGTCTGATATGCTTAGTATGTATCTGAACCTCCTGTATAATTATTTAAATAATTTAATTGACTTATTACAGAATCATATTCATTGTTATGATATCATATATGGTTCACTTATGACTTTAAATTACCCGTTCTTTTGTAAATTACATGTTAAAGAGCGTTTTGGGTAAAATCCTTTTATTTATCGTATGTGTTTCGACTCATCGTTCTTGATATTATTACTTATATCCTGATTTACATAATTCCCGAATGTAAATCATGATTTATATATAATATTTATTCATCATATACATATATATTATAGATCGATAAAAGGAATGAAATACACCGTTCATGGAGACGGTAGGCCGTACGTACGCATGAACGTTGTTTTCGTTTCCTTATTTAATTGAATGGAATTGAGTATATGACATACATAAATATATATAAATCTAGTAGCATTAGTATGTCATATATTTCATTATTATTCATTATATATACTTTTTAATCATTTTTGAATGGTTAATCATGGAAAATGAATCTCATCGCCTTCGTGGAGACGGTAGTCCGTACGTACGCACGAGCGATGATATCATTCCCATGATCGTGGAATTGTATTAGAGTGTATGTATACTATTTCATAATAAATACCACATTAAAATAATAATATATAGTTATTTATTTACACCATTATGCCCATCCATGTAAGGTGGTGGTGGAAAAACTGATTACACCACGGCGTGGAGACGGTATTCCGTACCTACGCACGCATGGTGATTTCATTTTCCATAGGATAAATAGATGGTGAAATAGGGTTGTTTCATAATTATAATAAAATATCAGTATATTAGTGATACTTATGTTATTACTTAATTGTGAAACAACTAATGAAGAAAAAGTGTAAGAAGAAATAAAGTTGAAAGAATCGGTAACGGACATTACCTCTTCTTTGAAGTGCATTTTTGAATCCTCCTCTTAAGGCACTAAAATTGGACTTTGAAGAATAACAAAACCTCTAGGATGTTTCTAGGGAAGTGGAGAAGAGAAATTTTCAGGTTTTTGACGATCATTAAGGCTCAAAGTGGTGTGAGTAAGAGAGGGAGGAGGTGCCCTTTTATAAGGGAGGAGAGGGGCACCTTTGGAAAAACAAAAAATATTATTTTATTATAAAGTCATATTCGATATTTAATATCTCCAAATTGATTTATTTTGAAGCTAAGGTGGATATGGGTCAAAATCCTTTAATAAAATAGAATTTAGACAAGTTTCGGTTTCTATTTTAGCCTTATCATTTAGATTTAACCTTAAGTTAAATAATATTACTTTTACTGTGTCTTCTTGTTTTCTTACACTATAAGTTTAATAAACATACTATAACAATCCAAAAGAACCCCATGTTGATTATTATTAATATATATAACCTTATCTAAGTCATTTATCCTATCCATAGATTTTTAGGAATAAAATAACAATTAATAATATAATATTTTTTTAAAAAACTATTTTATGTCAATTTTGACACTATTTGGTAATTGATTTTTGTGAAAATCATAACAGAATGATTAGTTATAAAAACGTTAACTAAATCAATATTAATATGTCATATTAACCTATAAAATTAGTGGAATTCATTAAAAGTCTGAATTTACATTTATTTGGGTATTTATAACATCAATTATGTCAATATTTCATTAATGTGATAATTACTGCATCATCATTGTGTCATAAATAAATTAAATTATTTAATGTCTAAAAATTAAAAATAAAAAACAATTATGTATAAAATATTTTTATCTTTCTAATGAATATTTATATTTTAATTTACCTTATGCATAACCCTATATTAAAAATGTTTTAGTTATTAAACTTTGATTTTAACTATTTTAATTATTCTTTAAATAAAATAATATTAAATGTCCTAATCTAATGCATGTTTTCCTAAATAGTCATATTTTATTCCTAAGGTTGTTTTTGATCTAATTACACTTATCTATTAGAATTACGACATGTGTTAGGGTAATAATAATATCATTTTTACCCTTAATTACCCAATTTACTTTTAACAGTGGTAAAAAAAGTAAAAAGTTACTATTCACTAAAAATTATTTTAATCTCATTGAACCAAATTTTACTTACTGACATCAATCGTGTCTCTCGTATTTTTGAAATTCCATTCACAAAAGCGGTAAAATTACGTTTTATGTAAATTTGAAAATTCTCCTAGGAGGTGGGTAAAAACGGTAAAAAGTTCAATAAAATTTTTATATATCTAAATTTATTATAAAATGACTCCAATGAATTACATTGAACTTATATAGGTATTATGTGTCAATTTTTACCTAAAATAAATTTAAATAAATTAAATAATTATTTAAATAAAATGTCGGTTTTTAAATAGTAACCATGTTTTTTAACTATTCATCAAAAATTGAAAATTTTTAGAAAAATACCACAATTTCACCCTAGGCTAATTTAAATATTCCGAATCCAAAAATGAAGTCCATTTTCAAAAATAAAATTTATAAAAGTTTAAAATGTGGGTATTACTATTCATAACAGCTAGTTTTAATAATATTTTAATAGCATATCATTGTTTAGAAAAATTCGGTATTGCGTACAACACACGCTATTGTGGAAGGTCGCGCTTGCGTGTAATGCAAGACCAGTTAGGGATGCGTGTAGTGCAAGCTCCTTTTGGTGTATCGTACAACACAAGACATTAATGAAATTAAAAATAATATTTCTCGTAAAATCTTGGGGTGTTACACTGTACCACTACCTTCACCTACTCTCTTACCCGAGAAACAATCATATGTAACTATGAATGATTTGAAAGTCTTTGAGAGACTATCTTGGCTAGAGTTGAGATGATTATATCCTCTCAACCTCATCCAGTGACTCAACTATGTCAGGAAGATGCCTCAATTCTTTTGGATAGTATTATTATGCATATTCCACCAAGGATGACCCGTGAAATACAAGAAGTCAGAGTTGAAAATATGTTTCATAGTGTAGATGATTCCAATTTGAAATATATGATGGGAAATCTTCAAAGATAACTATCTTAATGATTAGAGCCTTCTCTTGTTTCTTCTCCTCCAGCTATTGCAGCTTCTCTTGAAACAAATGTTTCCAACCTTTCTAATGAGATTGTGTCTCAAGTGAATCCTTATCTATTATATTATGACGAGAAGATTGGGACAAGACACAAAAAGATGTTGTAACGCATGAGAGAGCTTGTAGAAAATCTTAAAAAGCTCACAAATAAGTACACTGGAATTTTGCAAAAAGTTTTGAAATTGCTCAATGTTCTAACCAAAGTTGTCAAGGTTTCTCCTCCCTCTGCCCAGACTTCTGTTCCCTTTTTGGATGATTCTCTGCTGAGATCCATAATCAAGGAAGAAATTCAGAATTATTTCATTGGATTGGATCTGTCTCCTTTTTTAGAAGTGGTTATGAACAGTGATCGAGCATTGGACCTTATTAGAATTCATTCTAAGATTACCAATTATGCTCAATAGGAGATCACCAAGAAGATAAACCTTTATCTCACTCAGATTTTCTGTAAATTTACATGACAAATCACTTTATGTATCTTGTAGAGAACCTGAAAATACCTCCAGTGAATCAATCTTTTAAAGCTCAAGTTCAAACGCTTACAAAGTTCACCAGATTTTTGGAAATGTTCATTGAGAATAAGGACGATTTTGAAAAGGATATTACATATAGTAGATAAATAATTATTGATTTCATCAATCTTTTGAAACCGTATATTCATGTGCTGAGTACAGGTATAGTTGCACCAGCTGTTGCCACTCTTCGACCAGGTCTACCTGCCCTAGCCTCAACTGCTATGTCAGTCAGCCAAGCCCTTTCTCAGACCATACCATTCATTCTGGATCAACCATAGACTAGATCTTCTACAACTTCTACAGTGGCTCCCTCCATATTTGAAGGTCTACCTTTACCATCTTTGTCTACTACCTCCATGCCTTCTTCTACATCAGCTCCAGCTCCTCTTGATAAAGGCAATGAAAAAGTCAATCTGTGATGCCAACCAAGGTTTCTTAATTTTTGATGGGATGTCTTTTGTTGTACACTGTTTGTATTTCATAGGTATGTTTTATTCTGAACCTTTTTAATGACAAATGCATTGTTTCACTCCATTCTCTCTACTTTTTTATAATCCCAAAAGGGAAAGAAAACGTGAGAAGAGTTAGTTATTCTTTTATTATCTAGAGTTATTATCTCTTAGTATTTTGTTTGTTATTATTCTATATATTATCTTCTCTAATGTTTCATTTCATTTATTCATTGACTATACATGATTTGTGATCATCAAAAAGGGGGAGATTTTTGGACTCCTCCTGTATTAATGATGTTTTAATGATCACAAATCTCAATAATAATTACACATCACGTTTCAATGATTACAAATCTTATTACTGTAAATTACTCTCATTATTATTTACAAATCTCTTGCACGATCACTACTCTCACATATCATATCAAAACCTTGTATTTTTGTTTCATGTTCTCTTACTTGATAATTGTTAAGCTTAATTCATATTCTGCATATTACTTTTTATGTTTGAATACAGTTAATTGTCTTAGTATCCAGACACTATGAAAGACAGACCGTGACCCAGACACCGTGAAGGACAAACCGTGACCCAGACATCGTGAAGGTCACATCGTGACCCAAGCACCGTGAAGGACACACCGCGACACAGACAACGTGAAGGGCACATCGTGACCCAGACACCATGACCCAGACACCGTGAAGGACACACCGTGACCTAGACACCGTGAATGACACACCGTGAGTCAGGCACTATGAGATAAACACCGTGACATGGACACATTGTGAAGTAGATACCGTGGAGGAGACACTGGTTCCAAGAGAAACTATTTGCACAACTACTGTGACACCGTTTATTAACTTTTTTATCAATATTATTTAAATAATAATAACGGTCATATTTGATGTTTTTAATGCAATTAATGTTATTTAATGATAGTTTTTGGTCTATCAGGAAATCTTACTTCATACCTATGTAAAATATATCTTTCATATTTCTAGAGCTCGTGGAATATAAAGAAGATTGATCTGCAGTAGAGGATACTCTCATGCTTGAAATGTCTCGACACACATACTACAATACGCACGAGCTCTGTACTGAACCAAAGGGAAATCCTGAGCACAACTGTGATGAACACATTCTATGATCCTCAATGAAGTTCCATACATGAAATTTTACATTATTTAAGAACACACGAAGTATTATGGAGTCAAGAGAACATATTCTCTCCTGGGGAAACAAAAGCTGAACCATGACACTCTGTTTTCAATAGATTAACCAGAGAATGACTCAGAAGCATTTATAATGAATCCAAAGAGTCCAGAGCCACACTGATAATCACTAGAGCTTTTTAAACATTCATATACTATCTCTAAGTGATTTATTATTTACATTATAGAAGTGTGTGTATCCTATTTTATTTACACGCACACTGTCTCCTACACAGAATTGGAGGATACTAAATCCCCATTCCAGACTTTCTACAACTTTGATTTTCCCACGGAGGATAGTGGTAGTGTTCAAGTAGGACCTGGATAGCCTTTGCATTTTTATCTTTGTTTTCCCACGAAGAACATTGGTAGAGGTCCCTATGTAGCCTGATAGTCTTGTACTATTTTCAACCCCGATCCAGGGTGTGGATAAAATTTATATATAAATTTCAGAGGACTATGTCTCGGCTTGATACTGAACCTCTTGGTTATGTCTACTATGCATTTCTAGTTTAAGTTCCAAATATACAGTATCTAATTAATATTCTCCTTCTTGTTACTTCATAATACAAATCTATATTAAAGTTACATTGATAGTTAATCTAGCAAGTGTTTCTATCTATTGTAAATCAGTAGGTTATTTTCAAAAGCTAATTTAATCTTCTGATTATATTAACTGAGAACTAATCAATCATTTGAGAATCTAATTGAACATTTAAAGTTTTACAAATTCACTACAGTTTAACTTGTTTAATAAATTTGTGGATTTTAATAGAAAATATTTTAACAGAAATTTTAATCGGAACTCAATTCACCCCCTCTTGAGTTTCCACTCCGACCAACATATACCTTATAAATTAAGTTATGTGTATGGCATAACTTACATCTCAAAGAAATAAAATTGAGACAAAAATATTTTAACGCTTTACATAATATGAAACTGTAAACCCCATAAAAGGGATATACTAAAATAGATATATAAATAAAAATATATTTATGTGTAATAATAGTATAATAAATCCATAGGATGTATTTAGACACACAAAAAGAGGTCAACATGTCATTTATCTCAAAGAAATAAAAGTGATATGGAAATAAACCTTACATGTTGCATCCTTTTATTTAAACGTGATTTCACCTCCAGTATATTGGGTTTAAATATTTTATTAACTTATTAAAGAAGAATATTGAAATTTTTAGAAACATATATTATTTTTTATGACATATTATAACTTTTTTAATAAAAAGTTTATATGAATGTTACATTTGTGGTAATAACTGCTTTTTGTATACATTTTGACTTTCTATTTTTAGTTAGATTGCTTAAATAATTGTGTCATAATCTCAATATTGTAAAAAAATATAAATATCATATATATTAATCATATATTTATTTATATTTATTCATAAAATTTAGTTATAGGAAATGAAAAACATTAATCATGGAGACGGTAGGTTATACATATGCATAAACGTTGTCTCCATTTTCCTGTCACATTCAGTGAATGAATAATAAATTAAATATATATATTATCATTATAGAATAATTTTTTTCCAAACATATCACATATGTTTGGTAAACCTATCCTTATTATATTCCATTAAAGTGTGAACGAATCTCGTCTCTTGGAAAGGTGGTAGTCTATCTTACAAACAAATGATGTTATCATGTAATCAAAAAATGAAAAGAATTAGTGTATGTGTTATATAGTAACTATAGAAACATAATTAAATAAAAATTTATTATATATATATTGTATGTACATCATTATTTCCAACCATGAAAGGTTGCAATGGAAAAACAGACATCATTAGTTCGTGAAGAGGTAGTTCTCCATTCAGACGCACGATTATTTCATACCCAATTTGATGGAGGTGTGAATGGTTTTAGATCATAAAAATAATATAAAGACATATAAATATATTGAATATACAGAGGTTATTATTTAATCAAGATGTATAAATAACTTAATTTGGTGGAGAAGGAAATAAAATAATAATGTTTTTAGAAGAACATTACCTCTTTAGCAGGTATCGTCTTTAGTTTTTCTCTAAAAAGATTTATGGTTTCCTTTATAATGATAATATATCTTCAAATATCAGTGTGTTTATTTTGGAAAGTTATTGTTTCATGGTTTGGACTAGCCAAAATATTTTAGTGTTTCTCAGAATTGGGGAGAGTGGGTGTCTTTTTATAGTGGAGCAGGAGAGACATTCTTGTAAATAGTCAAATGTATTACTATTTTGAGGTCTCCCTTACCTAATGTGATTGAAAAATTTAATGTTCATGACTTTTAAGGAATTTATTAAAGATAAAAAATTACACCACCCAAATAGAAAAGAATTTTTTATAATTTTGTTCCTAATACTATAATTTTACCGAATATTATGCCGTTTTGTTTTTACCACAGATTGTAGTTTTATAACCTATGTAATTTATTCTTGAAGACTAAATAAAAGTGAGATATATTATAAATTTTTTTGACGATTAATTATAAATATAATAATTAATTTTTAAGTTAAAATTTCTATTTATATACGAAATTAATTTTAACAAAGACGCTTGTAAAGAAACCAAATATCACATTAATCATAATGATGGTAACTGAGTTTTTATTAATTAGTGGGCATTATAGTCATTATAAAATAGAATTTGGAAAATTAAAAAACTATCTATGTTATTTAATAAAATTTAAAAATCAATTTCTATAGGATATGATTTTTTATTAATTTTAAATCATTTATAAATATCATTTCTAATAAAATATGATTAATGTGAGTTCTTCCATGATTTATTTAATTTAAATTTAAAAACATCAACACAATGATGGAATTATAATATATTAATTTATCAACGTTGTAACCTGATATATTCATCTAAAAAATTATGGTGGGAAACAGTTCATTCTATTAACATCATTTATAATATTTTTAGTATCATTTATTTTAATTAATTATTAACTAAATAATTAATGTGTTGGAGTTTCTTAATGATTTTATGCAACTAATTCATTTATCAAAATTAAATATACATTATTAGGAGGATAAAAATCCATTTATACTTCAAAATAATCTGTATAACCTAAACATCATGGTTTTTGTCCCCATCCCAAAGAATTAATGATATTAAAATCAAGAAAGGTTCTTTTTTATCTTTTTTTATGTAACATATTATATAGGAAAATTTCAGAGAGTAGTTCCAAAATTACTAATTAAAATAAATCCTAATAAAATTAGGTCCAATATATGGCCATAAAATTGGTGTTGTACTAGTTAGTAGGTCATTTCCCCCATTAAGTTTAATATTTAATCACTAAGTAATCATGTTTTTACCTTAATTTTTGTAACTAATTTTATCTTTTTTCAAAAATCATTATTGTAAAAAACTATTTTTCCAAAATTTTATAACATAAATTAGTTTCATTCAAATATGGAATCCATTTTTCCTAAATCATCTCATATAAATTTAAAATTTTAATTTAAAAATTAATACGATGTATGTGATGAGAAATCAGTGTTTTAAACGTAAAATATATAAAAGATTACAAATTTTTATATCAAAGTTCAAAATTAAAAAGACTATAAAGGCCTAATTTGGATTAATATATGTATATTTTATCTATAGTGACCATGAAACTAATTCTGAATATAAATCATCAATATAATTTATTTATAGAAAAATTGAGAATTTAATTAAAATCTAATATTTTTCACTATTTGACAAAAAATGAAACATATGAGAAAAATATCAAAAATTCACCCTAGAATAATATTAAAATTACTCTTTCAAAAATTAATTTTACTGTTAAAAATAAAATTTTAAAATTTTAAAAAAAATCAAATTTTAGTTTTAAAATGCTTGTGTCAATAAAAGATAGAAAATTTACCTTATATATATATAGAATTTTATGAATAAAGTTGGATTTATTATTATCTTATCCCTTTGAAAAAAAATTTGGATGAAATTAAATAAAAATTATTTATTATATAATAGAAATGTTTAATTAATATCATCCATTAATTTAATTCAATAGGATAAAAAATCCTTTGACGCTTCCAAATCGTTTTTTTTCAAAAATATATATATATTCATTTTGTTTTTATATTAATCACAAATTAATTAGTAACCAATGAATTCAATAATATATTTTGATAATTTATTTAATTTTATATATAATCGATAACTTAATTTCTAAAAGATAATTTCAATTTAAAATAATAGTTTTTATAACATTTGGTAAAAATCGGTCTTGTGTGTAATAAAAGTCATTGAAGAATATCATTATTACTTATAAAAAATTATGTTTCATGAAACCCTCCCTCCAAGATACCCCTCGTGGTCTAGAAATGAAGAAATTGATGTGTTTCATAACCCCCTCCCTCCAATGATACCCCCTCCCTATGAAGATACTCCTTCTGGTCTTGAAAGGGTTTATAATAACATATCATTACAAACAAAAACACATATATTAATATATACATAGCTACCACAAGAATAAAAATCAAAGAAAGTAATACATCATTTTGATATTTTCTGATTTGTCTATCACTAAATCGCCCTCATGTTTTTAAAAAAATTCGTAATATAATTCATCTTGATGTGGGGAACGTGTTTTTCAATCTTCATATGTTTTAATTCAAAAACCATGTCATCATCATAAAAAATTTACAAAAAAAAACAACCAAAAAGATAATATCATAAGTGAAGAAGGATTTAGAACCTACCGTATTAAGAGAAAAGGGAATTAATGAACTAAGGGAAGGTCTCTGATTTTGAAGTATTAGATCTGGAACTCATGAGAATTAAAACAACGTAGAATTTTGATTAAACCAGATCACATTAAACCACGTAGTTTGGAAAATTAAAATCCTCCTCACTCTTAAGGAATGTAAGATTTAATTAATATACTATGAAACATCCTTAAATCCCATTAATTATGTCAATAAACCCATTGATCATAAAAAAATATAAAATGGGTAAAACCTGAAAATTATAGAAAAATGAAAAATTATTGGAAATGAGACACTGCCAGGATGACAAACCTCCATGATGAGTCACTATCAGTAGGACACACCACGAGAATGGCTTCAATGTGAAGCTACCATTATTTAAAAATAAACTTGTCATTTTTGAAATCCTAAAAACAATTAAAACGGGCTTGCCTCACATGAGTAAATGAAAGAGTTTATAATAACATATCATTACAAACACAAACACTTATATTAATATAAACATAGCTAAACAAGACATTTTGGGTTCATATTACCATAACCGGCTTGCCTCCTGGTCTTGAAGGAATTTATAATAACATATCATTATAAACATAAACATTTATATTAATATAGACATATCTACCACAAGAATACAAATCAAACAAACCCATATGTTTGAATTCAAAAACCTTTCCATCATTACAAACATAAACACATATATTAATATAAAATAGGCTTTCCTCCTGGTCTTGAAAGAGTTTATAATAACATATCATTAAAAACACAAACACTTATATTAATATAGACATAGCTACCACAAGAATACAAATGAAATAAACCCATCCACCGTACTAATATTATCTTCTTTGGATAGCACTGACATTCTCCTATGGTTTTAACAAATTTCATAATATAATTCATCTTGATGTGGGGAATTTGTTTCCCTATCTTCATATGTTTGAATTCAAAAACCATGTCTTCATCATAAAATCAATTACAAAAAAAACAACCAATATGACAATATCATAACATTCTCATCACATCCTTTCTAAAACATCCACGCATGGGTGGAAAGCCTGTTTTTATTGATTTTTGGTTTTCACAAATAATTAGTTTATTTTATTACCCAAATTGAGTGATTAAAATATTTAATGGTGGTGACATATTTCATCAAATTAATCACAATACATCATAATAAAATTTATCTTACCATAACATCCACATATCTCTTCCACTGCACATCACCAGTACTGCATAGGACAACCACTGGCCAAACATTCCAACAACAAAAAACATACATTATTCATTTCTCGAAACCATGTCACCTCACCACCTTACCATCCACACACATACAACACGTTTGGCCCAAGCCCAAGGGTTGGCCACCTTGGGCCTAGCTGGGGGCGTGCGGCACGCAGGTGGGCAGGCCAACCCTATACCTCGTTACCCATACAACACGTTTTCCCGCGGGGGCTGGGTGAGTTGGTTCAAGGCGGTGGCGACCCTTCGCTGAGGTTCCGGGTTCGAGTCCTCACAAAGGCAACGCGCACCATTTGTCAGCGAACCTCTCGTCCCCTTGACTCCGTGGGAACTGGCCCAAGCCCAAGGCTTGGCCACCTTCGGCCTAGCTGGGGGCGTGCGGCACGCAGGTGGGAAGGCCAACCCTATACCTCGTTACCCATATAACACGTTTGCCCGCGGGGGCTAGGTGAGTTAGTTCAAGGCGGTGGCGACCCATCGCTGAGGTTCCGGGTTCGAGTCCTCACAATGGCAACGCGCACCATTTGTCAGCGAACCTCTCATCCCCTCGACTCCGTGGGAACTGGCCCAAGCCCAAGGGTTGGCCACCTTGGGCCTAGCTGGGGGCGTGCGGCGCGCAGGTGGGCAGGACAACCCTATACCTCGTTACCCATACAACACGTTTGCCCGTGGGGGCTGGGTGAGTTGGTTCAAGGCGGTGGCGACCCGTCGCTGAGGTTCCGGGTTCGAGTCCTCACAAAGGCAACACGCACCATTTGTCAGCGAACCTCTCGTCCCCTCGACTCTGTGGGAACTGGCCCAAGCCCAAGGGTTGGCCACCTTGGTCCTAGCTGGGGGCGTGCGGCGCGCAGGTGGGCAGGCCAACCCTATACCTCGTTACCCATACAACATGTTTGCCCGCGGGGGCTGCGTGAGTTGGTTCAAGGCGGTGGCGACCCGTCGCTGAGGTTCCGGGTTCGAGTCCTCACAAAGGCAACGCGCACCATTTGTCAGCGAACCTCTCGTCCCCTCGACTCCGTGGGAACTGGCCCAAGCCCAAGGGTTGGCCACCTTGGGCCTAGCTGGGGGCGTGCGGCGCGTAGGTGGGCAGGCCAACCCTATACCTCGTTACCCATACAACATGTTTTGCCCGCGGGGGCTGGGTGAGTTGGTTCAAGGCGGTGGCGACCCGTCGCTGAGGTTCCGGGTTCGAGTCCTCACAAAGGCAACGTGCACCATTTGTCAGCGAACCTCTCGTCCCCTCGACTCCATGGGAACTGGCCCAAGCCCAAGGGTTGGCCACCTTGGGCCTAGCTGGGGGCGTGCGGCGCGCAGGTGGGCAGTCCAACCCTATACCTCGTTACCCATACAACACGTTTTCCCGCGGGGGCTGGGTGAGTTGGTTCAAGGCGGTGGCGACCCGTCGCTGAGGTTCCGGGTTCGAGTCCTCACAAAGGCAACGCGCATCATTTGTCAGCGAACCTCTCGTCCCCTCGACTCTGTGGGAACTGGCCCAAGCCCAAGGGTTGGCCACCATGGGCCTAGCTGGGGGAGTGCGGCGCGCAGGTGGGCAGGCCAACCCTATACCTCGTTACCCATACAACACGTTTGCCTGCGGGGGCTGGGTGAGTTGGTTCAAGGCGGTGGCGACCCGTCGCTGAGGTTCCGGGTTCGAGTCCTCACAAAGGCAACGCGCACCATTTTTCAGCGAACCTCTCGTCCCCTCGACTCCGTGGGAACTGGCCCAAGCCCAAGGGTTGGCCACCTTGGGCCTAGCTGGGGGCATGCGGCGCGCAGGTGGGCAGGCCAACCCTATACCTCGTTACCCATACAACACGTTTGCCCGCGGGGGCTGGGTGAGTTGGTTCAAGGTGGTGGCGACCCGTCGCTGAGGTTCCGGGTTCGAGTCCTCACAAAGGCAACGCGCACCATTTGTCAGCGAACCTCTCGTCCCCTCGACTCCGTGGGAACTGGCCCAAGCCCAAGGGTTGGCCACCTTGGGCCTAGCTGGGGGCGTGCGGCGTGCAGGTGGGCAGGCCCACCCTATACCTCGTTACCCATACAACATGTTTGGTTTGAGTCCTCACAAAGGCAACACGCACCATTTGTCAGCGAACCTCTCATCCCCTCGACTCCGTGGGAACTGGCCCAAGCCCAAGGGTTGGCCACCTTGGGCCTAGCTGGGGGCGTGCGGCGCGCAGGTGGGTAGGCCAACCCTATAACTCGTTACCCATACAACACGTTTGCCCACGGGGGCTGGGTGAGTTGGTTCAAGGCGGTGACGACCCGTCGCTGAGGTTCCGGGTTCGAGTCCTCACAAAGGCAACGCACACCATTTGTCAGCGAACCTCTCGTCCCCTCGACTCCGTGGGAACTGGCCCAAGCCCAAGGGTTGGCCACCTTGGGCCAAGCTAGGGGCATGTGGCGCGCAGGCGGGCAGGCCAACCCTATACCTCGTTACCCATACAACACGTTTGAGAGGGGGGGGATGCGGGAGAGCTCTCGAGAGGCGATTCCTCGGTGATTTCTACTCGATGATTGATGGCAGCGTTGTTGGATTGCTATTTTGATCCTAAGGATGTCTTCGTTCCTCCCTCGAAGGTGGTCGCTCCGGGTGATGCTATAGATTTGGCGGCGAAGGATTGTCTGCTAAACCCTAGGCGGAAGGATGATGGCTTGGCTTCCCGAAACAGGTTTTTCTCTAAATCACTTTCCGATTCAGCCTCTCTAAATAATAGGATCACCAAGAATGGTTCGATTGCTTTTGTTGAAGCTAATCCGAAAGTTCTAGAGGATCGCCTTGAGGAATGCAGGTTCTCACTGCTTGCTAGATTGTCGAGAGGTCATGGCGAAGCTCCTGTGAGGGTTGATGAAGTGCGTAATTGCTTGGCCAGAAGTTGGGGGTTCTCGGACTGGCGTTTGATTTCCATCGGAAGAGGTATGTTTCATGTCGTTTTTCATTCGAAGGAATTGATGAATATAGCATGGAGCTTTGGACCTGTTTCTTTGAAGCCTGGGTATATAATGGTACAGCAGTGGGATCCTTTATCGCATCCCCTTGCCACTAAGAATTCTTCCACTCAAACATGGGTCCACATTAGGGGCTTAAACTGGTTTTTTTTTGGCATCCTTCGGTCTTATGTGGAGTTGCCTCAGCCATTGGGAGTCCAATTAAGGTGAATAAGGAGACTGAACACCCTAGATTTGGCCATTTTTCTAGGGTCTTGGTAGAAATTGATCTAGTGCAGGTCCTGATTGACAAGGTTTTCCTTGTTGCTGGGGAATTTAAGCTGGAACTTTCTGTTCAATATGAATGGTTTCCTATCATCTGTAAATCGTGTCTTTGTATTGGTCATACTTCTATGCAATGTCGTAGGAATTTGAAGTGTACAATTTTTAAGTCGGTGGGTCATACCTCTGAGCAGTGCAAAACGATTTCGGTGGCACAGGCTGGTTCTAAGATGGTTTCTAGAGTAAAGGATCCTCCAAAGGTAGGCCCTGCCTCATTTGTTGAGGTTGTTCGGCTTGGTTTGGATAAGTCTGTTGGCCAGCTGGCTGCTGTTGATGATCGATCAGTGGATAAGGTATTGGAACCATCTGTTGTTGGAATTACCAGGGGTGATGCTTGCAGGTCATGGGCTGATATTGCTGAAGAGGAGGAAGGGTGTCATCTAGTGCTACGGATGCTGCTACAATGGTTACTAAAGCTCAGAATGAGGCTGCGGTTGATGCCCAGCAGGGTGAACATATGCTTGTTGAGGAAGAGGATGGGGTCCAATCGGAGCATGAGGTTGCTGTTCAGGATGATGTCAATGTTTAATTTGATCGTGCTGCAGTGGGTTCGGCTTGTATGAAGGGTAAGATGAAGATCTTTGATGAAGATGGGTTTCAATTGGTGACGTCGAAGAAGTTGAGGGCTGATCCAGCCCAGGTAACTTCTGTGGGAGCGCGGCTGGATGGTGCTGTGATGGTGGATAGTGGTACGGTAGGAGAGGATGTGGTCCAGCAGGTTAACCATTCTGATTTAATATTGAAGGGTGGTGCTGATATTGGGACAAAGAATATTCTGGAGGGTTCCACTCTGCATGTTGCTGATATGAAGGCTGATCCAAAGGATACTTTGAGTGCTGAGCCGAATTCGTCAAATCCAGTACTTAATTTCTTCTCTATGTTGGAGTCGATTAATACTCCGGAGTTAGATATGATTAATATGGAGGGGCTTAAGAAGGCATGCTGTAGCAATAATCGAGATAGCTCTCTGATACCTGATGCTGATAAGGGGATGGAGATCCCATTGGTAGTGGAATCCACTGCTTATAATACTGTTTGCTCTTCTTCTGAGATGCAGGTGGTCCAGGATACAAAGGAGGTTCGGCCGGTGCATGAAGAGTATCATGCTGCTGCCGATCACAAGGAAGACACTTGCTTTGATGTTGGCCTGCATGGGGAAGCTTCCCCTATGGACAATGCTGAGGATCTGACTATGGTAATGGAAGCTGGATAGCAGAGTGGGCGTGGTCGCCTCCCGGCCAGTCGGGGGGGATCTAGGGGTCGAGGTCGTCCTCGAAAAAGGTGATTTTCTGTTTTGCTCTGTTTGTTCTTGTTGGCGTGGTCTGTTGGACTGTAGCTTTTCCCCCCTTTTTGTTTGCTGCAACTTTTATTTTTCATTGAATAAATTCTGGGGTCATGGGTCTTATGCCCATGATCGAGCCTTCTTGGTAATTCAGAAACCTCTCAATGAAATTTATTAGCAATAAAATCATGGGTAAAAGTCATAGAAACACACATAAAATTTCATGATTGATTTAATTCGCATTATCTTCTAAATAATCAACGAATTAAAAAAATAACACAAGTTATTATGATGCTTTTACCTCTCCTAAGTCTCTACCCTACAATCAGTTCCACCTCAGTTGATCATTTGGTGGTCTCAGAGTCTGTGCACTAGATCATGGGAGCCCTAAAATCCCATGTCCTTACCAGTCTCTCTGGACTTTATGGCATATTAAATCCAACTAACACTGTTTCCATATGAACCCATGCATTCCTTACTATGACTAACTCGGAACTCCACCCTATCTCTCAACCATTATCTTCCAATACCATTCTATCATGACCCACTCCCTCCAAAGATACACCTCATGGTCTATAAGTGAATAAAGATGGATAATGACCCCTAATTCCCACCCCCAGTAGGCCCTGGGTTGGTAAATAGTACCAAGTGTATACAAATCTAATAACATAGGAGGCATTACACTTTATAAGTATACGAGATCGTGAGACCAGATGTGCCAACCAAAATCAAATCCATGAAATATTATAAAATAAAGCTAATTGATCTCATATTGAAAGTAAATATCAAAATTGACACACATTAAACTCTCCAAATGAAATCCCAAAAGAATTAAATCTATGGAAGCGATGCAACAAAAAATCTGAATCCTTAAGATAGAAACATCCATCACGATAAACAATGAACTCATGGAAACCTAAATATAGTTTTTCTATACATAGGGTAATCATATAGGTATACTAATTAGGAAATCCAAAGTCTCTTATATATATGTGAAAAGACCATACTAATGCACCCGTGTGAATGTAGTAGAACCAACTCACAACTAAACATGTATACTAATCAAAATATAAACCTCACTAAGGATCACTCATCAAATGACACATCCAAGTAAAGTAATATTGTATGAACAATGATGATTTGGGTACCCTGTACAACTTTCACAATTATTAGTCACTCTCACACCCTAACAGCAAATGTCTTAGAACTCCCACATCTTCCGAACATACCACATCACATCCCACACATAGACACTTGGTCCTCATAATGGAGTACTTCTCATAGACACTTGGTACTCACAACTGCATCCCTCCAATAGAAACATAGGTATGACAACTACATCACCTCCCATCTTGAAGAATCCTGGGAAATCACAACACACCTAATCCAGAATACACCTGGGAAAGAACAACTCATCCGCACACACTTGGAACCCACAAACCAAAACCTCTCCAAAGAGTCTTGGCATATCCCACCTAGATGGAGCAAGGAATAGAAGGTGTCCGACCATCTATCCTCCCACCAAGATGTTTGGGAAAGACACAATCCCGGTGATGATGGGGGTGTTTGGAACATATTTCTCAACTAGGGTGGGGTTCCTATAGAAATCAAAACCAGATACAAGTATATGCATATATGATACCAATCACTGATTCCCCCCTATGGGTCTTCAATAAAACAATCCAAGACCATATCATCGCCTTTACTACTACCTCTCATGTACAAAACCACAAAAAATTCCACAAAACCCATTCTGTGTTCCCAGCCAATTTATTTAACCAAATAGATTGTTTATTAAAGAGTAAATTAAACCATTTTATCACTATATGGAAAACAAATAATCATAGAAGCAGTAATTCTAGAGGGTAAAGAGCATGTTAAATAAAGGAAAATTCACATTAAATACACATCATTTCATACCCTCCCTATTTAACATCCATTTCAATTAAAAAGACATATTATTTGGTATTTACAATCCATTTGTTTATTTATATGCATTAACTAGTCAATCAACACATCCAATCATATATTTCCTCATTAAACATGCATGTTTGATATTATTAGCATCCATTATTAATTCGATTAATACTTGGATAGATATAACATAACCATCCACACAACATAAGCAAAATACAATAGCCAAACATCAGTGTCTACACTACATTATAACCACATTCCCCGCTTCATAACCACATCTCATCCACTTCCACCACAAACATCACAAAACAGTCGAATTCCAACCATCATATCACCCGATCCAACCCACAACACATAATCAATTCCAAAAACATTTTACTTGACATAAAAAGTAGAAACATACTTTCACATTTATCATTAAATACCTTATTAAATTTCACTTAATTTAGGGTACCATCATAGAAACTGTATAATCGTGGGACATCCATTAATTTTTACCTAATGTGTGTGGTTTACCAATTATATAATAAGTTACATAAATAGCCACATAACATCCATGTACTCCACAACCCGTTAACTAGTGCACATACAAGGACCCCTAATAGACATAACATTCAATGGGTGTTTAGCTCATACAATTCACAACATTGATCAAAATATCAATAAAATAGTAGTGTCGTACATCATAATTCTCATCCCCATGATATTGTTTTTAATACAATTTGATATTATATATTAATTTGGATGTGACCATGTTTACAAGAGGTGATAGTAATAAACCCATTCTGTATGATTCACATAAATAGAAACAAAAGAAACCCCAACTTGAGAGAAAGATGATCGACATAGCATTTTTTCCAAGCTTGTTGCACCACTATAGGGGTGCATACATGAGAAACGACTATAGTGAAACATAAACCAGCTTCACCAACCAGGTTACACAACTCATTTGGGAAGAAGTATTTAAAACATATCATATCAAGAGAAAGGATAAGTAATGAATAAAGGGAAGGTATCCAACATTGAAGGATTAGATCTGGAACTCATGAGATTTGAAATTTCATGGGATTTCCATTAACCCAAAACCACATTAAACCACAAAGTTTGACAAATTAAAATTCTCCTCACTCTTAGGGAATTTAATATATGATTTACATCCTTTGAAACAACTTTAAACCCATTAATTATGTCATTAAACACATTTATCGTCAAAAGAGGCTTAAAAAGGGAAAACCAGGAAGTTTTATAAAAATGGAAAACAATTGGAAATGAGACATGGCTTGGATGAGCCACCACTAGTATGACACAAAATTAGGATGAAAGACTACGAGAATGAGATACCACTAAGATGACACACTTCCAGGATGATACACTAAAAAGATGACACACTTTCAAGATAAGACACTTCCATAAGAACACGCCATTGGAAAACTAGAAATTTAGAAGTGGATGAAACACCATTATAATGGAATGCTACCAGAACAACAGACCACCAAAATGATACACCACCAGAATGAGATACCACTAAATAATAGGAAATTTAGAAAAGGATGACACACCATCAGAATGACGTGCTTCCAAAAAGACATGTTGCTAGACTGAGATACCGCTAGAATGAGACATCATAGAAATACTAGAAATTTAGAAAAGGATGACATGTTGTTGGAATGAAAGGTCACATAACAACATACTGCTAGAATGAGGCACCTAAAGAATGAGATTCCATTGGAATATTGTAAACTTGGAATAGGATGACACACCCCCGGGATGAAAAACCATGGGAAAATTAGATATTTGGTAAACTGTTGGAATTTCACACCATTGGAACATCTCACATGTCCCAAAAACACAATGTACTTTCCCCCAAATACCTCAAACATTATACTTACCATAATGTAATAGACTAGATGTTAAGGTCCATTACAAGTTAAACATAGTTTTGTGTGTTGTTAAAGGTAAAATCATTGTTGTAAGTCATTTATGATATCAAATAGAATTTTATTATTTTCAAATAATGAGGTGTTACACCCCCCCCCCCCACAACATTTTTTATCCTCACAATTTAAAATTTATCTGGAAATTCAATTCATAGACAAATTAAAATTCGTTTTTTGTATACTCGAATCTTAAATTTTTTTAATAAAATATATTATTAATAAGATATATTGGGAAGTGAAAATTTTATATGGAATAACACATAACTATGTTTCCAAATAATAGAACATATGATGGAATAGTGGAAACCATTTATAATTATATGGACTAGTTGAGGTAATTGGTCATAAAAAGTGAACAATCAATGGAAATTTAATGTCCTCAAAACAATAAATTTGTGATGATCGAAAATATCATATGTTCTATATAATTACAGGTAAGAGTATTACCCTTTTGTTTCGAGATCCTTTTACTAGAGTTGAGAAATTATCTTACTATATATACTTAAGAAATATAGAAATATACTTACATCATGTGTATAATATCATCCCTTAACAAATTTACACAAAATATCATCTTTTTATACAAATTATTAGTATTCAAGCTTGTCACGGCCCCATACCCACAATGTGTAGCCCTATTGGGTGGGAAATGGGGTAAGAGATATAATGACACATGATTTCCACCTAGAGTAGGTTCTGGGTTGGCCACTAGCATCAAGGGTATAATAAACACACAGATGGGAGGCATTACCCTCTAGGAGAACACATATGAAAGAGAGAGATAGAACATACACTAAACAAATCCTATTCCAAATACAACATAAAATAAACCCTTGTACATGTATGTAATTCCATACAATAACTACTACAACTGAAAGGGAATACAAAAAATACCAAGAGATTGTAAAGATATAAGTGACCATGAATCCCAAATAGCTCTCTCAAAACCACAAGCTAGTAGTAACCAGACTGATCTTCAACCTGATCCAACTTACTTGAAGAAAAATTATATAAATGTAGGGTGAGTATAATAGTATACTCAGTAGGATCCTCATCAGAGAGTCTCGTAAAAAGTAAATACTTCATGTTAAAGAATAGTGAACAACAAGTGAAACATTCTTTTCAACTAAATATGTATACTATGTTACCATCCTCGCCATTAATACTCTAACAAATTTCCATATTCAAGATCATATTATATAATAAATAATATCAAGGGTACTCATCTACCACTTCCCCACTAGTTCTATGTTTTCCACCGAAGTCACGTGTCCTTAGTATCTCTTTCCAAAAAGGCTATCTTGAAGAAACATTTGTGAAGCACCACAACATGCACCTCATGAAACTCACCACTACATCCATGTAAACAAAAGTAACCATGTTGTTTTTGGGAGCCACTATATCTTGCATCACATGTATCATACATTGGGTATTATTCCGCAAGCAATTACAGCTGATACACCATGTAAGGATCCTCATGCCATCACAGCCTATACATGTTACACCTATTGTAGTCCATAAGAAATTAAATCCAAAATATATGTGTGTGAAATAACAATAATAAATTACATCCCTCTACACATATATGGGAAAAACCAACATTTGTTCATACGAGTAGATGTAACTACCAATAGAAGAGTGTGGGGTCAAAGGGGGTAGTCATCCATCCAACCTCCCACTGAGATGCCAGGGCAAACACCCCCAGGTCTCAGAATCCATGGGGAGTTATATTAATTAACCTACATGTTGGATTATCGTGTAGAAGCACAAAATGTATAGTATATAATATAGCTCACAACCACACTATGTCCAAAACATATACTTAGACTCAACTGCAGGTAACATCTCTCGGACTCCCAACGTCCACTATAAAGATTATATATCCTATAATCACACAACCATTTAAAGATCTAAATTAAGTTACTTTATCCCTTTTAATAAGAATCAATTAATGATAATTATTTATTTAACCATTAATTAACCATTATCAATTCAAAATCACATTCCATTATCATTCCAACAATGATTCATTCCCTCTAAGTATCCACAAACCGAGTCCACAATTTCTCAAAAATACAACACCAATAATGCATCATAGCATACTCCAACACCATTGGTTAAATAATAATTCATTTATTAATAAACATAACACTTTCCATATTTTAAAATTTCAAGGTATTCTTGGAAAGAATTCTAAGCTACCAAACATAAGGGGGTCAACATGGTTAGTAGATGAGTTACTCATCGAGTCATTTCCACCAATTACAGGAGCATAGACCCATCCATCCTTGACAATCTAAACATGTAAATCACATGGAATAACATGCGCTTCTTCACCTCATTTGAAATAATAGTATGCCTTACTAGCTGCAATAAGTAGTGTGGAAAGTAAAGAAGATAAACAACAAGAAGATTCAATAAGAATCCAACAATTATATCAATGGGTAATCCTAGTCTGAAACATGTTCCATCATCTTTGGTGTCATCCCTGGCACCCACATGCATAAACTGATGCATCTCACCAAAATATGTGTAAATTTCTGCCACAACAACCAATGGGCCTCCCTGCCCCCACATACCAAAATATCCATCCAGGCTCATCCATCCTATGCTCACATCACATCACAAGTAGTAGGAAAGAAACATAGAAACCATACTCTTGTCCCTAAACAAGGAATTAATCCTTCACACACAACCAGATCTCATGGCTCCAAAGCACAAGGCACATGGCCTTTACAAAAATTAAGAAACTCAAGCCCAATAAATTGATTATATTTTATTTATACAACTCGTTCTTATTCCATCTTTAATTAACCGATTCATTATCATAGGTTCCAACTACATGATCCCTAAGATACAAGCATCTTGAGATATCAAAAATTAATTAAATAATTAATTTAATATTCCATTAATAATTTTAATCAATAAGAATCAACATTATTCAGGTTCATCAACCAATTTAGTTAAATATGCATATCTGCATCAATTGGATTATCATCAAATAACATAAACAACTAAATTCACTAACATGCCTCTTAAAATTGTTAACTAATTAATTATCAATTAATTCTGGATTTTTGATCTTTACTAATTTACATCAAGAAAAACATTCTAAAGAAATCAAGGCATAAATATCATAGTATCTAGTAAAAAAATAGGTAAACCATTATCACGATATGAAGAAACAAAATTTATATGTGATGATACCAATTATTTAATCTGGTTCAAGTAATTATTATGTCAATTTCATTACGATTTTAAGGGATAAATCATGTCATATTTATGGTTTCCTTTAAATAAAAAGAGAAGAAATTATTCTCCTACATCAAAAGTTATTCAATATTATTATAACACGAACATGACAACACAATAGATCATGATCACCTCTCTCACAACGACTTCATCCACATGAGGATGTTGAGACAATATAGCACCACCAATGAAATGGGAAAGCTCCATTAGAAACATGGAGAACACATTCCATCTCATGGAAATGAGAAATGGGAGGAAACTGATCGAGGAACCAAGAATAATATATGTATAACATAGCATATATCCAAGATGGATCGACACTCTCTTGTTACACCAAGATACGAGGTTCACATGCAGCTAGAAAAAATCCAAGGGGGAAACGATCCAAGGCTACTTCACAATGCATGAGTCCTAATAGAGGAAGAACATTGGGTGTCCCATACCAAGGGAAAAAAGAAATAAGAACAAGGGTAGAAGGTATCTTGGCCTTTTGAAAATATAAATGGAGCAGTGGTATAGATACGATATAGATTTTCCATTGAAAGAGGATTCGGTCACGATTATCTATTTTGACTGAGTAAATTCACCTAGTGTTGATTCAATAACGCTTCCTTATTACTTTTCTATTATTATTTGTTTTAAAAATCATAAACACATTATTTTAAGGAAAAATATTATTTCCCTAAGGATTATCTTAATAAGGAAAATTTTCTTTCTCCAACAAAATTTTATCCTTAAATTTGTTTTCATTGTTTATTTTATAATATTTCTAAATATAACTCATTTTATTATCTAGTAAAAACTTTGATTCATATCTAAAACCTAAAAATCTTATAATTCATTGGATATAGTATTATATGAAATTTAGGTCCTGAATTCTATAAAATTCATGTTCTTAATTCTCTGAATTCATCTTCCGACGTCTCAAAAATTTTGGTTCTGAATTCTCTGAAATTCATGTTCCAAAATCTCTGAAATTTTGGTTCTAAATTCTCTAAAATTTAGGATCCCAATTATCTGGAATTCAGGTTTTGAATTCCTCCGATTTCATACTCTGAATAGCTCATAATTCAAACTCTAAATTCCATTGAATTCAGACTTCGAATTCCTTAGAATTTAGACTCCGAATTCCTCAGAATTCAGGCTCCAAATTCCTCAGAATTCGGACTCTGAATTGCTCAAAATTAAGATTTTTAATTAACTGGAATTCAAACTCTAGAACCTATAAAATTAAAATTGTTAATTATTTGTAAAACAAAATAATAATGTCCATGTCTTATATACATCGAATGTTAATGTGGTTAGACTCTGAATTCTATCTTTCCTTAGAATCTGAAAAATTGATTTGGTTTTGTGACATCATTTTCCTTACACTTGTTATGAAACATTGTCTTATAGTTTTTTTCTAACTAAACATTTTTTGAGTGACACCTATATAGGTACCTTGGAGCTTCAAGGAAAAATATGACCATAGGATGAGGGATCCAATCGTTGGAGAAGTTTCTATAAATTGGATATCATTAGAACGAGCTCAAAATTGTTCCTTCACTATATATATTTCATTCTACTGAAGTGATTTCTAGAGAGAGAGTCTCTCATTCTTTGTGTGGATCTGAAAATATTGTTTATATTACTTTGTGAAACTCCGACTGTTGTTGTGAACAATTTAGGTCTTCTAGGGATAGGAAGATAGAGGTTACGACTACCTTAAAGTTCGAGGACTTGTGACAATAAGAAGACATAGGTGCAGACTACCTTAAATTTTGAGGGCCTTTGGGGATATCAAGACATATTCATATATTCCTATCAAGGGCTTACCCTTGTGAGGGTAAGATAGAATTTTTTGAATGTATAAATCAAGGGACCTTTATCCAAGGTTGATAGATACCCTACTCTTTGGGTTAAGAGATTTCATACTTTTTACTTATTTTGTTTCAAGTTTATTTCTACTGAATTTTGATATAGTAAGAAAGTATAACTTTCTTATACGTTATTTTTATTTTATATACTCCAATAAGTAAGATTATATACGTTTAAATAGAATATTTTCCTTGTAAACTTTCCTCATGCTTCATTTTCGTAACAATATTTTTTCAACCAAGAAAGTTTGTTTAGTAGAACTAAAATAGGTCTTGTGAATTTAACTTGTTTATCTTTGTTAAACGTATTTTTCTTTAAGGTTAAAAATGATTGTTTTAAACTAACAACTTACCCCACCCTCTCTTTTAATTGATCATCTACATACACTATTTCAATCCTAAAATTCGTATCAAATTAGGTCTCTGAAATACTTATATTCACATCTAATTTTTTTTGCTCATGATTTTATTGTTCGCAATTTTTCTTAATTAACTTTTATTACTTAAGTTTTTCTTAGAGATTTTTGTATTTGATTGAAACATTTTTCTTTTAACAAGTTTTTTGGAAAGAGATTTTCTTATAGAATAGTAGGAATGAATGTCGGTTTGATTTACAATCTAAATCCTACTAGACCACCTATAGTTGATGGGAATAATTATGAGTGTTGGAGATATCACATTATGACATTGTCAATAATACTAGATTGGAAAAAAATTTCCTGCTTATTGGATATTATAAAATTCCAGACAAGTAATTCAAGACCATTACCAACCAAGAAGAGTCATAATATCAACTAAACTATAAGGTACGTAATATATTGTTGTGTTCCATGAGTAGGAATATATATAGTCAAATTTTTCATGGGAAGCTGCTAACTGCATCTAGAAGAAATTTAATGTTACACATTTTGGTACATAAAAAGTTATAGAGACTAGAAGATCTGTGCATAGAGAAAAATATCATGGATTTTTATTTCCATATAAAGAACCAGTATGTATGGTGCAACAAAGATTTATGACTATTGAAAATAGTTTACAATATATGGGAGAGAAATTTATTGATGATGATGCTCTTATGGACACGATTATTGATATTTTTCTTATTGAGTTGGAATCTAAGAGAACAGTTATTGATGAGAAAAAGAAATAATCTCAAATTACTCTTGATGATCTTTTCAAAACTCTTCTTTAACATGACACAAGAATGAAAAGAATGTTGATATGAATAAAAAGAAGAATGGAAATAGAAGTGTAACCTTTACTACTACAAAATCCAAGACTCTTGAAAGGGTTACAATACCCAGGTCTAAGAAAGTCACTATTTTATCTAAATCTTATAAAATTAAACATTCTAAGAATGAGTTATCTAATCATTATCTAAGGATGGACAAGATTGTTGGAATGAAATCATTTCAAAATAGATATAAGAAGAAAGAATGAAAATACAAGAAAAACTAAGAATTCACTTGCTATAAATGCAAAAGAGCAGTGCATATAATGTAATTCCCTGAGACTAGAAGGCCAGATTCGGTGCATTAACATAATACATTGGTATTATTATATGGAATCAAGTCATGAAGGACCAATCAGTTTTGCAATCTTGGAATTTATATTACATACTTGATCTTAACATTATAATTTCTAACATAAGATACAACATAGATAATTCTTTGATAATTCCATTATTCTTATAGTTTAATCCTATATATAAATCATAATAGACTTCTTCTAATCCTGGGAAAATAAAACATAAGAATAGGGTGAGCTCAAATGCTCAGTAAAGGTAAATAATTTAGCAAAAGCTATAAACTTTGATGGAAATATGTTTGATAAAAACAACATCCTTTTAAACAAAAACATGAACATAATATGGAGAAACTAAATAAAAAATTATCATATAAACATGAAAATGGATATTATACTAGTCGAATAATCACATGTAATAATTAATTTCATAGTGAGGGAATGCCTAATGCTGGACATCATTACCACATAGTCAAGGCCTCATGCTACTACTAAAAATAAAATTTTGTTGAGGGATTGTACCAAGACACTAGTTTTTCTCAGGAGACCTACTAATGCATAAAGGGGATATAGCAGTCCCCACCCATAACATACTAAGTCCATTTCATTCCTCATACAAAAATATTAAAACATAACATAAATATTTTTATTAAAACTAGCTGATGAAATGTCAATACTTCAACCATAAACCGTGAAGGGTTTTAAAATAGGACATCCATAGTAAAACATATTATAACAAATTCGATACAATATGGATGATTGTATTATAATAAATCAATATTAATCAAGAATAATATTCAGTAAAAAATGTTGACATTGTTGAAAATGATCAGTATAACTTTTTGAGACAAATATCACTTTTTATAAAATCATTTAAAAGTCACACATTTTTAAATGAATCCATTTAAAAGATATTTTTGAATCAAAGTATCTCATACCAATTTGAAACTTTTGGAAGGAATTTTCATTTTAAAATAATCATGTCCATATAAATTAATCCTTGAAACCATTTTGAAAAAATTGACATTAATGATAAAGATTTAGAAGAATAAATATTTAAAATATTTAAAATGATGTTTTAGTTTAATATTTCCTTAAAAGAATCATTTTATAATTTCATTCATGAAACATGGATATGGATAATAAATATTTCCCAGAAAATACTTACACATAAACAATCTCAGATAACAATGAGATTGAGGAATTTACCCTTACCTTGCACTTTCCATTTTTCAAGGGTACGTTTAACATCTTTTATAATGACCATAGTATTTTATTAAATTATACCAGAGTCATATTCATATTTAATATTTCATAAATGATTCACTTATGACATTATATTACTTTTTTAATAGTAATTTCCATGTTAAAATAACATTTCAGGTAATAATCGCATTCGTTATCATATATGTTTTAACTTGTTATTCTAGATCATATCATTTAGATAATGATTTAAATACATCAATAATATAAAAAATTATTTAGTTATCATATATATTTAGAATATAAATATGTATAATTGATAGATATAAGAAATGGAAAACACTGTTTATAGAGATGGTTGGTCATACGTACACATAAACACTACTTCCATTTTCATATCATATTGAATGGAGGTAAGTGAAAAATATATATGTAAGTATATATATATATATCAATTCAAATTATTATGAAATATATTACATACTTATTTATAAACTATTTGTTTAATCGTCGTTGAATGGTGAATATGGAAATGAATCTCATCGCGTCATGGAGACGGTAAGTCGTACGTACCCACGAGTGATGATATCATTCAATTAATTATTAAAAAGTGTGGAATTGGATGGTATATTAATTATATAACGAAATTATCATGTTACTTTAATTATTTATATACAAATTACTCATCATTGTATCCTTCCAAAAAACTTAGTGTTGAATAACAAATTACACCACGTCGTGGAGATGGTAAGCAATATATACGCACGAATGGTGAAATTATTATTCATATGATGGATAGAATATTGAATATGGTTGTAACATATTTATAATAACATCACAGTATGTATAATGTTCTTGGGTTATTATTTTTTTATGTCAATAACAACGAAATATAATGTGGAAGAAGAAAAGAACATTGAAAGTGGTGATAAAATAATTACCTCTTCTTAGGGTGTTTCCTTTTGTTATGAAACAAAGAGCTCCATAGGTTGGACTTCTGCTTAAGGTAAGGCCTCAAAGATGAATTTACAGAAATTGGGAGGATATTTTGGCAGGGTTTGACCAATCTAAATGGATTTTCAGATGTGATTTTGAGAGAAGGTGATGTACCCTTTTATAAGAGAGGTGAGGGTCACTTTAGGAAAAGCTTGAAATATTATTTTATTATACAATCATATTCAGTTCATAATGGCACCAAAAAGAATTTATTTCTAGGATAAGGTAGGGATGGGTCGATAAATGTTCCACCAATTGGTTTTAGACAGGTTTAGTTCACCATATTAACCATATCGTTTAGATTTAACTCTTAGTTTAATAGTTTGACATTTACCATGTCTCATTGTATTTTTATATTATATGGTTAATAAACTTACTATAAATAGAAAATCAAACCCCAAGTGGTTTATTATTGATACATATAATCTTATATAAGTCCTTTGTTTGAACCATATATTTTTAGGAATATTATATCAATTGATAATATAGTATTTGGTTTAAAATCTCAAATATGTCAGTTTTGACACTATCTAGTATTTGATTTTGTTATAAACCATAAAAACTTTATCACATCGAATAAAATATATTTAACCAACATTAACATGTATTATTAACACAAAAATCAGTTTAATTCTTCATAAGTCTCAATTTACATCTATTTGGACTTTTATAAAGTCAATTATTTTAATATTTCATTAATAAGGTAATTATTGCATCATCATTGTGTCATAAATAAAAATAATTATTTAATATATAAAAATTATGAATAAAATACTATTATGTTGGAAATATTTTAATATTTCTAATTAATATTTATATAAAATTTATCTAATGTATAACCCTATATTAAAAATGGTTTAGTTATTAAACATTGAATTTTACACTTTTAACTATTCTATAAATAAAATAATAATAAATGTCTTAATCTTATCCAAGTTGACCTAAAGGATCAAATTTTATTCCTATGATTAGTTTTTCTAGACATACACAGATCCAGTATTAGTAGAACATTTTTTTGGGTAATTATAATATCATTTTTACCTTTAATTACCCTATTTACTTTTAACCGTGGAAAATAAAATGCAAAAGTTACTATTCACCAAAAATCATTTTTATCTTATTGAACCAAATTTTACATACTGATTTAAACCGTGTCTCACAAATTTTTGAAATTTATTTCATGGAAGCAGTAAAATTATTTTTTATGCAAATTTTCAAATGTTCCTAGAAGGTGGTTAAAACACGTTAAAAGGTTCAATAAAATTTTATACATCTAATTTTATTATAAAATGACTACAATTTATTATATTTAACTAATATAGGTGTTATATAACTATTTTTTCTTAAAATAAATTTAAATAAAATAATAAATTATTTGAATAACAAGTCAGTTTTAAATAATAAGGTAGTGTTATTCACTATTCATCAAAAATTGAAAGTTTTCACAAAAATACCAAAAATTAACCATAAGAGAATTTTGATATTATAAATTCAAAAATTAATTTTATTCTTTCAAATTCAAAACATAGAAGGTGCATTAATTTATTTGAAATCAATTCCCATTATCATAACTAGAAAGAGGGTTTTTAAAAAGTAAAAACTATCAAAATATTTACATGTGCTTATGTCAAATTTAAATCTAAAATTACTTATAATGACATACATTATGTTAGATAATAAAAATATAACATAATTATAATTCCAAAAAATTCAAATTCTAAATTTGACACTATAAATTATTTCGATTAAAAAATGTGTTTTCATTTAAAATTTAGTATTTTTCACTATTCATCAATGTATGAAAGTTATCAAAAAAGTACGAAAAATTCATCTAAACTAAATTTTTTATGTCCATCATGTAATGAAAATTTTAATTTCATTTATTTTAATATATAAAAGTTTCAAATAATTGATTTAAAAAGGGTTCTCTATTAAAAGCCCTTAAAATTTCATTTTTTCAAAAATACTTCTTTTATCTGAAAAAAATGTATTGGATATTATATAATGTCTAAAAAACACATAATATAGATTCTAAAATTATATCGAATATATAAAATTCAAATTTTAGTTAATACTTTTCATAACTAATTTTTGAACGGCTAGTTTGGTAAGTCATGGTGCGCTCCAACTCAGTGTTGTGTGTAAAGCAAGTTGTTGAATTACTTTAAAGAGATAACGTAATATGAAATCATGGGGTGTCACATTCTACCCTCCTTCAATAAATTGTGTCCTCGCAATTTGAAATTGTTCGTCAAAAATAAAAGGTTAACAATAGAAAAATACCCTTGTGCAAAACCGACATCGAAAATAGGGATAATAAAATTTAGTATTAATAAGTGGGAAAGAGAAGTGAAAAAGTCACCAAAAAATATGATTTCATTTATTAGAACATTTGTGGAAATTAAAGACACATAATTTGAAGAAAAGCATAAATAGTTATAAGGATTGATTGAGGTCATCAATCAAAAACAAGTGTAAAATTAAGGGCCTCAATGCCATCAATCTATGTTGATTTAAAATATCATCGGTTCCACAAACCAGAAGGTATTAGGATAAAACATTTTTGGTTTTAATATACCCTCCCTATAGTTTAAGAATTATTTTATTCATAGAATAATAAGAAAAATATATACTTGACAATTAGAGTTTTATCCTTCAAAAAATTCCTCCAAAAAACTCATCTTTCACCACAAAAGATAATATAATTCAAAAATATTTGATTTATCCTAATCATATAGGGTTCAAAAATAATGAATTTAAAATTCATTTGTAAGAATATTTAAAAAAAATCTACATTATACAAACCAGGACATCACATAGGTCAGTGGTAGGTGATGCACCCTTGTCGCTCGTCGGTTGCAAGTTCAAGTCTCACGACCTTTCCAGACGTGACAGGTTGTCACCTGACCTCCGGGTTTTCATTTTATAACAATCCAAAAAATAATCTTAAGAAATTATTTAACCTTATCAATAGTATGTAATTTCTAACTTAATCCATTCCAACCTTTATAATTATCCAAAATACTTCTTTCGAAACTCACAGACCAAAATTTATAAGGAAGGTAAACACAATGAAGATCTTTTTTCCATGTAATAACATGTGAATAAATACATCATGTATTCTTTTAAAACATGATAACACCCCAAATAACCATAAAAACATATTTATTACATTCATTCTCCCTTATTCCTTATAGAATACTCGATATACTCCTTATGTCCAAAAATGTTGTAAACTCCAACAATAATGGAATAATCAAACAATTAATTAGTTTCAATGTAGTCAAGAATATAGAATATAATTTTTCCAAATAAATCATATCTTATTCCAAAATCACTACATTAGTATTAGAACCATATTGATATTTATCTTTCCTTAAACTATGTATTTTCTAAAAAAATCAACTTGCTATTGAGTCACTTTTCATAGAACCATATAATCTCAAATCATCAATGAAATAGTATTGCATTACAATCCTTATTTATTTACATAATTCATATAACCAGTACATCGTTGATACAACAATCAAATGAAATAATTATTTAATAAGAAAAAAATAACACTAGTCATTCCTCTACATCTGTCTTAGTATCATAACATGATTATTATCCAATAGCATCATTTGGGAAAAAACTGATGATTTGGACATTGATTTGCGTAGTTTCCCATCTACTTGCAGATAAAGCATTGTACATTTGAATCCTTTTTCGTACCCTTGAAATCACATACAAGGTGTCCTTTTTCTCCACACTTATAACAAACTCTCATTCCCTTAATTCAATTACGAAGGTGATTCGTTCCACAATTATCACTTATGGGAAATTCCTTCTTTCCCTTCTTCCCTTTATCCATCATTCTCTCTACCATCCTTTTTATTCTCTGGATTCCCTTCAAATCCATAGGACTCAGATAATTCTTTACTTATCTTAATAACACATGATATTATTTCTTCATATTATGAGAATTTTTGGGAGACTATTTCCCTTATAAATTTTGGATTAATACAATTAATGATATGATCCTTTTAACTCACTGGATCATACGTATTACTAGAGTTCTCATTCCATCTACTAGGCATCATTTCTAAACAATGAAGTACACTAGGTTAGTTTATGAATCGAAATTCATAATTCAAAATTTAAAAAATACCTAACATAAATTGAAAATTTTAGGCATATAATCCCAATTAATAAAAAATGTATTAATTGAAGAAGTATTTACTCATAAATCCTTCATAATAGTTTGTGAAGAAATTTTGAATTATCCTAAGCATATACCCTAGGATTGTGGTAACCAAGAGTGCACCAATGCATATTGTCATGTACCAGGATACCCCAGGTCATGCCTGAAACACAATGTCAGAGTTTTCACATCAAGTTACATCTGTTCCAAAGCCGCCTCTACCAGCACGTATTCATATATGGATGTATTACATAGAAAACTCACCAAATCTCTAAATTCCCAAAATTCTATATAGTTCATCTATACCAATAATCAAATTTTATCTTTTGGTACTGTTCACTAATCATAGTTTATCTAAATCTAGTTTCAAAGGTTTGTACTAAACATCATCTGATACAAACTGTAACGCCCCGACCATAGAAGCCCAGAGTTGGTGAATTATTTTAATATATTGGCATGATTATAAGTAATCACGTCCCGACGGACTCATTAGTTTAGTAGTCTTGGAAAATAGATTTCCTACATGAAATTTAAATTACAATTTATAACATAAAATACAATAGAGACAATCCTTTGAGAATTATATTATTCTTCTTGCATAAACCTGCATATAAATCATAATACACTTCTTGGCATCCTAGGAAAATAAAATATATAAAAGGAGTGAGCTTAGATGCTCAGTAAGGGTAAATAATTTAAAGGAAGATATAAACTTTTAAGGAAATATGTTTAATAAAAACAACATCCTTTTAAATGTAAACTTGAACATTATATGGAGAAACTAAATCAAACATTAACATTTAAACATGCATATGGAGATTTTACTACTCGAATAATCCCATGTAATAATTAATTTTATAATGAGGGAATTCCTAATGTCAGACATCATTACCACATAGTCAAGGCCTTGTTCCAAGACTAAAAATAAAATTTTGTCAAGGACTTGTTCGAATACACTAGTATGTCTATTGGGACCTACCAATGCATCTAGGGGCTATAGCGGGCCCCACCCATCACTTACTAAGTCCACTGCATTCCTCATATGAAAATGTTGAGACATAACATAAACATTTGTATTAAAACTATCATACGAAATGCCAATACTTCAACTATAAACAATGAAGGTTATAAAAATAGCACATTCACCATCAAACATATCATAACTTATTTGATACAATATGGAAGATTTTATTATATTTAATCAACCTTAATCACGAATAATATCTAGTAAATAATGTTGACATAGTTGTAAATGGTCATTAAAACTTTTTGAGAGAAATATCCATTTTTTAAAATCATTTAAAAGTAACACATTTTTAAATGAATCCATTTAAAAGTGATTTTTGAATCAAAGTTTCACCTAACACTTTGAAACTTTTTAAATTAATTAACATTTTAAAACAATCATGTCCAAATAAATAAATCCTTAAAATCATTTTGAAAACATGGACATTAATGATAATGATTTAGAAGAATAAATATTTAAAACATTTAAAGTGATGTTTTTGTTCAACCATACCATAAAAGAATCATTTTGAACTGTCTTTTCTGAAACATGGACTTGGATAATAAATATTTCCCAAAACAATTACACATAATCTATCTCGGATAATAATGAGTTTGATGAATTAACCCTTACCTTGCACTTTATTTGGTCGAGAGTACATTTAACATCTTATATAATGACCATAGTATGTTATTAAATTATACCAGAACTATATTCATATTTATTATTTCATACGTGATTCATTTATTACATTATACTACTTATTTAATAATAATTTTTATGTTAAAATAAAAATTCGGGTAATAATTGATTTCTTTATCGTATGTGTTTTAACTTTTTATTCTTGGCCATATAATTTATATCATGATTTAAATAAATCCAAAAAATAAAAAATTATTTATATATCATAAATATTTAGAATATAAATATTTATAATAGATAGAAATAAGAAATGGAAAACACCATTTATGGAGATGGTAGGCCATACATACGCATAAACGTTGTTTCTGTTTTCACGTCGTATTAAACAAGAGTAGGTGAAGAAGATATATGTAAGTACAAACATATATATATATATATATCTCTAGTAAAAATATTTTTTCGTATATCACTTAATTATTAATAATATATTTTTATAATCATCATTGAATGGTAATCGTGGAAATTAATCTCATCGCGTCATGGAGATGGTAAGTTGTACTTACACACTAGCGACGATGCCATTTCTATAATGATTAAAATTCTCGGAATTGGATGGTATATTAATTATACATATAAATAATAATGTTATTTATATTATTTATATACATATTACTCATCATTATATCCATTCAAATAACATAGTGTTTAATAACAAATTACACCATGGCGTAGTGATGCTAAGCCATACGTATGCATGCATGGTGACATTATAATTCATATGATTGATAGAATAATGAATATGGTTGTAAAATATTTTTAATAAAATCATAGTATATATAAGTTACTATAGTTATTATTTTTTGTATGTAAATACCAATTAAAGATAAATTGGAAGAAGAAAATAACTTTGAAAGTGGTGATAAAATAATTACCTCTTCTTTGGGTGTTTCCTTTTGATTTGAACAAAAGTTATCTTTAGGTTGGCTTTCTACATAATTGAAGGACTATAGGTTGAAGTGAGGGAATTTGGTAGGATATTTGTTTAGGTTTTGGTTGAGCCAAATGGATTTGGATGTGTGATTTTAGGAGAACGAGAAGTACCCTTTTATAATAGAGGTGAGCTTCACTTTAGGAAGGCTTGAGATATTATTTTATTATACAATTATTTTCTATTTATAATGGCTCCAAAAAGATTTATTTTGTATATAAGGTGGGGATGTGTCGAAAACCTCTTAACGAATAGGTTTTAGACAGGTTTAGGTCACCATATTAACCTTATCTATTAGATTTAACTATTAGTTAAGTAGCTTGACATTTACCATGTCTCTTTGTATTTTTATATAAAATGGTTAATAATCATACTATAAATGTCCAAATGAAACCCAAGTAGTTAATTATTGAAATATCTAACTTCATCTAGGTCAATTGGATGAACTTTACATTTTTGGGAATATTATATCAATTAATAATATAGTATTTGTTTTCTAAACTCAATTATGTCAATTTTTACACTATTTAGTATTTGTTTTTTTAAAGCCATCAAAATACTATCACCTAGAATAAAATTTATTTAATCAACCCTAAAATGTCTTATTAACCTTTAAAATTTGACTAATTCATTTTAAGACTCTATTTACATTTATTTAGACATTTATAATATCAATTATTATAATATTTCATTAATAAGGTAATTACTGCATCATCATTGTGTCATTAATAAATTTAATTATTTAATGTCTAAAAATCATAAATAAAATAAAATTATATAATAATTTTTTTATATTTATAACTAATATGTATAGTAATATTTATCTTATGTATAACTTAATATTAAAAATGGTTTAGTTATTAAACTATGAATTTAACACTTTTAACTCTTCTTTAAATAAAATAATAATAAATGTCATAATCTAAGCCTTGTGGACCTAAAGGATCATATTTTATTCCTAAGGATGTTTTTGGTCAAAATAAATTTATTCAATAGAATTTGTACATTTGGTAGGGTAATTATAATATCATTTTTACCTTTAATTACCCTATTTACTTCTAACCGTGGTAAATAAAAGTCAAAAGTTACTATTCACCAAAAATTATTTTTAGCTTATTGAACCACATTTTACTTAATGATGTGAACTATGTCTCTCATATTTTTAAATTTCAATTCACATAAACGGTAAAATTATGTTTTATACCAATTTACAAATGTGCCTAGGAGGTTGGTAAAAAACGTTAAAAAGTTCAATAAAATTTTATACATCTAATTTTATTACCAAATAACTCCATTGAAAAACATTTAACATATATATGTATTATATATATATTTTGAATTAAAATAAATATAAATAAAATAAATAAGTATTTAAATAAAAATTCAGTTTTAAACAATAACACAGTGTTTTTCACTATTCATCAAAAATTGAGTGTTTTCAGAAAAATACCAAAAATTCACAATAAGATAATTTTGATATTACAAATTCAAATATGAAATCTAATTTACCAAATTAAAAACATATAATATGAATTAATTAATTTAAAATGAATTCCCGTTGTCAAAACCAAAAATTGGGTTTTTAAAAATAAAAACTATGAAAAGATTAACATGTGTTTATATCAAATTTAAATGTGAAATTATTTATAATAACCTACATTGTATTAAATGATAAAAATATAATCTAATTATAATTCCAAACCATTGAAATTCATAGTATAACACTGTTAATTATTTTGATTAAAAAATTTGTTTTCATTTAAACATTAGTATTTTTCACTATTCATCAAAATATGAAAGTTATTAGAAAAGTACCAAAAATATATCCTAACTAAATTTTTATGTCATGATTCAAAAGAATAATTTTATTTCATTAAATTTAATTTATAAAAGTTTCAAATATTGGTTTTAAAAAGGGTTCTCCGTTAAAAGGAGGTAAAATTGCAATTTTTTAAAAATACTTCTTTTATCAGAAAAAATGAATTTGTTATTATATTATGTCAAAAAAACACATAATATGAATTACAAAATTATATAAAGTATATATAATTCAAAATTATGTTAATAATATTTCTAACTACTTTTTTAACGGCTAGTTTGGTAAGTCGTGGTGCGCTCGAACTCGGTGTTGTGTGTAGCATAAGTTATTGAATTACTTTTAAGAGATAATATACTATGAAATCATGGGGTGTTACATATAAGACCAGATTTTCATATCCTTAGTAAAAATGATAGAAAGTAAAAACATTCTGAAAGAAACAGAAAGAAGTACTAAAATACTAAGGGTAAAAAAGTCTTGAAATCTAATGACCACTAGCGTAACAATGATCATGACTCTTTAGATGAATCCTCAGAGTATTTTTTTGATAAGGGTGAGTTCTGGTCAAAAGACCAGAACATAGAGATTTATTCAAAATAAAATATAATCATACAAGGTACATCAGATAAAATGAGGGAAATTTTTTTAGAGTCCTTAATAAAAAAGGTTTCAACTCCGGAGGGAGGTCATTCCTCCAGGTGATCTCATGTGAGACACCCATGTTGGAAAGCTCATCAGCGATCGTATTAGCCTCACGATATGTATGAGTGGAAATAAAGTTGAGGCCATTGAGCATGTTTAGGCAGTCCATCCAACGAGGGGTGAGAGACCAAGAAAGATGAGCATCACCCTTCCATATGGCTTGCACAATAGTAGTGGAGTCGCTCTCGATCAAAAAATTATTCTAGTGGAAAAGCTTTTAATATTAGATGGTATGAATGGTAGAAAGAATTTCTGTCTCCAGTGTAGAAGAAATGCCGAAGCTTCCATAGAAGCTTCCGAGGATCTGATCCTGATGGTCTCTGAAAATTTCTCTGCATCTCGAAAGTCCAGGGTTTCCTTTTGAGGGTTCGTCCACATTAACATTAATCCATCCAGGTGGAGGTTCCAGCCAGAAGACTTCAATAGTGTAGTGTGGCTTCTTAAAATTACCTTTGACACCAATTCGGCGAAGGGTTTCAAGATCAATGTCAGAATTGTCCCAATAGCCTTTTTGGATTGTGGCTGCCTCTTTTACAGAAAGAAGAATCCTCATTTTACGTGCATTAATATTGTTTCCGATGCTTTCGTCGCGGTGCGCGCATCCGTCCGTCTGTGGAGGAGGATGCGCTGCATTGTGTCCCACATTCCCACTTTCCAAAGGCGGGTGGCATTCGCTCCTTATTCAAGGACGTCTGCTCCTTGATCGAAATGGGATGATGGGATGTCGGTTCTTCCTTCTGTGGATTCCTCTTCAGAACTCGTCACCTAGTCCGGGTCTCCCTCATAGATTTAATACGTTGTTCATGAAACTCTTTCCAGTTCCATGTTTCCATGGATGCTGGTTAATTACACTGCTTCTGTCGGGACATTCCAAAGGGTCCTGTCAGGGCAGCAACCTTCATTCGGGGGAGTAGTCACGTTGAGGCATCAGTAGCATGTCTGGATACGGGGGAACCTGGCATGTCTGTCTATTATCCATGTTCACAGGGCTTCTCGAGGGCGTGGAAACCCAAGTCATCCCACATCGAGCATGGGGAATTATATGCCATAGACACATATCTGAGGTTTTCCTCAGCTTCTCGTGTTTAACACAGGGTACGCCGTGAGTTTAACGTCCAGCAGAGACGGATCAGCCCGATCAGAGCATTAGATAGAATGGACCGGATTGAGGGATTTCTCTTGAAGGCGTGACGATACCGGGACCAACCCATGGGCGGTTATGGAGAGGAACGAAATGACATGGTCTCACCGGGATATGACGGTCCAGACTAGAATCAGGGTGGATGATGGATGGACCAATGAAGTGGAGGGGGAAATGAAATGGGACCATCGCAAGGGGTGACACTGATGTTGGGCTTGATTCTTGAAGAGGCTTCCTACGTATCCCCTTAGTAGGGAATCAAAGTCCTTGTAGTTCAGGATGGTGCCGGTGAACCTGTCATGAGGGTGGACCTTGGTCCGATGGTGTGGGGCATACACACTAGGCTTCCCGGGTGTGGATGAACTGACGTGAAGAAGGTGGGAGTGACCAACAAGTGGTGGGCTTGGACCTCGTGGAGGCTTCCTACATACCATGGCTTGACATGGATCAAAGACCACATAGTTCAAAGGGGCTTCGTCGGCGAACAAACGTGAAGGTGGACCTTGGTCCGATGGAGGTGGGCTTGATCCTTCGGAAGGTTTCCTATATACCATGCCTTGACATGGATCAAAGTCCTCGTAGTTTAAAGGATTTATGGAATACAGTTTAACGTCATGCGGGACGGTAGTGAACCCTAACGTGAATAAACGACGGGCGATGGGATTGATCCTTGTGTAGGATTCCTACGTACCATTCCTTGACTTGGATCAAAGTCCCCATAGTTTGGGATGGCGGTGGGTGTCGGTGAGCCGACGTAAATGAGGAACCTTGGTCCGATGGGAGATGGGCTTGAGCCTCTGGGAGGCTTCCTACATACCATGCCTTGACATGGATCAAAGACCATGTAGTTCAAAGGGGCTTCTTCGGTGAACCGACAGGAAGGTGGACCTTGGTCCGATGGTGGTGGGCTTGAACCTTGGGAAGGTTTCCTAGGTACCATGCCTTGACATGGATCAATGTCCTTGTATTTTGGTTGAAAATTTGGGAAGGGGGGCTTGGCACACCGACAAGGAGATGGTCTGGGCCAATGATTATTGGGCTTGAACCTCAGGAAGGCTTCCTACGTACCATGCCTTGACACGAATCAAAGACCACATAGTTCAGGTTGTGCTTTATCGGCGAACCAACTTCAAAAAGGAGGACCTGGAGGGTCCTACCGGTGTTGGGCTTGGACCTCGTGGAGGCTTCCTACATACCATGCCTTGACATGTTTCAAAGACCTCGTAGTTCTAAGGGTTGTGCAGTTCAATTTCATGCGGGACAAGGGCGTACAGTTTAACGTCATGCTGGACGAGGGTGGAACTCGACGTGAATAAACGACCGATTGGTGGGTTTGAACCTCATGGAGGCTTCCTACGTACTTGCCTTGACATGGTTCAAAGACCACGTAGTTCAAATGGTTGAACTTGATGTGAATAAATGACCAAGTGGTGGGCTTGAACCTCGTGGAGGCTTCCTACGTACCATGACTTGACATGGATCAAAGACCTCGTAGTTCAAATAGTGGAGGTCGGGGTCGGTGCTCACTCTAAGCCCACATGAGTCATGCTCGGTGTGAGAAACAAGAGGTTGCAGGGACCTGACGATCACGTCGTGAAGGATGCGTCCGTGAGAAGTGAAGAGGGGATTACAGATTAGGCGGCCCATGGTGTTGGGACTTACTCCAGGATGGAGGCCCGAGTTGCAGCAAAGTGCAACAAAGGAGGGATTTGGGACCAATGATTATTGGTGCCACATTCCCTATCATGCCCTCCACAGACCTTGGTAATGGGGAAGTACAGAGATGCAAGGGTGCATCCATCCGATGGGGAACTAGGGTCTCCCTTCTCCTGAGAACATACGCCACTCGAATAAGGAGGATATCATCCCTTGTGGATAGGTGATTCCACTCCGGTGGAGACGAGTAGCATAAAGAATGTTCGAGCTGGGTGGACCCTTCGTGCGAGGCACGAGTTCGGTCACAGTTTAACGTCATGTGTTGAGGACATGATGCTTGGTAGTTTAACGTCTTGTAGCTCGGACGAGGTGGGTTCACTCCGCACCCCAAGGACTTACATAACCGGTACCCTCTGGTCCTTGGGGGAGGAAAGGTACTGGAAAGGCTATGGTCAAAGGGGGTTGTGGAGCGAACCATCGAGGGGTCCACGTTAGCGTGGCTATGCGAAGAACCAATAGTCGTTAGCATGCCTATGCGAAGGAGCATTAGGCGAAGCAATGCTATGAGTGGTATTGTCCATGGGACTTTGAAATCACATCGTGCATACCTGGAGGGTCGCACGAAAAGAGGAATTGCCAAGAAAATCAGTGTGCTTCGTGAAGCGGAGTGCCTTGGCCTTAGCATGGGGCATCAGTGTGAGTGGAGGGTGCTACGCAAAGTGGAACAGTATTCGCGGAGCACTGCCTCACAAATAAGAGGTGCCTCACGAAGCAGGGTGCTGCGAACCAGTGTGCTTCATGATGTGTAGCGATCCTACCTTATCATAGGGATCACTAGTACAGGTTGGGTGTTTCGAGAAGCATGAACGCTCCACGGCTGCCCGGGTTCCCTTGGGAATCCCCCTCCTTTGCGAATGCCCTTGAGCTTCGCGAAGGGCATCCCTCTCAAAAGAGGGGCTCAAAACGAGTTAAGGCGAAGGCATCATGCGAAGTAGAAGTACCTCACGGAGCTCATTATTCCCGGGGGAGAAGAGTGCTTCGCGATTCGGGAGAGGAGAAGCTGAAAGGTCGGATTTTCCATCTTTGGGACTCAGGGGGAGCCCAGTATTTATAGACAAGGGGCGGCGCGAAGCAGAATTCGAGTGCCGCCTCAGGTGCTTAGTGGCACGCTCGTGAACTTCAAAGTCGGTCGTGAAGAGTTACCGCCTCTGGAGCTTCGTGGTGGGCTCGTGAACATCAAACCCGCTCACGGAGAGTTAATGCCTCCAGAGCTTTGTGGCGGGCTCACAAACGTCAAACCCGCTTGCAGAATGTTACCTCCTCCAGAGCTTCACGGAGGGCTCACGAACGTCAAACTTGTTCTCTGAGAGTTACCGCCTTCGGAGTTTCGCGAGACCGCGATGCTCGGGGTGCTCTGCGTCGAGGCTTCGTGAGGCAGCGTCCGAGCAGTCTTTTTCGTCCCTTTTGTTCGTGAAATATTTTGGCACCAACAAATTCCCCCCCCCCCCCTCAGACTTGGGGCTACGGAGGGTGAATGGTCGAAGTCTAAAGGAAAATTGCCAAAATTGTCGGCGGTTCGCGATGAAACTTCGCGAAGGGGGCCCGCGGTGATGACCGGGGCCCCGGATCCGGATGCACCGTGATGCTCCATGCGGGCGGGGCACGCCGCGATGCTCCAGGGTCACTGCCTATAAATAGGGGGGTCGACCTCTTTTGTCTTCACGTGACTTCTTGTCTTTTTGTGCTCTTGATTTCGCGAAGCTCCGCGTACTCCGCGACTGCTCTCCGTGAATCGAGATTCGCGGCGAACTGCGGGTCTCCGACTCCGCGACTGCGCCAAGCGAACTTCTGCTTGCTGACCTAGGTCCAAATCTGCGGCTTGTCCTCACGAGTGCCCTTCGCGAGCCGTCTTTGCGATTCATCTTCGTGATCCTTTTTGAAAATGTTCTTTTCTGAGTGCCGGAACTTAAATGGCCCATTGAGAAGCTGTATTGGGGGGTCCTTGCAGATACCGCCCATCGAGATGAGATGGCCAACTATCCAGGCCTTGGATAGATGTTCTAAAGCCATTCGGACCATGCATCTTTGACAGATCTGCTGTCGGAGGTCCAGAAGAATTATCTGTTGTGTAAGAAGCTGCCATTATACGGCTTCAGGTTGAGGGATGACGCCTTCATCCCTGAGGCGAGTAGGGACGAACCAGCTTGCTGGTTCAGGAGCACACCATGTCAGCACCAATGGATCAGGGTGGCCGATGGTCATGCGCAAGAGGACTTCACACCCGTCACCGCTGACTTTCTCTACAACCATGTGAACGATATTGATGGGAAGCCACTGCAACTGGAGACGTCCCCTCCTCTCTACCGTACCATGCGGATGGCGGCTTTGCAGGCTTCGAAGAAGGGATGGTCCGATGAGTGGGACCTGTGCTAGGGCGGAAACTTTACCGATGACTAGGTCTGGGCCTACTGGGTAGGCACCTCATGCGAGGAGTTTGGGTCTGAGTTGAGGAGAGTGGGGTTATATGAGGTGGCATGGGACTCCCAATTCCACATTTACCAACCAAAGCAACTAATGCCGGAATTGCTGAGCAGATGGTCTTCTAGGACCAATACCTTTCACCTGCATCACGGGGAGGTGGGAATCAGCAAGTGGGATGTCCACCAGATTTCTGGGGTTCCGATCTTGGGGGCCATGTATAATGAGTTCATCCCCGTCATCAGCACATGGTAGGATACATAGAAAATGCCGCGACTAGCGTCAGTGCTGGTGGCACTCGTCCCTAGAGAGGACAAGGAGGCAGTGAGTGATATCCACTTTAGGAGATGGTTCAAGTGCATCCTGAATTTCCCATCAAATCGAGAGTTCCCTCCGAGGCCTCGAACCTGTCCGAGGGCGGCCCAACGGGGTATGGGGAACTTGTATTGGCTGGTCCTGGAGGATAGCCAATGTAAGACTTGGGGTTTCAGTGTCAGCACTGAACAACGGCCGAGAGTCAGGCTAGCGTCGTTCATCGCGACTCTCATCTGCGGTTGGATTCTACCGGTGGGGGATACAGGCATGGGGGTGCGACCCAGCTCATTTATTTTTGAATCCATGTTGGCCATGGGGCAGCGGATTAATCTGGGGATTCCAAAGCTCTCCAAAATGTACAGAATGTTGCGGCACATTAGCGAGGGAAAGAAGACACCAAGGATATGCGGGCCCTTCCACCTCCTGTATGGGTGGATCGCAGCGCACATCAGGGGAATTTATGAGTATCCAAACCCTATTTCACCACCGAGATCAAACATCCGCCCCTCCATCCTGAATGAGGTCGGGAGCTTCCCATTCAAACTAACCATGCCGATGGTGCTGAACCGATTGTGGAGGGAAGATGAGTTTAATTTCCACCCCTTCCCATTGCCGAAGGGGATACTTACTAACGACGGGTGAGGAATGGAGGAACATCAGTCTTACCTCTTGTCCTTTCGAGGTGGAGTTTTGGTGGAAAGAGTGGATGGTGAGCCACTCTGCGAACCGTACACCTCGCATCGTTTTGTGAGGTAGTTCTGGTGCCTCCAATGGCTGATCCCGCATGTCTACTGGGAGGTGTGTCACGAGGAGCACCCATGTGTGATGAGGCAATTGTGGCTCATGTTCACACGGGAAGATGGGAAGATGCAAATTTCATTGCCTCCATCCACCACCGCTGTCGGATTGGTGAGGGATTATGCCATTAGTTGGGAAGATTCATACCCAGGGGAGATGCTGAAGCAGCCAAATATTCGAGTAGGTGACGGTGGGCCTCCTCTATCTTGAGGTTGGGGTCGGAGGGCAGCTAAGGCCTCTCGCGGTGGTGAGGCTGCCATGGCGGTGAGACACGTACTGGCCGAGGGTGCGGCAGTAGCGGCGGATAGGGAGATTCCGGAAGAGCAGGGCCATCTGGATGGGAAGCCACCGAGGGGATTTCATAGGATATCCACACAGGCTCTGAGGAAGCGCCTACGTCATATTGACATGGCAGAGGATGTCGTCTTCCCAGAAGCCTGGGACATTTGGGATGTCAACCGGCAATTCCTCAGCCCACCCGAGATATGGGCCCACCTGAATCGCCTCATGATGGAATTACCGGGCATAGGCCCAGTCTGGGCTGGATTCATGGTGTCTCCGGCGGAGGGAGAGAAATACTTGGACGAGCTGGAGGGTTACGTCCACTCCAGTGGTGTCCCTCGCCCAATGACAGACCGGGTGAGGGTACTGCTGAATCGAACGGTCACCCCACAGTTATCGGCTGCCGATCTGAGGGAGCACTTCCCCCTGCTGGAAGAGTCAGAGGACTCCTCTCGGGAGGATGAGGATAGAGGAGGGAGCCCGTTGGAGGAGGAAGAGGTCGGAGATCAAGGCTCAGATTCCAACGACTTCACAGTGGCTCTCGAGGTAGCATTCCAGACTTCTTTCCTTATGGTCTGTTCTTGGGCCACTATGGACTTCTCACCGATGTTTGAGCCATGCAGGAGGAACTTGTTCGCAGGCCTCGTTCTTGCCCCACGGCGGGTGATGATGTGGGGCCTTCAGAACCCGTGCCTATGGCTGCGTTCAGTTCCGTGTCTTGTGGGACCAGAGCAGCCGAGGTGGCTCCTCCGGAATCTCCAGACCTTCCAACAGTATACGAAGGGCCTCTCCTCGGGGTCCCGTCAGTACCGGCTCAAGAGCGGCGCCAGGATGTCGATCTCCGTAAGTTTCCTCTACCGGTTTCCTTGTCGTCATATGTAGACTATGCCAACTAACGTTAATGTCCCTCTCCGTTGTATAGTTCTTCGACTGGCGTGGGCTGTTGCGGCAAGACTAGTTAGGATGTCTGGTGGCGTACCTCCTAGGGGCATACCGGTGATGGTGGCGATAGTCCCCCCATCTCCTCAAGCTGCAACACCCACCGTCACTGGCGGGACCACCAGTAGGGCCGTCCCTGAGGTCATCGAGGTGGAATCCGATAAAGAGGATCGGCCAGCAGGTTCTAGTCCTGTCATGCCTGCTTTGGTGCCAGATGTCGTGCCGGATTCAATTCCAGATGCAGATCCTGCCGAGGACTTTCTACAGGCGTATCCTGCGTACGATCCTGCCAACAGCGCAGACAGGGATGAAACGACCTCGGATGAGGAAGACATCAGCATAGTCCACCGCCGGTCGGGGAAGCTAATCACACACTTCATCAAGGAAACCCCCCAAGCGCTATGGCTGGCCGAAATGGACAGACTCCGCTTGCGGTTGCGCGAACTGTGCGTTGGGGGAGTGGAATCCCAACGTCCTCACACGCTCATCCGAGATCTTATGGCTGAGAAGATCCGGGAGCATGATCGTGGGCTCAGTGTGGGATGGTAGTGGAGAAAGGCAACAAACATCAAGAAGCTCCAGGAGGCTGAAATCAAGATCCAACAGCTGCAGACCCAGGCGGATGAGCACTCAGCCTCTCTTAATGTGCAATCTGAGCTGATCTCCCGGGTGAAGGCCCAGCTGGCGGATGAAGAGGAGCTTATGAGGCAGGCTTCTAAAAAGATGGTTGTCATTCAGGCTGAGGTAGAGAGGGCCAGAGCCAAGGCTGACGAACTGCACCCCGCCGCTGGTGAGGAGGAGCGGGAGCTGATTCAGCAGCAGCAAGCCTTGGATGTCACAATCCAATGGGTGGCGGAGCTGCAGCGCTCTTTTGACGGGTTCAACCCATCCATGGGGGTAGTCAACCCCCGGGTATTGTAACATACCAAAAAATCCTTTTATTGGTACTTCCGTGTTTCAATTTATTATTTCTTTGTTTTGAATGTCGTAGCGTGCACGTTTTCTACTGTTTGAATTGCCTCGCTACATCCCTAAAATGTTTGCGGGACGTTCGGCGATAATTCCCCAAGCCCACGTGGGTCGAGCCCGATGTGAGAAACAGGAGATAGTTGCCTTCTCATCCCACCTAACATAGGAGGGGAGACCATGCTCTGGGCATCTGGGATTCGGATTACCAGTCCGGATTTCTGAAATATGGGAGAGGCTTGACTGGAGAAGGAACTTTTCAGAACAGCCGAATTACCGTTTCTTCGGCGTGCCCTCATGAACGAACGGTGCAACACCAGGGGCACTGGAATCAGTCTGAATAGACGGAAATGGGAAGCGTGAATTACGATGCCCAAGATTCGGAGCGCTGTGGGAATGGCGTGACAATAAGGGAAACTGTTAACCATGGAGGAGAAGCGGTATCCTTACTGAATTAGCCTATAATGGGGACAAAAAATGAGGGTCAACTGTTGACCATGTTCGAAACACGGGACCATGTCACAAATATTGTCGGTCAATCTTTCGGGACATTGACCCAGGACAATTGGCGGACCATAGGTCAAACATCCATACTGTTAGGGGGTCCTTTCAAACATGACCAGTCTTCTGGAACGTTGGTCCAGGACGTTATGTGAGCCAATGTGGCATGAGACAAGGCCTTTAGGGGGTCCCGTCAGACGTGAAAGGGGAAGAGGGTCCGAATAAGGGGAACTGAAAGCGTGGAATACGGAGTGATGGTTTGTCCGGACAGAATCCAACACATAGGTAGTTACACCAATATAGTGGGAGTACGCCAAGTGGGCACGTTGGCTTGGTCATGGATCCTTCCATCTTTGGGACAGGGCCTCTCTGCGAGGGGTCCGACCAGGGATGCCAAAATGGGGAAGGATGAGATTAATGAATTCCATGGGCTAGACCCTAGGCAATATACCAGGGTGTCTCTACATATCCCATGAGGATGGTAATCAAGCTATACGTATTTCTGGAAGCACAGTGCAGTCAAAGACCAACACTGGAAGGTGAAATCCTCTCTAATTGAGGCCCTGATGCGTCCCATGATTAACATGGGGCATCCTGAACTTGTTCACGGTAGAACCGTAGTTTAGTGTCATGTGTTGAGGACACATGGACTCCTGTAGTTTAACGTCAAACGATTGGATGTGGAATAAAGGGGAAGATCCCAGGGAGCGTGTGTTGCGGTAGATATGAATCCAGCGTGAATGAGGACATGGAGTCCAAATCACACCACGTACCCCCGGAGGAAACTCTTCAGGTCGAGGGACCAATGAGTGAGGATTAGGCTGGGCACTAAGCAGAGTGGTCGGGCATTTCTACGTACCCCATGAGGATGGGAATCAAGACATACGTAGTTCTAAAAGCGCAGATTAATGTCATGAGGGACGATGAGAACCCCAGCTGTATTGGTACACATCCTGCCAAAACTACTAAGCCCACGTGAGTCAAGCTCGGTGTGGGAAGCAAGAAGTAGTGGTGGGAGTTTCCCAACACAGAAGAGGGGCAGGTCTGGGAAAAGGGACGCTCGGTGAATACCAGACCAATGGTACTAACACAATCATATAGTGCACCTAAATGCACGAAGAGAAAGAGCCAAGCATGATGGAATTCCACTTGAACATGAGGAAGTGGAAATGTGTGAATCATGGCGCTCGAAATTCAGTTCTCGATAATGGCAGCATGACGATGGAGGACCACTGTTGGCCATGGTGGAAACCTAGCATCCTTATCGTATTAGCCTAGAATGGGGACAAAAAAATGATGGTCGACCGTGGACCATGTTCGAAACATAGGACCATGTCGCAAATGTTTTAAAAAACCCTTAGGGACGTTGGCCCGAAATTATTGGAGGGCCCATAGGTCCAGCATTCATGGAGAGCCCTTAAGCCTATTATCCATGTCGTCCGAGGGTCCTTTTGGATGTGGAAGAGGATGATGATCCAAATAGCGAGCTCATGAAGAATGGTCATGCGACGAGGGGAATGTCCGTATGAAAATCTCACACTTCGGGCTCTTTATCGAAACACATCTGAATACGACAATGAGACGTATTAGATAGGGGTAGCAGAGTCCTTTCCCAGAGGGAGATCTTAGTTTAGGGTCATATAATTCGAACCATGGATGGGAGGAGACATAAGAGGCACATGGTGGAGTAACTCAAACACATGGCGTGAATGGGAATAGGAGGTGTGTACTTTGCAGTGAACAACCTGATGTGAATAAGGACATAATCCCATATCGCACCGTACGACCCCCTTGGGAGAGGTTTTAGGTCAAGGGACCGGAAGCGAAAGTTAGGCTGGGCCCGCGAGGAAGTGCCTGGGCGATCCTACATATCTCCTAAGGATGAGAATCAAGCCTCACATAGTTTTTGATGGATCTTAGACCATAAATGGGTAAAGGGAGCAGGGGACACATGGCAACAAATCCCGACGTGAAGGAAGACCTAATCCCTACTTACCATGTGTTCTCTGGGGAAATGATCGAGTCGAGGGACCGAACACAAAGGTTAGGGTGGGCCCGTGGGGAAGTGCCCGAGTGCTCCTACGTATCTCATGAGGATGAGAATAAATCCACACGTAGTTCTTAAAGGTGACATGGTAAGATACCAGTTCCATGGGAAAAGGGGAGTGCGGTCGTGGCCCTTGCACTAAAAGTAGCAAAATTTGGTAAATCATGTTTTTCCTTTAAGGTGAGTGGTTTTTTATGAAGCGATAGGCCTAGAGTAGTAAGTCGTGGTGTCACCACAAGAATCAAGCCATGATAGGCATTGAAAAATGGCATGTCACATGACCAATACCCAACGTGATGTCCTCTATTACATGGTCATCACAATGTAGTGCCATTTTTCATCGTGTGGCCAGGACGATAATGTCAGAGTATAGGGTCGTATGATAGGAACAAGCATGCATTTTATCGTCATGCAGCGCAGACATAGAATAGATGATGCTAGGTGGGGAACGTGTGTAGTGTTATAAAACACAATTGATGGGGACATTATAGAGCATCACATTGTACGCCACTCGGAGAGGGAGACCTTAGGATGAGGGGCCTATATAAAGGTAAGAGGTGAAACATGGGGGAGAGAATGGCTCCCTAAATGGGCTGTACCCAAATACAGGGCGTCCGGGTGGTCCTACGTATCCCATGAGGATGGGAATCAAGCTGAACGTAGTTCCGGATGGATCTTAGTTTATGGTCTTAGAGCTCGGACCATGAATGGTAACATCCTCCCAAGTTAGCGCAGATGTCAACCCGATCCCTAAGACCATGTGAGTTAAACGCGGTGTGGGAAACAAGCGGGGAATCTGCAATACATGGGGAATCCATCAGAGGGGAGTTGGTAGAGAGCCCCGAAGGACACCTTTGACGCGGCTTGTTTCCCCAACGCGCAGACGTGCACGGAGGAAATGTACCAAGAGTTCCGAGACTCTACTTGGACACGATGAAGTGATGAAGGGTGTGAATTGTGTACCCAACATTTTGGGCTTAATGGGTTGGCATGGAGAGAGAGGAAAACCGTTAACCATGGTGGAAACGCAGCGTCCACATCGCCTTAGCCTGAGGAGGGAACAACAAATGGGAATCGACCGTTGACCATATTCACAACGCAGGATTTTATCGATTTGTTGTCTGAAACCCTCGGGGGCGTTGGCCCGTAATGGTAGGAGATCCCTTGGTCGTAGTATCCATGCCATTCTCGGGGGTCCCTCCGGGTGTGAGAGATGATGGAATCCCTAATGCAGGGATACACAAAGCATGGAAACCGGGTGCGGACGTGTCCGAGTAAAATGTGGAATTCCAGGTAATAAACTAGAGTACTCTTAGGCACATTGGTGAACCGCCAAGAAGGGATCGACGAAACAGCTCAGGAGGGAGAGGTACATGGCATGGTCATTATGAGACCGACATGAATGAGGACATAATCCCACACCACACCATATAATCCTCTCATGGAGGAAGGGTAAGCCAAAGTGCCAAGATGGGATGAAGATTCCCGAGAGATGGGGCTGGACCCGAATCCTAGACATTCAGGTGGTCCTACATATCCCATGAGGATGGAAATCAAGCCACATGTTGTTCTCTAGATGTAATTTATCGTCATACAGGATGAGGGGGGAGTAATATACCCCCAAATAAGGGAGGTGTACTGTTCGGCGAACAAAACAACGTGAAAGAGGAAATAACCTCACGCCACACCATACACTCCTGTAAGAGAGGCCCTAGGCTGGGGCCCGAAAATGCCAAGGGTCCTGATTGTCAGGCATTGGTCAAGAAGGCCTGACCTGCTTGTAGTTTAACATTTTGCAGTGAGGACGAGTGCCGGGGCCCGAGGAGGCCAAGGGGCCTGAGGCTGGGCCTCGAAAGGGAAGGAGTACGGCATGGTACATGATCACGACATGAATGAGGACATAGTTGCACACCACGCCATATATAACGGGTAAGAGGTTTGGGTGGAGGGGCCCGAGAAGGCCAAGGGGTCTAAGGTCAGCATCAATCTGGAAGGCCTGACGGGTCTGCAGTTTAACGTCTTACATGAGGAAGGGGGTCGGGGACACGAGGAGGCCAAGGGGCCTGAGGTTGGGCCTCATAAGGGAGGGCGTACGGCACGGTACATGATCCTGACGTAAATGAGGACATAGTCCCACACAACATCGTACGTCCCTTATAGGGGAATCGGGGCCATGGGCCCGATTGCTAGCACCACCCGAAGGAATGTTTGTCACTTCGGGATGGGGTAGAACGAATCACTGCACTCGATGTTTGGGACATCTCGGGGTGGACCCAAAGATCCAAGACATTGTTGATCATGTTCGAAACACAGCGTTCCTATGGTGACCTGATATGGGAGCAACAAATGAGTGTTGATTGTTGACCTTATTCGCAACGCGGTACTTGTATCGGCTTTTTGCTTGAAAACCCTTGGAGGGGTTGGCCCGTATCGGTAGGAGAGCCCTTGGGCGTAGTATCTAGACCATTCTTGGGGCTACCTCCAGGTGTAAAAAATGATGGAATCCCAGTCAAGGAGTGGGTCAAGCATAGCTGTATCCATCCGCGAAAGAGGCAAACATCTCCATGGGGGATGTGCGGCCAGGTCGAGGCTTCCTCGATATGAGTTGGGGAAAAAGTGTGCACCCTGCCATATATATTGACCCAAGAGGATGATTTTGGCTTTTGGGCTGGGTCATTGAACGAAATTCCCGGGCTTTCCTACATATCCCATTAGGATGGGAATCAAGCCATACGTAGTTCTTGAAGGCCATACAGTTTAGCGTCATGTGGTGAGGACGTGGGAGGATAGAAGAACGGGAGTGGGAACATGGTGTGACCCTTACAATCCTTGTGTGAGCGGGGTTGTATGAGCAGGGCTAAGAAATCCTACCACTCTCTATGCAAGGATCCTCTGAAGAAACTATTCCTAGGGGGGATAGTGAAAGAGAAAAGCTTGGGGCTGGGCTCAAGACGAGGCGTCTGAGCATTCCTACGTATGTCATGATGATGAGAATCAAGACACACATAGTTCATGAGATGCAGTTTAACGTCATGCGGGAAAAGGATGAATCTCATTTGGGGATATGTAAGGTACGGTAGGTAATCCGACGTGAATGAGGACGTAGTCCCACACCATACCGTACAATACCGCAAGAGGGTAAGTCGGGGAAAACCAAGGGGCCTAAGGCCGGATCGCGGTCAGGGAGACCTGACCAGATTGCGGTTTAACGTCTCGCGGTGAATAAATGGGTCGTGGGTCCGAGGAGGCCAAAGGGCCTGAGGCTGAGCCTCGGCCAGGAAGGCCTGACAGGCTTGAAGTTTAACGTCTAGCAGTAAGACAAGGTCGTGGTCCTGAGGAGGCCAAGGGTCCTGTGGATGAGCCTCGGTCAGGAAGGCCTGACTGGCTTGCAGTTTAACATCTTGTAGTAAGGACGGGGGGAGATCTTAGTTTAAGGTCATAGAGCTCCGACCATTTTGATGTTTATCGTCTTGTAGGATGAAGATGCAGTTTAAGGTCATGTCAGACCAAGGTGCAGTTTAAAGTCTTGCTGGATGATAATGTGCAGTTTAACGTCATGACGGACGAAGATGCAGTTTAAGGACATGTAGGACCCTACAGTTTAGGGTCGTGTTGGACCATAACGTGCAGTTTAAGGTCATGCGGGACCAGCTATGATCAGACGAAGTAACGCTTGAGGAACCTGACATTGGTGGGAGGGGTTATGCGCTCTCCATCCATGGTTAATAAGGAGTATGCTCCATTGGGTTATACCTTATGGATGATATAAGGCCCTTCCCATTTGGGTTCTAACTTGGGCGGTTTCCTACCGGGAATCATTGGCGCTCGAAGGCCCAGTACTGGGTCGCCCTGTAGAAAAGAGCGGAGAAGAACCTTCTTGTTGAAGGCCACTACTATCTTATCCTGATGCCTTTCCAGATTGTACAAGGCACGAAGATGGTTCTCGTCCAGTGCTTCTAATTCAACTAGACGGATTTCAGCTATCTCATCTGATGTCTGGTGATCATAGACTGTAGTGCGTAATGATGGCAGCTGGATCTCAATGGGTAGGACGGCCTCAGCTCCATACACCAGGTAATACGGGGTCACCTGGGTAGAGTTGTGAGTCGTCATCCGATAATCCCAGAGGGCGTTGGGGAGCTTGTCCGGACAACATTTCTTATTCTGACCAACTGTCTTCTACAGAATGTTAGAGAGGGTTTTGTTGAACGCCTCGATCTGTCTGTTTTCCTGTGCATGGTAGCGGGAAGTATGGTTCGAACGGATGCCATATTTGGCGTACAATCTCGTTAGTTCATCCGCTCGAAAGTTAGTTCCGTTATCGGTGAGGATGGCGTGAGGGACCCCAAACCGGTGGATAATATTAGAGCTCACAAAGTCGACAATGGAACGGGCCTTGACCTCTTTGAGCGGAACTGCCTCTACCCACTTGGAGAAGAAATTTGTAGCAGTCAGGATGAACCTACACTGGCAGGTTGTTGCTGGTGGATACGGTCCCACTACATCAAGTCCCCATACCGCAAATGGCCAAGAGTACTTGGTGTGGTGGAGGGGCTCTGGCGGCCGATGCAGGAAGTTGGCGTGAACTTGGCATGTATGGAATCTCTTGGAATACCCAATACAATCGTGGATCATAAAGGGCCAGAAGTACCCCAACCTCCAGATTTGATGGGACAGATTCGGACCAGTTTGATGGATGCCACAGGAACCGGCGTGAACCTCTTGTATAACTTGAGGAATCTCTACTCCTTGAATGCAACGGAGGTGGACGCCATCGAAGCTCTTCTTATAGATGATATTCTCAATACTGGGGCCGCTCTGGAGGGTAAATTGTAGTGCATGGTGTCGGATTCGCTTGTACTCGGCCCGATCGTCCGGGAGGCGACCAATTTGGAGATACTCGACAAAATGTTCCCTCCATTTGGGAGTGGATTCACCCGCTGTGTCTGACGAACCCGGGACCCATGACGTAGAGGGTCCGACAGTGAGATGACTTACCCGCAGGCCATCATTGTCATCTTGGGTGACGGGGGCAATGACTATCTAGTGTTCCACATGTATAATCAAATCATCTTGCTCGGGTTCTGCAAGCGACGCGGCTATTCCAGCCAATGCGTCTTCTTGACCATTCTGTGACCGTGGGACATGGGTAATCTATGGTCGAGAAGAGAACTGGGCCATTAGGCAGAGGGAGTACTCCAGAAATGGTAAAAGCTCCGACTTCCTGACGATGTAGTCACCATTAACCTGTTTGATTACCAGCTCGGATTCTCCTTTCACATGTAGATGGGGGACATGGATCTCAAGGGCCAACTCGAGGCCGGTGATGAGAGCCTGGTACTCTGCCTCATTGTTCGTACAACATTCTGACAACAGGAACGATTATGGAAGGACGTCTTGCACCAGGGTAATGAATACAATACCCAGTCCCACTCTGTTGAGCTTGGTATCGTTGATCCGCCTACCGGTGGGGCTCCGGGAGGCACCGTCGAAATGCATTTGCCAACACGGGACGACATGATCGACTGAGAGGATCATCTCATCAGGAAAATCTAGGTCTAGGGATTGATCTGCAGAGGTTGGATTAGCAGCTAAAAAGTCTTCCAACGCCTGTCCCTTAATGGCCTTCTGAGGTACGAACTTGATATCAAACTGTTGGAGAATCACCGCCCACCGCGCTAGTCGAGCAGTCAGCATGGGGTGGTTCAGGATGTACATCAGTGGGTCTACCCGGTAGACCAATTGCACCTCATGGTGCTACAGGTAATGTCGCAACTTCTGCATGGTGAAGACGAGCGCAAGGAATCTCTTTTCGATAGGGGAGTACCTGACCTCCGTATCGAGAAGCATGCGGTTGAGATAGTAGAGACTGTTCTCAGTACCCTCGTTATTCTTCTGGGCGAGCAGTGCACCGAGGGATCTTTCCAGGGCGGTCACGTAAAGGACCAGTGGATTTCCAGAGACGGGTGTCATCAAAACCGGAGGTTGGAGCTGATACTGCTTGACTTCCTCGAAGGCGGTCCGACACTCCTCATCCCATTCATAGGCAGCACCCTTCTTCATGAGCCGGGAAAAGGGATTACACTTGCCGGCTAGATTCGCGATGAATCGGCGTATATAGACTAAGTGGCTTTGGAGGCCTCAAAGTTCATGAATGTTGCTCAGGGGAGGCATTTGGCTGATGATCTTGATCTTCTCTTGGTCGATCTCAGTACCTCGGTATCTAACAACAAAGCCCAGAAACTTCCCAGAGGTGACCCCGAAGGCACACTTCAACGGGTTCATCTTCAGGTGACGGGAACGGAGGAAACCGAACACCTTATTGAGGTCTTCAAGATGGTCCTGGCGTTGACATGATTTGACCACTTGGTCGTCTATGTAGAATTCCACCAGCGTCCCGAGAATCGGCTTGAATATGCGGTGCATGGCCCTCTGATATGTGGCGCCTGCATTTTTCAAACCGAATGGAATAACCTAGTAGAAAAAGGTACCTTGGGGAGCCCTGAAGGTAGTGGACTCCTCATCCTCAGGGGCCATCCGGATCTGGATGTACCCGAAATACCCATCCATGAAAGATAGTGCTTGGAACCCGGCCGTGGCGTCAATCAATAACTCCGTCACCGGGAGTGGGAAGTCATCCTTTGGGCAGTGACGATTAAGTTCACGGAAGTCAATGAAGACTCTGATCTGCTCATTCTTCTTCCGGACTAGAACAATGTTGGAAAGCCACTTGGGGTACTGGACATCCTTAATGAAGTTGGCTATGATAAGCTTGTCAACTTCGGCCTCAACCATAACACCATGAGAAGCGTGCATCTTCCTGGGAGGCTGCGTAAACCCACGATGGTTTGCCGGGAGGCCCAGACGGTGAACAGATACTTGGGGATCTAGTCCTAGCATCTCATTGTAACTCCAGGAGAACACGTCCTGGTGTTGTTTGAGGAAGTCTACGTATTGCTACTGCTCCTAGGGGGACATGGCTGCACTGATCAAGGTGGGATTCAGATCTACCTCGCTACTAAGTTTCACTTGTACCAGTTCATCAATCGTGGTAGATACGCCTTCCTTAAAGGTGGGGGAGCATCCTCCAGGTCTTCCTCTCCACCCGTGGGTGGATTTCCCGTGACGGGGGGCACTTCTGGGATATCAAAGCCTGAGGGGAACTTGTTCCGGCTTGGGAAACAGTGGTTATCATATCGGGAGACTCACTCGCCATTGAGACCATAGCAATGAAGGCAGTCGACCATATCCCATCTGGACATTGGCCTAAGGGGCCACATTTGATGATATCATAGCAGTGGTGACGTGTCTCCCTGTGCTGGTTAATTCCATCCCGGCGGAAGAGACATGTATGGCGCACCGCCGTTGTCATAAGATTGACACTCCAGTACCGTACAGGGGTAGGAGGTTCCAGGATCACCTGAGCCTGGTTGCTGTAGGAGTACGAGGAAATTTTCTGTCGTCACTTGGAAATGGGAAAATGCCTTCCTTGTGTACTCGAAACAACAAAACATTGCCCCATGCCGGGGGTCGTTTCCTCCATTCGGTGGATCGGGAGGATGTAGGCGCCATCCATGCTTTCCCTGGGATCACTTGTGACCAGGGCAGGTTCATCCTCACTTACTAGGATTTTCTTATCCTTACTCTTGTAATAATCAGCATCCAGATAGTGTGCCTCACAAGAGGCGAAAGGAGACGCATCTCCTTGGAGCACACCTACTCAACCGTCGAGTGATTATTTGAGACACTGGTGATACGATGAAGGGACCGCTACATGCAGATGGAGCCATGGCTTTCCCATCAACGCGTTGTAGGCGGTGTCCTGAGAGACGACCATGAACTCAGTGTCGGCAATTAGGCCACTGAACTAAGTCTTCAGGAGGATCTTTCCGACTGGGGTTTTCTCAGTCCTGTCGTACCCCTAAATTCATAGGTCAGAGGGAGTTAAATCACCTTCAGAGAGACCCAGCTTTCGCAATGTTCGAGTCGGAATTAGGTTGATTCTGGAACCCGTGTCAACGTGGTAGTGGCAGACTTCCACACCATTGAAGTGGCCAGTGACGTACAGCCGGCGAATATGACCCTATATAGGAGGGGCCACATCTTCACTGGAGAACGAGATAACCGCCTGACATTCGGCGTTCTCAATTGTCTCGGTATGGGAGGCTTCTGCAGCTGCTACCTCTGTCTCAAACTGAAGGGTGCTCCTTAGGGCCTTGGCAAGTGCCTCGCGCATTTCAGATGACAAACGAAGGGCCTCAAGGATTGAAAGCCTTGCCGGAATGTCTTCCAGTTGCTTCAGGACATCATACTTTCATTCCAAACGCGAACCTATGCCTACAGGAGGTCGTTCGGCACTTGGAGGCATAGCGGGTCCTGCCGGTTGAGCTGACAATCGGCTAGTACTGGGTACATCCTGCTACCTACTAGTTGAAGCCTGGAGAGTAGACGCCGGAATAGGATCGGACAACAGAGGCAGGCCTGTAGCCAGGAAAGACTGATTGTGATGCGAACGAGGTAGCTCTCCCTGATCTAGTAGCACAAACGACGGTGGAGGTAGAGATGAGGGCATCAGATGGGGTTGCGCGTGCTGAGCTCTGCGCTGAGCCTACTGTCTGGTCTCAGTAGCGTGCATGGCTTGGCTAAAAGTGCCCGCTGACATACCTCGATGACCAGTGCGGTTGCGGTTTCGCTGACATTGACGTCAGCTGGAAATGTTGGGGGGGGGGGGGGTTCGCCTGGCGTTACCCCTTGTCGGGAGTCATAGAGGGCTTTACCAACTCCACGTTGTTAACTAAAGAGTTCCCTAGGCTGTCTCTCGAGGATTCGTCCACCACCGGGTGGATTCTGGAAGGAATACCCATTTCAGGGGGCATAAAGTCGCCGACAGTGCGGGATGACGATGGCACCAGTGGAGCGTGTTACTTCTTCCTACGTCGTCGTTGCGTGCCCTTTTGGGAAGAGGTCGGCTGTGAAGATGCTATAGAGGTATCATTTACTTCTTCTAAAGGTTCTGGCTACTTCAAGCGTGCCCGGATGATACCATGGTCACAGACGACGGTTTTTCGAGCCATCTAGTCGTCGTATTTCCGGGATCCGTGACTAGGAACCTGCTGCCACTCGCCTTCACTGTCGCTATCGATTTCCGACCCTACAAAGACACCCGGCACTTGTGTTGGTGTTGGGCCCAACCTGACTATGTTGTTATTGACCTGGTCTTGAATCAAGTCTTTAAACACATATCATTGCTTGAGGGTGTTCCCCAGAATCCGATGATATGGAAAGTAGTTTGGGTGATCGGTGAGATTCGCCTCTGCCGGCCTTCTGCACTCGGGCAGGCGCACAATCCCTTGCTCTAGAGCACTTCAGAAGTAGCCAGGGACCTGATTTTCGAAGAACGAATAAGTCTGGTTTCTTCTTTCCAGATAGGGGGGCCTGGGGGCTTGGCCCTGATGAGAGGCAGGAGGGGCCTTCCGAGGAGGCGGCGCATGATTATCTCTCCTAGTTGGAGGTGTCACATTGTGCGGGGGAACCTGTCGATTCTGAGGTGGTCGCTGCTGGGCAGGAGCCTGTGCTTGAGGTGGAGGACCCCTGCGGGGTTGCGGGGATGGTGTCACTGACAGTAATTCCTACTGCCTAGGGGCTTCTATTTGGGCAACCACAACGGGTTCAGCTCTCGCGGTCCTCCTAGATAGGATCATAGGGGGCAACGAACGTGACTGACTAGCCTGTTGCAGAGCTTCTTCAAGGCGCTGAGCCTTATCTGAGAAATATCTGAACCCTCCAAGGTAGGTCTGGGTAATTATGGAGGGTACCAACTCTGTTTTGACGTTCCCCACACACATCGTCAGTAATTTCTCCTGAGTCAGTGGAATATCGAAGGCATACATATGTCCCTTCCACCGAACAATGAAATCTGCGACTCGCTCATCAGGCCTTTGCTTGAACTTGAAGAGGTCTTCAATGCTGGTATTCGGCGTGGTGGAGCTGAACTAGTATAGGAACTGCCGGTGGAGATCCTCCCAACTGGTCACCGATCCGATAGGGAGCTGGCTATACCAGACGAAGGCGGGACCTTCCAATGTCTGTAAAAAACATCAGAGCTTGGCGGCTTCTTGCTGGGCTGGGGTCCCCAGCATGGGGCCACACCTGGAAGAAAACTGAGCCAAGTGCTGCGGTGGGTCCCTGGTCCCGTTGAAGGGTGATAAAGTAGGGTTCCCAAAACCCAGGGGTGCGGGCATATCATCCACCCACGCGGGATATGACTTTCCATCCGGTGGGACCGCCACCTGCCGCATTTCCAACGCTTCGAGGCGGGATGTGAGTGCCGCTATAAGATCATCCGGGTGGGGGTCACTTCCTTGATGGGGATCCCTAATCATAAGTGTGTTTCCAGGTTCTTCAACACGGTAGATGGAATCGGCAGGTCGTGGATCGACTGGAAGAACGACCTGTGGGGAGCCTGGGGGAACTCGGATTGAATTCTTCAGATTTCCTCGTCGTTCGGGTGGGTTTGGCGAGACATATCGTGCCCTCTTGCCATAAGTTCCAGCTTCTTACCTGTCTGCGGAAGTAGCATGGTCAGGGTTGCCCAGAGGCATCTCATCGGGGGGAATTGTTCCTGCCCCTACTGCCCCGGCCTGGGATTGCCATAGTCGGGTCGCCGCTCCGCAGCACGCTCAGCCAAGAGTTCGTCAACCAGCCTCTTCTCCTCAGTAAGCTGCTGGGGTAACGTGGCCTTCTCAGGATCTTCATCTGTTTTCTCCACAGAGGCAGACAGGTCAGAGTGCTTGACAGTTTCGACGTGCTCCTTACCCTTACCAGAATTTCGATCGAGTACCAGTGACTTGGTGGGTACAAGGAGGCCTTGCAGGTTCCTATGTGGATGGGTAACCCTCCCTGGTGGGTCCAGTAGTGGCGGTATGCCCTCAAGGGGTAAGTCCCCATCAAGTAATTCAATCTCGTCTTCTTTTTCCACAATGTCAGCCATGGGGACCGCGACCCCTCTCGAGGGCATGTCCTCGATGTCGCATAACGAATCGGGCTGTCGTTGGATAGGGTTGAAGAGTAGAGCGGCGTAGTGTCCCCAACCACAAACTTTCACATGGGGGGTAGCTTCCCTGACGGTTCTTAGGAGTAATTTGAAACTCTGAACACATTTCTGTTGAAGGGCGCTTTGACCGTCTGGCGACTTAGGGTGCTGGACCACAAGGAGTGCGACCGAATCGATCAGGCGGCATTGCTCACCGATTTCTTCAAAGTGCTCTCGACTTCTGGGGTATTCCACCTTCTCATAAAGAAGGCGGAAGTGTGTCGAACATAGGGTTCGACAAAAACACCCCACTTCTTCAGTGTTAAGGGACTCTGGTGAGCGAAAGTTCAGCGTTGTCGTCGGCCAGAATTTCTCCGGGAAGTGATCCGCAGCGAGAATACTCTAGAAGCTCCTGGGTTCAGACTCGGGGTCTGGCCCTGTATTGCCACACTCGTCAATCAGGGGTGGCTGAGGGACCAGTAGCGGTACTGAGGTGGACCTTTGGGACAGTAAACTCGGCAGTGGAGAATACGGCGAACGAGCTGACTGGCCGCCGAATTCCGGGCCATCCTCTGAAGAGTGAGGTGACCTGGCCACGATGTCACGATACGATGGGCTGATAGCCACAACTTTCGGCACAGGAGTTGCGGCTGCCGGCGATGGGTCATGTCGTCACTCTACCACCGTTGGCCCCCAAAATAGCTCTTCGTGATCTCTGGTAGAGGTAGATGGCGCTTCTGGTGTCAATGGTGGTGATTTCACGGTCGAGACCTGCGGAATTTCCACAATTTCTTCCTCCTAGATGTACCTGTGGAGGGAGGGGGAATCTGGTGGACCTCATATTCTGGGAGAATGAGGCTAACACACCTGGTTCCTAACCCAGTCCTTGATACGGAGGAGCGGGGATAAGGTTCCACCGCTGAGTCGCATTCTGCTTCAGTGTCGGATAAGCGGGCAGGTTTGATCTCCACCCGGGCTTTCCCAGGACTCTTCTTGTGGAAGCGACGACCCTCTATCCTACCTCAGGGTGGCTCTTTGGGACAGGATTGATCCCTATCATGTAGTCTCAGGGAGGTGCTGGCTCCATGGCAGAGAGGACCCTCGCTCGAGATAGCCGAGGTGCGAGGGGCACTGGGGAAAATGTCGAAGGGTACATGGGGAGGACCTCCATGGATAGCACCCATGTGGGAGGAGCGTCTGTTGGATGAGCAGAAGCATGGGGAGGACCTCCTTGGTCGATGTGGGTGGAGTGAGGCTGGCCTTCACTCCTCGAGTTGTTGGGGCGAGGAGGACCTTCGCCCGTTACAGAGAGGACGTAGGGAGGACCCCCACGTTGGAGAAGGACTGGATGGACGGTGCCTTCAGATTGGCAGTTGAAGGCAGGAGGATGGACTTCATACCCTGTATAGTGGGCGTGGGAAAGGTTTCCACACCAAGCATCACTACCGTGGGGCGGGTCTTCCTTCGAGATGGGGGTAGCACGAGGCATACCTCCATGATGAGCTTCAGAGCAGGGAAGGCCAATGCTCTTTGGAGTATTGGTACGGGGAGGGCATCCGTACGAGGTTACATCACTGCAGGTTAGTTCGCAGGGATCACTGCTCAGGCCTGCAACCCGGAGAGTCAACCCAGCCTGCTCGTGGGGTAGTTGGGGTCTTGATCCTGGTTGGGTGAAGGAGTGCCCCTGCTCAGTTTATGCAGGGACTCCATGATGCACGTCAATGGTGACTCGGGCCACCGTAGCTATTGACGTCGAGGCACCGTGACGAGCGTCCTCAGCCCGGGCCCGGCGCTGACGTCAGGTCAGACGAGCTTGCGCAGGTGGTGCAGGGGCATGGCCTGCCGTCTCTTCCTGCGGAGTCGGACGGCGGCGCTAACGCGGCTGGATGGGATCCCTCGCCTGGAACCCTTGGGTCGGGATCCTGAGCTGGTCGAGCCGGACGACGCCCGCCTCATCAACGTAAGGCGAGGTGTCGTCAAGGCGTTCCAGGGACAGGCTCTCGAAATGGTTGAATGTTGGGGTGGGGAGTAGGGGATCCCTGCGCGGCCTATTAGGGTGGCGTTGACGGTGGGGCATGGAGGCCTCCAGGTCCAAGTGGGCCATATATCGAGTTGGGATGACCCCTTCCTCCTCGTACCTGCATGCGAGGTTGTTGATCACCCTTCGCTGGATGACCTCTGATGGGGAAAGGGGACTTGGTCACCCTGTATTCTGAGATGTGGCGGCCGTCATGGTGGTAGTGGCGCCATGCGGGGTGGCTGTGGTGATGTTTCCCCTACCCCTGCGTAGGTGAGCGGGCAGTGATCATGTCTCTTTAATAGCAACCGGGTTCCCGAGAAACAAAGGGATCAACTCATCAGTACTGCGAGGAAAATTATTGACAACCAATTCCCCAGCGTCCTTCCATTCTCCACGTCTGTAAGACGGATCCACGCCAACACGTTGCAGAACGGAGTTCCCCATGTTCTAATTCCCCGACTTCCGATGAGTTTCACGACAGGCCCGCTATTTGCTTGGCGGGACCAGGCGCCGGATATCTGGATCCAGTTACACGTCAATCTACTGGTGTCTCAAACGCTACTATTCTCCACATTGAGGAGAATAACTTCCCATCGGGATCACCATTTCTGTTTCAGACGCTTTCTCTAGGGCGCGCGCATCCGTCCGTCCGCGGAGGAGGACATGCTGCTTTGTGGCCCTGCATTCCCGCTTTCCAAAGGTAGGCGGCATTCACTCCTTATTCAGGGACGTCTTCTCCGTGATCGAAACGGGATGATGGGATGTCTGTTCTTTCTTCTGTGGATTCCTCCTCAGAACTCGTCACCTAGACTGGGTCTCCCTCATAGATTTAATACGTTGTTCATGAAACTCTTCCCAATTCCATGTTTCCATGGACGCCGGTTAATTACACTACTTCTATCGGGACATTCCAAAGGGTCCGGTCAGGGCATCAACCTTCAGTCAGGGGAGTAGTCACGTTGAGGCATCAGTAGCATGTCTGGAAGCTGGGGAACCTGGAATGTCTGTCTATTATCCCTGGTCATAGGGCTTCTCTAGGGCGTGGAAACCTGAGGCATCCCACATCGAGCACGGGGAATTATATGCCATAGACACATATCTGAGGTTTTACTCAGCTTCCCGTGTTTAACACAGGGTACGCCACGAGTTTAACGTCCAGCGGAGACGGATCAGCCCGACCAGAGCATTAGCTAGAATGGAACAGATTGAAGGATTTCTCTTGAAGGGGTGCCGATATCAGGACCAACCCATGGGCGGCTATGGAGAGGAGCAGACTGACATGGTCTCACCGGGATATGACGGTCTGGGCGAGAATCAGGGTGGATGATGGATGGACGAATGAAGTGGAGGGGGAAATGAAATGGGACCATCGCAAGGGGCAACAGTGAAGTTGATCTTGAGCCTTGAAGAGGCTTCCTACGTATCCCCATGGCAGGGAATCAATGTCCGCGTAGTTCGGGATGATGCCGGTGAACTTGGCATGAGGGTGGACCTTGGTCCGATGGTGTGGGGCTTACACACTAGGCTGCCCGGGTGTGGATGAACTGACATGAAGAAGGTCGGAGTGACAAACAGGTGGTGGGCTTGGACCTCGTGGAGGCTTCCTACGTACCATGACATTACATGGATCAAAGACCACGTTGTTAAAAGGGGCTTCATCGGAGAACCAACATGAAGGTGGACCTTGGTCCGATGGTGGTGGGATTGAACCTTGGGAAGGATTCCTACGTACCATGCCTTGACATGGATCAAAGTCCTCGTAGTTCAAAGGATTGACAGAATACAGTTTAACATCATGTGGGATAGTAGTGAACCCTGACGTGAATAAACGACGTGCGATGGGCTTGAACCTCATGGAGGCTTCCTACGTACCATGCCTTGACATTGATCAAAGTCCCCGTGGTTCGGGATGGAGGTGGGTGTCGGTGAGCCGACGTAAATGATGAACCTTGGTCCGATGGGAGATGGACTTGAGCCTCTGGGAGGCTTCCTACGTACCATGTTTTGACATGGATCAAAGACCACGTAGTTCAAAGGGGCTTTGTCGGCGATCCAAAATGAAGGTGGACCTTTGTCTGATGGTGGTGGTCTTGAACCTTGGGTAGGTTTCCTACATACCATGCCTTGACATGGATCATAGTCATCGTATTTCGGGTGAAAATGGGGGGGGGGGCTTGGCACACCGACAAAGAGACGGTCTGGGCCAATGATTGTTGGGATTGAACCTCGTGAAGGCTTCCTACGTACCATGCCTTGACATGGATCAAAGACCACGTAGTTCAGGTTGTGCTTCATCAGCGAACTGATGTGAAAAAGGAGGACGAGGAGGGTCCTGGTGGTGGTGGGATTGGACCTCGTGGAGGCTTCCTACGTACCATGCCTTGACATGGATCAAAGACCTCGTAGTTGAAATGTTTGTGCAGTTTAATGTCATGCGGGACAAGGGCGTACAGTTTAACGTCATGCTGGATGAGGGTGGAACTCGATGTGAATAAACAACCGAGTGGTGGGCTAGAACCTCGTGGAGGATTCCTACGTACCATGCCTTGACATGGATCAAAGACCACATAGTTCAAATGGTTGTACTCGATGTGAATAAACGACCGAGTGGTGGGCTTGATCCTCGTGGAGGCTTCCTACGTACCATACCTTGACATGGATCAAAGACCTCGTAGTTCAAATAGCGGAGGTTGGGGTCGGTGCTCACTCTTATCCCACGTGAGACATGCTCGGTGTGAGAAACAAGAGGTTGCAGGGACCTGACGATCACGTTGCGAAGGATGCGTCCGTGAGAAGCGAAGAGGGGTTACGCATTATACGGCCCATGGTGTTGGGACTTACTCTAGGATGGAGGCCCGAGGTGCGGCAAAGCACAACAAAAGAGGTATTTGAGACCAATGATTGTTGGTGCCTCGTTCCCTATCACGCCCTCCACTGAACATGGTAGTGGGGAAGTACAGAGATGCAGGGGTGCAGCCATCTGTTGGGGAACTAGGGTCGCCCTTCTCCTAAGAACACACACCACTCCAATAAAGAGGATATCATCCCTTGTGGATAGGTGATTCCACTCTTGTGGAGATGAGTGGCGTAACGAATATTCGAGCTGGGGGTACCCTTCGTGTGAGGCACGAGGTCAGGTCATAGTTTAACATCATGTGTTGAGGACGTGATGCTTGGCAGTTTAACATCCTGCAGCTCGGACGAGGCGGGTTCACTCCGCACCCCTAGGACATATATAACCGGTACCCTCTGGTTCTTGGGGGAGGGAAGGTACTGGAAAGGCCATGGTCAAGGGGGGTTGTGGAGCGAACCATCGAGGTGTCCATGTTAGCGTGGCTATGCGAAGAATCAGTAGTTGTTAGCGTGACTATGCGAAGGAGCATTAGGCGAAACAATGCTACGAGTGGTATTGTCCGTGGGACTTTGAAATCACATCGTGCATACCTAGATGGTCGCACGGGAAGAGGAATTTCCAATCAAAGGGGTGTGCTTTGCAAAGTGGAGTTCCTTGGCCTTAGCATGGGGCATAGGTGTGAGTAGAGGGTGCTTCGGGATGTGGAACAGTATTCGCGGAGCACTGCCTCGCGAAGAAGAGGTGCCTCGTGAAGCAGGGTGCTGCGTAGCAGTGTGCTTCATGATGTGTAGCGATCCTGCCTTAGCATAGGGATCACTAGTACAAGTTTGGTGTTTCACGAAGCATGAATGCTCCGCGGCTGCCCGGGTTCCCTTGGGAATCCCCCTCCTTCGCGAATGCCCTTGAGCTTCACGAAGGGAATCCCTCTCGGAAGAGGGGCTCAAAACGAGTTAAGCTGAAGGCATCACACGAAGTAGAAGTACCTCACGGAGCTCATGATTCCCGGGGGAAACGAGTGCTTCACGATTTGGTAGAGGAGAAGCCGAAAGGTCAGATTGTCCGTCTTTGGGACTCAAGGGGAGCCCAATATTTATAAGCAAGGGGAGCCACGAATCAGAATTCGCACGCCGCCTCAGGTGCTTCGCGGCACGCTCACGAACGTCAATGTCGGTCGTGAAGAGTTACCGCCTTCGGAGCTTCACGGCGGGCTCGCGAACGTCAAACCTGCTCGTAGAGAGTTATCGCCTCTGGAGCTTCACGGCGGGCTCATGAACGTCAAACTCGCTCATCGAGAGTTACCACCTACGGAGCTTCGCGGCGGGCTCACGAATGTCGAATGTGTTCGCGGAGATTTACCACCTCCGGAGCTTCGCGAGACCGTGATGCTCGGGGTGATTCGCATCGGGGCTTCATGAGGCAGCGTTTGTGCAGTCTTTTTCGTCCCTTTTGTTCATGCAATATTTTGGCACCAACAAATATTAAAAGAGATATTGTTGAAAAAATAATAGTTTCTACCATACCATAGAATATGTAGAAGATCAGTAACAGCATTAAGAAAGAGATTCTTGATTTTGGGAGACCTCAGAAACTCCAACGTTCTTTTCAATTGTGAGAAAATAAATGTGTCTAAAATCCATATGCACTCAAAAATGTCAAAGATGTAATTCCAAAGGTCCATAGTTGTATCACAAGATAAAAAAATATTATTAATTTCCTCTTTATGTTGATTTGACAATCGACATTTAGAACAAAGATAAAATCCATAAGATTGCAGTACAACTTCAATTGGGATTTTTTGATGAGCAATACGCCACATGAGTGTAAGATGAGAGGGCTTGATCCAGGACTTATTAAATTTGGAAATCCAATTAAAAATTTCATCCTCATTTGAGAAATGATGGTAATAATATTTTTTAGAATCCAACAGGCCATTATGAACAGGTTCCCGAACCATAAAATCCACATTGGAAGTGAAATAATAATTATCAACAATCTCATTGATAGGATCCATGAGTTGAGAACTAGATGAATTGATCATATCCCTGATAGAGCAGTTCTTGGGATTAGGAGAGAATGTATTAGGCATCTCCGATATGAGGGGGGAGCTAGTCCAGTTATCAAACCAGAAATTTAAAGAGGAATTCATATTAACAATCCATCTTGATTTTTCCAAGATAGAGTGAAAAGAAGCTTTGATCGATGGCCAGATAGAAGAAGTCATGTAATAAAAGGAACCCGATTTAATCTTATCAAGGAAATGAGTTTTTAGTAATCTCATGGAATGAGAGTTATTATGTATGAGAGACCACGTGAGTTTGTCTTGAAGGTCCTCATTAAAGGTTTTAAGATTCTTAATACCAATGCCTCCATTTTCAATGGGTTTAAAACAAGTGTCCCAAGATACCATAACCAATTTTCTATCCACAGTACTTACACTCCAGATGAAGTTTCTTAATATTTAACCATTTAATCAGGCCCAAAGGCCATTTGTAGACCATCATGGAATAAACTATCTTAGAGACAATGGTGGATTTGACAAGGAAAATTCTTCCAGCCATTGAAAGGGATTTTCCTTTCCAGTAAGAAAATTGCTTTTGAATTTGATCTACAATGTGTCGAAAATAACAAGCTTTGGGACGACCCCAGAATATGGGGACACCAAGGTAATTGAAAGGTAAGGTGCCTTATTTAACCCCTATGATATTGGTGTTAAGAGTTTTTCTATTAGTGGGGAAATTTTTACCAACGTAAATAAAATAGTTTTTCTAGTTAATACACTATCCAGAGACCACCTCATAGTGTGAAATGATGGATTTAAGATTATTGATATTTCTTCTATCTCTTTAGAGGAAGAGAATAATATCATCGGTGTAGAGAAAATGTGAGGGAGCATGAATATTTCTAGAAGCAATAATAGGTTTGATTCTGGATTTCTCAATGTTGAGGGAGAGTAGTCTGCTAAGGTAGTCTTCAGCAATAAAAAAAATAATAGCAAAGAGCGGTTCACCTTGTCTAACTCCTTTGGAGCATTTGAAGTATCCCCTAGGCGAACCATTAATAATGATAGAGATATTGGATGAGTTGTAGATGTTTTCCATTTTACTGATAAAGGAATCATTAAATCCAAAATTGGAGAGGACTTTAAAGATGAAGGTCCAGTCAATCGTGTCAAATGCATTAGTGATGTCCATCTTAAGAGAAAAATTTCCACATCTAGTGTTTCTATTCAATAAATTAGTGGATTATGAGGCAAGGAAAATTCAATCTTGTATATATCTTCCTTTAATAAAGCTAAATTGGTTCTAGGAAACAATTTTGTTGCTGATATTAGAGAGTCTATTAGCAAGGATCTTTGTGATAATTTTAAAGATAGAATTTAAGAGGGAAATAGGTCGGAAAAGGTGAATTTTGTCTACATTTTCATCATTAGGAATTAACTTGAGGAATTGAGATTTGAGAGCATGGGATAGAGCCCCTTTTTTAAAGAAAGATCTAACAAAATTACAGACGCCTTTTTGATGGAAATCCCAGTGTTTTTGATAAAATCCATCGTTAAAACCATCAGGACCTGGAGCACTGTCTGGATTAAGACTAAAGGAAGTGTCTTTAATTTCCGAATCAAGGGGGATGCTGTTGAGCAAATGATTATCCTCTAAAGTAACCATACATGGGATAATATTCAGCAGCATTTCTATGATAATGTTGGGATCATTGAAAATGTCAGTGAAGTAGGAAACAACATGATTAGCAATCTGTTCCTCTGAATCTATGAGTTTACCCTCAACTCTTAGCCAAGAGAGAGGCTTAAAAGCTTTCCTAACACACCGAAGAGAGTTGTAAAATTTGGTGTTTCTATCACCATCATTGAACCATTTTGTTTTGATGATTTGCTTTTTTATGTTATCATTAAAGTTAAGTAGAGAGATCAATTTAGTAGAGATGTTGATTTCTTCCAGGGGATTAGTATTGAAAATGGACATGCTGTTATTATTCTAAATGAGAGTGAATTACTTCTCCAAGTCCTGAATATATTTAAAAATTAAAGCAGATTTAGCAGTGTACCACTTTTTAAGAATGATTTTAAGGTTTTTCAACTTAGTTGTGCAAGGAATGGTGTCATTGTGGTTACCCATATTATTCCAGGAAGAATTAATGAGAGAAACACACTTTGGGTCCAAAGACCATTCCAAATTAAATCTAAAAGGAAAAAGAACGTTTCTGAAAGGTTTGAGGATGCTGAATAATATGGGATGATGATTAAAAGCATGTTTAGTGAGGGTATCACATAAGATCTTGTTCCATTTATCAAGGGTATGCTCATTAATGAAAGCTCTATCGTGTTTACTCGCCACCACCCGGTTGTAATGATGTTTATACCAAGTAAATTGGGCACATGTAAGGATAATCTCAATAAGATTATTGTCTTCTATGTTTGCATTGAATTCTCCAGTAGAGATTGAGGAGAAAGAATGACCAATTTTTTCAGAGGGAGAAAAAATAGCATTAAAGTCACCTACCAAGACCCAAGGGTCTTGATTCTTGGCATTTTGTTCTGAAATCTCATACCAAAGAGATCATCAATCCAGGTAATTGTTTTTGGCATCCACAAAAGTATTGAAAATGTGAGCGCTATCCAGGTAGTAATCACATGTCAGAGCATGATCAGAGAGACTAAAAATGTGGATCTTTTTCAGTGAAGAGTGATAAAAAATCCAGAGAGAATCAACATAACCATTGTTACAAGCACTCAAGAAAGAAAAACCAAGATTGCACAGATGCAGGAATGTAGGGGCAAAGATAACATTGGGTTGAGGAATGGAAAGTAGCATAGGACGATGGGTAATAATAAGATGTTTCCAAATATTATGGGTGTCTGGGTTTGCAATCCACTAACAATTACATTAGAGAATATGAATTATTATTTATCCTTGGGGTTTAACCCCCCTTTCTTTTTATTTCCAGAACATTGATCTATAGTTTTTCTAGGGGAAGTGTTCTTGTTTGGAGTACAGGTTATATTCTTTTTACCTGTGGAAGACACAGGTTTAACAATGTTGCTTCCTTCCTTTAAATCAGTTATTTCAAAATTAGTCAACAAGAAGGCAGGATTGAAAATAGGGGTTGTATCCAAGGGACCCAAATCTAAAATGTTGGCATCAACCAGAGCAGGGGGATTTCTATCAACCAAAATAGAATCCCCATGATGGAGAATTATAAACTCAAGAAAAAAGTCAGATAATGAAAATTCAAGATTATATATTTTAATCAAAGAAGTATCAAATCTTTCTAAATATCTTGAAAAGAAAACTTTTTATTTTAAAAGTATTTCCAAAAATATTGAGGAATTTAAATCTGAGAAGGATAAAATTTATAAGGAAATTAACAATGAAATTTGTATGAAACTATTTTACAGGATAATTCTAGTTCTAAAACTAATGTTTTTTAGTATAAAAAAATGTATATTAAAATAATGTTAGAAATATTTTCCTTAAGGAAATGCCTATCAAACTTTACCTCTTGTAAAGAATATTTTGACAAGATGTTTTCCCAGATTTGTCCTTTAAGGAATTTTTATAGATTTGGTTATAACTATTCTAAACCAGTATTTAGTAATTAATATTTTGTTCCCCAAAGTGCTCCATTTTGTTCTAAATTTTAGTATGGTGGACATTGGGAGAAAAATTGTTCTGTAAACAAAATTCAGTTGTTAGGTTTTCATAAAGCTTATTTTTCTACGAAAATGTGGATTCTTAAAATTTTTCTTTCTGAAATTTTCTAGATCCAAGAAAGATTGAATTCTGAAAATCTAACACTCTTATTTTTAGGTAACTAAAGCAATTACCAACATAAATACATGGTACATGGATAATGGATGTTCTTAGCATATGACTGCTATCAAAAACAGTTTTGAAATGATTATTAAGACGAAAGGAGGGAAAGTAACTTTTGGAGATAATTATCAGGGAGAAATTTTTGGTATAGGTAACATTGTTCTTCTTAGAAAAACATTAGTTTCAACTGTTTTATTTTTTAAGGGTCTTAAACAAAACCTCAATAGAATAAGTCAATTATGTGATGAAGTTTTCTTTGTTAATTTATGTAATGATAAGTGCTTAGTACAGAATTCCAAGGAAGTGTTTAAACTTTCTACTGATATGGAAGAGAATTTATACACACTAAACCTAGAAGAACTTTGGAGACAAGATCTCCCATGTCTTAGTGAAATGAAAGATCAATATTGGTTATGGAATAGAAGGTTTGGACACTATAACATTAGGATCCTATGACAACTCTCAAATAAAATACATATTAAGTATCTACCGGATCATAGATTTTATTCTTCAAAAGTTATTGGTCCTTTTAATTATAGAAAGAAACATAAATCATGTTTTAAATCAATCGGTGATGTCTCAACTCTTGATGCCTTACAGTTAGTGCATTTTAACCTTTTTGTACCAAAAAAACTGGAAACATTGTAGGAAAATATTATGTATTTGTCTTAGTTAATGATTACAATATATTTACATGGGTCTATTTTCTAGAAAATAAATCTGAAATTTTTTTCTATATTAAATTTTTTAGAGACCAAGTTAAAAATAAGAAAACCCTTCCTTTGACAACTATTCATAGTGATCATGGAGGAAAATTTCAAAATTCATATTTTGATACTTTTTGTAGATGAAAAGGTATTACTCATAACTTCTTAGCTCCAAGAACCCCTAAACATAATGTTTCTGTCAAAATAAGAAATAGAATTATTCATGAAATAACTAGAACCATGCTGAGTAAATATTATATAGATAAACACTTTTGGGATGAAGCTATAAGTACTACTTGTTATGCTATAAATCAAGTGTTAATTGGACCTTTTCTTAACAAAACCCCTTATGAATTATGGAATGGTAGAAAACCTAGACATTATTACTTCAAAGTATTTGGTTGCAAATTAATCATTATGAATATTAAAGATAATTTACGTAATGTCTCACCCAAATCTGATGAAGGAATTTTCATAGGCTACTCCCCAAATTATAAGGCTTATGGAGTTTTTAATAAAAATAGATGTACTATTGAAGAAATAGTGTATGTTAAATTTGATGAAACTGATCCTTTTGTTTTTAAATAGCCTAAACCTACATCTTCCGATTTGTTTTCAAAAACTGATTTCAAACCTTGATAGATGACCCCACTCACAAAGAAAATGTTCAAAAACATATTTCTGAAGAATTTAACCTATAATATTTCCTATCATATATTCATGTACCAGTTTCACAAAACCCTAATTATTCGTTGCTTAAGAATCATCCTAGTGAATGTATCATTGGTAATTTAATCAACCTGTAAGGACTAGAAGTTCCTTAATAAATGAAGTAGAACATTTAGCATTACTTTCCCAATAAGAACTAAAAAGAACTGATAATGCTTTAGGTGATGATGATTGGATTAAATCCATACAAGATGAGCTAAATGAATTCAAAAGGAATAAAGTCTTGACCTTGGTTAAAATACCTAAGGAAACTTCTGTTATTGGTGTAAAATTGGTCCTCAAAAATAAGTGTGATAAAAATGGATTCATTTTGATAAATATAGAAAAATAACTTGCTTAAGGATATTATAAACAAGAAGGAATAGACAATGAAGAAACCTATGCTTCATTATCTAGAATTGAATCAATTATCATTTTACATTCCTTGGAAGAATTTTTCAATTTCAAACATTTTCAAATCGATGTGAAATGTTCTTTCTTTAATAGATATGTTCAAGAGGCTATTTTTGTTGAACATCATCTTGGTTTATAAGACATAAAACATCCTGGTCATGTCTTCAAAAGTAGAAATTCTTTGTATGGACATAAATAAGCCCCTAGATCCTGATATGATAGACGTAAAAGATTTTTGTTACAAAATAATTATGTTAAGGGAACTACTGATCCTACCCTTTTTATAAAGAATGATAAGAAAAATGTTTTGATTGTTCAAATTTATTTTTATGACAATATAGTTGGTTCAACTCAGAAATATTTACGAATCTAGTTAAATATGAGTTTTAAATGAGTATGGTGGGTGCGTTTACATTTTTCTTAGGTTTTCAAATTTTTCAAAAACCAGAAGGAAGTTATATATACCCACATAAGTATATTAAATATCTTATTAATATGTATTAATATGAAAATAATAGGAGTATAAGAACTCTCATTGGTACCTCAAATTATATTGGTCTTGATGATGCTAGGAAACTCGTAGATCAAACATCGTTTAGAGGTATGATAGGAAGTTTACTATACATGATATGTAGTCATCCAGACTTAATGTTTTCTGTGTGGTTATGTAAAAAATATCAGTACAATCCTAATGAATCTCTTTTAAAAGCTGTTAAAATAATTTTTCACTATTTAAAGGGAACCATTTATTTACGACTCTTTTATACTTCTGGAAATGAATTTTTTAATGATTTTCATATGCTGATTTTGGTGCATGTAGAATGGATAAAAAAAGTTCATCTGGAACGTGTCATTTCTTATGAGATATATTAGTTTCTTGGTCATGAAAAATGAAGCCCTCATTAGCACATTCCGCTGTTGAAGAAAAATATGTAGCTGTTGGAAGTTTTTGGCTCAAGTCTTGTAGATGCAACACACACTCAAAGACTATGGGATAAGTCTTACAAAAACACAAATATTTTGTGATAACACAAGTTCAATTTACCTAAGAAAAATCTCTTCACATCACTCTCATGAAAAACCCATAAATACTAGGCATCACTTCTTGAGGGAACACACACTAAAAGGATATGTCATTCTTTAGTTAATCGGAATGCACGATCACCTTCATGATAATTTCACAAAATATTTACCAACCGGTAGATTGGAATATATTATACAACTGTTAGGAATGATAACCATTAGGTAATCTTCCATATTAACTTTTTCTAAACCTGTATTCTTACATTAAGAAACTCTATTTCATAGGAGGTGTATAATTGTTTTGGTAATAAAAAATTTTTTGTAATCAATTATTTTTTCATAATCAATTTTTTTTCGAAATGAATAATTTTGGTAATCAAATTTTTTCATGGTTAAAATTTTTTAGAATCAAATTTTTTCATAATCAGAATTTTTGGTAATAAAATTTTTTGTAATAAATTTTTTTTAATCGTTTATTTTGTTAAATATTATTTGGTATAAAAAAGTTTCTATTTTAATCAATTTTATTTAGAAATTAAAATTCTGGAACTCATTTTATGTTTACCTTCTAATGTTTCCAATTTCAAAAAAATAATTAGTATTCAAAATTATCATTACTTATGATTTTATTTCTAAAATCTAAAGTTCTTCAAGAAGAATTTACCTCATTACTGATAATTTTTCTTGAAATATGTAAGGTATGTTTCGTTTCTTAAAATTTCTTAATGAACTTTTTACATGTTGGTATTTTCATTTTTTTAAAAATATTTTTCGATTCACTTTCCATAAATACTAATTTTTATCTTAAAACCTCAAAATATCAGAACCTACCAAAATATTTCTTTGGTTATCATCTCATCCGTAGGATCAAATCCTACTTGTTTCAACTATTGGATTAATCATGGAAGTTTAATTGTCTCTTCAAACACCAATATAAAGTCCCCTCTAATAGTTTTCTTGTACTAGTTTTCACGATTTTGTGTGCTGAAGATCTGCCTCTCTACATAAGGGTCATTCTATTTTTACTATTTTCTCAAATCTAAATGTCTTTGGAAGCATCCATAGAAAAGAAACTTTCATCAATTAAAGAAATATATGTATTAAAGATATACAGAGAGAGTTTAGTAGATCTAAAATTTTTCTCTAAGTATGATTCTCTTACTTTGAAGAACATCAAGTTGAATGGCTGGGAGACTCTGTATGTATACAAAACAAATGCAAGGGATCTAACGTATCTGGAATTTTTGATAGAATTTTATAGGTCTGTATGATTTTTCAATGAAGGTTGGAAAGATATGTTTTCATTTTAGAGTTATAGGAAAACATATTCCCTATCATTTCGCTTGGCTAATAGCATTTTCAGAATTCTCTATGAGGGGGAAGCTAAATTCTGTACCCACAACCTACCGAATATATCATGAAGTTTTTTTTAGGATAAGGATAGAGAGTTCTTTGGTTTATAAGAAGTGAAGACACCGAAAATAAACCATCTCTCTAAGAACCTTAGGATCATAGAGTTATGGGTTCATAGATTTCTCAATCCGAGAAAATGTGATAAGGATACCCTGAAAAAGATTGATATTTAAGTTTTTTATTTTCTGTTGAATCTCATAAAGATTAATCTAGGAAATTATTTCTTGATTACAGTTTTGAATATCTAGAATGAGACTCTAAAATATCAGATCATTGTGTATCCAGTTATTATTTCATATATTATAGTTCTTTGTATAGATTCTTTCAAAATCCCATGCATGTTCTAAGAATAGTAATTTCAACGTCATGTTGCTCGGTGATGATACCCTGAGGAGGATGAAGGTTGGATTTAACAGAAAGTCCATAGTGTTTTATGACCTATCTGAACGTGAAATACATGAATTATCCAGGAATATGGAAGTATCTGAGACTTATAAGAAGGGTTCCAAGAAGAGAACGTATAAAGAACGGAAATCCAAATAAAAAACTCATGCAGTTCAGGAAACCCAATCAGTACCTCCAAAATATATAAAGAAAAATACCTATCTAGATGAATTTATTTCTAATTGTACAGAAGATACGAATAATAATATGGAAAGACATCTTAGCTTTACCTTGGACCCTACTGAGGAAAAATATTTAACGATTAAAGCTGCCGAGGAATATGAGAAGCAAGAAAATGAGAAGAATAAACAGAAGAAGATGTTTGAGGCTAAAATAATTCAATCTTTTCTCTATGATACTGTGAAAGATTCTAAGAATATTTATTTATCAGAATCATTTCTACAGGAATCTCCTCCAATGAATTCATAAAAGGAAATGGTTATTCCTGAAGATGATTTGAGGATGATAAGATAGTTCAACTATTAGATAGTGAACATGAATCACCAAAGGCTACTAAGATCATTCTGATAGCTGATAAAGGAAGATAGATGCCAGCGGATACACCTTAAAAGGTAGTGGTGGCTAAAAAATATGTTGGTTTATCTTCAAAAAGAAAATATGTTGAGATAGAGATAGAATCATCACCAACAAGAGAATCTGATTTTGAATCGTCCTCTATGGGTCACGATTTTTTTGATCAATCTCTAAAAAAATTTTGATAAAATTTCACTGTTCCTAACTATTGACTCAAGATTTCAGATGCATCATCATTATTTTAATTAGAAACTGGATTCTGTTTCCATGCTAATAGACAAATTTTTTAATCTTGAGGTTAATTTTAAATCCTTTTATATCATGTATGATTCGCACAAAAGGTCATGCAAGGAAATTACAATGTAGACTAAGAAGACAATAGAATAACTGAGAATGTTTGATGACTTTCTAGATAATGTGAAGGATGAATTTGGTACCAAAGATATCAAGATAAAATACCTTTCTATAAGTTTAAATGAGAAGCTTAATCTTGATCAAACATCTTGGATGTAGAAAGACAATGATTTGAATGGGAAACATAATTCAATTGCTTTGAATCCGAAGAGGGAATGAGATATCAAAAATTGAGAATGAAGAAATGTTTAGTAATCAAGAAGAACTCTTGAGGAGTCACACTGAAATTCTAAAGGCTCAAGAATAAAATATCAATGCTTTAGAGGAGTAAAATGAAGATCAGGATGAACTGCTCAGTCATTTTGAAGAGGATCATAAGGAGCATAAAAATATGAAGACCATTATCAAGATACTTATCCCAATGGAAAAAAGAAGTATTGTTTTTTCCGTAACATTGATGTTTTTTGTATTACCTTCCTTGTAAAAAAATTTCCAATCATAATGAAATATTTGGTTGTCCATTTTTTGTTTTTTTGTATATTACTAATATTTTAGGTACCATTTTTTCCATTCCCTTTATTCCTTTTTGAAAATCACAATTGGGGAGAAGGTAATGATAAAACGAATACTATGTAAAGAGGATAATTCTCTAAGTAAGGGGGAGCCTATATAAGGGCGAGTTTTATCATAAATGATTTCCTTATGTATGAAAAATCAAATTCTCTTTAAGGGAGTCAAAAATATGATTCTTAGAGATTTCAAAAACTAAGGGGGATTTAGTCGTATTCAACATGGTTCATAAGTAAAGGGAGATATGTTTTTATTTTATGTTCATAAATAAAAAAATATAAGTCCTTATATTATTTTTCGTAAGCATGTTTTTGTTTTCCAAAAAGGGGTTTATTGTTGAGTTAATAAGGTTTCCTTATGACTTTTTTCATTCTTCTATGTTTTGAAAATCAAAAACAATTTATTTTAAGGCAAAATATTTTTTCCCTAAGGATTATCTAAATGATGAAAATTTTCCTTCTCCATGGAACTTATATCCTTAACTTTGTTTTTATTGTTTATTTTATAATATTTCTAAATATATGTCATTTTATTTAAAATTAAAAATTCATTTTCATATCTAAAACCTCAGAATCATATAATTCCTTGGATATAGAATTCTTTGAAATTCAGGTTCCGAATTCTCTGAAATTCAGATTCCAAATAATCTAAAATTCAGGTTCTGAATTCTCTGATATTCAGTTTCCAAATTCTCTTAAATCCAGGTTCCTAATTCTCTGAAATTAAAGTTCTAAATTCTCTAAAAATCAGATTCTAAATACTCTGAAATTCAGGTTTCGAATTCCTCATAATTTTGGCTTTGAATTCATCATAATTTAGACTCTGAATTCCTCTGAATTCTGATTCTGAATTCTTTAGAATTCAGATTACGAATTCATTGTAAAACATAATCTAAATGTCCATGTCTTATAGACTCTTAATGTTTATTTGGATAGACTCTAAATTCTATTTTTCAATAGAATCTGAAAAATATATTTTTTTAAGTAACGGCATTTTCCATACACTTGTTATTAAACAATGTCGTTCAATCTGCTTCTAACCAACCATTATTTGAGTTACACATGTATAGGTACCTCCTAGATTCAATGAAAAATATGACCATTGGAGGAGGGAGTCGACTATTCGAGATGTTCCTATAAATAGGATCACATTTTAATGAGATCAAAAATATTCCATCACTCTGTAGATTTCATGTTATAGAAGTAATTTCTAGAGTGGGTGACTCTCAGGATTAGTGAGGTTATGGACATCTTGACCAGATTGCTTCGTGCGCCTCTAATTATTGATGTCATCAATCAAGGGATTCCACGAATAGGAACACATAGGTGCCGGCTACCTTAAAGTCCAAGGACTACCGAGAATATGAAGACAAAGGTGTCGACTACCTTAACATTCAAGGGCTTGCGGGGATAGAAAGACAGATTCTGATATTCCTATTGACGGCATACCCTGATTTGGGTAATATAGAATTTCATGATAGTTTAAATCAAGGGACCTCTATCTAAGGTTGATGGATACCCGACTATTAGGGTTAAAAGATTTCATACTTTTTACTTGTTTTGTTTTAAGTTAATTTCTGCTTCATTTTTATACAAAAATAAAGTATAACTTTATTAAATGTTCTTGTACATTTTTATACTCTAATAAGTAAGATTCTATACTCTTTAAGGTAAAATCTTCTTATTGTAAACTATCCTTAAGAATCATTTCCGGAACCATATTTATGGAACCTAGAAAGATTTTTTAGTAGAACCAAAATAGGTTTTGTGAGTTTACAATGTTTAACTTTGTTAAACATAGTTTTCCTTAAGGTTAAAAATGAAGGTTTTTAAACATACAATTCACACATCTTGTAATTGAGAATCTACATATACTATTTCAATCCTACACCAAAAGCTTTAGAGAAATTTATATATGGGTTATGGGATTTGAATCGGCATTAAATCCCTAAAAATAAGGCTTTGAATGCATTATATGCCAAAGATAAGTTCCAATGGGTGAAACCATGGGAAACTAGAAACACTATTCTTAACTCACTCTTGAATGAGACACCATTGGACGATTCATCATTGGATGAGTCATCATTGGATGAGTGACTATTCGATGAGCTACCATTCGATGAGTCACTTTTGGATGAGTCACCCTTGGATGGGACACATTTGGACGACTCACAATTGGATGAGTCTCCCTAGGATGAGTTATTATTGGATGAGTGACCATTTGGTGAGGTACCATTTAGAGATTCACCATTCGATGAATCATCATCCAGAAATACATCGTTTGGTGAGGCACCGTTCAGTGAGTGACCATTCAGTGAGTCACCATTTCGTGAGACACTATTTGGTGAGTCATTATTTGGTGAGATACCATTTAGTGAGTCACTGTTCATTGATATATCATTCAGTGAGTCACCATTCAATGAGCTACCATTCGGAGAGTCATCGGTTGGTGAGTCATGATTCGTTGATCTACTGTTTGGCTAGTCACTGTTCTAGATACACTCTTCAAAAAACTAGAAATTAAGAAAAAGTTTTGAAAAAAGTCTCCTTGGCCACCCTGAACACATAAAATACCAGATTTTTTCAATGTAATGGATTATATAGGTTTGGTTCATTACATAAAATACATCTCAAACTATTCTGGCCCTCAAGAATCCAAATTCAACTAAAATAGGAAACAGAAAACGGGGTCCAAACAACCACCATGAGAGATACCTCTCAATGATCGTTCCACCATAGGAGATCAACTCCTTCATTAAGGAACAACCTAAACGATGAGAAAACCACATACAGATCCTAAAGACTCTCCTAGAGGGGATACCTATGAAAAGTGATAAATCCACAACAAGAAATAAGATAAATCCATCTCATAAACAAATTTGTTCTACAACCAAAAAATGAACAATTATTCAAGAGAACAGCTAAAAATCACATAGCTCTTGATAATGAGTACATATCTATGACTCATGTTCTCAATTAATCTCCTCCACGCCACCAGTTCACAATAATACATGAACTAAGGTGATAAGACACCCATGCAACACCTTATCCATGCGGTTCTGGATCTCTAAATGTCATTACTCGAAGGTAGATAATCATCAACATTGATCATATCCCAATAAATTATCTGAGAGTCATCATGAAGAAATTAATGGAGCTATGATAGAGGGAAATCATTGTGTATCTGGCACATCTGCAGGGGAAGTGGTACCTGATATTCCATGGCTCCAATATGATCAAACACCTTGAAATTCCCAACAAACTGGGAAGAAAGACTACTCCCATGGCCAAGAATTATTTACCATGATGGGGAGTAACCTTCAAAATATAGTGATCCCCAACATAAAACTCCAGAGGTGTCCTCCTACGATTATTATAGGACTTTTGATGATTTGTTTCTGCCTTCACCCTCTCGCGAATCACATGAACCATCTCTGTCATGTTCTGTACCAGTTTCATCCTGATAATTGTTGACTCTTCGACCCCATCCCAACACAACAGAGAATGGAAAAGTTGGTTTTATAAGGCTTAAAATGGCTCTATAAGAAGGGTGTAGTGAAAACTATTTTCATAAGAAAACTATACCAAAGGTAGGTGGCTCATCCACGAACCTCCAAAATCTAGAACACAAAAGTGCAACATATCTCTCAAAGTCTGGATGGTATGCTCTATCTGACAATCCTTTCATGGATGAAAAGTAGTTCTAAGGTAAAGATAAGAACCAAAGGCATGATGGAGACCATGCCACACCCTAGAGGTAAAACGAGGATCTGGATCAAAAATGATCATCCTTGGGACACCGTGGAGTCTCACTCCCTCCTTTATATATTTCCTCAACCAAACGTAAACAAAGATCGACTCCTTAATTTCTATAAAGTAAGATTATTTTTTCAAAACATCCACTACCACCCATATTGCATCATATCCTACCTGATATTGTGCTAAACCATTATCAAAGACCATCAAGATGTCCTCCCACTTCCACTAATGAATATATAACGGCTGTAAAAGACAACCAAGAACATGGTGCTTAGCCTTCACCTTCTGGAAGACCAAATATCATGAAACAAACAAAGAGACTACAAGCTTCAACCCAGGTTACCAAAAGTGACATCTTAAAGCTTAGTAAATCATTTTCACTCTAGGATGTACCATTAATGGTGAAATATAGAACTATCTGAGAACCATCTCTTGTGAAGTCAAAGGAATGAAAAGCCCTCCCTAAAACAACACCTAGTGTTTTTCATCCTCAGACCAATCATCAGTGGCTACTTTACAAACAACTCGGCCTATCTAGAGCAACACCTCAAGATCCCCCAATTGGGAATCTTCTACATGTTGAACCATAGATAACTCCACTCTCATCTGAAAAAGACAACCTCTTCCCCTAACTTCTCTCATGTCTAGATGTAATGTTGAATGTTCTTACATAACACTACAAGAATCACCCAATTCACAAATGCATCACTATGAAACTTCCTACCCATCGCATCATCTACAAAATTTCCCTTTCTAGGTGTATACAAAATTTCAAAGTCTTAATCCTGTAAGAACCCCATCCACGGACATTGTCGCAAGTTCAAGTCACATTTGGAGAAAACATATCTCCAGCTCTTATTATCGGTGAAGACTAAAAAATTCTCATTGATGAGGTAATGTATCTACTAATATAGGTAAAAAAACTCTTCCAACAACTCAGGTTCATGGATGGAATATTTACTTTAATTGGTATGCAACTCCCAAGACCCATAAGAAATGAATTATCTCTTCTTCATTAGAAGACATCTTAACCCTAGACGTGATGTATCATAAGAAACCCCAAATCGAACACCTTCTGCTGGAAGAAAATGAAATGAACCACTAACCATCGTCTCCATTAGATACATGAAAAATTCCTAACATGGATTATTCCACATGTACACATGATCCTTTCTGGTTAATGCTATTAGAGTAGTGAGAACCTAATTGTAATTGGCTATGAAACTCCTGTAATAGCATGTAAGACCAAGGAAAATTATCACCTCAAGCACTATCTTTGGGTCTTTCCAATAAAAAAAGCTTATATCATTGATGAATCCATATATACTCTCTATTGTGATACAACATTTCCCATGAAAAGGACTTATCGAGCCCAAAACTCACACTTCGATAACTTACCAAACATATTCTCATGGTGAAGAACTCCTAAAATAACACACATATTCCCTTCATAATACTCGTTATACGCGGAGTACACAGGGAATTACTCTATGAAAACCACCTTGAACATATCTAAAAACTCACAAAAAATAGCATTCATCAACCCCATGAACATAGAAAGATATTTTGAAACACCGAACTACATCACAAAAAACTCTTAATGCCCATGACGACAATGAAAATTAGTCTTTGGGATAAACTCATCCATCAAACACATATGATGATATACTTACCACAAATCAATCATTGAGAACCAAATTTTATCCTTTATTTTATTTAATAAATCATAATTTTGTTGAATAGGACAATGGTTCTTCAATATCACTTTTATCAAGTTATGATAATCGATACACTACCAAAAAATACCATCATCATTTTTTGTGAACAAAATATGTGCACCCCATGGTGATAAAAATATCCAAATAAACCACACTAAAATAGGATATCAAGCTATATACATAGCTCTCACAGCTCATAAAGATCACTCCTATATAGAGATATTGAGATATAAGACCCCCCGGTAAGTAGCTCTATACCGAACTTGATCTCTCATCGAGGGGTAATGCTACAACCATCCCTAGAAAAACATTACGGTACTCTTCCATAACCCTGGTAAATTTAAACTAATGAACCTATGATGAAATAAGCATCAACTCTTCCATCAAGGATGAAAGGGAAGTAACAAACCTCTGACCCATCTTGGGGTCTTTCTCATAGAATAACATTGTTGGCTCTCTATCAGCATCAAAGAACACCACCTACCTCCGGAATCAATCCACAATAGCCTACACCAAATACAACCTGTAAAGGCCCAGACTTCTCAAGTCCATTAAATTTTGAAAATGTGGTGTTATAGGTGTTCTGGAAGGTCAACATGACTTATGGGTGCGTTTGGGTGGACTTTTAAGAAAGATTAAAAGGAAATATCTTTTGCACGGTTAGTGCATGGTTTGCATAAACCGTGCGTCCAAACCATGCAAGGTTGGACTTGTAGGCAGTGGATAATACATGGTTAGTGCACAGTTTGTCTAACCATATGGCCTAACCGTGCGAGGAGTGTTTGACGAGGTAGAAGCTAACACATAGTTAGTGCACGGTTTGTTAAAACGTGTAGACTAACCATATGGGCACATAATATTAGATCCTAAAATTGTGGATCTAACTTATTTTGCCTCTAAATTTTTCATTTAAGCTCCTAAGTGGCCATAACTCATGATTACCCTTCCTTGGCGGTAGGAGAACCTAACTAAAGCATTTTGGAGGTGATCTGAAGGCTTCTCTTGGTGAATCAAAGCTAGTTTCTTGAGGTATGTCATCGTTCAAGTTGGATTTCTTATATTTACATAGATATACTCCTCCTCTTATATCGGTTTCTTAGATATATGCCTGTTATGGGTTGATCTAAGTGTGTGGATATTGAATATGATAAGATTTTGTCTTGGTATTTCTTGGAGGAGAGATCTAAGGTAGGGTTTTGGAGAATCACCCTGGGTTTCTTGAACGTTCTTCGTCCGTTGTGGTTTTCATCGGAAACCATTGTGGTAGGGGATTCATTGATTCTATTTATTTTACGTGCAATGATATTGTTAGCATGTTGAATCCCGCTGGATAAAAATGGAATTCACCTAATAAAATACTTTGAACTGGATAAATAAATCTTATCAATTTTATGTTATTGCCTCAGGTTTTTCTAGATAGTGTTATGTCTATGCTTTCCTTGCTTAGCGGTTGTTCTTGGTGGAAATTGGTGAAGAACGTAAACTAGGACTAATTTATATTTGTTTGGATAATGATAAAGAGGCATGTGAATGAATATGCTTCTTGTTGAAATTTTATGTTATTCGAATTGGCATAGTAAGCATGTATAATCATTTGTGATAGCTTACTGGTTGGGTTCATGATTTTGGAACCAATGGATTATGAATCTGTTAAATCAAGATTGTTTAAAGAATTTGATTGTTTGATAATTCCTTGAAGGGTTCTAATTTATCCTCTTTCTTGTTAAGGTCTAAGAACCCAATTGATGTGGTGTTTGATTTCCTGCTGCTTATGTTGTAATGTGACCCTGGAGGGGTGTTTTGATATGTGGAGGCATACAGGCCTTTTGGTTGTGGCAGCGAATGATGCCTAGAGTGGTGAGATGAATCGGTTTATGCAAGCGGCTGTCAGGGAAGACACCCGAGATGATGGAATAAGAGGGATGTGACTGTTGGATGCTTGTTGAATCTTTGGTTTCTTATCTGCTTTACTTTTCCCCTCTACTCAAGGTAGCTGGTCTTGCTTACCCTTCTTTCAGAAAGAGGTGAAGACATGTGGGGTATTCCACGGGCATTCCGTGTTTATCCTCTCAATGGAGAATGGGTATATGCTCTTGCTATTGGAGGAAAAGACTCGACGGGTAGTAAATCTACTAACCGTGTTGATCCCCCTTGTTTTTAGTATCATATGATTCATTTCTAGAATTCCTAGGAATATGGGAAATCAATTCTATAATGAATGATTGAATAAATGATGTTAACCAATGGTGTTGGAGTTTGTTGAAACATAATGTTGAGGTTGAGAGCTTTTAAAGGGACAGTGGAATTTCTAGATGTGGTGTTAATGTAATTTAATGTGTAATGATTCGTGGTTAATTAATTTTTGACGAATTAATTAACGTATAGTGGAAGTGATAAAAAGGGAATGAAGTAGACTAATAAAGCCTATAAATGGTTCTGTTCCTATAGGATACCTAGTCATAGAAGTGGAATCCTGGAGTCTGAGAGACATTAACTGTAGTTGTGTCCAGGACAAGGTTATGCCCATAGTGTGGTTGTGAGTTATAGAATATTCTGTACTTTTTGGGTTTCTATATGCTACTCCACCCTGTCAATAAGGGCAACTGGAACCCCAGGGATTCTGAGCCCTGGGGGGTGTTTTCCCCAACATTCTGGTGGGACGATGAATGGATGAATACCCACTTTGACCCGTCTCACTTCTCTTGGTAGATACTAGTTCCATTAGGCACAACAGTTAGTTTTCCCCATATATGTGTGTAGAGGGTTGTAATGGATTTTTTTATTCACACACATATATTCTATATATACTATCCTATGATCTATTATAGGTGTAACGTGTATAGGATGTGATTCCTTGAGGATCCTTACTCGGTGTATGGGCTTTAATGGCTTGAGGTATAATACCCGACATATGATACACATTATACAAGCTGTGGTGGATCCCGGAAACTACCTGGTTACTTTTGATTGTGAGGATGGTGTGGTGCTTCGCCTAGGTGTCTGCGGGAAAGCCTTTGGAGAGAGAAGCACAGGACGTACGTCGTTGGGGGAAAAGTGGTAAACCAGTGGGAAAGTAGTAGCGGGTTACCCTTAATTTTCATTACTATATGATATATTCTTGTATGCGTTACCTGGTGAGTGTAACCATGGTGAGTTTGGGAACATAGTTTACTTGTTTAGGTGATGATTTGGTTTCACTTGTTGTTCACTTGGCTTTATCATGCTTTATTTACTTTTTCACGAGAGGCTTTGGGGAGGATCCTATTAGGTATATAGTTATACTCACCCTACGTTTATATAAACTGATTTTCAGGTCACTTGGAGGAGGATGGTGATCAAGCTGGTTTCTACTTGCGTGAGGTTGTAGTAGCTGTTAGGGCATGTGGTTGCAGTTGTTTTTACTTTCTTTTGGGTACTTGTAGTTTTCTCTTTCAGTTGTAGTACTTTTTCATGACATAACATATGTGCACATGGGTTTACATTTATAAATCATTTCTAAGTTGGAGTTGGTTGGTTTCAATCTTATCTCTCTCTTCCACATGTGTTCTCTAAGAGGGTAATGCCTCCTAGTTGTGTGTTACTATACCCTCGGTGCTAGTCGCCAACCTAGGGCCTACTTGAGGCTGGACTCAGGGTTTATTATCTCTCTTCTCACATTTCTGGCCCAGGAGGGCTATAATTTGTGGGGAGGGTGTTGTGACTGAGTGGTATCAAAGGTATGGTTGAGTGATAGGATGGAGTTTGGAGTTAGGCACAGGTGAGGTTGCATGGGTTGGTAGGGAAACTGTTTCATTCATGTTTATCAAGTGAGGTAAACACTGGAGACCGGCTGAGACATAGGCGTTTAGGGCCCCCTATGATCTGATGTAAGGAACATTATGTTTACAATGGATACAAAACAAGGTGATACTAGTTGCGGGGTAGAGACCTAAGAAAGGATCATGCACCATTCTTCATTGTGCATGTGTTTGAATGGGTAGACCTAGATACAGGTTACCCTAAAATGAATAAAAGAAAATATTTAATTAATTAATGTTATGTTTTCCATATTCCATGTTTAGGAGATCTAATGGTTTTTTATTTTCCAGGTATGTCTCTATGTCGAATTCCTCATCAGGTTTATACATAAAATGTCCAGCAGGCTGTTCCAGCAGATCACTGCATGGTAGAGGTTGATGACGACGACACTTGGAGGAAGACACTCTGAGATTTTCAGAACTAGATTCTACAGAAGTACGAGGGATCCGTTTCATATGCAGTCACGAAAGACTGGTTGGAAGAGGTCGAGATAGGCTTTAGTTCGATCTGTGCTTGGAAGGATCATTGGGTGTCCTTAGCTGTGACGATGCTGCGTGGAGAAGCAAGGTAGTGGTGGTTCTTGTACCTTGGGGATCGTGGGGAGTCAAGGATTTCTGAAGATGAGTTCTAAGACATGTTTAGATTCAAGTTTCTTTCCTCGACTAAAAAGGCGTCCAGTCTCCAGGAGCTTCTTCCCCTTTGACAGATAAGCTCTAGTGTTTTAGTGTTTGGAATCCATTTCTGGAACCTTTTACGATATGCTTCGGACCTGTTACCAAATGAGGAGGCTAGGGCGAGGCATTTCGAGGAATCTTTGTGTCTAGAGATCCAGCGCTAAGTCACCCCATTTATGTTAAAGAAATATCTTGAGGTGCTGGAAAGCGTAGAGGTTGTCAAAAGAACATTGGCTAGGACCGGATCATCATGAGAGGGTAATCAACATGATTCCTCATGAAGCAAGACTGTGTTCTGAGGTTCCTAGTTTTCAGGGTAGAATAGTTTTCATACTAGTGGGGGTAGGTCCCTGCCCTTCACCTCTCATTTCCCCGATGGAAGCAACTCTGAGACCTATTCCAAGGGATCATGCGCTTGTTTTTCTTATGGTGGTCGTGGTCATCAGCAGCGAGAGTGCCCGACCATTCAGAGTGGTCATCGTGCACCAGGTGTTAAGCATAAGGTTCCTCTGTTGTGGTAGTTCCAGCTGAGGCAGCAGCAACCAGTTGCACCGGCTTTAGATCAGAATAGGGTAGATGGGGTAGGTAAAGGACAGCCCCATGATGCTCCCCATCATCAGAGAGAAGAGCACGACCATGGTGGTGGTTGTCATCAGGGTCAGAGTGGCTTCCAGTGTCCTTGGCATTGACTACTCCAGTTATAGGTCGATCTGACTTGTTTGAAGTATGTAGATAATGTGAGCTAGTGTTGTAGCAACACCGCACTTGGGGATATTTCCTATGTTTATGAATACAACCATATGTTGTCATCCTTAGCATGGACTGGTTGTATTCGGTTCAGGCTATCATGGATTGCTTCTGGAAGAAGGTTGTTTTTTTGTGCGGATGGAGAACCAGTGGTGTTTGTTGGTGAGTGAGATCCTCAGATGGGTCATAGGCATGTTCCATCCTTATCAATCATGGTGGATGAGATGATGCCGAGTTCTTCAGAGGTTCAACTGTTGGCATTTCCTAGGGTCGTAGAGGAGTACCCTTATGTCTTTCCAGAAGAGGATGTAGCATTACCCCCTCGACAAGAGATGAAGTTTGGGATCGAGCTACAACCATGAGTGTCTCTTATCTCTATGTATCCATATAGGATGACCCCTTCTGTGTTATGAGAGCTACGTATACATCTTGATGGTCTGTTTAGTGTTGTTTTTTTCAGCCAAGTGTGTCCGCATGCAGTGCACCAGTTTTGTTTGTAAAGAAGGCCGATGGAAATTTGACGTTGTGTGTTGATTATCATCACTTAGAAAAGTGACAATAAATAGTCTCTATCCTCTTCCATGTATTGATGATTTATTCGATCAACTAAATAGTGAAATTTGTTTCTCAATGATCGAAATTCGGTCAGGATATCATCAGATGCATGTGAAGAATGAGGATATTCCGAAGACTGCTCCCCGTTGTCATCATGGGAATTATGAGTTTGTTGTAATGTCGTTTCGAGTGAAAAATGCTCTATTTGTATTCATGGGATTGATGAATGCTTTGTTCCGTGAGTTCCTGGACATGTTCATGGTAGTTTTCATCAATGAAATCCTTCTATACTCCACATCTGAAGAGGAGAATGCAGAGCATCTAAGAGCCGTTTTGTGAGTTCTTCGCCAACATCAGTTGTTCATAATGTTGTCTAAGTGTGAGTTTTGTGCTCGAGAAGTCTATTTATTGGGGAATATTGTGTCCTAATATGGAGTAGTTGTGTATCCATCGATGATTGAAGTGGTTTTGTGTTGGGAATCCCCTAATACAATGATAGAAGTGCGAAGTTTCATCGGTCTCATAGGCTACTATAGGAGGTTCGTAGCCAATTTCTCCTAAGTTATGACTCCTCTGATAGCTTTGACTAAGAAAGGATCAGGAATTCATATCGATTGATCAGTGTCAGGAAGTTTTTGAGTATCTAAAAGATAATTTAGTAGTGCTTCAGTCCTTTTTCTTCCATTAGAGGGAGTTCAGTTTAATGTTTTCTACGATGCTTCACACCTAGGGTTTGGCTGTGTTCTCATGCAGCATAGTTTAGTTGTTTCTTATGGGTCTCAGAAGTTACGTCCCCATGAAAGCAACTATGTGACCCATGATCTTGATTTGGAAGCTGTGGTGTTTGCTTTGAAGTTGTGGAGACATTACCTCATTGGTGAGCACTTTGTGGTTTTCACTGCTCATAAGAGTTTTAGGTATGTTTTCTCCCAGAATGACTTGAACTTACAAAAGTGTTGGTGGACGGAGTTCTTACAAGAATACGACTTCAAAATATCGTATACACCTAGGAAAGGGAATGTTGTAGCTGATGAGCTGAGCTAAAAGTCACGTAGTGATTCTGTGCGTGAATCTGGTGATTCATAGAGAGTAATTGATGAACTGTCAGAATAACATCTTTATATGGGAGAAGTTGGGGGTAGAGGTTGTCTTTTTTAGATGATGTTACATTAATCATTGATGCAGAAGGTGGAAGAGTCCCAGTTGGTAGATCTAGAGGTGGATGTCTGGAGATATCGAGTTGTGTGTGGTGAGGCCCATGAAGGTTGGTTTGAAGTTGAACAACACCGAGTGTTGTATCATAGAAGGATTTTTGTTCCTTTTTCGATGTGCAATACATCCCTCAGCGAGCTCCATAGTTCACCTTTAGTGGCGCATCCTCGCATGAAAAATATGTATCGATCCTTGAAGAGTCAGTTTTGGTGGTCTGGGCTGAAGCGTGCGGTTGTAGAGTTTGTGTCTCGATGTTTAGTATTCCAGAATGTGAAGGTTGAACAACGTGTCCCTGGTGGTCATCTCCAGCCATTAGATATTCCATAGTGGATTTGGGAGGAAATCTCAATGGACTTTGTTACAGGTTTACCTCAATATCCGAGATGATATGATGCTATTTGGATAGTAGTTGACTGTTTAACAAAATCGGCCCACTTCATAATGATCAAGGAGTCGATCTCAGTGGAATTTTTGTCGAGGCATTATCTAGAGGAGGTTGTGAGGCTTCATGGAGTCCCTAAGAAGATCATTTCTAATCAGGATCCTCGTTTTAGCTCCAGAGTGTGGAGAAGTCTCCAACATTCTTTTGGTTCTCAACTATTCCTTAGTACTGCTTTTCACCCTCAAACAGATGGTCAGACAGATCAAACTATCCATACTCTTGAAGAAATGTTATGCTTTTGTGTTCTAGATTTTGGAGGATGATGGATGATGCACTTACCCGTGTTGGAGTTCACTTACAATAATAGGTTTCACTCCACCATCGGTATGGGTTTGTTTGAAGAGTTGTATGGTCAGCCTTGCCGTTCTCCGTAGTGCTGGACTAGGGTCAGAGAGTCAGCAATTATCAGACCAAAACTAGTGAAGAATACAATAGAGATGGTTCAGGTGGTTCTTGAGAGGACGAAGATAGTGCAAGATCATCATAAATCATATTCCAATCAAATAAGAAGACCCTTAGAGTTCAATGTTTGGGATCATGTCTTTATGAAGGTGACTCCCCGTCGTGGGACGCAAAGGTTTGGTCGTGGAAGTAAGATTTCTCCCTAGTTTGTTGGGCATTTATAGGTGTTAGTGTTTGAGTTGTGGCATATCGAGTAGCACTTCCCCCTTAGATGAGTCAGATACATGATGTTTTCCATGTATCACAGCACCGTCATTATCTTCATGACAACTCGCACATCATCGATTGGGGAGAGATAGATGTTGATGATTATGCAACCATTGAAGAGGGACCTGTGGAGATCCAAGACCACAAGGATAAGTTGTTGCACATGCATTCTATCCCTTTATATTGTGTCTTGTGGCGACTTTGTGGTTTGTAGGAGAGTACTTTGGAACACGAGTCAACGTTACGTGCTCAGTTCCCAGAGATGTTTGATGTTTAACTCTTTTCTGTTTTTGATGTAACTTATGTGGTTGTGGAACTTTCATGTTTATGAGATGTCTCCCTTTGTTGTTTTTGATGGCTTTCCCTCTTTTGAGAGTTATCTCGATGAGTGGTTGTTCAGAACCTATTCTGTTTCTTCTATATGTGGGTTTTGGATTCTCGAGGATGGGGATGTTTTGAGTGGTATCTGATGTAATGACCCAGAGCTCTCCAGTCCATTAAATTGTGAAAATGGGGTGTTAGAGGTGTTCTGGAAGGTCAAGATGACTTAGGGGTGTGTTTGGGTGGACATTTAAAGAAGATTAATGGTCAAATGATTTCGCACGGTAAGCGCACGGTTTGCATAAACCGTGTGGCTAAACCGTGCAAGGCTAGTCTTGGAGGTAGTGGCTAATGCATGGTTAGCACACGATTTGTCTAAACATGTGGCCTAACCGTGTGAGGAGTGTTTGACGAGGCAAAATCTAACAAACAGTTAGTGGACGGTTTGTTAAACAGTGTGGACTAATCATGTGGGCACTTAATCGTAGATCTTAAAATTGTGTATCTAACTCGTTTTGCCTTAAATGGTTCATTTAAACACCTAAGCATCTATAACTCGGGATTACCCTTCCTTGGAGGTAGGATAACCTCTCCCAAGAGTTTTGGATGCGATCTGAAGGCTTATCATGGAAAATCAAAGCTAGTTTCTTGAGGTATGTGATCATTCTTGTTTGATTTCATAGATCTACTTAGATCTACTCCACCTATTCTCTTTTTTTCTTAGATCTACGCCTGTTATGGGTTGATCATACTGTGTGGTTGTCGAATATGATGAGCTATGGTCTTGATATTTCTTGGTGGAGAGATCTAAGGTGGGTTTTTGGAGAATCGACCCTATTTTTTTGAGCGTTCTTCGACCGTTGTGGTTTTCATCGAAAACCATTGAGGTAGGGGATTCGTTGCTTCTCTTTCTTTTATGTGCAATTATATTGTTAGCATGTTGAATCCCACTGGATGGCAATGGAATTGACCTAAGAAAATATTTTTAAACGGATAAACAAATAGTATCAATTGTATGTTATTGCCTCGTGTTTGGATAGAAAGTGTGATATCTATTCTTGCCTTTCTTAGCAGTGGTTCTTGGTGGAAATTGGCAAGGAACGTAAATCGGGACTAATTAATATTTTTTTGGCTAGTGATAAAGAGGCATGAGAATGAATCTGGTGCTTGTTGAAATTTGATGTTATTCAAATTGGCATAGTAAGCATGTATAATCATTTGTGATAGCTTATTTTTTGGGTTCCCGATTATGGAACCAACAGATTATGAATATGTTATATCATGATGGTTTAAAGAATTTGATTTTTTGATAATTTCTTGAAGGGTTCTAAGTTACCATATTTCTTGTTAAGGGCTAAGATCCCAATTGATGTGGTGTTTTATTTCCTACTACTTGTGTTGTGATGTGATCCTAGAGGGGTGTTTTGATATGTGTAGGCTTAGAGGCCTTTTGTTTGTGGCAGCGGAAGACGCCTATAGTGGTGTGATGCATCAGTTTATTAATGTGGGTGTTGAGGAGGACACCAGGGATGATGGAATGGGATGGATGTGATTGTTGAATTCTTGTTGATTCTTTGGTTTCTTATCTACTTTCCTTTTCCCCACTACTCAAGGAAGCTTGTCTTGCTTACCCTTCTTCCGAAACATGTGAAGACACGTAGTATATGCATTTTTATTTCCGTGTTTAGACTTTCAAGGGAGGGTGGGTCTACACTCTTCCTATAGGCGGCAAAGACGCTACGGTTAGTACATCTACTCACCATGTTGGTCCACCTTGTGTCTAGTAGAATAGGATGATTTTCTAGAATGCCTGGGAATATGGGTAAATAATTTTGTAATGAATGTGTTAATAAATGATTTTATCCCATGGGGTTGGGGTTTTTTGAAACTTAATGTGGAGGTTGAGAACATTTGAAGGGACAGTTGAATTTTTTTATGTGGTGTTAATGGAATTTAATGTGAAATTGTTAATGGATAATTAATGATTGAAGAATTAATTAACGTACAATGGAATTGATAAAAAGGGAATGAAATAATCTAGTAAATCTGTTAAATGGTTGGGTGCTTATAGTATACCTAGTCTTAGAAGTGGCAGGATGGAGTCTGAGAGACATTAGTTGCAGTTGTGTCTAAGCTTAGGTTATTCCCATAGTGCGGTTGTGTGTAATAATATATTCTGTACTTTTTGGGTTTCTATACGCTACTCCACCCTATCAGTAAGGGAAACTAGCACCCCAGAGTTTCTATACCCTGGGGGGGTGTTTTCCCCAATATTCTAGTTGGAGGATGAATGGTTGACTACCCCCTTTGACCCCTATCTCCTCTCTTGATAGATACTAGTGCTATTAGGCACAACGATTAGTTTTCCCTATATATGTGTGTAGGGGGCTGTAATTGAAAGTGGTTATTCACACAAATATATTCTGGATATAGTATCCAATGGACGATTATAGCTGTAATCTATATAGGATGTGATGGATTGAGGATCCTTACTCAGTGTGTGGGCTATAATGGATTGAGGTATAATACCTGATGTATGATAAATGTTATCTGAGTTGTAGTGGATCTCGGAAACTACCTAGTTACTTTTGGTTGTGAGGATGGTGTGGTTATTTTCCCAGGATTCTATGGGCAAGCCTTTGTGGTGCACGTGGTGCAGATTCTGTAGCTTAGCCCAAGTGTCTGTGGGCAAGACATTGGAGAGAGATGCACAAGACGTATGTCATTGGGGAAAAGCAGAAAACCATTAGGAATTAGTAGCGGGGTACACTTGATATTCATTACTATATGATATAGTATTCTATGAATTACTTCGTGAGTGTATCCATAGTGAGGTTGGGAACTTAGTATACCTGTTTAGGTGATGAGTTGGTTTCACTTTTTGTTCAATGGTCTTTAGCATGATTTATTTACTTTTGCATGAGAGGCTTCGGGGATGATCCTACTGAGTATACTGTTATACTCACCCTACATATATATAAACTATTTTTCAGGTCACTTGTAGAAGGTTGTAGATGAAGATGGTTTCTACTAGCTTGGGGATACAGGAGCTGTTTGGGATTGAGGTTGCAGCTATTTTTACTTTCTATTGGGTACTTGCAGTTATCCCTTTCAGTTGTAGTAATTTTACATGACAATAGATATTTGCACTTGGGTTTTCTTTTATACTTAAGTTCTGAGTTGGAGTTTGTTGGCTTCTATCTTATCTCTCTTTTCTACATGTGTTCTATTAGAGGGTAATGCCTCCCATTTGTGTGTTACTATACCCTCTGTGCTAGTATCCATCCATGGGCCTACTAGAGGCGAGACTCGGGGGTCATTATCTCCCTTCTCACATTGCCTGCCCTGGATGGGTACACTTTGTGGGGATGAGGTTGTGAAAAAACCAATCCATACTGAGTATGACATCTTATGGTTGTATTCAAAAATAGAGGAAATTTTTCCAAGAGCAGTTCTACCTCATTACTAGTTCACTGTCTCTACACACTTGAAATAAGTCAACTCATCCTCCAACAGGCATAGTTAACACCAAGTGCACAAGAAATATCTCTACCTCATGTCCCAAGCCATGGAGAAGGGTAGGTGATATAAAGGAGTGTGTCACTCCTAAATCAAAAAATGGATTCACTGAAGTATTAAACAAGAAAAGGGTACCTCGAACAACTAATGGATCACCTAGAACTGGAAATGTTAATGCATGAAGCTTACCAAAACCTACTCCACAACCTCTCTGACCCTACTGATAACCACCTCCACAGTCGCGCTCTTCTCCCTAAGTATGGGGAGTGTCCCATGTCCGTCCTCTACCTTCCCCATATACTCTATGCTGATCCAAATCTTTTGAAAAATACTATTTCTACCCCTCCTGAAACTTCCTCAATGGAGAACCTAGAGAGGAACACCTGACGCATGATGGATACTCTAAAAGGTCAGACACTCATGCCATAGACGACCTTGACCTTCATAAGAAAAACAGGGACCTAGCCCCTTAGTATAGGCTTGAGAGCCTCTACCCCTGGAGAAATTAGACATTTTGGGTTGGGACCTACCCATGGCCAAACGTAAACTATTATTCCCAAAAAACTAGGAACCCCAGACCACAACTCTACTTCAGGAGGAATCTTGAATACTCACTTCTCATGATGATATTGTTCTGGCTAAATTTCCCTCAATGACCTCCACCCTCGCCTGCACCTTGAAATATTTCATCAGCAGAAACGGGGTAACCTGGGGCTAGATCTCTATATGAAAAGCCTCCTCGAAATTCTTTTCCCTATCCTCCACATCTGGAAACAGGTCTAAAGCATATCGTCAAAGATTCTTAAGGGATCCCAACATCTTGCACACTAGAGCATCCCCGCCGAAGGGTAAGACACTAATGGCCACTATCCACCTACACTGTTGAAGAAATAGAATCAGCTTTGAACTACTCCTAGAACTTATCCCATGAGGCTGCCGACTCCTCATGATCCTAGAGGAATGAGAAGCACCACTACCTTTCTTCCCCACGCATCATCGTCACAACCAATGATACCAAGTTCTCCTTCCAAGCAAGGATAAAACCGAAGGCTATCTCATCCTCTTCCAACCATTATTCTATGAATTCATCTGAAATAGACCCATCAAACATCTATATACTCTAGTGTAGATTCTCTTGGAGTGTCCTCCTCAAAGTACCATCGACCTCAACCTCTACTCTAAGGTGATCTACTTACGCAATCCATTATAAATATTCAATGTGAACCTGACGAGGACATCATCTTGGATCCATACCTACAAAATGAAAAAAGTTTGGATCTCATAATCCTAGAATAAATAATGGTTTAACATTGATTATCTGATTTATTTTATTCATTTTAGTTCAACTTACCCCAAGGCGTACCCATTCAAACATAGGAGAAAAGAAGAATGATGTATGATCTTTTCCTAATTCTTTACCCTACAAAAATTATCACCTCATTTAGTATACACAGTAATGTTGAAGGTCTATGAATCATATCACATGAGGCCATAAATGCCTTTGTCCGGGTCCATCTCTGGTGTTTACAACGCTTTCTAAACTTAGTATGCACGGTTGCACTACCAACCCATGAAACTACACCTTTTCCTAACTCAAATTCAATCATATCCCTTAACCATACCTTTGATACCACTATGTCACAACCCCATAACCAAAAAGTGTACCCCTCTTAGGATTTTAATGGGAGAAGAGAGATAATGACACGTGAGTCCCACCTCTAGTAGGCCATGGGTTAGCAACTGGCACTCAGGGTATAATAAACACATAGATGGGAGACATTACCCTCTAAGAGAACATATCAGAATGAAATAGATAATGAAGACACCAACCAACTCCAATGTAGACTATATTATAAAAGAAACCCAAGTACATGTATTTAGTGTCATGCAATAACTAGTAAAACTAAAAGGGAAAACTAAAAGTACAAAAAGAAAGTAATGAATGTAAGAACCAAAAATCCCAAATAGCTCCTACAAACCCCCAATATAGTAGTAACCATCCTTATCTCCAACCTTCTCTAACTAACCAGAAAAACATTTTATATAAATTTAGGGTGACTATAACAGTATAATCGGTAGGATCCTCACTGGAGACTCCTATTCAAAAGTAAAGTAAGCATGCCAAAGTATAGTGAAAAATTACTAAAAAATACTCTTTAATTAAACAAGTATACTATGTTGCCAGCCTCACCAGGGAAACTCTCACCAAGTATAACATACAAGAGCATATTATATAATAAATAATATCAAGGGAACTACGATAAAACCTCCCCATAGGGTTTCCACTATACCCAAAGTCACACGTCCTGATAAACTATTTCTAAAAATAATATCCTACATACACCTTGATGAAGCACCACAAAAAAAACCTCCAGAAACACCCAACCACATTCACATATCCGAAAGTAACCAAGTAGTTTTTTTGGATCCACTAAAGATCTCATATTGTTTATCATACATTAGGTATTATACCTCAATCTATTACATCCCATACACTGATTAAGGATCCTCAAGACATCACTGCATATACATGTTACACCTATAGTAGTCCCTATGAATCTATATGTAGAATATATATGTTTGAAATAATCACAAGACATTATATCCCTCTACACAAAAATATGATTAAAACTAATCATCCTACATACCAATAAAAGAAACAACCAAGAGAATAGTGTGGGGTTAAAGGTGATATTCATCCATCCATCCTCCCGCCAAGATATTGGGGAACCCCCCCCCCCCCCCCCCCCCGCCCAGGGCTCATGTTCCCTGGGATGTTAGTTTTCCTAACTTATGTGGTGGAGTAGAATGTAGAAAAAAAATTATAGGAAATATCATAGCTCACAACCACACTATAGGAAAAACCTAGTTTAAGACTCAACTACAGCTAATGTCACTCGGACTGTCGACAGCCATTGCTAAGACTAGATATCCTAGAAGAAGATAATCATTTAAAGATATACATTATGTTACATTATAATATTTTATCATTCACTGTGTACATTATTTAATTATTTAACCATTAATTAACCATTATCAATTAAAAATCAAATTTCATTATCATTTTAACCATGATCCATACACTCTAGGAATCAACCAACAAATTCCCCAGTTTCTCAGAAATACAACCCCAACATTGCATCCCGGTAGGCTATAAACCCATGGGTTAAACAGTTATTCATATATTATCAACATTAATAAATTCCATATTTCTATATTTATATGTGTTCTAGGAAAAAATTCTATGATACCAAACACAAGGGTCTCTACAAGGTCAGTATAAGAGCTAATCATCAAGTCTTTTCCTCCTATAGTAGGTTCATAGTCCCATATATCCTCGAGAAGGTAAACATGGAAAACACATGGAAAACCCTACGCGTCTTCTCCTATTTTGGAAGAAGATTAAGAGAAACCAGTTTCATCAAGTAGTGGGGAATGAAAAGAATACAAACAAACAATTGATTAAATAGGCATCCAACTTTCATATCAACAAGTAATCTCAGATTCAACCTTTTTCATCATCTTCGGTATCCTCCCCATCACTCACGTGTAAAAACTGATGTATCTTGCCACTCTTAGTGTCATATTCTGCCACAATAAAAACTAGGACTCCCTACCCTCACAAACCAAAACAGCCATCCAATATTATCCATCCCATGATCACATCAAATCATATCACAAGCAGTAGGAAACAAATATATAAACCAGTTTCTTATCTCTAAACGATGATTTTAGCCTTCACACATAATGATCTCTTATGGCTCCAAAGAACAAGGCACTTAGCCTCTACAAAAATCAGGAAACTCATGTCCTAAAATGGAATTATATTTTATTCATGAAACTAGTTATTATTCCATCTTGAATTACCTGATTCATTATCATAGGTTCCAACTATAGAAAACCTAAGAAACATGCTTATCAAGCTATCAAAAATTAAAAAAAAATTAATTTAACATGTATTTAATTCTTTTAATCAACACGTATCTACATAATTTTGGTTCATCAACCAATTCAGTTAAACATGAATATCTACATCAACATTATTATCATAAAATTACAATAACAACCAGATTCATTAACATGCCTCTTTAAATAGTTAGCCAATTAATTATCAATTAATTCCATCTTTACATTCTTTACCAATTTCAATCAGGATATATTTTCTAAATAAATCAATCCATAGATATCACAAAATCTATAAAAATAAGATGAAAAATGTTATATTGATAAAAATTAACAATGTCCCTATGCAATCAACACCAATTCTTTAATCCAGTTCATGTAATTATTATGTCAATTTAATTGTGATCCAAAGTGATAAATCTGAATATCTCTAAGGTTATACATAAATAAAAAAGAGTAGAATTGAATCCTCTAACTATAGTGTTAATCAAATTTATTTTTACATGTATGGGACAACACAACAGATCACGACGACCTCTCCTGCAATGACTGCATCCAACTGAGGACATCAAGAAAACATTATGTCAACCAATAAACAAGATAGATACTTTACAAAACATATGGATCACATTATATCACATGGAAATGATAAAATGGAGTAAAAATATCTTGGAACATATAAGAATATAGGTATAACAATCTTTATATCAAAGATGGATCTACACTTCCTAATTTCACCTAAATAGGTGGTACGTATGCAGCATGAAAAACTCTGAGGGGATCATGATCCAAGGCTACTAAACAATGCAGGAATACTATGGGTGGAAGAACTATGGGTCTCATATACCAAGGAAAAACAATAATGAATAACAAGGTTGGAATTTATCTCAGCCTTTTGAAAATCTAAATGGAGAAATAGTTTATATACAGTTTAGATTTTCCATTAAAAGAAGATCTGGTCAATATTATGTTTTTTGAGTAAGTAAATGCACTCGAACCCTTGGGAAAATTTAGATTGGAGTTATGGGTTTTGAATTAGCCTTAAATCATATAAACTAGCCTTTTAATTCATTTTACTTCAAAGATAAGGTCAATGGGGTGAAACTCTAGGAAACTGGAAACATTGTTCATGAATCACCATTATTTGATACACCACTGGACGATTCCCCATTGGATGAGTTACCATTGGAATAGTAATATTTGGATGTCTCACCATTATAAATGTCACTATTGGATGAGTTACCATTGGATGAATGAACATTTAGTGAGCTATAGTTTGGTAAGACACTGTTCACTGAGTCACTATTTGGTGAGCTACCATTCGGTGAGTCACTATTTGGTGATATACCATTCACATAGTCACAATTAGATGAGATAACATTTGGTGAGTCACCATTCAGTGAGTCACCATTCCGGGAGTTACTGTTCGATGAGCTACCATTTGGCGAGTCACTATTCTAGAAACATTGTTCAAAAAATAGGAAATTTTGGAAATTTTTTGAAATAAGTCACCTTGACCTTCCAAAACACCTCATACAGCATATTTTTATAATTTAATGTACTAGATTGGTTAGGGACATTAAAAATGTGAGTTTTTAATTCACAATTCACAAAAATAAACTTTTAAAGACCACATTATGAAAAAGGGACACTCAAGCTATTCCACTTGTCTTTAAACGTCAACGAAAACAAAAATGGTTGTCATATTTCTAGTTAATTCCAAAAAAATGATAAACCATAAAATGATAAATTAATAATCCAAATTAATAACCAATGTTCTAACCAAACTATTCCATATACAACTCTCCTAAAAATTATTCAATCAATTATGGACTAAGTATGAATCCTAATGAATATAAGTATTTTATCATCTATTCTTATAAAATAAAAAACCATTATTCATTAATTACAATCCTATATGTCTCCTAAATGACTTAATAATTACCTAAAAATGTCATAATAAACCTTAATTTGTGTAGTCCCGTGGTAGGCATTATTCCCATATCATTCTTAAGTCATGTGTCCAATCCCCACTACATTTCCCTATGTGACATGTTACTACCCATTATACTGGTTTTCTTTTGTAACATTAAAACTAATTCCTCCATGAAAACGTTTCATGTTGATCCTAACGGTTACAAATACCCCAATCTAATAAAATGTCACCCAAATTTACATTAATAAACTCCAAAAAAATAATACTTAAAACCTAAAATGGGTTGTCTAATATTTATAACATATAATCAACCTTAATAATATAGACCTGTGATGGAATATATAACTCATAAGATAACCTCACATGGAAACATCCTAATATTCAATATTATATAAGATTCTCATTGATACTAACTATAATATCTAATGAACTACACTCCCAAATCTTGTGATAAAATTATAAACATTACATTTCTGACTTGCATGCCAATATGGGTGAACCATTTTTTCCATCCATACATTATAACATCAAAATGAAAATTTTGATCACAAACATCCTAGAGGTCCTTTTAGGTTTATAGTTTTAGATAATTTAAAAAAACTCAAATCAATGAGGACTCATAAAAATTGTTCATAAAAATGAACATCATCTCCGATTATATCTCTATTTTCTTATTTAACATTTTCCCTTCAACATCATCCTTATGAAATTCTATATAGATGTAATTATTTAAACCTCATTATTTATTTCTTGTAGAAATGGAAACATAACATGATTTTGTTAAAATGATATGTAAGCGTAAACATAAAAAATAAAAATTGAATTTGATCAATGAGTATAAGAGTGACTACGGGTTTGAATAAATAATTATAGTGAATGAGAGAATCATTCAAGAAATCATACAAATAAATATCTGGATTATCAAATAGGAAAAAATGTAAAAATAATGATTCATCGTAATCAATAATCAGGATCCATGTGATGTCAATATTGATAAAAAAACATCATAAACTCGTAATAGGAAATAAAAACCATTTTTTCAGTAACTTGGGGGATAAAATTCATAAAACCATTTCAATTTACCTTTAATTTGAATAAACATATAGTCGATTTCTAATATAATAAGTACCCAATGAATTGGAGAACTATTTGGGTGCTCTAATATTATAAGATATAATAGGCTCACAGAGCACTATTTGGACCACCCCATTATCTATAATTTAACGGGTCCACCCAACGTGATCTGATCTACCCCATTGTCTAATATTTAACAGTATCACCAGGTGATATATGGGCATCCACATTTTATAATATGCCTAAGAACCATGACATGAATAAAAATCAAATAAATAATCATTATTAATTTTATAATTTATTTATCCCATAGAAAATAAATTGATTCCATGACAATCTCTTTAAAACATTGTTAACCTATGGAAAAGAAATGTGTTCCATAAAAATATCATTTTGACATGATAAACCAATGGAAATGGTTAACATGTGGAAAATAAATGAGTTCTATGACAATATATTTGAAATAATAACAATCCATCCATATAAAGAATGAGGTTAGAATCAATAAAAAATAACACCAGTGGATGATAATTAACAACATGGTTTATTAATTCATGTGAATAGAAATACCATTAAAATATAATTAAATACATAATATGGAAATTATAGTTTTCATTTTTAAGATCATTTTTTTAAAACATAAACCTTTATAAGTATCATTTTCATAAAGAATAACCATGAATGATAATAGAGGAAACATTTAAAAATCAATTAAAACATTTACTGAGTAAAAAATCCATTCGTATATGAAAAGACATATTAAATAATTTTAAAAAAATTTAAAACATCAATTTTGAAGAAATAAAATCGGCAATAGATGGAAATAAAGTACAATTTTATTAAAAGCATCTTGTCATAAATTTTCAAAATAAAATAGTGTAAGATTTAATTATTTCTTTTAAATCTCCTGAATAACCATGTGAGAGTAAAATTCATGAGGTTAATGAGATATTTATAATAATATATCATCATTGGAAGCGTAATTATAAATAATCTTTATAAATGATGAGATTGTAACATAAGACTCTTAACAAATTTGAAACTTTGAAATGTAATCCCCATGAAAGAATAATGTTAAATGAAACATATAATTTTATTAAAATAATAATATTACTGTTATTAAATATTAAAGTGTTTTAATAAGCACCTAAAAAATTATGGTAGGTTAATGACATAACTTTTGTCTCAAAGAAGGAAAATAGAGGCAAAAATCATGAAATGCTTTAGTGTCTTTGAAACTATAAAACTCATGAAACAGATATTATAAAATAGATACATAAATCTTTATAAATTTATGTATAAGAAACATAAAATAAATTAATGGCATCTATATAGACCACACCGTTAAAATATGTGGTGAATATGGAATGTATCTCATAGAAATAATTGTGAGATGAGAAAAACTCTTACCACAAGATGCATTTTATTCGAACAGGATTTAACCTCATGTATTGTGGTTTTAAACATGTTATTAACTTATTAAATAAACATATTAATATTTTAATACAATATATTATTTTCTTAAGACCATTTGTTAAATTTTTATTAGTAATTTCAAGTTAAACTTACGTTTCAGGTAATAAACGCTTAGTTTTTTGTATATGTTTTGAACTTGTTTTTTTGGTCCACATAATTAAATCATTATTTCATGACCTTCATAATGTAAAAAATTATTTAAATATCATATATATTTTTTATAATGTTATTTAATGAAATCCATATTATTTAATGATAGGAAATGAAATAAACAATTCATGGAGATGATATATCAAACATATGCATGAATGATGTTTCCATTTAATTGTCGTATTAAATGAAATAAAAGTAAATGATATATATATATATATATATAAATATATGAATATATATACATATTAACATTATAGTAGAATTTTTATCTCATATATATCACATATATTTATTAAACCTATAATTAATACATTACGTGTAAAGCGTGAACAAATAACAACACTTCGTTAGGTGATAGTCCTCCGTACACACGAACGACGTTATCATATTCCCACATCATGTAAATCATAAAGTTTAGTGTTATATATTAATTTAATAATCATAATAAAATAATAAATTAAATTAATATCATGTATAGCTAGTAATTTCATCATTATACCCAAGCCTAAAAGGTGGTAGTGGAAAAATAAACGACATCGGTTCATTGGGTGGAAGTCCGCCATACAGACGAAGGATGATTTACTAACCCATTTGATAAATTATTTGTAGTCATAGGTAGACAATAAATATAAAAAATATATGTATATATATTATACAGAAGATATTATATAACCAGGATATAAAAATAATTATTATTGGTGGAGAAGGAAATAAATAAAACTGATTTTAGAATAACAAAACCTCTCATTTTTGTTTCCACCTTAGGTTTGAACTAAAAAGGTGAATGCCTTATTTAATCGAAAAATAATTCTTCTAGGATGATGGGAGGGAATTCATGATGTTATTTGGGATGTTTTTTTGATAATAAAAATGGATTTATAGGTATGAAAAAGTGGAGAGAGTGAGTGACTTTTTATAGTGGAGGTGGAGTGGAATTATTTTAAATACTCAAATGTATTTAATATTATGAGGTATCCCATACCTCATGTGATTAAAAAATTTAAAAATAATGGATTTTATTGAATTTATGACTGATAAAAACTTAAACCACATAAATATTAAATATTGTTCATCATTTTCTTCCTTTGTCTTTATGTTTACTCAGTTTTACCTATTTTGTTTTTACCATAGTAACGAGTTTTCTAAACTAGTTAACATATGGATTAAATATAAATTAAAGTGTGAAATGTTATATAATTTATACCCATGGATTATAAATATTATAACTAATTTATAATATTAAAATATGTTTTTCGATTGAAATTAATTTTAACAGTAATGCATGTAAAGCAAAAAAACACATCTTTAAACATAATTATGCAAGTAGAATTTTTATTTTTTTTATTGTTCATTGTATTGCTTATAAAATAAAAATTGGTACATGAATGTAAAATATTGGATATTAATAAATATTTTAAAATCACTTGGTAGATTATATGAGTTTTGGAAAATTTAAATTTTTTTATAAAATTTCATTTTTATAAAATATCATTAATGTCAATTTTGACATTAATAATTTAATTTAAATTTAAAAACATTGAGAAAATTGTGGAATTTGATTATATTTAATTATAAACTATGTAAAATTATATATTTATCAAAAAAAATGGATTGAAACAATTCATTCAATTTACATCACTTTTTATATTATTAGTAACATTTATTTTAGTCAATTATGAACTAAATAATTACTACGTTGGTGTTTCATAATAATTTTATCCAATAAATTCATTTCTAAAGAATAAATATAAATTATTATGATAATAATAACTCATTTATAATTCAAAATAATATGTATAGACAAAACAAAATTATTTTTCCCTATCCCAAATCAGTATAGATTTTAAAATCAAGGAAGGTTCCTTTTTTTCATTTTTTTAATTAACTTATTATATAGGTCACTTTTATTGAATAGTGTTCCCAATAACTAATAAAAATAAATCATATAGTTATTACTGTAATTACCCAATGTTTAATCAATGGAAATTCCCTTCTTAAAATTATGTCATACAGTACAATCACATGAAATCACAACATAATGCCACATCATGCTTAAATAAAATACTAAACATTATGTGACCCTTAAACATAATTTTTTCACTTCAATGATTTGAATTTAAAAAATCCAACCTACACTGTTGTGATTAGTAAGATATTTTGAGTTCTATAGAACAAACATAATTTTTGTTTAATTGTGTAATTCGATAATTTACAGAATATTCTAAATAAATGAATTTTTGCATTAAGCTTGAGTCATAGATGATGTAAATGGAAATTGGTTAGAACTCACATGAACTTATTTTTATTTTTTCACAATAATAAAAATTATTTCATGTCTTCATAAAAATAATAATATAATGATAAAGATATTCAAAACTCACTCCCCTACTCCCCTATAAAAAACACACCTCACTCCCCCTTCTTCTCACTCATTTAAGCTTTGAAGCTTCTCAAAGTTGTACCCAATACTCTTCCCAAAACTCTACCCCATTTCTAGGAGAATTTTTTCTTAAAAAGAGACCAAAAATAAATCCCTTAATAAGTCTCACAAATGGAATGAATCTAGAGGTAAAACTCTATTCCATTTTCATTCAATTTCTTTTCAAGTTCTTTTTCATTCCTTTTCTATCATCACTTGTTCTCATAAATATGGTGCCAAAACTCCAATAACCTAAATTTAATGGAATTATGTTATTATAATGGAATAATTAATCATAATCTCCCCTTCCCCTTCTTTTATACTCGAAATAGAAACACCATCTTAGATATGTTAATTTATCACATTCAAGGATGACGAGTTTTAAATTTATAATACCATCTTCAATTATGGTCATGATACCACTTTTATGGTTGAACCAGATTATTATGTATTTAATATATCCTATTTAATTTTCTTGAATCATTAGAAAAGAATGATGTAAAATTATAAAACAAGTTTGTTTTGAGAGAAACCCCTAAAAATAATCCAAGCGTTTATCATTAAATATTTATCTAATGATTCATCATCACCCAAAATAACCAAATGAATTATGATTACATAGCCTTATATATGATCATTAATAATGTATAACATCAATTCTGGAAATCAATTTCCATTTTACATGAACTCACATACTCTTATACAAGTTATCTGACCATGAAAACAATGGAAACAAATGCTCCCAAACAATGAAATTGAACATCTTCACCCATCAAAATTGTTATGAATGAAATTAATAAGTTCATAATAAATAAATTAAATATAGAATATATGGTTTAATTATTAATTAATTAATCTACAATTAAAATCTAGGACATTATGATCAAGTGAAAAAAAAACATTCGGATGTAAGGTAAGGGATTCTACTCGAACCTCCATTATTCATTTGGGTTGCTCTATCTCTCTTTTTACCCAAATTAAGTTTTCATTTATTTTTATGTACATATTATAAATTCTATTGATATGTTCTAAACTCATGTATCACTGTCCATTTGGCCTTCCATTTTGGGGATTTAAATTTTTTTAAGTGGTTCCCTTCTCAATTATTCCTGATAAGCAAGCCTGTTTTTAGGGATCTTTCGGAATTCCTACCCAATTTCCTGTGCACTCTATCATCTTTTTTAATACACAATTGTTTTTATAAAATAATTATTTTTTATTATTAAAAACTTCTTGCTTCCCTTCTAATTTTATATATAATATTATTCTCTTTTTTATTTGAAATTTTATTTAGTATTTTCCTTAAAACCACACTAAAATGTTTTAATGCCATAATTTATTAAATAATATTCATACATGTTTTCACTTATATTGGACATCACTTATCATGATATATCCATATTTTACCCTATTAATTTCCATGTATATTATAATTCTTTTCTTTCATGAACACTTTTATAATGCATCAATTTATTATTCATTATAACATGATTATGATATCCATTTATTTCCATGGGTAACCTTATGATTATATATGATTAGTTATGTTAGATTTATTATATGGAAAAAAATGAATGAAAATGTTAAGATGTGTATGCCTAGATTTCATCTCAATGCATTGGGTAAATTTTATTCTCATTATACATTATGTTCAATGGTCTTGGCAGTTAGTCTTGACTCGTGCTTCTTGTGCAATGGTCTTGGAGGTTAGCCTTGAATTGTGATCCTTTATGTGAAATAGGCCTTGACTCATGCTAAATTATTTTTCTATTATTGCTTATAAATAATTATTAGTTAATTTTTATGTGATCCCATGTTTTATATTTTATTGTTCCATAGGATCAATCTTGTCCCATGACTTTTTATATCATTATCTCATGTAATCATACCCATGTTCTAAAGATTTATTCTTATGTTTATTCCCTTGGTTTTTTAGCTCATCCATTTATTCATGTTAACCCTAGGAGATCCTATAAATATGTATGAGAACAATGGATGTTAGGAGATATCTATGAATATTAAATAAATAAATTAATTAAAGAAATGTTTTTCCTAGTCCCGTGTTTTAAATATTATGTACATGGTGTTCCAAGACACTAGATTTTAGGATTCATGCCTCGTAATTTAATGTTTATTTATGATTAAAATCATGTAATGATATTTTTAAAATTATATGGTCAATAGATTTGATATCAAATATTGTCTAGTTATTTATTTATATTAGGATTAGATCATGTTAGTAAGAAACTTATGGGAAATTCTATGTATAAGAAAACATCCTTTAATTTTTTTTAGTATAGAGTAAGTGAATTATCATGAGAATACATCCATTTCTGGATAATACAGGTGGACGAGGTTATGGAATAGATGTACCCAAGAGTAACAACTCTGAAAATGTGTTCCAAGCATGACTCAAGGTAACCTGGTACATGACAAAAGACCTTACTACGAACCTGTTTTGACACTCCTGAGGGATATGCTTTGGTAAATTCATAGGCTCATTATGAACCATTATTATGGGAAAATATTTCCCATAATAATATAAGTTAATAAATAGATCAAGGATAACCTAGATTTTAACATAGGGAATCACAATTTAGGATATACTTTTCCTTTACAATTTTATACTTTTTTGATCAATGTTTCATTTTTTATTATTAGATAAGTATTCAAGCCCCCTAATTTCAGATTATTTTCTTATTTAATGGAATGAAATAGAAGATCATTTGGAAAAAAAATAAATTTGATAAGGGATGTGATTATTTTTATAATGATATGAAAAATATTATGGGAATGAGTGCTCAAAACTTAATGATAGTACTTTCATAGCTGGCTGAAGTTATGAATAATAAATTGAATCATGGGTAACACACTCCTAATATAAGGAAAAATAATGTTGTCATCAAATACTTAATTCAACAAAGGCCTCCTATGTTTATAAGATCTTATGATCACCTCTTCATGGAATAGTGGATTAAACCTATAGAAAATATATTCTCTATCTTTCAGAAATTAGAAGAAGGGAAATTCATGATGGAGGTATATCGTTTTTATAGAGAAGCAGATCAGTGGTGGATACTGATAAATAATATGAAGTCCTAGGAGGAAATTTTTTCCATGGATTTTGAGGAAATCAAGATAATTCCTTTCAAGAAATATTTTCATCAAACCCACCATATAAAGATGGAAATAGAGTTCCTTGAAATTAAGTAGAAGGATGATAAATCTGTTGGGGCATATAAAGAAAACATTACAAGGCTTACAGGATATGCTTCTGACATTATCATGAACATTGAAATCAAGGTGGGTAACTTATTTTAAAGATTAAATCTGAACCTATGAAAAGAATTGGACATTCATTAATTCGATTGTTATGATGACACTATCTGTTATGCCTTCATGTTTGAAATTGATATTGGAGAAACATAGTGGTCTCATGGGCCTGGTGATAAAAATGGAAAATGGTGTAAAATATGGGTAATTCATTAAATAAAACCCTTTATGGAATGAAGACTGAACATACCATGTGTAAAAATTATAGAAATAATCATCCTAGGAACTAACTAAATGGAACCTAGAATTTCGTCAAATGTGGAATAATGGGACATCTGGATAAGAACTTCTAGAGGGATATCAATAATTCCACTAACATGGAAGGAGAATGGAAGGTTTAGATCAACACTCTGCCTGTAGTGTAGTATTACTACTATATGGAATATGAGAATTAGGCATACAATTTTTCTAAGACAAGGGTTTTCCGAGGCAATCAACAACAACCTCCAAGGAAACAAGGGAGGTCTTATGTTATTACTACTACTGAGATAGAGTAGGAAAATGATGTGGTGACAGGTACACTAGTTATTATTTCAATAATAGAGAATATACTATTTGATTCTGCTTCCAAACATTCATTCATATCTTGCAAGTGTAGAAGAACTATTCAAACACCACCGCAAAATATGGAGGTTGGGTTATATATGAGAACAATGAATGGGGGAATTATTGCATCTAAGGTTCATAACTTCTCCACAATAAATTTTTGTGGACTGAACCTCCCTGTAAATCATGTCATACTTCCTATGGTGGAGTTCGATGCTATTTTAAGCATCGATTGGCTATCATTATAAAAATATAACATTAACATTCGGGAAAGGGAGATCAATCTTCACATCCTAGAGTATTCTCCAATACTACACAAGTGTAAGGAGGAAGATGAATCTCCTTATGAATAATCATCTCACATGTAGATAATGTTTCCTTTTGAGAAATCATGTCTTACTGAAATGATTAAAACAAATAACATGATACATCTCAAAGACATGTCCACCATGAAGGATTACACTAATGTATACCCTAAAGAATTGCATGGTCTTCCTTGTGATAGATAGGTTGAGTTCTCAGTTGAACATATTCCTATATCCCTACCTATATCATAGACACTTTAAATTATGGCCACCATTGAGATAGATGAGCTAAATAAGTAGTTTCATGAGAATTTGGAGAAAGGTATTATATGGACGAGTGTTTAACCAGAGGGTGTATTAGTCATCTATGTTAAGAAGAAGGATGGTGAAATATGCATTTGCATTGATTACCATGATCTCAATAAAATCAAGATAATGAACATGTATCCTCTTTCTCAGATAGATGACTTGTTTGGTCAGCTATGAGGGGCCGGTTATTTCTCTAAGGATGTCCTTCAGTTACGACACCAACAATTAATGGTGAGAAAGGAAGATATTCCCAAGAATGCCTTTCGAATGGGGTATGGAAACTCTGAGTTCATAGTGATCCCCTTCAGACACACTAATTATCATGGAATAATCATGGATTTAATGAATATAGTCTTTAGATATTACCCCAAAAAATTTGTGGTAGTCTTTATCGATGATATTCTGATATACTCCAAGAGTAAAGAGGAATATGGGAAGAATTTGAATACTATGCTGATGAATTTGTCGAGGGAGAAACATTATGAATTAATATAAAATTGGAGTTCTTGATGAAGGAAGTGTTATTTTTGGGGAATGTTATCACTAGATAAAGGAATATATGTGGACACTTTAAGATAAAGGTAATAGAAGAGTGGCCTAGGACAACATCTATAACAGATATCTGTGGATTTTTTGTTCTATATAGCAATTATCGACAATTTTTGAATAACTTCTTACAGTTTTAAAACCCAATGACCAATATGACATATAAGTGAGTGAAGTTCATCTAGACTCGAGAATGTGAGAAAAGGTTTAATGATCTCAAAATGTGGTTTATCAATGCACTAGTACACACACTCTCAATAATTTTAGAACTCTTTGTGGTGTACAGTGGTGATTAAAAAGAGACTTAGGTTGTTTGCCGATGCAAAATGATAAAGTGATAGCCTACTCCACAAGGCAGCTGAATATCGAAAAGAAAAACTATACCACGCATAATCTAGAGTTGGTGGTTGTGATCATTACATTGAAAACATGGAGGCATTATCTCTATGGGGAGAAGTGTGAGATATATTGTGATCACAAGAGTATAAATTATATATTTTAAAAAAAGAGCTTAATATGTTCTAGTGAAGATGGTTTGAGATTAGCAAGTAGTATGAGTGCTCAATCCACTACCATACCAGTAAGGAAAATAATGTTCTGGATGATCTATGTAGAAAGGATACTGCATCTCTCTCAATGACGAGAATTGAAAAGGATCCAATATTCTTAGATTTGTAGAGGATATACATGGGAATCATCAAGTGAGTAATTTCATTAATGCTTTCTCATATTATTTCCCAACCATATCTCCTAGAGAAAATAAAGGATGGTCAATGAATTGATATGGAAATTCAAAAATGGGTGGAAGCTATCAGAAATGGGAAATCCTCTAAGTTAAATATTGAAAATGATGTATTCATAATATTTTGGTTAGGATTATGTGTACCATATAATCTAGAGATAATGAAGGAGCTTCTGAATGATGCACATAACACAAATTTATATATCCTCCATGGGAGAATAAAGATGTATCGAGATCTCCAGAAGAATTATTGGTGGGACAATATAAAAAATGAGATTGTTGTATATAAATCAATGTACCTGGTATGTCATCAACTGAATTATGAAAGAAAAAACGTCTAAGGGGATGATTCACCCACTGTGAATACTAAAAAATATTTGGGAGCTCATAACTATGGAATTTGACACTATACTTACATGAAAATCAAGAGGAAATAATGCTATATGGGTTATTGTGCATCCTCTTACAAAGATAGGTCACATTATCAAAATTTGTGAGGACTTATCATTGGGTCAAATTTCATGGATATATATATATCAAAGAGGTTGTATGTTTGTATAGAGTACCACTACCTATTGTATACGATAGATATCCAAGATTCACCTCAATGTTCAAGAAAAGTCTCCAACATGATCTAATCAATGAAATGAACTTTAGTATGGCTTATCATCCTCAAATTTATGGAAAATATAAGAAAAATATTTAGAAATAGGAATACATGTTGAGAGCGTGTTCTATGTACATCAAAGGATGATGGGACCAACATCTTCAAGTGGTTGAATTCTCTATCAACAACAGTTTTCACTCCAACATCTGAATGGAACCATGTGAAGCCCTTGTGGGAAAAGGTACAGAACACCCGTGTGCTAGGATTATTTTGGTTAGCATGATATTTTAGTACCTGATTTGATCAAAAAATGGTGGATATGGTAAAATCCATTCAGCAACACATCAAGGTAGCCCAAAATCAACAAAAGAGCTATGGAGACAATCATCGATGTGACTGTGAGTTTAAATTTGGAGACATGGTATTCCTCTGCATATCTTCATGGAAGAATTTCATGATATTTGAGAATAACATAAATCTATGTATCAAGTACATCTCCCCATTCAAGATTATTTATCTTGTTGGAGATGTGTACTATCGACTATCACTTCCACCTACCATGCCTAATGTACACGATGTCTTACATGTATCTCCCTTAAGGAAGTTCATACTAGATTTTTCACATGTACTACCTTCATAGGTGTTACAGTTGGAAAATGTTATTTCTTACGAAGATAATTTAGTGATGGTATTGGATCGTAGAGGTAAAGTTCTACATAAAAAGACTACTCACCTTGTCAAAGTAGTATGGCAGAACCATAAGTACGAAGAGCCCAAATGGGAACTTGAGGAAGCGATGAAGGAAAATTACCCAAAAATATTTTCGAATTATAATTTAAAATGAAATTTCAAAAGATAAATTTCATAATGGGGAATAATTTAACAACCCAGAGTTTAATCATTTTAAATTACACTCTTATAATTACTTCATACAGTATAATCACAAGAAATCAAAATATAATGACAGACCATGCTTAAATAAACTATTGAATACAATGTGACCGTTAAACATGAATTTTCAAATTTTTTATTTAAATTTAAAACATCTAACATACATGGTTGTGATCAGAATTATTTTTAGAGTTTGATAGGGAATACATATTTTTTTGTATAGTGAAATTTAACAATTTATAAAATAAACTAAATTATTGAATTTCTACCTTATACCTGAGTCATGGATGATGTAAATGGACATTGTTTTCAAATAACATGAACTTATTAATGTTTTTGTTCAGAATAATCAACAGTATTTCTTATATTTAGAAAAATAATAAAATAATGAATAAGATATTAAAAAACCACTCCTCTCCTCTAATATAAAAACCAGCCCTCGCTCTCTCTTCTCTTAACTCCCTTAATGCTTGACGATTCCCAAATTTATACCCAATACTATTCCAAAAACTCTATACCCCATCTAAGATATTTTTGGTCTTAATAAAAGACCAAAAAACAATCCATTAAATAGGATCTCAAGGGGACACAATCAATAGGAAAAACTCACTTTTGTTTTCTTTTAATTTCGTTTCAAGTTTCTTTGTATTCCTTTTCTATTCTCACCTATCCTCATCAAAACGGAGTGATAAATCTAGTAACTTGCATGAATGAGAATTTTTTTATTCTAATTTAATAATTCTTCAACATCACTCATTTACCCTCCTTTTATACTTGAAATTGAAACACTATCTGAGATGTGTTAATTTATCACATTCAAGGATGACGGGTTTTCAATTTATATTATCGTCATCAATTATGGTAATGAAACAATTTTTATTATCGAAACAGATTATTATGTATGTAATATATCATATGTAATGTTCTATAATCATTATATAAACATGTATTAAAATAATAAAACAAAATGAGTTTGTTGTGACCGAAAATGCTCAAAATAATCCAATTGTTTACCATTAAAGATTTATCTAATGATTCATCCTCTCCCAAAATAAAAAAATGACTCATATGATCAATTAACCTTTAGATTGATTTTTAATACATTATAAATTCAATTATAGAATTATATTTCCATTAAATGACCTTACATAATCTTATACAAGCAATCTGGTCATGAAACCCAAGGAAACAAATTCTCTCAAACAATGAAATTGAACCTCTTAAACCATCAGAAAGGTCATGAATGAGCTTAGTAAGGTTATAGTAAAATATTTAAATGTAGAATAGGTTCTATAATTAAAATTTAATGAATATAATTTGATTATATAGGACATTAAGACCATGTTAATAATAGCTTCGTACTTAAGGTAAGGGATTATACCAGAAGATCCATTATTCTTTCAGGTAGCTCTATCTCTATTTTTTACCCAAATGAAGTTGTTTTTTATTTTTATGTAAATATTCTAAATGATTAATATATATTATAAAATATTTTATAATGATACACTAATCATTATATTTGGTAATTTGCATATTTTTAAGAGGTTATGCTCTCAATTCTTCCCGATAATCGAGCCTGTTTTAAAGGAACTTTTTGAATTCTTACCCAATTTCAAGTGAACTCTATAATCTATTTTAATCCAAATTTATTTTTATAAAATAATAATTTTAAGGATTAAAACATTCTTGGATTACTTCTGGTTTTATATAAAATATCATTCCATTTTATTTTTGAAATTCTCTTTAGTATTTTCCTCAAAACTGAACTAAAATGGTTTAATACTAAAAAATTTTAAATCCGTTTCAAACTTATTCTCACTTATGTTTGAAATAACATTACATAATATATGAATATTTAAACTTATTAGTTTCCATGTATGTTTTATTTAATTTATTTCATGGTCACTTCAATGATACACACATTTATTATGCTTTAGGACATGATTTTAATACCCATTTCTTTCCATGGGTACCCTTATGTTTATGTATAATTGATTATGTATGATTCATTGTGTGGAAAACATATTCATTAACTTGTTATTTTGGATATTCATATATAGTTCTCTAATGTATTGGGTAATTTTAAGTGTCATTAGATGTTATGTGAAATGGTCTTAGTGGTTAGCCTTGATTCATGCTCCATGTGCAACGGTCTTAGCGGTTAGCCTTGACTTGTGATCCTATATGTTAAAAGATCCTTGGATCAAAATAATTTCATGTTTTATGTTTCTTACAGGTATAATTATTACATTTTTATATGATCCCATGATTTATATATTATGGTTCCATATTATCAATCTTTTCCATGCCTTTTTATATCATTATGTCATGCCTTCTAACCCATGTGCTAAAGCATTATTATTATATTTATTCCCTTATTGGGATTTATAGCTCATACCTTTTTTAATGTTATCCATAGGTTATCCTATTAATATGTATGATCAGAGTGGATGATAGGAACACTTTATGAAGAAAAAATAAATAAATTTTTTTAGTCCCATGTTTTCAGTTTTATGTTCCGAGTCTTCTAAGACACTAATATTTGTGATCCATGTATTGAAATTTGATATTTATTGTTGGGAAAAAATCCCTCAAGGTATCATTGAAGAATGTTTGAGGTGATTGTTTTTTTTGACAAAGTGGACATCTGTGTTGTGATTGTTGACAAAGAAAAACATGACATATAATTTTGTGGAAAAAGGGGATTTCATAGTGGAATGTCGAGTTCAAGAGATGTGGTCAACGATCTATGTTTGATTCAAGAACATCGATAAAGTAATTAATGATCTGGAGGTGGTACAAAAAGAAAAGATAAAAGGTGGCGCCGTTTTCTTGTGTTTGTGAAATTTTTGGGCCTTAAAATTGACAAAAGGGGAAAAGTGGTTTTGGAAAAGAGACTTGTGTGCCCAGTACTTGAAGGAGAGGAAACTTGCACACCTAGTCTTTTTAAGGATAATAAGGTAAAAATTTGGCAAAGTAAAGATTGTCACGCAGGTATTGGTGTGGTCACACAGGTGACTTGTGCGCCGTGAAGAGAATTGTTTGTCGATGCCTAGACGTATTGGGAACATTCACACCTATTGGTTTTCAATATTATAAGATCACAATATGGAAAAGGAAAGAGGGTCGCGCAAGTATTGGGTTGATCACACAGGTGACTTGTAAGGGCAGAGAGTTGTGCGCCGAAAATAGCACGTCGAGGGGAGACTTGCGCATTGTCACGGTGGGTGGCCAAATGAATATAAATGCAGGACCACCCCTCCCCATTTTTAGTGGAGTTCAACACTTAGAAAAATAAGAGCTCCCGTTGCACAGATGTGGTGGTCGCGCAGGTGGTGTGTGGTCTTGTAGGTGGACTTGCGCTCCAGTGTTTGAAGTTGAGTGTCGGTTGGTAGTTGCATGCCAATATTGGTTTGGGAGTAAATGGGGTTGAGTCGCCCAGGTTTGGAGTTGCAGAATATTGTGCCGCACAAGTGTTTGAAGTGACTTGCACACCAGTTGTAACCTGCACGCCAATACTTGAACGTCGGGTTAGACTTGCGCTCCAAGTAAGGTTGATTCACGGTAGTTTTTCTAGACTGCGTGAATGCTGGAAGATTTCCCTATACCTTCGGTGCAAAGAGAGATTCATTTACGGGTGAAAGTTGAACTTCAACATAGCATCCACATAAAGAAGAGGATGTATTCATTAGTGATAATGAAGGGACCTACAAGTCTATAAATTGTGAGTGGATCCATTCTAGAGCAGTGACCTAAGGATGAGGAAGAAGTTGATCCTCTCCACTGACAGTGAGCTAGAGAGAGAGAAATAGGGAGTGACCCTTGGGTAAGCAGTGAGCTGACCCTAAACCTTGTTAAGGTAGTGAGCCTCGGACAATGTGACTGTTCCCAAATCATTTTATCCACATCTAGTGATGAATAGTGGAGTTTGGTATGATTGGAAACTTGTTGGCATATGCTCCTTGGACGTATACCAGTGAGGGTAAACCAAGTAAAATCTTTATGTCTGCCTACTTACTTTCCTGCATTTCATCTAAAAAATCTTCATCATATAAAGAATAAAATAAGTGATCATAATAAACACACAAGTGAAAACAATGTGACCCTTGTAATAAAGAGGTCAAGATCCAGTGGGGCAGGAAGAATTTTGAAAAAGAATATCCATACCCTGGTTCACCTCCCCCTCTCATGGTATATAGGCCCCTATTGGTCCTAACATTTATTTATGATTAAAATCATGTAATGATATGTGTAAATTGATAGGTTAGATGTAATAAGGGTCAAATTATGGCAATAGAATAGGTTTTTAAATTTATGGAAGGTCTTTTATCCCGTTTCATTTAAAGTTTAATTAATAACTAAACACATTTTTACCTTAATTGATGTATTTAATTTTAAATGATTTGACAAATTATTATGGTAAAAATATAAGTGTAACATATTAAAAAATATAAATTATTGTTATTTAAAAACGGTAATCTATTTGGTCCAATTAACCTTAGATATTTTTTATAATTTCATTTCAAAATTTACCACATATACATGACGAGCAAGTGAGGGTTTTAAGTAAAAATTCTCAAAAGATTACAATGGTTTTATTTGTAAATTCAACATTAAAAAGTATCCAATGAAATAAATTATATTAAAGTATATATCATTAATCTATTCTGAACTTATCCCCAAATCTACCTAAAATTTGTAATTATTAATTATTTATATAAAAATATAGTTTTTTTAATGTCCTGTATTTTTAATTATTCGTCAAAAAATGAAACACATAATGAAAATACCAAAAAATTATTTATAATATCATTTTTACATTATGGAATCAAAAATAATGTCTATTTTGTAAAATAGAATTTATAAAAGTTTTAAAATTTATATCCAAAAAATTATGCCATTAAAAGGTGGAAAATGCCTTTAGAAAAATTCAACTTTTTATGTGTGAAATTGGATTTTCCTTTAATATAACTTTCAAATATATCGGTTGAATTATAATAAAAATTACTTAATTTATAATATATAAATTTTATTTATATAATCCATTAATTTAATTTATTATGATAAATAACTTTTGTCCCAAAAATATAGTTTTTTTTCAAAAAAACTTTTCCTTTTTATTCAATTGGTTTTAATATTAATATCTAATTAATTAGTGATCAATTATATAAATAATATATTTTCATAAGTTTTTTATCTCTATTTATAACCCCTAGTTGAACATCTAGGAGATAAGTTACATTTTAAATAATAATATTAATAGTATCTGGTAAAATATAGTCTTTTGTGTAACACATTGCATCAATGAAAGCCATTATTGCATGCAACACAAACTGAACATAGTGTAGCATGAAATGAAATATAAAGACATTTTTTGTTTTTCAAGTATACTATAAAATATAATTTTATTTTATTATCTTCTTATAATATTACAAAATGATGTTTTTTGTTATTTTATTGGTGGATTGAGCAGGACAAAATATAAAAATTAATGTGAAGGCATATATAGTGGTTTTATGAATGAGAAACTTAGTGGAATGACAGGTGTTTTGAAAACTATTGTGGTTTTTAATAACCATAAAACACAAGTTATAAATAAAAAAATTAACTAAGTTGAGTTTCCTAACTAATATTGAAATAGTTAAATAAATCATTATTTCTTTTAGGTGAGAAATATTATAAAGATGAAAATATTAAATTACCTATGTATCAAAAATGTATGATGAATCACCTTGAGAAATTTCTTAAAGAACAAGAATATTTTTTATTTAGTTTATAATGGTGTGAATAAACCAATAAAATTCAAATGTAAATTATGGTTTCAGTTAATTCCATAAATATGAATAAATTTCTTCCCAATGTATCAATTAAATCTTTTAAATTTGGGGAGTATGTGAATTATGAAAATCTATGCCCTCCGTGGATTTCTCATGAATTGGATCAGAAAAACCATGTAGATAATTGTTTAAAAATGCCTAAATATATTATTTATGAACAAGGGGAAACTTTATATGACCTATGAATGGTTAGAAGTATATCATGGACTCTGTTTTTATATTTGTTAATCATAATATTAAATTCATATTTTTTTAATGGAATGTAGTTTTAATAAATATGATAGAAAATCATACTTAATGGATTATAAGGAATTATCAATTATTAATATTTCAATATATCGGGATTCCTGAGTTATGATTTAGTGATATATTTGGGTTTTATATGGAGGAATTTAAAGGTGAATAATGATATTTTAAGAGAAGATTTACTGTTTTGAGGTATATGATTCCCATAGGTTAAATGTGAAAGATTATTTCAGAATAATTCTATTATATTATTGAAGATTTTTAACTTTTTTTTTTGAAATTTTAAGAAATATATTAAAATAGTATTACAAATGGGATAACCCGCAATCTATAAAATGACCCATTTCATCTAGCAAGTTTATGAAATTTGAACCCACAACCAAAGGCTAGAAAGGTTTCAGTGTCTACCACTAGCTTATGTTGTATCCTAATTAGAATGAAATCAATTTTTTTATTAAATGGATTTAAATATAATTATTTTGTTTCTTTTTGGATGATATTTTTTATCATATATATAATAATGGGGATGAAAAGGGATTTTGTGATTATGTGATTAATATTATTTTGGAATAAATTCAATATTTTGAAAAACAATCTGAATAAGGTTAACATAACCTTATATGATATTATATTTTGTTAAAATTATTTAATAAAATTTTGGAGTCATATGTTTTTGAATGTTGATTTATGGTGATTCGGGTTATTTAGGGAAATGATTATCATATTTTTCAGATTATTTAATTATTCCACATGTACTTTTTAATGAGAAATTAACAGTGATTAATGTTTTTTATGATAAATGATAAATTTATCATAGATGAGTATGTATTATGTTTTTTGGTTTTTTTAAATTTTGAGAATATTTATGGAAATTTTAAGGATAGTTATTTATCGAATTATCTTGTATAAAATTTGGGTATTACTATTGAATTTTGGAGATTAAAGTAGTTATTCATAATTTGAATGTTTAATATTTTTGGAAATTATCTTAGTTTTTGATGGCCATTTTATATTTATTAAATTTATAAAGACAAGAGGCATATATTTTTATAATTTTTTGGATAATCTGATTTGATAGAAGTTTATTTTAGTTAATTAGGCATAAAAAAATATCTTGAATACAAATTGATTGGAGAGAAACATTATTTATCCTGGATTTCCTTTAAATACTGAAATCCTAATTATCACGTACCTAGTTTATTTATAATTTTATTAGTATAGATTTTGAGGAATTCCATAATACTATGAAAAATATAATAAAAAATTATCCAAATAATTTCAATCTTATGAATCGATGGTCCTTTTAACACCTCTTTGGTTTTTTATTTAATTATCATTGAGTTTATCATCATCATTCACTTTCTTTAGTTCAATTATCCCTATCACTCTTCATAATTATTTATAAATTATGCTTTTTTAAAATTTCTATATTTTGACTTCCTACTAATGATGTTCTATTTATAAACCTATCATGTGTTATCCCATATAATCTTGTTACTTCCATTTCTCTCTTTTTAAGAAAAACTTTTATTATCCATTTTTATGTTGTGGATTTTAAAAAAAGTATTTTAAAATTTCAACATCTTATTGCTAACATCAAGTTAAAAAATACAAGGGTTCAGTTTTGGAAATGTTCGATAATTTCAAATCCATGATTTTAAAATAATGATTGTGATCAACAGTGAAAAAAATATGCAAAATCGATTGTAATCAAATCATCATATATTATTATTTAAATACGAAACATATAACCCATTTTTAAATTTATAGGTATGAATTAGATAATATAATTTTTGATATATATACAATTTTTTCAGTCAATAGTAATGTTTTTATTACTACTTTGGAAGTAAAAACTCATTTTTTAGTAAATCCATTTTATTCTCGAAAGATATATTTTCTTCATAAATTGGTTTTTATTTATTTTTGTGTAGTAATAATATAATTAATTTATAGAAATATCATAAATTTAATTTCATAAAATAAATATAATTTTTTGAAAAATAATATAAAAATTATAGTATTGTGAACATTTTAAATTAATCAGTAAATTTTTATTTTTCAATGAATAGTGAGAATTCTGATTTTATTAAAAACTGTATTTTATTTTCGGGTATTTAAAAATAAAAAAATATTTCAGATTACTTTTAAAATTTTATTAGTTACTTATTATTTAAAATAATTATTTTATGGTCTTTGAAATTAATTTAATACATTAACTTTTTATAAAAAAAATTTATATTTAAAAAAGGTACTTTTCTGAAAGAAGTATTTTTCTTCATGTTTTTTCAGATTTATTTAAAATAAAATTCTTATACCTATATGTTTTCAATTTTAAAAAACTGATTCCATATTTTGAATCATGAGCTGCATATTTAGTAAATAGGCCTGTTTTATTTTCAGTCGTTATGGTTAGAAATAAAAGTAATTTTTGTTATAATTGAAAGGGTCAATTGAGTAAACAAGGGTTAAACATACAATTATATGGACTACAAAATAACCCTAAAACTCCATAATTTTATTATGTGATTCAATTTATTCCAAACACATCCAAATATTCATTTATATAACCTTTTTTTTCAATTTTTATGAAATTATCACCTTTATAATATTTTTTTAAAGAAAAATAAAAAATTTCACTCTTTTTTTAATAAATATAATATGTCTGAAATTGGAATAATGAAAGGATATGTTAGGTTATAAATATTATTTTTAAATCTAAATAATTTATATTTATATTTATAATTTATTTTATTTTTTTAGTGAATAAATATTTAACTTAAATTCATACACAATATTGATGCAATAATTATTCAATTTATGGAAAAATAAAATAAATGATATTAAAAATATTAAAAGTAGAATAATTTGAAAAAATATATGTTACCCATGAATGTTTTAGTTAATAATAATATCGTATTTATGATTTAAAATATTTTATTCAAATTTAGTTTTTAATATAGATGTTATAAAATTAAAATTAAATGAATTGTTTTAAAATAATATTATTGATATTAAAAAAATATTAAATGATATAAAACACTAAAAATGATATATTCAGACATGATATTATTATATGGTGTAAAATATTAATCATTTTCCTTTTACGGGTGGTTTTTCAATTTCTCGTATCTATCATCATCCTATAGAATTGAAAAATCTTTTTGTCACATTAAGTGTGAAAAGGGTCAGTGGTTGGTCAAAACCAAATGATTTGGATAAATATTTGTTCCAAAAATTTTCAATTTATTTTTTTATGAAGTTTTTTATTAATAAAATAATCTTTATATATTATAATATTATCAATTTTGAGAAATTTTTACTTCAAAACAATTTATCATAATTTGATATTTTTAAAAATTAAAAAACTATCCCTCCCTTGTCTTATAAAAGTGCACCATATCTTCTCAATTAATAACACCTCAATAGAAATTTTACTGATGCAATACATTCCAAAGAAATATATTAATTTCCCTAAACTTTTTATTATGTTCCTATTTTAGGCATAATACAAACCATCATGATTTTATGTTTTTAAGAAAACAATATTTTCTGTATAAGTGGTATCATTCATAATTGACAGTTTTTGTTTTATTTATACTTCCATATACTTAAAATATTATTTATCCCTAAAGATATAATATCATAAATAGATCAAATTTAATTATATTTTAGAATTATTATTAAATTACCCATATCCTTCTCACACATCAATAAATTCGGAAAGGAATTCATCATTTGTGTGTACAACAGAACAACGCCTCCCAGACTGACGTAATTTATTTTCCATCACCACATATCACATCTTAATATAATGACATTATTAATTTTAATATGATATATTATTGAAAATTTAATCATATGAAAATCTAATATAAAATTTAATTTATTTTCATTCCATTGATAGAAAAATGATAACATCATTCATGTGTTTGTGTGGACCAACACCTCCACGAATTGATGTTATTCGTTTTTCATCACAAAATCTCATGTATGATATATATATATATATATAAGAAATAATTTGGTATTTATGATCTACAATATAATTATATAAATTTAAAATATTTTTACCTTTTTTAGATAATGGTTGTTTAAAAATCTACATTACTCATGTGTATTCATGACATACCTTCTCCAGGATTGTAATATAGTTCATTCTCCATCACTATCATTCCTTACTACTATTAAATGTATAATTGAAATATTAAAATTATAATTATTTCATGAATATCAATCTATATATTATTTAATAATGGATAATTTTAACATTTTCAACCAACCAAAGTCATCTTGAACATACGAACTGAATATCATCAAAACGTCTGATGTGAACATAATTTATTACGTAATTGCCTAAAATATGGTACTGGATAAAATAAACTTGACAGTAAACATAAAAAATATTTCATTATAAAGTTAATAATTTACATAACATTATTACTCATATTTTTCAGGATGGAACATGGAAATTCAGTCTCGATGTAAGGGGGTTTCTTTTAAAAGTACTCTATTAAAGTCTCTCATTACATATTTTCTCTCCCTTTCACATATTCTTAAAATAAATTATAGATTCATTTATATAGAAATATAATAATAATAATAGAATTTTTTTATGTTGTTTATATTGTTTTAAATGTTTTTTAAAAGAATATTTTTATGAAAGGAATTGGTGTTCATTAGAAAAAGTCAAAATAAATGTTTTATTTTATTGTTTATGGTGATAACAGCTCTTTCCCACTATTGTAACAGTTACTGGATTTTGAGATTCCATTATTAGATACTCTATTTTCATCAATAGAAAACCACCATTCCCTATGTTACAGATATTTTCAAATAGTGTTCTATAATAAAATGGATATTTCAATCTCTATAATTGTTTTCTTATGGGTGAAAAGGTTATTTTTTTAAATGTAGGATTTTTTGAGTTATGAATATTTTCCTGTTCCTAGACATTATTAATGATGATGGGTGGTTCCATTAGAAATTTCGGGAGGATTATCCCATTATATATATCTAATTAATTGGGTAAAGGGATGAAGTATACAGATTAGTTTTCTACAAAGAGATTATGGGTGTATACTACTATAGTTATTCCATGTATAACTATGATGGGTATTGAACATGTAATTTCTATGGTTACTCAATTAATAACCATGATTTTTATTCCATGTTTAACCATGAGGGTTACTACACATGTAAGAGAGAGATGAAAATGATTCAAAAAGTTACTTATATAATTTTTCAATGGATTCTATGTGTATTTACCATGCATTAGGATTTATAAAGGTAAGATGATGATCTTATGTTTAAAAAAATGCATGTGATAATTTTGGGGGTGAAAATTTTATTTAATATTTTAAATTATTTCAAATAAACCATAGTGAATTTTATTGTTCATTTATTATTTCTTAATAAAATTTTTACGAAAATATTTAGGGAGAGAATTTGATTTCATGGGTATAAAATTTTCATCTTGTACCCAATGTTTATTTTTAAAATTGTAATTATTATAAGTATTCATTGACTAACTATTTTTTATCCCTTTATGGGATTTGTGATCCCATTCCAAAATATAAAATGTGTTCATATGTTTTACGTATTTCTAAGGAAAATAATGAATTTAAGTTGGAATTCGTGATCATTTTTCATGAAAATAACTAGAATTTATTTTAAAGGTCTTATTTTATGGAAATAGTAGATACAAAATAGATGTTTCCATGTTGTAATATACGGGATTTTTATGTATTAATTATGAACTAACTCTATAATACTCTTAACCAACTAGATATTTTGTAATTTAATAAATTTAATTATAATTTAAAGTCACCATAATATGTGTTCTTTATGGAAAGGCTTTGACATATTCTATTATTACTATTTTGGATTTCAATAAATAAAGGGTATTCAAAATATTTTCCACCCGACATTTATGATGACAATATTGATGATTCATCAAGGAATAATTTAATGATGTTCATTTTAAAATATAAAATTTTTACAATGTTTCTGCTTCTCTTTTTTCAAAAATAAATAATGAAAAGGACTCATAACTTCATCTTTTATAAATATCACTAAAATGTTATCATTTATCATCTTCAATAGGAACACATCTTTTCAATTCCATTGTAATTTTTTTGTTATATTAACTCTATTTTTCTTGGTTTCTAAAACAAAATTCTTTTTCTCTAATATTTTAATGATTTACCTTTCAAAATAATTTCAAATGATCTAGGATATTTCTTACTTCAAAAAGTGATTTCTCTAAAAGATCTAAGATGTGTTTATCATCTATTCTATTTTCTGATGAAATATTTTAATTTTTAGTGTATATATTCATAAAATGTATGAATCCCACATCTTTTTATGGATGACCTGTAAAATATCCTTCTCCATTTGTGTAATGATCCATCACTACCTTTTTGATTACTAATAATAATTGGTGTATGACAATAATTTTTCATGTAGTGTATATATTATATGAACACCACATGTTTAATTTCATTTTATTAATGTTTGTTCACCTAGATTCCAAAAATCAAATTACTAGGTGATATTATTTTCCATACCATATTAAATTTATTTATATGGTGTAAATAACATATGTTATATTAATTTAAATCAATTTTATTTCAAATGAATGATACATTAATTCATTTAGATAAAAAAATTTAAGGGGATTATATTTCAATAATTATTTATTAATCTATGAATGACATATTTCTATGAATCTTTTTTATAGGTATATGAAACCAATTTTATTCCCATATTTTTTTATGATTTTTTTTAATGAATACCATTTTAATTACATGGGTTCTCTATGATGTGTTAAATGAAACTCATTTTGATTACATGTGTTATTTTTTCTATAAATTTTATAGATTATAATTTTTATGGTTATATAAAAACCATTTTCATTCAATGGTTTCTTTATGATGTTATAAGTGAAATATTTTTGAATGGTACTCGTATATAAAAATAATGATGACTGGGGTCTTATATCTCCCGCCAATGCATTGGATAAAATTCAATATCTCACAAGATAATTTTTTCTTGATTACCTTTTTGTGTTATATGTGTATCCATTGATTGTATGTCTCGTGAAATTAATTTTTCCCATGATAATGTTTTTTCTAATATGAAATATGTTTCATTGTTTTATAATTACTCACATTACTATGTTTTCTTACCATCACTAGCGGAACAAGAGGCTTTAATATCAAGATATTAAAACATTTTTTAATAAATTTATGTTAATAATTATTGTTCTTAATGATTAGCTTAATTTTTAATTATAAATAACATTCAAAATCATGTATGTTATCTTTTAATATCGGGTTTCAATAAAAAATGATGTAAAAATAATTTCAAATAATTTTTAGTGATGGTTTTTTATAAAAACCACCAATAAGAACTAAATTATTAAAAATATTTAACATCTGTTTAAGTAATAACACGTGTTTAAAACCTTTTAAAAAAACTATACTGATAGTTGAACCATTATTTTTATTTATCTTTAACCCCTATCTCTCATGTGATTATATACACATGATGGCTTCTATATCATTTAATACCTTCAATACCCTCTAGAAATATATATTTCATTTAGATTTGATCTTCTTTATTTTCTCTAAATCTTCATTCAATTGATTCACTATGGAATCTCAATTAACGATGGAACTAATGACTTTGAGGTCCTCAAACACCTCTTATTATATATTTATGTCATTTTTACTTTTCTATTAACTCTATTTCTCTTTAATCATTCATTATTTACACTTATTCAATGATCCTTGATCTATTACGGTCAAACTTCAACCACTCTTTGAGGTTTTTTTTAGTTTTTTACTTCTTTTTTCACTAATTTTTCATTAATATTATAAAATGATCTCTATTTCCACATGTTTTGATTGAGTATTTTGGAATTTGGGAGGATTTTGCCTTTATCAATCTCAAAAAGATGCAAGTTTCTTTATTTTTTTATATAAATTATTTTTTATTATTTTTTATCCTAATTTTTTGCAATTTATTAAATATTTTAATGTTTTACTATTTTTTCTAAAATATCAACCAAAAATAATGTTACAAACACATGTTTGAAAATGATGATAGTAAATGATATCATGAAATATCAATTTATATTTGAAAATACAAATAATTATTAAATGAGAAACATAATAAATAACACACCAAGGATTTATGATTTCTAAAAAATTTCAATTAATCTAGTGGGGTGGTGTAGAATTTCATCCATTAATATTTGGCCATTTATTCATCATTTTGATTAATTTTGTGTTGAATTATTATGTCCATGAACATCTTGAAAAATTCATTACACATTTTTTAATACTATTCATATAACATGAGTTTGATTATTGTTGATTCAAGAGTTTAAATGAAGAAAATAACTCAACTAAGATGAATTTATTTTTGATTAAGTGTATATGATTTTAAATCAAAGGATGTTTAATTTTCATATTCAAACACGATTTCTATAGTAAATGAAAAAATATATTCAATTGATTTCATATCAAGTGATATATAAAAATAGATTATACCTGATATTTATTTGATTCACTATGTTCCTAATTTTTTTTAAATGATAATGTTGATATTTGGATTTGTATGTTTTATCCCAAAACATGTCAAATGTAGGAGGAGGTGATTTGTTAAAAAGTTGGTAGATATGCAATTTTCATTTGACCTAATTTTATTCTATTATGAGTGATGTTAGTTTTTGAATATTAATTTAAAATGATTACTATAAAACTATAAATTTATATATATATATATATATGATTCTATTTTCAACTACTGTTTATGATAAAAAAAAATTATAATTATTATTTTATGATATTTCCCATACTTTTTTGAATAAATGTTAAAGTTTAAATGTTTCTAAAATTTTTCTTATGATTTTTCTTATAATTAATATGAAAATTATTTTATGAAATTTCTATATAATTTATTGTAACATATATTTTATATTTTTATTTTATTTTTTCAAAATTTATGATCAATTTTGTGTAATTGTTTCTATGTTATTTTCATATGTTTACTTATTTGTTACGATAATTATTTTTTATTATTATTTTTTGTTATGAAATATTTGTTATGATAATTGTATTTTAGTTATCATATTTTTTTTGTTTTATAAATTATAAATAATTTTAATATCTAATTTTATATATTTTAAAATGGTTATATGTTCTATTATATTCCCCTTTTATATTGTGATATTAGGTTTTTATTGGTTCATAATTGGTTAAATTTATAAAGAACCACTCATGAATATAAAAACAGAGTTAATAATTTCATGTAATTTTTTAAAAGAAGTCATCAAAAAAAGATTTGATTTTATGTCTATACATGAAGTGTTTGAATATGAGAAAGTTAAATTCCATGGAAATCAAGGATATTCCCTTTTTTTATATATAATTCAACACATTAGATCTTGAATGGTGATCAAATAGGAAATTCAACAACTAATTTTGATGAAAATATTCAGAATGAGATAGATGGTCATATTAATGAATTAATTTGTAATGTAGATATTCAATCCATATAAAAAACTACTGTTATTGAATGATTGAATACAAATTCTGAGAGACAATTATTCCTAATTTAAATTAATATATGGTGTTATCTATTGTTATGAGATTATTTCACTTGTAATATGAAATTATTTGAGCGGTAAAAGTTTTTTCAATTTGTTAAGACTTTTAGAAGAGCTACTTTTAAAAGAAAACAAGATTCTAGATTCCAATAATGAGTAAGGGATAATATTATGAATTGATGGGATTTGTGTATAAAAAGATACATTTTCCCCCATTATTTTATGTTGTTTATGAAGGAATATAAATCTTCATAAAAATATCTTAAAAGTGAGACATCATGCATTAAGGTTGATGAAACTCAAACTCTAATTCATTCTCTGGTGCTGACATCTAACATCCAGAAAAATTAATTTTGTATTGTCTAGTAATTTCATAGAATAATTCAAATAATTCATCTTTGGATCATTCTAATGTACTAGAATCAAACCACCTTATAATGAAAATTTGTACCATCTTATAATTTCTCATTTTAAACAAATATTTTAAAATTGATGTAATAAAAAAAGTCTAATATGAAATACAGATGAGTGCATCTCAGATAGTAACTTACATCACCCTTATAATTCTCCATAGTGGAAGAGATTTGATAAAATAAATCTGGATTCTGAAACTTAAGATAGAAATCTCAGAATGCGAATGTACACATATAGAATGAGTCCATATCTGATCCTAAGTATCCAATATGGTTCATAGATTGTTTTATTTATATTTTTCAACTTTTCCACACATATATGTATAAAGAAAATATATGTTATGATATTCATGATGATTTATATACCTAAATAGTCTGAAAATGATATTTATATCTATCTTTCACAATTTATTGATGATTTGAGACTATTATAGGAGACATGTGTTATAAATGCTGATGCATACAAGGAAGATGATTTGTTTTATGATATAACAATTTTTACTATAAAATAATTTCTTTTATATGGAAACTTATCTAGATATAGTGTCATGAGACATAAAGATGTCCATATTGTGAAGAATAGAATTTATATTATCAATTACAGATTTGAAGGAATAATGTGTACATGGGACACCTACGATTTATGTGAATTGATCATCCTTACAAAAGATTTTAAAAATAATTTAATGATTTATAAGAATATAATATTCTACCACAACCATTTACGGTTTATGAATATTATAAAAGGGTGAAAAATATTGATTTCTCATTTGGAATTAATGTTTTTTTTGGTCATGAAAAAAATATCTGGAATTAAAATTTAAACCTTTTTGAACTACCTTATTGAGAATTTTTTGAGTTAAAACATAACATTGACACAATTAATGTTGAGAAAAAACATCTTAAAAATTTATTGGAATATTTTTTATATAAAAGGAAAGAAAAAAATATGGATTGTATGCTATCTTGGACATGATATCGATGGTAATATATTTGTTGTAAGCTCCCACTATAAAAGAAAACTAAACAAATTTTCCTACATCATGTCACACATTAGGAAATTGTGAGAATGTGGATTTTTATTAGTGTTTAAATAGTATTATAGTACCTAGTCATTATTCTTCAAATGTGAATAATCTGGTTTCATTGAATAACTATAAATTAATATGTACGAAATATAATTGATGTCATGTATTGATGCAAAAACTATTACTGGTTGCACTATGTAGTATTTTCTCAACACCTGTAAGTATTAATATCAACAGGTTATGAAATTTTTTAAATCTATTTATAGAAATTCATTGATCCAAATTTATTGGATATGATGGAGAATGAATTTACTCTTATATACATTCAATAAGAAATATATTTCCCACCAATGTTTTTTGATATAATGGTTCATTTGGTGATTCATCTTCTGTATGAGATAAAAATATGGGAGCCTATTTATTTATGTTCGATGTATCTTTTTGAAATATATATGAAAATTTTAAAAGGATATGTTAAAAATACTCATTGACTAGAGGTCTATATTATTAAAAAATATGTATCTAAAGAGATAATTTAGTTCTATAATAATTATTTGTATGAAATGGCTCAAATTTATTTTCCTATATCTCATCATATGACTATTGATAATGAAGGTAGAGGGATTCGATGCTTAAAGGTAATGTTCATTCCTATTGATGAAGTGATATAGGCACATTTATACATTTTGAACAAAAAATATGAGATTTAACCATATATATAATAACATAATAATAAATGAATGGCTCGATGTATTAAAATAAATGAAAAGTTTTTTAAAATTAAGCATAAAAACACATTGGTTTAATGGTTTAAAGAGAAATCCATCATGGATATATCTACATTAGTGACATTGAAGTGGTTGGTAGGGGGACTATCTCTTAATGTGATCATATGGTTTGGTTTTTATATTAATGGTTACACGATTTACAAAAAAACATAGGAAAAAATAGTACCATTCAAAATAGTGGGGTAGTGGTCATCAGTGAAGCACTGCATTTTTCAAGTGAAATAGAGAAAACCATAATTATTTCATCAATATTAAATTTTTGAGTTCTTGAGGACTTATTAAAAATGTATTATACTAACTTTCATGTCATATTATTTTTGTGTAACTAGATTGATAGTAATTGTGGTGTAAAACATGATCATTATGGGTTCACAGTAGTCAACATGAACATATTTAATTTCAAAGAAGAACCATTTATCACGGAAACACATGCAAATAAAATATTTTATGTCATTGATTCATCAAATGATCAATGGTTATCATTTTTCAAGGGAAAAGAATTCATTTGGGTGTTGATAATGACGATTATGTAACAGATTTATAAGAGAATTATTAGTCTAATATGATATTTTTTGATGATAATAATCACTATAATGCAGACATGGTCCTTGATACATGAAATGATCATGCTGAAGGGATATGGGAAAACAATAATGTAGTATCATATTTATTCAGGTATGTTATTATATTATAATAATGTTTTGAAATTTAAATGTTTGAACTATATTTTTTTAAATTATTGGATTTTTAAATATATTTATTTAACTATTTATATGATTTTATGTTAAATTTAATATTCAATAGTTAAGTCTAAATAATATTTTTATATTAAATCTAGATGTATATCATTATAATTTTTTAAAATTTACACATATAAAAATATTATTTTGGGACAATTATATTTAAATTTTTACATGTTTCTATCATTTTAGATTTAATGATTCTATATAATAGTTTAACATGCATATTTTTTTGTTAAGAAACTTGACATCATTTTTTATGAATATTACAAATGTGTGATACAATTTTATTAATTAAATATTTTTGTAATTGTTGTTTTCAAGTATTCACCTCTATAATAATATGTAGGTATATATAATTTCATTACATCTACCTATTAAAATTAAAAAAACATAGGTAGTGGGAAATTTATCAAGGTATATGTTTTTCATCATATTATTTAATATTCAGTAATATAATTATTTATTATAAGAATACTATTAATTTATTAAAAAATTGTAAGACTACTCATGTTCTACCTACTGATAAATATCACATAGAGGAGTCTTCCCTTTCTACATAAAAATTAATTTCTAGATTTAGTAATGGTGGAATTAAATTTTTACCAAAACATTCACATGAATGCGGAGATTAGAAAATAAATATTTAATTTAATCATAAGAATAACCCATGTGGTCTAAAATGAAATGCAGTTTACCAATTATATTGTTATGTTAAGCTATTCCAGCATTATCATTTTATATCCTATTTAGATGTCTGTAGAACAAATGGATAAAGATAAGTTGTCACAGTCCATCATGGTACACTATCTATATTGATTTATTTTTATCTAATTTTCCATTTTAAATATTTTAAATGACTAATACTTAATTTATTACATTACAAATGGAATTCTATTTTCATAAAATGAAATAAATTAGTAAAAGATTTATATCTTTAGGTGAGGTTTGATAGAGGGAATTTAAAACAAATTTGACCGAAAAAAATGTTTTTGGTAATTTATAGAATGAAAACACAGGCCTCAACTATGAGATTGTAGATGCTGATACATTGAACAAAATTTTCACCAGCCCACATGATCAAGAATTTATGGTATTATAATTACGTACTTTTATAAAATTAATTGTATATTACATGATAAAATATTAGTTTATTTATATATATAAAACTTTTATGAGATCACATTAGGTGATCCAATTATAGAATGTATACTCTCATACTTTATCACATATAGGGTATCATTAATTGGGGGAGAAAATGATTGTAGAAAATTTTGATGCATTAGATCTTAATCTAGCTATTGTTTTGAAGAGTCCATATGGGTCCTCTATATCTACCCATATAGCAGGAAAAACAAAAAATATTGATAAGAAAAAAATGAAAATAATCATAGAGAACATCCTAAGGAATTAGCTCACAAAAATGTAAGAAATTAATTTTCATATTTCATAAAGATTATCATTTTCAATCTTAACATCACTAATATACAATTTTAATTTCATTTCTGGATTAAATTAAGTAGAAATATATGAAAGGGACTTTTATACCTCAGTGTAGGGTGGATATCCAAGATAATTCTTTAGGAAAGCCAGAGCATCCCATCCATATAAGAGGATATGTGGTGGGGGTTACTATTAGGAATGTTTTTGGTCCTCAATTTTAAAACTAAAAAGATCTATAAATATGTTACTTAAAAGATGAGTTGAATGAAATAAAATTTTCTATGAATTATAATATTCAATCTGTTGTGTTGGGTATGTTTGTACAATTGACGAGATAATCACATCCTATGTAGCCTGTTGTGCATCCCCAGCCAACCCGGCCTGGCCAGACTACCTACTCAGATCCTCCACCTCCACATTAGAACCTAGACAGATACTGTCCGTTTTATGCTGGAGATCTCCTTGTATATATTATAGAATCTAGAGTAAAGCATATTTTTTTGGTATTCTATAATCCACTGACCTATTCATTTAGGTTAGGTTATAATATCAGTACATGATATTATTCATCCAAAAATTCTACTACTTTTTCCTACCAAGGAGGTTACTAGAGTTAGATATTATACAGGTCATGTCTTACTTTAGATGTCTATAATTATACATTATATAACCTACAAGGTATTCTTTTTCTAAATATTATTTATATTTTATTAAAATTACTTATAAATTTTTTTAACAATAAATTTATATAGAAGAATCTAATATCCAAATAATTAGTATAAAGGATAAAAAATGATTGGGATCTATGAAATTTATATACCTCTTATATTTATGATGGACTATAAATATTATCAATGGATTATTCTTCCGTGAACAATATTTATGAGTTTCATTTGAAAGTTGATATAAATGGAATACACTATCCATTAAAAATATTTATAAAATATATCAATGAACTTGTTATTTTTTATGAGCTCCATTTTCCAGTGTTTCCATTGATTTCAAAATATGTAAATTTATATATCAATTTTTTCATTAAATAATGATTATTTCAAATGAATTTCTGTATTACTTATTTAAGTTGGTATCTATGCATGCTTCTTCTTAAAAATTATTCAACTAGTGTTTATGTACCCTTATATCAAAAATTCATTTCAATGATTATGAAATATCTGAAAACTCTTGTTATAGTTACATATATATTTAACAGATTATAATATATAAAGATTGGGTATTGGTTCCTTCTATTTATTGATAGGTAAGAAAACCAATATGATTATGTAGTAATAATAATTATGATTTTATTAATTGTGAGATTTTTATATTTTATAAGACATTGGATGTTAGGTGTATTCCTTCCAAAAGAATTAAAATATTAATTTCGTTCATTTATTATGTGCGATTAGTAAAACAATCGCTTCTTTTTTAAAATAATGTTTTATTATTTTTTATTATTTTTTATTTATTTTTTATTTTTTATTTTATATAGTTCTTCTATTATTTGATATATACAAAAATGATGGTCATGGAAAAAATTTTATTTTATGAAACACATTTTCTTTTTATGGAATCATTATGATGTGAAATATAAATTATTTTCAAGTGTAACTCTTAATTATGGATGACGATAAGTGGGGACCTATATCACCCTATAATGTGATAGTTTTTTTAATTGTTTGGGCCAAATCATCATTTATTATTAAAGAAAAGAAAATACCTCTTTAACTGGGTGGAGGGGGACCCATTACATATCTTGAAGGCTTAGTGGGAATTTCTCCCATTACCTGGCCCGTAGGCCCTTTTTTTATCCCAAGGCCCATTCTGAAATATAATTTGTTAGTTAAATTTTTATATCTAATGAGAAAATGTATTACTACATACCATTTATGATAGTCATTAAAGTGGAAACTGATGGTGTCTCTCATGAAAATAATGATCCTTATACTAATTATGTTAATAAAGATTAACAATGATTCACATATTGAAATTCATTCTCATGACTATGTCAGGTTCACATGGATCATGTTTAATGAATCACACTTTTGATTCCTGTGATATTTTACATCAATAATTTTTTAATGATTTATAACATATTTTTTGTTGTGTTTTATTTTCTTATATATATTGTGTATAAATATACTCTCATATTTTGATAAATATAAAATATTTGATTGTTATTGCTTTTTTTCAACCATAATGATAATTTCACCTCATCCTTATCTTATTATATTATTTCACTAGGGAATAAATCAAACTAATATTTAAGATCTTTTTGTATGGGTATCATATGAGAGGAATGTGTTGGATATATTAATGACTTGTTTTGGATTAATTGGTTTATCTTATATTTTAAGGATGTATATACATTAATAGAAAATTTACTGGATTTTTATGGTTAGTTTTTTTTTCATGTTTTATGAATATCTTATCCAAAATTGACTTTAGAATGTGTTGTAATAAAATATTTTATTTATATATTGTAATTAAAGGAATATTTTGTTCATAATATCATAATAAATTTATTTTAATGATGATATATGTTGTGGAATAATATAGAATCTATATGTTTGGTAAATTAGTGATTGCGAGGCTTCTATGAAATTAAATCCCATTATGGATACATGATAATCAATGTAGCCATGGAAAAAATTCTCCAAGGGTAAATAACCCTAAAAAGGTATAATTTTGTGTCAACAAAATCTTTACTCGATGCATGCAGAGTTGGAAAAATACTACACACCTAGATTGACACTTTATTGGTGATATGATTTGGTTAATTAATTTCAATTGAAAAACCATTATGAAGGATTTAAGAATATAAATATTGTTTGGCTAGGGAACCTAAAATAAAAAAATAGCATGCATAATCTATGATAAAGATAGAGTATTATAGAATAAACCATGTGTAACATAACTGAAATAATAGTTTCATAAATTCAAATGAATGTTTTAAATGAGAATACATCATTGGATTAAGATTTCATATAAATATTATCAATTATAGTGATTTTATTTGATATTATTACAATCATTTTGATTTAGATATTTTTTCATAAACACGATATTGAGATATATTTTCTGAAAATAATGCCCCCAAAAACTCATAAGACAAATATATATGTATATTTAGAAGAAAAGGTCTAGTTTCTTCATATTTTTTATATCAGCATGGAAATAATATTCAACCTAGTATTTTCTCATTTAATAAGGAATTCATCTCTTTGGAATATATATCCTCAGTTACATTCATCATTTAGAAACAATTTTGTAAGGGAATAAGTTTTTTTATATTGGGAAACATTAATCCCTAATTGTTTTGAAAGAATATTATTTAAATAAACTATATTATTATAATTATAAAAATTAGAGTCTATAATTTAAAATAAAATAAAATATATCCTAAAAAAAAGTCATACAAGATTGAAATTAATCAAAAAACCTTTATTCATTTATAGTAAAACATTGCAATAAAATTACAAGAAGCTATGTTTCAAAAAAAAATTTGTTAATTTACCCCTTAGGGTTATTATATCTATTATAATTTCATAAATTAAAATGGAAATGTAAGTATAAATGAATAAAAAAATCAACACTTGGTGATATCATGGACCATATTCACCATTGAAGAAGAAGAAGAGTTAATGAATTCTAGTAATGAATATGGTCATCCAGATGAAAAGATATTGTGAGATAAAAAATGGTATGTATAGATGTAAAAAGTGAGATTTAAAAATTGTGAATAAAATGAATGATTTGTGTATTCCTAAGTATAAGAAAAACTATATCTGTTAAAAATATTATATTTCGTAATATGGTTATTAGAAATGTGGTCATAGAATATACATGTCTCCAATAGGTCTATAGATTATGTGTAACAATTTTAGTAAATTTAAAATAATATAATTCACAGATAATAAATAATTAAAAAAATTATACAAAAAATTATCAATATATATTAATTTATTTGGTCTATAGTTTTTAGAAATTATTTTGTAAATATGAATGTTAAAAATTATTAAATCCAAATACATATATTAATATCAATATATTAGTAAAATTATATTTTAGTATTGAAATAAATAATTTTTAATAAATTATTTAATGATTATTTAATATAAATGTTATATTTTTCAAAGAACTATTTTGTAAATGTATTTTATATTTTATAATATTAATTTAAAATGACCACATAAATTTTTTTATAAAATATGAACTAATATATTAGCACTCATTAAATTAGATATTTATATGAAATAATGATAATAACACTTAAAAATATCATTTTCAATATTAATAGTTTTTTACTTTATTTTGTGTTTCTTTCATTTTTTAAAGAATATATCATATAAAATTTAAAATTTATTAAAAGAACTCCATTTTTATATTATGTGTCCAAAATTTTTGGAAGGATATTTTTTTTTTCTGAAAAACTGTTTTTTAATTCAATTCAGAGAAATACCATTTCCCCTAGTACCAATGATTTTATGACATTAATAGGATATATTATCATCATAAATATTTATGACTCACATTTACAATAAAAAATTTATTTAATATATAATATTATACATTTAAATTTTTATGTTTATTTTTTCAATGCTGCAATTAACATATACAGGTGATGAAATATGTTAATCCAATAAAAACTATTTTTTATTTATCAATGAAATATTTACATTGTGAAATTCAGTTTTCAAATTTATTTAATGCCACATAACTATAAGTTGTTATATGTTAATTAAAATAATTTCATATAACTCAACATTATTAATAATTTTTCTAGCTCATAATTTTTAAATATAATAATACACATTTTCCCAAAATGGTTTAATGCATTATATGCGTTGATATTAAAATTAATTTTTACTACCAATATAATTTTTAATTTAAAATTATTGTTTAGTTATAATGTAAATTTTATGTGATATGCTGCAATAAATTTCTTGCCATTATATGTAAATTACTTAGGTAAAAATGAGTTAGAACTATAAAAACCCAAAATTTTTAAACTTAAGATCTAATGGTAAATTATATAAAAACATGTTAAACACATTTTAAATATTAAAGGTTGAGAATTTATAGATCATACCACCTACCCCTATCTATTATTTTCAATTATTGGATCTAATTTGGGCTTCAATATTTTCTTTATGTACTATATTATTATAAAATTTCCACTCTCTATACTTATAAAAGAATTCAATAATATCCAACATCAAACCACACCCCTTGACTCTAAGATTGACATAAAATATTAAAAAATAACACCATTCAACAATTATATAAGAACAAGTGTTTCTGGTTATCTCCAAATACCACCTCCAAAAACATTAATACTTTTCCTAATTTAGATCCTCTTATGTGTAAGGTAATATTCTCCATCAATCTTCGTTAATTTATTTTCAACACTTTGAACTTTAATATCCTCCAAATCTAATATACGAATATTTATATAAATATGTAAATATCATAAATATATAAAAATTTTATTATATTAATTGGATATTCATTTTACACCTTTCTATAAACCAATAGAAAATGGATAACATTACTTCTCTTACGTGCGGACTTCCACCTCAATGATCTTTTTTATCAATTTTTCATTTCGTCATTTCATAGTTGGTTAAAAAATAGTATTTAATTAGTTGATATGTTATTTAGAACATTTTATTATTTCTAATATTATATATCATTCACTATTTTCTTCTCTTTCTATGTAATCAAACGCATCACCAGTGTGTACATGTGGACAACCATATCTACAAAAGTGACCTATTTAAATTTTAATTTTCATATTGTTTTTTATTAAATATAAAAATAAAATATAATATGACTAAAAACATTTAGAAAAATATAAAATATATCATTATGAGTTTTTAATAATTATATTGCACTAGAAGTCCCACATTTTTAACCACACTCACCTATAAATTATAGTTTGTTATTGTTTGGGTATGTTTGACTACATACTAGAATAATTTTATACCTTCATTCATAGTGGACTATTGTAATATATATAATAATTCTTATTTAAATTAATTGTAAAATAATAATTTTAATTTTCTTGGTATTAATATTAAACATTTTATTAATATATCATCGGTTTGGATTGATACAAAATTCCCAACACAAGATAATCACCAATTTTGTCATCAATAAGAATAACAAAAATACCTATAAAAATAAATTATAAAATTATAAATTATTATAAAACATATTTTCTAGAAACTATTATTCTATCTGAATGATTCACATCATTACTTTTAACTATAATTGACACTCCCAATAGAATTATAGTACCCAATAAGGAATATAATATTACAACATAATACTATGAAAATAAAATGAATCTAACTGATATATTTTAAAAAAAATGATTATAAATGAATTTATGTAAATATGATATGTATGAAGAGTGTTTTAAAATAAATGGTTGTATAATTATATTTTTATACAATTGGTTAGGTTATGTCTGGATATGCGATATTAAATGTAAGGGTTTCGACATCTCAAATTTTCATCATTCTGATATTAATTTTATTCACCACTTGTCCCATGTTTGTTATGTAAATATTTCTATAAGATGGATTTATATCATAATATTCATGAAATTTTTTAAATTATATGATCCATATCATGTTCTACCTTTATGGGTTTTTTATTTGAATGATAACGATGACTTAAGTTATTTTTTTAGTCAAATTTTAATCCACATGCTCCTTAAGCTATCATTCAAGAACATTATATTCTAGATCACCTTATTTTTTTCAATATAAATTAGTGTAAATCTTCTTTCATATATTCATATAATAAAAATATTTTAAGAAAAAAATAATTTGTGGGTGGATTTAATCTAAAAATTTGTGTTATTATTATGATTATTACTCACGCTTTCTAATAGATTTTTCTCTTCCATGTATTTTTTTCACTTCCCACCCATGTTCTCCTTTTTAATTTTTGAAACCAAATAAATTTTATCTCCTATGGACCTCATATTTTTCTTTACCCATTTTCAAAATAATTTTTTATTATTTATTTTAATGATGTGAGTTTCAACAGTGGTATATAAAAATTCAAAAATAGAATTTTATTTAGGGACATATTTTCTATTATTCTAAAAGTTTATTGATATAAGTAATATTTATCTTTGTGGTCCTATTATTGGTATTTAGTTTAATGTTATATTTTAATAATTTTAGTCTTAAAATCATTAAAAATTATATATGTGACTCAAAAATCAAACCTTTTTTTATTATGTTATGAAATAATTTATAATAAATATTTTTGTTGCTTTTATTTTAATTTTCCACTCAATAAAAATATTATTCCTTAAATATTTTTTCTATTTTAATATTTCATTATTTAAAAATTCGAATTTTATTCCAATTAATTTCCTTTATTAATGTGTTATGTTTCATTTCATTGATTGATAGATGATCACATAGAATACCATATGATGATAGATTAGGGTATTTATTGACTAAAGAGAAAACCCTTAATCTATATGATATAAATACCATATATATCATAATTAAAATTTAAGGTTATTTACTAAGAATGTATTCAGATATCATTAGATACCTTCTCAATTGGTTTTTCCTATTATAGTTATCAGTGAATTTACGAATGTTCCCTTATGTCATTTCATTTTAAAATGATATTAAAACTATTTTTATATCCCTAGGTATTTAGTATATAATGATTGAAACCATGAGGGACACATATGTTTTACATTAATTTTGTAGTGAGTTGTCATGGAATTATATAGATCTCTAATGAATTGATTAATTTTTCTTCTCATGATATACCATGTATGGTGAATGAGTAGTCATCATTCCACATTATGTTATATTTTCTTTGAAGATAGATCTAGATTAAACTATTGATGCCATTAGTTATTTTCTTGGTGAATATTTATCATTCAATGAACATATGATATCATTTCCCCATGACATGTTTCCATGCATATCACACACTCTTATTCCATGATACATATTTTTTTTATTTTTTATTAGAATTTCTAATAAAATCACTCATGGCTAAATTTTATTATTTCATGTTACTTTTAATAAGATAATTCACCATTACCCATGTTTTCATAGATGACTATGTCAACCCACTAATGAAATTTTGTTGATTTTACTATGAATTTTCTCTGAGACCTTTTTTATGATTTTATTTCCTAGGATACAAATATGATTATAAGATATGATAGGTGTATAAGGGAGTTTAGTGTCATTCATTTTTTAGAAATGATTACAACTATATAAAATGAGTTTCTCATATATCCATTTATCATAGATATTATGACTTATATTCATAGGATTTTGAGATTGATGGGTGCTATATTGTTTGCGATATGAATATTATGCGAAATATATGTATATTTATCTTTGGCCATAAAATATATATCAAGACAAGATTTTATGAGTGTATTATTAAAACCTTGACTGGAAGAATGGTTTTTTGGATCCTCATTTTTCTTTTAACACATAAACTCTATCTCCTCCAATATGTGATAAGAACTCTCTTACTCCCTCATTCCATGATTTAAAGTAGTTTTTTTCAAGGATCCATCACCAAATCACTTGAATAATTATTATTTTCTCTTACTTGGTTCATTTATCTCTTGTATTATGGTTCATTTTCACCTCTGTGGTCATAGTGACCTAGAGTGTAGGTTATAGAATTATAATTAACGGGTATTTAAATTATATTTTCAAAAAATTACCCTTTAAAATTTATCTTCCCTTATATGGTGCATTGTCATAGTGGGTTAGTGGTTTATATTGATAAAGATCGGTTGTTTCATAAGTAATTATTGTTTTCTGTTCTTTAATTACATGGATTTTTTAAATATGGTTTAAATTTATTTAATATAAGATTCATGATCCTTAAAAACCAATATATATTTTATTTGTGATTTTAAACTTATTTTCATTTAGAATGGTTGTTTAAGTTGGATGATAAGGTCAGAGATTATGGTCTTAGTGTGTTGTGTTTGATAAAATTCCATGTTGAAATAAAAATAAGTTTAACTAATGAAAAAGAACTCACTTATATGGATACTGCACATTGGGTACTTAGAATATGGGCATGAAAAATTAAAAATGAACAACATAGAATGACATTACATACCTAGAAGTGTATTCATGATTAAATATTAACTAAAAATTATGATGATATGTATCGAGAGTTAGTTGTTGAGGTGATTTCATTATTACTAAGACCATTGATCACTCAACACATTGGTGTCATAATGTTAAAATAAAATTATTCAATCAATAATTAGTGTGAAATATACGATTCCCCATACCTTAGATACCTTATGTATTTCTATTCAATATTTTTCAATTTTTTGTCATTCATGGATGTCGAATTATATTTTTTTATTTTCCCCTGGGCAATTCATCAAAAAATATAATACTCATAGTTTTATATGGTTTAATTCAGAACAAGTATTCATGGATTTTTTGAACACTGATTTATTTTGATAAACTTTTTGTTGTCTTGGAGGGCTAGTTGTTCTCACAACCTAAATGAACCCAATGGGTTAATGAACTTATTGTTTTTATAGATATATGTCAAGGAAAAGTGATATTAAATGGTTATAGTTACTCCTACTAGTGAAGTATGGTTGGTGTTTTGGTGACTTGTTAGAAAACATACCTCATATAATATATTGATAACTATAATTACATGATTTTTTCCCAGTTTTACTATCACTTTTTTATATAATTGATATTCATTGCCACCACTTCTAATTTTCTATATGTGTATGGTGACCCTTATATTTAATTATGATATGGATGTTTCTTTTTTGTCATTATTTATAATATAACTATATAATTTCGATTATATTGTTATTTATTTTTAATGTTTACATAATGTTTGAGTTTCATTCCATTTTGAGCTTGAATTTCTCTAGTAGGGAGTATTCATTTAGGGTTCTTGGTTCTAATACATTCAATAGATTTATTGGGAAAACAATTCTCTATAGTGATTCTTGATAGCGAGTTAATTGTTTACAGTATCAGTGTATAGGGAAAGACATTAGGGCCTTTCATTTGATCTTCTTAGATGATCGGTTTAGGGAAGGACTATGTTTTTTAATGATGAAATAGTATTAGAGACCATGTTTTTGTTTATTATGTTTTTTGGTTCTTAGAAGGTATGTGATAGGATCATCTAGAATTCAGGGATATTTTTTTATTGTGTTTCTAGACAACACTCAATCAAGTTATCCTTGAGATTCTATACTATGTTTAAAATGTGTCTTGGTTATTTTTATTAATTATACAGATTATTTATCAAAATTAAAAGGATTTGTGGACTCCCTTTTAGTGTGTGGTTAGGAAAAATAGTTAGGGAACAAGGGTTTCAGACTAAGAAACCAGACCATGTAGCCATATTATAGGGTTTCCAATGCATGAAATGCATTTTTCATATGGCCTACCAAAATATATAGAAAAATATTTCATGGAATGATCTTTTATATTTTATGTTATTTCATTTTCTATATATCTTTTTTTAATTATTAGTGTTTTTTAATTAATACTTATAATTTCATTTGGGATTTAATACCAGATTGTGATGGTTTTATTTTTTGTAATCTAGTTGTATGAACTGATATGTTCCCTAGAATGTATCTATATACACTATCTAGTGGGCATTGAATAAATTTTTTCATGATGAAATCTCGTAGTGGATGTGAATATGGTTGTAGCTGTAGTGAAAATGGATCATGTTATAGAAAAATGAGTGGAAATTGACTTAACCCTATATTGAAAAGATGTTTTAGGATAGAGTGGATACAGGTGCTGGGAATTGGGATTTCATAATCCCAATCCACCACTATTTGGAGGAGATAATGATCTATATGTGGCGTATTATTGGATACGGATGACCAACAGGAACATTGAATTTATTTTGATTCTAATTGTTATAATTTTGATGTGTGATTCTATTATACTAGATGTATCATTTAAATGTGTTTGGATATAGTTTTTCATTCTAGGTAACATTATAACATGAAGTAGATGTATTTCTATGTAATCATCACTCTATAGTTAAAACCTAAATCCATTAATCTCCCGAAATCATATGATTTTTTTCTTAGATAATGATAAACAAAATTCAAGGAGTATGTTAATAAGTTCATCAATAATTTTCACGTAATTATTTAGATAGTTTGATCTTATTTTTTGACTATTCATCAAATGAAAATGTTATTACAAAATAATTTCCAATTTTATGAATTATTACATAAGGTAATGATATATGTTGAATTGTAAAATTATGTCTATACAGTAGAAATTTATTGGGATGGCATTCTAGGATTGTTTGAGGTTCATCATATGTAAATTGGAGGAGAAGACATACCCTTAGAGAAGATAAAAGATATATGATTCCTAACAGATATAATTTAGTGGATCCAGGATTCGACCGTAGTCTTCACCATTTACATCCAAGATCAGTCTAATGGTCACATCCTTTCAGTGCGGGTTGAGAGATCATAAAAATCCTTCATTCCTAGTGACTCTAATTGAATATAATTTGTATTCCATATTTATATGTTTTTAATGTCAATATTGAATTCACACAAAGCCTTTGGAAATTCAGGTATAAGAGGACCCATATTATACGATGATACCTCAATGGCGGATGGATCATAGGCTAATGAATGAAGAAGAAATATCTTTTTTTCTTATTTCTATAATTAGCCTTCGACTAATCCCAGAGAGAGTTAAATACCACTTTACGTCTCTAAAAATCGAATCTATCATATATTATAGAATATTCTAGTGGAGATATAGATGGGATAAATGATTATTATAGGTATTCTTATTATATATTCATTTATGGAGACTAATTATGTTGAAAGAGGTTCCAATTAGTTGACTATATCTACATGTATCATAAAATTATTAACCATACCTATAATCCTATATATTATGTAATTGAAATCACATTTCCTCTTTTGTATAAGTACACCAAATGATTCAGATGGCATTCACGTATTGTCTCAATATTATTTGTGATGTCAGTATGAGTTTTCTAAGTCCTTGAGAAATATGTTTTGAATATTATTTTTCATTTATAACGGATAAATTCTATTTTGTAAAGTATAGAATGATACTATTTTAAGTTTACCTTTGCAACTTTCTAAATGTAAACTAAAAATATTCAAGGTGAATTTGATTTGAAATTGAGTTAGGCAGGATTTCACCTACTTGATGTTTGAATTTTCTCTTTTCAGATAGCCATTATATTGGACTTGTCTAATAAATAAAATGAAAAAATAGTCATCTCTTGATAATGTGGGTGTTTACTGAGGTGTTATTGAAATGATTTTTATTATTACATTTAATGGCTAGTTCATTTTTTGTCTGATGAGTATCCTTGATATTAGTTGGTTTCCTTTTCTTCTTATACAATGTCTCTCATAGAGTTAAAAAAATTGAAAATTATGTATGAATATTTGGATGATAAATGCTTAGTTTTCCCTATAATGTCTACTTGGGATTCTTTGGTTCTATTTTCTATGAAATAGGAAGGGCCGCTCTTATTTTCTAGATATTATAAATGTAAAAAATGTATGTATTACTAATAATTATCCCATCAACTATATTTATGATATCTATGATTAAAAAAAGAAAAAAAATTTATGTTCACTGATCAAAATCTGATAAATGCATCATAAACATTCGGTGATGGAGGAAAATGTCCCTATGGCTCAATTTTGAATTAGGTATGGAAACTTTCATTAATAAATTATTTTGTTTGGTTTGACCAAAAATCCAACAAAATTTATGATTTGAAAAATTTCGATAATCCATAAATTTATTGACTTCTTTTTTATGCAATTCAAAGATTATATCATGAATTATTCAATGTTAGATGCAAATCAGGAGCATTATCTAGGATATTTTTATGGTTTTTGTATAATTTTCACCTTTTTCCCATGATTCCAAAGTGTGATTTTTGGCTCTATGAAGTCATGTTCATGGGATGTGGGGGTTTCAAATAAGGAATTACAATTGATCAATGGTATATATGATATATCATTTCTTGTGAAGGGTTAAAGAACATCGTTGAGATGAGAATATTCATTCTCATAGTGGGTTATTAAAAATGATTAATAATGGATTTTTTATAGGTTTTTGTCTCGTATAACTACTTTTAACTAGATATGGTTGATGTTTTTATGGAATCTTGAGCATCGAGCATCCTCTGAGGAGTTAATTTAGTTGTTTAACTAAGCACCAAATCAGATTTTACATATATTGTTTAGGGATATATCATTAAATTTAATTCATCATGAATTGGTTTTTTCTCATGTAGGGTGATCATGTGGTAGATTACAGTTCTGAACTACTTCAACAACATAAAAATAATAAGTAATCCCATTTCCTTAAGCTTTTATAAGCCATTCACTCCTTTATGTAATGAAGAAACTATAATTTTTATGAAAGGTTTTAGTTCTAATCAATCCATTAATCTTTAATTTATATATTATCCGAAAAATGTTTGAGACACATGAAAAGGTTATTGGTGGATTAAATTCATGAATTTATATTTTAAATATCCTATAAACTAGGAAATTGCAATATTGTTATACATTATATCGACAAAATATTTCCTTTCCCTGATTTAGGAGGTGGAACTGATGTATATATCCAATTGGATTAATTTTCATGGATACATCTCTAGGTGAGGATAGAGAAGTAATATGTGTTTTGTATTATAATTCACATGAATCATTTTCTTCTCAAGATATTCTAGTAGGTTAAGCTAGATGAGGAGAAATTCCAATAGTTGAGGTAGACCACAAATGGTGGGGGGACCATCAGAAATTGGTCTCTTTATTCCAATGGTTATCATTACTTTAGGTATCAATTTTTTGTTTCTTTTTTAATGTGTAAAATTTCCATGAATTTTTCTGATTATTTGAAATGTTTTATCGAACCAGGTATAAAAAAGATGTTTTACACCATGAGACACCAATACAAGTGCCCCATAATGAAATGGGATGTAGTTGATTCTGTGTAATGATGTGTCACTTCATAGTTGGTTAAGTTATAACATTATAATCCATCATGAATGATTCATCCAATTATAATGACTATGTTGAAGGGTGATGAGATATCCAATGATTTTATTGTAGGGTTACCTCATACCCCGCATTGTACTAAAACCATCAAGGTTATGATCAATCGGCTAACAAAATAATCCATGTATATTCTAATTTTAGATTCTATAAAGGTGGATGTGCATAGGACACTCAACATCTATGTGATTGTGAGGTTTTAAGGGGTTCTATTTGTAATTATTCTGGATAGGGACCCTTGATTCACCTCCAAGTTTTGGAAATACCTCTCGAAGGATATAAGATCTCTAATAAAGTAATGAATAACATATAAATAATAGTTATATGGTATTATAAATTGAGAAATCTAGATTTAGGAGGATAAATATTGTGCCTTCCTAATTTACTATGGAGTTTAATGGGATATAAAGTTCAAAATCACTGAGATTTATTATAATAATAATAACTATTCATCGATAAAACTAGATCACCTAAACTAGACTAAGGTGGTTGAGAAGTATTTGGTTATACCATGTGTTTGGAAAAAAATTAATGTTTAATTGATTCAGATATAGTGTGTGAAATCACATAGTCTCTATAAGTCTCATACCAATTACCTAGATCATTCCTTATATTATTCAGTGTGTGATCAGGTGTTCACAAAAATATCCCCACAATTTGTTTGCTTCATTCTTGAAGAGTTGGAAAATATTTTTACTAAGAATATGGGACCATTTGTTGAAATAATAAGGATTTGGAATGTTTCTAATTACATAGTGTTAACTCCTAATATGTCATCGATTTATAAAATGTTACAAGTTTCTCAATTGAAGCATCCAAATTTAAATCCATCTAATTTTCTAAAATGTGATGATCTGGAGTTATAACAAGGTGTCTCAGGGTTAGATTAACCCATTTATATTTTTTCTATAAATTTAATGATATTTGATTAAAATCTATCATGTTTTTTAGAGTTTTATAAGAGAATTGGAATTAATCTAATGATTTATGGGAGAGTGAAACAACTTTAAAGTAATAATGGAACAACTTATTTATTGAATTTTAATCATAATGATGTGATTTGGGTGGAAATTAGTTATATTGATAGGGGAATTACCACAGTCATAGTTCCATTTTGAGATATGACATGTATAATTTATTTTTTTCATTATTACCTTTTTTACCTTGTTCATTTCATTTGAAAACACTTAAGTGGGAAAAGAAATTGTTTCAATGTTGGAATATAACTAGTACTGACCATGAAGAAAATAATAAGAAACACAAGTCTTGGTATCAGTGGTGTTTTTCAGGGATGTTTCATGGTTTTCCTAACAGTTGGTTTAAATTATGATACTATATAGGTGAGTATTATAAAAACTACACATTTGGTGCATGATTTAGAAATATTTTCATCCAAATCAAGAAATATTCAAAAATCATATAAATTTGATTATTAAAAATCTATCATATGAGTTTAAATCCCTTTAACCCACATCATCCTCTCACACTCTATCTTTGGGTCCCTAAATACATTATGTAACCTATTATCCTCCCAATATGACCTAATTTCATGTGTATTTTGTCTTGGAAGTTTCAATAAATCCCATGGTATAAAATTCAACTCTTCTATGTTGGATATATTCACTATTATTTGATGTTTTCACATCTCCCTTAAGTTCCTAGAGAAATTTTTATTTGGTTTTCAAATTATAATGTTGGGTATTTTTTAAAAAAAATGTAACATTCATTCCAATATACAATATCTCTTCATTTCAAGGGTTGATTCGGACCATAATAGATTGTTATTGATTGATAGAATTTTGTGGTTAAATTTTTTTCCCATAGACTATAATTTTTTGCATATTTATAAAGAATGCTTTAAATTGTAATCTATGTTTTATTATCATTTAATGTAGATATATATTTATTTTGAGATTTCAAATATTTTTCCATATGTTTCTTTTATTTATGGAATATTGAAAAGAATGAGTTTAGAGGAATCATATGTTGTTAATTAAAAAACTTAACATTCAAAATAATACTATTTTAATAGATGAAATGAAACATATTGAATCAGGTAAATCCTATTTGTGACTTTTTCTTTGCAAAATATTTGAAAATCATAACTATATTATCAAATTATACTTTTAATATATAAATATAAAATCTTATTCATTATATAACAATTATCTCCACATATAAACACAAAATGTTTAGTGCCATTAGAATGTTAGATATATAAAAAATTAAATGATTAACCCATAACATCTCCCACATAGTATGAAACAACTAGAACCCATTTTATAAACATTATTCTAAAAAACTATTCATATCTGGTGGAAAATAAAACATATTAAATTGTGTTGTCATATGTTCAATGTGGGTACACATGATAGATATAAATAATCATTTGTACATAATCTGAGAATATGGGTATGAGAATATGGGATTAAATTAAGAAAATTCATACCCATGAATTCATAGATCATAAAAATGAGTAATGGAATAAATCGTGGTAGATCATAATACATGGATTATAATTTATTCAAAGAACATGAACCTTGAGAACATAAGATTGGAAAAAAACTCATGTTATAATAGGGTGAAATATGGTGCTTCATAATCATAATCATAGAAATATTATTTCAAGGATATCAACCCAGACATTTATAAATTTTTAATATTGGGAGAACCACTCATGTACCTACTTATGGTTTGGGATAACCTCCCATGTAATCTTTTTTAGGCTAGAAAAAACCTTTCATGTACCCTCAATCATGTTCTGATAACTTCTAATATAACCTTTGAGATCATTAGACATTAACATTTTCTATATTCATTGGTGGGATTTATGATTTTATGATCTCACATAAAATAATCATAAATCCAATCATATTCATCCCATAATGTCATAAAAATATTCATCATAACATAACACATGGAAAAAAATACGATTCATCAATATTTCATAATTATAACCATAAACCATCAAATGAAATAATAATTATAGTTTCATTGGATATTATCCAAAGTAAACCATAAGTGACAAAAATTAATTCCACCATAGATGAAAAATGTATTTGAAAGATCACTAGAACATTTTATGAGGAAAATAATTTTTTATCATGAAAACATCTATTTATAATCAATAAAATTCATAAATCTTAAATATAATATATAATTTGAAAATAATATTTGAAATTCTTAATCATGGATTAAAATTTCTGGATTGATCATGATGGAAAGAAATTTTATCCATGTTTTTACATTAAAACCATGATTCATAACACATTTTTATAAAAAGTCAAAAGAATATTGTTTTGATAATTAAAATAAATTCCATTTATTTTTTTATAGAAATAGAAACATGGGTAAAAAGGAAATTAAACAATACTATGTGAATAGAAAAATTTTCTTAAAACTAATCAAAGAAAATTGACATGTAATAAAATGATTCTTGACCAAAAATTATATAAAGTCTATTTTCCTTAAAAAATTAAATTAATACTAAGTGTCCATGTGATGAAAACGGTACTATTAGATGAAAATTAAATTGATAAATATAGAATAATATAATTAATGGGTTCAATATTAAAAAGTTATATAATCTATTTTAATGGAAACACTACTTTAAAAAATCCTAATTAAATTGAGATTGAGATATAAATCTCTTACCACTTCGGTAACATTAAAATTTTAGGTTGTTAGTGATAATTATATGATCCAAAACTTTTTTTAGATTTATTAATATCTTTTACATGAACTCTTTTTCCTTGTATTGAGTGCTCGTTTGTTGGGTTTCTCTTTTAGTGCATTTGGGTGATAATTTGAGAAAATTGGAAGGATGGATGGAAATTCACTATTAACACATGGTTTTACCAAACTGTGCACCATGGACCTGCGAACCATGATACCCCATACATAGGGGTATTTCATGGATGACACTTGGTTTTTCAATCTTTTTGTCCTCATTGGAAAAATGTGACCCCCCTAGAAGAGGTGCATGGTTAAGGCTCGCAGTTTGGAAAACCATATATCGCTACTCAAGAATCCTTGCATGGGATTCAAAATATGCAAAAATTTTGTTTTAAAATTATTGAACCATCTATATTAATCCATAATCAAACCTATATCAACCTTATACATTCTCTCTCATTTTTAGAGGCTCCCAAACAGATTCTGACCCCTTCAAACCACCATTCTTAATGATTTGAAGCCCAGATTTAAGATCATCACCTCCCCAAGTATGTGCTTTCTTCCTGATTAGATGTCTCTCATCCCCCCTATAATGCTCCAACATGGGTTACCCTCAAACCTTGAACACAAACCATTTCATCACATACATGAAGGGCATTCCCAATCCCTAGGGGCTGGCAACAAGGACCTGAGCCTTGAACAACACACCAGAGAAAACAATATCTCCCATCCTGAGCAAACACATGCCATATATATACATGGATCATGAAGGAACATTAGGAAGATAATAAATATACTACATATCTACAAATAGATATATGAAACAAAATAACAATAAAATTATCTTATAGCACTAAGATAAAAGTAAAATGCAATAGAATAAAACCAAAAAGATAGTACATGTGATAGTGTGGATGAACTCCCACCATCTCACCACCAGATACCCAACTCAACTTACATGAAACATCAACGACTCACTATGGCACCTTTTGTTTACCTACATTAGAAGCCATGCAAAGGTCTCTACACCATCGAATAGGTGTGCATGTTGTTAGCCAACGGTCTCAATATGATCCCACCCAGGTGTTCCACAATAATTCCATGTATGAAATTTTTTTTGTGATCACTTCAAATAAAACATGGAATTATAAGTAGTAAATCAGTTTTATAGAAAACATGCTAAATATTTCTCTTTTCACAGTTCTAAAAAAATATGTTATATTGATTTCAAAGAAAACTTTCCATATCATATTTCGAAATAATAAAAAGCATATCATTGATTAAATAGAAACACAAGAAATAAAAAATAGAAGAACATTTATCATCCCCATGGATCACTATAGCTAATAATAGAAAAATACATGTACCATAATCAGTCAAGTGAAAAATCCTATTTCTAGAACATAGTTTTAGGATGCATATGAATACCCAATTAGTAACCCTGCCCCCCAAATTCAACATCAGTCCCCAATAACAATGGTCCTAGGAAATAAAGGAATTCACCATGAGTAAACGTGAAAATAATCACAAAAACATGGATGATGACCTCATGTTAAACCCTCTACACAATTAACCATGGTATCCCTTTTCTTGTTTTCACAATTCATTCCAATTCATTTTGAAACCATTTCAATCCTATTTCACATATCCATTTCAATGAATTTAAAATAATCATTTTATTTTAATTTATCAACAATTAGTGAAGACACAATTTTCGTTAAAAATACATTTCAAGACACAAAAAACAATCATGTCAATTCATTTTATAAATCTGTTTATAAAATATGAATAACGAGGTCCATCAACATAGGCTATAGATGGAATCACCTACCTTTAATATCAGGTTGAACATGCCCACAATGTGATCCCCCATCAATGAAAATGAAATGATATCTAAAAAATCCTTATAATAAATTCCACATCACAAGATTGATAAAATATTAAAAACAAGGGGTTGGTGGAAAAGATAAAATCCACATACGTCAGTAACGATCACTCATCGCACCACGAACAAAAAATAAACGGCCTTTGGAATTAGATTAAACAACATATCTTGAAGAAGATACGAATAATCATCAAATCAAACCAATGAATCCGATAATGCAACCCAAGGGCACTACAATGATCAATGGAAATGAAAATGAAAAATGCTCACTCACCTGAGTAGACACACTGAAACCACAATGGAAATATTATTATTAATGGATCGATTGGGAATGAATGGTGACACAAAAAATAAATGAAGAGTAACTTTGGGTTAGAAGGAAAGGACAAAAGGATAACAAAATGGCCACATAAACCCATACGGTACCCTAAAAATACTTTCTTGGGATATTTAATTAAATGTAACTTCATTACAAGTTGTGAAATCCATGGTGTTCATGTACGCATGAACATTTGTTGCCTCAGATTAAAAATGATCTTAAAATAACTCAAAATGTGTAATAACATGTCACAACATGTAACCTTTCACAATGTAAACCCTTCCCAGATCTTGCACCCAGCAACCATTACATGGTGTTAATCCTACCTAGATAGTATAAAATTCACCTACATCCTATAAAAAATCCATAAAGAAACATATAAAGATTGTACACTATAAAGGGAACTTTAATAGAGGGAAAAAATTACCTGATCAAGGTAACGTGATGTTACAAAATCCACACCATTAATACTTTTCCCCCATAGAAGTAATGTGGAATATGTAATCACTAGAAAAAGATGATCCCACTACTCCCTCATCAATGATTTTCTTCCCCAAGACTCATGAGAATATGATCTATGCTTTCATAAAACTCTAACCAATGGAATCTACTTCCCACATAGTACTTTCACTTGAGAATCAATGATCTCAACTAGTTTCTCCAAAATAGAATCATATGGCTCTAAGTCAATTAATTCCTAACTCATAACATGAGAGGGGTCATGATGATATTTCTTGAGCAAAGATATTTGAAAAAATTCATGAATATCTATCAACTGAATTAGTAATACTAACTGATAAGAAACCTTTTGGATCAACTCAGAGACCTCAAACGGACCAACATATCTTGGATCCACCTTTACATGTTTTCCAAGATGATGGTGACCCAACCAATGTGAAAAATTCAATAAAACCCCATCACCAATGGAAAACTCCAAAGGAAGAATCCTCTTATCTGCAAATGATTTTCTTCAACTCTGGGATATAACCAGATTTCGATGTACATTCTGAATATTCGTTGCATCTCTTGGACCACGCTTGTTCCCTCCAATGTTACTTCACCCACCGCAACCCAACAAAGAGTTGACCATCACAGATAACTATAAAATGCCTCAAAGGGAGCCATTTTTATCGGCGACATATAACTATTGTTATAAACAAACTGAACTTGTCGTAGATGGTTATCTCATGATCCATTGAAATAAAATATGCATGCATGAAGCATATCCTCCAGGGTATGAATTACACATTCTATCTGACCATTCATCTGTAGATGGTATGTTTTTCTCAACTTGACATGAGTTCACATCACCTCTTGGAGACTCCTCTATAACCTTGAGATAGAACTAGTAAACCTATATAAAATAATCGAAAAAGGAATCTCATATAACCTCATAATATTCTACACATACATCTTACCCAGATATTTAACCTTAGTGGTATCTTTGATCAGTATGAAATGAGAATACTTCATTAACCAGTTAACAATTACCTAGATATAATTCCTCCATCTGGTATTCCATGGAAACACCACAAAAAATTCCATCGATACCTCATCCCATTTCCAAACAGGCATCAGAAGAGGATGACAAAAACCAGAGGCTTTCAAGTGATCTTCCTTTATTCGTTGGTAGGTGTTACAGTGGGACAAATAATATGCAATTTCATGTTTCATACCTAGCCACCGGAGTCATTGTCTTCTGTCGTTATACATATTTGTGGTTACTAGATGAATAGTTCATAATGAATTTTGACAATTAAACAAGACCAAACGCTTCACATATGTTGGGACGACAACCTTCTTCCCAAAGAGGAGTATACCATCTCAAGGGAGATAGCAACTAGAAACTATCTCCCAACCATAACGGATTTCTAGAATTTCGTTAAAATCATCATCATATTTTTGACTATACCGAATAGACTCCAAGAGAGATAATGATAACTGAAAAGTGGCCAAAACCGTGCCTAAAACAGCCTATTGAGAATCCAAGTGCAACTGAGAAAAAATCCCAACAAGGTTCCACTCCTCCTTAAATTCTAAAATATCATGTGATAATACTTTCTTGCTAAGAGAATCTACAATAACATTCCCATTCCCTAAGGTGTAGGTGATATTGAATTCAATCATCTAAATGTATTCTACCTATAGTCTCTATCTGAGATTCATGTCTTTATAAGAAAAGATATAACTCAAAATCTTATTCTTATAAAAGACATTGAACCATTCCCCAAAAAGATAGTTTCATTAAAAAAATTTCACATGCATATTTAGAGAATGCTCTAAATGATGTGTGGGGTAATTATTCTAATCAATCTGAAGATGAAGAGAGTCGTAACCTTCCAAATGGTCATCATGGATAATAATGAAACCCCAAATAGCTCCGAATTCATCACAAAAAACCATGTACCCCTTACCAGGCTTAGGAAATATTTGAATAGGATTTGATGTTTGAATTCATTTCAATTCATCAAAATAAGACTGAAAATTTCCATCCTTGGTGAATTTCACCACTTTCATAGTAAGAGAATTCAATGGTGATTCCAGATTAGAGAAATCGTTAACAAATCATCGATAGTATCTTGAAAGACCAAGGAACCTTTGAATCTCAAATACATTTAGTGGTTCTTTTAATGAAAAAAAACCTTAATCTTTTTTAGGATTAACTAATATGCCATGTTTAGATATTTTGTTCCCTAATAACTTCACTTCTTGAATTTTAGAAACTACATTTTGAAATAATTCAATAAAAATAGTGACATCAAAGAATTTACAAAACAAAACTTAGATGGGTCTCATGATCACGCTCGGATTTCGAGTAAAACCGAATATCATCCACAAACACTACCAAAAAATTGTCAAGATATTGAATTAATATCTAATTAATCAATTCTATAAAAACTGAAGGATAATTAGTCACACCAAAAGGCATTATAAGATATTAATAATGTCCATACCTTCTCTTAAAAGCTGACTTCAGTATATCAGACTCCTAAACTAGGAGAAGATGATAACCCGACCAAAGATCAATCTTTCAAAACCAATTATTACCCCTTAACTGGTCAAACAAATCATCCACATATGGAAAGAATACTTAACCTTAATTATTACCTAGTTCGACTTCCTATTATCCACAAACAACCAAGGTGAACCATCTACCTTCATGGAAAATAGTACAATAGATCCCCAAAGTGAAACACTATGAAAAAATAAACCTTTTTCTAGTAGGTCATCCAACTGAATATTAATATCTTTAAGCTCCACTAGTCCAATATGATAATAATTTATTGATATAATTTTCATACCTGACGCCAATTTAACCATAAAATCTAACTCTCACACTATAAGAAGACCATATATGTCTTCGATAAAACCATCATAAAATTCCCAAACCACAATGGTAAGATAAAAAATAGATGAAACATCGCCGAGCACAATTCTAATAGAAGACAACAAACTCCTAAGCACTAGGTGGGAAAGTCTTTCACGACCATACCTTGGGTCACAAAATTCCTAAAACACATGAGATCACTCATCGGAATCGTGAAATTAAGAATGTTGATGATAAATATAAACCTTAACTCAATGAGAGAAAATCCCATCCATACTGATTATGATGTTAAATATATCTAAATCATGAACAAAAAATCCCTGATTAACTCTTTATCAGCTATCAATAGCGAACAAGAATGACACCAAGACCCCTTATCTTTCCTCTCACAATGATTCATCACTAACTCCATTACAAAGTACATAAGTTCCATTGGATGTTTAAGAATATCATCAAAATGTGTAGATATAAATGAGTGAGAGGCACCACTATCAAATAAAGAAATTAATACATAAGATTCAATGAATATAGTACCTCTCAATATTGTTTTGTACTACATTGACCTCCACTAGGAACTCATCTACTATGAGAAATTGTTTCACTAATGAGTCGTATGGCTAAAACCCTTTAGTCTTTGACATATCTGACTAACCCCAAGAAGCCTTGGGAGCTGGCAAACCATGATCATAATGAGGCATAGTCATGGTCTAATATAAGAATTGTATGTGACCAACACACCTAGGGATATTTCACATCTTCCTAGTTATACAACAAGAATGCCTTGTGTGCCTAACCTTTCCACACTAATATCAAGTCAGAGGAACACTGATAGCTATAGAAGATGATGCGAAGAAGGATATTTGTTGAGACCCCATCCACCACTCCATTGATGATAATACCACTTTACTTACCATACATTCCACTGAAGATTCCACTACATGGAAGAGAATGGGACTAAAATCCATTTTTTCCTTCCATATTATTCTCTTACATTATATATCTATCTACCATATTTGTATACATAGAAATATTTAACATAAATATATATGATTTGATATCTGGTCACAAAACCTTGTAGGTACTTCAGAGCCTTCATCTGGTCATTCCTCACCATGTTCGAAGAAAAACAGAAAAGATTAGAAAACCTATTAGTGTACACTGACAACAAAAACACTCCATTATTCAAATATAAGAACTCTTGAGACTTTTCCAAAATCATGGACTCTATAAATAATTATTGTAATAATAGGGTTTTGAAACCCTTCTAATCCATGTCAACATGTCTGTCTTCCTAGACTATGGAATCCCACCATTACTTATCAGAACCCTCATGCCAAAAAACTACACACTTCACCTTGATATTAAAATTTTTCTCCATAAAATCAAATATTTGATCAAATATTATCCATATGATCCCCTACCTATTGAGGTTTACTCATTCCTTTAAAGGATTGTGGCTTCTCAAGAAATAATTTTCATGATCGATCTCTCTCTCCTCCAGTTCATGGTTTTACTTCAACAACTGCATTCTAATCACATGGAATATTCTAATCAACAACAGGATCTACCCATAAATATCTTCAATGATATTTTGATATATAGGAGTATATCCTTAATGATGATCAGCTGCATCCTCCTAAGGAACTTGTGGAATACTTCTCAGATTCATACTATTGCACACTAAAAAAACAATCAAACAAAAAAATAAATCTCAAATCAAACCAAAAGACCCATAATTATATTCTATGATTTAAAAAAACCAACACTAGAGACGCATATCCCCACATACCATGGATACATGAGTCTAATCATGACAAGAGCTAGCCATGAACATATCAGAAAACACCTCTCCAGTCTCCACATTCTTATCTCTAGTATAACAGTCATCCCAAAGATAAGACCTCTTAATGAAAGACCTCCTTTGATTGCAATGTGCAATGCCCAGAACCATGTTACCCTAAAACTTGGCACTAAACCCAGTTATACACAAACTTAAATGGTGTTCTCAGTCTCTATTGGCGGATGAAAAGCACCCAAGCGTCAAACAACAAACATGTGTGAACTATATTTCCCAACCTGAACAAACACATGGAATATATATACATGATGTAGGAATATACAATGAATGTATAATAAATATATGTCACATATGGAAGAATAAATTGGAAAAAACAATTATAAAAGTATCCAAAATATCTAAGAGACAATTCCTATAATAAAATACCAAGACTAAACAACTACTCTATATGATTGTGTGGAAAAACTCCACCCATCTCACCAACAGCTACCCAACTCAACTGACATGAAACCTCACTAACTCACTGTGTTTCCTTGCCTTACCAACATTGGAAGACATGAAATTGTCTACACACCACTGTAGAGTTGTGCAAGGTATGATCTAATAGGCTCCATAGGATCCCACCTTGGTGTTACATAAATGTTCCTTATATAATAACTCATGTGTTCTCATTTCAAATAAAACATGGCATGATAAGCAGTAAAATAGTTTTATAGAAAACATGGTAATTATTTCCCATTTAACAGTTCCAAAACAAAAGCAGGTATATCAATTTCAAATCACATTTTCTTTATCATACTTCAGAAGAAAAAACATTCATATCAAGGATAAAACATAAATCCAACCAATATAAAATGTAAGCATAGGTATTAGCACCAAGGATCACTATAAGATAGAATAATGGAATACTCATACCACAATCAATCAAGTGCTCAATCTGGTTCCTAGAACATAGTCCTTGAAAGTAGAGAAATACACCATGAGTACCCCCCCAACCCCCAATGTCAATATCATCCCCGTAGAACAATGGTCCTAGGAAATAGAGGAAATATCCATGAGAAAACCTCCCAATAATTGAAAAAACATTGATGATGGCCACAAGCTAAAACTTCCACCTAAGTACCCAAGGTAACCCATGTTCTCATTTTCAACATTCATTCCAATTTTTTTAAAAACTATTTCAAAAACATTTCAAAGAAATATCACAATTCCATTTCACAGATACATTTAAATTATTTAAAATTTCCATTTTATTTACATTTATCAACAACCAAGGAAACCCCATTTTTCATTAAAAACTATTTTTAACACCCAAAAAATAGTCATGAGAATTCCTTTTATAAATCTGGTTATAAAATAGAAACAATATGGTTCATCAAAATAGTCTAGAGGTGGAACCACCTACCTCAAATCTCAATTCGCACATGCCCATAATGGGATCCACCAATAAAAAAACACAATGATGCCCATGAATGCCCTAGAATCCAATTCACATCATAAGATTGATCAAATTAAGAAGAAATGTGGTTGGTGCAAATGAGGGAACCCACATACCTCAAGAACGATCACTCGCAGAAGTACGACCAACAAAGAAATGACCTCCATAAAAATATCACACAACAGATACAGAATAAGACATAAAGAAACATAAAATGATACCAAATAATATGATAATGCAGCCTAAGTGAATTGGTGCAATCAATTGTAATGATGGAGCGGAAAGGTCACTCACCCAGGGAGACACACCGAAACCATAATGAAGATCTAACATTGAATGGATCGATCAGTAAGAAATAGTGATTCCAGAAATCATCAGAGAGGAACATTGGGTTTAGAGAAAAGGAAAAGAGGCAGTCAAAATGGGCACTCAAACCTGTACGACACACTAAAAATACATGATCAGGATATTACATGACTTGTAACTTATTTTCAAATCATTAAATCTATGGTGTTCAAGTATAAAAAAATATTAGTCACTGTGGATTAAATTATGAGCATAAAATAACTGACGATGTGTAATGCCTCATCAATTCATGTAACCTTTAACAAAGAAAATCCTTCTCATGTCTTGCACCCAATGACCATTAAAGAGCATGTAACCTAGTTACATAGTGTGAAATTCCCCTACACCTATATAGAATCCATAAAACAACCACTATAGTATTCATGCCCGAAAGGGAACTTGGAGAGATGGAAAAACCTACCAGATCAAGGTGATAGGATTTTACACTCCCACTCCAACATTTGGAAAATAAAAGGATGTTTTATTTGATGTTGGCAATGGATTATATCTATATATAAGTTTTATGTATCATGAACCATTTTATATTAATAGTAGTATTTGATTCAAGATCTCATTCTTCATCTTGGGTTCAACATATCCATTTCAAATTGGGGCTTTCTGCTACCATGTGTTCATCATTAAACTTGAGGTTGGTGGTATAATATTCAAATAAAAAAGTATTAACTTAGATTAATTGTATATATTTTTATAATTTCCATTAGATGATTAGAAATTGAGTTTCTTAAATTGAATTAATTAATTTGGTAAATTAACTAATAAAGGGATTTTGAAATTGGGAATATTGAGGCTCTTGAATTTGATTAATTAATTTTACAAATAAATAATGGTAACTGTGGTGACTATGAAATTGATTGAATTTTAATAATTAATTGTTGAATTAATTATTTGGTTATTTTTATTGTTCAGTTAGGTTAATTAATTATTGAACTAATTAATGGAGTTTTTTATTATTAAATTGACGGAATTGGATTAATTAATTTTTAGATATATTAGTGGAATTGGATTAATTAATTATTTAATTAATCAATAAATTTTTTATGATTAATTAATTGATGAATTAATTAATGGAATTTGTTAGATTAAGTAATTATTGAATTAATTAATTGGATGATTTGAATATACAATTTTGGAATCACCTTAATTAATTAGTGAATTAATTAATGGAGTTTTTTTGTAACATGTGATATTGTGATACATGTGAAATTTTGATATCATGATATATTTGATAATTGTGTGTGAGAAATGGTATTCTCCCTCAAAATTCCATATTGATATATATTGATAATGTGATACCTGTTATTTTTTTATATTAGTTCGTGGGATAGGGTATGCTGTATCGAAATCCAATAGTGATAAATATTTAATTTCGTGTGTGGGACAAGGTCTACTACATTAAAATACCATACTAAATAATTGATATTTTAGGTATAGGATAGGGACCGAGGCTTTAAATACCCACGGGGTTTTATAAATTATTTTCTAAACCCATGAGTTGGAATTGGACCATGGATCCAATTGGCTATTAAATGAGTTGAGATGAAAGGGAAAATGAATTCCCATGTGTTATAATTATATGTGAATTAAATTGCGATGTTGTTTAGACTTCGATATGGGAAGAAGCATGAATTGGGAGTTCATGTTTCTTCGGGAACCTAGGATTTATGTGGTAAAATAAAGAGTAATTTAATAAATGAAATTTTTTTACTTTTATTCTTTTAATTATTCATTATAAAATTGTATACACTATTTGGAATGGATATTTTTTTAGATGCCATTGGTAGTGGCCTACTGAGTTGTACTCATACACTATTTGGGATTTTTGATCTGTACACAGATATATTTCATGGATTTTAGAAAGGTTAAGGGAAAGGGCCCTATACTAGATGTTTGAGTGAGGTTGGAGCATTGATAAGGGAACCAGACTTGTATTTGGGACCCAATTGGGATTAGTGAGGGTATTTATTTATTTTTATTTTTTCATATTGACACTTAACATGTATTGGAATGACATATCTACTATTTATTTTTTCATATTTTATTTCAGTTTTAATCATCACGTGATACTGGTTTAATGTCTATTGAAAATATAATCCTATTATTCTTATTTTTTGAGGTTGTTATACTACTTTGATAAATAGGTTATACTATCTCCGTGATCGATATTTACCATCACTAATAGTTGGAATCCTCTATTGTGTAAGGAGACATGCTTGAGGTCATGTAGCAGACTGGATCGAGGCAGTGGTGTGTGGCTCCTAGGGTTGGATTTTTTAAATTGGTATTAAAGGAGTTATCTTTTCTTATATTTTGTCTTGCTATTTGGGAAAGGTAGACTGGAGACTATGAAGAATCCGGTCATTATTATAATCCCATCCATGGAAGTAGATAACCGATGTATAGAAGAAAACCCAAGTACTGAGGGTTTTATTTTTGTTATTTTTATTTTCTATTATAGTTTGATGTTATTTCTCCTTGGGTGATGTACTTATTCTATGATGTAATTATTTTTGTAGCTAATTTCTGAGACTTTCCTTCGGTATTTGTATGGCATGAGAATCGAATATGTGTTCATAATTCGAGTTACTCAAGATTATTTTTTGGAATGAATCATTTATGGAACACACATAAAAAGTGGGTTTTAATTAAGTTGTTGAATTTTAACTGTTTTTCCTTTTTTCTGAAAATGAACTAAAAATGATACCTAATGTTAAATTGAGGAAAAACTGAAAAATTATGAAATATATGAATAACTTGTTGTCAAATGAGACCATAATTATGAGAATTATTTAATCTTTTATAACCATGACCTATGTGTATAATGGTTAAGGGTAGTGTTTTCACCTCATTTTTTACTGTGTGGTCATGAAAGTGTTAATGTTGTGTTTTGGTTCATATGAAATGTGTTTTTCATTGTAGATATATTTCTCCACTATGAATCTTGTTGAGAACAAAATATTAAGGTCTGGATGGAGATGCTCCACCAGTAGAAAAGACAGAGGCATTGATAGTGTTAGGTTAGGAAGTAAGAGAGTAGTTCAATGAGATCTTTTCTCATATCATGCATTTTATAGTGAGAGATCATGAGTGGGTGGTGAAAAGTATTTCTGAACTTATATGGGAGTTTCAATTATAGTATCTTCTTACATTCACTAGAGATGGTGGACCCCGAGTAAAAGAGTTCGAGATTGAGTCTATTCAGACTATACTTGAACATTTTTAGACCCAGACTAAGAAGAGGGTCAAGTTTTCTGCTTATATGTTATGAGGATCAGTGAAGTGATGGTGGGATATTCTTGCTGGTACTGGATAAGCTATTTTTATGTTTTGTAACGAATTTTTGGTGAAGTTCTTGGAGGAATTTTATCTAGAGACACTGTGGAAGGAGAGAGAAGCTCGATTACTGAGGTTGAATTAGGAGATTATTTCTATAATATACTATTATGGACACTTTTTCTATTTTTAGTTTTTTTCTCCAGTGTTTTCAGGGTATAAAACAGCTATAGAAATATGTTTCCAAGATGGATTTAAATGTCAGACTATGTCCCATATGAAAAACATTAGGTTAAATAAGTTTTCATAGGTGGTATATCAGGCTCCCATAACTAAAGCGAACCTAAGGGATGCTTCCGATGGAAGATAGGTGGTTAATACTAGATGATCAAGATATACATATTTCAAGAGAAGAAAGAGTCACTAGAGGTTGTTTGCTAGGGAGATATGAGGAAGATTGGATAGGGGGAGGATTATTTACTCAGGATCTTACATGAGTTCTTTACCACCAGTGTGATAGGTTTTCCCACTATCATATACACTCTCCCCAACCACTAGTAGAGTGACGATATTGCTGAATGATGTAATATATATAGATATTATACAAGAACATGTGACAGATGGGTAGTGATGGAGGATCTATACATAATAAAAGTTTATGAAGGGGAACTTCTACACTACATTCATCTGGAAGTTGGATTTATACTAGCCATGGTTGTAGAGGTAGTGGATAAAGATATTCTAGGTAAGGGTTCCCGTATCAATAGAGTGGTATGGCTAAGGGAGCTCAGAATACATCATTTGGAAGTGGTTCATGATAGTTACATTTCATTCATCCTAAACATGTGGATAACAAGTGTTTACCTTCAATAGTTTAAGGTATTTTCTTTTACCTTCTACAATATCTAATGGCTCATTTGATACTGGTGACTCTAATTATTTTATTTCTACAAGACTTTTGAATTGTGTGACCCTGATGGCGGAGTTCCTGAGTGGGGTTTTTATGATAGATACACCTTTGGTATTAAAATCAAGAGACATCTATTTGCGAAAAGGATGTTCTCTTGAGGTTGGGGACTATCAGTTTTGTTTGGATATAAACATCCATGATATGCCAAGCCTTGACCTAATTAAGAGTATTCACTGGCTGGTTGCGTACAGATCCCACATCAATTTTTACTATAGGATAGTAACGTTTATTTCTCCTAAGGGTGAGAAATATATTCACCATCGATAATGGGATATCCATGAGGGCTATGTATGTCCGGTTTATTAGTAACTAGGGTTGATTATTTCATAGTTAAATATTCTATTACTGAATGATGAGGATGTTAAATATAATATATTTCCTCCAATTGTGGGAAGGTTTCATGATGTTTTTCATGGTGTCTTCTAAGGGATTCCACCTGAGATAGACGGGGATTTTATAGTAGTGTTCATATATTGGGAAGGTCCAGTTTGAATTACAACTTAAATAATGGTAAAAAATATATATTAATGATCTAAATAATTAGATATAAGTGTTAGAGTATAAGTTGATTATCAATTCAAGTACGTCAATTTAGGGTTCACCATTCTTGTTTGTGAAGAAGGTTGACAAGACCATACACTTTTTTTAATTATTTAATATTGAACTAGATGGTAGTGAATAACTAGTATCCTCTTCAATGTATTGTTAATCAGTTTGACCAGTTGATGGGATATTACATCTTCTCAGTTATAAACTTGATATTAAGGTATTATCAACATAGATTTCGAACATGTATTATACTAAGGACTATTTTCAGATGTTGGCTTGTCCTTTAGGATTTTGTCCTGATGTTGTCTGAGCTAATGAACACACTATAATTTTTTATTTCCTTGATGAATATATTATTCCACGAATACCTGGATCAGTTTTTGGTAGTTTTTGTAGATGACATATTGGTGTACAACAAGACTGATAAGGATCATGCCCAACATCTTGACATTGCCTGGAGTACACAGATAGAGCATTATATATAAGCCAAGATATCTATGTGTCAGTTTGGGAATGATCAGGTACACTTCATAGGTCACATCTTCTCGGTTGAAGGTGTGTGAGTGGTCTTAGATAAGTTTCATGTAGTTTTGTCTTGGTAGAATCCTATGAACTTTTTTGATATCCATATCATTCTAGGGTTATCAGGATATCATTGAAGGTTCAACCAATACTTTTCTTAGCTGGACGCACCACTTTCGGGCTTGACCAAAATGGGTGAAGAGTTAGAATGGTCAAAATCATGTGATAATTCCTTTGTGTAGTTAATAAAGTGCTTGAAAGCAGGGCTGATATTGATCCTCCTGATCTAGGTGGGGAGTATATGGTTTTCTGTGACGCATCTAGAATCGGACATGGAGCAGTTTTGATGCTGGGAGATCGAGTTGTGGTTTACAGTTCTCAAGAGTTGAGGCCGCATGAATATAACTACACCATGCATGAACTTGAGTTATATGTTGTGGTATATGATTTGAAATGTTGGTGGCATTATCTATTGGTAAAAAAATCTTTTTTATACTGATCACAAGATCGTGAAGGACATATTTTCACAAGGAGATTTGAATCAACAGTAGTGGAGGTGGGGTGCGTGTATGTAGCCATTTGATACTGATCTATCATATACATCCGGGATGGTAAATAAGGTTTTTTATTATTTTAGTATGAAAACTCAGACACACGGGGTTTAGTAGTCTAGTGTTCGTTTGAAGATGATGACTTTACTGGTTGAGATGCATTTTGTGGTTTATGATGGCTAAGAGAAGATGACTCCCTTATCCATTTCAGTGGAGTTTAAACTCTTGAGGCAGATAAGAGAGTGGATGTGTGAGGGTATTTAATGTTATTCCTTGAGCTAAATCCTTGAAGGTGGGGAGTCACATTACAAGTGGACCATATATGAGGATGAGATCATTTATGTGGTTAATTATGTGGTTATGCCTATAAGCATGCGAGAGAAGGTGATGTTGGAATTTCATTCCTAGAAGTGGGAAGTAAATCCATGTGTGAAAAAAATACCATCGTATATGATGATAATTTTGGGGGTTAGGCCTAAAGAGGGAGGTAGCATGGTTAGTGACATGATGATACACCTATCAATATGTGAAGGCTGAGCTTCAAAGACCTGAAGGTTTACTATAGTTTTTTCCCATTTTTGAATGGAAGTGGTACTATATTACTATAGATTTTTTATTTTTTCTTCCTAGGATTCCTTAAAATAATGATGTTATTTGGGTGGTTATAGATAAATTGATGTAAGTACAACATTTCAATTCTATACAAAATACTTTCTCTATGGAGCAGTTGGGAGAATTATTAGTTCACGAGATAGTCCATATGCATAGAGTGTTGTGGACTATTGTTTCAACCCATGACTCGCACTTAAAATTTCACTTTTGGATGGTCTTCATGAATTTCTTGAGTACATAGTTTTTAATGAGCATGGATTTACCTCCACATACAGAGGGACAGTAAGAGCAAACTATACAGGTTCTTGAGGATATGATTCATTTATTTGTCCAAGAATTTGGTGGACCATGGAAGAATTACCTAGATTGGGTGGAGTTCACCTATAACAATAGTTATCAGGAAAATATATAGATGATTCCATATAAGTCACTATATGGTAGGCTATGAAGATAACCCCTATATTGGAGAGAGGAATGAGATTTAGAGTTCTTGGGATCAGGTCTCATGATGGATACATCAGAGTGGGTTTAGATGTCATAGTAGCATATGGCTAAAGATTAGATTAGATAGAATTTATATTATTATAGACATTGATGACACCTAGAGTTTGCAGATGGGGATAATTTTTTTCTTCGGGTGTCACCTAGATTGGGTCACCATAGGATACAGAGGTAAGGCATGATCGCTCCCAATTTCGTTGGACCATTTGAGGTTGTGGAGATAATCAAGTAAATAGAATACCAATTGCATCTTACAAAAAGATAAAGTGCTATAAAATCATTTTTCAAGTGTCACAACAGAAGAAGTATCACCCCATTGCTTCTCATTTGATTGATATTTTTGATGTTGAGTTTGAGACCGATGCATCTTTTGAGAACCATCTGATTCGGGTGATGGGTCAAAGTGATAAATTGTTGTGGGGGAACGACCATGTTGATATTATATGTATTTTTTCAATAGGGGAATGTTCTGGAGATGTATTTAGAGAGATAAGAATATATTAGTGCTCATTCGCCCAATATTTTTTACTCAGAATCATAGAGATGCATGGGAGTACAGCTCAAGGATGATCTTTTATATGGTTGGGGGATTGTAAGATCCTATTATGTTATAGAGATGTATCAGGATCATTTTCATGTAATAATATCCCTTGTTTTTCATAATAGTTGTTTGGGTTTTATCTTGGGTGTGTTTGGGGTAAAATTGGAGAAAATTGGAAGGATGTAGGATAGTCCACAGTTGGTGCATGGTTTTCCCAAACTGTTCTCCATGGCCCAGAAAACTGTGCAACTCCAAACAAAGTGGGATTAAATACATAGCTTATGTTTTTTCCAATTGTGTTCCCTATTTAGAGAAATAGTTCACCCCCCCCCCAATAATATTCACACTATTAAGGTGAATGGTTTGGAAAACCATGCGCCCTTTCCCTGAAAACTATGTGTGGGTTTTTTATTACCCCTAAATATTGTTTAAAAATTCATGAACCCATTGCATTAACCACTAATAATCCCTAGATTAACCCTAAACATTCTTCTCATTTTTTAGGATCTTGGATATATTTGAATCCCTTATATCATCCTTTCTTGATGATTTGAAGCCCGAATTGAATATTTTCACTTCCCCGGGTATGTGGTTTCTTCCCAATTAGATATATCTATCCCTCTCCACTTTCCAGATAATAGAGGGATGTTTTAACTACTATCAGATAGAGTTTAAATATATATCTAGGTTTGATAGATCATTAAACATTTGATATTGTTTCTTGTATTTGATTAATGCTATCAGTGTCCATCGTTGGTTTGACATATCCATTTCAAATTGGGGTTTTTCGTTGGGATTTATTCATCTTAAAACTTGAGGTAGGTGGTCTGTTATTCAAATCCCAAAGCCTTGATTTCAATTACATGTATATAATTGTATAATTTCTATTGGAAGATTAGCAATTTATTTTCATAAATTTTATTATTTATTTTGGTATATTAATTAATTAAGGGATTGTGAAATTGGGGATATTGAGATTGTTGAATTGGACTAAATAATTATTATATTAGTTTATGTGAATTGTTGTGACACTACAATTGATTGATTTGAATAAAAAATTATTTAATTATTTATGGGGATATTGGTATTGTTGAATTGGATTAATTAATCATTGAATTGAATAATGGTGATTTTTTTGATTGTGAAATTGATTAAATTTGATTAATTAATTGTTTAATTAATTAATGGAATTGATGTGATTAATTCATTATTAAATTAATTAATGGAATTGGGGTGATTAGATTATTTTTGAATTGATAAATGGAATTATGTGAATATGAAATTGTCGAATTTGATTAATTATTTGGTGAATTACCAAATGGGTTGTTGTGGTACATGTGATATTCTGATACATTTGAAATTTTGATATCGTGATATATGGGACAATTGTATGTGGGACATATTATGCTGTATCAAAATCCCATTATGATAAATATTGATAATGTGAAACCTATGAATTTTTTGAAATTGGTTTGTGGTATAGCGTCTGGTATATCAAAAGACTATAGTCATAAATATTCACATTCATGTGTGGGACATGGTCGACTAAATCAAAATACAATAGTGAATAATTGATAATTACGTTGTGGGATAGGGATTGAAGATCCAAATACCCACAGGGTGTTAGAAATGTTGTTATACAACTATGAGTTGGCATTGGACCATGGTTCCAATTTGATGTTATATGAATTCAGATGAAATGGATAATGAAATCTAATGGGTTATAATGAAATGAAAATTGAATTGTGATATGAATCAGATTCCTTCAAGGGAATAAGTGGTATTGAGTGTTTCAGATAGTTATGTGGTTAAATAAAGTGAAATTGACTAAATTTAGATTTTTTCTTTATTTCTTTTATTTATTATTTACACAACTGTATACATTATTTTGACATGATATTGTTTTAGAGGTTATTAGTGGTGGACTATTGTGTTGTACTCTCACCCTACTTGGGATTCCTGATCAGTACCCAAATAGAATACATGGTTGTTAGACATGTTAAGTGAAATGGACCTATACGAGATGGTTGAGTCGGGGTGGAGCATAGATGGGGGACCCATACTTGGATTTAGGTCCCTATTAAGAGTATTTAATGTATTGTTTTTATTGACACTTGACACATATTGTCCTAGCATATCCACTGTGTAGTTTTTGATATTGTGTTCTTGTTGTAGTCTTTATGGTTTATTGGGTTTCTATATATTGGTTATATAATATAGTTATTATTATTTATTTCATCTTTTTTTCTATTTGAGAAATATTTTATAATCTCTTGATGAGTGATACTAAAACTTAATGCTAGTCGGAATCCTCCAGCATATGGGGAGTCGTGCTTTAGGTCATGTAGCAGTCCGACTTGGGGCACTAGTGTTTGGCACTAGGGTTATGATATTTTGAGAATAACTCAAAAAAACATTAAATTTCATTAAAATTATATTATTATGGATTATAATTTCCAAGGATCAGTATATACACCTCATAAACATAAATAGGCGCATGACATCAAATATATCTCAATGAAACAAAATTTGGATGAACACTAACCTCAAGTACAACATTATTTATAAACACTCTAACCTCATATATAGTAAATAGAAATTTAATTTATAGGTTTAATAGAAAAAATTAAAATCCTATAATATTATATATGGTCTACATATAAAATTTAAACCCCTATTTATTAATAATTCTTTATTAGATATGTTGTTTAGGGTGTTAAATGTTTCATTTTTTATGAATGTTTCTGTACTGTGATTTTGATCGTTGTAGTTTAATCATATTTTTTTCATATCCAGAATTTTATATATGATTTACATATCTTATATATTCAATATATAAATATTTATAATTATACCTAAAAGGTAGAAATAGAAAATAATTTTACATTATTCATGGAGACTGTAGTATGTGCATATGCATGGACGCTATTTTTATTTTATAACCAAAAGATATAAAGTAAGGTAAACATTATTTTATAAATAAATAATAGTTATATCTTAAATAACATATATAATAATAAAATATAATCTTATAACAATCCATGTAAATTTAAAAATATAAATTAATCATATTCATTCATAGAGGCAGTAATCCACAGGCACCAACGAGAGATGTTATCATCATCCACAAGATGATAATATAAGAATGTATATTTGATATTGTATTTCAATTATAAAAATTATGTTATAAATATAATATATAATCTTTAAACCCATCATAATATCCATTCATCAAATATGGTGATGGAAAATGAATTATTTCACTACGTGGAGGTAGTAATCCACATGTACGCATGAGTGAAATTTCCACTTCTCATTTCATGGAAAAGATGGTGAATAATGGAGGTAAAATTATCATAAAGACTTTATTTATATTTATTATAACAGTGTTATTATTTTATTATGAATAAAATAGATTTATTGGATGTAGAGAATGAAATATGTAAGAAGAGTCATGGTAGGATGAATACTAACTCTAGAGACCCATGATTGACATACATGGAAATTACATTTATTTTTCAGAATACCTAATACCTGACACAAATATATTCCCAAAGACCATGATATTTTAGTTCCTTTAGAAACTAGGAATATAATCTTCTAATCATGATGAAAGATCATCAATATGTCATATAACGATCTTCCCCCTTTATTTTCCTACCTAAAACCATTATTTATATCTTGGGGAAAATAAAACATAAAAACGTTGATATCAAATTCTCAGTAAGTGTAAAAATGGATAAAATAAAACAAACCGTAAACATTTGAACATAAAAACATGAACGTAAAGTTTAAACATCAAAATATTGAGCCGTAAAATAATTCTTGGCAGTACGTAAGGAATAGGTCATAAAAGAACACTAATCATGATAAAATGGAATGGGAATAAGACATAGAATTGTGGAAAACTATTAATCACATAATATTATTTCATTATTATCCATGGAATCTCTTCCAAGACCATTATAGTGGACAATGTCCATTACAGAATTGGGTTTACTTGTTGTTCCAGCCTGTAGTACTGAACTGGATTTACCTGTTGTTCTATTCATGTATGTCTCATGAGATATAAATCATTACACCAAAAATTGGATAGAGATATAGGTCTCACCCATCTTAGAGTGAAATAATTCTTACATGTTCCACAAAACATAAAAACATTCCCCATTGCATAACTCATTAAATAAAATGGGTTTCTTTAATATCATTTCATCATAACATAATCCATATAAGATAAACCGATTTCATAAATGTATTTACATCATAAACACAATCAATTAAATGTAATAATAGAGATATAAAAATAACCCCATGTCATATTATATGGAAATAATTTGGATAATACACTTGAGCTTAATTCTAGAGGAATGTATCATTTCTTCTTTAAAAACATTTTATTTTCTCAAAATTTCATTAAATTTTAAAAGAAAAGAATTTAGTTGAAAAAAATATTGAAATAGACTAGAAGAATCATCATGGAAATAAGGAATCATGAAAACTTAAAAATACATTTATGCCATATAATTTAAAAAACATTCTCCTTATACTTTTACTGGAAAAGTCAAAAGTACCTCGTATGGTAAATAAAAGAAATATTACATCCATACCACATAGTAAAAGTAAAAAAGGGGTAAAAATGATTTTAAACATACAATGAATAATTTTGAACATTTTATGAAAAAGAATTTAGAAAAATGGACATAAATATAACCACGATAAATAATTATGTATAAACAGATATCAGATAAAAATGAGATTTCAAAATTATCCCTTACCTTAAGTTCGATTTCTTTTGTATGTGCCCCAAACTTATGTATAGTGGGTTTAAACATACTATTAACATGTAAAATAACCATAATAATATTTATGATATCATATGTGATTCACTTACAACATTATATTACCCTTTCATTTGTCAACTCCATGTTAAACAACGTTTTGGGTAATAATCATTTCATGTGTCGTGAATGTTTGGAAATGTTGTTCTTGATATTACTACATAGATCATGATTTACATACTTCCAAAATGTAAAACATGATTTTTATATCATATATATTTAGTATAGAAATATATATATATATATATAATACACAGATAAATGAAATGGAATACACTGTTCATGGAGACGGTAGGTCGTACGTACGCATGAACACTGTTTTTGTTTTCTATGTAAATTGAATGGAATAGGTAAATGAAATCAATATATATATATATATATACTTATATACCTAAATTTAGTAGAATTATTATTTCATATATTTCATGATTATTTATTATATATACTTTATAATACTTCTTTAATGGTTAACATGGAGAATGAAACCCATCGCGCCGTGGAGAGGGTAAGCCGTACGTACGCACGAGCGACGATATCGTTCCCATAATTGATGAATGGTATTGAAATGGATTGTGTATAATAACTTATAATTAGAATCATGTTATAATAATCATATATAGTTATTATTTATACCATTATACCCATCCATGTAAGGTGGTGGTGAAAAACATATTACACCACGGTGTGGAGATGGTAAGTCATACTTATGCACACATGGTGATTTTGTTTTTCATAGGATGGATAGAAGGGGAAATATGTTTGTTTCATATTTATAATAATATATTAGTATATATTTCATACTTATGTTATTAATTTATAATTATACAACTTAATAATATGAATTAGAAGAATAAATAAATTTGAAAGAATCGGTAGAAGAGATAACCTCTTCCTCGACATGCCTCCTTTAAATTTCCTCTTAGGGAAATAGAGATTACCTTTTGAGAAACCAAAACCTATATAATGTAACTAGATAAGGTTATAAGATAAATAGTCTGGTTTTTGCCGATATTGGTGCCTTAAAATGTAGTGAATATGAGAGGTAAGAGGTTCCCTTTTATAAGAGAGGAGAGGGGCACTTTAGGAAACTTGAAAAAATATTAATTTATATTAAAATCATAACCTACCCAAAAACTTCCAAAGTGTCACAAATTAAAATATGAGATGATATAGGGTTGTAATATCATCAAAAAATAAATTTTAGGGCACTAGGTTTTCCATTTAAACCTTATCATTTTAATTGACACTTAGTTATTCTATTTGATTTTAATTTTGGTAATAACATTCTAGATATTTAATGGTAATTAATATTTACATACATTGTGTTAGATGACCATAAATGGATAATTTATTATATTTTAAAACTTATAATTATCACTTTGTAATTTTTAAATATTTTTATAATTTGTTAATTAATTTAATAAAATGTTATGTTTATAAAATCTCAGTAGTGTCAATTTTGACACAATTCTGTTATTAGTCTTTAAATAAAATTCACATAGAAGATAAATTCAAAAAAAAATTAATACCCTCATAAAATGTCATAGTCACAAATAATATTAGTGGAGCATTTCAATTAGTTTATATGATATTTCTTTTAATATTTTTAAAACTTTCTATTTGATATTTCTATTAATAATATAATTTTTACATCAAAATTTTGTTATCATTAATGATAATTAATTAATCTCTAAATTTTATAAATATATTCAAATGATGTAGATAATTTGATTATATTTATGATGACTTTTTACTTTCCATTTTTTATGATGTTTATCACTAAATTAAAATTATTACACATATAAGTTATAAGAGAGTGACATTTTGTCACTTTCTTCTGTTTTAATAATAATTACATCATTTTCAGTGAAAAAGGTCCCTGAAATGATTCTATGCTAACCCTTAGATGGTATGGTTCAACTTATAATCATCCAATAGAATTTCATTTGATGTTAGGGTAATTTTATAATATTAATTTTACCCATAATTACCTGATTTACCATTAACTATGGTAATAAAAATAATTACCAAAGTTACTATTCTTAATGCCCAAAAAAATCAAAGTATCTTATTAACATAATTTTGTACTAATGATTCCAAATATGGAATCTATTTTTCAAAATTCAAAAAATGGAAGTTGCGGTAATTAATTTAAATTTAATCTCGTTGTTGAGAAAATGGGTTTTAAAAGTTAAAACACGGAAAAAGATTGAAATTTTTTACCTATGAATTCAATGTAAAATTAATGAGAATGAAATAAATTATATAAAATGGTAAAAATATATTCTATTTATACTTTATAACCATTAAATATTATTATTTAACTATATAAATCATCTCAATGAAAAAAAAGTTGTTTTTAATTATAATTTAGTGTATATTTACTATTCAACGAAATAAGAAAGTTATCAAAAAAATATCCAAAAAATATCCAAAGAAAATTTTTAAATCCTGATTCTAAATAAGAAGTTTATTTTTCCAAATTGAACTTATATTAGTGTAAAAAACAAGATTTTAAATGGGTGTGCCCTCAAAAGGCAGCAAAACTGCATTTTTTTAAAAATACTTATTTTATCTAAAAAAATTGATTTTTTTCTCATACCATGTTCTAGAAAATGTGTAAGATTAATGATAATGTTATAAAATTCAAAATGTGTTTAATAATATTCATATCTTCAAGTTAAAATCCCATTAAATAATAAAATTTTCATAATATATCATTGTTTAGTGAAACTCGGTATCATGTACAACGCAGGCTATCGAGGAAGATCGCTCTTGCCTGTAATGCAAGCCAAGTGTTATCCTAAGTGAAATATTACTTTGATGTTGTGTATAATATAATAAAAACATTGTTCATTTATACATTGAACAAAATCTATACTCGGCATTGCCTAAAATTATTTTTCTCAAAATAACTTCTAATTGAGTGCAATACATGCCAAGAATAGTCTTGTGTGTACTACAAGCTAATACGGTGTTTCCTATAATGAAAGATAATATTGGTTTAGTGTAAAATAAAAGTGATCAATGAAATTAAAAAGTATCACTACTGGAAATCGCACCTATACCCACGGTTTAAAACCGTGGGTATAGCCCTTGAAACCGTGGGTATAGGGTATACCCACGGTTTCAGTAACCGCGGGCTGGAGTGCCGTCGCAATAGGCATATACCCACGGTTTTCAGAGAACCGTGGGTATAGACCCGGAAAATTTTATATTACCCACGGTTCATTGAACCGTAGGTATAGATGTCCGGATATAGATGTATACCCACGGTTTTATAACCGTGGGTATACTGTTTGCAGGTCCAGAAATTTCCCACGGTTTTATAACCGTGGGTATACTGTTTGCAGGTCCAGAAATTTCCCACGGTTCATTTGAACCGTGGGTATACATGTTTCCAGTGCCAAACATTTCCTACGGTTCATTTGAACTGTGGGTATTGGCAGATCCCCTGCAGCAAAGCAGGCCTGGCTGTACAATTCTGCACCTTAACATTCTGCACCTAAAAACAGAATATAAGATTATACATGGATGATGAGAAACCTCAGCATGCTATGGTCTGGGCTGTAGACATCAGCCCTGTAAACACAGTACATGGGGATTTTCGGATGAAAGTGCAAACTGCACAGCATGTGGGCTCAACTGTCTATGAATTGGAGGCAGCAGACGCTTGTGCTGAACAGATACAAGGGCGGGCGGATGTTGCTGAAGCAATGCTTATCACGGTTCCCACTAGTAACTGTTTTCTTGCCGTTTTCTTGAATTGGATGTGGAGACCTCTCATGTAACCCAGCCCTCCCCCCCCCCACTGCCCAGCCCTCCCCCTCCCTCTCCACTTCAGCTGTTCCATAAAGGAGTAGATTCGATTGGACTACTGAGAAAAGGAAGATTGCCCCTAGGCAGAGGTGAGTTCGGAATCCTTCCAGATCTGAGTACGAGGAATGAAGAGCAAAGAGACTTTTTTATTCTTGTGGATCAAAGTTTGGACCAGCACCGAGGTGTTCCTAGCCCCCCCCTGCTTGTCCCCCTGCCAGCCCCCCCTGCCCCCTGCTTGCCCCCCTGCCAGCCCCCCCCCCCCTTCCCCCTGCCCCTGCCAGCCCCCCCCCCCCCCCTGCCCCCTGCTTGCCCCCCTGCCAGCCCCCCCCCCCCCCCTTCCCCCTGCTTGTCCCCCTGCCAGCCCCCCCTGCCCCCTGCTTGCCCCCCTGCCAGCCCCCCCCCCTTCCCCCTGCCAGCCTCCCCCTGCCCCTGCCAGCCCCCCCCCCTGCCCCCTGCTTGCCCCCCTGCCAGCCCCCCCCCCCCCTTCCCCCTGCTTGTCCCCCTGCCAGCCCCCCTGCCCCTGCTTGCCCCCCTGCCACCCCCCCCCTTCCCCCTGCCAGCCCCCCTGCCCCTGCCAGCCCCCACCCCCTGCCCCCCCCCCCCTGCCCCCTGCCAGCCCCCCCCCCCCCCTGGAAAGACACAAAAAAGGGCTTGGAAGCATGAGAAGAACTCACATGATCCTATAACTAGAAGGATTCATGTGAAAGGGGTGCCCCAAGGAAAGGTATGTACTGAAAATGCTTGCAGGGACAGTCCAAGCAGCAAGCTGATTTGGAGAAAGGAAAATCAACCTATAGTGAAAAGAAAAATCCTTGGTGGTAAAGCTGTCCAAGGAAAACAGGTTGTGTTTTGGGCTGTGAAGAAGAGAACAAACCTAAAGAAGGGGAGACACAATCCATGGGGTAAGTGTGCTCACAAAGCATATATTTTAGAGCTGAAAACAGATCTGGTTTAGAGCTGGAAGTTGCATGCAGCAATGGTATCAATTCATGCTAAAAGTGGTATGTCACACACCCTTTGTGCTTTACAGTTTATATACTAACAATTTGGTGTGAGTTTGGTTTAGATCACAAGATTGTTGAGAAAAAGGAAAGGTGAAGCGGCCTTGGAGAGCCCTCTTGCACCCCCACTGGACCCCCATGCCCCCCTGGACAGCCCCCTTGCAACCCCCTTGCAACCCCCTGGACAACCCCCTTGAACAGACCCATTGAACACCCCCCCCCCCCCTTCCCCCTGCCAGCCTCCCCCTGCCCCTGCCAGCCCCCCCTGCCCCCTGCTTGCCCCCTGCCAGCCCCCCCCCCCCCCCCCCTTCCCCCTGCCAGCCTCCCCCTGCCCCTGCCAGCCCCCCCCCCTGCCCCCCCCCCTTCCCCCTGCCAGCCCCCCCCCCCCCTGCCCCCTGCTTGCCCCCCTGCCAGCCCCCCCTGCTTGTCCCCCTGCCAGCCCCCCCCCCCCCACTGCTTGCCCCCCTGCCAGCCCCCCCCCCCCCCCTTCCCCCTGCCAGCCTCCCCCTGCCCCTGCCAGCCCCCCCCCCCCTGCCCCCCTGCCAGCCCCCCCCCCCCCCTTCCCCCTGCTTGTCCCCCTGCCAGCCCCCCTGCCCCCTGCTTTCCCCCCTGCCACCCCCCCCCCTTCCCCCTGCCAGCCCCCCCTGCCCCTGCCAGCCCCCACCCCCAGCCCCCCCCCCTGCCCCCTGCCAGCCCCCCCCTGGAAAGACACAAAAAAGGGCTTGGAAGCATGAGAAGAACTCACATGATCCTAAAACTAGAAGGATTCATGTGAAAGGGGTGCCCCAAGGCAAGGTATGTACTGAAAATGCTTGCAGGGACAGTCCAAGCAGCAAGGTGATTTGGAGAAAGAAAAATCAACCTATAGTGAAAAGAAAAATCCTTGGTGGTAAAGCTGTCCAAGGAAAAACAGGTTGTGTTTTGGGTTGTGAAGAAGAGAACAAACCTAAAGAAGGGGAGACAAAATCCATGGGGTAAGTGTGCTCACAAAGCATATATTTTAGAGCTGAAAACAGATCTGGTTTAGAGCTGGAAGTTGCATGCAGCAATGGTATCAGCAGCTGGGTGCTTCACTGGGGCAGCCTCAGTATGGGTCTCAGCAGCATGAACCAATGGTTCAACCTTCTCAGATCCAGGAAGAGATCAATCGGCAAATGGAGCTTAATAATATAGGGGGAAGTTGGGCCGGAATAGAAAATGATGATTATGCCCATAGAAGTGATCCATGTAAGGATATTTTAAGCAAGGGAAAGTTTCCTTCAGTTGATAAAGAGGGATTTCAAATTGTCTATTCAAGGAAATCAAGGAAGAAGAAAGACTGTTCTCAATGGAGAACAACGATGGTGACTAGGTCTCATAGCTCATCTACCTACAACATGGAATGGGATGATGATGTCGGGGAGGGGGGTTATGAAAACGAAATACTTTATTATGAAGGCAGTTTTATCAATGTCTAGCCCCATCTCCTCTCTTATGTCATCTTTTGTTTTTAATAAAATGGATTTAGAGCCTTTCGGCTCGATGCTTCTTTCTGTTTCGATGGATTTGGGGAGATTGAACATCTCACATAATCGTTTAATTTAAATGTTAAACGATTACTAATGGGATTGAGCCGTACGCTTCAAATGAGCTGAAACATTTGGGACATTTGTGTAACGTACCATGAATAGGATGAACATTTTGAGGTTCTCGAAGGCCTATATGAATTGGTTCAATTCCTATGCAAGTGGTTGCACTTGATGGATGAGATCATGTGATCGTTAGAACTCCTCAAAGCCGATTCTCTCTAGCTCTTGTTTCTCTCCCACCTTTAAACAAGGTTCTAACAGACTGTGGTGTTGAGAGAGACCCTACCTAAGCATCGGGTGATTCCCATGAACCTTGGATACCTCAGAAGGAGTCTTTCGGTGACTTCTCGGAGATCTCGATCAAACGCTTGTGAAAACTTCGACAAGCAGGAAGGACTGGTATTGAGAGAGGTCCTACTAAGTGTCGGGTGATTCCATGATTTGTGGATACCTCTGAAGGAGTCTTTCAGCGACTTCTAAGTGATCACAATCAAACACTTGTGAAAAGCTTCGAAAGACTGGATCGAATGGTGTAAGGTACACCATTCTCATTCTTTGTTTAGATTGATTACAAACGTATAGATATATTTCGGCGTGACAGCGGCGTGACCGCGGACACCCCTCCCCCCCGCTGGACACCCCTCCCCCCTGCTGGATGTGGCTGGAGCAGGGCCACATCACGGCGTGACCGCGGCGTGACCGCGGCGTGACCGCGGCGTGACCGCGGCGTGACCGCGGCGTGACCGCGGCGTGACCGCAGCGTGTTGGCCCGATCCAGCGACATCCGCGGGGCAGCATCTTCCGACCAGGAGCGAAGGGAGCGGGAGGAGGCTGGAATGCGGGTGAAAGGGGGGTCCTACTAAGTGTCAGGTGATTCCCATGATTTGTGGATACCTCTGAAGGAGTCTTTCAGCGACTTCTAAGTGATCACAATCAAACACTTGTGAAAAGCTTCAAAAGACTGGATCGAATGGTGTAAGGTACACCATTCTTATTCTTTGTTTAGATTGATTACAAACGTATTGATATATTTCGGCGTGACCGCGGACACCCCTCCCCCCCGCTGGACACCCCTCCCCCCTGCTGGATGTGGCTGGAGCAGGGCCACATCACGGCGTGACCGCGGCGTGACCGCGGCGTGACCGCGGCGTGACCGCGGCGTGACCGCGGCGTGACCGCGGCGTGACCGCAGCGTGACCGCAGCGTGTTGGCCCAATCCAGCGACATCCGCGGGGCAGCATCTTCCGACCAGGAGCGAAGGGAGCGGGAGGAGGCTGGAATGCGGGTGAAAGGGGGGTCCTACTAAGTGTCGGGTGATTCCCATGATTTGTGGATACCTCTGAAGGAGTCTTTCAGCGACTTCTAAGTGATCACAATCAAACACTTTTGAAAAGCTTCGAAAGACTGGATCGAATGGTGTAAGGTACACCATTCTTATTCTTTGTTTAGATTGATTACAAACGTATAGATATATTTCGGCGTGACTGCGGCGTGACCGCGGACACCCCTCCCCCCCGCTGGACACCCCTCCCCCCTGCTGGATGTGGCTGGAGCAGGGCCACATCACGGCGTGACCGCGGCGTGACCGCGGCGTGACCGCGGCGTGACCGCGGCGTGACCGCGGCATGACCGCGGCGTGACCGCGGCGTGACCGCAGCGTGTTGGACCGATCCAGCGACATCCGCGGGGCAGCATCTTCCGACCAGGAGCGAAGGGAGCGGGAGGAGGATAGAATGCGGGTGAAAGGGGGGTCCTACTAAGTGTCGGGTGATTCCCATGATTTGTGGATACCTCTGAAGGAGTCTTTCAGCGACTTCTAAGTGATCACAATCAAACACTTGTGAAAAGCTTCGAAAGACTGGATCGAATAGTGTAAGGTACACCTTTCTTATTCTTTGTTTAGATAGATTACAAACGTATAGATATATTTCGGCGTGACTGCGGCGTGACCGCGGACACCCCTCCCCCCCGCTGGACACCCCTCCCCCCTGCTGGATGTGGCTGGAGCAGGGCCACATCACGGTGTGACCGCGGCGTGACCGCGGCGTGACCGCGGCGTGACCGCCGCGTGTTGGCCCGATCCAGCGACATCCGTGGGGCAGCATCTTCCGACCAGGAGCGAAGGGAGCGGGAGGAGGCTGGAATGCGGGTGAAAGGGGGCAGCATCTTGTCCAGGCGACACAGAGTGTATGGCTTTTTTGGAATTATGGTTTCTGTTGCTGTTCACAGCCCCACTCCCTTCCCATCCGTTGGATCTACAATAGGGTGGCTTCACTTATTTCTTCTATTTCATCTTCTCCAGGCGAAACACAAAGTGTAAGAATTTTCTGGAAATCTGGTTTCTATTGCAGTTCACAGACCCACTCCCGCCCCAGCCGCTGTTGGCTCTGCCCCCGACTGCCCCTCCCCCCTCCCCCCTCAAACAGAACGTATCGAGACACACCCACATACTACATACAGAACCATTCAAACAGTTTCAACTGTTCAAACAATAGATGGAAAACATATTCAGCACAAAAGTGATGGGAAATGCCAACCAAATGAAAGAAGCTAGATTAAAACCAATGACCGAGCAGGAAAAAAAAATTGGACATTCAGAATGCATGTGTGTTCAATGATTCCAATATCTAAAGTGCGTTTCAGCTAGACTCATAACTCAAAGAAGAATTAACATTGATGAGTCATGCATGAATAAGCTCAAATGTTGTGTCAGATTGGCACATAGATTTGTCAGCTCACCTTGATAAAGATCGAATGGCAAACCACTGATTGCTAATCATACTTTAATTTGCTACAATCTGTACATGCAACAAATAAAACCATGAATTATTATTAATGAATATATAAGACTCATAATCAATGAAATGTCATATAGAACTAAAACAAATGCTGAAAAAGTAGAAAAAATGAAAGAAGAAATTGCATAAAGAAATTTTGTTATTAGTAGTAGTAGATCAAAACATGTATGTATACATCCTTGCACACTAAACTAATTGAGAATAAATAAGAATGTGATTTGATCGTGGTCAAACAGATCCAGAAATATCACCAGATAAAGTGTGATATTCAAAACAATTAGTGCATTTGGAATTTGAATTTAAAATACTACTAAAAATCATACCTTCTCTTAGAAATATGAATGACTTTATTCATTGATTAAAATTATTTTAATTGGTTATTAAATGACTTATAATGAGATATTTATTACAAAAAACCATTGTTGAAATCTCAAGAAATATCTTGAACTCAAATTCCATAGAGAACTACTTCAAACATCAGGTTGATCTATGTACGTCATCTTTAAACCTATTTTTCCACCTCCCCAGCCCGCCCACTGGCCAGCCCCCCACTGCCCCTCCCCCCTCCCCCCCTGCCCAGCCCTCCCCCTGCCCAGCCCCCCCCCCTCCCCCCTGCCCAGCCCTCCCCCCCTCCCCCCCCCCTCCTCCCCTGCCCAGCCCCCCCCCCCTCCCCCCCTGCCCAGCCACCCCCCTCCCCTCCCCACTGCCCAGCACCCCCCCCCTCCCCCCTGCCCAGCCACCCCCTCCCCCCTCCCCCTCCCCCTCCCCCCCTGCCCAGCCCTCCCCCCCACTGCCCAGCCCCCCACTGCCCAGCCCCCCACTGCCCCTCCCCCCTCCCCCTCCCCCTCCCCTCCCCCCCTGCCCAGCCCTCCCACTGCCCAGCCCCCCCCTGCCCACCCCCCCCCACCTCCCCCTGCAGAAAGTTCATGAAAAAACAATTTTATTATTAAATCAATCAAAGCATATTAGTAGCTAGCAAAACATATTTAATGACAAGTATTTAATGACAAGAGGAGTTCATGATTGAATAAGTAGGGAAAAAGAGAAAAAGGTCTTCCTTGAGATGTAAACTAAAGAAAAAAGTTAAAAAAGACACTCCACATGGAAAGTAGTGCAGGGGGGAGGGAGAGGGTTGGTTGGTGCAGCAGGGAAAGGGGGAGGGGCCAGTGCAGCAGGGAAAGTGGGAGGGGGAGGGGCTGGTGGTGGGGCTGGGGAAGCATGGGGTAAGGGGCTGGTGGGGGTGCAGTGTGGGGGGGGGAGGGGCTGATGTAAGGGAAGGGGGGAGGGGGAGGGGCTGGCTGGTGTGGTGGGGGGGGTGGGGGTAGGGGCTGGTGGGGGGGATGGGCTGGTTCATGGTAGGGGGAGGGGCTGGTGCAAGAGGGGGGAGGGGGAGGGGCTGGTGCAGGGGGAGGGGATGTTGCAGCAGGGGGTTAAGGGAGGGGCTGGTGCACGGGAAGGGGGAGGGGGAGGGACTGGTGCAGTAGAGGGAGGGGGAGAGGTTGTGTAGGGAAGGGGGGCTGGTGAGTCTCCCCATACGTTAGAGGTTTTTGACTTGTAGTGAGGGTCTCGAGAGGTGATAGTGGGGACTATACCCTCTTATCACATATACACAGTGGTAAAATTGAATAAATAACAATCAACAATGAAAGAGGTAGTAAATAAATGACAAAGCAGCATAAGATAAATATTATTATAACTGAATTAAAGTGGTCAATGGTAGTTTAAACAACAGATGAATGCATGACATGGTAATGATACATATCTAAAAGTAGTAAACATTACATAATTATTTTCAATAAAATAAAAAAATAATAAAGTCACATCAAAACCCCATGGGCGATCTCCTTGAGCATCCCGAGATCCAACTCAGTCCTTTTCTCCTAACTCTAGTTACAAGCATACATTGAAAAGCAAGGTCCAAGGACCTGAGAAATTGAAAGTATACTCGAGTATCCCAATGTAATCCTATAATTTTAAACGAGGGGTTATATAGTGTCATATCAGACATTTATTATTATATGAGGACCGGGATCAATGGTGACTATAGCCGAGGAAACAAACATCCTTGAATCGAAATGGTATCCTTGAGTGCTCATTGAATTACCATAGGAATCCAAATTCTAACTCAGGTCAGGCACTTTCTATGGATATGTTAAGGACTATATAAAAATGAAAACATTAAAATTTATTCATGTAATTGTTCAGGACATATGATACTCTATCCATTTAATATGCCATATGGTTCATTCTGATTTTTCATTGATGTGAAAAGCTTTTGAAGACATGAAATCCATTAGTCAAATAATTTATGTCATAATTATTTAGTTAATTCAATGTTTTAAATCAAGAAACCATCTCATTAAAATCCATTTAATAATAAATTTAATGGTCATATAATTTCAAAAGTCAATATTTATGAAATTTCATTTGATTAGTGTGATAAGGAAAAAGGTACACCCAACCATTTAAGAGATTTCATATTTAGCTACCTAGTTTTATCCTTTACCTTTAATACCATGACAATTCTAGACTAAGAACAAGAAACCACGTGCATTTTATTTAACATAACTAATCTGTTTCATATTAATTTACAATTCATTAATCATCTTCAGGCATTGAACATTGGAGGGTCTAGTGGAAGGTGATGGTAGTGACTTCGCTAATCAATTCATAATTCAATAGGTAGCTTATACATGGAGGCTTATCATTCAAGTTATAAATATAAAACACAATATAATGATGTCTCTATAGTTTCAAAACACTAAAAACCATATATGGCATATAATCCTTCATGAGTTTGTTGTATTTCTAGATGAAACCACCACCAACAATTTACGTATGTAGAAATTTTCATTTAACACAGTCCTAAGTAATATAATCAAGAAATATTAATTCAATAAATTATACCCTATTAAATCAGCATGACAACACGAAAATTTCCAAAATGATGGAAACCATGAAAATATTTATAAAACGCATACCATAAGGAGATGTTGTTCATATGGAATACAGGGTTTATAAAGAAGATAAATGATGGAATACATAAAAAAATCATGTTTGATGACCCCATGCCCTTCATGCGATCTATCAAGAAAGCTATAGCATAAGGAGATGCTGTTCATATGGACATTTTAGAGTAGACACCACTGTTCCCCTGGGTATGACACTTTAGTTCTAGATTCCCTCCTTCCCAATACTTTTATGTCCTTCAAATAGAACTCATCACTAGTATATCATCCTAAATTAGTAGTCTTTGTCAGTTATATCCAATGAAAAAAATGTAGTAATATAAAACATTGTAAATGAAAACAGATTCTTTCAATAACAATCAGAGGAAGTAAAAATTATCTCTAAGATGAATTTTTTTTGAAGAAGGTGATGGATTGGTAGACCATGAAACCACAAAACCAGGGGTTTAGTCAAACCCAAATCCAGAAGCCAAAATTCAGTCTAGTAAAGCAGGCAGATCGGCTCCCAAATAGACCAAACAACAGAAATGAATTCAAAAAAATACCCAAAGATTCATACCCAGATTTCCACTTATGATGACTGATTATTGACTAAATAAACAATGCAGAAGATAATTTGTGTAGTGATATAAGAATAAGTGATTAGTTTCAAAAGAATAAAAAATTAAGGAGAAGAAATTCTATACCTATATAGAATGACTTGGCCGGGAAATTGTCTGAGGAGAGGTAGCTGCGAGGGAGAAGCGAGGACGCCGCTGGAGCTTGGGGAAGTGTAGCGAAGGCTAGGATGTTGAGGCGGAGGAGAAGGGCCGGAATTCCAGGTCGGGAGCGGAGGAGAAGGCGGGAGGCGAAAGCTGTAAAGGGGATGAGATGGCCGGGAATCGGTGGTCGGATGTCCGGGAGGCGGAGGTCAGAGAGGGGAGTAGAGGGTTGGGAGGCGAAGGTCGGATAACCGGGAGGCAGTGGTCGGGGAGGGGAGGAGAGGGCCGGAGGCGGAGGTCGGGAACCTAGGGTTCGAGCGGGGAAGCGCGAGAGTGAGGAGGAGAAGTTCCGATTGGGGAGCGCGAGAGTGAGGAGGAGAACCCGATATTCGGGTAAAATTGTGAATTGAATACCCACGGTTTTAATAAAACCGTGGGTATTGATAAACAAAAAAGGCCTATTCCCACGGTTTGATAAACCGTGGGAATAGATGTGTGGGGATAGACCAGTATTCCAGTAGTGTATATATCTCATAAAATCTTGGGGTGTTACACTACCTCTTTGGTTGGCCACATTTAGAACCATTAATAAGGACCCTAATAATGATATATTGAAAATTCAGAAACATTAAATTCAATAATATGGAAGTTTTGAAGATAATTTGTTTAGTTTTGGTCAAGTGAGATGGGTTAAATTTGTTTAAAGAAGAGAAAGGATGGGTTTTCTTTTAAAAGAGTGGGATATGACAATCTTGGAATTTATTAATGAATTATGTATAATACTATAATACAAAGGCCAAATACCACTAATTGTATTGGGATTCAATTTTTGGAAAGGATAGGGTAAAAAATTTCCATTCATTAGGATTTTGGAATGTTTAATGAGATAACACACCCTTACATGGTTTGACCCCTATTAAGAACATTTTAACCCTAACAATTGTGTCAAATTTTTACTATTTTCGCAATCCAGTACTACCAAAAGAATTATAAATTCTATAAAAATATTTAATCCATTTTATAAAATTAAATTCATTGATTTGGTAAAATTAAAAATAAAATTATACCTTAAAATGTGACCGAAATCAGTTTTACATAAAAAATAATCTCTTAATTATAAAAAAACATTATTTCAAAATCCAAAATAAAGTTTACTATAATAACATTAATTATATTATTCAAAATATAAATGAAATATTTTTAATTTTAAAAAATAAAAATTAATTTGATTTATTTTATTTAAAATAAGGATGTTTTCGAGAAAAAATATTTATTTTTTACGTTTCATCGGAAATTCAATCTTTTCATAAATTTCTCAGAACTTTACTCTAATACAATGATGAAATTTTTATTTCAAAAATTAATTTTACTTAATAAAATAAATTTTATCAATTTTAACGTTATTAGTTATATTATTTCCTCATTAAAACCAATAAAACCCATTTTAGGTAAAATTTATTTTTAAAACATATAATGGATTTAGAAAATATTTGGTACTCATTCAGCTATTAACTTTTTAAATAAACCCATTAAACATATTTTATTTTAAAAAATTATTTTTATTAACACCACTAATATAACGGCTATGTTATAACATTTTACTATGTTATGGTTCGGTTTGAAATAGGGTTACATATATCACAAAATATCAAAACATTTAATTCATTTAAAGAGAAAAAAACAAACATTATATTATGTTACATACTACCATCCTTAAAATTAATTTCTATTATATTCTATGATTTTAGAAGAATATTGTGTTCGATATAGTCTTTTTATGCAATAACAAACATAAAGGAACCATAAAATATTATTATTTGTTACATATGGTTCTTTAACCTACCATTGAATTAGAACGTATAAATATGATTAATAACATTATGAATTATTTATAAATCATATGGTCAATAAATATTTATCGGTCAATTCATAGAATATATGCATTAATTTTTTTGTAAAAATAGTTTTTGCTTCAACAATAATTTTTCATCAAAATTAATATTATCTACACTTCAAGAGAAAATATAATATTTAATTTCAATCATAATTTGAAAACATATTTGATAAAAATGATAACTTTTTAAATAAACACATTAAAATTATATATTTATTATTTTTATATAATTTTCTAAAAACAGTGATATTCCAAGGAATAATGAAAAATAAGGATTTATATTGGAAAATGTATTTTCTATTCTTGTATTTCAGTGTAAAATTTTATTTTCATTAGATTAAAAATATAAATTCTTATTTCTATATAAAAAATATAATTACAGCCTTTTAAATGTGTTTCATTCCTTAATTGTGTATAATCCATTTTTATACATTATAATAATTAAAAAAACAGTTTTCCATCTTGTTTTGTGGGTTTAAAATAAATTTCAATTATATGCCTTATATAAATTAAAATTGATAAATATATATTTCATGTTATTAATTAGGAGGTATGAAATTTTTTAATAGTTCAAATTTATTATTTTATATGATTATTTTTAACCATACCAAATAATTGTTTACTTTGTAAGTGTAAATCTAGAAATTTCAGGTTAAAAATAATATGACATTTACTAAAAATGGTTCTTTAACATGAATTTATCTTATTATATGAATTTATTTTATCCATTTCAGGAAATTATTCAAAAATATGGCCACATAATGCCAAAAAATTTTTTTTTTGTTTTAGAAAATTTAATTAAAAGTAAAATAAAAAATTACATTTTAATACTTTTAATATCTATAATATTTGTTGATAAAGATAAATTTTAATCATGGACTACAATAAATTTTTAATTTAAATATAAATTAATTTTGTTTATAATGTAATTTTATTTTAAATTTATAATTATGATATATTTACCTTAAATACTCACTCAATAACAATAGAGTGCTTATGAAAGCAGTATAAAAATCAAGTAAATTATTTTAAAACCTCGAAAGTTTGTATTATTTGATTATTTTAATTTTCACCACAAATTATATTTACACTAAATATATTGTGGGAATATATAATGTATTATATTCAAATTAAATTTTTGTCATTTTTCATTCAATATCAAATTGGATTAATAGTTCATTAAATAAATTTAATGGTATTTAATAATAAATAATATTTTATTCAAGGATTTAAAATTCCTCAAAAAATTATGTTCAAACATATTATTTTTATATAGTTTAATATAACATCCATTTTACATTTATAAATAAATTTTACTTTAATAGTAACTATCTGGACCCATTAAGAGTAAAAAACATATTTAACATGATAATCATCAAAATGGTTAACGAGTGGATTAGAAAAATATATTAGTCAAAACATCAACTAAAATTGTCCAAATTTTAATTTATTAGTGTATTTAACTCAAAAAAAATTCATATTCCAAATATATCATTTTTGAGAAATTTTACTTTGGAAATTATTTAATATTAATTTAATACTTTAAGAAATTCCATGAATATTCTTCTCTTTAATATAAATGGACACCACATCCCATCTTCCCCCTCCATTTGGTATAGAAAATTGATACCCAAAACCATTTCTTACTTACCTCCCCACATACTATCAGTCTCATTTTGCACATAATATCATCGTTAGGGGGATTAAGGTTCAAAGAAAATATTATTGTATGAAAAAGAGGTATATATTTTAACTAACTATTTTAGTTTTTTACTCTTATATACCGTTAAAAAATACATCAACAATGATAAAAAAATAACATCAATATATTTTATATAATGAGATTTTATTTTTTAAAATTTAACATACTACATCCATTTTATTCTTCAATAAAATGTGAAATGGATTAATCATTTGTCTATATAGCATACTACCTCCTCGTGAACCAATGTAATTCTTTTTTAAACCCCATCTCCAATGGAAGGTTATAATGATGTATTGAGTGTATATATACGATAATAAAGAAATAATTATCTTACTATAATGATAATTTGTCACAACTCATCCCTCAGGGCCCATGTTGTGACATGCCCTATGCCCGCCTCTCGAAGGCCAGGGATTGGCGACTAGTGATGAAGGCATCAACCTTCAAGTGAGAGGAATTTTATTGAGTACCTGTACACACACACACACGCCCAACCATGTACCACAAACTGAAATGGGAAAATAATCATACTGAAAATAAATTGTTGAGTATAAGTACAACTAAAACAAGTGGGCCAGAATACAAACCCAAAAAAAGTTACTAAAAATAGCAAAGTACAAAGGGACTCAACTAGCCATCCACTGAAAACCCCACCTGATGGTAAGATTAGTGTTTCTACTAGAAGTATAAGTAGTACATCTTGTCCTCCTGATCCTATTGGGCCATTCTAGTTCCTAGGCCACCAAGGCCTCTATTGAAACATCTTTCATCTTCACAAGACACAACACGTGTGGGAAAAGACCGTGCAGGGCTGGGTAACACAGTAATCAGTAGGGGACCCCAGTCTACTAAGGAAAAATACCACAAAGAAACCAAAAAGAAAACCCACCAAGTAAGTACACGAAGTAAGACCACAAATTAAGACTATAATGTTTGGGAAACTCACCCCAGGATCAATCTAAAGCATAAGAAAAATGATCATCTGCTATAGTGATAGTCGTTTCTTTCTGTTGGTGTACTCATCCCTGATGAATCACTGCTCATCTGTCAGGCCATTAAGGATCCACATGGTTGCTGCTAGTCTGCTGGGCCATTGAGGATCCACATGGTTGTTGCTTACCTATCGGGCCACTAAGGATCCACACGGCTACTACTTATCTGTCGGGCCGCTATGGTTCTACACGGCTGCTGCTCATCTTCCGAACCACTAAGGATCCATACAAATTTTGCTCGAGCCATCATCTGTACCTCGACCACAATGAAGTCCAACATAGAATAACACAACGTAATGTCTTATCATAAGGGTTACAACGCAACATACATTTCATCGAATAGACACTCGGTCTGTAAGGTATTAACATTTTAGTAATCATGGGTCGGTGGCATCTGGCCACAGTCCGACCCGGTCGGACCGACCCGACAAACTGTCCAGGGGGTTCCACATACCCCAATATAATTTGACTAACCAGACTTGACTTTGTTTCAGTCAGGGTAGGTACGACCCGACCTGGCCAGTGGGCCAGGCTCAATGGGCCTCACTAGGCCCGACCCAGTTTAGTCGAGGGTCCAGCCCGCTGGGTCATCCGACCCGGCTCTAAGGGTGTGGGTCCGGTCATTCGGTGTGTGTCTGCCCCGCTGGGCTCGGATTCCTCCTACTAGCAGGGGGTCCGGCCCGCTGGGCACAGTTCTAGTATGCTGGTGTAGGTCCAGCCCGCTGAGGCGTGGTCCGACACACCCTCCTGTTAGGTCCGCCAAAGGCGGACCGGTCCTGCTCCATCCGATTGGGATGTGGATGAGAGTCGTATGTAGCTCCTCCTACCTCGTGGGTCATCTGCGGGGTCATTCCCCATGTGAGGTTGGTTGACCCCAGCTCCTCGGTGAGTGACACGGCGCAGCGCCATGTCGGCTCTCCACCGACTCATAGGCCCAAGGCCCCTACCAATGCGCTTCAGCCTCCTCTGCATGGGACAGTCACCAATGTGGCTTTCCAAGTCCCCGTGGTGCACTACTCTCCGATGTCAGTGCCAATGCCGGTGTGCTGGCAGTTTCTTTGGCAGACCACCGGACATGCTCTGGTGGTTCGTTCCTCATGTCGTCTACGCCTATGGCCTCCAGGGGATGCCACCATCCCTGTGATATCCCTCATTCTGCCTTGCCTTACTCTAGATAATTCATTCATAAATAACACACAATCAGAGGGGCTCATGCCATGTTTATATTTGTTTGACCCCTGCACATTTTATGTTTAAAGACATGGGGAGGATCGGAGATCGGTGTTCTATCAACAAAATTTTAATCCTGAATAGAAATCCTGAAAATAAATACCCTCTGGCAAGAACACGTGATCCTAGAATCAACCTATTCATGGGTTGATCTATGTTCTTCATTTATAAAAATATTAGGGAAACATTAAAATAAAACCCCTACCTCGTTGACATTTGTTTCCATAGTGCTTTTTCCTTAAGGGTCCAAGAGGTCGATGGCGTTCGTCAATATTTGAGGTATGTCGAATTCAATGACATACCACCGGCATTCGCTATTCTTTTATGGGGAGTAAATATGTTTTAGGTTCATCATATAATTCTCATAGTTTAATCGTCATTCCACTAATTCCTGAACTATTAAAATTGAAAACACGTCATAGCCTTTATATTACGCTACGACATCGTGTCATTACGTTGTTTCATTTATGAAATAGAGTCGTTGTTACGTCTCATTAAAGAATTGTTACATTGAGTGTTTATAGGCCATTAATGATCTTCTCTAATGTGTATTTTCACTGCCTCATCGTTGTACCGCATCGTCGTCATGTCATCACTCGTCGGTGAGAAAATAAATAAAATATATTTTTAAGTTATTTTATTATTTTTCTCAAACATACAGAAAATCAACTTTTATGTTTGGCCTGTGCCGGCCAAAGTTAAGTCCTTTCAAGGAGAATCCCAGAGTTCAGAGTTCAACGGTGCCATTTTATTTTTGATCCAAGCACCAGTTCAAAGGTTCAAAAAATATCGCTTGCACCTCTACTAAAAATACCTTTAAAAAGTTCAAAAATTCATTATGTGTTCACCAGGACTCAGAATCAAGTTTTTTCAGAGTGTGTAGTCTCAAAATAAATTCATATAAATTAAAAAAAATTACACCAAATTTTCAGGATGTTACATTCTCCCCACTATAGGGATTTATGTAACCAAAATACAAAGCATGGACTAATCAAATAAATGGGGGGTACTGAGCACAAATCTGAGCCTCCCGCTCCCATGTTCTCTTCTAGAGATTTTTGTGCTTCAACTGAATGTGCACTCGAGGAATTGACCACCCATGTAGGACCCACTCCTGTCGATACTCTATCAATTCTAAGAACTCCACATATTTTTCCCCATCATCAATGTCCAACTCACCCCAGTCTATGACATGTGATGGATCATACATGAATCTCCTCAACTGTGACACGTGGAAATGAATATTCACTCGGTGCATCTTTTTGGGAAGATCTAGGTGGTAATCAACCTCACCAACAATACATAGGATCTAAAAAGGTCCGATGAACCCCAGATATAGCTTTTCGCCCCAAGAAAATCTTTGCAATCCTTATTAGAGAGAGACCCGATGGAAAACATTGTCTCCCTCCTCAAACTCCAAGGGTCTCTGTCTCCTATCATCCTAAGATATATTTCTACTCTGTGTAGTCCACATCTACTCCTGGATGACCTAAACCTTCTTAGTGGTATCTCGTACCATGTCTAGACCCATGAGTGCAAACTCTCTTGGGTCTGTCAAGCATAGAGGTGATCTGTAAGGCCCTCGTACAAGGCCTCGAATGGTTCCATGCCAACGGTCTAGTGATGGTTTTTGTTTTATGAAAACTCCAGAAGTGGAAGGTGTTGCTCCCAACTATGATCAAAATCCATGATTCTAGCATAAAACATGTCCTCCAAGGTCTTTATGTTCCGCTCTGTCTCACCATACATCTAGGGATGAAAAGATGTTCTCAAGAGCATATGAGTCTCGAACACCTCCTATAATCCCTTCCAAAATAGGGATGTAAAACACGCATCGTGGTCTGAGACGATTTTTGAAGGCAACACGTAAAGCTTCACTATCTTTTAGACATAGAGGCGTCTCAATCCCTCTATTGGTCCATGCTCTCAAATGGGTAGGAAGTGAGATGAGTTGGCCAGTCGATCAATGATCACCCAGAGAGAATAATGGCCTCTGGATGTACGTGATAACCCCATCATGAAGTCCATAGAGATACAGTCTGATTTCCACTCTGGTAACTCCAGTGGCAGAGCCAGTCCTACTGAATAAATATGTTGGGTCTTCACTTGATAAAATTTGAGGCATCATGAAAACAAACTCTACAAATGATTTCTTTATCCCTAGCCATTGGTATTGACGTCTAAGGTCTTGGTACATCATCGTCACACCAAGATGTACCGCCAAATGCAAATTATGGAACTCCCTTAACAACACCTCCCGTAATGTCTCTGGTACTACGGTGCGTCCTCTAAAAAAATGACGTTCTCCCCGCCTATTGAATATCCATCAGGATCCTATCTTAAGGATATCTGATCACGCCGAACCTCACAGTAAAAATCTACAATATTGCCTCCCTAACTCACTATAAGATTGGGGGAGTGACAGTCATCGACTGAAGGCAAGATGCTTTATCATCATCCATGAAGTACATCTACATCGCAACTATCTAATTTGTTTCCTCACTTAGTAGTTGTAAACTAGACCTCCCACTAAGTGTGTCTACCACCATGTTCCCCTTCCCAGGAGTGTAGACTATCTCAAAGTCATAGTCCTGTAGGAACTCCAACCCTCACCGTTGTTTCTAGTTCAGGTCCTTCAATGAAAAGATATTCATGAGACTCTTGTGGTCGGAGTAGATGGTAAATCTTTCACCAATCACGTAGTACGACCACATCTTCATAGAAAAAGACCATTGCTGCTAACTTTAGGTCATGGGTCACATAGTTATACTCATTATTAATCAACTGTCATAAGTCGTAGGCATTCAATACTCTCTTCTACATCATGAAAAAACCCAACTGGCCCCTGATGTATCTCGTAAAACTACATACTCAATGCCCTCCCATGGTAGTCTCAAGATGTGGGGCACTAGTCAATATCTGCCTGAGCTACAAAAAACTCTTCTGGAATTTCCCCATTCACATGAATGTTTTTCCCTTATGTTTCAAAGATGATAAGGGTGATTCCACTCTTGAAATGTTAGGCTCGAACCTCTGATAGTAACCATCCAACCTCAAGAATCTTTTCACCTCGGTCATGCTCATGGGTGGCTCCCGAGCTAGCACTACTTCTATATTTATCGGATTCACTGCAACTCCAGCCTCTTAGATGACATGCCCTAGAAAGTGGACCTCCTAAATCCAGAACTGGAACTTCGAGAGCTTACCATAAAAATGGTGCTCTCAAAGTGTATTGTGGACTATCAACAGGTGTGTAGAATGCTCCTCCTCTGACTTTGAGTACACCAAGATGTCATCAATTAAGACTACCATTAAACGATTGAGGTAAGGCTGGAAGATCCTATTCATGGGTCCCGTGAACACTGATGGGGAATTGGTCATACTGAAGGGAATCACCCAGAACTCGTAGTGTCCATACCGGCACCTGAAGGCTGTCATTGGTACGTCCTAGTCTCATTCCCAAAGATTGTGATAGTCTGATATGAGGTTGATATTCAAGGACCATCTCACTCCCTTCATCTGATTGAAGATGTCATCAATGCTCGATAGTGGATACATGTTCATCACTGTTAACTGGTTCTTGCATCGGATGTCCACACATGGCCTGAAGCTCCATTATTCCTTTTTGGAAAACAACACTGGGGCTGCCCATGGGGAAACGTTGGGCCTTATGAACCCCTTCTACTGCAAGTCCTCTAGTCGTACCCTCAGCTTGTGAAGCTCTGTGGGAGCCATCTAATATTCCAATGTAGATATCTTTGTCATCCCAGGATACAGGACAATGAAAAATTCTTCCTCTCTACAAGGAGGTAGTCCAAAAACATCCTTAGGAAAAAAAACCCTCGTACTCATCCACCACTATATAAAATCATGGACTCCCCTCTTCCACCACACAAAGGGTGAGGCTAGCCACCTGATGAGTGATAGGCTTCACCCTCCCCTGAGAAATTACATCATGTGTTGCTAAGTTTCTACTCTCACCAATAAAGGAAAACATGGTTTCATCCTTGTGAACACCCCACACATAGTGCCTAAAATATTTGATCTAAGAATGGACTGTAGATAGCCAGTCCATACCCAAGATGATGTCGTAAGGCCTCGACGTTGCTACTATGATATCTTAGCTGAAGCTCTTCCTCCTACAGTAAGCTCACATTATCGTCACCAGTGTTTAATCATCGAATCCCCTCCTTTAAGAGTCTCTATTAGTATGGATCGATCTAATGGATCCACTGGAATCTCTGACCTCCAAACAAGATACCTAGACTGAAAAGAGTGATCAAAACTTATGTCTATAATAACAGAAACTATGGTTGAGAAGAAATAGATCGTACCTTGAATCAACTCCAAAGTTCCATGGTCATAAGACTCCGCTACCTGAATCTATGCTCTCCCATTTCTGCCTAATCCCTGATGTTGGCGTGGAACACCCAGAGGTGGTGGAGGTAGTACCTTTAAACATATCCCACCACCTTTTACTCAACCTACTCCCATTACACATCTGTCACCCTTCCACCCTCCTCGATCGAACCTCTTCCTCTATCTCAGTGGCCCCGTGACCCTTTTCTAATTATCTTCCCAGTTGATCGGGCATTCATGATCCATGTGTCTCAGCCCACCTCACAAGTTGCACGACCTTCTCCTCTGTTGTCTCCTACTACCTTGGATGCCTCACTCCACCGATCTTGAGTCCTGGGGGAATCCACTAGATGATATGGAACACTTGGACCACTGCAACATCTGTCGGCTACCTACCATGGATGGCTTGGAAACCTATCACCTGGTGGCGCCACCCATTTTCGGTTCCTTCTCTGTTAGGAAGCTCTCTACTAGTAGAGCTCATTCCAGCACTCCCTCTTTCTTGGTGGTTCAAAGAGACAACATGGATGCCCTAATCTCTCGACTGAGCCCCTTTTCAAAGGATTGAGACCTAAAGAAAGGATCTTGAACCACATCTTTATGGTAGGGGGAAATCTCAGTGAACCTCATTGAGTACTCACCTACTGTCATGAAGCCCACCTAAATGTGAAGCACCTCCTGAATGCGCCTCGAGCACAAATTCATTGGGAACAAAACCTCCTAAAAAAGCTGCTCGAACTCCATATAGTTAAGGGTCACCTCATCACGAAACTAGATCGTTAGACTCCATCATCTCTCTATTGAGCCTTGAAGAAGGCTCATTTCTAAGATCAACATCTGGTCAAGAGGTGTACTCACTAAGAAGTGGACCAACATCACCACCTCTAGTCAATCCTCAGTGGCGTAGGGATCCACCTCTACCTTGATAATGGGAGGTCTATATCTCTGAAACACATGCAAGGAACTAAGTATATTCACGTCCTCTACTGGAACTACTAGTAGTATTTCCTAACCAACATGTGGCGTTAGCACTGGTGCACCACCTAGTGGCTCCATATGGAGAATTGGTCTCTAAACTAATGCCTCGTCACTATGCGGGTTGTCCTCCTAACCACGTATCAGAAGCCTAGTTGGATGTCATCATGGAGGCATCCTAAAATATATCAAGATAGACCATGGTCAATAGATTATACCTGGTGAGATGACTCTTATACAAAATAATAAATGGAGACACTTTTGCAACCAGTGTTTTTTATGCATTGAGCTGAAAAGATGAATTCAAGGTCCTGGTGTGTGGATACGTCTGTTGTCGCACCAACACTGGACTCCCCGAATCTGAAAGTCAGACTCGAAAAATTTAACACTATTTCACCAAAACAAAAACAAAAGGCTCCTAGTATCTGAGTTAGAAATAAATACCTTTGATACCACTTTGCCACGACCCATCCCCCGGGGCATGTGTGGTGACATACCCCTAGCCCGCCTCCTGAAGGCCAGTGGTTGGAGACTAGTGTCGAATGCGTCAAACTGCAAGTTGGAGGCATTTTACTGAGTACCTATATGCACACACATTCCCAACCACATCCCACAAACTAAAAGGGGAAAACAAGTATATTGAAACAAGTGTTGAGTACAGGTAAAACTAAAAATATGTGGGCCACAATACAAACACAACAAAAGTAACTGAAAACAGAAAGGTACAAAGGGAATCAGGTAGCCATCCACTAAAAACCACACCTGATGGTAAGAGTAGTGTAGATACTGGAATCCAAAGTATTATTTCATGTCCGCCAGATCCTACTGGGCCCCACCTTCTCTTATTCCACCAAGTACTCGGTCGAAATTATAGTCGCCTACACAAGACACAACTTTTGAATGTGAAACCCATGCAAGGGTGAGTAGCACAGTACTTAGTAGGGGAACCCAATCCACTAAGGATAATTAACACAAAGAAATGACAATGAAAATCCATCAATTAAGTCCATGAAGTAATAACATAAAGTATGGAAAGCTCGCACTAGGAACAATCTAAAGCATAGGGATAATGTTTATCTGTTATAGTGATGAATATTTCATACTCTCGAGGGTCTCATCCTTGATGATTTGCTACTCATCTGTCAAGCCACTAAGGATCAACATGGTTGTTACTGATCTTCCGGACCACTAAAGATAAACATGGATGCTTCTTATCTTCCAGTCAACTAAGGATCCACATGGCTACTCCTTGTTTTCCAGTCCACTAAGGATCAACGCTAATATTTCACATTTGTCAGTCCACTAAAGATCCACATAGCTGGTGATCAAGCCATTGGTCCTACCTTAACCATCATGATGTCCCACAAAGAATAACTCAAAGGATCATCTCATCGTAAGGGTTCCAATGTAGTAGACGGATCTTTGAAGGGACGTTCGGTCTATAAGAAATTAGCATTTTAATAATCAGTGGTCGGTTGTGTCTGGGCATGGTCCGACCCAGTCAGGCCGACCTGACCAACCCGACCTGGGGGTCCCACATACCTCGGTTTAATTTTACTAGCTTAAACTGACCTATTTCAGGTCAGGGTGGGTCCAATCCGGCCTGGCTAGTGGGCTAGGCCCAATGGGCCTCAGTGGGCCCGACCTAGTTTGGCTGGGGTTCCTGCCCGCCGGGTCCCCTGGAGACCCGGTCTAATCTGCTCCGGCCCGAAGGGTGCGGGTCCAGGATTCAAACAAAATTCTGGTCTGTTGGGGCGAGGTCTGGCCCACCCTCGTTTCAGGTTTTCCAATGGTGGACCGGTCCTATTTGGTCTGCCCAGGATGTAGTTGAGAGGTGAGTCCAGCACATCCCGCCTCGTGGGTCATCTACGGGGCTGTTCCACAGCCACAGTCGGTTGACCGAGGCTCCTCCACATGCGATACATCATGGTGACGTGTCAGCTCATTGGCATCCACTGTCTTGGAGGCCGGCGGCCCCTCCTACTATGTTGTGACCAATGGTCGCAACCTCATCCATGTGGGACAGCCACTGATGTAGCTGTCAGGGTCTTCAGGGCGCACCGCCGTGGTGCGCCGATATCTGGTGTTGTGGCTGGCGTGACAGTAGGGTCTTCAGCAGACCATAATGCATTCTCCGGTGGTCCCTTATTTGTGTCGCCTACACCTACAGCCTCCAGGTGATGTCACCTTTCTTACGATGGCCTTCATTCTCCATTTCCATCCACTTGAGAATTCAGTCAGGAAGAACACACAGGCGAAGGGGCTTGGGCCTTGTTCATGTCAGCACGCACCCTCCACATTATATGTTTAAAGACATGGAGAGGCTATATGATTGGTGTTCTATCAAAAAAAGTTTAATCTTAAATATTAATCCAAAAAAGTAACGCCCTCCCGCAAGAACGCACATTCTATGGATCAAAATGTTCATGGGTTGATCTGTCTTCGTCATTTAGAAAGAGAACGAAGAAACTTTAAAATAAAACTCCAACCTCAATGAAGTTCATTTAGGATGTGATATTCCAAAAAATTTATATTCAAATATCAAACCCTTGATTTCTAATCCGAAGTTAAAAAATATATGGATAAATTTATTAAATCTGGGAGATTTTAATATCCAGAGATCTTAAAATAGTACTGTATGAACCTGGATTTTTTTCAGGTGTATTTCTATTTTCTGGTCATTTTTTAGGAATAGTGGAGTATTGGAAATTTTATTAGTACACGTCATTTACTTATATGTACACGTCTTGTACTTGATTTTCGTTGGTGACCGTGTATAGGCCGTGTAATGGCTGAGTACATGGTCATGTGGGGTAATTTGGAGGCCACCTAAATCGGGGCTCGGTAAAGGCTAGTACACTCCATGTACATTTAAAATACACATCATGTACTTTCTTTTTATTTCATTAAACAGACCGGGGTCACATCTAATCAATAGAACACCCTCCTTCTAGGTTTGTCTCATCCGAGAGCATCTGTACAATGACAAATCTTCTCTGAGACACCGACTCGCCATCCATTCTCTGATTCAACCTCCATCGGTTGCGTTGGAATCGCATCAGTGAGTTATCTCTTCTCCTTGAACATCATCTCATGATTTCACCTCTTTATCATGTTATTCGTGGTTTAACTTTTTAATAATTTTGGTAGATCTATGGTTTTCTAGAGTGATTCAAGGCCGGAGATTCATTTATATCAATCTCATGTCCTCAAGTTAGGTGTTTTGTGACTTTTCGTAGATAGTCTATGAATTCTATGGGAAAAAGTGTCCAATACCCTACAATGGGGTATTGTGTGTTTAGGCTTTGTAGCCCTGTTTTTTCTTGTTATGCCTTGTGTGCTTGAGTAGAGGATTTATGATTGTGAGTGGGCTTATCTTTGTTATGTTGTGGATGTTTTTCCCATGTTTTCTTGTTATGGGACGTTTAGTCTAGCTTTTATTGTTAGGCTGCTATTTTTATTTCCATGCATTGTATTTTAGGATGGAGTTATTATTATCTGACATGCTATGATATGCTGTAGATTTTTTAGCCAAGTAGTTCTTGAGGTTTACTTTGGATACCATGTATCGTTGTGCATGATTGACTTACACCGGGCCGTGATAACCAGGTGTAGTAGACCATATGGAGAATGGACGTCGAGGGCTTCTCCAGAGTGTCTATTTACTTTTATGTTGTGAGACCATAGGGGGGACGGACGTAAGTGCTCTCTCGGAGTGTTTGTAGTTCCTCGATATAGGCCATAGGGGGAATTGGATGTTAATTGCTTCCTCAAAGTTCCTATTAGTTACTGATATGACACTATAGGGGGAATTGACACTGAGTTCTTCCTCAGAGAGTTTGTGCAAAAGATGAACTAGAGGGGTTAGACTATGTGTACTTCCCAGAGTGTTTATTGTGTTTTTTGGTTGAAAAATAGGGGCTAGGATTTGAGTACCTCCCATAGCGTTACCATTTTCTGATAAGATGCTTTATTTTTATAAGAAACTAAATGCCTTGAAATTGTGGGATTGTTTACTTTTGAGTACTTCTTTTTTTACTGCTTCTTGTTGATTATAGCCTTCCATATATATTCAATAACTGTTAGGAATAGATATTTTGGTGTTTTCCTACTAGTATTAGTCTCAATTCTTATTTGGGTCATGCTTTTGGGCCCAAACAGATTATATTGTTGCAGGTCTAGATAAGGGCCAGTGCCCTTTTACTTCAGGTACTTGACTACTTGGAGCTGGAGAGCATGGGAGCAAGCTGAGGCTTGCGGTTCTAAGGAGTTGTTTTCTTGATTTTCATTTGTACTTTGGTTTAGTACTGTATTCTAGCATTGTTACATGTTTGGTTGTTTTCCTAGACATATCTATCATGCATCCTTTATATATATGGGTTTGCTCAAGTTTAATTTTTTCTAGTATTCTTCTATTTTATTTTGTATGGTATTATTATATTTCTTCCTCTATTATTTTCTATTTCTTTTCTGTAGCATTACACTACCAATGAGGCAATTGTTTCCCCACTATCACACTCAAGGCCCTCACTGCTAGTCAGAAGCCTCTGTGTTTTAGGGAAATGACTTAAGGCCCTGTGACCAACCGAGTAGAGGGCACCTCGGGGCGGCACCCAAAATCGAGACATTAAAAATTGGTATCAGAGGACTTATTTTATTCATGAATTACTAATTGGAACCTATATCCATGGATAGGAAGGAATATGTACCTAGAAATATGTTTTTCCTAGGATTAGCTAACTCGTGTACAGGGAAAAGCCAATATACCTCGTTTATTATAATTTTTATGGTTTTGCAATTTTACAGTTGATTTGATTCTCACCATTGGGTGATTCACATGTATTGTTCTATTATCACTGATCTTATTGAGGTTCTATTTATGTTTCAAACCGATGATATGTGGGTATTCCATATCTTGCATCATATAGGCACTTAGTAGAGATCACATGTCATGCATTATTTCCATGCCATTTAGGGTGAATTAGTGATTGCATGTTGTTGTGATAGACGTTATGCCTGTTATGCATACTGTTGTGATAGATTCCTTGAAAAAATACATGTTTCTTGATAGGGTATTAAATAGTGTAATGTTTTGTCTGAATGAATTCCAAACTTTGGTTCTTGAGGTGCTATGGGACCTCATGGATCAGAATTTGGTGGATCATTAATCTGTTATGCTTGTATATGACCTGTATAAGATTCCAAGATATGATTCATGTAGAGTATGGGCCCTCACAAATCTAAATTTGGCACTTAAATGTTCGTTTTAGTGTTTTTTTTGGGTTTTGATATAGTTTCCGTGGCTTACTGCTAGGAAAGACCTAGAATACACAGCTTGTAGTGAAGAATACAGTCCATGTATTCTTTTGTACAAGAAGAAACTGTTTTTTTTTCTTAAGTACACATTGTATATTGTATGTACACACCGTGTACTCTCTAACAGTGTCACAGGATGTGTGGGCAGGGACACGGGGTTTGGAAATCTTAGTCGAGCACACCGTGTACCGAACGTACATGCTGTGTTGTAGAGACCTTGTTTTCACCCGTGTGACTAATGACACAGATGGATAAAACATAAGTTATACACACCGTGTTAAGATTGAACTCACCATTTAGTATAACATGAGTATCCGGCCATGTAATGGACAACACAGGATGGTGAAATAATTCTAGTACATGATGTGCTTGTCTAGAACATGCCATGTAGTGTGAGCCATGTAACCGGCCTTGTAACTAACAACACGGGTCGGTGAAATCATGCACGTACATGTCGTGTCCACATAGAACATGCCTTGTCGGGTCAGCTATATACCGACCATGTAACTAACAACACATGTTAGTGAACTTTTCCTAGTACACGTCGTGTCTGGAACTAACACATCATGTAGTCTTGTTCTAGGATAACCATGTGGGTTAGTTGTGTAGAAGAACTCAGGCACGGGAATAGGATTCAAGTACGCACCGTGTGTTTGGAAAACACACAGTGTATATGGGTTGTTACATGAACTGGGTTGGTATGAGTGCACACCCATGTTAAGTCTTATGGGAACATGTCATGTAAGCATTATACATGCTATTTACCCATGTTTTGAAAAACATTAATTCTTTCTTTCTCATGTTCCATTCTTACACTTCTAGTTTCCAATCCTTGATAATTTTGATCTAAGGTGTGCACTTGACATTGTAGAGTCATGCCACCAAGATGTCCTCCTGCTGGATTCAAATTTCAAGGAAGTCAGTAGACACCAGATATAGCTGATAAGGGACTACCAGTAGATCCTCTAGTTGTTCTAATTTTGGCACCAGTCATCATTCTGGACACATGTGATGGCACACAGTTCTGAGAGGGATTTATAAGGTCCATACTAACCTTCCATGGAGTACCTCATCCTTCACTATCAATGGAAAAGTTGATGTGGGTTTTCCAGTAGCAGCGTCGTCCCACTTTCTCAGGGGAAGGAGGATCATAGGCTGTAGAGTCATGGTTAGAAACCATGCTACCTATTTTAAACCATCAATAGATGCCTTCAGAGAGAAGGGTGATGCTTGCTACTTATATTCTTTGGGATTCTTCCAAGAGATGGTGGGATTCCAGTAGGTCATAGATTGGGATGAGTTCCATCGTGCCTTATATGACTACTTCTATCTGGAGTCTTTGAGGGCCGATCGAGCTTGAGAGTTCATGAGTCTAGAGAAGGGTAGTATTTCAGTTATGGAGTAATCTTCTCACTTCACAGATCTATAGAACTTCACAACCATCCCAAGATGTGATGAGTTATTCCTAGAAAGTAATTTTGAGGATGGTCTTAGTCATGACATTCAATCTCAAGTGAACATATTTAGGTTTACATCCATCACTTCTATAGTCGACCAGGCACTGATTAAGAAGTGCAGCTTAGGGGATTCTAGATTGGTTAGCCAGGGCCGTTCGACATCCAGAGTTGGTATCCCACCTAATTACAGCAGGAAGAGTTGTAGGGAGTCTACACGCGGGGATCCAAGGAGTTGGGACACTTCTTACGGTAGCCAGGTGTTGTGATACCAGTGCATGAAGAGAATTCATACAAGGCCACATTTCCCGAGAGACCTAGTGGAGTGTCGATCATGCAGCAAGATGCGGCATCTTCAGTGATTCTATCAGATATTCTCACCAGCAGTTGGTGACATGGGTTCTTCTATGACTCCTTGTTCTGGAGTAGCACCACTAGTTTGTCACTAGTCTGGGAACTAGAGTTCTTCCAGCAGTTCAAGAAGAGTTGGAGATCAAGTTTGTGGCATTCAGTCGCCAGGCTTTCAGCGATAGCAAGGTAGATCTGATTAGGGTGGTCAGGCAGGGTCACAGGTCTACAGTTCAGGTTAGAGTTTTGTGGTGGAGCAGAACCAGTAGGATCATGATCCTGAAACCTCTACAGTTCATAGTACTATCCTATTTTCCTCAGTTTTAGCTTCTTTTATTTTCGATACAAGGGCTTCCCATAGCTTTATATCTCTTTCTATTGTGCAGAGATATGGGCTCTGTATATTTTCTTCTTCTGATACCTTGACGCTAGACACTCTATTGGGGACAAGAACGGCTAGTGTATGTCAGTGCATGGATTTCCCTCTTGAGGTTGGTCGGTGTCACTTCTTATGGGACTTGTATGTCTTAGAGATGATAGGTTATAATTTCATTCTCGAAATAGACTGGTTAGTTCCCTTCTTGGCTGTTGGCAATTTTCTATTGTCGTAGGGTGAGCTTTACATCACCAGATGGTGGTTAATTTCTTCAAGAGGGAGAATGGGATGTCCGTGTGAGAAGAGCGGGACCTGACCATCATTAGTTGGGAGGAGTTACTGCCCAGATTTCTAGTCTATATCTGGATGACCAGGGGACTTCACATAGAGACATTCCTCCAGTGGTGGATCATTTTAGGGGCATATTTTTAGAGGAATTTTCATGTTTTCATCCAGAGCAAGAAGTGGACTTTTCTACTGAGGTTGTTCCAGGAGTAGCATCGGTGTTCATTCCTCCTTGTAGGATTGCTACACTAGAGTTATAGGAGCTCAAGAAGCAGTTGTGGGAGTTGCGTGTAAAGGGTTTCATTCAACCCAGTACTTCTTGTTGTGGTTCGCATGTCCTATTTGCGAAGAAGGTGGATGATACCCTCAGAATTTTCATGGATTATCAAAAGTTGAACAAGTTAACGGTCAAGAACCGATATCCCTTTTCGGGGGTAAATGATCTATTTGATCAGCTTCGAGGAGACTAGGTGTTCTCTAAGACTGACTTGAGATTCGATATTCATCAGTTGCATGTTAGACCATATGATATACCTCTTACAGCCTTCCAGAGTAGGTATGATCTATAAGAATATGTGGTTATGCCATTCGGTCTCAAAAACATGACTACAATGTTCATGGAACTAATGAACCGAGTGTTCCATCCGTACATGGATTATTTTGTGTTAGTCCGTGTGGATGATATCTTGGTGTACTCTCATACTCGACATGACCATGCCACACATCTTGAGATAGTTTTGATTACACTAAGAGAAAAACGGTTATATGAAAAGTTCTCAAAATGCAACTTTTAGATGGACCAGTTTCACTTCTTGGGTCATGTTATATCAGATTCAAGTGTATCAATAGACCCATAGAAAGTGAGAGTAGTAGTTTCCTGGGAGAATACAAATAACATCTTTGAGGTACATAGTTTTCTAGGGCTGGATGGATACTATAGATGTTTTATACAGGGCTTCTCAAACATAGAAGTGCCATTGATGGTCCTGACTAAGAAGGGTGAGAAGTACATGTGGTCATATTCTTGTGAATCAACCTTTCAGAAGCTGAAAGGGAGGTTGAATTCAACACCGATACTAGTTTTTACAGAGTCGGGAAATATCTATATAGTTTACTATGATTCTTAAGGTATCGGGCTGGGAGATGTGCTTATGCCAGGACGAGTCATTGCATATGGGTCTCAGTAGTTGAGTCCACATGAGAGGAATTATCTGATGCACGATCTTGAGATGGCTATAGTCATTCATGCTTTACACTATCAGAGACATTATCTTATGGGATAGCATTTTGTGGTTTTCACTGACCAAAAAAGTGTCAAGTTTATCTTTACTCAGTGTGACCAGAATTTGAGATAGCGAAGGTGGGTTGAGTACCTTCAGTCTTTTGACCTTGATCATTCCTACACACCTAGGAAAGGAAACGTAGTGGCTGATGAGCTGAGTAAGAGGACTCAGATATAGGTAGTTCAGGAGGCCATTAGTGAGTGGCAGCTTATGTCTCTATTCTTTGAGTTTCATTTGGAGGTGCACGACAGACAAGGGAAGAAATTTCATTCTTCTGTAGCTATTACCTCTACACTACTTGATCGAGTGAAGATGAGGCATTTATCAGATTATGAAGGACTAATCCTACGAGAGCATGTGTCAATAGAAGACCATATTCCTTGATGGACTATAGGAGATGATGAGATCTTGCGTTTTCATTGGCACGTATGGATGTCTGAAGACATACACAAGGTGTTGATGTGGTACATTCATTCCTTAGTTTTGGTAGTTCATCCTAGTGTAACCAAGATGTATCATGATCTACACCATCAGTATTGGTGGCCAGGTATGAATAATGATGTTGCGGGTTTCATGATGAGGTGTTCCACCTACAAGCAGGTGAAGGCAGAGCATCAGGGACTAGGAGGGATTTTTCAGTAGTTACCCATTCCAGACTGGAAGTGGAATGATGTCGTGATGGATTCCATGACTACTTTTCTGATGTTTCCATAAGGGAATGATGCAGTATGGGTTGTCATTGATAGACTCATTAAGGTTTCTCACTTCTTGTCGATCAAGGAGACCTTCAATGTTAATGAGCTGGGAACATTGTACATCCGAGGGATTGTACATCTCCATGGGGTTCCACGCTCCATTGTTTCAGACATGGATGCACATTTTAATTCTTGGGTATGGAAGGGGATATAGAAGGCTTTGGGTACACAGGTACTTTTGAGTATAGCATACCACCCCCAGACAGATAGCCAGTCTGAGCATACGATTCCTGTTCTTGAGGACATGCTTTGAGCATGAAACCTGGATTTTGGATGTTCTTGGGAGAAGTACATACCTCTTGGGGAGTTTTACTAAAATAATAGTTCTCAAAAAAAATTTAGATGGAACCTATGAAGTTATGTATGGTAGGCCATGCTGATCACCCTTATGTTGGATGGAGGCAAGAGATGTAGCTATGGTGGGACCACGTCTTGTCCAGGAGACCACAAAGCAGATTTAGTTGATTTAGAAGAGGATGGATATTGTACAGTCATGAAAAAAGTCTTATGTTGATCAATGGAGACAACCTCTATACTTAGAGGTTGGAGATCAGGTTTTCCTATCTGTCAAACCAAGGTTGGGACATAGGAAGATTAGAAGACAAGTTATGCTTTTGATGAGGTATGTCAGATTGTTTGATGTTTTGGAGAGAGGAATACCGGTTGCCTATCGGTTGTATTTACCTCAGATGTACTGGGCTATGCATGACGTCTTTCATGTTTCTCACCTTTTTCATTACTTCTCAGATCCGTCTCATATTTTCCAACCCATGGAGGTTGAGTTAGAGGTGGAAAACTCATTCAAGGAGCATCTTATTCGGATTTTTTTATCAAAGTGGGAAGGTTCTCCATGGACGGTATGTTCCCCAAGTATGAGTGTTGTGGCAGCACAAGCGAGTACAAGACGAGACTTGGTAGAGGAAAATCAGTGTACAATCATAGTGGTCAGAGCTATTAGAGGATTCCTATTCTATGCCGCCTTACTAGGTAAATCAGGGGTGAATTTCTTTAAGGGGGGAAGTTTGAAAGAATCCAGATCTTCTTTTGAGGTATGTTTTTCTTTTTTAGTTGTTTTTGAGAAAATGATGAGTTTTTTGAAATTTTAGAAGTACATGCAATGTACTTATAGTACACGATGTGTACTCAGTTGTCACGGGTGACCGTGTACATGCCGTGTAATGGTCGAGTACATGGTCGTGTGGGGTGACCTGGAGGCTGCCTAATGTGGGGTCTAGTAATGGCTATAACACACCATGTACTTCTAAAATAAATGTCGTGTACTTTCTTTTTATTTCATTAAATGGAATTGGGTCATGTCTAATCGATAGGACACCCCCTTTCTAGGTCTGTCTCATCCGGGAGCATCTGTATAGTGACAAATCTTCTCCAAGCCACTGAATCGTCATCCGATCTTAGAGTCGAACTCTGTCGGTTGCATTGGAATCACATCGGTGAGTTCTCTCTTCTTCTTGAACTTCATATCCTGATTTCCCCTCTTTCTCATGTTATTCTTGGTTGATCATTTTAATCTTTTTTGTAGATCTACGTTGTTCAAAGGTTATTCAGGGCCTGAGATTCATGTATATCGATCTCATGACATTGAGGTAGGTGGTTTGTGCCTTTCCGTAGATAGTCTTTGAATTCTATGTGAAAAAGTCCCCAATACCCTAGAACAGGGTATTGGGTGTTTATGGTTCTTGGCCCTATTTTTACCTCATATGCCTTGTGTGCATGAGTAAAGGATTAATGATTGTGAATAGTGTTATCTTTTCCATGCTATGGATGTTTTTCCCTTGTTTTCTTTTTATGGACTGTTTGGTCTAGCTTTTCCTGTTGGGCAGCTTTTTTTCTTTCCATGCCTACTATTATACACTACCACAAAACTGGGTTTTCGCAATGCCACCCTTAAACAGCACTAAAAAAAGCACTGATAAAGGTGGGCTTTAATTATTGAAAAAAATAGCACTGATAAAGGGGCCCATTTAACAGCGTTAAACAAAACTGATAAATTACACCTTTTATCAGTGCTTTTTTAGCGCTGATAATGGAACCCCTTTATCAGCACTTTTTTTTAGCGCTGTTAAAGGGGACCCCTTTATCAGCTCTTTTTTTAGTAGCGTTGATAAAGGGGTTATTTATAAGGGCTTTTTCCTAGCACTGATAGATTTTATATTTCAAGAAAATCATGAAAAATAATACATTATTATATAAGTATATTTATTTTTATATAAATATAATGTATATTTTTTAAATATGTTTTAGATAAGAATAAATATACTATTACATTTAATATATAAGAAATTTTGTGAAAATGGATTTAAAATATTATAAAAAATATTTTTAATTAATAATTTGATAATTATCATCAATTAATAATTATTTAATAACAATTTGATTACACAAAGAAATCAAAAAATAATAATAATAAAAGATCTAAAATATGTTGAAAATGTAACTCAAACATAAAAAAGCCATAACGTTTGGTCCGGGAGTCCATTTGAGCTCTACAACATATCAAATCAAAGTCTATGATGAGATCTACGAGCTAATGACTGAAGGAATCCTTTTGTCCCATTTTTTGAGGAAAAAAAGGCCCAGGAGGCATCCAAAACTGAGTTTTTAGTTGGGATACCCAGATATTTTAACATTCAAATAGGTATAACATTTGATTTGGGTGCCTGTTAGACATGTACCACAAATCATATCAGATTTTTTTCTTCAATTTGACTAGTTGTGGAGTTGAAACTGGCTTCTGTATTAGAATTTATGGTCATTTTAAAATTCTATATTTTTTCAAATACACACATATATATATATGGATTTATTCATAAATATATATATATCTGTGTGTGTGTGTGTGTTTGTGTGTGTGTGTGTGTTGTATATATGCATGTATGTATGTATGTATTTATTTAAAAACACACAAAAAACATATTTTATACATGTATTTAAAACTAATCTTATAAATATATATTAATATTCAAATAAATATATGGATAAAAAATTATAACTAAAAATATATAAATAAATAAATATAAGTGTATATTAATATACGAATGAATATATATATATACTAATATATTAATATATTTATATATATGTGTATATTAATATGACTAAATATATTTATATTAATATCAATATATATTAATATACGAATAAATATAAATATATATATATAATGAAATGTCAACATATATTAATATAAATATATAAATATATACCAATATATGAATAAATATATATATACTAACATATGAATAAATATATGTGTATTAATATAACTAAATATGTTTTTATTAATATGAAGAAATATTAATAAATGAATTAATATAACTATATATATATATTAATAAATAGATATACCATTAAATAGAGAAAAAACGAAATAGATAAGTTGTAAAGGTAAAGACACGCAAGGGAGGATGTCTCGGGTTCGAGTTTGGACAGAAGCAGGGAGGTTATGCGCAAGTGGGGGATGCACGGGAAGGGAAACTTCCGGGAGAGTGTGAGGGGGTCCACCTAGTGCTGATAAAGGTGGTGTCAAGATCTGTTAAAAGCTCCCCCTGCATATTAAATAATTTGTTTTTTTACTTTAATCTGCGCTTTGTAAAAGCACTAATAAATGAACCCTTTTATCAGTGATAAAAAAAGCGCTGATAAAAGGGACCCCCCCCCCGTATCTTCACCTTGATTAACAGTTCATTTTTCAGCGTTGTTAATCCACTTTTCTAGCACTGATAAAAGTCATATTTGTAGTAGTGTGAGGATGTAATCGTTATTATCTGACATGCTATGATATGTTTTAGATTGTTTATCCATGTAGTTCTTGAGGTTTACTTTGGCAACCATGTATCGTTGTGCACGATTGACCTACATAGGGTCGTGAGAACCTACTATAGTAGACCATATGGAGAATGAACTTTGAGGGATTATCTAGAGCGTCTATTTACTTTTATGTTGCAAGACCAAGGGGGGATGGACTTAAGTGCTCCCTCAGGTTGTTTTTAGTTCCTCTATACAGTTCATAGGTGGAATTGGATATTGAGTTCTTCCTTATAGTGCCTATTATTTACATATATGAGACTATATGGGGAGTTGACGGTGAGTGTTTCCTCAGAGAGTCTGTGCTAAAGTTGAACTAGAGGGGTTAGACTGTGTGTACATCTTAGAGGGTTGCTTATGTTGTTTTGTTGGACCAGAGGGGTTAAGATGTGAGTATTTTCCAAATTGTTACCTGTTAGTGATTAGCTGCTTGATTGATATATGAAACTGAATGCCTTGAAACTATGGGATTGTTTACTTTTTAGTACTTCCTTATTTACTGCTTCGTGTTTATTATTGCTTTCCATATAAATTCACTAACTTTTAGGAACATATCTTTTGGTGGTTGCATACTTGGATTAGTCTCACACCCTTTTTGGGTCATTATTTTTTTCCCAAATATATTATATTGTTGCAATTATTGGTAAGGGAAAGCACCTTTCAACTTCAGGTACGTGACAGCTTGAAGTCGGATAGTATGGGACCAAGCTGAGGCTTGCGATGATGTGGAGTTGTTTAGTTTCTTTTCTTTTGTACTTTGGTTTAGTACAGCATTCCATCATTGTGACTTGATTAGATATTTTCCTAGATGTATTTATCATGCATTATTCATATATGTGTGTGTGCTCCAGTTTTTTTCTAGTCTTCTGCTATTTAATTTTTTATGGTATAATTATCTTGTTTCTGCTATTGTTATCTGTTTATTTTCGGTTACGTTACTCTGCCAATGAGGAAAAGTTCCCCCACTATCACACCCTAGGCCCTCACTGTTGGTTGGCAGCTTCTAGCCTTTGGGGAAATGCGCATGAGGCCATGTGGCCAACTGGGTACGGGGCACTTCTTAGTAGCACCCGAAACCGGTACGTTACAAGTACTTTGTTCGATATTGTATAACATACTCAAGACCAAAAATAAATGCACCAAAAAATATTTTTATTTTTTAAATATGACCATTATAATCTTGACATTGAATTGTTCAGTATAAACATGGAAAAAATTATTAAATCTATATTAATGATATACTCAATACAAATGTGTTAATTGATTCTATGAAAATAAACAATCAATTTTTAGTGAAGTCATTTTATGCATTCAAAATATTTTTATCATCAAAAATGATATTAATTTATTTATTTGATAAGATATTATATTTAATTATCCATAGTTATAAAATTTATTTTATAAAAAAAATTATTTATATAATAAATTCAAAATTAGTTTTGGACGATTTTTTAATAATTTTATCAAATGGTTTATTATCCAATTATTAGAGAAAATTACTAAATTATAATGGAAACTAAATTTTCATTTCTATTATCTAAAAAAATCATTTTTTGGATTAAATTTAAAATTTATTACTTTTAAAAATTAATAAAAATACAATTATTTTATTAGGAATGAGTTTTATACATTAATTTATTTTAAAAACGATTTTATACTTAAAAATAAATCTTACTGATAAACTATTTTTTTATTTCATCTCACATGATTAGTTTTTTTGTTAAACTCTGAAATTTCAAGAAATAAATATTGAATAATTCATTCCTTATTCATAATAATGAGGTCTGAAATTCGGAAAATTTTCCCCTTTATTTTTTTACATTATTAATATTTAACAATGTAAATAATTCCCACCTCAGTAAGTGTAAATCATTTCATTACGGTTAAAAATAATATCATAAGAACTAAAAATTGATCTAAAAAATTAATTTTATCCTATTAGATGAGTTATGTTTTTCTATGTAAATCCATATTATGAATATATGGAATAATGGTTGTATATTTATTTGATTTTTACATTCTTAATATTAAATTAAAATAAAAACAAAAAATGTCAATTTCTTCCTTTTGATATAAATAATATTTTTTAACAAGGATAAAACCAAATAATGTTTGATTATAAATATTTAATTTAAATATTAAATAATTTTTTATTACATAGATTTAATTTTAAAGTTTTAGTGAAAAATAATTATCTTAAATTATTTTTCAACACTGATACATTGCATATGCAAACTGATGAAAAACATGTAAATTATTTCCAAAAACACTAAAAGTAATATTTTTTTGGTATTTTAATTTTTCTCGTGAATTTTATAAAATAATATAACATTTTTAAAATTTTAAAAGAATATATTATAATTTTTTTAATGTCAAATAAAATGAATATTTGTAAAATTGACATCAATGTTATTTTCTTAAAAAAATTAAAAGTTTTAAAATTCATAAAAAATACTAAATTTTTTCTATTGGTGGGGAAATGGTTGATAATAAAAAATTAAATTTTTGTTACAATTATCATTTTATAGAAACTATATTGACCCCTAAATAGTAAAAACATTTTTATCAAGGTAATCATAAAAAGGTTAATGAGGGTTAAAACAAAAATATTACTTTGAAAACATCACCAAATCATGTAACCAAATTATTGGATGAGGTTATTTATACCAACACTCAAACTATATTAAATTTATATAATTATGGATTCATTTTCCCAATGAAGTTATTTAATATTAATTTAACTTTTTATGTAATTCTATTAATCCCTTTCCCACACTTATAAAATGCAACCCCCACTTCACTTATCTCCACACATAAACATAAATTGGGTTTGGAAAATCAATACCCATATCCCTTTATAACATCAATCATATATTTATAGGGTACTTACTATCTATATAATAAAATTCATATATGTATTAATGTGTAATTCGAAGGAGGCTTTCTGAAGAAGAGGTATAACTTTTCACTAAATGTTTATGTTTTATTTCATCTTCTACCTCCTTCAAATCATCCTAAACCAAGATGAAATAATAACGTAAGAATATTAAATATACTAATATTTTATTATGTTAATGTAATAACCGATATAAATATTATTCTACAACAAAATGATAAATGATTCAATCGTTTATGTCGAAAAAATAGTACCGTCTCACAAACCGATATAATTTGTTCTCAATCACCACCTCTCATGGATGGATATATGGATGGAATATATATATATATATATATATTATATTCCTGGAATAAATTTCATTGTGTAATGAGAACATATAATTTATTTTATAACCTTTTCATCCTTTGAAAAAGTATTACGTCATTCATGCATACATGTGTATTATGAACTCCACAAAATAATGTGATTCGTTTTTCATCACAACATTATAGGGATGATATATGTAAGTGTATATACATAAATAATATTATATTAATTGTGTAATAATAATTCCAGAATGATAAAATAATTATTACCTTCCTTGCATCATGATCATAGAATAATGGAAACGTTACTCTTGCATACATAAGACCTATCATCCCCATGATTGTAACGTAATTCATTTTTCATAAATTATATTTCATTGATTGTTTTAAAAATATAACTGATTTATAAAAATTATAATAATGAAATGATTATTATAATTTTTATGATTTAAAAATAAACCTTTTGGAAAATAATCTTATAAAATCAAACCACTGATATTTTTTTTTCATATAGGAGTCAAAGGGATACACAAAAGACCTAGACTCGAGGTGGGATATTTCATCTCCATTTCCACTCATTAAAAATACATTAATTTTGTTCTCATAATTTCAATAAAAGGTGTTTATTTTTATTCTTTTTCATTTTATTTCATGAATCCCTTATACATCATTGTGTTTTTTGTAATTATTCTAATTATTTCATTTAAGTAATTTTAACTTGAATGCTTCCAAGTGGTAAGAGTTTTATAATCACAATTTCCCTTTATTGTGTTATAATAAGACTATATTGATTATTATATTACATGATTATTTATAAATTGATTTATAAATGGTTTTACAATAAATTTACACTTTTTGTAGATTTATATTTTTACACTTAATATATCCATTGATTAATTCCCAATTCCAAGTTATTATCATTTCATGGATTTTTGTTATCTCAATCTGAATTTCTTGAGACATGATTTATACCATTCACCATGACATACATTAATAGAGTACATAATAACATAGAAATGAATTTTAAAATATTAATACATTAAATTCATTATATTTATATATCTAAATTATACTTTTTTCAATTACTTTTTATTAGAATGTTTCTAATGTAGTAAAAACATTAAGATACATATCCATTAAATTAGATATTATCTATGTTAAATTATCCTTTTGGGGAAATCATATGATTTATTTTCTTAAAAAATGTCTCTTATTTCTTTCATTGTTTTGGAATTTGGTAAAAAAATTATTTCTATTTCCAATAACTTCTAACAATCAATTATCATTAAATATTTTTTTAAGAGACACAGGTATTTGATATTCATCTAGATGGGGTAATTATCTATTTTATATTAGTGTTTCATACATTTTTTCAATAATGAACCTTAAAAAACATTAAAAAAAATTAAAAAGTTAATTTAAATTATTTTAACCTTCTTTTAAATATATTTAGATATTTAATTTTGTAATTATTTCCATGGGGATAACATTTGACTGTCTTTGAAAAATGTTAGAAAATAAAAATTATTATTAACAATTGTGATGAAAATTTATTTTTCGATTTCCATGAAAAATATTTTATTTGAAGACTCCTTTATAAGTTTAGATGGTTATTCTCAAAGGAACAAATATCACATTATTTTTTAAATTTTTAATTTTTTTAACTTAATTTCTCTATGGAGGGGTTATTTCATTAAAGAATGTTATTAGTGATATATTAATGGTATTTATACTCATCGCTGATAACACACCTTTATTTTAAAAATGGTCTATTAGGGATATTTTTTAATGATGCTATCCTTATTCATTCTCTATATATATTATGACTGTTTAAAATATATTTTCATGTAGCCCATTTATTTTCCATAGGTTAATCATGTTTCGAAAGGACTATTTTCCATTTAATCATGTTTTGTGATATTATACTATTTATATTAATGTTATTCATGTCACTATTCTTGGAAATTATCTATGATGGTGGGTGGTTTCATTAAAATACATGGAATAGTGGTTCCATTATAAACCATGGGTGGGTGGTTACAATATAAACTAAAGAGGGTTTAGTCCAATATATCCCTCCAATGAATTTTGGAATGTTTATTATCTCTGGATAATTTTTTTGGAATTCAACTATTTTATTTATTCAACTTATAATAGTGATTTTAAGTGTGATATCAAGATGCTTTTATGTAATACCATCACTTTTTTTCTTTTTTTTCTTTTTATGAGTTTTTATGGGATTCATTGATCATTATTGATATAACGTGACTCATTATTATTAATTATCATGACTCTTTCCTTTGATATATATTATTCCATATCCCATGTTTTATGATCCATGTTTTGATTTGTATGAATTATCTTATGTTATACTAGTGCACTTTTATTATTCAATCATTACCTTGTCCCCATATTATACCCAATGATAACACTCAATTATTAATCATCATTTTTAACCGTATTGAGATTTTTACAGCACCATTTTTATGTTTTATTTTTCCTCAGATTTTAATAAATGGTTTAAAAAATTTGTACTAATAAGATTACCAGATGAGATGATTTATATTTTTATTAAGAAGTTGTTTATGTATCCCAGTTTTCATATAAGTATTTATACTAATTCTCAACACATTTAAAGTGAAATTTCTTTTGTATATATGGGATTAAATACAACCTTTTATGTTATATGATTCATATATTCTAAATTTGTTAATATTTATTATTATCAAATATAAAAAAATTTAGATGGTGTTTTTAGCATTTGATCAGATAGTGTAGGTTTGAGGTTATTACAATTTTTCCCTCGAAATGTTTTCAATATAATTCCAAAGAATTAGGATATCTACATTTAATCACATCCATAGTTTCCCACGAGTATTCTTTTAATTTTTTATTTTTTCAAAGAACATTAACAAGATGAGTAGTATTAGTTTATAATAATTTATGTCTATGATTCTAGATTTCAACTAGTTATTCATCATAAAAAATATCATCCTCGGGCGGTACAACGTATAAGTTCAATAATTGGGATGGAATAGTTATATACATAATTATAACAGATACAAATAAAATTACATGAACTAGAGATAGGTTCAATGGATGTTTGAATAAATAAACTAATATCCCTACTCGATTAAGAATCTCAAAGGGGACAATATACCTTAGCCTCAAAATTCCCTAATTTTCAAATCTGAAAACCTTATTCCAAGGATAAGTTCATGATAATACCTTCTTAACAACATGAAATTATATATTTGAGTTAATATTTTTAGAATAACCATTCATTTAACTATGAAATTTCATGATTTTCAGTTGAATAACTCTAAAATTATCTACCTTTCCTCTCAGCCTGATCAAGTCCCAATATCTTACTCTATTCAAATTTATCCAAGAATAGTGGATATCCAAAATTACTTCTATATACTAATTCATGAGGATCCATATGAATTCTCAAGTGAAAGATATTTTTTCATGAAAACATGACCAAAGGATACGATTGATTCCCACTGATATATAAGTTCATAGAACATTACTTATGGATATCTTTTACGGTTTCAATTTTTATGTCACATCAGTGATTTCATTTTGAGGTTCTTGATTTTTAATTTTGGTCTTATATTGGTCTCTTAGATTTCCTAGGAGGTTTTAGAAAAAAAAATAGAATTTTGGGACACGATGGTAAGTGGCGTTAGGTTGGTGCATAGTTGGTGCACGATTAGTAGAAACCATGCACCATATCATAAGAGAACATGTACTGTAGACAGATTCGTTGTCCACGATGCATGAATTTCGACATAGGTAGGTGTATTCCTCCAGAAAATTGTATGGCCTATTTTACTTATTCACATTGGTGATACACGGTTAACATACTGTTTTGGAAACCTGCAGCCTAACAGTATGGCATGTCGAGTTCATTAAAAATAAAGAATATTCATTTTTTTTCTTCCTCTATTTAACTATAGTTCCACCCATTTATTCCCCCAATCTGGATTTTTAGCACATGGAGCCTCTCATATTCCCTATTTTACTCCTTGGACTTCAATTTTTGGAGTACTTATCCTTCAATATTTAAGGAATCATCAATTATTTCCCCTTTTTCATTGTTTCTCTCTTTGTTCTCAAGTTATTATTCTTTACTGTTTGAGATATTCCATATCTAGAAAGTTAGTTCCAATAAATTATTTGAACTATGATTCTTCGGGTTTAATATTTTTGTTTATGGTCTGGTAATTCTTGTATAGGCTTCTCTTTTGGTGTGGTTGTGGTTTCCCACTGGATTTCAAAAGTTTCCAAACATAAGGTAGGTGATTCCAAGCTTTTACATTATTGGATTGTCGTGGTATGAATTATGTGCTTATTGAATGTGTTATACGGATGGTTTGAGTGGTGGAAATTGTGTTTTAAAATGCTTCCAAGGTATGTGTTGGTTAAAAGAATTTATTCCAAATGTAATTGGTTGGGTTTCACATGTTCCCTTTTTTTATGCTTTCTAAATGGGTACCATAAATTGTATATGTTGTGAAAAGCATTTTTTCAAATGTATTTAATGTGCATATTCATTTCAAAAATGATTTTCCTATTAAAAATGATGGGTTTTCATATGTATTCATATTTTATGGAATTTTTATGGTAAAGTGGTGATCTATGTGACATGAGAAATGGAAATTAAGAAAAAGGGAATCCCAACTATCTTGGTGGGTTGGCTAGGATGAGTATTCTATTTGTATTTATTAGACCATATCTTGATTCTATCAATAAATAATGATAATAAATCACTAAAAAACTATGATCATGATTGGAGAACATTAGACCATAGGATTTATTCCCATATAGTGGCTCATGAATGAGGATGTTGTACATTTTTGATGATATACAATGTTTCACTAAGGTATGAGGTTCCTTGTTTACGCCAGTGCTATATACATTAAGGATTAACCATATTGATATTGAGGTTTTTTTGATTATTTTTAGCATACAGTGGACCTTTCTTATATTTTTAATTCCAAATCATGCTTCTCTTGAAAAAACTTCCTTCAAATGTTTTATTAAAAATTATTCCAATTTCAATCTTAAAACTTCCATGTTAATTTGTTTTATGATTCTATGACATGGATTATGTTTTGGGATAAAACCTACTAGTAATTGTATCACACCTTATATAAACCATCAGTTGAATTTATACCTTGTTATATTTGACCTAGGTAAAGGAACGATGTTCTATGGTGGTGATGGTGGATCCTATTTCTAGTGTTCCAATATTATTGGTGTTGGTGGAGGTGGATTTAAGTTTATGGCCATAATTTTTAATATAGGTTTTTGGGTTGTGGTTTAGTTGGATTCTGTCTCATTTCAGGGTTTTTATTTTTGATTAAATTTTTTAATTTTTATCCTTTTATACATGTAATCCTTTTGGATATACTTATGGTTAATTATATGATGTTGGATTCATGTTCATTGTTTTTGGTTGTTACAATGGATGAAATAATTCCTATAAAGTATAATGTTGATTCCTAAGAAGTACTTTACATCACATGGTGATCTGAATTTCCCTTCAGGCCATATAACGAGACATGTAATGTCTACATCAGATGTAACCCATGATAGGTTTGTGAAAAATGGTATCAATGGAGGTTTTTATATTTAATTGGGTCCTATTATTTGGGGGAGCCGAGATAGACATTTGATAGGATGGTGGGGGATTTAGGTTCGGACTATGAGTGGTCTATTTAGACAACACACCTCCTAAAAGACCTTGATTTACCATGGGACGTTGGGAATTTGGATGAGTTCTCCTCTAGGTGATATGTACATGTTGTAAATTGTGCATGGACACTGGGAAGGGGTGAGGTGTGTTGGATTTTCATTAATTTTTTCATGGATTTGTTTTGATTTATTGAAGAATTTGTAATTTATTGTGGTGGAATATTTTTTTATGGTTGTATCGATGGATGTGGTGATGGTTTCCTTGTGGATATTTCTTAACGTAGCAAGATTCGTCACCAGAGACATTCTGTGAAACTGTAGGAAGAGTATTGAGATATTTCTCCCCCACCAATTGATCAGTGGCTATTGGAATTACTAGTTCGTGCTATCAAATACTTAGGTAAGGGAGGGGGACCTAGTCCTTCTCATTTTAGGGAAGCCGAACCAGGTCCAAGAAAGGACAAGGCCTGGGAGTTCCTGAAGAACAATCCTCCATCCTTTCGGGCTATCACGGATCCCTGGGAGGAAGAGGAGTTGATGGATAACATTTAAATGATTTTTGGGTTTATTGAGAGTCATGAGGCACTCATAGTAATTTGTGATTTTTTCCTATGGGAAGTTCCCAGTCAATGGTGGTGGGACACTATGGTTCAATCTAAGAAGAACATGCTTGTGGGTTGAATGAAATTAAATGTTGTGTTAAATTATAAGTATTCCCATCAAGCCTTCTCCTTATCTATGACCTGGGAATTCTTGCATCTCCACCAGAGTGATTAGGCCGTGATGGAGTATGACAACCATATCGCTGAATTATTTTGGTTCTCACAAGTGGTAGTCTCTAATAAGAAACTAAAAGACCAATATTTTGATATAGGGTTGTGACTGGACATTCAATCCCAGGTCCTGTTATTCAAGTTGAAGATGTATTTCAAAGTGGTTAATCATGCCTTGATGGTGAATATATATAAATTCATTGTGTCTAAGTTTTAGAGGGTAGTTTTAGTAGTGGTTTATATTAGTGTCTGGTCGTCTGAGAAGAATATGAAGTGATACGTGAATCAAAATAGTAGAGGTGGTAGTTCAATTCATAATTCCCAACCATTTCCCTCTAAAAGATATAGATTCTACATTAGTTATATACTATAAGTGTAGAAAAGTGATGAATATGAGGCTAACATGATCAGATCCATTTAGATCCAATCATTAATATGGAACTATGGGTAACTTTCAGTGGTTTTTCAAGGTTGCATGACCATATATTGGTGGTGCCGGTTATATAACCTCAAGGGTATATCAGCCTAAACAAATCTATCTAGGATAGTGGGTTCTTGGTTCAGTGATCATGGTGGTAGGTATGGATCTTCTCTTAGTCTGAGTCAGATTAAGGAATATTCTCAAGTCAGGGGTTGTTCTCAATATCTGGAACAGATGTGGAATATTCATGCTCTAGATTAGAAACCAGTGGAAACAGATGTGAGACCTATAATAGTTTTAGGTATGGTTATTATTTCTTCATCCATAGCTAGTGTTCTATTTAATATGGGTGCCTCACTTTCTTTTATCTCTTCTATTTTTTTGGATGTGTTAAAATATCCACCTAATATCATGGAATATGAAATGAAATTGGTGACGTCAATGGGTAAAATGAACATTCAAGGTTTCATGTATCTGTCTAGTGCACTACCATGGTAAGGTTTAGATTGAAATTTGATTTACTAGTTTTAGAAATGGATATCTTTGATTTGATCCAATATATAGATTTGATAGTGTGTTTTTATGTGCAAGTCAATTTCTATTGGTAGTGAGTGGGTTTTTTGGCACTTGTTGGGATTAATCAAATTTATAGGGTGGATGGTTTCATCAGTTAGGATGCACTAGAACTCCACTTATAGAATTCAGGAATCAAATTTCCTAGATCTCCTCTATCATGTTAGGGGATGATGGTAGTGTTCATGAGGGTGGAATAACTTTTTTGGTTGATGAGTTCCCATAGTAATTTCAAAATGACTTCTCAGGTCTTCCACTAGAGTAGGATGTGGATTTCAACATTGATGTGAATCCAAGGACACCTACGATATCTCTTCCCCTATACCGTATGACCTACACTGATATGAGAGAATTAAAGATACAAATGGAAAATTTGGAATCCAAAGGATTCATTCTCCCAAGAATCTCACCCTGGGCTATCCTATTCTGTTTTCAAAAAAGTTCAATGGATCTCTTCGCTTATATATCAATTATAAAAAGTTTAATAAGGTAATAATGAAGACTAAATACAAATTTCCCTACATTGATGAACCTTTTTATTTACTCATGGTGGAAACATTCTTCTTCAACATCTACTTGTTTTATAGGTATCACCATGTCAGATTCTGAGAGGTTGATATTCCAAGAACAACTTTTTGAAGTAGTTACAGACACTTAAAGTATTTTTTCATTCCCTTTAGGATGAAAAATTATCTAAGGATTTTCATGGAACTCATGAACAAGGTGTTCCCTTAGTATCTCGACTCCGTCATTGTTTTTATTAGGAATGATATCCTATTATACTCAAAAAATGAGGAGGACTGTGAGCAACATTTGAAGATCGTTTTGGGAACTCTTTGAGGTCACAACCTCTATGCTAATTCCTCGAAGTGCACTTTCTAGATTAAAGATGTAAACATTACAGGTCATGTGATATCATAATGAGGGTTTTTGAGGGAACCTGATAAGATCAATGTGGTGATTTCTTGGGTGAAACTAAATAATGTTTTTGAAACCAAGATATTTCTATGCATGGTAGGGTATTACAGGCAGTTTTTTAGATATTTATATGGGATTTATTCTTCCATGAAGTTGGTAACTTTAAAAGGGGTGAAGTATAAATTAATATCAAAAATTTCAGTTCCATTTTAGGATCATAAGAAATTATTGAACACAACCCCTGTCATGGTCTTTTTGTAATCCAAAACGGGGTACTTGGTCTACTGTGATGCCTCAGGTGTGGGTCTTGGGAGTTTTTTTATGCAAGATGAGAATGTGGTGGTGTATGGGTCTCTCCACTCTGACCACATGAAAAAAACTAACCAACCCATGACATGGAGTTATCATTGTTGATTCATGCCTTGAATAAGTGGAAACATTATCCCTCTAGGGAGAATATTACAATCTATTCAGATCATAAGATCTTGGCTTACATTTTATCCTAGATGGATCTGAATATAAGGTAGTGCCATTTAATTTAACACCTTCAGGAGTTCATCCTCGATATCATGTTAACCATATGATAAGGTAATGTAGTGGAAGATCCCTTGAGAATAAAGGTGATAGTGAAGTATTTGAAAAAGTAATGTTATTTATGGACCTTGATGGGTCTTTTTTCCAAATTCATCTATAGTCTTGGGATAATAGTTGAGGTAAATTTTTTTTCTACTCTTCTGTTGACAACCTCCCTCTTGGAGATGATTCTACAGGAGCAGCCTAGAAATGAGTTGTACCAGAAGTTTATACAGTTCCTAAATGGTGGGGAGGTGATCATTGAGTGGTCATTTTCTAAAGATGGATGTATTTTCTAAATGGCTATGTAGTTGTATTGCTGTCACTGTGGAAGGTGGTTATGTAGGATACCCACCAGTCTTAGTGGGTCATTCATCCCGAGACTAGAATGATGTTCTCTAATGTGTTTCATTGATTATGGTGGATGGATATGATACTAGATATAGATTATTTTGTATCCCAATATTATAAATGAAATATATTTAAATCATAGATCCAAATTCCCTCTGGTTTGCTTCTTCCCTTACCCATCCCTACCTGTAATTGGGAATATGTCACTATGGATTTCATTATTGGATTTCCTCATACATCCTGGGGAAGGAATTTCATATAGTTAGGGATTATTAGTAAAACTAAATCATACCATTTCATTCCAATCAGAGATACATACAGTGAGGATGAATTGGGTTAGTGGAATTTTCAGAAGGCAGTGATGCTTCATGGAATTCAATCGTCAATCATTTCCAAAAGGGGTTCTCATTTTTCATGGATATTTTGGGATTTCCTTCAAAAGGAAAAGGGTTTTCATATAAATTTGTTCATGGAATACCATCAATAAATGTATGGTCTGATATAGTGGAAAATATAATCCTAAACGACATTATCTGAGCATGCGTGTTGGATTTTGGAGGATCTTGGGAAAGCCATTGGGGGAGGTGGAATTTTTCTATAATAATAGTCACATGTCCTTGATTTGGATGGATCCCTTTGAGGTGATTCATGACCCGTGGTTCAATTATATCGTTCTCCTAATATTAAAGATGGTGGTTTGTTCCTTTCTGTCAAAAGTCTTTGAGTATTCTGTGCAAATTCCACCAATACCCATGAATGGGGTATTGCGAGTTTACCATTTTGGCCCTGTTGATTTCCTACATTGCTTGTATGCTAGAGTAGATAATTTTTAATGTTTTTTGGGCTAATTTTTAGGAATTGGAAGTTTTTTCCATGCATGTTCTTACCTGTCGGGACCATTGGGTCTAGTTTACCTATTTGGCTGTTGTTGCTTTTCCATGCCTAGTATTGTAGGATGGTGTGACTATTGTTCTTTTAGGTTGAGATAATGTAGAATGCTAGCAAATTATTTCGTGAGTTTTACTTTGGTGGACATGTGAGCTATACTCTTTCGACTTACACTGGGCCGTGAGAACATAGTGTAGTAGACCACATGGAGAATGGACATAAGGGCTTCTCCAGAGTGTCTTTATAATACGATGTGAGACCACATGGGGAATTAAATTTAAGTGCTTCCTCAGAGTGTCTGTAGTTCCCCGACCCAAGCCACAGGGGGAATGATACATTGAGTGCTTCCCGAGAGTGCCTCTAGTACGATACGAGACTATAGGGGGAATTAACGGTGAGTGCTTCCCCAGAGAGTCTATTATTTACCTGAACCAGAGAGGTGAGACTCTGTATGCCTCCTAGAGGGTTGCTAGTACTTGTTGGTTGAACCATATGGTTTAGGCTGTGGGAACAACCCAAAGGGTTACCTGTTTTTTGAACTTTCTTGAGTGGATGCTTACTTGTTTGTAAATTAAATAATAGAAATTATTTATTGTTTACTGTTGAGTACTTTAATGTTTACCACTTTCTGTACTTTTACCTGCCATATATTCACTGACTCTTAGGCATGGATCTAATGGTGGTTGCCTACTAGGATTTTGTCTCACACCCTGTTTGGGTCATGCTTCTGGGCCCAAACAAGTTTTATTGCTGCAGGTATAGATAATGACAAGAACCCTTCAACTTCAGGTACATGACTTGATGTGGAGCTGGAGAGCATGGGACCAAACATAGGCTTGCGATGCTAAGAAGTTGTTTTCCTTTTCATTTGTATTTGTTTTTGTACTGTTTTTATTTCCATCATTATGACTTGTTTGGAAGGTTTCCTAGCCATATGTATCATGCACATATATATATATGTGTGTGTGTGTGTGTGTGCTCATGATGTTTATCATATTTAGTCTTCTGTTGTTCACTTGTGTATGGTTTGTTTACTTCTTCCTCTATTTTTATTTGTTTCTCTTCCATTGTGTACTCTTCCAATGGGGGCATAGTATCCACACTATCACACCCAAGGCCCTTATTACTAGTCAGCAGCCTCTGGCATTCAGGGAAATTATCTTGAGGCCATGTGACCAACTGGGTACGGTGCACCTCTGGGAGGCTTCTGGAACTGGGACGTTACAAAGTTGTATCAGATGAACTCTTTTCTCTTGAATTATAGTCTGGATCCAATAGCCAGGGATATGACGAAATAGGTACTTGGTAATGATTTTTTCCTGGGAGTAGCTACCCCATGTACATGGAAAATTCATACTACCTCTTTTATTGCAATTTTCCTGGTTTGTACTTTTATAGTTGATTTGATTTCACCGTTGGGTGATTCACATGACTTGTGATGTTAGTGTTGTTATTGAGGTTCTATTTTTATCACAACCTGATGAGATCAGGGTATTCCATCTCATGCATCATATAGGCACTTGTAGGAATCACACTACATGCATTCTTTTCTTGCCATCTAGGATTCATTAGCAATTTCATGTTGTTGTGGTAGATGTTGTGTATAATATGCATTCTTTTGGGATAGATATTTCAATAAAAATACCTGTTGTTGACAGGGAATTGTTTGAGTAGTGATTTGTTTAGATGGAAGAAAAACATTGGATATTGAGGTGTTATGGCCCCTCATGGACCAGAATTTGGTGGATCATTATCTTGTTTGACTTTTTATAACATGAAAGAGATGCCCAACATTGATTCGTAGGGATTATGGGCTCTCACGGATCGAAATTTGGCACCTTCTTTGCTCGTTTCAGTGTTTTTCTGGGCTCCAGAGTAGTTTCAGAGGCTTACTATCTAGAAAACCCCATAATACACGTTGTGTGGTCTTCACTACCCTCCATCTGTTATTCTGTTAGGAAAGAAATAGTTTTTCAAAAGTATATGTCGTGTACTAATGTAAACGTCGTGTAGTCACTAACCGTGTCATAGGCCGTGTGGAAAGAGACACAGGATACGTAAAATCTCAAGGGATCATGTCGTGTACTGATTGTGCATGTCTTGTAGGGTAATCCTAGGAGTCTGGTTGTGTATTTAACAACATTTTCAGTAGAGTCTCTTCTTATACATGTTGTTTCTACCATGAACACGCCATGTTGTATGACCTAAGTATCCGGTCATGTCCCGAACAACAATGTTCGGTGCTATCCTTCCTTGTACTTGTTGTGTTTGTCTGGAACACACCATGTAGTTTAACCTGGGTACATAGGCCGTGTCACAAACAACACGGGCCAGTGAATCTTGTCGAAGTACAAGCCATGTTCGCCTTGACCACACTGTGTAGTTTTGTCTTAAGAGAGCCGTGTGGCTTGACCGGGTAGAAGTACTCGGGCAGGGAAGAAGATTAAAGTACAGGTCATGTCGTCATGTTTTTCATAACTTGAATGCTTTAATCCTTCTGTTCCTTTCTTTTCCATCCAGTTTTCTATCATTGATAATATTGAATCTAAGGTGTGCATTTGACCTTGTAGCGTCATGCCACCGAGACGTCCTCTGGTTGTACCCCAATTGCAGGGCAGTGATCAGACGCTAGGTATGGCTGATTAGGGACTTCCCATAGATCCTCCTGTTGTGCCAGCCTTGGCATAGACAGTGATACCAGTTACAGGAGATGATGCGCAGTTTAGGGAAGGATTTCTGAAGATTATGTAGACCTTCATTGGGAGCACCGCCTCCTACCTCGACTATGGAAGACTTGATGCGGGTTTTCAAGTGGTAGCATCCTCCCACCTTCTTCGGGGAAGGAGGACCTGAGGCTACAGTGTCATGGCTAGAAGACATGATGACGATCCTTGAGAATCTGAAGACACCTCCGGAAAGTATGATCAATCTTGCTACCTATATGCTACAAGACTTATCCAAGAGGTGGTGGGACGTGATCTCATAGGTGTTTCATCAGAAAGTTATGATGTGGGAGGAGTTTCAGCACATCTTTAATGAATACTTTTATCTAGATACTTTGAGGGTCGAATGATCCCAGGAGTTCACTACTACAAATTGTCCCTTTATCAGTGCTAAAAACCGACATTAACAGGGCTAGAATAGTGCTAAATGTGCCGGCGAAGATAAAGGGGGGGTCCCCTTTATCATCGCTCAGAAAAATGATGATAAAGGAGACATTTATGAGAGATAAAAAATCCCTGATAAAGACCACCCTTTATCAGCGTTTTTGCGAGCGCTGATAAAGCCCCCCCCCCCTTTTCTACGCTGGTATTTATAGTGCTTTTCTAGCACTGATAAAGGAAACCCTTTATCAGTGCTCAATATAGAACTGATAAAGGATCCATTAGCTGCACCTACAGAACCTACACCTGCACAATCTAGCACCTGCACTTGTACAAAACCACACCTGCCCACCTGTACAAAACAGCACCCACACACAATATTTTGACATAAAATCCTATATACATTTACTTAACATCATGAATACAAAAAAAAATTATATACATTTCCAACAATGTTTTACATGGTTACAGTTACAATTATCCTATAATAGTTATTAACATTAATGTTTCATCCTTTGATATCAGTGATCCTCTCTCAAAAATTTTCTTCCATGGTATTTATTGCCGAACAAAGCATCCAAACTCAAGGAAACAAATTCACCTATATAAGAAAAAAAATATTATGTTTGTAATACAATAATAAAATAAATTAAAACATTAATCTGAAAGAATAAATTAATATTTAAATGTGAAATAGAAATATGGAAATGATAAAATCAAATGTTTTCATTCTAATAACAACGAATGGGAATAATGTAAAATAAATATTTTTTTGGATGATTTATCTCATTTAATAAATACTGATTCTTTATCTAATGAAAATATTTACAGGTCACATAGTGCATCTGATTGAGGTGGGGTAGATTATTACACCTAAAAAATGACTCATGGATCGTTGTACTAAAGTATGAAAACAAGTCGAACGCGTTTGCTCGATATTCTATATGTCAATAGTGTTTTTTTTCTAAAGTTAATGTCAATTTGACACTGGTATCAGACACTTTTAGCCATACCGGTCCCACTGTGCAACGGATTGAGGTGTGGTTGATTTTTACACGTCACAAATGACTCATGAATCGTTGTCCTAAAGTATCAAAACAATCCAAACGCATTTTCTCGGTTTTCCGTATGTGATTTTTGTTGTTTTCTAAAGTTAATGTCAATTTCAAACTGATATCAGACACATTTAGACATACCAGTCACACCGTGCATCGGATTGAGGTGTGTGAATTCTTACACCTCAAAAATTACTCATGGATTGTTGTCCTAGAGTATCAAAACACTCTGAACATGTTTTCTCGGTATTACGTATGTCAGTAGTGTGGTTTTATAAACATAATGTCAATTGGAAACTATTATCAGATACTTTTAGCCATAACGATCACACCGTGTGTCGTATTGAGGACTGGTCAATTCATACACCTCAAAAATGACTCATGGATCATTTTCCTAGAGTATCAAAATAATCTGAATGAATTTTCTTTGTATTCCGTATTTTAGTAGTGTTGTTTTCTAAAGTTAATGTCAATTTGAAACTCGTGTTCGACACTTTTATCCACACCAGTCCCACCCTGCATTAGCTTGAGGTGTAGTCAATTCGTACACATCACAAATGACTCATGGATCGTTTTCCTTAAATATCAAAATAATCTGAACGCATTTTCTTTATTTTCCATATGTCAATTTTGTTGTTTTCTAAAGGTAATGTCAATTTCAAACATATTTCGGATAGTTTTAGCCATACCGGCCACACCATGCGTGAGATTGAGGTGCGGTCAATTCTTAAACCTCAAAAATGAATCATGGATATTTTTCCCAATGTATAAAAACAATCCGAATGATTTTTCATGGTACTCCGTATGTCAGTAGTGTTGCTTTCTAAACTTAATATCAATTTGAAACTGTTATCAGACACTTTTTTCCATACCGGTCACATCGTGCGTCGGATTGAGGTGTGGTTGATTCGTACTCCTCAAAAATGACTCATGGATCATTTTCCTAAATTATCAAAAAAATACAAATGCGTTTTCTCGGTATTACGTATGTCAGTAGTGTTGTTTTCTAAACTTAATGCCTATTTGAAACTGTTATTAGACACTTTTATCCATACTAGTCACACCGTGCATCGGATTGAGGTGTGGTTGATTCTTACACCTCAAAAATGACACATGCATCGTTTTCCTATGGTATCGAAACAATACGAATGCGTTTTCTCGGTCTTCCATATGTCAGTAGTGTTGTTTTCTAAAGTTAATGTCAATTTGAAACTGGTATCAGACATGTTTAGCCATACCGGTCACACTGTGCGTTGGATTGAGGTTAGGTCAATTCGTACACATCAAAAATGACTCATGGATCGTTTTCCTAAAGTATCAAAACAATCCGAAAGTGATTGATCGGTTTTTAATATGTCATTTGTGATGTTTTATATAGTTAATGTCATTTTAAAAATGATATCAGACACTTTTAGAAATACCCGTCACACAGTGAGTTGGATTGAGGTACGGTCAATTCTTACACCTCACAAATGACTCATGGATCGTTTTACTAAAGTATCAAAAAAATGAATGTGTTTTATTGGTATTCAGTATGTTAGCAGTGTTGTTTTCTAAACGTAATGTCAATTTAAAACAGGTATCAAACACTTTTATCCATACTGATCACACCATGTGTTGGATTGAGTTTCGGTCGATTTGTACACGTCAAAAATGACTCATAGATCGTTTTTCTAAAGTATCAAAACAATCCGAACGTTTTTTCTCGGTTTTCCTTATGTCATTTATGTTGTTTTCTAAAGTTAATGTCCATTTCAATCTGATATCAGACACTTTTAGCCATATAGGTCACAACATGCATCATATTGAGATGCGGTCGATTCGTATACATCACAAATGACTCCTGGATCATTTTCCTAAATTATCAAAACAATCCAAACACATTTTATTGTTATTACATATGTCATTATTGTTTTCTTCTAAAGATAATGTCAATTTGAAACTGGTATCAAACAATTTTAACCATATCGGTCACACTGTGCATCGGATTGAGGTGCGGTTGATTCATACAGCTCAAAAATGACTAATAGATCATTTTCCTAAAGTATCAAAACAATCTGAACACGTTTTCTCGGTTTTTCGTATGTCATTTGTGTTGTTTTCTAAATTTAATGTCAATTTGTGTTTTTTTTTCTAATGGTAATGTCAATTTCAAACTAATAAAGGGTGATCACATATGATCAGTAAGTGTAAACAAGGGAGATAACAATTATCATATATGGATAACATTTTTAGGAGTTCACCTTTATCCTATTTGTCTACAATCTTCCATTAGGTATGTTGACCATTCGTTTCTAAACACATCTATATCATCTTCTGAATATGAGTTTTTGTGACAGTCATGGTAGTACTGAAAAAATATAAATACACAAAGTATTAATAAATATTTTAAATGAACTCATAATTATTTTTGATAATATCTCATCAGGGATTCTAGTTTGTTGATGAAATATGATCTCTTTCATAATTTAAAAACATAATAACCACATTCCTTTCCATTTTTTTGTTTTGGACACTAAATAAAACATCGACAAAAATAAGTAATTTGTTTTGATATGTGTTTGGATAGTTCGATGTTATTATATCTACCCAGATACTTTTCTAGTTTTAGATCTTGTAGGCTTGCTCATCATTATGCCCGGGATTCATTCCATGAATTAGACGATATTGATGCACAACTGTATCATAACAGAATCCTCATTTAAATATAACATAAATTATATAACTAGATGTTTATTTTTAAAATGTTGGATCTAGTGTATTACAAATTAACAAAATCCATCATGCGTGGTTGTTTTGTTGGATATCCATGCATTGAATATAGAAAATAAATCATTGGAGTATCCAAATTGACTGCAATCATCATCCAATTCTCCATAAAAATACAGAAAAGAATAAGAAAATAATGAAATGAAAATATTGTTGATATGATTAAATTGTAGTGTTTTACCCCGACATCATTGGTATTAAAAAGTCTCTGTCATCCATAATTTTGTTTTCAAACGATTTTTGCAGGGATGACATTATTGCAGCCTCTTTATCAGAAACTATTTCTTCTTTTGAAGAGGTGGTGTGAGGACTAATGAGTCTAAATTTTTTTTCTTGGAGAAATGCCTTTAAATTTTATTCATATATACACCTGTGAAAAATATAAAATAAATTTATTCATTATTATCAGAGTATATCAGTTTTTTAAAATCAAATCATGAAAACATAACTAATGTATACATTTACAACTGAGGCGCCTAGCCATTCATACTTGAGGATTTCATTTACATTATCATCACTAATGAACTCTGATGTTTCCTCTCCGTACATCTTTTTTTCAAAAACAATTATGTGAGCATTGTTTTCTACCAACTTTGTATCCACATGAGCCTGTAATGATATTAACATTGGATATAGAATGGGAAGGGTGAAGGTGCTCTCAGTAGACCGTTACAATCGGTTGGTTAAACCTTGAGATAGTATTGAGCTGATATTTCGTTTCACCCCCTCATCTTTGTCTTTCTATAATAACATTCATTGGTTTAGACCTTTTTTCTTTAAATGTTAAAGGTCCATCTTGAAAAATAACTTGGAAATGGATACCTCCTTGTCGAAATGTTTTTTTACAATAACTAACGGCCATGGGATGAATGTTCCAATAGCTTTTTCAACCGTATGAATTTCGTCGTCATCATTTGGAATAGGTAGCTCGGTACTCTGCTCATTAGCTATGTTAATTGACACTCTAAAATGATATGTTGGAAGTTGTATGTTGTGTAGTATGTCGTTCTGTGTATTGAACATCATAGCCCTCTCTACAAGGCGATAGGTGGGGGTTGCTAGATTTAAATCACAGTCATTTTTGCCATATAGAATATTTCTACAAGAAAGGTATCAGTTTCTATGTGATTCACATTTCAGAAAAACGATTATTAAAACATTTATTACCTCATCTAAGTCAGGTTTTTAGGGGAATGGCTTGCATCAATGCTCGTGGTGGTGGGGCGGGATCGTCACGCACGGGTTTTTGTTGAGTTATTTCTTCTCTTTGCCTCTCCCCCATCAATGTTACTATCATATCTCTCTAGTATTTTAATTATTCTTGAAAAATAGCTATTTTTTGCAGCATTTCCATTTTTTCATTTTTATTGTCCGCTTGTTTTTGTTTTTAAAAAATATGTTCGCGGTGTCACCCCAAAACCCGCACCTCTAACGCGGTCGTACTGGTCTGGCCGCTTCAAGGCTGCTGAAAGTATGTCTTCATCTGGTGCGGGTGTTGTTGATTCTTGTGACTATGGTAGATAGAAAATATAGAAAAATAAGTAGTCATTGTAATATAATAGAGATTTAAAATAAATCAAATTTATATTATGTCATTCTAACAGCTGTTTCCCACACATTTTGTGTGTTTTCATCTATCATTATCCCCTCTTTATTTACACGAGCCTCCTTACATAGCAGATGGCATGGGATGGATTTTGATTTTGATTTCGATTCATCAATCTGCATATGAGTAGAGAAACATGGTTAAGGTGTAGTTTTATGTAACATATAAGTAGTGTGGTAGATTTAAAAGACGTACCAATTTTTTCTCAAGTGAAGCATACCCCAACCATGCTTTACGGTAAGGGTACGCTGGTTCAGCTACGTGTTTTTTATTTTCAGCACTCAGTTGTTGTTTCATAAATAAAAAACAGTCAATCAAAGTGATGAATAAAAACAACGTCAAACAACGTATAACCCCACACAATATACCTGAATATTCTGCTCCCCACGACGGTTGATAAATGCATCCCATTCTCCATGGAATATCAATTGTGCATAAATAGAAGGTGGGTGTGGCTTGATTTTCCCATCAGCATCTTTAAGATGATATTTCATTAAAATTTGTTCAGAAACCTCTATGAATCCTTCCTTCAACTCTTAATACATATTCTTTGAGCAAGGAATCTACTATAAATGAACTCTGCATTGGATGATGAAGAGTAAGTCAATGTTTTTGTATTTTATTTTAATAAATTAATAAACAATATAATAATTTTACCATAATCTCTTCCCACATTAGTGTCTTAAGACCGGTGAAAACATGGTGTCACGACAATACATCAATCGGCATATGTTTCCGAGTGACGATTCCAATGTAGTTACTAAAGATTTCTTTGTTGGGGTTAACATGTTGGCCTCTCTTATTCCATCCCACCACAAATTTGATGCCTTTTTTCTTTTTCCTTAAGGATATTGGATAACATTGTAAAACTATGGCACTCTTGTTTTTTTTCACGTTCAGGGTTTCATTTCGTACCATTTCCTTAGAAGTATAATCAATATCCTTCTTCGGAGAACTAAGAAATACACTGGGACCAACAGGAACAGGTTGAGAAACCTGTTGTTGATCTACACTGGGACCAGCAACAACAGGTTGAGAAACTTGTTGTCGCTCTCCACTGGGACCACCACCAGCTGGTTGAGAAACATGTTGTTGCTCTGCACTGGGACCACCAGCAAGTTGTTGAGAGACCTTTTGTGCCTCGGGAATGGGCGCATCTACAGGTGCATACGTCATTATCTACAAAAGTGGTTTAACATTTAATTTATATTACATAAAAGTAGCAGCGGACAAATAATGACATAACATAACACAATGTATATTACAGTAAAAAAATAACATGATTATTGTACTCTCATTTTTTTGTAAAAGGCTGATGAGATTTTTCTCCTCTATCGAATATGTAAATCCCTTCATTATAGTCCCCTCTGACATTCAAAACACCGTCTACATTGGGACTACTGCGAAATCATTGTGAAGTCCCTATAAAAGGGTCATCCTCCCTTGAAATTTCATCTGACCCTTTATTTGTTTTGGTCGATAACAGAACAATTGACCAATTTTAGTTTGTGGGGCCTGGAACATAAAATACTTATACTGCCGTTGATACCATTATAAATGGTTCGTCTTTCTCCCCTTCCTTACTAAAATCTACTGTCATGAATCCTTATTCATCTATTTTAACAACACTCCTATTATCAACCCACTTACATTGAAAAATCGGCACTTTGAATTTCGTATAATCCAACTCTCATATTGGTTTGATGATGCCAATGTACGTCATATTTGAAAAAAATGGATTTTTGTCCTTAGCACTAGAAACATGCATCGCCTCATCCAAAAGTGTAAGCCCATTATTCTGTATGGTACTGTCTTCATCATGTTTATTAGTATAGAATGTATAACCATTAACTGCATAAGCATTGTAAGATAATACATACACACATGCTCCTCCGGCTAGCCATAGAAGTCGTTCTGAAATTGAGTATGGATTTTCAACTAACTGCTTCAAAATATGGTCTTGAAACCATCCTATAAACTGTCTATTATGTGTATCTGATATCCATTTTCATCCTTATATGGATTCAAACGCCAAAGAATTTCTTTGTGGGTTTGAACATATGCTCAACGTCGAAAATGTTATGCAAAAAGTAAAGGTGAGCATGCTCCTGATCTGTAATATTGATTGTGGAAACCTCTCTTCTAGAAATTCCTTCACCCTCAAGTCGCTCAGTGTGATGAGATTTCAGTAGGCCAAAATTTTCAACACCTGATAGGTATTCCGTACAAAATTCAACAGCTTCCTCAAAAATATATTGCTCTGCAATACAACCCTCTGGCCGACTTCAATTTTTGACATACCCTTTCAAAATATTCATATACCGTTCAATGGGGTACATCCATCTATAATGTACAGGACCACATAGTAGAATCTCTATCACCAAATGAACTATCAAATGAACCATTATATCAAAAAATGTCAGCGGGAATAAAATATCCAATTTACATAATATGACAGCAATTTTGCTTTCCATATTTGGAAATTTTTCCGGGTCTATAAATTTGGTGCATATAGATTTGAAGAAAAAATAGAGCCTCATTAATGTATGGTGGAAATTCCTGGGAAAAATAAAACGTAAAGCTATAGTAATGAGATCTTGCTTCAAAACATGGAAGTCATGGGATTTCAGACCCTTTAATTTTAAATATTACATTGACACGATGTTATTGATATTTCATGAATACCACTCTGGAACCTTTACATCATTCAAGAAGTTTCAAAACTGATATCTATCCTTCCTGGAAATAGTGTAAGAAGTAGAAGGAAGAAATGATCGTTTTTCACCCTTCACTGTTTCCAACACTTCTCGTATTCCCATCTCAACCATGTCCAATCTAGCCTTAATTCCATACTTCATTTTTCCGGGTGCATTTAGCAACGTGACAATGACACCATCACATACATTTTTTCAATATGCCTAACATCATGAAAATTTCTGACATACAGACAATTCCAGTATGGCAATTCAAAAAAAACTGATCCCTTTTTCCAACCAGTTTTCGTAAGGTTTTTCGAAAAAGGTTTTACAAAAGTAGTGTTCAAATATTTTACCTTCTCAAACAATTGATCACCTATTATTGGAGACAGTTTTTTACGTTCTTTTGAACTTCCATCGAATGACGTCATCCAAGATCGGTACTTATGCCATCGGGGTAGAAATCTACGATGTCCTAAAAACACGGTTTTCAATGAATGTTTCAACCTAATTGACTCTGTACCTTCTTCGCCAATGGGAAAACCATGAATTCATTTAATTCTATATCCTGAAAAATTTCAATAATCAGGAAAGACATTTATCATCCCATACAACATGGATTTCAAAGTGAAATCTTCTTTTTTGTAACCATCATACAACGTAACACATGAATCTCACAATATTTTCAAATCCTAGATCAATGGAGCCAAATAAAAATCAATATCATTACCCAGTTGTTTTGGTCCTAATATATCCATAGATAACATGATGTATTTTCATTTCATGCATAACCACGATGGTATGTAATAATTTACCAACATAACCCTCCACGTATTGTGACTGCTGCTTTGAAAACCAAAAGGATTCACCCCATCTGTAGATAATGCCAGACGAAGGTTTCTCGTCTTGTTTACAAATTAAGGATACTGGTGATCAATTCTCTTCCACTGAGCAGAGTCTTCCAACTGATGTAGTTTCCCATATTTAATTCTTGTATCTACATTCCATGTCAATTTTCATGCATTCTCCTCACTTCCATATAGGCGCCTAAACCTTGGAATGATTTGAAAGTACCATGAAACATTCGTAGGACTAGAATCATTTTTCTTGTATCGAGAAGCACCACAATTTGGGCATTATTAAAGTTATATATGGTCCTTGAGAAACAATATACAGTCATTCGGGCAGGCGTGTATTCTTTCAGAGATCATTCCCATCGATTGTAGCATTTTTTTGAGTCGTATGTTCGGATAGGGAGTTCATTATCTTCTGGGAGCATGTCATTCAGGAGAGAAAGTAGTTCTTTAAAACTGGCATCACTCCACCCATTGCCTACTTTCAAATTATACACCTTCAGTATGGCTGAAATTTTTTTATATTTAGTGCAACCAACATAAAATGGTGTTTTGGCACAACTCTTTATCTTCTCAAACAATTTTGGGAAATCATGAAGTTCATCTTCAACTGTCCTTGTCATTTCTTCAATACGATCTTCATCATAATTCACATCTGTAATCACACCCTCCATATGATTTTCTTCATTGTTCGCGCTTGTAATTATATCAGATCTTCCATAAAATGTTTTGTTATCCGAGCCACTACCTCCATTCGCCTTCCCGATGTTTATTCTAATATGTATAACTTCGATATATTCCTTGATAGATCTGATGTTCTTCCAACTCCTGTGGAAAAATTTTCTTGAATAACAACAGCTTAAACACCAACAGAGGATTTGAGAAGGGTCACATGCATGATCTCCTGCAAACTTGATAAACTCTTTCATGCCATATTCATACTCTTTTGTAAACCGAATGGCATTCATCCATTATTTATTCATATTCATCATCTTTATGGATTCGATCTCGATCTTGCCTTATATTATGATTTAATTAATCATGTAGCATTGTTTTGGATTTATAAAAAATCATGGTGCAATTGCCTCTACAATGAAATAGAGGAACCCACCCCAAAACATTTGAAAGTACTTGATCACAATCAATATACGGGGGATTGTTCCCTGTCTTTTGTATATCTCCATGGATTACCTAAAATCTATACATGGGGGTCTCTTCACCGAAACATGGGGGAGTACCATACTCTATATTTTCTCAAAACATCTCACCTATCACTTGTCAAATCTCAAGCAGAGTGAAGATAATTAAAATATCCAAACCAAATCATGTGGAATTTCCAATGAATTAGGGAATCATAATATTGTGATATATATGAGAAGATATTTATAATGCGCTAGTCATACATGAAATATTATCATCTATGTGAAAAATAAATAATAATAATAATGAAATTTACATAGCACAAAATTTGTTCAATGGATACACAATTTGTAGGGTTCTCAGTCAAGGTTGGTTGTATACTACCATTTCTAAACTCATGTGAAATCCACATACATGGTGTGTCCAGTAGGGTGAACATCTTCTATGGATAAGATACCTGATTTAATCTGACATATATCAAATTAATTCAATTTTAGTCTAACAAAGACTACATGATGCCTTTGAAAATATATGACATATTGAAGAAATTGAGCTAAAGGCATGTACTTTGGATACAAAATGACTCACTTCACCGGCTATGCATCACATTTTTGTGGAATACACGGTGTGTAGTCCTTACATGACCACTAGGGGTGTATAGTCTATACACATCAAGTTTCTATGGTATCTATACATGGTGTGAGTGATGTAAAACACATATCATATGGTTGAACCATTATTTCATGGAATGTACATAGTTTTATGATTAAGTGTATGTCATGGAGATACATTGTGTGTGACCTACATTCAAATGACATGTAACATTTAAAATAAAACTTATTCCAAGTTTGAGTCAGTAGATGTGTCAGGTGGTTTAAATTTTGGAGATAACTGTTGTTTGGCATTAAAATCTATATGTAATCCAAGTATGGTGAAGCATGTTCAATTTAAAAAAGACTACATACCATGTATTTTAAAAATATGTTGAATCAAAAAAACATTATATTCAAACCAGAAAGTGTCTCATAGAGTCATCTAGAAGTGTTTTTTTAGTATTCAGTGGAATTTCACTAGTAACAAAGCGGTGGTTTCATTATAATGGGTAAAGCTTGGATTGATATTTAATAGTGGAAGAACTACAACATAGAAAACAAATGGCATATCAATCATTCCAACAACTGCAACAACATTCAAAAACACAATCGTGCTCACAATCGCAACACCATGCAAACCAAGCAATCACAATTTATAGATTTTACAAAGCATACCTTATTCAATTTTGTTTGATAATTCAGGGGTTATCACGGAAGTTTTATCATCCTAGGGAGTTCATTCATATGTCAAGTATACGTAAATTGCCAATTTTTTTATTCAAATGTTCAACAAGAACCAACAAACATGCAATTCATTTAGTGTACAAACAAGGACCACCAATGGCCCTGATTTTCTGCGGGGCGTTTAGCCCACAAATTTCACATTATAACCATCAATATCAAATAGTAATAACAAGAGGAAAAGAGGAAATCAATGAGTAACAGGAGAAAACTCACCGCAAAAATGTTGTTAAGCACAAAGTAGAGGTGCGTTCGTGGAAGAGGAGAGACGCACAATAGAAGAGATTTCCAACTGAAAAGAAAACATAAAATCGGAGGTAATCATTAGAATAAAAAAATCTAAAACTGAGTACACCATTTTCCACATCCCACAAACCCCAAGAACCCACTAAAACCAAAATCAATCTAGACCATGGTTAAACACACCGTATGATAACTAGAAATTATAGACCCCACCTTCGATAGAACGTATTCCACAAAATTTTTAAAATTTAAAAGTTGAACATATAATGTGTATTCCCTGACCAATAGGTCCTCCTTACTAGGTATAATCCCAATGATTATTCTAGATATCATATCCAAAATGATTAAACCCTGATCAATCCTCTGTTATCACACCTTTCACAATTCATACATCCTAATCGCATGACTTTAAACATCATGGTAAAATCTTTTCAACACAACACGTGGTATCTAGTGAGTAGGATCTTCTCCCTATTAAAACACAATAAGTCTACCCGTACATATAGACAAAAATTTAGGGGAACACACATATTTCTAATGGGACACCCCTGGTACTCTTTTCCAATCATAACATCACATCATGCCAAAACTCACCACATGATCACCTGTTACCCAACATTATTCTAAAACCAAATGAATGTACCCATGCTTCCTTACCCTACACCCATCCATCTTGGTTCAATAGTGATGGTCACATTAAAACAATTCCATAAATCAATAAGGTTAGGAATACAAATCATCATGCCCCTCAACCAGTCATAACACCAAAACACAAGAATAGAGAGTGATTCCCTTATACAAATCCAAGGCAAGACCATTCCTTTGCTATCAACTTGATAACACATAATATGCATCAATACCTTGTGTTAATGAATCTACCTAGGATTTATTTATATAAGGTCTTCATAACACCAAGATAACACCACCAATTAGTCTCCCCCAACCACCAAAACTCACTAACTCGCTACCATCCTGAGTCACATGCTAACGACCACTAGGATCTCACACAAACCCCTTACATCAATTCTTACACAATCCTTATCCCATGGGTTCCACTCTTATTACCACCTCAAGACACACATCATCTAGTGAACAAAACCAACAAAATACTATAGATTCTCACACACCTGCTATCTAAAACAACCTACAATACAAGGGTCTCACCACCTGGGCTCTCAATCTTGCCCCAAGTTCCCATACATAGGATCAAATCACTTATAAAAAAACTATAAGTCATCATAATAATTTAAGGATCATAATTTCTCATTTATATTAACCCCAGAGAAATAAAAATACTCATACACTCACCAGCAACGGTGGAGGCGGCGGCTACGAAAGCAGCGATGGTGGAGGCGGTGGCGGTCGCGGCGGCGGAGGCCGCGGGGGTCGCGGCGGCGGAGGCAGCGGCAGTCACAGCGGCGGTTGTGGCAGGGGAGACAGCGGCGGTCGTGGAAGTGCAGACAACATCGGTCATAGAGGAGGAGAAAAACCAATGGTGTGGAGGTAACGGAATAGGAACAAAACCAAACAGCGTCAGTGTCGGAGGAGGAGGAAGAGGTGGAGGACGAGGAGGAGGAGGAGGAAGACGAGGATGCGGTGTAGATGAGGAGGAGAATTCTCGGCCGAAGAGGGTCCTTGTTAAGCTTCCATGAAATATTTACTTCATGTGAGAGAGGAGGGTATGTTATGGTTACTAAATAGAAATAGTTGGATCCTTTATCAGTGCTCGTTAAAAGAATTGATAAAGGTATGTTTTATCAGTGCTTAAATAAGATCACTGATAAATATAAGTTTTATCAGTTCTTTTATTTTATCATTGATAAATATTATAATTTTATATAAATTAATAAAAAAAAATTTATCAGTGCCAAAATAAGCTTTGATAAATGTGCCCTTTTATCAGCACTCAAAAATGCGCTGATAAAGGGTATACCATTATCAGCGCGTATTTTAGAGTTGATAAAGGTTATATTTATCCGTGCTTTTAACCATCGCTGAGAAAGTAATAACCCTTTATAACCCCTTCCACTTTAGCGCTGATAAAGGGTAGCGCTATCCTTGCCCTGTTTTGTGGTAGTGGTTCATGAGCATTGAGCAGGGTACTTTTTCTATCATGGAGTATTCCTCTCGTTTGACCGAGGTTCAGGGTTTCACACCCCTCCATGACAGAGATGGGTTGTTCTTGTCAAGGAAGTTTGAGGATAGTCTCAAGCGGGAGATCCACTCACAGGTGAATATCTTAAGGGTGACTTCCATTAATTCCATCATCAACTAGATGCTGATTGTATAGTGTAATCTGAGAGATTCTGGAGTAGGGAGCCAGAGTATTTTTTCTTCCAGAGTTAGTTCTTCATCAGCTAACAGCAGGAAGTGTCGTAGGGAGTCTATGTGCGGTGATCCTAAGAAGAGAGACACGTCTTTAGGTAGCCCTGTGGTATGCTACCATTGTGGAATGGGTGGGAATATGAGGCCGTAGTGCTAGAAGGACCCAGTGGAGTGTTGATCCTGTGGCAAGATGGTTCACCTTCAGCGTTTCTCTCATATTTTCTCACTGGAAGCTGGTGAAAATGGTTCTTCTATGACTCCTCATTCTAGATCAGCACCACCAATTTCTCAACAGTCTGGGAATTGGAGTTCTTCTGTCCATTTTGGGTCATGGTGGAGGTCAAGGCCGTTGTGGTTAGTCACCGGTATTTCAGCTGTAGTAGGGTGGATCAGCTCAGACAAGCTAGGCATGGTCAGAAGTTTGTGGTACAGGTCAGGCTTTTACAGTGGAGCAGACATAGCAGGAGCAGGATCCCAGACCCTCTACAGTTTGAGGTATGAACTTAGTAACCTTAGTTTTCTCTTCTGCACTTTTCAATAAAGGGGATTCCCATAGCTTTATATCTATTTTTGTTGTGGAGATCCTTGGGCTATACATCTATTCCTCTGCCAATATCTTGACGCTAGACACATTGTTGGGGACTAGGATGACTAGTCTATGTCTGTGCAGGGAGTGCCCTCTAGAGGTTGTGGGGTGTCACTTTTTATGGGACCTCAATATCCTAGAAAGATAGGCTATGATGTCATTCTCGGGATGGACCAGTTAGTTTCCTTCCAAGAAATTGCTGATTGTTATCATCGCATGGATAGATTCATATCACCAGAGGGTGAATATTTTATTCATAGAGGAGAGTGGGATGTCCAGGCGAGTAGAGCATGACCCAAGTATCATGGGCTAGGAGTAGTTACATCCAAATTTCCAGTCTATTACTGGATGGCCAGGGGACTTCACATTTAGAATTTCGTCTAGTGGTGGATCGTTTCAGGGATGTCTTTCTATATGAATTTTCAGGTTTGCCTTTGGAGAATAGGGTAGACATTCCTATTGAGCTCGTTCCACGAGCATCATCATTTTCCATTCCTCTTATATGATGGCTACACCTGAGTTGCAGGAGCTCAAAAAGCAGTTGGAGGAGTTGTAGGCAAAGGGTTTTATCTGACCCAGTACTTCCCCTTGGGGTTCGCCTGTCATGTTCCTGAGGAATTCAGAAGGCACCCTTAGGTTTTGTGTGGATTATCAGAAGTTTAACCATTTGATGGTCAAGAAACGATATCCCTTGTCAAGGATTGATGATATATTTGATCAGGTTACTCGAGGTCTGGTTTTCATCAGTTGTGCATTATACAATATGATATACCTTTCAAAGCCTTCTGGAGTAGGTATGGTCTATATGAGTACTTGGTTATGTTGTTCGGTCTCACGAACACGCCAGCAGTCTTCATAGCACTGATAATCCGAGTGTTCCATCCTTATTTGGATTCATTAGTGGTGGTCTTCATTGATGATATCTTGGTGTACTCTCACACTCGACATGACCATGCTACCAATCTTGATATCGTTTTGAGTACACTGATGGGGAATCAATTATATGCTAATCTCTTAAAGCTACACTTTTGGTTAGACCAGATTCACTATCTAGGTCACGTTATCTCAGAGACAAGAGTATCAGTGGAACCATAGAATGTGAGAGCAGTAGTTTCCTAGGAGCAGCCGAAGAAGGTCTTTGAGGTGAGGAGTTTTATGGGGATGTCTGAATACTATAGATTCATCCTACAGGACTTTTCACACTTAGAAGCACCATTGACAGGTCTGAACAAGAAGGATGCGAAGTTCTTATGGTCAGATTCTTATGAGTCATCCTTTCAGGAGCTAAAAGGGAGGTTGACTTCCGTGTCGATACTATTATTTCCAAAGCTAGGAAAGAGATACACTATCTACTGTGATGATTCAGGTATTGGGATGGGAGTTTTTCTTATGCAGGGAGTTGGTGGTGTTGCGTACGGGTCTCAGTAGTTGAGGCCACATGAGAGGAACTACCCAATGCACGATCTCGAGCTGGCGGCAGTTTTTCATTCCTTGCGCTGTTGGAGACATTATCTTCTGGGAGACAACTTTTTGGTTTTCACCAACCACAAGAGTATCAAGTACATTTTGTTGAGTCAATAAGGTTTTCCTTATGACTTTTCCATTCCTTCTTGTTTTGAAAATCACAAACACCTTATCTTTAAGAAATTTGCTTTTATAAGGAAAATTGCTTTTATAAGGAAAATTGTTTTTATAAGGAAAATTGCTTTCTTAAGGAAAAACACTTTTATAAGAAAAATTATCCTTATCATATTTTCATCCATATTTTTCTTAAGTATGAGATTCGGATTCATTTTCTCGGAATCGTTGAAACTTTGATATAAAGCATTCTGTTTTAGGATTCAGATTCTGGACAAGAACTATAAGGAAGTTTCATTCCGAATTCCGGATATGAACTCTGACTAAGTTCTATTCCAGATTCAGGATACGAATTCTGAAGAAGAATTCTCATTATGAATTCTAATGAAGAAATCTCATTCTGAATACTCATTACGAATTCTGATAATGAATTCTCATTACGAATTCTAATGATGAAATCACATTACGAATCTTGATGAAGAATTCTCATTACGAATTCAGATGAGGAATTCCCATTCCGAATTCTCATTCCGAATTCTCATTCCGAATTCTCCTATTAAACAGAATATGATTATCTTAGTTTTATACACTCTGAATTTATTCACTCCGAACCTTCACTCCGAAGTTTTCATTCCAAAATTTTATGTTAGAGTTTAAAAAGATGTCGTACATTCTGTTACACTTGTTTTGTTATAAAACGATGTCGTCTGTTTTGTTTTAAAACTAACCGGTGTCTAAGTGACACATGTACAGGTCCCTCCGATCTTTAAGGAAAATATGACCGTTGGAGAAGGAGCCGACCGTACCTATAAATAGGAGCTCATTTGAAAGAGCTCGCTGCTGATGCATAAGCTAGTAGCTGATAGCTGATAAAAGTGCTGAAAGGCTGAAAAAATTTGCTTGAAGTGATTTCTAGAGAGAGAAGCTCTTATTAACTCTCAAAGCTTCGTGCGACTCAGAATGTTGGTGATTACATTCGAGGGCTTCTGGGGATAGGAATACAGAGGTGCCGACTACCTTGAAGTTTGAGGGCTTCCTTGCTGAGGAAGACAGAGGTTGCCAACTACCTTGAAGTTGAGGGCTTACGGGGATAGCAAGACAGAGACTCCGATCTTCTTATCGAGGGCTTACCCTGCTGTGGGTAAGACAGACTTGCTTGAAAGTATAAATCAAGGGACCTTTATCCAAGTTTGTTGGATACCCTTCTCTTTGGGTTAAAAGACTTATATTTTGTTAGTAGTAGTTCTACTACTTGTTTTTATTCTACTGCATTTTGTAATATAAGGAAAGTATAACTTTCTTATACTTCCTTATTTGTACTCTGATTCATTTAGATTCTATACTCTTTAAGGTAGAATCTCATATTGTAATTGTTTGTTAAGATTCAATTTCCGGAACCATATTTCTGGAATCCTCATTCAGAATCTCATTCCTAGTTTGTATTCGGTGTTAGAGGTGTTGTGAATTTGCTTAGTTTAACTTTGTTAAACTTAGCCTTTTCCTTTTCTTAAGGAAAATATAGTTATTCTTAACTAACTTTAAAGGTTCCAAAGGAATTTTTAAAGTATACAATTCACCCCCCTCTTGTATATTGAGCATCTCATACTATATTTCGATCCTACAATTGGTATCAGAGGTTGGAAACCTCTTACTCTATACCAATCTTACTTTTGGTATCAGAGCAGGTTATAGAAATACTTGTACTCACATACAAATTTTTCTGGCTCCCTTTTTCATTCCGAATTTGTCCATTCCGAACTTTTCTCATTCCGAACTTTGTTATTACGATTCTTTTCTACTAAAAAGTTTGTATCCAAGTTATTTCTAGTATGGCAGGAATTAATGTTGGATCAATTGATAATCTGAATCCTACAAGACCACCTATATTTGATGGTAATGACTATGAATACTGGAGAGATCGTATGAAGACTTTTGTTATTAATACCGGAGTAGACAACTTTGTCATGCTTACTGGTGATTATAAAATTCCCGACAAGGAAGTCAGAACTTTTACTAACCAGGAAAAGCAAGAATATCAACTCAACTATAAGGTACGGAATACTTTACTATGTTCAATGACCAGAAATATATATAGCCAAATTTCTTCTTGTGAAGCACCTAACTGTATACGGATGAAGTTAGAAGTTACACACTTTGGAACTTCTAAGGTGATTGAAACTAGAAGAGCTATGCTTAGAGCTGAATATCATGGCTTCAATTTTCCTTATGGAGAACCTATCTATAAAGTTCAACAAAGATTTATGACCATTGTCAACAGTCTAAAATCAATGGGAGAGAAAGGATTAGATGATGAATCTCTTGTGGACAAGATAATTGATATTATGCCTAATGAGTGGTAATCCAAGAGAACAGCTATAGATGAGAACAGGAAGGTCACTCAAATTACTCTTGATGAATTATTTGGAACTCTTCTACAACATGAAACTAGAATGAAGAGAGACGCTGACAACATCAAGAAGAAGAATGGGAATGGTACAGTTGCTTTTACTACAACTTCAAATCAGATGAAAGCTAAGACTCCTGAGAGAGTAACCAGATCCAAGTCTAAGAAAATCATTTTCCAATCCGAATCTAGTAAGAGCGAAGTCTCAGAAAATGAATTAGCCAATCTTGCTCGAAGGATGAACAAGATAGCTGGGCAGAGAAACTTTCAATCCAAGTATAAAAAGAAGGGTAGGAAAGATAAGAAAGATGGAGAAGTTACTTGTTATGAATGTAAAAGAGCTGGACATATTAGACCAGATTGCCCTATGTTCAAAAAGATAGAAAGGAAGGAAAGACATTCAGACAGGAACAGAAAGAAGTATTATAAAGCTAAAGCTAAGAATGTTCTGAAAGCTAATGACACCTGGAGTGCCAGTGGTGGTGACTCTTCAGATGAATCTTCTGATTATGAATCTTCAGGATAGAAGAATCTTGCTCTTATAGCAAGATTACCTATTGATAATCATTGTCTTATGGCTAAGGTATGAAATGTTGAATCATTGACCAATGTTTCTTTAAATTCTAATGATAGTAAGTATTATAACTCTTCTGATGAAGAATCATCTTCTGATGAAGAAAATATTTTACCTACTTATGAAGAAGTCTCTAGGTTTGCCGAACTTCTTGAGATTGAGAATTCCAAACTCAATAAGAAACTTGATAAGGCAAACTCTAGGAATTCTGTTCTTACAAAATAAATATCAGATCTTTCTAATGATCTTGATAAGAAAAATTCTGATTTTGAAAGTATTTCAAAAAATCTTGAGGAAGTATGTTCTGAGAAGAACAAACTTTCTAAAGAATTAGAAAAAGTAATTTCTAATAAAAATGTTTTCGAGCCTAACTCTAGTTCTAAAAATAATGATTTTGAGGATAAAAACTTGGTTGTAAAACTCAAGTCCGAAATTTTTTCCTTAAAGAAGTGTTTATCAAACTTTACCCATGGTAAGGAAAATTTTGATAAGATGTATTCCCAAATACGACCTTTAAGAAATAAATCCGGATTTGGTTATACCCATGCAAAACCTATTTTCAGTAACAATTATTTTGTTCCTCAAAGTGCCCCATTTTGTACCAAGTGTCAATATGGTGGTCACTGGGCAAAGAATTGTTCCTTAAACAAAACCCAATCTTTAGGATTTCACAAAGCTTACTTTTCTAAGAAAATGTGGGTTCATAAAATTTTATTGTCTGAAAATCTCGGATCCAAACAAGTTTGGATTCCGAAAGTCTAATTTTCTTCTTGATTTTAGTATAATAAAGAAAGTACCAGCAATAATACATGGTACATGGATAGTGGATGTTCCTGGAACATGACTGGTAACAAAAGCTTTTTTGAAAAGATTATCAAAACGAAAGGAGAAAAGGTAACTTTCGGAGACAATGCTAAGGGAGAGATTGTTGGTATTGGTAATATTGTTCTTTTAGGTAAAACCTTGATTTCAAATTTTCTTTTTGTTAAAGGTCTTAAGCACAACCTCATTAGCATAAGTCAGTTATGTGATGAAGGTTACCTTGTGAATTTTAGGAATGATAAGTGTTTAGTTCACAATTCCAAGGAAGAATTTATTCTCTCAGCCAATAGGCAAGAGAATGTTTACACCTTAAACTTAGAAGACCTAAGAAGCCAAGATCTACCTTGCCTAAGTGCAATAGAAGATCATTCTTGGTTATGGCATAGAATATTAGGACACTGTATTATGAGAAACCTATATAAACTCTCTAAGAAGAAACTAGTTAAGGATCTACCGGAGCTTAGATTTGATTCTTCTAAAGTTTGTGATCCTTGTCAATATGGAAAGCAACATAAATCTAGTTTTAAATAAATCGGTGAAGTCTCAACAACTGATGCATTACAGTTAGTGCACATGGATCTTTTTGGTCCAACATAAACTGGAAGTATTGGAGGCAAATACAATGTGTTTGTTTTAGTTGATGATTACACTAGATTTACTTGGGTCTATTTTCTAGCAAAGAAATCTGAAGCTTTTTCTTATTTCAAAAGTTTTAGAGCTCAAGTTAAAAATGAGAAAAACCTTCCATTGAAAACTATTCATAGTGATCAGGGAGGAGAATTTCAAAATTCTGATTTTGAAACTTTTTGTAGTAAGAAAGGTATTACTCACAATTTCTCAGCACCTAGAACTCCTCAACAGAATGGTGTAGTTGAAAGATGAAATAGAATTCTTCAAGAGATAACTAGAACCATGTTGAGTGAATATTCTATTGCTAGACATTTCTGGGCTGAAGCTGTAAGTACTGCTTGTTATACTATAAATCGAGTTTTGATTAGACCTTTTCTTAATAAAACTCCTTATGAGTTATGGAATGGTAGAAAACCAAGACTTTCCTACTTCAAGGTTTTTGGTTGCAAAGTATTCATTTTGAATACTAAAGATAACTTACATAAATTTGCACCAAAGTCTGATGAAGGAATTTTCTTTGGATATTCCACAACTTCTAAGGCTTATAGAGTTTATAATAAAAACACTTATACTGTTGAGGAAACAGTACATGTAAAATTTGATGAGTCAAATCCTTTTGTTTTTAAACCATCTCAACTTACATCTTCGGATGTGTTTTCAAAAACTGATTGTCAACCTTTGATAGAAGAACCTTCTGATAAGGAAATTGTTCAAGAAGATACTACTGAAACATTTACCCCAGAAGACTTTCTACCCTATGTTGATGAACAGGTTTTACAAAACCCAAATCAGGTGTTTCTTAAGAATCATCCCAGTGATAGTATTATTGGTGATGTAAATCAACCTGTAAGGACTAGAAGTTCCTTACGAAATGAAGTAGAACATCTAGCATTTCTTTCCCAATTAGAACCTAAAAGCACTGATGAAGCTTTAGGTGATGATGATTGGATTAAAGCCATGAAAGATGAACTAAATGAGTTCGAAAGGAATAAATTCTGGACCTTGGTTGATAGACCTAAGGAAACTTCTATTATTGGAGTAAAATGGGTTTTCAGAAATAAATGTGATGAAAATGGAGTCATTGTTAGAAATAAAGCTAGACTTGTTGCTAAAGGCTATAATCAACAAGAAGGAATAGACTATGAAGAAACCTATGCTCTTGTAGCTAGACTTGAATCTATCCGTATTCTACTTGCCTTTGCAGCATTCTTTAATTTTAAACTTTTCCAAATGGATGTGAAATGTGCTTTTCTTAACGATTATGTTCAAGAGAAGTTTTTGTTGTACAACCTCCTGGCATTGAAGATACAAAACATCCTGATCATGTTTTTAGACTTACCAAAGCTTTGTATGGCCTTAAACAAGCCCCACGAGCATGGTATGATAGACTCACTGGATTTTTGCTTCAAAATAACTATGTTAAGGGAAATGCAGATCCAACCCTTTTTATAAAGAAAGATAAGAAAAATGTTTTGATTGTTCAAATTTATGTTGATGACATTATATTTGGTTCAAATCAGAAATCTCTGACTGACTCTTTTGCTAGTCTAATGAAATATGAGTTTGAAATGATTATGATGGGTGAGTTAACATTTTTCCTTGGTTTTCAAATTTCTCAAAAACCAGAAGGAACCTACATATATCAACATAAGTATATTAAAGATCTTATGAAAAATTATGGTTCTGACAACACTAAGAGTATAAGTACTCCCATTGGTACCTCAAACTCTTTAGATCTTGACGAAGCTGGGAAACCAGTAGATCAAACATCTTTTAGAGGTATGATAGGAAGTCTACTTTACATAACAGCTAGTCGACCAGACTTAATGTTTTCAGTATGCTTATGTGCAAGATATCAATCCAATCCTAAGGAATCTCACTTAAAGGCAGTAAAAAGAATTTTTCGCTACCTTAAGGGAACCGTGGATCTAGGATTATTTTATACTTCTGGAAATGATTTTGTTCTAAAAAGATTTTCTGATGCTGACTTTGGTGGATGTAGAATGGATAGAAAAAGTACATCTGGAACTTGTCATTTCTTAGGAGATTCACTAGTTTCTTGGTCCTGCAAGAAGCAACATTTTGTAGCACTTTCCACTGCTGAAGCTGAATATGTAGCAGCTGAAAGTTGTTGTGCTCAAGTGTTGTGGATGAAACACACACTCACAGACTATGGCTTGAGTTTTACTAAAACTCAAATTTTGTGTGATAACACAAGTGCCATTTCCCTAAGTAAAAACCCTGCACATCACTCTCGTACAAAACACATAGATATTAGGCATCACTTTCTTAGGGATCACACACTTAAAGGAGATATTATTCTTCAGTTTATCGGAACGCAAGATCAACATGATGATATTTTCACAAAATCTTTGCCTTCTGATAGACTTGAATATATTAAACAGAAGTTAGGAATGATAACCGTAAGGTAATATTTCTTAATTAACATTCTGTTGAAAAAGTCTCCTTACAATAATAAACTCCTTTTCATACGGGGAGTACATTTGATTGTTTGTTTAACAAAGTTTTTCAAAATTTGTTTTCAAACTTTTCGGAACGAAGATTTCCGGAATGGAACTTCTAGAACTAAAATTTCTCAAATTGGAAATTCTCGTACAGAACACTTCTGGAATGGAAGTATTCGTATTGGAAATTTCCGGAATGAAAATTTACGTACTGGCAGTTTCATAACCAGATATTTCTGTACCAGTTGTTTTTCGTACTAAAATTCTTCGTAATGTATTTTTCGTACTAAGTTCTTCATACTGATTTTATTCTTAAGTTTGTTTTTTGTACTGAGTTTTCCGTAATGAATGTTCTGTAATGCGTTTTTCGTACTAAGTTAATTTTTCATAGTAAAATTTTTGCGAAATCTGCCATTACGAATAATTCCCTAAGCCAATCTGAAAGGTATGATTTCCTTCCTCAAGTTTTCGTAGTCATATTTTATTTGCTGAAATTATTTTATATTATGTTCTTGGATTATAGTTTTCGTAAATCTTTACTTTAATAAAAACCTCAAAAAGATCGGATTCGAGTTATCAATCGTCAGATTTGATCTTAGATCATTCCAACCGTTAGATCAACTGTGGAATATGAACCGTCATCTCATTACCTATATAAAGGGGACCCAATTTATCGTCCCACATCGGTTTCAAGCTCTTGCGTCCTGAAGCTCTGACCCTCTATTTTAAGGTCGTTCCAAACTTCAGACTTCTCCGTTCCAAACTTCTCAGAGGATTACAGATCCGAATGTCTGCGGAGTTAGCGTCTCAAGAAATGTCATCCACCAAGCCAATTTCTCAGTGGTTAGTTTACAGAGAAAGGTTAGTCCATCCGGATTTCTTCAACAACTATGATTCTCTTATCTCAAAGAACATTAAGTTGAATGGATGGGAAGATGTTGCTGTATCCAAACCGGGGACTCAAGACGATGTTTTTACAGAGTTACTTGTCGAGTTCTATGAAACTGTTTCCTTCTTCCAGGAAGATAATAGGGAGAATTTTTCCTTCAAATCGTATGGAAAAACCTATAAACATTCTTATATCAAGGCAGCAAGTTTGGTAGGGCTGTCTTATGAAAGAGAAGCTGAGTTTATTTCGCATGTGTTGCCGGATTCCAAGGGTAGCTTCAACAAGGAAAAAGCCTTAGAAACTCTCGGACTGGCTGATGACAAGGCTCCGAAGATTGCTAGTTTGCCTACAAACTTCCGGATTCTTGAATTATGGGTGAAAGGACTTATCGTACCGAGGAAAGGTGATAAAGAAAGCCTGAAGAAGAGTGAGATCTATATCTTAGATTTCCTGATAAATCTAAGGAAGTTTAACCTCATGAGGCACATTCTTATAACAATTGAGAACCTTAAGAAAGGAAATCTCAGAGCTCAGATCGTAATGTACCCAGCAATATTATCAAAGCTCATAGTTTGGTGCCTAGAATCTTTCAAGGAAGCTTGCAGATCTAAGCCAAGGGTTTGTAAAATCTTGTTGGTTAGTGATGACACTCTTAAGAGGATGGATGTGGCTTTCAACAAGGAGATTGGAGAGTTCGTTCACTTTCCTAATCAAGAAGAAATAGTTCTGAAGGCTACTGAACCGGAATCATCCAAACCAGTGAAGAAAAGGAAGTTGAAGGAAGTTGCAGCTGTAGTCGAAGATCCTAAGTCTAAGGAAGCTCAAACCACCCCTCCCAAACCAAAGAAGAAGAAGACCTATCCTGATGAGGTCATTGCGAAGTGGAGAGAAGACAAAGAGAAAAGGAAAGAAGGGGATCCGCAGTTCGGATTGGACCCTGCGGAAGCTAAGGCGTTAAAGGTAAGAACTACTGATGAGCTTGAAAAACAAGCAAAGGAGAAGAATCTCAAGAAAAAGATGACAGAAGCCGAGGCAGTCCAAGCATTGTTAAAGTTTAATGAAATAGTATCCAGAAGCATCCCAGTTCCGATATCTTTCTCCCTGGAATCTTTACCTGAGACTCCAGGAAGAAACCTTGATTTTCCGGAAGTAACTACAGCTGAGCAAGTTGAGAAAATTGAGTAAATTCAGCAAGTGGGAGAGGAAGAAGAAGTTGCTGAAGGAAGTGGTGAAACAGGAGATCTCTTGAAACAAGTGGATGATTATAAAGGATCACCTTCGGAACATCTATCACTCCGAACTTCAGAGGCTGAATCATCTAAGTTAGTAACTCCAGAGAAGGATAAGGATGAGGAAGATGTTATTCAGAAAGTTGTTGATGAGATTATTCAAGTATCTACTGGGGAGAAGAAAACTCCTGATCAAGAATCAATTCCGAAGAAAGACAAGGGAAAGCAACTTCTTGTTGAAACTCCAAAATCAGTGGCTAGCAAGAAAAGAGAATATGGTGATTCATCTAAAAGGACGTTGGAGCTTATTGAGGAAGAAAACTCTCCAAGAAAAATTTCAGATTCGGAGTCATCATCGTTGGGGCATGACTTTGTTGTTCAGTCCTTAAAAAAGTTGGTGGGAACCATTCCGACCTTTTTCTAGTATCGACTCAAGATGCCAGATGCTCCAACATGCGCTGAATCAGAAAACCGACTCCGTATCTATGGTTATGGATAAGTGTGTTGAGATTGAGGCTCAGTTCAAAACATTCTTTGTTGGTTACAAAGCTCATAAAAGGTCTTGCAAGAGGATGACAAGTTGGTCAATGAAGTTTGTGGAAGAAATGAGGTTGTTCGATGAGTTTCAAGAAAATGTTAAAGATGCCTTTGAGACAGAGGACAAGAAGATAAACGAGCTGACTTCCTCCTTTGAAGAAAAGCTGACTGAAGAAAAGAACTTACGGATCCAAGAAGTCAGGGATCTGAATGGGAAACTGAATTCTGTTTCTCATAATTGGAAATTTGAAAGAGATCATCGGATCTATTTTGAAGAAAGGATGAAGACTCATGAAGAGAAGATCAAAGATCAGGAAGAAAAGATAAAGGATCAGGAAGAAAAAATTGAAGCTCAATCCAAAAGAATAGTTGCCTTAGAGAAGCAAGATGAAGAAGATCATAAAGACCTAAAGAAGATCAAGACTATTCTTAAGGGGCTCATGTCGATGGAGAAAGATCCGAAATAACCAAATCCGATCTTTTTGTTGTATTTCTTTGTTGCTGAGATTCCAAATCTAATGAAAATTGTGTATCTCGTTTCCATTATTGTCATTACTAATCTTTCAGGTACTTTTTTTTCCATTCCCTCTAATTCTTTTTGAAAATCACAAAGGGGGAGAAGGAAAATATCCTTAAGAAAAAGAGGAACTCTAATAATAGTTTATCAAAGGGGGAGAAAGAAAAAATACCTAAGGAAAAAGAACTCTAATAAGAGTTTGTTTAAGGGGGAGTTTTTCTTAAAGAAGACCTTCTTATGAAATATCACTCCGGAAATATGAATACGATCCTTAGAGTTTCAAAGCCTTAGGGGGAGTTAGTCGTATTCATCTATATCCTTAAAACAAGGGATATACGCATTAATATGTTTCTTTCTTCTTAGAATTTTTTTCGTAAGGATATTTGTGCTTTCCAAAAAGGGGGAGATTGTTGAGTCAATAAGGTTTTCCTTATGACTTTTCCATTCCTTCTTGTTTTGAAAATCACAAACACCTTATCTTTAAGAAATTTTCTTTTATAAGGAAAATTCATTTCTTAAGGAAATTTGCTTTCTTAAGGAAATTTGCTTTTATAAGGAAAATTGCTTTTATAAGGAAAATTGTTTTTATAAGGAAAATTGCTTTCTTAAGGAAAAACGCTTTTATAATAAAAATTATCCTTATCATATTTTCATCCATATTTTTCTTAAGTATGAGATTCGGATTCATTTTGTCGGAATCGTTGAAACTTTGATATAAAGCATTTTGTTTTAGGATTCGGATTCTGGACAAGAACTATAAGGAAGTTTCATTCCGAATTCCGGATATGAACTCTGACTAAGTTCTATTCCAGATTCAGGATACGAATTCTGAAGAAGAATTCTCATTACGAATTCTAATGAAAAAATCCCATTCCGAATTCTCATTATGAATTCTAATAATAAATTCTCATTATGAATTCTAATGATGAAATCACATTACGAATCTTGATGAAGAATTCTCATTACGAATTCAGATGACGAATTCCCATTCCGAATTCTCATTCCGAATTCTCATTCCGAATTCTCCTATTAAACAGAATCTGGTTATCTTAGTTTTATACACTCTGAATTTATTCACTCCGAACCTTCACTCCGAAGTTTTCATTCTGAACTTTTATGTTAGAGTTTAAAACGATGTCATACATTCTGTTACACTTTTTTTGTTATAAAACGATGTCGTCTATTTTGTTTTAAAACTAACCGTTGTCTAAGTGAAACGTGTACAGGTCCCTCTGATCTTTAAGGAAAATATGACTGTTGGAGAAGGAGCCGACCTTACCTATAAATAGGAGCTCCTTTGAAAGAGCTCACTGCTGATGCATAAGCTACTAGCTGATAGCTTATAAAAGTGCTGAAAGGCTGAAAAAAGTTGCTTGAAGTGATTTCTAGAGAGAGAGGCTCTTATTAACTCTCAAATCTTCGTGCGACTCCTAATGTTGGTGATTACATTCGAGGGCTTCCGGGGATAGGAAGACAGAGGTGCCGACTACCTTGAAGTTCGAGGGCTTCCTTGCTGAGGAAGACAGAGGTTGCCAACTACCTTGAAGTTGAGGGCTTGCGGGGATAGCAAGACAGAGACTCCGATCTTCGTATCGAGGGATTACCCTGGTGTGGGTACGACAGACTTGCTTGAAAGTATAAATCAAGGGACCTTTATCCAAGGTTGTTGGATACCCTTCTCTTTGGGTTAAAAGAATTATATTTTGTTACTAGTAGTTCTACTACTTGTTTTTATTCTGCTGCATTTTGTAATATAAGGAAAGTATAACTTTCTTATACTTTCTTATTTGTACTCTGATTCATTTAGATTCTATACGCTTTAAGGTAGAATCTCATATTGTAATTGTTTGTTAAGATTCAATTTCCGGAACCATATTTCTGGAATCCTCATTCGGAATCTCTTTCCTAGTTTGTATTCGGTGTTAGAGGTGTTGTGAATTTGCTTAGTTTAACTTTGTTAAACTTAGCCTTTTCCTTTTCTTAAGGAAAAAATAGTTATTCTTAACTAACTTTAAAGGTTCCAAAGGAATTTTTAAAGTATAAAATTCACCCCCCTCTTGTATATTGAGCATCTCATACTATATTTTGATCCTACACATTTTCACTCAGCATGATCTGAATTTCAGATAGCGAAGGTGGGTTTAGTACCTTAAATCCTTTGATTTTGAGCATGCCTATACGCTGGGGAAGGGCAACGTAGTGACTCATTCATTGAGCAGAAGGACTCAGATGCAGGTAGTTCAGGAGGCCAGTAGTGAGTGTAAGTTTATAGCTCTACTCTCTAAGATGAATTTGGAGGTGCACGGAAGACAGGGGTATACTTTTTGATCTTCTATAGCTGTTACCTCTACCCTTCTCGAGCGGGTATGAATGAGGTAGCTATCAGACTGAAAAGGCATAGTCCTGCGGGAGAGTGTGTCAAGAGAGGACCCTCTTCTTGGATGGACAGGAGGTGAGGATGAGATCTTGCGTTTCCAAGGGCGTGTATGGGTGGTAGCAGATATATGCGAGGAGATGATGTGGGACTTTCATTCTTCGGTTTGGGAAGTTCATCTTGGAGTCACCAAAATGTATCATGACCTACATCGTCAGTATTGGTGGCTAGGTATGAAGAGGGACGTAGCTGGTTTCATCATGAGGTGTTCCACTTGTCAGAAGGTGAAGGCGGAGCATCAACGACCAACAGGTCTTTTACAGCAGTTACCCATTCCTGAGTGGAAGTGGAACAACATCACGATGGACTTCGTGACAGGATTTCCATGGTCGCCTCAAGGGAATGACATAGTTTGGGTTGTCATTGATAGGCATACAAAGGTCTCTCACTTATTACAATTCAATGATACCTTTAGTGTTGATGAGATGGGGCAGTTGTACATCCATGAGATTGTACGTATGCATGTGGTTCCATCATCCATCATTTCAGACAGGGATGCACGTTTTAGTTCTTGGTTCTGGCAGGGGCTATAGAAAGATTTGGGTACCCAAGTTCTTCTATGTACAGCCTACCATCCTCAGACAGATGGCCAATCCGAGCATACAATTCAAGTGCTTGAGGGTCATGATTCGTGCATGAATTCTGTAATTTATATGTTCTGAGGAGAAATATATACCTATTGTGGAGTTTTCCTACAATAATAGTTTTCAAGAGACTTTTCAGATGGCACCTTATGAGGATTTGTATGGTAGGCCGTGCCGATCACCCTTATATTGGCTGGAGGTATGAGAGTCAGCTTTGCTGGGACCTCATCTTGTTCAGGAGACCACTGAGTAGATAGAGTTGATTTGGAAGAGGATGGTTACTGCACAGTCTCGTCAGAAGTCATATGTTGATCAGCGGAGATGACCTCTAGAGTTCGAGGTCAGGGATCATGTTTTTCTTCGTGTCACGTTGAGATTGGGGCACAGGAGGATTAGGAGAAAATGTAAGCTTTCATCGAGGTACATTAGACCATTTGAGTTATTGGAGAGAGTTGTTTTGGTTACCTTTCGGTTGGAGTTACCTTATATGTACAGTGCTATGCCCGACATTTTCCATGTTTCTCAGCTCCGACGTTACTTTTTATACTCGTCTCATGTCCTTCAACCCAAGGAAGTTGAGGTTAAGGTGGATGAATCTTTAGAGGAGCATCATATCAGGATTGTCGATCGTAGTACGAAGGTTCTATGTGGTCGGTCTATTCCTCTTGTATGGGTGCTTTGACAGCATGGTCAAGTACAAAACGAGACTTGGGAGAGGGAGGCTGATGTACGATCGCAGTGTTCAGAATTGTTCGGGGTTTCCTCTTCTATGTCACGCTAGGGAAATTTGGTGACGAATTTCTTTAAGGGGGAAGTTTGTAAGAACTAGGGTGTTCTTTTCAGGTATGATTTTTCTTTTCTGGAGTTTTTTAGAAAAGAGGAGTTTCTCAAAATTTTGGAAGTACACGTCATGTACTTTATGAGTACACATTGTGTACATCGATACCAATGGAGGCCGTGTGTGGGCCGTGTCATTTCCACAGACACGACCATGTAGGGGTGACATAGAGGCCACCTAAAGAGGAGTATGGTAAAGGATAGTACATGCCGTGTACTTCAAAAGTACATGCTGTGTAATTTTATTTTTCAATTAAACACATCGGGGTCACGTCTAATTGACAGAATCGACTTCTTTTAGGTCGTCTTTGTCCGAGAGCACCAAGCAGCCGTGGATCTTCGACGAGCCCCCAAACCTCTGTCTGTCCTCCAATTTGATCATCGGTGAGTGTGTTGGAATCACAGCGGTGAGTTCTCTCTTCTCCTAGAGCATCATTTCCCAATTCCTTCTCTCTTCCATGTTATTGTGGGTAAAAAAATTTAGACATATTTGTAGATCTTTGATGTTTTAAGGTGATTCGAGCTACATGGTTCATGTATATAGTTCTATTAACCTCAATGTAGGTGGTTTGTGCCTTTCTGTTGAATATCTTTGATTATTTTGTGCAAATTCCACCAATACCCTTGAATGGGGTATTGCGTGTTTACCTTTTTGGCCATATTGATTTCCTGCTTTGGTTGTATGCTAGTGTAGAGGATTTTGAATACATTTTGGGACAATTGTTAGGCTTGGGAAGTGTCTTCCATGCATGTTCTTTCCTATCTAGACCGTTGGGTCTAAGTTACCTTTTTGACTGCTGCTGCTTTTCCAGGCCTAGTATTGTAGGATGGTGTGACTGTTGTTATTTTATGCTGAGATGTTGTAGAATGCTATCCAAGTAGTTCTTGAGGTTCACTTTGGCCAATATGCGCGCTATAATCTTTTGACTTACACAGGGCCATGAGAACCTAGTGTAACAGACCACAAGTAGAATGGACGTAAGGGCTTCTCCAGAGTGTCTTTATAATATGATGTGAGACCATAGGTGGAATTGACATTGAGTGCTTCCTCAAAGTGTCTGTAGTTCCTCGACGCGGGCCAGAGGGGGAATGCGACGTTGAGTGCTTCACTATAGTGCCATTAGTACGATACTAGACTATAGGGGGAATTAACGGTGGGTGCTTTCCCAGAGAGTCTATTCATTAGCTAAACCAGTGGGGTGAGACTGTGTGTGCCTCATAGAGGGTTGCTAGTAACTGTTGGTTGAACCACAGGGGTTAGGCAATGAGAACTATCTAGAGGGTTACCAGTTTGTTCTACTTGTTTGAGTGGCAGCATAATTGTATGACAATTAAATACTAGAAACTATGGATTGTTTACTGTTGAGTACTTTCCTGTTTACCGCTTTCTGTACTTTTACCTGCCATACATTCACTGACTATAAGGCAGAGATCTACTGGTGGTTTCCTACTGGAATTTAGTCTCACACCCTGTTTGTGTCATGCTTTTGGGGCCAAATAGATTATATTGCTGCGGGTATAGATTAGGGAAAGTGCCCTTCTACTTGAGGTACTTGACTTGTTGTGGAGCCGGCGAGCATGGGACCAAGCTTATGCTTGCGATGCTGAGGAGCTGTATGCCTTTTATTTTGTACTTGTTTTAGTACGGTTTGTATTTCCAGCATTTTGACTTGTCTGACTGCTTTCCTAGACATATGTATCATGCACATATATATATATATATATGTGTGTGTGTGTGTGTGTGTGTGTGTGTGGTCCTGCTGTTTATCATATTTAGTCTTCTGATGTTCACCTGTGTATGGATTTTTTACAACTTCCACTATTGTTCTTTGTTTCTCTTCCGCTGTGTACTATTCTAATGAGGGCATAGTTTCCCCACTATCCCACTCAAGGCCCTCGCTTCTAGTCGGCATCCTCTGGCATTCAGGGAAATGCTCTTAATGCCTTGTGAAAAACCGTGTACGAGGCACCTCTGGGTGGCTACCAGAACCAGGACGTTACACCCGTCACAAATACCCGACGACGGTAAATGGTTTTTTGGGGCTGGAAGGTTATTTGCGATGGGGGAATTCCCCCCTCGCAAATGGTTCGTCCCTCAAAAGTTATTTGCGACGGGACCCATCAAAATACCCGGCGACGGTAAATGCGTTTTTGCGACGAGATGATGCCCTATCGCAAAACGTGTGTTGGTAGATACCTATTGCGATGGGGCCCATCTTAAATACCCTTTTAACCACCGACAAAAATTAATGCGGGCAAATGTATTTGTAACGGGCCTCGTCGCAAAAGGTATCTCTTGCGACGGTAGTCCCGTCGCAATATGTCACGTCGTAACTAATCTTACCTATATATACGCCCCATCCATTTTTTCAAATCCTCCTCTCAATTCTCACTTTCTCTCTCTCTCAACCCTATTTTCAGAGTGAGAATTTGTTTGAGTTAGTTTTTTTTGCCGAAAAAGTTTTGAAGCCGGCTACATCAATAGAAGATCAAGTTTAATGGTATTTATATTATATTTATTTTAATACTTATTTTATTTTTTTAATGTTAATTTTAATTTTTTCTTGATTACTTTTAATTTAATTAGATTTAAATTGTTTTGTTAATAATAGATATTTGTATTTATAAATTCAAACTTTTAGTACTAATTTTTAATAATTAGGAATAATTAATAATAAATATGAATAATTAGTACTAAATTGAAATAATTAGTAATTATTAGGAATAATTAGAAAAAATTAGAAAAAATTAGGAATCAATGTTTATAATTAGCAACAAATATGAATAATTTGTAATTATTGGGAATAATTAGAAATAATTAGGAATAAATATTTATAATTAGCAATAATTATGAATAATTATAAATAAATATATATAATTAGCAATAAATAGAATAATTAGTAATAAATAGAAATAATTAGTATTAAATAGAAATAATTAGTAATAAATAGAAATTATTAGTAATAAATAGGAATAAATAGTAAGAAATAGGATTAAATAAGAATAAATAGGAATAAATAGGAATAAATAGGAATAATTAGTGATAAATAAGAATAAATAGTAATAAATAAGAATAATTAATAATAAATAGGAATAATTACTCATAAATTGGAATAATTACTAATAAATAGGAATAATTACTAATAAATATTAATAAAATATAATAAATACTAATAATGAAAAAAAAAATTAGTAATAAATAGGAATAAATACTAATAAATAGGAATAATTAGTAATAAATAGAAATAATTAATAATAAATATGAATAAATACTAATAAATAAGAATAAATACTAATAAATAGGAATAATTAGCAATAAATAGGAAAAATTAGAAATAAATAGAGATAATTAGCAATAAATAGGGATAATTATCAATAAATAAGAATAATTAGCAATAAATAGTAATAATTAGCAATAAATAGTAATAAATAGAAATAAATAGTAATAAATAGAAATAATTAACAATAATTAGTAATAAATAGAAATAATTAATAATAATTAAGAATAATTAAGAATAATTAGGAATAATTAGAAATAATTAGGAATAATTAGGAATAATAAAGAATAATTAGAAATAATTAGGAATAGTTAGGAATAATTAGGAATAATTAGGAATAATTAAGAGTAATTTGGAATAAATAGAAAGTAATATTTATAATTAGCAATAAATAGAAAGAATTAGAAATAATTAGGAATAAATATGAATAAATATTAACAAATAGGAATACTTAGAAATAAATAAGAATAAATAGGAACAATTCGGAATAATTAGTAATAATTAGGAATAATTTGAAATAAATATGAATAATTACTAATAAATAGAAATAACTAGTAATAATTAGTAATAATTAGTAATAAATATGAAGAATTTGTAATAAATAGGAATAATTAGTAATAAATATGAATAAATACTAATAAATATGAATAATTAGAAATCAGAATAATTAGTAAAAAATTTGAATAAATAGGAAAAAATAGTAATAAATAAGAATAATTAGTAATAAATAGGAATAATTTAGTAATAAACAATAATAATTAGTAATAAATAGGAATAATTAGTAATAAATAGGAATAATTAATAATAAATAGGAATAATTAATAATAAATAGGTATAGATAATAATAAATACAAATAAATAGGAATAAATAATAATAAATACTAATAAATAGGAATAACTACTAATGAATATGAATAATTAGTAATAAATTTGAATAATTAGTAATAAATAAAAATAATTAGCAATAAATATGAATAATTAGCAATAAATAAGATTAATTAGCAATAAATAGGAATAATTAGCAATGAATAGTAATTAATAGGAATAATTACGAATAAATAGGAATAAATATTAATAAATAGGATTAAATAGTAATAATGAATAATAATTAGGAATAATTAGGAATAATTAGGTATAATTAGTGATAATTAGGTATAATTATGAATAATTAGGTATAATTATGAATAATTAAAAATAATTAGGAATAACTAGGACTAATTAAGGATAATTTGGAAAAATTAGAAATAAATATTTATAATTAGAAATAAATAGTAACAATTGAAAATAATTAGTAATAAATAGGGATAAATAATAACAAATAGGAATAAATAATAAGAAATACTAATAAATAGGAATAATTAGGAATAATTAGTAATAAATAAGAATGATTAGTAATAATTAAGAATAATCAGAAATAAATAGTAATAAATACCAATAAATAGGAATAAATAGAAATAAATTGGAATAATTAGTAATAAATAGGAATAATTAGTAATAAATGGGAATAATTTGTAATAAATAGGAATAATTAGTAATAAATAGGAATAATTAGTAATAAATTCGAATAATTAGAAATAAATATGAATAATTTGTAATAAATAGGAATACTTAGTAATAAATTGGATTAATTAAAAATAAATAGGGATAATTAATAATAAATAGGAATGAATAATAATAAATACTAATAAATAAGAATAAATACTTATAAATGGGAATAATTAGCAATAAATAGGAATAATTAACAATACATAGGAATAATTAGCAATAAATTGGAATAATTAGCAATAAATTGGAATAATTAGCAATAAATAAGAATAATTAGTAATAAATAGGAATAATTAGCAAGAAAATAGTAATAATTAGGAATAATCACAAATAAATAGGAATAAATAGTAATAATTTGGAATATCTTGGAATAATTAAGAATAATTAGGAATAATTAGGAATTATTAGAAATAATTAGGAATTATTAGGAATAATTAGGAATAAATATTTATAATTAGCAATAAATATTCATAATTAGCAATAAATAGTAATATTTTAAAATAAATAGTAATAAATAAGAAATAATTAGTAAAAAATGAAAATAAATAATAATAAAAACTAATAAATAGGAATAATTACGAATAATTAGTAATAAATAAGAATAATTAGAAATAAATAAAAATAATTGGAAATTATTAGTAATAATTAATAATAATCAGTACTAATTAGTAATAATTAAGAATAATTAGTAATAATTAGTAATAAATATTTATAACTAGAAATAAATATTTATAATTAGGAATAAATAGTAATAATTAGAAATAAATTGTAATAATTAGTGATAAATAGAAATAATTACTTATAAATAAGAATAATTAGTAATAAATAGGAAAAATTAGAAATAAATAGTAATAAATATGAATAAATCGGAATAAATAAGAAGAAATAGGAATAAATAGGAATAAATTATAATAACTTGTAATAACTTTGCACAATTTCTAATGGATTGACAACACTCCTTTTTCTTGATGACTCTTCTACTTTTAACATTCACTAACACAAAAAATTATAAAATGTATTATTCTACATATGCATATCCAATCTCGTATTCATGAGTTTAAATATAAATTTGTAAGACCACATTTTCATTATTTAATCTGGTAGTGACAATTACATGAAGATGATTCATCGATGAAAAGGGAGATCTTTTGTCCGCCGGCTCATTTACCTGCATCTTTCTCGCACTAAAATCACAATGAAAAAACTATTTGGAGGTACACTTCAATATTCTTGTATGAATGAGAATGAACAAGAGTACCTTTGAGCATATTCTTCATTGTGATTTTAGTATGAGAAAGATTAAAGTAAATGAGCCGCCAGACAAAAGATTAGCCTTCAATCCACTGGAAATTGTGTCACCGAAATTTAATGGTAATTATAAATAAGTTGATGTAATTATTTATATTATTTTTTCAGATAATGTTTTTATAATATCAAATTATTCAAAAATATTGATGATTTATATTTTGTAGAAAAATATGGAATAGCGAAATCGACATCAGTCATTATTAGATGATCATGCTTGGATAAATCAACACAGAAATCCAATTGATTCTGGTTTAAATTATGTATATATTAAAGGTGTTGAAGCTTTCTTATCATTTGCATCATCAAAACCAAAATATGTTTCCCAAGTCAAAAGTAAGTGTCCTTGTAAAAAATGTGCTCTGAGAATGTTTGACACATTTGACAAGGTTGGGGGACATCTCTTGCAGTTTAGTTTTCAACCAGATTATGTTTTTGGTATCAACACGATGATCAAAATTTCAAAGTGGATACTAATAACGTTATTTTAGATCCATCATGGTTTCAAAATTTTGTACATGATGTTGTAGGTCCATCTTTTCAACAAACTGAAACCTCAGATGATAGTGATTTAACTCTTGAGTTGGAACCATCTGAATTTTATGTGTTTTTGAGGTCTGCTAAAGATGAATTATATCCAAGTTGCAAGATAATAAAATTATATATGGTTGAAAAAATTTTGGATATTAAATCAGATAATGCAATTTCAAACAACTGTTTTGATCAGATAATTTATTTGGTTAAGAAACTGTTACCAGAAGGAAATGTGTTACCTATAAATTACTATAAGATTAAGAGACTGGTTCGTAATATGGGCCTTAGTTATCAGAATATTCATACATGTCCCAATGATTGCATCTTATATTTTGGTGAAAATGATTCATTAGATAGTTGTCTCACATGTGGACAATCGAGGTATAAAGAAGCTAAACCATGGATGTCTTGATTGATTCTAGTTAAATAGTTGAGATATTTCCCCCTTAAACCAAGGTTGCATCATTTATTTATGTCTCAGAACACAACGTCAATGATATCATGGCCCAAAACCAAGATTTCAACTGATAAAATCTTGAATCATCCATCTCAGGGTGATTAATGGAAACATTTTCATCGTCTACATCTGTCCTTTTCATTAGAAGGCCTAAATGTGCGATTGGGTCTTTCTACTGATGGTTTTTTTCTATTTGGTTCTTATGTTAGTTAGTATTCATGTTGTCCGGTCATTATAACTCTGTATAATTAACGTCCATGGATGTTGATGAAGGAGACCTATATCTTTTTGACTCTATAAATATCAAGACAACCGAAAAAGAATACTGATGTTTATTTGAAGACATTGATTAATGAGTTAAATGAATTATGGAGTGATGGTGTTAGTACATATGATGTTGCTGCAAAACAAAATTTCATATTGAAAGATGCATTGATGTGGACGATTAGTGACTTTCCGGCATATGGAATGTTATCTGGATGGGGTAAACATAGTCTGAAAACATTTCCTTACTGTATGAAAGACAACAAAGCCTTTACGATCATCAATGGAAAAAAACCTTGCTATTATGATTGTCACCACAAATTTCTTCCAACTGATCAAGGAACAAATCTCATTTTAGAAAAGGTACAATTTAAGCAGATGAACCTCCAAAGATGATCTCAGGTACAGAGTTAAAATCAGTTGTATTTCCATTATCTCCCATCACATTTTGGCTAACATTAAACAAACAGAAAATTAATGGATTTCAGAAAGAACATAATTGGATAAAACGAAACATTTTTGGGGATCTTCGATATTGGTCTTATTTGTTGGTCCACCACTCGTTGGATGTCATTCATATTGAGAAAAAATGTTTTGATAATTAATTTCACACAGTTTTGGATACACCAGGTTGGACCAAATATACTATAAAGGCACGATTAGATCTTTCCCAAATTTGCAGTTGACCAGAACATTAACTATTTGAAATGTTCATATCATATAGGTTAATAAAGCCAAATGAAGCATATACATTGTCCAAAGAGGGTAGCTTTTTATTTTGTCAGTGGATTGCATATTTGAGACTTCTAGATGGTTGTGCTTCCAATTTGGGCAGATGTGTTAAGAATCATTATATTACCAGATTAAAAATTCATGATTGTCATGTTATAGTGGAAAGACTTATGCCGATAGGATTCAGAGGATGGTTGAATTCTATTATATGGGATTCGATAACAGAAATATCATATTTTTTTCGAGACATTTGTGCAGCGAAAACAGACTACGATTCCCTAAGAAAACTTGAAGAAGATTTTGCTGTAATTATATATAAACTAGATGAAATCTTTCAACCATCTTTCATTGACTCAATAGAACCTCTGATATTACATTTTCAACATGAAGCTAAATGTGGAGGTCTAATACAATTTCGTTGGATGTAACCATTTGAGAGATACATGTATAAATTAACGAAAAAAGTATGTAACAATGAATCTATTGAAGAATCAATTTTTTAAGTTTATTTTCAAGAAGAAATTGCCTTTTTCTGCTCTCATTATTTTTATTCTCAATATCCCTCAAAAAATAATCACATGGAACGAAATGAGTGGAATGTTAATGATGAAATGGAAAATAAATTATCAGTTTTTAATCAACCAAATCTTGGTTTCGGTGGAGTTTTTGAATGGTGGATTTCAGATTATAAACATCACAGAGATCATACATATGTTCCGCTCAAATGTGAAGAAATTACATCAATTACACAATGAGTGCTTCTATCACTTATTCTATAATTATTTTGCAGTATGTAAACTTATTATATTTCTAGGTTATATGATAATCATATCAAGAAACAACTTCTATAAATTACATCAGCTTCTCTTGAAGAACGCAGACAAAAAAATTCTCAATGGTTTCAAAAACTGGTAAAATATATTATTAACATTTTAATATCTGGTCTGTTTATTATTTATCATATTGATAATTGTTTTAAAAAATTTCAGGTGTCTCAACATGCTGATAAAATTGATAAGCAACTATGTATATTGAGTAACCCACCATCCCAAATTGTTAAATCTTATATTTCATATGTGGTGAATGGTTTTTGATTTCATACTAGTGCATATGGGGAATAAAAAAAAATAATGAACAGTGGAGTTTGTTTGAGAGGATCACATCATAGAGAAACTGAAGTTGACTTTTATGGAATTCTGGATGAAATTATCGATTTGTGTTATCTAGGACCGAATTATATAACAATATTTAAATGTAGGTGGTTCGATACTGAGAGAGGATTCCGTTTTCATACGACTCATGGAATCATCGATATTAAATATAAATGTCTTCTTGTAGTAAATGGATCATTTATACTGGCTCAATAGGCACATCAGATTTATTACACAAAGTATTGTGCTACTTCAAGAGTCTTGAGTTATTGGTGGAGAATAATAAAAATAAAATCTTGGGAAAATATTTTTACTCAAACTGAAAGTGGTTTCGATGAAGTGGAAGTAATTGAATTTTTTCAAGAGACTGCTCAAAATCCGTCTTTTTTACAAAGAGACGTGAATATCGATGATGATAACCCACAATTAAGGATCAATGGTGACGGAGATGTCAATGATGTTACAAATGAATTTGAAATGATAAGAGATGAAGAAACTGAAACTCATATGGATATTGATGATGCTGAGGAGGAAGATGAAGACATTGACATGGATAGATTCGAAGATAAGGATGAAGATGGACATTGAGAGATTTAAATACTGGTTATAATCATAACTTATATATATCAATATATAATAGTTATTTTCAGCTATCTACTAACACAATAATTTTGTGGTTTAGATGGTTCTTGATATATTTCGCGAGTTGCAGGAGGCTGATCTACCTTTAGATGAGGGAGATTTTGGATCATCTGACCCTCAGCCTACTGGCGGTTCAGGGGGTACACGGAGGGGATGCAGTCTTACGCGACTGATGATTCTTGACCATATCCCCGAGTGGCTTCCACGTCTTGGATTTGATCCGCACAAACAGAGGTATGGTAACTTGTATATTTTAGTTAGATTTCATTTATTTATTTATATATATAATAATTGGTTGATCATTTATTCCTTTTTCAAAGTTTTTCTCATGTAGCTATTAGACAGGGGAGCTCTATCTTGCACAATTATTTTTCTAAGCTATGGATCAAATGGGAACAGCTTCCTGTTGATGTGTGGCATGACATATTCGATCATTAGATGGTAGGTAAATAAATAATATTTATTTTAAAATTTATTTTATTAATGTCTTTAAATTATAAATTATTTTTTGGGTTTATGTTATCCCATCGATGATAACATTCATGACGCTATCCACGCAGCATGGTAGGTGTCTATGCCTGGACATTTCTATCAGTTTTTTCACAATTTGATAAGAACAGCCATTAAGAAAGTAGGAGTGATAGAATTTCAAGAGTCATGTAGAGCCCACCGACCAGAGTACATTTCATCACATGTTTGGGATGGATTATGTTTACACCGGTTGGGTGGTGGATTTCAGAGGAGATCTTCAGTGGGAAGAAATAATTAGGGGAGGCGGGAGGTGACACATCGAGCTGGAAGTTGTACATTCAGTATGCATAGAGAGCATCTGGTAAGTACATTTTTTAAATATTTTATATAACTTTAAATATAAGCTGTTTATTTTATATTTCTGTAGGTAGTAGAGCATCATGATATTACATATTTTGATGTCGATCGGATGATGTAAAATGTTCCAGCCACTGGCGAGATTAGAGGTGATCGCCTGCATCAGATTGTGGTTAGTATTATTTTTTTCTTTTTTTATTAACAGAATATAATATTTTCACCATTTTAATTTCAAATAATAATTGACGGAGTCATATGACGCTGTGACCTCTTAGACACAGGCTGAGAGTCAGAACGAGATGACTGAGTAGACCAGTGCCCACCATTTCGATGAGGCAGCATGGATTCAAGAGACTCAGTATAGCATTGAGAAGGGCCGAGTAGTTGTTATCAGATCTCATTTAACTCCTGGTACTTATTATGGTACTGTTGCGATGTCGACGTCTAACTCGGGAGGAGCTTGTGAAGATGAATCATCTAATACCTCACAGTATCAAGAGCAGTTTCAGACTCAGGCTATTCTTATAGAGAGTTTCCATAAGAGGCTTGAAGAGATGTTTTGGCGATAGCAACAGCAGCAGCATTACGAGGAAGAGATGCGTCAATGGGAGCAGCAGCAGCAGCAGCAGCATCACGAATAGATGGAGTACATGCACCATCTGACTTGTAGTTTAGGGATTGAGCTTCCTCCACCATCTCCTCCACCTCCTCTACCTCCTCCAGCAGACGCCCCCCCCCTATGATTTGTTTTTTATGTTAAAAACATTTGAATTTAATATTTGTAGTTATATGAACTATTTACGGTTTTTGTCTTCTATATTAGTGGAAATATTGCATAATTTAATTTATTTTATTTTTAATACTTTATTACTTATTCTTAGTAATATATTTTTTAATATTTGTTTATTTTAATAATAATAATAATATTTTATGATTTTTTTAAATTTTTTTTGTAAATATTGAGAATTTAAAAAAAATTATTTTTTTATTTTTTTATAATATTAATATTAATTTCTTATTAATAATAATTTTATTAAATATATTTATTTAGTATTATATTTTTTAATGTTTTTTTATTTTACTAATAATAATATTTTTTATTTTTTAATTATTATAATAATAATAATATAATTTTTTCATTAATCATAATTTCATTTTTTATTACGATTAGTATTTGCGACAGGGCATTTTGCGATGGGATCCCGTAGCAAATAATATAAATATAATTTTTTATAAATATTATTTGTGACGGGGCATTGGGTCCATCACAAAATCTATTTTTGATGGACCCGTCGCAAAATGTTTATATATATATAATGTATATAATCAGACGGTTATTTTCGACAAGAAATTTTCCCATCACAAAAAGTATTTGCGATGGGCCCGTCGCAAATTGTTGATTGATATATAATGTATATAATTGAAGGCTTATTTGTGATGGGAAATAATATCATCGGAAATACCATGCTTTGCGATAGGCTCGTCGCAAATAAATGTATTTGTGATGCAATTTTCTGTAACGGGCTATTTAAGATGGGCCCCCGTCGCTAAAGCCTATTTACGACGGGATATCATTGTAAATAGTCCATTGCAAATATATATAATTCTAGTTGTGAAGGGGTTGTTTGGTATGGCTTTATAATGAGTTAATTGAGTTAAATGAGATTGTGTCAATGGGATTATGAATTGTGTTGAGATGCCTGAATGAATTAGTATATATGAAGTGAAGTGCGTGCTAATTTGGAAATGGATTGTGAATTGAAGATCATGTAAATGGGTTTCATAAGGTAATTGATGAATATGTTGATCAGGTTAGTACATGGTAATTTTGGGCTATACCAAATGGGATGAATGTAACAAATTGGCTGTGTTATGTGATATATGAATTATACATGAAATGCATAAGTGGGAGAATGGTTAAGAAATAATAAATGGGTTAAATGGGCTAATGTGTGGTAATTGATGAATATTGGATAATATATGGGTGTCATTGAATATACTTAATGGGTTAAGTAATGAGAATGGGGATTTAGCTAAATGTCTATGAATTTTAAATGGAAATGTGTTAATTTTTTATGGTACATTATGAATTTTCATGTTGATTATTATAGATAATGATTTTTATATGTATTGGTCGTGTTTGGTTGTGATATGGTTTGTGTGTGGTGAATGTATGGACACGAATTTTCACATGACTTGTGGTGTGGGATAAAGTACTGAGGCGCTTCCGACAGGTCGAGTTGTACTGATGCTCTAACTCCACCCACAATGCATGAGTTTGGGAAGGGGATGGAGCTCTATTATTATAACAATTTCATTCCACCTTGACTGAGGCTTTGAGGTGAGGAGATTGTGATGTTGTGATATATTATCCCTAGTGAGTTAGAGACTTACTTATTTTCTTATGCAAATGATGAATTCCACGAACCTTGTGTGATTGCTGATGAAATAGTAACAAAAGTTACATAATGAATTGGCACCTGGTTAGTATAGCTAAGTAGTGTTTTTTAACTAGTGGCCCTAAATTTTCTTTCCTTTGCAAGTTAGTTATTTAAAATTGCATAAACTATCTATCAGAGTTGATAATTTGTAGATACCATTGGTGGTGGCCCACTGGGTTGTACTCACACCATGCTCGGGCCTCCGTTGGGAACATGAGAATATTTCATACTTGCAGTTTAGGTTAAGGGCAATGGCTATATGATATGGAGTTGAGTTGTAGATGGGAAATGGATGGATGAGGTTCCAAACTTGGAGTTAGGACGATTTTGGGGATTCTATTATTTTTCATTATTTTGCGATATGGTTAACTTATCATTATAGTGTGACAAGACATATTTATTATTTCTTGTTGATTGTACCCATTTTGGGAGATGTATGACTCTACATGTTGTTGTTTATTTCCAATTATTTCAACTATTTATATTGTGTTCTATTGTTTCTTACTCTAGTAAAGTGGTTATAGTCTCCCCATGTTACCTATTATACCCATGCTACTAATTGAAAACCTCTAGTGTACGGGGAGGCGTACTTTAGGTCATGTGGTGACCCAGATCGAGACACAAATTTAGTGGTACCTAAGTCGGGGATGTTAAAAAGTGTTGTCAAAGCAGTTATTTTCTATTTATAATATTTGGGGATGGTAGAGAGGTTATTAGGAATGTGTTGGGCCTTTTTAATGATCTCATTCCCAGATTTATCTAACCCAGGTACGAGGGAAACCCTAAGTCACCCCGGGAGGGAATTGTTGTTCTGGTCGTGTGTTGTTACATTTGATGATATTTCACTATTGGGTGATGCAAATATGGTATGATAAAACATTTTTATGATATTTTTCCCGTGTATGGAATGAAACAAGGTTTCATATTCATGCATCATTCTAGGCACCTATGTATATAAGTGTCATGCATCATGGAAGGCACACATGGTATGGGTGTGTGAGGTATATAGATTAGAATTCATTTTATTTCCTTGAAAATTTAAAGAAAATGGTGTCTAATAGTGGTGATGAAAGTGGGTAAATGAAAGGAATATAAATAAATAGTAAGTAATAGTGTGTATGAAGAAGTGGTATGCCTGGGTTAAAATTTCAGGTGGTGATAAATTTTAAATATTGAACGGTGTCTAATAGAGAAGGATTTGTGTAGTGATGGTAAAATTATTACTTAATTTTTTCTGATGAAAGGTGTAAATGTATCAAAATGGTGATTGTAACAAGTTGTGTAAATTTTAGTTTAAAATGTGAATCTATGAGTTCAAAAATGGTGAAGTTAATAATGAAGGATGTGTAATGGTGGAACTTTAGTGTGAATCGAGTAACGAGTATTCCCTTTGTTGTAAATTTGACCATTTGTATGGGTGGTTTGGGTAGTAAGAGTGCCCTGGTTTGAGACCTTGGATATGAGTTGTGAAGACATTTTTGTAACGATGTGGAATAGGAGATAAGCTTACGGCACCCTTAGTAGGTTTTGGACTTTGGGTGAGAGGCATTGTTCAGTAATGTGAGTTTGTAAACTCCCATGGGTCATGACCACCCAGAGTGTAGACCAAACCTTATGTACGGTGACTGGGTTTTGGGGAACTTGTGAGTAGGGACCTTTCAAGTTTTGTTTTGAATCCTAGAGAGGGTGTTTGGATTGTAGTACTGACATATGTGTGCAATTTCCATTGATACAGAACCTAGAGTAAAGGGTCGTTGGTGTTATAGGGAGAATGTGTATTGGAATATGGGAGAGAGTTCCATTCATGATAGATGTTTGGTTTGTAACTACATGTATATGGTTGGAGAGAGGACAAATAGATTTTTCATTTGATGAATTCAGGTGGGAATATAGTATCAATCAATTTCTAGGGTGACCTATTAGAGATGTCAGATGCAATTTTTAGTACTTTGGGGTTTGTTTCATTCAGGTGGATGTTTGGACTTTGACAATGGGATGTGGAAGGTATCACATAGTAAGGGTTTGGCCTATAGGGCTAGTGGGAGGATTGATAGTAGGTGATGATACTCGAGTAGTGGTTATGGATTTATAGTTTTCAGTAAAAATCAGAGTGATATTGTGGGAGGCTAGCCTAGTAGTCTAGGAACCTTGGAATATAAGGCATGGATGATGCTTCATAGGTGGAATCAAGGAATAATGATTACCATACCGATTTGGTGAAAAGTATGGCTTTAACGTGGTCTTTTAGAGGGGCACTTGAGTGATGGTAGTGGGATGTATGGATTGTTTCTAAGGGTTATATTTTAAGAATTCATGACCCATATGTTTGGATGATGATCAATGGATGTCATTATGTTGTTCTCAGTGGGAGAGGCAGGGGTGACTGAAGTGTGGTTAGATGCTTTTATTCCAAAGGCGACAATGAAGTGAGGTTGGTCACATGGCTGATCTTATTGTGTGAATGGTTTGGTTGTTGGATGATGTTTTGAGAATGTCTTGGGGCCAAGGAGACTGACTGACCAAGAGGCATGGTTTGGGTAAGTGAGCGAGCGTCGGCCTATTCTCAAGTGATGGTATCTTGTGGGGACTAAATTTAGTTAAGCATTGTTGTAGGAAAGTGTGAACATGAAGGCCCTAATGAGGTCCAGATATGGGTAAGTTTCGGTAAGGAATATTTTGATCAGGATGAGCATATGTTGTTCTCTATAGAACCAATGTATGAAGTTGGGATATGTGAGATGTAGTTGGTTGAATTGGTGTGGTCTATCGTTGTGTTGGTTGATGCTCATCAGCATCATTCCAGAAGACCTCATGTGTCTTGGTAGTAGTAGCGTCAGAGAAAAGTCGGTTCACGACAGTTTGGACGACGGTCATGGAGTGGTGGAAATTTTGGGCCAGAAATCATGCCTGAGTGGTTATGGTTAGGTTCTATTAGGATGTGGTGAGATGTGTGCGGAAGGTAATCCTGAGATCTAAGAAGGCCATAATGTTCCATAGGGGGAGGTTATATCATTAATGGATAAGGTGGAGGTGGTGTTCTTTGGAAACTTATTAGTGCACCTTAGCTATCGATGATCACACCCAACATATTGACATTGTCACAAGTACGTCGAGAAGCTCTAGATTTATGCCAAGATACTTTTTGTTATTTTGTTTGGTTTAGGGACATAATTGAGTTTACGCTCATGGGAGGGGTATATGTGGAACTGTATGATAGGATGTACTCCCTCAATGGTTTTGGGCCAGGTCCTTGAGATAGACCGAATGTTGACGAATGCAGTTGGTGTCATTCGCGGTGGCTAGGAATGGGCCTTAAGTGATGTTCGTTATCTAGTTCAGGAAAAATTTAGACATATAAGTATATGTTTGGGGTTCAACTTGTCATCTAGTATGAGTCATAGTGATTGGAATACCATGCGGAGGGAAATGGTAACAACACTCATGAGGTGGAGAGTGATAGATCAGTCTGATATGTAGAGAGTAGAATATTGAATTGATGTAGAGGCACTGGGATGATGATGAGGAACCAGAGGGGTGTACGTCGGGTCTATCTGGGAGGCCATATGTGTCATGATTATGTTGGATGGTTGAGCCAAAAAGTAGCATTGGGATCCGGTTAGTTCCAAATGAAATTGGAAATATATTCTTAATCTATTAATGGGGGTGGGAATACATGGAAATAATCGTGGAAAGAGTAATTGGGTTCTATACTCCATCAAATATTGGGAGTATACCTCAGTAACTGTCTTAGGTGCTCTAGGGAAATCCAGTAGGGTGAGTTCTGACACATTATGGAGAACGGGAATGGGTGTGGTGCGAGTGACCCACCTCTAGTTTGATGTCATTACGACAAGTTCCATGTGGAACCCAGGTCGTACATGATTGAGGTCAGGTTATTATTAGTCCTAGAATGGAGGGTGTAGGAATGTACTCCTAGAAATTTTCAATGGTGAGGCTGGATGCCAATGCAGGGTAATGTCTCTATGCATACTCGAGCATGATGAGTTCAGACATGTTATGTAACACCCCAAGCTTCCATGGTGTGTTTCCCTTTTAATAATGCAATAGCTTGTGTTGTACGCAACTTGGAGTTTTAACACACCATGGCCAATCAAACTAGTTGTTATGAATAGTAATATCCACTTTTTGAAATTTTCTAAATTTTATTTTTAAAAATGGACTACATTTTTGGATTTGGAATATCCAAATTATCTTTGGGTTAATATTTGGTATTTTTTTTTAAAACATTCAATTTTTGATGAATAGTGAGAAACAATGTATTTTTTATTTAAAATTGACATTATATTTGAATAATTAATTATTTTATTTAAATTTATTTTAGGTAAAAATAGATAAATAATACATATATATGTTCAATTTAATTCATTGGAGTCATTTTATAATAATATTAGATATATAATATTTTAATGAACTTTTTACCGCCTTTTACCCACATTCTAGGAACATTAGAAATTTGCATAAAATTTAATTTTACCGCTTCTGTGAATTGAATATCAAAAATCTGAGAGACATAGTTGATACCATTAATTAAAATGTGGTTCAATAAGTTGAAAATCATTTTCTGTGAATAGTAATTTCTTACTTTTATTTACCACTCATAAAGGAAAATAGGGTAATTAAAGGTGAAAATGATATTATTATTACCTTAACATATGTCCTAATTCTATTGGATAAGTTTATTTCAACAAAAACCAACCTTAAAAATGAAATATGATAATTTAGGTCCACTTGGATTAGATTGGGAAATTTATTATGATTTTATTTAAAGAAAAGTTAAAAGTATTAAATTCAATGTTTAATAACTAAATCATTTTTAATATAGGGTTATACATAAGATAAATTCAACTATAAATATTAATTAGAAATATAATATTATTTCCTCCATAATAGAATTTTATTTATAATTATTATAAATTAAATAAATAAATTTATTTATGACACAATGGTGATGCAGTAATTAAATTATTAATGAAAGATTAAAATAATTGATATTATAAATATCAAAATAAATGTCCATGGATACATTTGATTCATTATAAGAATTTACGAGATTAATTTGACATGTTATGGTTGATTCAATGAATTTTGTTTCTAAGTAATAATGTTTTTATGACTTTTACAAAAACAAAATACCTAATAGTGTCAAAATTGACATAAATGAGTTTTTAAAACAAATAAAAAATTATTAATTGATATAATATTCCTAAATATATAAAGATCATCCAGAGGACATAGATAAGGTTATATATATTTATAATGATCCACTTGGGGTTCTCTTGGCTCTTTATAGTAGGTTTATTAACAATTTATTATAATAATACAGAATACATGGTAAAAGTTAAACAATTTAACTAAGAGATAAATCAAAACGATAAGGTTAATATGGTGACCTAAAACTGTATAAAACCTATTTTTTGAGAGTTTTTAGAACCATACGCACCTTATCCTCTAAATAAATCATTTTTTATCCATTTTAAATCTAATATGATTGTATAATAAAATAATATTTCATGCTTTTCCTAAAGGGACCCTCACCTCTCTTATAAAAGGGTATATACCCTTCTCTCAAAATCACACCATCGAAGCCATTTTTCTCAGCCAAACCCTGCTCAAATTTCCTCTCAAATACTCTAAATTCTACATTGTGGCCTTACATTGATCATAAATCCAACCTAGGGAATCATTTTGATCAACTAAAAAAGAAACACCTGAAGAAGAGGTAATAATTTCACCACCTTTTCTCAAAGTTCTTTTTTTCCTCCAATTTCCCTTTCTTTGTTGTTTCCATAACAAAATAATGAATCCAGTACATTGAACATACTATGATGTTATTAAAAATATTGTACAACCAGATTCATTATTATATCCATCTTATTAATAACATGTCACCATACGTGCATACATACAGCTTACCGTCTCCACGCCATGGTGTAGTTTTTTATTCAAACACTTTATTATTTAGATGGGTATAATAATGAGTATAAATGATTTAAATAATAAATATAACATTTTAATGATTCTTTATATATGATATATCATCCAATTACATATTATTTCACCGTCAATATAATGATATGGTCGCTCATGTGTACGTATGGATTAGCGTCCCCACGAATGCGATGAGATTCATTCCCCATCATTACCATTCAAGAATAATGTTTATTTTATGATTAAAAATAATTTCTAAGAACTTAATATCATTATAGATATGAATAAAATAAATCTTATCCATAAAAAACATGGCCTATGTAACCAATCATATAAAGGAAACCGAATCAGTTAACACCTGAAATAATGATACTACTGAAATATTATTAACAATGAAATAATAGAAGATCATATATGATATAATATTTATGTGTGTGGTTCTTATATAATTTAATAACCATTATTTAACTTTTATACAAGAGTTTAATTTACCCTCTACCAAGTAAAATTACAAGGTAACAGTCAATTTTATAATATCTTTATTTATCTGAGGTTGTTTATACGTAAGTATCTACTGGGACTTAATTATCATCCACATCTGTGTTTCTTAAAAATGTATTTCAAACCATTTTTACTATTTCCTATATTATTGGTTAAAGACATTTATACCCCTTTTTGACTTTCTATTAAATTTTTTGAAAGGAATCTTTCCATCATTTTCCAAACAAGGAACTTTATGACCTTTTCGATGAATTAAGGTAAGAATGTTTTTTAACTAATATGGTGGGTGCAACTATTTTCCATCATTGTAACAACTTCAAAGCTTCCCTTACAAGCTTATTAGAATATTTTCAAAAAAAATAATTTATAATTATATGAAATTTAAATGATTTCAAAATAGAAAGTGATATTTCTCTCAAATAGTTCAGATTTCATCTATGTCAACACCCTTTGATAGAATTTACGCTTTTTTGAAGTTGATTTGTTATGATAAAATATTTCATATTGTATGGAATGTTTTGTGATATATTTGACTATGGATGTATTATTTTTATACCATTCAAGGTTTATGGTTAAAGTATTAACATTTCATATGCTTGTTTTAATACGAATGTTTATGATATGTTTCAAAATTTTCATACTGGAATGCATTGGACTTAGTAATTGATGGGTGGAGCCCGCTATAGCTCCTCGATGCATCGTTGGGTCTCAGTAGACAAACTACTGTCTTGGCACAAGGCCTGGAAAAAATATTATTTGTGGTCATGGAACGAGGACTTGGATATGTGGTTATGATGTATTGCATTATGCATTTCATCATTCTGAAATTGGCTATTGATATTACATGGGATTATTCGACTAGTAAAATATCCATGTGAATAAGTAAATGGAACTATTTGATTTACCATTTCCATATTATATTGAAGTTTATGTTTAAAAGGGTTTTGTTTTATTCTTATATATTTCCTTAAATATTTATGCTTATTTATGAAAGTTTCTATAATATTGTTATCCATGATGAGAATCTGAGCTCACCCCTTTATATGTTTTAATTTTCCCAGGATGCGAAGAAGTATATTATGACTGAACATTAGAGATAGTCTAAGGGATATGAATGTGTTCAAAGGAGACAAAATGTTTTTGTTTTTCATTTCATAATGTAATGTAAAACTTATGAATGTTCTAGCACTTCCAATTATACTAAACTGATCGGTCATTCAGGATTTGATCCCTTGTGATCATGACAATGTTATGTAATAATGCACCGAATCTAGGAAACTAGGATCGGTTCAATATAGTTGTTATCAAAGATAGTTTAGTACAAACGTTTGAAGCTAGATTTAGAAAAACTCTAATTATAGAACAGTACCCTAAGATAGAATTTAAGGATTAGTATAGAAGAACATCCTAGAATTTGGGTAATATAGAGATTTTGTGAGTTTTCCAACAAATACATCCCTATTTGGATATGAGAAAGTATAGGCGGATCTGGAATAGATATACCTAGGAGTGAATACTATGACAAGGAGTTTTGGGCTTGACTCGGGGTATCCTGGTATATGACAACGGGCCTTTTTTCACTCTTGGTTACGACACTCCCAGGGGATATGCTTAGGATAATTCATTTTTTCTTTACAAGCCATTATAAAAAATTTATCCGTATATACCTCATCAAGAAAACATTTTTATGACTATAGATTATATCCATACAATTTTCAATTTATGTAAAGTGTTTTACATGTTGGGAATTATGTATTGTGATTCATAAACTAATCTAGTGTATACCATTGTTTAGAAATGGAACCTAGTGGAATGAATGGAATCTGTATCAATGAACATAATCCATGTAGGGATTGCCCTCCTACACAAGATAATTACAGTGAAGCTTGTGATGAAACTGGTGCTGATCAGCTTATCGCCATACTGGGACAAATCAATTTGGTTATGAATAATAACCCAACCTGTATGAATCACCCTGATCCACAACACAGAGGATCAATGTTATACTACTTGATGATGAAACAACCACGAAAATTCAATGGGTCTACAAATCCATTTGTAGCTGAACAATAGATAAGTTTATTAGAGAAAATATTTCATGCTCTGGGGAGTAGTGAAAGTGAAAAAGTTGTCATGGCAGTTTATTGCCTCACGGGAGATGCTGATCAATGGTGGTCACTAATTCAAAACACAAAGGAAGATGAAGAAGTATCAAATATTGAATGGGTGGAGTTTATAAAGATATTTTCATAGAAAAACACTTTCCTCGTGATCATGGAGTGGATATGGAAAGACAATTTCTGAGTCTGAGGCAAAAGGATGATGAGAATGTCACAAAGTATGAGGCTAACATTAGAAGGTTAGAAAGGTAAGCAGCAGATTTTATAAATAACCCAAGGATTAAGATTGATCGATTCTTCGATGGGATAAAACCATTTCTCCCTATAGCATTAGATTCACAATCCTTATCATCGTACGAAGATATTGTCTAATGTATTACCAAGAGAGAAAAGTAATTCTGAAAGTCTTGCGACTTTAATAAAAAGCAAGAGAACAAGAGATCTACTGAACAATCTAGAAATAGAAATAGGGGAATAAAGTAAAAGATGAATATCAATCCTACAGTAAATGTGGGAAGAAACACACTAGTACTTTCCTGAAGGGAATGGGATTCTGTTATAATTGTAGTGAAAAAGGCCACCAAGATCGTTATTGCAAGGGAAAGAAAGAGGCCGTCAATGTTGAATGCTACAATTGTAGAGAAATGGGGCATTATGAAAATTAATTCCCTAAGCACCAAGTAAACTTACCTCAGAAAAGGGAAAGGGAGCAAGGGAAAGCTTATGCAATCACTACTGCTGAGGTTGAAGCTCCGAATGATGTGGTGGCAGATAATTTAATAGTTTCCTCAAAATTATCCAAAGATTTTTTTGATTCTGGATCATTGCATTATTTCATAACTTCCTGGTTTGCTATGAAAATTAAATATTTCCAATTTTATTTAATAAGAAGTTTTCAGAAAAAACTCCTAAGGGAAGTATCATTGCAATAATGATTTGTCAATCAGTTTCCATTAGGTAATATAAATGAGCTTTATCTACTAATCTCATCATCAACCCTATGATTTAATTTGATATAATCCTCAGTATAGATTGGGTTTTGGGCCATTATGCGAAAATTTATCGCATGAAAAATGAGGTTACAAATTTCGATGATGATAAGGAGTACCTTATCTTTAGAGAAGAAACATCACCACCTAATTCTTATCTAGATCCACCCCTTGTAGCTCTAATAAATTCATTTATTCGGGAGGAAGAGAATGAAATAACTATGGGTGAGGAAAGTCATATTCAAAATATAGGATGTACATATTGTGTAAGAATATGTTTATGTGTTTCCAGAGGATTTAATTGGACGTCCTCTATAATGATAAATTGAGTTTTCCATTGATTCAATTTCTGGTTCAAGGACCATATCGAAGACTCCTTATAGAATGGCCACTGTGGAATTAGTGGAACAAAATAAACAACTAGAGGAATTAAGTAATAAAGGATTTTATCTCCCATGTGTTTCTCTAAGGGGAGCCCCTATTCTTTTTGTTAAGAAGAAATATGGATCTATAAGGTTTTGCATTGAATACAGGGAGATAATTGTTATAATAATAAAGGACATGTATCCCCTACCTCGCGTTGATGATTTATTCGACCAACTTCATGGAGATCAATATTTTTAAAAGATTGACCATTGATCTGGATATCATCAGTTGTTTGCGAAGAAGGAAGACATTCCGAAGACTGCAATTTGAACTAGGTAAGGGCATTATGAGTTTACAGTAATGCCTTTTTGACTGACTAATGCACCATTTATTTTCATGGATTTAATGAATTGCATTTCAAGGAATATCTTGATGACATTTTAGTGTTATTTATTTATGATATCTTGGAATACTCAAAAAGATACAAATATCATGAAAATAACTTGCACACAATTCTGAAAACCATTATAAGAAATGAATTATATGAGAAGTTTAGAAAGTATGAATTATGGCTTTAGGAGATTTCTTTTCTTGCCCATTTTGTCTCTAAGGATGGAATCTCTGTTGATCCATCAAAGACCAAGTAAATCCATGAATGGATAGAAACAACAAGTATAACTACTGTAAGCAGTCTTATTGGTTTAGTAGGTTATTATTGGTGCTTCTTCCATAATGTTTCCTAATTGGCTAACCCATTAACCATGATCACGCGTTAAGGGGTTAAATTTGTTTGGACAAAAGAGTGTGAATTTTTATTGAAGAACTGAAGAGAATATTAGTCAATGATCCCATATTGACTCTACCATTGAGGAATGATGGTTTTGTTATTTATTGTGATGCATTAAAGATAGGACATGGTTGTGTCCTTATGCAGAATGATAGAGTTATTGCCTATGCATCACGACAGCTAAAAATTAATAAACAAAAATATCCCTCTCAAGATCTTGAGTTAGTAGTTGTAATATTTACTTTAAATATTCAGAGACACTATCTCTATGGTGAAAATGTTAGATATATACCAAACACAAGAGCTTGAAGTATATATTTTCTCACAAAAATAACTCAACATGAGGCAAAGGTGATGGATTAAGCTACTCATGTATCATTATTTCACTATACACTACCACCCGGTGAAGGCAAATACGGAGGCATATTCTTTGAGCAGAAAGGATCATGGAGTTTTGAACAAGATGGGAGTTGAAAGGGATTCTGTTTTCATGGATCCAATAAAGATGGATATGGGAATAATCATAGAAGGTGAAACATCAATACTTTTTCAAATGGTAGATAAAATATCTTTACTATAAAGGATAAAAAGTTCTCAGACTGATGATGAAGAGTTTAAAAATGCAATTAAAGGTGTGAATGATGGGAGATTGAATAACTTCATATAAGAAGATGTGATTTTAAAATTTAGGGAGAGAAATTGTGTTCCTGAAATACCTAATATAAAAAGGGAATTGTTGGATGATGCTCAAAGCTCCAATTTCTTTATACACCCTGATGGAAATAAGATGTATAGATATTTGAAGGAACATTTTTGGTGGGACTACATGAAGAGATAGATTTCCAATAATGTGTCAAGATGTATGGGGTTTCAAAAAGTGAATGCTGGAAGACATCATCCTAGAGGAGTCATAAAACCTATTCCCATACCTAAGTTGAAATGGGATAATATTACAATGGACATTGTCATGAGACTACAAAAGGCACCTAGAAGGAAAGATGCAATATGGTTCATTGTTGATCATATTACCATGTCAGCACATTTTCTTGGTATAAGAGAAGATTTACCACTTGAGCATTTAGAAAGACTATATATTAATGAAGTTGTATGATTTCATGGAGTACCCCTGTTGATTGTTTCTGATCAAGATCCCCATTTTATATCAAGATTCTGGAAAAGTCATCAGAAGTCCTTGGATACTAAACTTCGTTTGAGCACTGCATACCACCCTCAATCTGATGGATAATCAAAATGGACTATTCAAACCTTATAAGACATGTTGAGATCATTCTCACTTGACTTTCATGGTATGTGGGATCAATTTTTACCTATGGTATAATTTTCGTATAACAATAGCATCCATTCAAGTATTTATATGGAACCATATGAATCTTTATATGAAAAGAGATGTCGTACACCAAATTTTTGTGATGATGTTGGTGAAAGAAAACTCGTAGGCCCAGAACTTGTTGAGGAAACAATGGAAAAGGTGAAGGTTGTACAAACCCACATCAAAGCAGTTCGAAGTAGAGAAAAGAGCTATGATGGTAACTGAAGGAATGATTTGGAATTTCAAGTAGGATATCATGTTTTCATGAAGGTATCTCCATGGAAGGGTTTTGTAAGATTCAGTTAGAAGGGAAAAATTAATTCCCAGGTACATCAGACCTTTCAAAATTATATAACAAATTGGAGTTGTAGCTTATCATTTGGCAATGCCGCCAAGTCTCTCCAAAGTTCATGATGTGTTTCACAAATCACTCTTGAGAAAATACATACATGACCGAACGCATGTACTCACCTATGAAGAAATAGAACCAGAACCTGATCTGTCTTGTTGTGTAGAGTATATCATGATTCTTGATACCAAAAAACAAGTGTTGAAAAACTGGAAGACTCATCTGGTAACAGTTCTATGGAGAAACCATAAGATGGAAGAGGCGCCATGGGAACCAGAGGAATTCAAGATGAAGAACCACCCAAATCATTTTACACAGTAGTATTCTAGAAATTTCAAGGACAAAATTATTTGAAGTATGGAAGAATTTAACACCACAAGCTTCCACTGTGTATTTCCATTTGAATAATTCAATAGTTTGCGTTGTATGCAAATTGGAGTTTTAATGTACCACGACCAATCAAACTAGTCGTTTTGAATAGTAATACCCAATTTTTGAAAATTTATATATTATATTTTTCAAAATGGACATAATTTTTGGATTCGGAATATCAAAATTAACTTAGGGTGAATTTTTTGTACTTTCCTAAAAACATTCAATTTTTGATGAATAGTGGAAACACTATGTTTTTTTGTTTAAAATTGAATTTTAATTGAATAATTAATTATTATATTTAAATTTATTTTTTGTTAAAATAGATAAATAATATCTATATATTTTCAATTTAATTCATTGGATCCATTTTATAATAATATTAGATATATAAAATTTTATTGAACTTTTTACCGTCTTTTACCCACCTTCTAGGCACGTTAGAAAATTTTCATAAAATATAATTTTACCACATCTGTGAATTGAATTTCAAAAATTATAGAGTCATGTTTGATATCCGTAAGTAAAATTTGGTTCAATAAGATGAAAATAAATTTTGTGAATAGTAACTTTTGACTTTTGTTTACCATGGTTAAAAGTAAATAGGGTAATTAAAGGTAAAAATGATATTATTATTACCCTAACACTTGTCCTAATTATATTGGATAAGTTTATTTCGACAAAATCTAAACCTAGGAATAAAATATGATCCTTTAGGTCCACTTGGATTCGATTAGGACATATATTATTGATTTATTTAAAGAAGAGTTAAAAGTGTTAAATTAAAAGTTTAATAACTAACCCATTTTTAATAAGGTTATACATTAGATAAATTAGACTATAAATATTAATTATAAAGATAAAAATATTTCATACATAATGTTATTTTATTTATAATTTTTATACATTAAATAATAATATTTATTTATGACACAGTTATGATGCAGGAATTGCCTTATTAATGAATGATTAAAATAATTGATATTATAAATATCAAAATAAATGATATTTGATACTTTTGATTCATTAAAATAATTTTATCGATTAATATGTCATGTTAGGGTTGATTAAAGAATTTTTTTTGAATTAATCATGTTGTTATGAATTTTACAAAAGCAAAATACCAAATAGTGTCAAAATTCGCATAAATGAGTTATTAAAACAAATACTATATTATTAATTAATATACTATTCATAAAAATATAAGGATTGGGAAAAGGAATTATATAAGGTTATTTATATTAATAAATAACCACTTGGGTTTCACTTTTCATTTTATAGTAATCTTATTAACCATTTATTATAATAATACAAGAATACATGGTAAGAGTTAAACTATTTAACTAAGAGTTAAATCTAAAAGATAAGGTTAATATGGTGACCTAAACTTGTCTAAAACCAATTTTTTTGAGAATATTTAGACCCATACCCACCTTATACTTTTAATAAATCATTTTGGTTCCATTTGAAACCGAATATTATTGTATAATAAAATAATATTTCAAGCTTTTCCTAAAGTGACCCTCAACTCTCTTATAAAAGGGTACTTACCCTTATCTCAAAATAACACCTTCAAAGCCATTTTTCTCTGCCAAAACCTACCCAAATATCCTCCCAACTACCCCCACTTCTACATAGTTTCCTGATTTTGATCATAAATTCATTCTATGGAGCACTTATGATCAACTCAAAGGGAAACACCCGAAGAAGAGGTCATAATTTCACCACCTTTTTCAAAGTTCTTTTCTTCATCCACTTCCTCTTTCATTGTTGTTTCCATACCAAAATTTTAAATCAAGTACCTTATATATACTTTGATGATATTATAAATATGGTACAACCATATTCATTATTCTATCCATCCTATTAATGACATATCACCATAGGTGCGTACGTACGGCATACCGCCTCCATGTCGTGATGTAGTTTTTTATTCAAACACTTCATTATTTTGATGGGTATAATAATGATTTTAACTTATGTAAATAAAAAATATAAAATTTTAATGATTATATATATATTATATACCATCCAATTACGTACAATTTAATCATCAATATAATGATTTTGTAACTCGTGCGTACTTACAGATTACCGTCTCTACGAACGCGATGAGATTCATTTCCCATAGTAATCATTCAAGAATAATTTTCATTTTATGATTAAAAATAATGTTTAAGAACTTAATATCATTCTGGATTTGAATCAAATAAATCCTATCCATAACAAACATGGCTTACGTAACCAAGCATATAATGGAAACCAAATCCGTAAACATCCAAAATAATGATACTACTAAAATATTATTAACAAAGAAATATTATAAGATCATATATGATATCATATTTATGTGTGTGGTTCTTATATAATTTAATAACAATGATTTAACTATTATACATGAAGTTAACTAAGCCTCAACCAAGAAAAAGTACATGTTAAGGGTTAATTTTACAATGTCTTTTTTATCTGAGGTTGTTTATATGTAAGTATCTACGGGGACTTCTTTATCATCCCCCAATGTGTTTCTTAAAAATGTATTTAAAACCATTTTTACTATTTATTATAATATCTTTAGATTTCATTTATGCCCTTGTTTTAATTTTTGTTAAAATTCTTTGATAGGAATCCTTCCGTCTTTTTCCAAACAAGGAACTTTATGATATTTCCGACGAATTAAGGTAAGAAGGTTTTTTAACTTTTAAGGCGGGTACAGGTATTTTTCGCCATTATAAAATCATCAAAGCTTCTCTTAAAAGATTATAAGAATATTTGAAAAATAGATTTTTTCTTTTATAAATATGTGACTTTAAATGATTTCAAAAAAAATAAAGATATATTTCTCTCAGATATTTTTGATTTCATCTATGTCAACATCCGTCGATGGATTTTACACTTGTTTGAAGTTGATTTATTATGATTCAAGCCTTTATATTGTATTGATGGTTTTGTGATATGTTTGACTATGTAAGTGTTATTTTTATACCATTCATGGTTTATGGTAAAATTATTAACATTTTGTAAGCTAGTTTTAATACGAATTTTTATGATATGTTTCAAAATTTTCATATCAGGAATGCATTGGACTTGGTAAGTAACAAGTGGAGCCCGCCATAGCTCTTTGATGCATCTTTAGGTCTTATGAGACAAAATAGTGTCTTGGAACAAGTCCTTGAAAAAATCTTATTTGTAGTCTTGGCACGATTCCTTGACTATGTGGTTATAATGTCCAACATTATACATTCCATCATTAGAAAATTGCCTATTGATATTACATGTGATTATTCGACAAGTAGAATATGCATGTCAATAAGTAAATGGAATTATTTGATTTAGCTTTTCCATACTATACAAAATTTTAATTTTAAAAGGATTTTTTTATTCCTATACATTTCTTTAAAGGTTTATGATTATTTATGAATGTTTCCACTATATTGTTATCCTTACTGAGAATCTGAACTCATCCCTATCTATGTTTTATTTTTCCCATGATGCGAAGAAGTATATTATGACTGAACTATAGGGATGGTCTAATGGATATGAATGTGTTCAAATAAGAAAAAATGTTATTGTTTTTCATTTCATAATGTAATTTAAAACATATAAATGTATCTAATACTTCCAAGGCTACTAAACTGACCATTATTTCAGGATTTGATCCCTTGTGATCATGCCAATGTTATGTAATAATGCACCAACTCTAGGTAACTAGGATCGGGGCATTACATGTTAGGTGATGAGAATGTTGAGTTGAGATTATGGTGGTTTTTCTTAGAAAGTGGGGGTAAAAAACAATGGAGGATAGTGGAGATAATCATAAGGTACATGTGGCTTTTTTGATGATGTGATCGATGTTTTAGTTTGGAGGAACTCGACTGATGTCTATTTAGGCAAGTGGCACTAATGGCGATCATTGGTCCAATTTCGAAGGGTTAAGTGCCCTAAGAGTCTTGGTTATGTTCAAATGTATGGTTGAGGAAGTGGATCATTGAGATATGAGTGGTGGATAGATGTAATTTATGAAATATAATTAGAAGGACCATGTGTTTTACTTCAAGTGATTTCATGTTTTGGTCACTGCTAATGTTTTGAAAATAGGGTAAAAATAATGAAAAGTGACGTGGTTCATCATTTTAGAAGAGAATCATACTTTTGGGGTGCCTAATGGTTTCCCCATGAGTATAATATGTTGTATGTGATGTTCTTTATGTTGTGAATTAAGCACTATAGTCAAAATTTTCTATATTATGTTCTTATGGTTGATTTATGGTTGAAGTTGATGCGTCCATTAAGGAGAATCTGGTTCATATTGTGGGTTGTAGTGATGGAGTCTTATGAGGAAATAATGTGCCCTTGGTTTGATTTTTTTTGGGTGGTAATATTTTCATGATCAATGGGAAACATGGAAAATGAGGTAATAGATAAGTGGTCATTGCCTCCTTGTCCCTAGGTTGTGGAATCTCAATGATGGGTGGGATCACGAGTCGAGGATGAGTCGTTATTAGGTGGGGAGGTTATAAGAAGCCAGATTTTAAGGTATGTTTTTGTTAATGTTTAATTTTAATTTCTTTCGTTTTCGAAGATAAGTGTTTCCCAATGTTCATGATATGTATCAGGAGTTTTTTGGGGGTTCGGGGAACAAAAGAGGAGAAAGAATGAGTTTTCTGGGCATATTTCATGGTTTTTGCATGGTTAGTGAAAACTGTGCGAATCATTCTAGGTAGCCATGGAGCCTTGGATAGAGGATTGTGCACGGTTACTGAACAGTTAAGCTAACCATGCAGAATTCCTAAGAAACTATGCCAATATGGGATTTTGTAAAAGTGTCTCACTCACGGTTTTCACATGGTTTGAAAAACTGTGCAGGTAAACTATACAGCCCAGTAAAGTTGGAAAAATTAAAAAAATGTCATCCTAGGGTTTTTAACACCAACTCATTATTTCCTCTTTTCTCCCACCTTACAACCCTAGTTACTAGTAAGATCTACCAAGAGCTTCCAATAGTGATTCTCCCTCATCTCTAGGTTGTTTGGAATGTCATCAGTTGTGAATCAAAGATTAGGGTATGTCTAATCCCTCATTGCTTCATTTCTTGATTAGAGTTTTCATCCTTCTCCCATCTATTTCCAAAGCTCTAAACCCCAATTTTTTATAGTTAGATCTAGGTTAAGGATTAAAGGTGTGGTGGAATAGGGATATATATCTTATATTGAGGGAGTGTTCTTCAACAAATTCAAGGTAGATGTCCTACATGTATTATCCCATAGTTTCTTATAGTTTCATGCATGTGTGTTGAGATCTTGTATATCTCCTGATATTCATTAGATACCTTGAGTAATATTTACGGATTTTGGAGTCTAAATGTTGAGTTGGACCCCTCGCGGTCCCCTTGGGATGTGTCGGGGAAGAATATAATGTTCTAGGTCCACCCATAGGGCATACCAACATTCTTGAACCTAGGAATTGACAAAGTCAAGGGTGTAGTTGATGCGTAATATCATGGAGCCCTTGTGGAACATGATGGTATGGTTAGTTGAGTTGAATATGGAATATTGATAGTTTTACATAGGTTGATTATGGCTTAACGGGTTGTCTGGAATGGCTTAGTAATGAGTTAATTGAGTTAAATGAGATTGTGTCAAAGGGATTATGAATTATGTTGAGATTCCTGAAATAATTAGTATATATGAAGTGATGTGAATGCTAAATTGGAAATTCCTTGTGAATTAAGGATCATGTAAATGGCATGCATAAGAGAATTGATGAATATATTTAACGGGTTAGTACATGGTAATTATGGGGTATACCTAATGGGTTGAATGTAATAAAGTGGTTGTGTTATGTAATATAAGAATTGTACTTAAAACTCATTAGTGGGATAATGATTGAGAAATAATAAATGGTTTAAATGGGATAATGTATGGTAATTAATGAATATTGTCTAATGTATGGTAATTGTTAAATAAACTTAATAGGGTAAGGTACAATAATGGGTATTTGGATAAATGGATATGAACTGTAAATGGAAATGTGTTAATGGTTTATGGAATAATATGATTTAACATGTTGATTGTTATGGATTATTATTGTTATACGTATTGGTTTTGTTTGAATGTGATATGGTTTGTGTGTATTAAATGGATGGATAAGCATGTGTACATGGATTGAGGTGTGAGATAAAGGATTGAGGCTCCTCCAGGAGGTCGAGTTGGATTGATGTTATAACTCCACCCACAATGCATGGGTTAGGGAGGGGTCAAAGCTTTATTCCCCTAATGGATTCATTCCACCTAGACTAAGGATTTTAGGTGAGGATATTATGATGTTGTGATATGTTCTATATAGTGAGCTAGGGACTTAATTTTTCCCTTCTAAAAATGATGAATTTCATGAACCTTGTGTGTTTGATGATGAACTACTAATAAAGTGACATAATGAATTGGCACCCTGGTTAGTATAGCTAATTATAGATTGTTAACTAGTGGCCCTAAAATGTATTTTCTTTTCTAGTAATTTATTTATACTCTCATGGACTATCTGTCAGAATGGATATTTTGTAGACACCATTGGTGGTGGAATTCTGAGTTTTACTCACACCGTTCTTAGGCTACCATTGGGAACTCGAGAAGATTTTATACTTGTAGTCCAAGACAAGGGAAAGGGACTTATACTAGGTAGTTGAGTTGAACATGGGACATGCATAGATTAGGTTCCAGACTTGGATTCATGATTTTTTTGGGGATTTCGTTGTTCGTATTTATTTTTAGGTTTTGTTCACTTGGAATTATAGCATGACATGACATATTTTCTATAGCTTGTGTATTGTACCTTCTTTGGGAGAATTTTGAATATGCATGTTATAGGTTGATTCCTATTGTTTCCTCTATTTATATTGTTTTATGCAATGGATTACTTTGGTAAATTAGTTATAGTATCCCCATGTGACATATTAGACCCTCTCTACTAGTTGGAAACCTCTGCCATATGGGGAGGCACACTCGACGTCATAAGGAGACCAGATCGGGACACAAATTTAGTGGCACTCAGGTTAGGGACATTACACATGGGGTTTATATTTGATAAAAGAAGAAAAATAAATCAATTGGAATCAAAAAAATTATTAGGTTCTTGATTGTTTTAATTCTTAACAAAAAAATATACATTATTAGCATGGACCAAATATGACTCAACAATTGGTGTTAGAAACCACTTTTGATTTCACAACTGAATTTAAATTTTCATGTATGATAATGAAAATCATAGGATTTAGATAATAATTTGGAATTATTTTGATTAAAAATAATCATTTAAAATAAAGAAAATTATCTATTAAAATGTTGGGATAAAATAATAAAATTATATCATATCCCAAGTGGTATAATGCCACTAAAAAAGAATAAAATATTTAAAAAATTTAAAAAATGTCATTTATTAATTCATATTTATTTGATTATGTACTAATAATGTGCTATCATTGGATTTTCTGTCATGGTACAAAAATCTATTGAAAAAAATTCTTCATAAAAAAATGGTTTCCATGAACTAAAAATTATCAAAATACATCTTTTAGGGGATCATGATATTTAGGGGGGTTTCAGATGAGAACTTGACGGCTTTTTATCCTTGTTAAGAAAATGATAATCAATGAAAATAAAGTAAAAACAAATCTATATTTAGATATATCACAAATTTATCATAATAAAGTTGTATCAGTTGGTTCAAAATTTGTGATTACCCACATATTGTGATATATTATTTAGTTTTTTATTGTTTTGTGTATGTGGGATTGAGATCACAATGTTTGATTTAGATATTAAATTACCTTGACTATCACTTGTTTATAGATCTAAATTACTAGCGTTGATGGATTTTATTTATTTTGATACAGGCCATAGTTTCCTACATCGAGTGTCGGCTATGTATTATTTTACATTTTTCTATGACTCATCTTCAAAGTGGTGATTTCACATGATGAAAATAATTAAGTATGATGGAGTTATAAAAACGAAATTTCCTACTGTCCAAAAAAAATAAATATATAGAATTGTTTTATCTAACTAATTTTATAAAAAATAATATGAAATATTTTCAGTTCCACTAGTGGTAAAAATACCAATGGTTCAATCAAAAAGATAATGTGATAGATAAGAATAGATTTATGTTGATAAATGGTGTGAAGAGTTCAAGAGGTGGATTTTTTTTAAATGGAAATTTATTAAAGTAACATTAGAATAGATGAAAAATAGAATTATTTTGGTTTTCAACTAGAGGTTTAAAGTTTGATATAAATAAATAGTAGTTATTTAAATTCTATGGAATATCTCTATATCAAATTGTTTGACAAAAACAGGGGGTAAATTTTTTTAAAATATGGTTTTCTAAAGCTAATGAGAATTATATTTCCCCAAAACACCTTTGTGATTATAATTGTAATGTTTTAAGACGTATTTTATGATTGAAGGGAGAAACCATGTTGACTAATATAGACAATTCCAATGGGGGGGTATGGATTGAAAAATAAGTACTTGGAAAAATTGAACACTTTACATTTAATTTATAAAAATGGAGTGATAAGTATAATACATAAATCCAATTATTATTTTTGAAAGAATCTAGAGGTAGTAGGTGGATTAAAATTTATTGTAGTATTTTCATCAAAATTCAAAGTGGAATAATTTTGTAACCTGGAGGTTCAATATTGTATTTTTTTGAAAATATATCTTTGTTTTTTAGGATTAATTCCAATGAAATAGGTTTTAGTAAGTTGTTTGGATATTATTCAGGAAGTGGTTATTTTATATAAAAAGATGTCTGAGAGAGTATTACATTATATATTCTAGAATTGTTTCTTGTATGTTGAGATAATTATATATTATGTATGTTATTCTTAGGATTCCTGAATTTATATGTCATTAATGTGAAAAAATGGTTTATACCAGAATCGAAATATTTATATGTTTAAAATTGGATTTGTATGGAATATATAATCAAGATAATTATAGTCTAGATTTTTGAAGTGGAAAATAATTTTACAAAGGTATAGAGGCCCTGTTTCACATACAAGTAAGTTATCAAAGAATAATGACTCATAAAATTGACATCTTATAATCTTTTGGTGAATTTAAATTTATTGAACATTCCCAACAGTACATAAAGTTACATTTAATCATACATATGCATAACTGAATATATATTATTTTACATAAAGGTACAATGTACTGATTAGATTGATAAAAATTAGCAAATTCAATGGGAATTTTCTTATATAATTAAGGGTATATTGAGGAGAAGTGAAAAATGTGGAAAAAGTTAAAATGAACCTATGTACAAAAGGATAATGAGGTATGATACATAATAGAAAATGTTAATGTGTTGATCTATACCTGAGGTACTTAAGGGTAAATATAGATATAAAAATGGAAATGTTTTGAACTGTTAGGACCAATTTGTAATTTGTTTGTATTTGATGACAATAGAATAATATGGGAAATGTGTTAAAGGATGTGAGTAAAGTTGGTAAACAAAATACTTGATTAGAAGTTACTAGAAATAAAAATGATGAAGGGGTTTTTTCAAATATGAAAATCAGACCCCTACCCCACTAGAAATAGGCTAGTAACATGAAATCATCAGATCTAGACCATCGGAATGAGAATTATATGGGAAGTCAAAAACTACTAGGAATCGATCTTGGAAGAATATGTCTCAGAAGTTGTTGGGTCAGAATTTGTTCTCATAATTTCTTAGGTAAATTATAAGAAATAACTTTCCACATTAAAAATGTAAATTGTTTTCTGATCGTTCAAATTTTAAATAATAATGAAAAATACATTATGCAAATAGAATATGGTGGAAGAGAAGTCTTGATCCTAGTTCATTATTGTGAGAATCATCGGTGTCAGAATCATCGGGCATAGAAAATTCCTAAAGGGTGGGATTTTGAACATGATAAAGTCAAAGGGTTTACAAAAGTGTTGATCGATCGATACATCAGATGGCCAGATTCATCATAAAAACTAATCAATTTGATCAATCATAATTTCAATATACATATAATGAAATTTCCCACTACTTTCACCAGTTCATTAGACAAGGTATGCCTTTCATTCATTGGAGGGGGTTCTAACACTAATTAATTCCAAATACTATTTTCATCATTTAGGAATCAGATGAAGAGACATATCGAAGGCACACCAAATATTTAATGTTGTTGTGATTGTTGAATCATATGAGTTCCTAACATTGAAACTTTAGATGGGAGACAGTGAATGATAAATTGGTATGAAATAGATGTTTATCAATAAGATATAAAGTAGTCATAGGTTTAATATAAGGTGTATGAAACTGATAAAAATTGGGTGAGAACATTGTATAGACTAGATTTGATTACAACTATTCATTTACCTTATCATAGATTGAGGGGAAGTTCATTTTGGTAATCAAAATCATCCAATCAGTCTGAGAATATCATTGATGATTTCTATCATAATAAGGAAGAAATTGAAAATTTGAGAAATAATTGAGTTACTAATGAAGTGGTTGAAGGTGACAGAAGTTGAAAGAAAATGTTTTGATTAGAATTTCCTTGGATCCAAAATGGTAGAAGATAGTAATGTGGAATTGATCATTATCTGGAATGAGAGAGTTGGTGTCATGGAGAATTTATCTTTCTAGATGTAAATGGTCGTCAGATTCACTTTAGATCCTGTTTGAAAGAAGTGATCCTATCGAATCATGCATAACTACAATAAAATTTAAATGTGATGATGATTTTATTATTCATATTTCAAAAGAAATAAGTTAATTTGTATAATTTATGATTAATTCTTGGTGAAATAAAGAGAATGTTAAAAAGGTTTAGACTGATTATATTCTGAGAAGAAAAGGTTGTAGATAATCACACTCAAAATATTATACCCAGTAAAATCATATCTCGTTCAATAATATTCAAAAATGACCAGGATGATCTTATCTAGTCCAATTGTACTCATAAATACCATACTCATGATAATCAAATTCTTCCTAAGAATGAAATACATATGTTTCTAGAGTATTGGAATGTTTCAATAATTTCGATTGCATGTTAAGAACTATAGTAGATGATCCTCAAACCTATTCAAAGGAATAATAATTAAGTACATGGGAAATGTATGTCAAGTGTTGTAGAATCCAGTACTCAAACGTATTTAGAGGCCTGAGAACTATGTTTATGGGAAAAAGAGAAAGAACTTTTAGGTGGTGTTATATTTAGAAAAGAAAGAAGGTGTTGTTTGGACTCGGTATGACATCATAATCCGATAAAAAAAATTTTGAGACTACTTAATGCAAAGAAATGAAAATAAGATGATCAACAATTTAGTAAACCATTTAAAAGTGGTTGAATTTCGTTGTTTATCAATAGTGTGTCGTGAGAAAAGGTGAAGAAATTATATTGGTTGAGATAAATTATGAATGATCTTGTTTAATGTGTTGTCAAGGGGGAGTTTGGAATTAAAAATAATGGTTATATTTATCATTCTGAGAGGTATTAAATTTTTTATACATTTATATTCAATTGATACAGAGAACTATTTTGAAGAAATAGTATTCATAAAATCATACTCATGAACTGAAATCATACTAGAGATTGAAATTTAAGTTTGAATAATAAGTGAATATTGTAGATTATTTGAGAATTATCAAGAATAATTTACGAAGTCAAAATACACCCATGATTTTAGTGGAAATTAATATTTGGGAAAATTTAAGTGAGCAGGAAAGGTTTTTGGATTACTACCAAAACCACTCGAGGGCCACCTTAAAAAGGTGAAAATTACATTGTACATTCCTGATGATCAATTTATAGATTACCATAGAAAATAGATAATCTTTGAGTTTTTATAGAGATTAATGTGATTTCTGTATTGATAATTTTGTTGGAAAAGTTTTGACAGATTGAAGCGAAAGAGAAAAAACAAGATAACATCGTTTTATTCAACTGATCATTGTACTCAGTGATTATTGTACTCATATCATTATCATATTCTTCTTCTCAATTGTATTTATCTAATCATCATACTCAGTTATTATCATACTCAACTGATTACCATATTCAACTTTTCAATCATATTCAGTTGATCATCATATCGGGCTGGATAATCAGATTCTGCATATTCATTCTATGATTTCTAGACTAAGGAAGAACCATATAGGGAGAATCATACTGATTTTCCCATACTAAAAATTAATTGTGTGTCAATTCATATCTATCGTATTCTATCAAAGTCATATTTTTTGTACTAGGGAAAATCATACCTGGAAGAATTGTATCAAAGAGAATCATACTTGGAGGATTCAGACTCGGAGGAATTGGACTGGAAAAAATAGAATGGGAAAATTAGACTGGGTTTTTCCATAACAAAGTCAAAGAATTTCATACCATCTTCTATGTAATAAATTTAAGAGTTGTTTATAATTGTATACATTTGTGAATTTTAAAAGAATCACAGGTTACATGCATTGTTATAAAAATATTTTATTATCTGATTTGTTCTAAGAGGGTGCACACACTCTATTGAAATTGTTGAAATAATGATACATGAGTGAAATTCATATCCTACCTCTTTTATATAAATATTTTTTCTAGTGGATTGTGTGGTATTGAATAATATTTATACCATACATAAGGCGTAGCTATTCTTATTGAATATTTATCCTTGTAAATACTTATGTTCCTTTGTATATGTGTTTGAATTGATTTTAGTAGAGAATAGAATCTTTAAGAGGAGGTGGAGGTCACTTCAATTGAAAAGTGACATAAAATAAAAAGTATCCTTGATTCAACCCCTCCCCTCTCAGTGATTCAATTACACTGACTAGTCACATCCAACTGGTATCATAGCATAGGTTCCCTTCACTTATACTTTGATGATGAAGAATTTGAATTGTGTGAATTTGTAATGGTATTCCAATTTTCGATGGAAATAGTTATTATATATATAAAGACATAATGTTTCATTATCTTACATATATTGGATATGATGTTCTTGAAGCTTCAATATATGAATTTCCTCCTATTAATTTTAAAACTCCACTTACATCTGTTGAAAAGAAGAATATTGATAATGATAGAAGGGCTAAGAATGTTATATTATCATCACCTTCTAAAAGTGAATTCCTAAGGGTGAAAGGTGTTGAAACATCCAAATGTATATGAGATAAACATAAAAACATATATGAAGGCAATAAAAAATAGACAAAGTAAAAACATATAATATTGAGATTGAAGTATGATGACTTGAAGATGTGTGAGTATGAATCTGCTACGAACTTCCTTACCAGGGAAAATGACCTTGTGAGTAATATTAGATGTCTTAGTGAAAAGTAAGATGATTCTACAGTTTTTTAAAAGATTTTTTGGAATCCTTCTTAATAAGTTTTATAAAAAAATTTCTTTATTGGAAGACATAGATCTGGAAATATTATCTCTTGATGATTTGTGTAGCACTATCATTACATATGAAATGGGGAGGAGGAAAGCTATGAAATGAAAAAAATGTTGGTAGAGAAATGTATTTCAAGAATTCTAAGAAATAAATGTCAAAGAATATTCTCATTAAAGATCAATCTAGTGATTCTGAATCTGAAAATGAGGTATGTAAAAATAAAAATAATATTTTATCCTTATTTTCTAAAAATTTTAAAAGAGGTATAGGGAAATACAATGGGAAACTTCCCATTAACTGTTTTTAATGTGGATTCATTGGTAACATTGTGGATAATTTCCCTTGAATAAAGAAAGAAAATGATAGTGATGAATAATAAATAAATCTAAGAAGATAATGGAAGAAATAGAGAGATAAAGGAAAATAAAAATCTACAGGGAATGAGAGAAAGTTATTCAAATAAAAAAGAATAAATTTCTTGTTTAATGATGATGAAGAAGAAGAAAGTTATTATGAATCTAAAAAATAAATTGAGTATGGTATTGAATGTACTTTTATTATATTATTAAATGTTTATGAATTTAGAAAAGTTAGTTCGAAATAAGAATAATCTCAACTTGAATTTCATTTGAAATAAGAGTTCAAAGAATGTTTGAGAAACATTAGAATTCTTGAAAAGAAAAACAAAAAGTTGGAAGTTGAATGTTCCTTAACATGAAATCAAGAATATTTTTATAATTATAAATCGAATTTGGTAAAATATATTAATGATTTAAATAAATATACTTAAGAAGAAAAGAATCTTAATGAGCATCTGGATTTAAATATGAATGAAAAAGATGAAGAGTTGGAACATGTCTAAAAAACATTCTAAAGATGAAAAATACCTAAAAGTCTCAAAAATTCTATCACTGATGTAGTTTAATGTTCTCAAAAGGTGGAAAATTAGAATATTCAACAAAATATACTTCCAAAGGTTGAGAAGAAAGATGAAATTGTTTTTAATAATGGTCAAAAATTCATGTATGTGGCCAATAATTACAATGTTAGGAATTTAGGAGTCTCAAACAAACCTGAGTCTAAAAAGGTTCTGAAAAAATCTATGTCTAGAAAATTTTTAAACACTTCTGGTTATGCTAAATTAGAATAGAAAAATAATGCCCTAATTTATTATATAAAGATCGATGTCTTAGAAACAAAATAGAATAATATGACTAAGAATTGTATTAACAGTTCCAATCAATATGGAAGTTTCAATGGAAAATACTCCTTCTATGACTATTTATAGTATTGTAGTGGATTCAGACATACAGAACATATGTGTTGGTTCAACCAAAAAAAATTTATTATTCCATAGGTTATGAAATGTGTAGGTTGAGGGGGAGTCAATTCCCTCAAAAGAAGAAGTGTGAGAAGGTTGAGAAAGGTGGATTAAAAAATGAAAATAGGTTCCAACCATTAGAAACTATTTTTAAAATATGTGAACAACCTAGACACTTTGAAAAATGATGTCTTTTTTTGTTACTGGCACAAAAAGAATTCTTAATAATTATTAAAATTCGAAGATGAAGAAAAAAAGGAATATTTAAAGGCTCTTGTTGTTGAAACAGATTTTAAATCTATAAAAGGATAATGAAAATGGATTATTGATAGTGATTTTTCTTCTAATATGATAGGAGGTTTGAAACTATTGAATAATGTGAAATATTTTACATATGGAATAGTGAAATTTGGAAATAGTTACTCTCTGAGAATTAAAGGTGTTCAATCAACCATCATTGGAAAGAGAAAAGTTAAAATCCAAGAAAGCTTTATATGTTGATGGGATGAAATATAATTTTATATGTTTTTTGTAATATGATGGGAATATTGTTACAAGAGTCCAATGTAAAAAATGATTTTTTTTTTCATATTGGTGAATTAAAAAACTATTGTTAAATGAGTATGGTGGAAGGGAATCAATTATGGAATAAAATTTTGGGACACATGTGTCAAAGAAACATGAGAAAGTTATCTAAAATATATAGTGTTTGAGAAATTATTGATTTTCCAATAAGAAATTGGTGTTGGAGTATTTTTCAAAAAGGAAATATTACAAACTCAGTGCATACAAAAGTTTAGATTTTTTCAAAACAACCCCTGGAGATAATTTATTTTAATATCTACAGGACAATGATAATATAGTCAACAAAGAGTGATAAGTACTTCATCACTTTTATTGATGATTCTACACACATTAAATTATTTATTCTTTTGAAGCATAATATAGATTCTTTGAAAATTTTTAGGGTTTTAAAATGAAAGATAAGAAGGAATGTATGTATTATATGAAGAAGATGATAAATGATAGTGGTGGTGAATACAAATGTGAATAATTTGAATTTTATCGGGAGAAGCATGGAATTTGGTATTAGTATCATTCCCCATTCACTACTCAACAAAATGGGGTTACTGAATGAAATAATATAAGTTCACTAAAAATGGGAAGATCTATGTTACATGAACATGGTTTATCTCATTACTTTTGGAGTCAATCAATGAGTAATGTGTTTTATATCCAGATATATTTTTTCTAAATGCATCAATCATATATTACTCCGTATGAATTTTTTTATCGAAAAACATCAGGTTTGGAACACTTAACTTTTTTGGGGGTCTACGTATTATAAAGAAGAAAGATAGAAACTATGGAAATTTTGAGTCGAAATGTGAGGATGAAACCTTTCTTAGACATGCACCTAAAGGAAGAGGATATAGATGTTTCCAAAAAGAAACATAAATAATCATTGATTCAATTTATGTGAATGTAATTGAAAAATCAGAGAATGAAAAACATGCTCAACCATATAAGTATGTTGAGAAATTTTAAGAAACTGTTCTGATAAGGATACAGTCAATTATGTTCCTACTCAATAATAAGAAATGGACTCATCCATTTCAATCGATTAGGAAGATATAAAAAAATCTCATCCAAGACTGATGAATCAAGTGGAATATTAGAATATAGTTGGTAATAAACATCATAAGGTTCAAATAAGAACAAAAAATGTTATTACACATACAAAATTATATTCAAAAGTAGAGTCAAATGATATGAAGGAATATTTTCAGCATTCATAATTGGTTTAGGCCATGAATGGAATGTTGGATCAAATTTAAAATAATGACACATGGGAAAATTTACACAATCTAGAAAACAAAAACATTATTGGCACAAAGTTGGTTTTAAAAAAATCTGAATTAAAAGAGTGAATTGATAATACACAATGTAAGACTGGTATATAAAGGGTATTCACAAATTGAAGGTATTTATTTTGATGAAAAAATAGCTCCGGTGAGAATATTAGAAACAATCAGAATATTTCTTACAATTATTTCACAATGAGGATACAATAACTTTAAAATGGATTTCAAATCTACATTCTTGAATGATGATATTGATGAGGAATTTTACATTGAACAACCCCTAGATTTATTTTTAGGTAATATGAGAGTTATGTGTGCATATTGAAAATGAATTTGTAAGGAATGAAATAATATTAAAGGAAATGGTATTCAAAATTGGATACATTCTGAAGGAAAATGAATTTCATGAAAGGAAAAGTGGATAAAAATCTCTACATTCGACATAGTGAAGAGTATTCCCTCATTGTAATTTTTTATGTTAATGATATTATCTTTACTGGGAATGATGAAAGAAGTTGTGAAAGGTTTTTTAAATAAATAAAAAATGGTTTTGAAATTACCACTCTATGGAAAATAAAATACTTTCCTGGGTTACAAATCATAAAAAAAGAGTAATACATTTTTCTTTATCACGAAAAGTGTGCTAATGATTTTATCAAAAGATTCATCATGGAAAAATCAAAACATGTTTCCACACTAATATCAATGGGAAACATGTTTTCAAAATAAAGGGAAGGAATATAAGTTGATCAGAAAGAATTTCAAATGTTGATGGTAGAGTCTTGTATTTTACTAACCCATGATCCAACATGGTTTATGTTTTACCGTATGTATAATATTTGAATGTTCTCCAAAAGAATCACATTTACGTTCTGGGAAAATAATTCATAGATATAAAAAGTACAATAGAATTTAGAGTGAGGTTTGGAATCTCAAATAGTTTTGAATTGTTTGGGTCTTCATATACTGATTTGGCAGGAAATGTTGATGATAGAAGATCCACATCTACTGAATTATTCATTTTGGGAAACAGTTTTTGTTGTTGTAAATAAATGAAATAGAATTCATTAATGCTCAATATAGATAAAGTTGATTATGTCTCTTCCACTCAAGATATAACTCAAATTTTGTGGATGAAAAATCAATTAGAAGATTTACTTATTAAAGTAAAGATACCCTAGCTCTTGGGCTGTGACAAACAAAGAACAATCAGTATCATCAGGAATCATGTTCAACATTGTATTTAAAAATATATTGATATCAAATATCATTTCATTAAAGAGAATGAGGAGAAGAATAAATTGAAGCAGGAGTATGTTCTAGCATCGGAACAAATTACTGGCATTTTAACAAAACATTTACCGAATGAATCCTTTTCTAAATATGGTTTGAACATGAGTGTCCAACTTTTTTCTCATCAAGTCTGAGGTATGTGTTTTTTCTATTCTCTCATGTTACCTTTGGATAGTGTTTTATTGGGGGAGAATGAATTATTACATAAATATATCCTTTTGAAATTCAAAACGAAGGAGTTGTGGGTAAGCTGTGAATTCATTAATGTATTGTGTGTGAACTATTCTATCTATTTGTTGGATTGGTTATAGGAAATTAATTTTTTTTTGTATTCTGAGAAAATGGATAAGTTGAGAAAGAAAGTTAAACAAGTTTTCATAATCAATTATTTTGGATTTCATGGGTTTTATGTCAATAATTCTTATTTCCTACAATGATTTAGCTCATCTAGGATTATAATTTTTGACAAGTGATCCATTTCGTAAAGATACGAAATTTTAATGATATACAAAACTTGGTTGAAAATAAGATCCAAAGGGGAGATTTTAAGGACCAAGATGATGAGGAAGGTAATTTTTAAGTGTTTTATTTTTTACAAGTAAGTTTTATGATGAAATAAAATCAACTCACATAGTATTTGTTTAAAATCGTATTAATTATTGTTTTCAAAATAATCAGACTTACTCTATGCATCATAATGTGGAGAATTTGTTTGAATGAAAAGGTTATGATTGGAATTTTATTGGGTCGGGAATGGGAGAATATTGTAATGAGGAATTGACTGTTATTTTGAATGAGATAATCAATTTCAAGGAGAATGTATCTTTCTAGAAGTAAACGGTCATCATATTTATAATAGATATGGTATGAAAGAAGTTATTATATCTAGGTCTACATGAAAATTATAAAAAGTAAATATGATGATGATTTTATTATTCATATTTCATAAATAATAATTTAATGTGAGAAATTATGATTCAAGATTGGTGAAAGAAAGGTGCAGTGAAAAAGATTTCGGAAGATTGTATTCTATGAATAAAAGTTTGATAAAAATCATACTCAAAAGATAATACCTAGAAAAATAATATCTAGGATAATGATACCCAGAATGAACAACATGATTGTATCTAGGCCAATCATACTCAAAAATATCATACTCATGACAATCGGATTCTGAATGAGAATTAATGATATATGTTTCATGAGGATTGGAAAGTTTTAATACATTCAATTGTAATTCGGACATCATAGCAGTCGATCCTCAAATGTATTCAATGTCATGAGATGGATGTTTATATGAAATTTTATTTAGGCGATGTATTAACTAATCCTATAACATATTCTAAGGCATGAGAATGAAGTCGATATGTAAATTGGAATAATTTTTAAGTGGTATCGTATTTATAAAAGAAATTAGATTTTGATCAGAATCAGTATGCCATTATTATCAGAGGAAGAATTACTTGATATCATTGAATGCAAAGAAACCAAAATAATATGATCGACAATGTATTCAACCATTTAAAATGGGTTAAATTGATTTGTTTATCAATAAAGTGGGTTAACTAAAAATTTGAAGAAGTTAAAGTGGTTTGAGAACAAAGATGAATGATTTTGCAGAATGTGTTATAAATGGGGAGCAATACATTAAAAATAATGGTTGTATTCATCATTTATATTGGTATCCACTTCTTCATGAATTTATATTGAATTGATACATAACATTGTTTTGAATAAAACAAATTTATAAAACCAGACTCATGAATTGACATTAGACTTGAAATTGAATGGGAATTCTGAATAAAAAGTGAATATTGTAGAATATTCATGAATAATCAATAAGTGTTGATGAAGTTAAAATACACCTGAGATTTTATGGGAAATTAATATTTGGTTTAATTTATGTGAGTGGGAGAGGTTTTGGGATTTCCTCCAAAACCACTCAAGCGTCACCTATAAAAGTAAAACTACAATGTACTTTTATGATAATCAATTTACTATTCACCACAGAGGAGAGGGAAGCTCTATGTTTTTATAGAGAACAGTAGTATTTCTGTATTAATATTTTTTGAAAATGTTTTGATGGATTGAAGTGAAAGAGAAGATATAAGATCACAATATTTTAATCAGCTAATCATCATACTCCATAATTATCGTACTCAGTTGATTACTATATTCATCTTATAAATTGTATTCAACTTATCAACATAATCAATTAATATCATACTCATCTTATTATAGTATTCATATTTTTAACTATATTTAGTTGATCATCATATTGGTATAGATAGATGGATTCATAGTTTTTATAGATAGATTTCCAGACTGAGGAAAAATCGTACAGGGAGAATCATAATCAGTTTTCCAAACTCAAAATTGAAGTGCTATCAATTCAACTATACTGTATTCTATAAAAGTCATATTTTTCCTACTGTGGATAATCTCAGCTAGAATAATCATATCAAGGATAATCATACTCAGAGGAATCTGATTGGGGAAAACATTTCGGGAAAATCGGACTAGGTTATTCATTAAAAAAAGTCTAGGAAGTTCTTACCATCTTCTAACTAAGAAATTGTAGAAGTGTTTTCAATTTAATACATTATTAATATTGATAGTAATCATAGGTAATATACACTCTTACAAAAACTTTTTATTGCCCTATTTTGGCTAAGAGGGTGCACACGCACTATTGGAATTGTTTATATAGTGCGACACGATTGAAAGGTAATATCATACTTGTTCTAATCAAAGAATAATTTTCTAGTGGATTGTGTGGTATTAGATAATTTACATACCATACCAAGGCCATAGATATTTTTATTGAATTGTAAACCTTATAAATACTTATGTTCCTATGGATGTGTGTCTGATTTTTTTTCATTAGGGAATAGAATCTTTAATATGAGGTAATGGTTATTTTAATTGAAAATAGACATAAACTAAAAAGTATCACTAATTCACCCTCTCCCCCTCTTAGTGATATAATTACACTTAATGGGAACATACAGTGTGGATTTCAATTATTAAATCATAAAAAAATCATTTTTCAATTTGTTTAATGTTCATACAATGATCAAGGAAAGATAAATTCCCATTATGAGAAGTTAGATTGATACGAAATCATTCATCAAGGGGAACTAGAATTAATAGAATATTTTTTCATGAAAAATAAAAGAATTAATAGTGGATATGTTTTCACTAATATAGATATAATGAAGATTGTTGAAAAGAATAGGGGAAATGTGATCTTCTTGAGGAACATGCAGAAGAGTTATGAAAACAAATGGTTACAGAGGAAAGAGTTGAAATAAAGAACCATACCTCTTAAAACACGAATTGGATGGAGTAAAAAATACAACAAAGAATATGTCTTAAGGTTATAGAAAATGGATTCCCAATTGAAGAGGAAATATTAGAAGATTAAATATATTTAATTAAATCTTATATCTATAAGGGAAATATATTATATTGATATCCTTAATGAAATCAACAATAAATGGAGATCATCAGGAAAAAAACTGGAATATGGAAAAAATACAATATTATTGAATAATACAGAATAAATAGATCTCTAAAAAATATATCTTTATTATATTATTTTTAGGAAATATTAGGTTTAACTATAGGTGTGTTTCTAGAATTCTATGGGCTTTAATGATGTATAAAAACTATTTTATCAACATTTCAATTAAGAAACAACTTTAAAAATAATTCATGTTATGAGAGAAGTTTTATATTTCTTAATTGGGTACATATTATAATAAATGGTACAATGAAATGATATAAAAGTGTCATAATTAATGTAGAGGCCCAAAGCTTTATGTACATGGACATTACAATACTTTTTTAGAATACTTAATACATAACAGAAACACACACACAAGGATCGTAATAGTTTAGTGTCTTTGGAATCTTGGAATATAAACTTCTAATCATGTTGAAAGATCTTCAACAACTCCCATAATGATATTCCCCTTTTTGTTTCGTTACCTAAAACCTTTATTTTTTTCCTGGGTAAAATAAAACATAAAAAGGGTGAGCTCAAATGCTCAGTAAGGGAAAACATAGTAAAGATAAAACAATACATAAACATTTGAAAGCAAAAACATGAACATGAAATTTAAACATCAAAATCTTGAGCAAATACATAAATCATGGAAGTACGTAAGGCATATATCATAATGGAAAATACACCATGATAAAATATAATGAGAATAAAACATGTAATTGTGGATACCATTCAGCATATGTTATGATTTCCATAGTAGCCAAGGCATTGCTGCCAAGACCATCTTAGTGGACAAAGTCCCTTTCTGAATCGAGTTCACTCCTCGTTTCAGTCCTTTAACACTAAACCTGATTAACATACTATTCCAGCCATGTCTATCTCATGAGATATAAATCATTACCAAATTCATTGGAGGGAGATATAGGTCCCACCCATCTCATAATGAAATCATTCTTACTTGTGCCACAAAATAAACATACATCATTCATAATAACCCAACGATTAAAATGGGTTTCATATACATAATCCCATCATCACATAATCTATATAAAATAAATGGATATAATTTTATATAATGAAAAGTGAAACCATGTAAATCATAGAGACATTATGGTTGAAACATACACATATGAAATAATGTCATCTTAGATGGAAAATGGTTTTGATCAAACACTGGAAGTGAATTCTTGAGGAAAATATCCTTTCTTCTTCAAAACCAATTTCTTTTCAAAAAACGTTATGAAATTTTTAAAAAAAAATATTTTGTTGAAAATATTCATGAAATCTTTTGGAGTAAGCTTCATGAAAATAAGGCTTTATAAAACTATAAAAATCTGTTCGTGCAGTATAAGTTAAAAAAGCATTCTTCTCGTACTTTTGCCGGAAAAGTAAAAAAGTACCGCGTAAAAGAAAGATTCCATACATACCATGTATTAAAAGTCAAAAATGGGTAAAAAGGACTTTATACATAATTGAAACTAGTTTTTGAAAACATGGACATGGATGAGAACCATAACCCAAGTAAATACTTACGAATAAACAATCTCAGATAAGAATGAAATTGGAAAAGTTATCCCTTACCTTAGGTTCAATAGGCTTCATACGTATCCAACCCTCCTGTATAATGATTTAAATAATGTCATTGACTTATTAAATAATCATATTCATTGTTATTATATCATATATGGTTCACTTATGACTATATATTACCCATTCTTTTGTAAATTCATGTTAAAGTAGCAGTTTGGGTAAAATCGTTTCATTTGTCGTTCGTTTTTTAACTTGTAATTATTAATATGATTACTTAGATCATGATTAATTACATCTAGAATGTAAAACATTATTTATATATAATATATATTTAGAATATACATATATATAATAGATCGATAAATGGAAATAAATACACCGTTCCTGGAGATGGTAGGCTGTACGTACGCATGAACGCTATTTTTGTTTCCTTATTGAATTGAATGGAATTAAGTATATGAAATACATATATATATACATAAATATAGTAGCATTATTATGTAATATATTTCATTATTACTTATTATATATACTTTATAATCATTCTTGAATTGTTAACATGGAAAATGAATCTTATCACGTCGTGGAGACGGTAATCTGTACGTACGCACGAGTGAAGATATCGTTCCAATGGAATTGTATTGGAGTGTATGTATACTATTTAAGAATAAATATCACATTAAAATAATCATATATAGTCATTATTTACACCATTATACCCATCCAAGTAAGGTGGTGGTGGAAAATAGATTACACTACAGCGTAGAGACGGTATTCCGTACGTACACACTCGCGGTGATTTAATTTTCCGTAGGATGAATAGATAGTGAAATAGGGTTGTTTAATACTTATAATAACATATCAGTATATGAGTGATACTTATGTTATTACTTCATAATTAAAAAAATAAAGCAAAAGAATTATAAGAAGAAATAATGTTGAATGAATCGGTAACGGACATGACCTCTACTTTGAAGCGCCTCTTTGAGACCTCCTCTTAGGGTACTAAAATTGGTCTTTGAAGAAAACTAAGACCTCTAGGATGTTTCTAGAGAAGTGGGGAAGTGAAATGGGTAGGTTTTGGCCTATCTTGAAGGCTCAAATTAGTGTGATGAGGAGAGGGAGGAGGTTCCCTTTTATAAGGGAGGAGAGGGGCACCTTTGGAAATATAAGAAATATTAGTTTATATTAAATCCCAAACCCACATAAAAACTTCCAAAATGACTAATATCTGAAGATTAGATGAGATAGGGTTCTAATCTCATCAACCACTAAAATTTAGACATCTTAGGAATTTATTTTAAACATTATCAACTTGATTTATCCTTATTTAATCAATTTAATTTTATTTGTGGTAATAACATTCTAAATTTTAAATTATAAAAAATAATTAATTATTTTTTGTGAATTTTCCATAATTGGATACTTTATAACATTTTATACCATATAAATATAAAATTTATATTTTTAAATATTTTTGTTATTTTTAAACAATTTTATAATATGTTATTTTTATAAAATTACAATATTGTCAATTTTGACACTATTCATTTATTTGAATTTAAATAAAATATATACATACGATATGTTCAAAATAAAAGCTGTAATAGATTCCTAAATGGTCATATGTATCTAGAAAATTAGTGGAGCACATTAAATAGTACATATATTATTTATTTTATTATGTTTAAAAACATTTATTTGGTTTATCTCATAATAAAATAATTACTACAACATTTTTGTATAATTATTTAATATACATATTTGTTGCATAAAAATAACAAATAAAATCATATGATGAATTTAAATATATTATATTTAACAATAAAACTTTTAATAGAATTTATCATCTTAAAATGAAAATATTTAAATTGTTATATTTATTAAATTATGAAGGTGGCAACTTTGCCATCATTTAAAATAAAATAATATAAGTGTCATAATTGCCTTAATAAGGATCCAAATGGTCCAACATTTGGCCGGTGGATGATTAGGGTTTATATATACACTTATAATAAGTTTTGTGCCGATTTTTGGGCATTTTTATATGTATTAATATTTCAATAAAAACTATATTATTTATTTTTCACTAAATAAATAATTTCTGCATCATTAATGTATAAGATAATAAGGTAATTAAATAACTCTTAAAAATTACAAATAAACTTCCATGATAAAGAAAAACATTTTATCTTTCTAATGAGTATTTATAACCGAATTTATATTCTGTATAAACTTATAATAAAAATACTTTAATTATTAAAGTTGAGTGAGACATATTTCACTTTCCTTTAAATAAAATAATCTAAAGGTCTTAATCACATCCAAGTGGGTTCTAATGGATTTAATTTCTACCCAAATATGAATTATGACAAATTATAATAATCCAATTGTATTAAGACAAGTATTAAGATAATTTTATAATATTATATTTTCCCTTAATTACCCAATTTACCTTTTACTATGGTAAATACAATTTACCGTTGTTACTATTCATAAAGCACAAAAGTAAAAAGTAGTCTATTTATAAAATTTGGGCCCACTAATTCCAAATATGGAATCCATTACTCCAAATTCAATACACAGAAGTTGCAGAAATTAAATTAAAATTAATCCCGTTGTCGAAAGAAAATATTTTTTTGTTTAAAACATTGTAAAAGATTGAATTTATTTAACCTGCGAATTCAATGTATAATCAATGCTAATGACATACATTATATTAAATGTTAAAAAGTTATTCTATTTATACTTTAAAAACATTCAATATTATTACTTATCCAAATAATTTATTATGATGAAAAAAGTTGTTTTTAATTAAAATATAGCGTGTTTTTACTATTCATTAAAATATGAAAGTTATCAGAATAATATGAAAAATTTATCCAAGGTAAAATTTTATATCCTGATTCCAAAGAATAATTTTATTTTGTAAAATTGAACTTATAGACATGTTAAAAACAATATTTAAAGTGGGTGCACCATCAAAAACGACAAAACTGCATTTTTTGAAAAATACTTCTTTTACCTGAAAAATTTATTTTGTTCTAATACCATGTTCTGGAAAATGTGTAAGATGAATAATAATGTTATACAATTCATAATTTAGTTAATACTATTCATAACGGCTAGTTCGTAATAATATTATAATAATATATCGTTGTTTAGTAAAATTCCAGTATTGCGTACAACACACGCTATCGAGGAAGGTCGTGATTGCGTGTAATGTAAGCCAAGTCAGGGTTGCGTATACTGAAAATTAATATGGTGTTGCATATAGTGAAAGATAATCCTGGTGCAACGTACAATAGAAGACATCAATGAAATTAAAAATAATATTTTTCATAAAATTTTTGGGTGTTACATTCTACCCCCCTTAAAATCAATTTCACCCTCAAAATTCGTCTGAGTTATAAATGGATTACTACTTGAAAGTTTTAATAGAAACCCACATCGTAAAAAGGAATAAAACATTTTTATTTTAAAAAGTGAAGTATGAAACATATTGGTTACCCAAATTAACTCATCATTGAGTTTCCACGTAGGAGAACATAGGTGAAAATATGGATATGGAAAAAAATATAACCATCAAGTTCTGATAGAGAGTGGTAGAAGACATGGCTATGAAAAAACAAACAATCACAAAGCCCTAGATTTGTGATTATCTAAGGTACCATATGATTCATCGGATATAAGGGCACTAGGACAACATTTTTGGTTTTCAGGATCATTTCCCTAAAGTTGATGAATTAAAAGAAATACATACATGATTTTGGTACAATATCACTGTTGTTCATGAATTGAACAATTTCCACTTCATCCCTTAAAGAAATTAAGTTGAATTTGTTATTTGTGATGTGTTAGAAGATCATGTGATAGAATGATGGGTCATTCCATATGTTTCAAACAAAAGGTTAGCAACAGTTATAGGTCCATCTTATGGTTAGATTAATCGTATATGGTTCCAAAAATGAACATATACTTCATATATCATACCTCTTAATAAATTATAACTAAATTCTACTAACCAGGGACTTCATATAGGCCAGTGGTAGGCGATAAAGGCCAGTCACACATCGGTTGTGGGTTCAATTTCCACAGCCTTGTCGACGTGACGAGTTGTTGCCCATCTTGCAAGGTGTCCCTTTTTCTAAAACTACATTATAATACCATTCCTGCAATAATATCAAAAAAAATCCTAGCCTTAAACAATACTATCTGATGTCTGACATAACCCTTTCCAATCTTTAGGATTATCCAAAATACTGTTGTCCAAACTCATATTATAGTGAAAATGATTACCAAAGTGTTTATATAACAAGCATGTTAATACCATCGTTGATCCCCATATATCATAAGATATGTCTTGTTGGTCACATTCCATACATTCGAAGGCCTTTATCATGTATTCTCTTGAAAAAAATGAATACCCATTGAACCTTAGTGAAAACATGAATGTTGTTAAAAGTTATCACTTTCCACATACCAAAATCCTCAAAATTCTATATACTCAAACCATGAAATCACTTAGTCCTTACGTCAATCATGAGCTCATGAATACTGTCAAACATATCATTTTCTCTTTATCCCTTAATTATGCACATATCATCTGCTTTCCAAAATATTTGAATCACTTTTCATGGTTACCGGTACAATAAAATTATTGAAAACCTCAATAGACTAATACAAAAATATTCTAATACACCATAAAAGTACCTCAAAAACATTATTATTGAATACCAATACATAATCACTTCAATCCATCCTCTTCAATGATTATCCTGGAATATGTCCTTCCGTGATTTAGAAGTAACTTTTATGGTCAGGGAATTGAGTTGGGTAATGCCCATGTTTTCCACAAATAAGACATTGAACTCCATAATAGTCTGTCAGTCTATGACCCTTTTCTCCACACAGATAACGTCTATCCCTCTATTTGAGGTATTCCTCAAGGATTATCTTCCTTTCTTTAGAAATCTCAATCTTCCTTTCTTTATGCTCCTCAACATGCGAACATGCATAAAAGTCTATCTTCCTCTTATTTGATGAATTATGCATACCACTAAACTTTACCTTGTTAATCATAAATCGTGATGACTGATTTGGCATAATCACAATATCTTTTTCTCTTGGAATTATGCAATTTTGTTGCTCATAGTCACCAATTTGTCCATTGGATTCAATGTTAACTGAATTCCGTCTGGTTCCCTCCATTGACTAAAACACAAAAATAATTCTATGAGAGGCAAAAATCATACAAGGAAAATAACATAATCAAGGGGGAGTACCTTCAACATCTAACATATAAGGTTTAATTCTAATATCGTTATTGTAATTCTAGGACTATAACCTATACCTATACTTAACCTTAGAGACATCAGTAGACATACTTTAGAAATATATCTAGGGATCTCACTATAGTTTTCGCATCATAGTTTCTAAAGGTTGAATAAACCTTTCCTCTAATACCAACTGTAGAGGCCCAAAGCCTGAAATACATGGACATTACAATACTTTTGTAGAATACTTAATACATAACAAAAACAAACACAAAAAGATTGTAATAGTTTAGTGTCTTTGGAAACTTGGAATATAAACTTCTAATCGTGTTGAAAGATCTTCAACAACTACCATAACGATCTTCCCCTTTTTGATTCCTTACCTAAAACCATTCTTTATTTCCAGTGCAATATAAAACATAAAAAGGGTGATATCAAATGCACAGTAAGGGGAAAAATAGAGAACATAAAACAATCCATAAACATTTGAAAGAAAAAACATGGACATGAAATTTAAACATCAAAATCTTGAGCAAAGACATAAATCATGGAAGTACATAAGGCATATATCATAATGGAAAATCAACAGTGATAAAATATAATGGGAATAAAACATGTAATTGTGGAAACCATTCAGCACATGTTATGATTTCCATTGTATCCAAGGCATTGCTGCAAAGACCATCTTAGTGGACAAAGTCCCTTTCTGAATCGAGTTCACTCCTCGTTTCAGTCCTGTAACACAGATCTGGATTAACTTACAATTCCATCCATGTCTACATCATGAGATATAAATCTTTACCCAATGCATTGGAACACTATTGGAAATTAGATCTTTCCCAACACTTCTATACCAACGGTTTGCAAAAACCGTTGGTATAGGTCCCCTTTCCCAACGGTTTGGCCAAACCGTTGGGAAAGGCCCCCAAATTGGCCACTTTTCTAAACAGTTTGGCCAAACCGTTGGGAAAGGTAGACCTATCCCAACGGTTTGGCCAAACTGTTGGGAATGGCCCTCAAATTGGACACTTTTCCCAACGTTTTGGACAAACCGTTGGGAAAAGTGGACCTATCCCAACGTTTTGGACAAACCGTTGGGAAAGGTCCCCAAATATGCCACTTTTCCCAACGGTTTGGCCAAACCGTTGGGATAGGTCTACCTTTCCCAACGGTTTGTCCAAACCATTGGGAAAAGTGGGCCAAATTTCAACATCCTTCACAGAATGAAAATCACAACCAAAGACCTATACCAATGGTTGTTAAAACCGTTGGTATAGGTCTATACCAACGGTTTTAACAACCGTTGGTATAGGTACTTTCATTTTTTATCGGACCTTCGTACCAAGAACATTATATAAATAAAAATTTAAAATATTTATGAGAATAAATATATATATTTATGTAATTATGATCATAAAATTCATGTTAGGTTAGTGGTTGAGTCGTTCAATTATAAACTAGGGGTCCTGTGATCAAATCCCAGCGGATGTTTTATTTTTGGAATTTATATACCAATGGTTACATTATCGTTGGTATAGATTTCATATTACCTATACCAACGGTTTCCAAAACAGTTTGTATAGGTCTATACCAATGGTTTTTGGAAAACCGTTGGTATACCCCTATCCCAATGGCTTACTTGGCTACGGTTCTCCAAACCATTGGTATACGCTATACCAACGGTTTGGAGGCCTATACCAATGGTTCCAAACCATTGGTAAAAGTTAGTTTTCCTATAGTGGAAGGAGATATAGGTCCCAGCCATCTTATAATGAAATCATTCTTACTTGTTCCACAATATAAACATACATCATTCATAATAACCCAACGAATAAAATGGGTTTCATAAACATAATCCCATCATCACATAATCCATATAAAAGAAAGGAATATCATTTCATAATAATAAAAGTTAGACCATGTAAATCATAGATACATTATTCTTGAAACATACACATAAGAAATAATTTCATCTTAGATGGAAAATGGTTTTCATCAAACAGTTGAAATGAATTTTTGAGGAAAATATATTTTCTTCTTCAAAATCAATTTTTTTCACAAAACGTCATGAAATTTTAAAAGAAATATTTTTTTTTTAAAATATTAATGAAATATTATAGAGGAATCATCATGAAAATAAGGCTTTATAAAACCGTAAAAATCCATTCGTGTCGTATATGTTAAAAAACATTCTTCTCGTACTTTTGCAGGAAAAGTCAAGAAGTACCTCGTAAATGAAAGATTCCATATATACCATGTAGTAAAAGTAAAAAATGGGTAAAAAGGACATTATAAATACATGAGACCATTTTTATGAAACATGGACATGGATGAGAACCATAACCCCAGTAAATACTTACGAATAAACAATATTGGATAAGAACGAGATTGGAAAAGTTTTCCCTTTCCGTAGGTCCGATATGCTTCGTACGTATCCAAACGTCTTGGATAATGATTTAAATAATGTCATTGACTTATTATATAATCATATTCATTTTTATTATGTCATATATGGTTCACTAATGACTTTATATTACCTGTTCTTTTGTAAATTCAGGTAAAATTAGCGTTTTGTGTAAAATCGTTTCATTTGTCGTTCATGTTTTTACTTGTAATTATTAATATGATTACATAGATCATGATTACTTACATCCAGAAAGTAAAACATGATTTATATATAATATATATTCATAATATACATATATATAATATATCGATAAATGGAAATAAATACACTGTTCATGGAGACGGTAGTCCGTACGTACGCATGAACGCTGTTTTCGTTTCCTTATTGAATTGAATGGAATGAAGTATATGAAATACATATATATATATACATAAATCCAGTAGAATTATTATTTAATATATTTCATTATTACTTATTATATATACTTTATAATCATTCTTGAATTGTTAACATGGAAAATGAATTTCATCGTGTCGTGGAGACGGTAATCCGTACGTACGCACGAGCGATGATATCGTTCCCATAGAATTGTATTGGAGTGTATTTATACTATTTAAGAATCAATATAAATTTAAAATATTCATATATAGTAATTATTTAAACCATTATACCCATCCAAGTATGGTGGTGGTGGAAAATAGATTACACCACGGCGTGAAGATGGTATTCCGTACGTACGCACACACCGTGATTTCGTATTCCGTAGGATGGATAGATGGTGAAATAGGGGTTTTTCATACTTATAATAACTTATATTATATTATTGATACAGATGTTATTAATTCATAATGAAACAACTAAATAATAAGAAGTAGAAGAAGAAATAAAGTGGAAAGAATCGGTAACGGACGTTACCTCTTCTTTGAAGCGCCTCTTTGAGACCTCCTCTTAGGGAACTAAAATTGGTCTTTGAAGAAAACCAAGACCTCTAGGATGTTTCTAGGGATGTGGGGAAGTGAAATGGGCAGGGGTTGGCTGAGCTTTAAGGCTCAAAGTGGTGTGAGGAGGAGAGGTAGGAGGTGCCCTTTTATAAGGGAGGAGAGGGGCACATTTGGAAATATAAGAAATATTTATTTATATTAAATCCCAAACCCACATAAAAAATTTGAGAATGACTCATATCTGAATCTTAGATGAGATAGTTTTGTAATCTAATCAACCAATAAAATTTAGACATGTTAGGAATTTATTTTAAACATTATCAACTTGATTTATCCTTATTTAATCAATTTAATTTTATTTGTGGTAATAACATTCTAAATTTAGAATTATAACAAATAATTACTTATTTGTTGTCAATTGTCCATAATTGGATATTATATAACATGTTAGACCATATAAATTTACATTTCTAATTTTTAAATATTTTTTTGATTTTTAATAAATTTTATAATATGTTATTTTTATAAAATTACAATAGTGTCAATTTAGACACTATTCATTTATTTGAATTTAAATAAAATATTTACAGAATATATGTTCGAACTAAAATATTTAATAGATTCATAAAAGGTCATATGTATCTAGAAAATTAGTGGATCACATTAAATAGTTCATATTGTAATTATTTTATTATTTTTAAAACCATTTATTTCGTTTAACTCTTAATAAAATAATTACTACAACATTTTTGTATAATTATTTAATATACTTAGTTGTTTCATAAAAATTAAACATAAAATCCTATAATTAATATAAATTTATTACCTTTCACAATGATACTTTTACCCAAATTTATCATCTTAAAATCACAATATTTAAATTGTTATATTTATTAAATTAGGAAGGTGTCAAATTTGGCATCATTTAAAATAAAATAAAATAAGTGTCATAATCGCCTTAATAAGGATCCAAATGGTCAAAAATTTTGCCAGTTGATGATTAGGGTTTATATATACACTAATAATAAGTTTTGTACAGATTTTGGGCCTTTTGATATGTATTAATATTTCAATAAAAACTATATTATTGATTTTTCACTAAATAAATTATTTCTGCATCATTAATGTATAAGATAATAAGGTAATTAAATAACTCTTAAAAATTAAAAATAAATTTCCATTATAAATAAATACATTTTATCTTTCTAATGAGTATTTATAACCGAATTTATATTCTATATAAACTTATATTAAAAATAATTTAATTATTAAAGTTCAGTGAGACATATTTCACTTTCCATTAAATAAAATAAACTAAAGGTCTTAATCACCTCCAGGTGGGTTCTAATGGATTCCATTTCGACCCAGATATGAATTATGACAAATTATAATCATCCAATTATATTAAGAAAAGTATTAGGATAATTTTATAATATTATATTTACCCTTAATTACCCAATTTACCTTTTACTATGGTAAATAAAATTTACCGTTGTTACTATTCATAAAGCCCAAAAATAAAAAGTAGTATATTAATATAATTTGGACCCACTGATTCCAAATATGGACTCCATTTTCCCAAATTCAATACACATAATTTTCATAAATTAAATTAAAATTAATCCCATTGCCGAAATAACATGGGTTTTTGTTTAAAACATTGCAAAAGATTGAATTTATTTAACCTACAAATTCAACGTAAAATCAATGCTAATGACATACATTATATTAAATAGTAAAAATATATTCTATTTATACATTAAAACCATTCAATATTATAATTTATCCACATAAGTTATTATGAAGAAAAAGTTGTTTTTAATTAAAATATAGCGTGTTTTTACTATTCATTAAAATATGAAAGTTATCAGAATAATATGAAAAATTTATCCAAGGTAAAATTTTATATCTTTATTCCAAATAATAATTTTATATTGTAAAATTGAACTTATAAACATGTCAAAAACTAGATTTAATGTGAGTGTGCCATCAAAAGGCAGCAAAACTGCATTTTTTAAAAAATACTTATTTTACCCAAAAAATTTATTTTGTTCTTATACCATGTTCTAGAAAATGTGTAAGATGAATAATAATGTTATAAAATGAAAATTTTATTTAATACTATTCATAAAGGCTAGTTCATAATAATATTATAATAATATATCGTTGTTTAGTAAAACCCGGTATTGCATACAACACATGCTATCGAGGAAGGTCACGATTATGTGTAATGTAAGCCAAGTTAGGGTTGCGTATACGGAATGTAAATAAGGTGTTGTGTATCATGCAAGATAATCTTGGAGTAGTGTGCAATAGAAGACATCAATTAAATTAAAAACAATATTTTTCATAAAATCTCAGAGTGTTACAATTAATTCCTCCATTCCTATGATAAATGGGATGATATGTTTTATTGAAATATAATCCACTATCATATAAAATTGATTTTATGATTTAATGACGAGAAAAATAGATCACAAATAAGGTTACTCCATGAAAAAACTATGTATTTATAATAAAATACCTTCATGATATAATAAAATAAAATTTGGTATAAAAATAAGTACGTCGCTCTAATTGTGAGTTTAGATAGGTAATATGTCAAGGAATCCTTACTAACGAAAAATAAGTATGAGATTGATGCAATTTTTATTCAAGAGAGGAAAAGTATAATTCCTTAGTGGTTATATAAAATTTATCACTTAGAAAGATTATAATATTGATAAAAGAGACCACATATGATAGAGGATGTATGTTATATGATTTATATAAAATGCATCAATTGATAAAATACATGAAAATGAAATTATTCTCAAAATGGAAACCGAGGCCATGGGAAGGAAGATGATTAATTATTGAGACAAAATACAAAATGAATCTTATACTAGTACTATTTTAGGATTAACCACAATCATGTTCTAGAAGATAGTGGGGATCAAGGGGTTGGTTCACCAAGGCCAACCACATTCTTCCACTAATTGAAGCATAAAAATAAAATTATTCTACATTATTTAAATTTATTAATTATTTATTTTAATGATGAAGAACTGAAGTGACTTGTTATATATGAGATTTTTATGTACTAAAAGAACATAAATAAAACAAGTCGAGATAAAAATATTTATGTTCATGACTGGTGTATATTCTAAAATATATATAAACATGAATTATGAACTTGATCTAAATCAAAAATATGGTTAGGATTTGTTATTGGATTTCAATGATGAATCTAGGGATATAAATTATGATGAATAAGGTCAAATGACGTTGATACCAATCTATAAATAAATTTATAAAAAATATTCATTGGAAATATCCAATGGCATCTAGATAAATATGATGATCAGTGAATGACATTATTCCATATCTCAGGTAGAATATAACCACTAAATAAAAAAGAAATTTAATCAATAAAATAAACATCAGAATTTCTCAAATTGGTTTTTATTATATTATTTACTAAAACTATAATATCAGATAATTTTTATCCAGGTTACTAAATTTTTTTGGGAATAATTATTCATAACCAAAAAATGGTTTCCCTGTGAAAATCATTATCTCAGTACATGTGTCAATAACTAAAGGTATTTAAGAGGAGTTACTAATGAGAACAAGAAGTAAGTTTATCCTCCTTAAGAAAATGTGAATCTTTTTAGTGAAAAAAATGAAAATTCTTATAAAGTGACATTATAATTTTATAATGAACAATTGTAAAAGATAGTTAAAAATATATTATGAATCACACACTAGGAATATTATTGTTCATTTATAGATTGTTTTGTATCGGTATTATTGAGATCACTTTATGTGTGGAAGATAAAAAATATATAAAGATACACATGTTTATATATATAACTTAGTGTAATGTACTAGTTTATTGTTTTTTACATTATCTCTTATTTACTACAACAATTTATAACTTCATTGGCATATATATTTTTCACTGACTAATTGCCAAAGTGGTAAAATCACTCACTAAAAATCATTGAGTAAAATGAAACTAGAAAGAGTAAATTTTTCCGAGTAGTTAAAATAAAAATCTATATAGTTTTTATCCAACATATAGTATTAGTGATGAAATGTAATACCTTAATATTCACTAGTGGATAATAATAAAAAAATATTTAATAAATAAGTGGTTGAGAATCATCCCAGAGGTTTTATGATGGTAAATTTAATTAAGAGTTAAATTGATGAGTGTATTTTTTATAAGATCCCATTGTTTTTTAAAATAAATTTCCAATTATTATCAATGTGAATTGTTTTGGTTGTAAACGTAAGGTATCAAGTTGGACACATAGAGGTTTTGGTTTTTGGAGGAAGTTGAAATTGACCAATATCAAATGGGTTGATAATGATTTTTAAGATAAACTTGCTGAGAAAACTCTATAACACTAGTTTTTAGATGATGAAAAGTATCATCTTAACTATGAATGTCCTTATTAAGATTATTATAAATATATAGTATGAATTTAAAAGGTTAAGGGGTAGTTAATTTGAAGGAATATATATAGAAAACCAAAGAGGTTTGAGAATAGAAATATGAATTTAAAAATGTTGAACCCTTTTCATTTTATTGAATAAGTGAGTGTGAGTATAATTCACCATAAATTAATTTAATATTTTTTAGAATATTCTAGAGCTAGAATGTGGTAAATTATTGTTTTTTTGTCAAAAAATCCATAGGTTGATAATGTTTCAACCCCAAGTCTATGCGTAACACCCACCCGATTTCAATTAACTAACATTTACGTTATGTATTTCAAGTATGTAAAGTGTTTTATTGAAGATTTGTATGTATTAGAGTAATTTAAAATCTTGGTGTATTTTCGTATGGTTCACAGTTTAGAACAGTTAGTATAATATGTGAAACTTCTATAGGAAATTGTGAAATGTGAGACATTAGCTACTAGGTTGGTGCACGGTTAGGCGTACGGGTTTTCCAAACCATTAAGCCACCAATGAGTAACCATTAAAATTGGAATAGATGAAAAAACATTATTGGCCCATGTTTTTTCTAACTATGTGAGCCAACCACGTGAAGGGTGTTGGGAGGTAGTGGTCGACGCACTATTAACACACATTTTGCCTAACCAGACATCCTAACCATGCATGGTGATAAGTTAGATCCATAACAAGTTTATATCACCTGTATTTACTCCTAAACCAATAGTTTTAAACATATTTCACCCCTAACTCAATTTTATCTCCTTATAAAGGCTATAGAGACTCTCCCTTCTATCCAATAGTGATTTGTTGGGAAATTTTGGTGCATTGATAGCTAAATTTTGTTGTATGTCAATATTCTTGGTGGTTCTATTTGGATATACTCTTATACCCTCTCTTAGATTAAATAAACTAGTCCATTAGGGATAGATATATGATTTTTTATTCCTTTCATGATTATATTTGGATGTTTTAAGGTTGTGGACCATGATCTAAGGTGGGGTTTTTGAGATTCAACCCGATTTTATTGAAGAATTCAGGTTGTTCCTTATTTTATCTATATTTTTGGAATTGTGAAAAATTGGGTGCTATGGTGTAAAGTGAAAGTGAAAACAAGATTTTAATGTTAAGATATTAAAATAGTTTTTTGGTTTTGATTAATTTCAAATAATTATAAAAAGAGGATAGTTTTATTGATTTTTTGGGAAATGGTTGTGTTAACATGGTTTTGGTATTAATGGTTGGGAATGAATTGAATGGGATGGTTAACGATCATTAAGTACCACCATCAAAGGGACGTGTTATGTAAGTGAATTTCCACCATCAACAGTAACAGCAAGCGTGAGTTTGAGTGTTTATATGTGTGAAATGAAATGGGTAATGAAAAATTAATTCATGTATTAGTTGGGAATACTTTTTTGGATGGTTTTATTGGGAATGTATTTTGTTTGGAAAATGGGTTTTCTATAAAAAAATATGTTAGATAGAAATGGTTTTTATTTGATATAATCTATTTAGAATTTTTTTATATAAATTATTTTACATAAATGTGCTAATAATTTCAATCCTAGTGGTGTGATTAGGGAAATAATTTGGGTAAAACTTACTGAGTTTCATTACTCCCCCCTTCTTGGAAGCATTGGTGCATTTTAAGATATCATTTATCAGGACATGGGTAAGGGGAAAATATCACATTTATTTAGTGGTTCATTGTGATACTTGGTCATATATTGTGGAGTTGGGGCTTGGAGATTATTGGGAGTTTCAGAGTTGTTTTCTTTAGAGTCTTTGAGTTTTGTTGGTTTTGTCTTCTACATCATAGTAGATGTTGATCATGGGTTCTACTTTGTTCTCTAATATTGATTGGATTGATTTATTATACTTGGAGAAGTATACATTGTCATCATGCATAATTTAGTGGTTATTTTTTTATGGTGTTATGGTATAGGTTATTTTAGTTCAAAGGGAAAATTGAACAACAATTTTAATGAAGCCCTTGACATTTATTACCAACCTTTGGATACATGGGGATGTTTCTCAAGTCCAAGTAATACCCTTACACCTTTTCTGGATGATGACGAGTGTAGGGATTTTACACTTTGTTTTTCTATTTTATTAAAATATATATCGGATTTTATGAGGATTAATGTCAATGAAATATTTTATATTATGTTCGTTTAAAGTAAGTCAAGAAGTAGTATAGTCCCAAAAAATAACACCCTAATTTTTAGTACATTGTTCGCTATTGAAGTTAATCTTGTTCGATGATAACATTGTCACTTCAAGAAGGATTTATTAGGAGTATATACGTTGTAATTCATTCTATATGATGAATGTGTGTTTATTTAGATGGGGAATTATTTAAAGTCACAATTTGGATTTCTAAAGAAGTTGGCCTTGGAAATTAGAAGTCCATTGTTTTAAAGTGGAAAGTAATTTTATATTTGAATTATGGGCCCCATATTTACATATGTTAAATTAATCTCATAAGGGTGATACTCAAAATTAATATCTTATATACATTTTGAAATTTAAAAATTACTAAGCTTACCTAATGATAAGTATAAATACATCTGATCATACAGAAGTGTAATTTTTTAGAGAAGATAATACATATATGGATACCATGAGCTGAGGATATAGAAGTAAATTGGTAATGGTATAGATAATATTTATGTATAACTAATGGTATCTTGAGGAAAATAAAAAAATACACCAAAGTGGAAAATGATGTGGTATATTTTTTGGTAACCAATATTGATATTAATGGGAAATTATAAAAGTGTTGTTCCATCCCTAAAGTATATATGGGTTAATCTGATAATAAATTGGTAAAGTTTTGAACAATCAATTGATTATGAATGGGTTTATTTGGCTCTTAGAAAATGAAATGGTCCAAAACTATGATATATTGGTCACATGGTTTCAAATATGTAGTATATAACATAAAATACAATTGATAATGACTACACCAAAATAATAATTTCCACACCATGAACATATGATATATATATATATAAGAATAATAATAATAAAATACTATTTTCAGTTTATCCAGTAAATCATAGAATAGATAAAGATGATCAAGAGACATGTATTCCATTTCACTAGGCATTATAAATATTATATTGACTATGAAAAAAGATGGTGAGTAAGTACATTCCAATGAATAATTCATAGTGGCATTGAAATGTGGTGATTATGTAGAGAACACTTTAAGATATAAAATGTTGGGATTAGAAAATCCTTATACAAAATAGGGAACAACATAATAGGAATTTTGGAAGTCATGTCAGATCATTGACAAAATTGGATTACTATATACTTTATCTATCAGAAAATATGATTTATAATTCTCATGTCATTAATGACTTTCATTATATAACATGACAAGAGAAATAGGTAGAGCGCACTAAGGATTTTTTATGAGGAGAAATTTCGAATATATTTTTTAAAGGATGAAGGGAATGTTCTAAAATAAATATTATCATTATGCAACAAGATTGAGACATTATAAGAGCTAAAGAATAATTCCATGATATTTTTAATGTTAAATAGATTTATTTTTTTTGTATTTTGGGGATCTATAAATGTTTTTATTACTAAAACATGAATTTTTTATGTTTTGGAAGGATAATTACAACCCATATAGATTTTCATCATTCTATGAATTTTTTATTTGACAATTTATGGTATATTTGATAAAAATTATAAATAAGGAGGCCATATAATATTTTATGAGGATGAATCAAATTTTTATTTCATTCTTCAAAAAAAATTATGTGTAATTACAGGGATGACCATATAGTGATTAAAGAGTTAATAATAATTTGAAAACTTTAGATCATAAGGTTAGATTCATGTAATTTTATATAAATCACTTGAACATGTTCTTAAGGGGGCCGTATTGATACTTGCATAATATTTGAGGAAAGAGATCCATAGACGATTCTATTGAAAAAATAGATCAAATAATGTGATAAGGATCGAGATAAGTGGAAGTGATCCATTTTTATACAAGTATATAGAATAATACATACTACAATCACATAATTTCAGTTTTGAATTATCATTATCTAAATAATTATTACTACAACTATGATATTATAGAACAAAAATACTCAAACCTCGTACATAGTTTTTCATATCATCATACCATAGATGATTTGAAGATAAAAAACATTGACATCAAAGAATCATCATATCTTGAGTTATGAGGCATATAGGGCCACATTAACAACTTGGATAAAACCTAAAATCTAATAACCAATGGCAACATTCATTGAATATGGGCATAAGAGGAGGAATATGGAGTATGCCTTGTATAAAAAGTGGCTCTTTATAGAACCATGTAAAGGTATTTCACCATATAAAATAGTGAAAATGATCTAAAAAGGTCCATAAAATAAATGTGAGAATAGTGTTTTATATTATATTAATATATCCTCATTTGTATGATCCTTGGATATTCAATTAGTTTTAAAACATATAAATGTTTTTTCTTCTATTCATTTGTTAATTTATACATTTGTTTTGACCAACATATTGTAATTTGATAATTATTATAATCCTACTAACATGGAAAAAAGATTAGAATGGACTATGGGATCAAGTGAACACAAATATTTTCATCTATTCCCCACCCTGATTCACCTAGATCTCTCTATGTTCTTTAGGTTAACAGGGACACAATAATTTTCATGATAGTATGAAAATCCCTCATAACCCTTACATCTTTATAGGGATTCCAAAACCTTAATTTTAACCAATTAACCTATTGAGTGTTACAAAAACTATGGTTTATGTTTAAGTATTTTTAAGGGACCATAAAAACTAACATAAGCCTATTTTCCTACATAGAGTGGAAAACAAGCATTTGAAAACTAAGTCTTAATGGGGAACTTTAAAGATAATAATAACCTAATTAAAAACATATAATTAAATTAAACACTTATATAACTATAATTTATTCTTATGAGACCATAAACTATAGTGTAACCAAATTCCCATTCCTAATTAACATAAAATAATAAAAAAATATATAATCCTGTTTGGTGACCTTAAACCTTGTGATAATTTTGTTTACTTCTTATAAGGAAAAAAACACTACCATGGCCTTTAATTCATCAAAGAATACCCTGAAACCTAGTTTCACAATGTTTTCCTTAGTAGATATCACAAAAAATAACGAAACCATTAATTATTACTTGGGGATTTTAAAATTCAAAATAACCTAATTGAATTTCTTATAAAAAAAGAAAAATATTTTATAACCATTATGTCTTCCAAAGGGGTAAGCGTAATGAAATTTTTATTTCAAGATGATAAAAAAATTTCACCAAATCATTAAATATGTTTCTAAGAGATTAATATAAGAACCCATGAATTTTCTTGTTTATTGAATTTGGAGACAAGTTAAAATATGAGATATTTAGTGTATTGGTGAATTTAAAAAGTTTGAGCCGGATCAATAGTGGATGTTCTACAATATCAATTAAATTATTAATTATAAATTTAATGTTTGGATATTTTCTATATTATTAAATTATTTTTACCACTCCTTTTATTTTATAATTTATATTATATTAATTTCATGGGAGTTCATTGATCACCCCATTCATGTTTTACCTCCCTCGAATGAACAGAATATAGAGAGGGTAGCTGTATTATTCCCCCCTTGCAGTCCATTCATCCTCCATTGATTTAGGTGTGTCAGGTTATATTTCTCACAATTAATCTATGTAAGTTATACCCCTACCTATACCTTTTATATTCTAATTCATTTTATATTAATTTTGATGTTATTAGTTAAGTATTTGGGAGTTATTCTATAAAAACATAGTGGAAGAATTCTATAATAATGTGTAATTCATCTGAGATTCATAAAAGATTATTTGGAAGCCCATAAAATTATCAATGAATTACATTTAATATGAGAAGTTATATTAAATATATTTTTATATGGATTGTTTTGAAATTTAGATAAAATTACCCTCGATTAAATTTATTAATTTTGTAATTATTTATTGTTGAGGCATGAGTTTATATGAGGAGTAAACTACATTGTGTTTGTCATTTTTTGTGAACCATTAAATCACATGTATAGTTTTACACATATTACTCCTAATTTGGAAATGAATTTTAAATAATTAATTGGTTTATGTTAGGGTATTTATAGATAATAAATGTTCAAGTGGGATCAATTGGGGTTAGTAATATTTTGGGATTGATTAGTGAAAGATTAATCTTATAAGTGTCCATGATATAATTTAATCCCCTTGTAATTTAAAATATTTTCTAATTTGTGGGATTATTATAATATTTTTTGGCACAATTTCATCACATGGTATATCATCATGCTCTAAATTCGGATGATCTATCATCACACTAATTATCAAAAAAGATCATATGGACTTGTTAAAGGGTTCATTGGAAATTTCTTACATGAATTACTATTGGTGGGACATTTTATGTCATTTTTAATGGTATAAAAATGTTTTATAAAGTAAATTATATTTATTTTTTAAAGTTTAATTGTAAAATATATTTGAGTTAAAGTTAAATTCCAATGGAAAACTTTTAGAACCTCATAAACTTGATTCTAAGTGGTGTGATAGCATGAATAGTGATTTTTAATAGAAATGTATTTGTATTGGTTTTTAAATTGAATAAATGACATAAAGATAAGATTTTTTCACAAAATATCAAATAATTATATTAATTTTTAAAGACTGTTCTTTTGTGGTTTTAGATATGGTTGTATTATGAGTAATCAAGATTTTGATTTTCTATTTAGATTATTTTTCAAGATAATTCTAACTAAAACATTAATAGAAATCCATTACGTATTATTTTAAAATATATCCAAGCCTATTTGACCTCATGAGGGAAATTCTCTATTTTTCAAAAAAAAATATGTTAACCCTATTTATTTATACTATCCTACATATTATCCTTTATTTTAGGAGTTTTATTGATATAATAAGAACTATTGGAACATAAAAGTTCCATGGGTGATGGGATTCCAAGAATGGATTTAAATATATACTTGGTAACTTTTTAGTGAATGTCTATAAGATTTGATATACCCTCTGATATGAGATCATGTCTTGGACTCTTGAATTACCCTAACCACTTGAGTATCTCATGGGATTCAATGGTATTTTTGAGATCATATACAATTTTACTTTTTGTATTAATGAATCTTCTAGAGGGTTCTAAGCTAACTATTTATTTTTATTGTACTATAATTTGGTTAGTGATTATGTCTGGGTCCAAATTCATGAGTAGTGGTCTTAGTGGAATGATGATCATTTCCTGGGAAATATATATTAATTAGGATATATATATAATATTTATTTATTATACTATTGATAAGAAGAGTGTATATTACCTCAAAAGTTTTATATTATTCCACATGATAAAGAGAGATATGAAAGGTTTCTTATAAGATTGTGAGACTGATGTTATAGACCTCCTTATCAACATATGGTGCATATTGGTTGTGATATTTATGGTGAATTAGTGTTTAACTTTTATATTGATGAGTAATATTAATTTTACTTACGTGTATGCATAAAATGTTTTTTATACAATATTGGGATTTATAATCGATCAATATGATTAATTCACTTTGGTCATTTGAACAAGTATCAAGGATAATGAGACACTATGATAGATGGTGTCTTACCCTAGGTAAGTGATTGTTGTGTGCATGAGATACAGTTGACAGGAATCAACCCCAGAATCCCCATTACATTAGACCATGGGTTTTTGGTATAAATTATTTTAATTTTATGATGACTACATTATATGATATGAGTGACCTATGTGTAGTTATGGAGTTATACAATCATACAGTGGAATCTCACCCATTTGAAAATATACAACATATCAAATTGAGAAAGTGGTTCTGTATTAGTTTTCTATAATATTTATATAGTGAGGAACATTGATATGATATGGGGTATGTTTTGACTCTTGGGTTATTCAGTATTATTGAGACCCACATTTTTCTTACATGACTATTACATCATTTTAAGACATATAACATAATATTAATACATTCCAGTATCGAATGGTTTATAATCATTGAATAGTTATGTTTATATATCATGTATACATAATAAAACATAAAAATTATTTAAATACTTCTCAATAATCATCTTAAAAAAATTATTGTTCTCTTTATTACAGATATTCAACAGAAGATATACACCCATGAAAATAGGTGAGATAAAATCAAACTAAGGGGAGGAATAAAAGTGAAGGAATATGAGACATGAAATAATAGTACCTAGGTGATCATAATCATCATCATCGTATCATAAGAATAAGGAGTAATTTAAAAAATTAATGAATTGTGGGATATTCATAATAATGAAAAATCATAACATATTTTTCAAATGCCAAAAATATGTTTTGAATAAATATAGAATCTTTTTAACAAATAACCTATGTGCACATATAATTACATCGTAATTGTAAACAAGTACATCATCATGTCCATGAATAACATAAATAATATCATGAGATACATCCCAATTCTAAATGAATTATATGGATATATAATTCTTGTCCCACATATCACCTTTCAAAATCTACATACAGATCCATACTACATGGAAAATGAATATAAAACAATTGGAGTCATAAAATAAACCCAAGGAAATGAACGAGTTCCATAAAGATGTCTTTAAGAATATCAGAATTGATAAACATTAATATTGCCAATATAATATTGGAAAACTTATTTTTGAACCTTAATTATTAGAATCAATAGATCATCGATATTGGTGAGAAGGGGAAACAACTCTAGATGAATCACCAAGAAGTTTGGGAATTTATCCTTTTCTAATAACAATTATAGAAAACATATAAATAACCTAAATTAGGTCAAAACATTCAGATCCGTGAGAAATATATTTATAGTTACTTACAATGTTAATATAAATTTTTTTGAATAAATATAACCAATGGATAAAGAATTAAAGGGAAGGCCCAAACAAATGAACTAAGTCAACTATCTCCATACAATAGATACTGATTTATTTATTCAAATTTGTAATCCATATATAATTAAATTTTGTTTCTTTAATAAATCTATAAGTAAACTATGTTAATTATGAGACTATTTATCACTAATAAATGATGTCTTTTTTTAATCCTCTATGTTGATGTTTAGATGTTTTGATATTATATTTCCCGTATAATTATCCCTTCTTGTTTGGATTTTTTAGTTTTGATTATTTTATATTATAAATAAGTGAAATTAAATCCAAAATATTATAATTACATACATTTATCTTATTAATAATTTAACATAACCATACATAATGGTGGTGATAAGTTGAAAATTGAAAACATCCATGTAGGAGGTTAACTGATAGTTAATGAGATATCTTAAAAAGAGGATGCAAGCGACTTATAAAATATATAAAATACTTAAAGTAGTTTAAAACATTAAAATAATTCTAAAATTAATTTCCTAAATGTTTAGGAGGTCTGGGATATAATATGACAGATTACTTGAGGAATAGGAGATGAAAATGAAAGGAAAATATCAAAGAATATTACTTTCTTTGGGGTGTTTTTTTATTTCTATGGTCTATGAATTACTAAAATTAGGGTTTTCAATAACTCTAGAATGTCAGTATGGAATCTTAGGGGCATAAGAGAGATGAAATTGATAGGTTTTTTTATTTGAGAAGTGTAAGGGAAATGGTTTTCCAAGGGGATAGTGAAAGTGTATATATACATGAGGAGATGGGTAATTTTGAGATAAAAAATATATTTCATGTTAAATCATGTGATAATAATAATATTGATATAATTAAGTTTATTTGATTAAGAACTATTTTTTATGACTTTTAAACCCTTTAAAAACCAATGTTATTTTTTTATTAAATAGAAACTAGAAAATGAATAATTATTTTTTAAGGTAATGATTTATTCTTTTATCTTTGGAAAAAATAAATCATAGGTTTTGAATATTTCATTAATTATTTAACATATAAATTTTTTTTGGTTGATCCTAAAATTATATAATTGGTTATGTAATAATTAAAATAAACAGTTACGTAACATCTTTATTTTTACTCTTTGCCTAAAATAGATGTTTTTTTATAAATTTACCCAAAAAATAAACCGAAGATAATTTAAATGTAATAATTCTAAAAATTACATTATTTTTATACAAATAATTTTAAATACAATATAAATTCAATATTTAAATTAAAAATTATGATTTTTATAAAATAAATTAAAATTCATATTGTTATTAAAAATGCGGTTATAATTTCTGAGAGTTTTCAATCATGATATTTATTTTATATCATTACAATATTATATTTTCGAATATTATTTATAGAAAACAAAATTTATATTCAATTTTAATATTTTGAGGTCAAGTTACTATTATAACGGTCTATTTTTAATTCCTAAAAGCCATGTTACTATTCATAATAGCCATATTACTAAGGCAACAGTCATATTACCTCCTATAAATATCTATTAATTCCTTCCTTCATAATTCATTTCATTTTCATATATGGTTCTATATTCTTCATTTTTAAAATTTTGATTGTATTGATAATTTTTTATTCTTTTAATTATTTTATTCATGGTTGAAATGGTTTTAGGGGATCAGAATTATCTAAATATTCAAATCCTTGATTTTTTCTATTTATTTACCAAATAAAGTACTATAATTTCTCATTTAAATATTTATTCTATAAATATCCTGCTACTAATTAAAAAAATAATGTGTTTTTTGTTTTTATTATTTGTTCCATGTGTTTATATGTTACATAAACCTAATTATTAATATAATTATATTTTCAAAAGCAAATTTTAATATATATATATATATATATAATGTTGGGTTTATACAATATTCCCCCCTTTAGAAAATATTTTCTTCAAATTTCAACTCATATCTTGAGATGAGAATAGATTAGGGTACTTCTATTTCACTACCACCTTAGGATCGCATGTTTCCTATTTCGACTTATGAATCCACCAATAAAATTTAATCAGGGGAGTTATAATGTTTTATAGAACATTATATAAATATTGTATGATCTTCATAAGATGATCTTATAGAAGAGTACATGTTCCAGTTGTACCATCTTTTGAATCATTACTTGTGAGGGATCGAGTATATACTTCCATAAGAGATAATTATGGAACACATAAAAAACTGGAGCCATTCTTAGTGTAATTTCTATCCAATATTACAAAAAACATTTGAATTCTCTAAAAGGTGATAATGTATCTACGGTAGAGCTTTACACCCATTCCAAACCACATGAATCTCTTCCATGTTGATATTCTAAGCAATACTTTATCTCCAACTATAAACTCTAATACCCTTCGACCATTGTCTGTATAAAATGTCATGACCCGTCCTCAGGGCTCGTGCCGTGACTACCCCAAGCCCGCCTTCTATAGGCCAGGGGCTGGCGACTAGCACCAAGGAGTAATTCCCAGTAAAAAGGGAAGGCATATCCTTTTTAATGTAAACAAAGACCATAGATCTAGCAAGCAGTAGAAGATAACACTATGTAAAACTAGGTACAATAGTAAGTGCGGAAAACTAAGTGGGCCAGAATACAGACCCAACAGAAAGTAAAGTACAACTGTAAAGAGAGTACAACAGCTAGAAAGTAAAGCCTCAGCGTCGAGCCATCCACTGGAAGTCCCACCTGAAGGGTGGGTACAGATAGCCTCCACAACTCCTCGGGTCCAGCCGTCCGCTCCGAGTACGCCCCGCCCAGTGGTCCACCTCCGGGTACCGACCTGCTCCTCGTGCCTCAACCACGATCAGCGGTGTCCGTCGTCTGCAACCAACATAACATAGTGCGGGTATAGCCCATGTAGGGGTGAGTATAATCTACCCAGTAGGGACCCCGAGACTCCTGAAGGTCTCCCAGAATCCACAAAGGATAATCCACAAAGGAAAGATACAATAATGAAGTAACATCCAACATTGATTAGGTATATGCCCATATATATACCTAAGTCATCAATTCTAGTTCATCTCCAACACCCGAGCCCAAGTACAACCCAGTCCACACAGGAAAAGGTAACCCATTCCACATAGGAAATCACAACCCAATCCACATTGGAAAGCATAACTTAATCCACATAGGATATCAAGTCAATCTTATCGAAGATAAAGATTGAAAGTCAAGATTCGGCTCAAACATGTATACTTCTTCGAAAGATGATAGAGATGATCAGATATTTCCACTGATTCATCTAAGTCGTCAGACCCACACAAGATCGATAGGTACTAACCCACGCAATGACTGACAATGAATCGATAGGTAATTAACCCCTACAATGACCCACAAAGGATCGGTAGGTAACTAACCCCCGCAATGACCCACATAAGATCGGACACACACAGGATCTATAAGCGCTGGCCCACACAAGACTGCTGAACGCTGACCCACACATGATCTAACCCACACAGGATTGGTTGCACTGATCCATGTATGATCGCTGAGTGCTAAAGTCGTCACCGTCGAATCCACGGAGGATTTCTATACGGTCGTCATCGTCGTCGTAGCTGCAGCCAGCTCTAGGGTTTCCGCACACATCAATCTCGTTCGAGAGGGTCTGCTCCACGAGCCGAGGGGATGATACATCAACTGACACTTAGATTGGAGTTGATGTATCCAAAAGATCTGTATCGTCAATAGGAACTCAATGTCACAGACGACGCGTTAATCAGACGCCCGGTCTGAGAGTTATTGGCCTTTTCGTCCTAGGGGCCTGGTTGGTTTTTAAGTCAAAACCAACCTGACCGTACTCCAACAACGTCCAAACCTTGAGCGTAGTAAGGAAAAAGGTACGTCTAACTTAGAGGAAACCAACAAAGTCGACGGCACGTCAATCGGACGTCCAGACCTCAAGTTATAAGCGTTTCCGCTCCGAGGGCCCGATTAGTTTAATTTACGAAGCAAACCGGCCAAACCCAAAGTTCTCCAAAACCCTGAGTGTAATATACCGAAACGACCGGCTTGTCACAATGATCGCATATCCACTGATGGTGCATCGATCGGAGGTCTGAACCCCATGATATGGATAAAAGACCGAAAGAAGTCTGGAAGTGGGGGTTTCGGGCCCGGATCGACCCGGCCCGGTGGGCGCGGCCCGACCCAGCCTGGGCGCAGTCCGGTTCGGCGGACCGACGCACTGGCTAGGTGGCTCGGCTGAATTGCTGAGCCGTTCGGGATTCGGGGGGGGGGGGCTACCCCCCGCTTGTTGTAACCACGACCCCATAATGGGGGCCGCTCACGTCTGGCCAGCCGAGGGTTTCGAACCCCCGACTCTTCCTCTGTCTGGCTTGCCATCTCTGGTCGGCCGGCTGCTGCCGAATCGAGATTGGAAAGGGCCGGTACCCCTACTCCGACGCCGGAATCCTGAAACCGGCCGCCGGTTCCCCTGATCTGCCACGACGGCGTCGTGCCCCTCCGCCGCGGCCCCGCTCTGGACGCGGTGTTTTTCGGGGTTCTCCGGCACGGTGGGTTGGCGCCGCGTTCTTGTTCTATTCAAAGGTTTGGTGCGATGGGGCCGCACATTCCATGCCGCATGACCACACGCTTTGCGATGGCACCGCGCCATCCTCATTCCATTCCACCATAAGGAAGACAAGATAAAAGGGGAGGAGGGTCGGATGTGTTTGTGCGGTCCGGCCCCCTCCCGTTAACTGGTAACATGTGGTCCAAAAGTACGAGGAATGATGACAAATGAAAACATGAATATCATCAATAATAAAGGAATTACGTACCTCGAGCGTAGCTTGAACGAAGGTTCATCGCGTAAATAACAGTCACGGAAGGAGGCGTCACGAAAGGAAAAATGTCGCGGAAGAAGGCATCATTGGCGTCGCGGTACACGACGTCGCGTAGTCGATCTCCGAGGATTCGGCATTCATCATGGGAGTTCGGTGCGTTCTTCATGTTCTTCGCGTTATTAGTGTTCTTCGACGAAGAAGATGAAGATCTTCAATCCTTGCTTAGCTTTTCTCTCAAACCACTCATGCAAGAAGTCCCCAACAAAAATAAAATAAGTACCTCACTTATTTTATTAACATAACTTAAGCATTTGAGTTTCAAAAGTTGAATTAATTCCCTCAATTAATTAACTCAACATGACTTAATTAATGGATGGTTATGGAAGGTTAGGGAAGATGAAGGGGTGGGGTTTGTGTGGGGCCCACCACCCTCATAACCTCCCATGAGAAGTTTGGTGGTTTCCCCCAACTTCCACCCAAAGCATTAAACCACTTAGTGAAAAATAAAATTGATGCCCAATTTTATTTTACCTTCCAAAAATATTTAACAAATTCTCTCGTGTAAACGCATCTTCGGAAAAGGAGTTCCTAAGAAATTACTGGCACTGCGAATCCATCGGTGCCCTTAGAATTTGATTCTGAGCACTGGTTAAAAAGTTAGAAAAACTCGCTCGTTCGTTAACTGAACGTACCTGAGCTAATCTTCGGATAAAAATTCCGGGCACACCGGGCCTCGGAATCAAGTGCCGTCAGAAACCACGTATTTCAAAATCCCAAAGAAAATTAAGAAAAAATTTCCCTTGAATTTTATGGGTCTTTACATTACTCGCACCTCAGGGCTTCACATCCCTGTAAAGATAGATAAAAACTAGGGAAACAAATGTGGGTACTGAGAATGAAACTAAGCCTCCCGCTCCCAAGTGCTCTCTTGGAGGTACCCGTGCTGCCATCTGATGCGTACAAGAGGAATCAACCGTCCACGTAGGACCTGCTCTTGTCGATCCTCGATTTCCACTAGAACCTTCGCAAAAGTCGCCCCATCATCTATGTCCAGATCCCCATGGTCAATGATATGCATCGGGTCGTGCACGTATCTCCTCAACTGAGATACGTGAAAGACGTCGTGCACCCAATGTAACTGAGGTGGTAGTGCCAGGCGATAAGCCACCTCACCAATCCTACTGAGGACCTGGAATGGTCCGATGAATCATGGAGACAACCTGCCGCCTCGGCCAAATCTCCATAATCCATGTCGAGGTGAGACCCACAAAAAGATGTGGTCGCCATCCTCGAACTCTAGTGGCATTCACATCCTATCAACATAAGACATCGACGGGCTTTGAGCTATCCTCATCTGCTCTTCGATGACCTGGACCTTCTCTATCGTGGCCTGGACCATCTCTGGTCCCACAAGTTCTGACTCCCCAGGGTCTGTCCAGCACAGAGAAGATCTGCAAAGTCGGTTGTACATCGCCTCGTATGGTGCCATCCCAATGGTGGAGTTGTATCTGTTGTTGTACGTGAACTCCACCAAGGGTAGGTGGTCCTCCCAACTGCGACCAATGTCGAGGACACATGCGCGGAGCATGTCCTCAAGAGTCTGAATGGTCCTCTCCATCTGACCATCTATCTGAGGGTGAAAGGCGGTGCTCAGACGTAGTTGTGACCCGAATGAATCCTGCAACCCCTTCCAAAGCCGGGAAGTAAAGTGAGTATCTCGATCTAAGATGATAGATGATGGCACACCATGAATCCGCACAATCTCTTGAACGTAGATACATACCAAGATCTCCACTGAGCCCTGCTCTCTAATGGGTAAGAAGTGTGCCGACTTGGTGAGTCGGTCGAAAATCACCCAAATGGAGTCGTGACCTCTGGAAGTGCGTGGAAGTCCAGTAACTAAGTCCATAGATATTCCATCCCACTTCCACTCGAGAACCTCCAAGGGATACACCAAGCCTGCTGGTACCTAGTGCTCTGCCTTCACCTGATGGAAGGTGAGGCATCGTGAAACGAACTCTGCCACATCCTTCTTCATGCCCGACCACCAGTGCTGTCGTCTGAGATCCCGGTACATCTTCGCCACTCCCGGATGTACCGCCAAAGGGGACTTGTGAAACACTCTCAGAACCTCCTCTCGTAAAGAAACTAGTAACAAGGTACGTCCCTTGAAAAGGACATCATGCTCTCCTCCTAAAGAGAAACCATCATGTGCATGTCTTGAGGATATTTATGCACGCTGTGTCTCACAGTCGGCGTCCCCACGCTGTGCCTCTATGACCCACTACAGTAGTGGAGGAGTGACTATGAGTGACTGAAGGAAGGCTGCTCCATCTCTATCCATGAACGATATCTGCAAAGTAGCTAGCTTCTCTGTCACCTCCCCAAGTAGCTGAATGCCTATCCTCCTACTGAGAGCATCGGCTGCCATGTTCCCCTTTCCAGGAGTATAGAATATCTCAAAGTCATAGTCCTCGAGGAACTCGAGCCACCTCCACTGTGTCAGGTTCATGTCCTCCTGTGAGAAGATGTACCTGAGACTATGGTGGTCAGAATAGATTGTAAAGTGCTCGCCCATCAGATAGTGTTGCCACATTTTCAGTGCGAAGACCACTGCTGCTAACTTCGGGTCATATGTAGCAGAGTTCTGCTCATGCTGCCTCAACTGACGCGATCCATAGGCGATCACGGATTGCTCCTGCATCCGAACACATCTGAGTCTGGTCCCTGATGCATCGCAGTAAACTACGTACCCGAATCCCTCCTCTAGTAGCCTCAAGATAGGCGCGGTGGTCCATCTCTGTCTCAGCTCCTGGAAGCTCTGCTTACATATATCTGACCACACAAAGGTTTTACCCTTCTTCATCAAATCTGAGAGTGGTTCCAAAACTCTGGAGAAGTCTGGCACAAATCTCCGGTAGTACCCAGCTAGTTTCAAGAAACTTCACACCTCCATCACGCTCCTGGGAGGCTCCCATGCAAGCACTGCCTCGATCTTCACAGGATCCACTGCAACTCCCGCCTTAGAGATGACATGTCCTAAGAAGTGGACCTCACGTATCCATAACTGACACTTCAAGATCTTCCCATAAAGATGGTTCTCTCAGAGTGCGTCTAGTACAACCCGCAAGTGGTAGGCGTGCTCCTCCTCAGTGGTCCAGTAAATCAAAATGTCGTCAATGAAGACCACGACAAATCGATCGAGGTATGGCTAAAAGATCCTGTTCATGAGGGCCATGAACACTGCTGGAGCCTTTGTTATGCCGAATGGCATAAACAAGAACTCATAGTGGCCATACCGACACCTGAAGGCCATCTTCTGCACGTCCTCGTCCTGAACTCTGAGCTGGTGATAGCCTGATCTGAGGTCTATCTTCGAGAACCACCATGATCCCTTGATCTGATTAAAGAGGTCATCAATTCGTGGTAGTGGATACTTGTTCCTCACTGTCACTTGGTTCAGGCGACGATAGTCGACAAAAAGTCGCAATCTCTCGTCCGCCTTCTTGGTGAAGAATATCAGGGAAGCCCAGGGTGAAACACTGGGTCAGATGAATCCCTTTCTCTACAAGTCTTCCAACTGTACCCGTAGCTCTCGAAGCTCAGTGGGGGCCATCTGATATGCTGGAGTGGATATCGGGGCTGTCCCAGGGTACATGTCAATATAAAAGTCTACCTCTCTACGAGGAGGTAGTCCTGGAACGTCATCGGGGAAAACGTTCTCATACCGATCCACCACTTTAGGAAAATCAGGACTCCTCAAATGAACTGCTCCTAGGATGAGTCTAGCCAACTGATGAGTGATGGGATATCCTCTCCTCTACGAGAGTCCATCCTGTGCTATGAAGGCTCCCTTCTCACCGGTGAAGGTGAACCTGCTCCTGTCATTACGTACACATCGCACTTTGCGCCTAATACAGTCAATCTGAGCATGGACTGTAGATAACCAATCCATGCCCAAGATGACATCGTAAGGCCTCGACGTTGCTACAAGAAGATCCCAGCCTAAGATCATTCCTCCTAGAGTAAGCTCACACTGCCGGCACAAGTGCGAAATCGTCGAGTCTTCTCTCGTAGGAGTCTCAAGCTGTAAGGATCGATCCAACAGCTCGGTCGGAATATCCGAACTCCGAAAAAGGGCAGTGGATATGAAATAATGACTCTCTCATGTGTCTATAATAACTGTAGCAAGGGTGTAATAGACATAGATATTACTTCGAATCATCTCGGGCGCTCCGTGGTCGTAGGCCTCCGCTGCCTGAAGTTGTGCCTGTCTCTGCCCGCCAGCTCCCTGTGGTCGGGGATGACCTCCTTGTGGTGGTGGTGGTAGAGCCTCAAACCTTCGCCCACCACCTACTGCTCGACCATCTCCTTTGCCTCATCCGCCTACTCCCTGCGGACCGCCACGGTTGACCCTCTCCCTCTGCCTGGGTGGTCCCTCAACCGTATGCTGCTCCTCTGCATGGCGGGTCGGGCAGTCACGAGCCATGTGGAACTTCCCGCCGCATGCGTAGCACTGTCTGCCTCTTGAAATACTGGCTCCATGTTGTGTGCCTCGCACTGCTGAGCCAGTTTCCTGAGGTCGTCTGCTTGAGGGTCTGTACGGCCTGGACCCATGATTCATTCGTTGACTGCTTGCTGCAGAATACTCTGCTACGTGCTACCCTTCGGTAGGTCTCGCTGCTGGTGAAGGCTCAACAAGGAAGCTATCGATCAAAAGGTCTCACTCCAGTACCCATGCCTTTGTTAGAATTCTGAGGGAGATCAGTGATGCCTTGATCTCATGCCTCAATCCCTACTCAAAATTCCGGGCCCGAAAGAATGGGTCTCGTACAATGTCTATCGAGTAGCGCGAGAGATCAGTAAATGTCACTAAGTACTGGGCGACTGTCAAGATGCCATGCCGCAGCTGAAGAAGATCCTGCATACGCACCGCACGGAGGGTGGCTAGGATGAACTCCGAGCGGAAGAGGCTCTCAAAGTCCGTCCAGAGGATAGATTCCTTATCGTGCACCTGGACCATCAAGCTCCGCCATCTGCCTGCTCCCGTATGAAGTAGGCCCACTGCAAGGATCACCATGAGGTCCGTTGGTTCCCTCACTAACTTGAATATCGCACAACAACCTCCATCCAATCCTCAGCTTCCTGAGGGTCCATCTCCCCGCGGAACCTGGGCGGTCGCTGACGCTGAAACTTGTGCAGTGCACTAAGGTGATATGCATCGTCAGCGGCTGGGGCTGGTATCATCTGTGGCTCGGCAGGTAGAGGTATCGTCGGTGCCTCTACTGTCAAAGGGCCCTATACCGAGGCCTCATCAGTCGGTGGGCTGTCGTCACGCACAACGCTCGGAACCCTAGCTGGTTGCCATCGTGGGGCCGTCCAGAAAAGAGATAGGTGAACCACGGTCAGAAACGTATACCTAGTGAGCTGACATAAAGTAATCATAAAGAAAAATTGAATCACACATGCAATCAATGTTTTCGTGTATTAAGTCGGAAATCAGAAGTTTGGGTCCTGGTGTACGGATACATCGGCCAACGCACCGACACTGGACTCCCTGGACCGATAACCACACACAATATGCTTAACACTATTGCTTCACATAGAAGAAAGATCAGAGTCCAAAGTTCTGTGGTAGAACCAAACTCCTCTGATACCAATTTGTCACGACCTGTCCTCGGGGCCCATGTCGTGACTACCCCAAGCCCACCTTCCATAGGCCAGGGGCTGGCGACTAGCACCAAGGAGAAATTCTTGGTAAAAAATGAAGGCATTTCATTTTTAAAGTAAACAAAAACCATAGAGAAAACAAACAGTATAAGTAAACACTATGTAAAACTGGGTACAACAGTAAGTGCGGAAAAGTAAGTGGGCCAGAATACAAACCCAACTAAAAGTAAAGTACAACTATAAATAGAGTACAACAATTGAAAATTAAAGTCACTGCATAGAGCCATCCACTGGAAGTCCCACCTGAAGGGTGGGTACAGATAGCCTTCACATCTCCTCGGGTCCAGCCGTCCACTCCGAGTACGTCCTGCCCAGTGGTCCACCTCCGGGTACCGACCTGCTCCTCGTTCCTCAACCACGATCAGCGCTGTCTGTCGTCTAGAACAAACACAACGTAGTGCAGGCATAGCCCGTGCAGGGGTGAGTATAAGCTACTCAGTAGGGACCCTGAGACCCCAGAAGGTCTCCCATAATTCACAAAGTATAATCCACAAAGGAAAGATACAATCATGAAGTAACATCCGACACTTCTTAGTTATATGCCAATACATATACCTAAGTCATCAATTCTAGTTCATCTCCAACATCCAAGCCCAAGTACAACCCAGTCAACATAGGAAAACGTACCCCGTTCCACATAGGAAATCACATCCCAATCCACACAGGAAAGCATAACGTAATCCGCACAGGATATCAAGTAAATCTTATCGAAGATAAAGATTGAAAGTCAAGATTCATCTCACACAGGTATACTTCATTGTAAGACAATAGAGATGATCATATATTTCCACTGATTCATCTAAGCCGTCGGAACCACATAGGATCGATAGGTACTAACCCCCGCAATGACCCACAAAGGATCGATAGGTAACTAACCCCCACAATGACCCACATAGGATCGATAGGTAACTAACCCCCGCAATGACCCACACAGGATCGGACCAACACAGGATCTATAGGCGCTGGCCCACAGAGGACAGCTGAGCGCTGACCCACACAGGATTTTACCCACACAGGATCGGTATCACTGATCCATGTAGGATCACTGAGTGCTGTAGTCGTCACCATCGAATCCATGGAGGATTTCTGTACAGTCGTCATCATCGTCGTAGTCGCAGCCACCTCTAGGGTTTCCGCACACAGCAAGCTCGTTCGGGAGCGTCTTCTCCACAAGCTGCGAGGATGATATATCAACTATCACTTAGTCTGGATTTGATGTTTCAAAAAGTCTTGTATCGTCAACAGGAACTCAACGTCACAGATGGAGCGTTAATCGGATGCCCGATTTGAGTGTTATTGGATTTTTCGTCCCAAGGGCCCGGTTGGGTTTTAAGTCAAAACCAACCCCAACGTACTCCAACTATGTCCAAACCTCGAGCGAAGTACTTCAAAAGGTCTGTCTCACTTAGAGGAAACCATCAAAGTCAACGGCATGTCAATCGGACGTCCGGAGCTCAAGTTATAAGTGTTTCCGCTCCGAGGGCCCGGTTGGTATTGTTTACGAACCAATCCGGCCGAACCCAAAGTTCTCCGAAACCCAGAGTTTAATATACCTAAAAGACCGCCTCGTTCCACAGATTGCATCTCCGCTGATGGCGCATCGATCGGAGGTTCGTAGCCCATGATATGAGCAAAAGATCAAAAGAGGTCCAGAAGTGGGGGTTTTGGGCCCAGACCGACCCAGCCCGAGACCCCCTAGGTCGGCCCGGCTGGTGCGGCCTGGCACGGCGGCCCGACGAGCTGGCCCGGTGGCTTGGCCGAAAGGCTGACCCGTTCGGGATGTGGGGGGGGGGGGGTGCCCCCTGATTTTTGTAACCGCGACCCCATAATGGGGGCCGCTCACGTCCTTCCAGCCGGGGGTTTCGAACCTCCGGCTCTTCCACTGTCCGGCCGGGCAGCTCCAGCCGGCCGGCTGCTGCCAACTCAGGACCGGCAAGGGCCAGTCCCTCTGCTCCGATGCTGGCGGCCCGGAACCGGCCGCCGGTTCCCCTGCTCTGCCGCGGTCCCGCTCCGGCTGCGGTGTTTTTCGGGGTTCTTTTGCGCAGCGCGACGGCGCCGCGCATTCCTTGCCGCATGACCCCGCAAGGTGCGACGGCACTGCGCCATCCTCATTCCATTCCACCACATGGAAGACAAGATAATAGGGGAGGAGGTTCGGTCGTGTTTGTGTGGTCCGGCCCCCTTCCGTTAACTGGTAACAGGTGGTCCAAAAGTACGAGGAATGATGATGGATGAAAACACGCATATCATCAAAAATAAAAGAATTACCTACCTCGAGAATATCATGAATGGAGGCTCGTCGCGGAAATAACCACCGTGGAAGGAGGCGTCGCAAAAGGAGAATCGTCGCGGAAGAAGGCGTCGTTGGAATAGCTGTACACAGTGTCACGTAGTCAATCTCCGAGTATTCGGCATTCTTCATCAGAGATCGGTGCGTTCTTTACGTTCTTCATGTTCTTCGACGAATAAGATGTAGATCTTCAACCCTGCCATAGATTTTCATCCAAACCACTCAAGCAACAAGTCCCCAACAAAAATAAAATAAGTTCCTCACTTATTTTATTAACATAACATAAGCATTTGAATTTCAAAAGTTGAATTAATTCCCTAAATTAATTAACTCAACTTGACTTAATTAATTGAGGGTTATGGAAGGTTAGGGAAGATGAAGGGGTGGGGTTCGTGTGTGACCCACCACCCTCATAACCTCCCATGGGAAGTTGGGTGGTTTCACCCAACTTCCACCCAAAGCTTTAAACCACTTAGTAAAAAATAAAATTGATTCTCAATTTTATTTTACCATCCAAAAATATTTAACAGCTTCTCTCGTGTAAACGCATCTCCGGAAAAGGTGTTCCTAAGCAATTACCGGCGTTGCGAATCCATCTGTGCCCTCAGAATTCAATTCCGAGCACTAGTTCAACAGTTAGAAAAACTTGCTCATTCGTTCACTGAATATACCTGAGCTAAAATTCGGATAGAAATTCTGGGCGCACCGGGCCCTAAAATCAAGTGCCGTCAGAAACCGCGTTCTTGTAAAATCCCAATAAAATTTAAGAAAAAATTTCCCTTGAATTTTACGGGTCTTTACATAAAACATTTATCAAATATAAAGAGATTTAAATTATTGTTGAGTGGATTAATCCTTTTCTTATATCTCTTTCAAAATATGTGGTCCAAACAGCTTCTATTAACCAACATCAACAAAACATATAGGTTTTCTACATCACATTACATATTGAGCTTCGTATGGGGCCAATTAAATACTCAAGTGGAATTTTTATTTTTGTTTAAAAACTCCCCTGATAGAATATGTCAATCCCATTATACTTTAAATTCCATTGATTACTATTTCATCATTTCCTAGAGTGTCTAAATTGTCCTTTCATATTTTTCATTAGTTTTGGGGTGATATTCCATACTGAAGTTCAATTCAATATTCATAGAAAGTTGAAAACCACTCTAGTGTATTAAGGTGAACCTCGTATAATGATTAAAAATGATTTAATTTGGTTCCAAATAAAACCTCACCAATTACTTTTTGTATATCATTGAATGTTGGTTAAGTGAAAAATCTTCCTAAATAAAAATTAAATGAGCTATCTTGGTGATTTAATTGACCACAACCCATATTTCATTGATTCCATTAAATTCCTTCAGGATACCAGTGAAAATTTCCATGGGGTGTTCTCCCACTCCCATGTGTGTATGGATAATAGTTTTATCATACCCATGTACTTTTGTGTCTATTATTTTACTTTAGTACATACAACAAATATTATGGTGCATTCAAAAATATTTTTGGTCATGTTTTCACACAAGAAGAACTATTGAAGAACATGGTACATCGTTGTAATTATATTATGTATGAATAATGATGATATTTATGCATTATATAATAGATCATTAATTATGTTAGGCTGTGAAAATAAAACAAATATAGTTTTAAATAGAATGACACCATCTTAATTGATGTTTAATTCATGTAAATTCCAATCATTTTCTATTAAACCTTTTTAATGCTCTAAATAGAACCTTTTTTCATCCTTGATTTTCACATGGATAGATGGTTTGCAGTTAATTTGTGAAATCTATGATGTTTTACTTAGTTTTATGATCTCCAAATTCATCCTTTTAATACCCATGAAGATATGGTCTTCTCAATACACATCATGGCTAAATAATCATGTTGTTTTTTATTGGAGAATTATATTCATTGTTTAATTTTCATGGATGGTATTTAATTGAAAAATTATAGTACTTGGTTAGATATAACCATCTTCATTAATGCATTTTGAGATATTTTTATTTTAATATAAGATATAGAATCCTATGATAAACATATTTTCCACACATCTCACTATATATCTATTGTTAATACATTTTCAATGCAATGGTTACTATGTAAAAATTCAGATCATGTGTGGGGTAGTATAACAAATGGATCATCCACTTTTATGAAGAATAATAAATCACATTGTCATTTTTCAGGGTTACACAAAATAATATATTCTTTGATTCATCACTATATATCACCAACCCTTCTCCACTTGAGGGAAGAATGTCTGAAAGTGAAATTATTAACCTCTTACTGATATCCTTACAGATTTTATCAAATTATTACATTTGGATATATGTTTCCCAATTCTATGTTAAATTATTTATTGGGATATATAGTCGTTGTATTTTTCTCAAAACCCATTGGTAGTACCGTACAATCCAAGAAGACTGAAAATGTTTGTGACACTTATGGTCCAGGGTTATTCAACAATTTCATTTTTTCATTTAGGGGTCTATATAAATTACCCCATGTTTGATAACATGGTCCTTGAATATTACATGATTCATTAAACACATACTTCATAAACATCACATACAATTTATCCATTATTATTGTTTATAAAAAAATAATTATATGTTCTTAGTGTTCCTCCTTTATCTTGGTGTAAATGCGAATTTTATCAACTAATACTACCAAACATTTATAGATGTAATCTCTAAAGACTCTATTAATCAAGTCCAAAAATATTTTTGGGTAATAGAATGTCCCAATGGAATCACTAATAACTCATAGTGTCCATATATTGTACATAAATTAATTTTATGAATATCTTCTCACTTACCATTTAATTGAAAATATATATAATAACGACCTTCTTCTATGATATATTAAGATTCTTCAAGTTGATTGAAAAAGCCCCCAATCCTTAAAAGGGTATAATTTTTCTTCATGGTGATCTTTTTGAGCTCTTCAAAATATATGAAAATATTCACTGATCTATCATTATACTTAAAATATAGTACGAATTCACCCCCAATGTAATGCACTATGGAATATGAACCCTTTTTACAAATTATATTTATGTAGCTTCTTCAATCCTAAAAATTTTTCAAGACCATCCAATAGGGGGACATAGGTATGGTAGTGGCTCTAAGAATATGTTCTATTGGAATTTTTCCTTATAATTTGGGAGATATAAAGAAAAAAATTCAAGAAATCCATCAGTATATTCCATCATAATTGGAATGTCTTCTACATTCATGGTTTACTTTGAAAAAAACATTTGGAAAAGAAATGATTCTTCACCAATTATCAAAACACACATTGTTGAAAGATTATCCAAAGGAGATTCTTGACATTCCTTATATTTTTATTGAAAATAGGTATAATGCAGAATTTAGAAATAGATTTTATTTCTTCTATAATTAATAGTATCTCTATATAACTATATCCAATCCATTCCTATTATACTATCATATTCCACCAAGGGATTTATTATGATATTATCTAGAAGAATCTTCCCTTAGATGCTAAATAGAGAAGAATCGAAAAAATGGGATGCAATGATCTCGCCACTTTTTATTTTCACAGATATTTATATTTCAAGGAATCAAGGATGTGAATATATTATTTTATCAAACATAAAGGATAGAATGAAATGTGTATAACTATAATTAAGTTAATCATTTTCCATTATCGAGTGAATTTGATGCTTATTTGGTACATTTTCATGATCCACCATAGTGGTGATGATAGAATTAACTTTACATTATACCCATATATTAGGCGGTTATTAAAATTTACTACCCTTGAAAACCCTTTGTTTGGTGTACTACCTTGGCTAGTTCCATTTCTCCTTGTAGTTAAAGCACTAAAGCGTGGTTGTACAATAGGAGGTTTCTTTCTATCCTATATCATGTTGGCCAACTTATTCTTTTCTAATCAAAAAACATAATATTGATTCCTTTATCTTCCAAAATTAAATAATTTCTTACTTATTAGGAGACAATTTCCATGGTGCTTCTTTATATTTCATTGAAATTTGGTTACCTGGATCTTCTTTCCTCCTTTATTAATCAATCATATGGATTCATATTCAATACATTATTTTTATATCAGTGTCCATGGAAAAATTCTCCAAAATCCATACCTACGTTGAGAGAATATTTAAAAACAATCCTGGAACTCCCAAAGACTTAGATAACAAATTCCTTTTAGAGTTGTGGTTTTAATCCAACTAATATTTTATTTTTTTATCCTTATTGATAACAAAACATGATGCCTTCCTTTCAATCCATGTTAAATTCACTTCGTAAGTAATAAATTATTCACTATACTTTTACTTAAACTATAGAAATTATCTCTCCATATTTTTTTGAATAGTTTAAGAGAAATAATTATTTATCAATATATTAATAACATCTTCCAACACTATTTCATCTATTTCATCTTTTGGGTTCATATTCTTGATCAATTTCCACAATTAATTTTATTATTTATCAAAATAATACATGATAAGATAAACCCCATCCTTTACTGAATAATTAATCACAAAAACTAACATTTCCATTATTTTGACATACTATTACATGAGTTGTGGATTGAAAGATCCACTAAATGTCTATGGTCATTGTAACTTGAAGGATTATATAGCTAATTTCTCCTTGTTAAGAGATGGAGTATAATCCAAATGGTTTGTGTTATTAGTTTTATCTCAAGAAATCATGGTACGTACCATCATAAGGTTTTGATCTGGACCTGTGATTACATTGTAGTATTCATTCGAATATCAGTTTCATTATCCATCATAGGTGTTTTGGTCTGGTTTCTCATTGTTCATGCTAGTTTATAAACTTAATAAAGTTAGAATAACATGTTTTTAAATGGATCCTAAATATATAATCTTTTCTCATGTGAAAATACATTTTAATGTCATCTTCTTTGAGATACCTATGTTTACCCTATGTTATCAATTATTACCCTACATCTCATATGATACTTCTGAAATCATGAAATTAAATATTTATAAAAGTAAAAATCAATTATACTACATATATATCATTCATAAGGGGTTGTAAAGATAATGTGATAAACCACAACATATCTCCTTGGAGATTCATAATAGCTGTATAATTATTCCCAATATTCTTATAAATAATGGATATTGAGTTAATACCATGTCGTCTTTTTTATGGTATTATTTTCCCTGGGTGCATATGTTCCAGATCGGGCATCAACATATATTATCCATAAAAGGATTCGATTTCTAGAAGATCAAATACTATATACTTTAATAAAATCTCTATACCTTAACATATATATAGAGTTATCCCTAGTTTTTTACCTAATAATTTCTAGTCTTAGATCCCAAATTAAATAAAAATTTCCCTAACAATAATTATAATGGCTTTAAATTTCCTTATATGACAATTAAATCATATTTAAGATAAGAAAAAAATAGAAATTTTCACTTCCTAGTGTTTCTTTACAGTACTAACATTATAGTTTTTGATGATATATTTCATAGGTATTATCTCAGGTTTATTAGGGTAACTTGTGTATATTTTTATTGTTTTATGAGTTGGTGTATGTATATCACACAATTAGAGAAAACTACATGGTATTTCTAATAAATAATGAAAATTATGTTCTAGTTTCAGAGGAGAGTGAACGGTTTGGTTCATGATTACTAAAAACTATGTAGGTCTGACAAGGCAACCATGACCCATGGGATAGAGTGTTCATTCATTGTTGGTTCAAGGTTTGTAAAACCAAGTGTCTAAGTCCTATACCTCATACCGAATCCCATTAGCGAGTTCACATTTTTCTAAATGAATCCATTAAACTATGCGATATGTTTTAATTATTCTGGTTTTTTATTTTTACACCCATAACCTATCAATATAACCAAATTATTCGTCTATAAAATCCATTTAATTAACTATTATACCCCATTTGGGGATTTTGAAACAGATATTATTATTTGGGAATGATTTATTTAATATTCATTGTTTATTATTAAGGCCCCCATCATATCTTATATTATTTTGTTCCCTAGTAAGTATTTATTCTAAGTGTTTCATTGTAGGTGGTTTCATAAATTTTCATTGTCTTTTGAACCTTAATTTCATCCTATTTAAAATGGATTTCTTTAATTTTTTCAAGGCATGAGAAATATTTTTATAAAACGTGATGGATTTGAATGTGGTTTTTGGAAATATATTTCCCTTTTGATGTGCTCTATGAAAATTATTTTAAAGCATGAATTTTTTGGTTTCAAAGAAATTTTTATTTTGAATGACTTTATTTTGATAAAACCATTAGTGATTGATGATGAGTCAGGGAGACATACTTGGGGAGGAAGACTTTTTGCAAAAATCTATTCTTGTGAGATAATGTGTACACTAGGTTTCCTATGTTGTGGTAATGATCCATTATAAGTAGTGAAGTATTACTCCCTAGACCTATCTGGCTAGGGTAATGTGCACACTAAGTGGCATACTGATCACCATACATGTTTGAGGATCCTCAAAGACATAGAATTATTGGTTCTCATGGGATAGTTTTCACTATTTGTTATCTTTGAAATATTTTAATGGTGTGTTTATTAAAATAATTTGGAAACATATTTATTATCATGTAATAACATATTTTAAATGGGTGAATTTTCTATGATATATGTTAAACTATTTATCATGCCTTGTTTATAAATTACTAGAATATAACATGATTATTTTATATAGCTTAATTTTGAATCACTTGGTGGGATCCTACTAGGAACTTGTTCAAACCCTTTGTAAACATTTAGGTTTATATATATCTTGTTTTAATGAATGAAGGTAAGTGAAATCTTCTGTTGGGAGGTGGTAGGTTTCTTCATTTTCATGGCATTGGATTCTGATGGTGACATCAGGTCACATGCATTTGGGTTTTGTAACAACCCAGGTAAATAAAGAACATGAAATTTTTATATTTATCTATATTTGTGAATAAAATATTAATATTACTTTAAATGGGATGTCTTGCTCGATGGCATACCCAATACACAACAACGAGTTTCTTGGGAAGATTACGTTGCACTCTAATAATAAAATAATATTATTTTAAATGGTAGTTAATTCCTAGCCGTTGTAATGGCGGGAATGAACAGAACTAACTATAAAATGATTATATATGTTTGTAAAATATTTTTACTCTTTACAATAAATATTAGAGGATTAAAAATGCGAATGAATCCAATTTTAAGCGTAGACATTCTAATATTCTTTAAAAGGTCGATTAACCACCTTTTGAAGGGGAACCTTTTTTAAATCCACTTTTGACCATTTTATGTCTTATATTTGACAAAATAAAATTCTTATATACAACCGGGACATCAAAATTTACTTTGTTTAAATTTTTGGTATCTTTATGATAAAGTTTATTTTTTAATGAATAGTGAAAAATGTTATATTTTAATTCAAAACCTATTTTTAATCTAGTTTATTTATATGATTAGATTATCTTTTGGATTGTGTTTTTAGTAAAATTAGAAAATATTTTTTCCATTTAATCCAATAGTGGTCATTGGAATTAATTTCACTTTCAAATTGGACTTAAACAAGTGTCAATCTTTTGATACGTATTGTTTCATAAAAACACGCTATTTGCTCTATCTACCGGAATTAATTATAAAATTAATTAATGAAAATTATATGTTATGAATTTGGTAAAATATACATCATTTTTTAATTCAGAATATCAAATATATCTTAGGGTGAAATTTTGGTATTTTTCTGAAAATCTCCAATTTTTGATTAATAGTGAAACCACAAAGTGGTGGTTACAAAATATGATTTTTCATTTAAATGGGACTTTACCACTTCTGTGATTTGAATTTAAAAAATACAATTTAAATTAATATAATTGTTAAGTAAAATTTGGTTCAATGGGATGAAAATAATTTTTGATGAAAAGTAACTTTTAAGTTTTATTAATCGCGATTAAAGGTAATTAGTGTGATTTAAGGTAAAAATGATATTACAATAAATTAAAAATATATTGACACTTGTCCTAACCCTATTGGATGAGTTATGGGCGACCAAGACAACCCATGGGTCGATTTTTGGTTCCCCATGGAGCCACATGGGTTTGATAATGACATTTATGCCTTTTATTAAAAGTTAAAATAAAAATGTCACAAACATGATTTGTTTTACTAAAACAATTTTTACATGTGGTTATACAAGTCAGAATTTTGACTATAAATAGTCATTGGAAAGATAAAAAGATTTCCTACATCATAGTATATTTTTATAATTGTTAGACATTAAATACATTAAATTATTTATAACATAATGATGATGCAGCGATGACCTCATTATTTAAAAATTTAAATAAAATGGAAAGATAATGCAAAATATAGGACGTACACATGTCAAAAACCTATTGGATGGGTGGATTTAGAACCCTTATCACCTTATCCTCGAATCACATCAATGTGGTACCATTAAAATCCTAAAACCATTTGAAAATAAAGTAACATTTTATACACTTTTCCAAGAGTTCCCCTCCTCTCCTCTTATAAAAGGCCCCCACCTCTACCTCCTTACCCACACCTCTCAAACCTTCGGTTCGGCCAATCTCTGATCATTTTGCCTATACACATCCCTCTCCTTATCATAGAAGCCTTAACATAGGCAGGAAGCTCTTCAATAAACCCTTTTGGTTCAAACCAAAGGGAGTTACCAAATTTTAAGGACGTTAAAGAACGATCGAGTCAAGTCGGACCCGAGGTAAGGGATCCTACTCCTCTCTTTCTTTTTAAGTACACTCTTTTATGTCATTTCTTTTAAAGATAATATTTCTTGTTATTGGGATGTTATTTTATATTACTCTTACTGTAATTCTTATGTTCATATTATGAGAGACCCTATTCTCTCTCATCAATCCATTTTGGATGTTTTGAGTGGCGCCGTTAGGCTGCTGAATTTTCGTAAGAGAACTAACCTCTCTCATTCTTTTTAAGTCCTCTCCTTCATGTCACTTATTTTAAACTCTTTTTTTTAGGGATGTTCTTTTATATACCTCTTTCTATAAACATTATGTAAATATGATGAGATACCCTATTTGATCTCATCAATCCATTTTTGTAAGTTTTATGTGGCGTCGTTAGGCATCCGAGTTTTCATAAGGGATTTTTCATCTCACTTTTATTCCCATGAGATTTATGCTACATTTGCCACAATTTCCATTGAGTGGTGTATGTAATGCCCATTATTTTACTCATTGTGCAATATACTTTCATTTATGAGTATTTACATCAATGTTGTATTGTCCTTCTTTCACAGGGTGTATGTTTCGAAAGATACCCATGTCGGTAAGGTAACCTTTCACCCTCCTCTTTTTAAAAGACTTCTTTTGTTATGACTTTTAATTCACATAATATTATGTTGGGATATGTTCTTCTATGTATTTATTGATTTAAATTTTATGTCCATGTGATGACATACCCTTTTTATCTCTCATCAACTCAAATTCTGAATTTTGTAGTGACGCCGTTAGGCTGTCGAATTTATACAAGGGAACTTCATAACCCAAATTTCATTCTTTGGGATAAACTTCTACTCCTTGAATATGTCGTTCTATAAATATGTGTGAATAACAACTGATTGTTTTACACTTAATATCCACTTATATTTGGTGTATTCGTTTGTCACACATAATTATGTAATTGATTTATCCTTAAACGAAGGATACCGTCTTTGTAAGGGACTTCGTCTCAATCTCCTTTCATTGAGGCATATTTTGTTTTATACACATCTTTCTTTTATACGGTGTATAAACCCCTTTGACTTTTACATTTATACAAAAGGAATATTTTTCTATGAAGCATTTTACTAAATGACAAAAAGGAATGTTTCTTTTAACGTACGCGGTGACAACGACCTTTTCCTTCGCCATGAGTATTATTTGATCTTTGGCTTCTTCAACAAGCCGTAATGTTTTTAAAATAAAATAAATACAATATACTCTTTTTTGTATTTTGGTGTTGAAAATTGTTTTGTTAAAGGATTCTATTTTGTCAATATATTTAAATGGTATATTGTGATTGAAATGTGGAAATGTTATCATTTCTTTATATTGGTTTTATGTGTTATAATTTTATAATGGTACTTGGACATTATACGGGTGGTTACGTGATAAACCATATGATGGGTGCTGTCGTGAATACCAGGATGGGTGGTTACGTTATAACCTACAATGCATTGGGTATGGAAGTAGGCCATAGGGATATTCCATTAAGTATGTATGGATGTTGTCCGAATGGCTATTCCATTAAGTGATATGTGTGGAAGTCGACGTTATGGTTATTCCACTTAAGTATGTTTATGTCACAAGTTACCTTTATATGTTATGTGATCTTTATATGGGTTTTATGGTAATCTTTTGGTTACAAAAGGGAAAGAAATGAACTTTTATTCAGTGAAGATTTTTTACTACTTCGAAAAGGTGAAAAGTATTACATTGATAAAGTATACATGGTTTACTTGTTGTTTTGAAAAACTAACAGTTTTCATTCTTTGTGTATCCCTTACTGAGCTTTTTATGCTCATCCCAAGTTTTTGAAATGTTTTTCACAGGAATTAACGTGGAATAGGGTCAAGGATGGGATCAATGGAATGTCATGCAACCTAAAACATGGAACTGGACATGTTTCTTTTTAAGAGTTTTTATTTTATGGAAACTTAGTAAAAGTTTCTACTTTGTAATCTTTTGAGATGTAATAGTTATGACCTAATTATCTAAAACTCTAAACCTAAAAAGATTCTCAATGTGAATTATTCATATAATTCAATATTATGTAAGGTTTATGGCCGGGGCCTTATAGTTGGTATCAAAGGACAGTTTAGACAACTTTAGGAATTAGGAGTTTTTGTTAGACACATGATTAGTCCATATATCTATTATTTCAGTTAAATCCTTGTTTTATAACTTTTTTTAGGTCAAGTAAAGTAGGTTACGAATGGAAGGAGAAGGATCTCAAATGAAATTCCTATATCTTCCTGATGGCATGCTTGCAATAATTATTTCAAAGTCATGTTCAGATGATTGTGAAACTTTTTCAAGCATAAAACTCACTTTCAAGCAGTTGTTTGAGATATCAAACACCTCCAATATACCTCGTTATCATCGTGGATCATGGGTTGTTTTCAGACAAATACTATTTTCACCATATTCTCATATTTTCAAGAAAGGTAAATATTATCAAGGTATTTTCAAATATTTTACCTTATCACAAGAATTTGATGCATATTATGATTTTAAAAATTTTGCTGAGGAAGGAGACCCTTGCGAAACATATTTATATTTGATTTTAAAATATAGTCTCACAGTACATACTTATGGTATTTTAAAAGGACCAATAATAGAAAGTTTTAACTCAAATTCTGTCCGACTATTTTATAAAATTTAGGTTTTATCAGATGTTTTGGATTCATATGTCATACATGATTTTTTTCCAAAACTGATTTTCTGTGAACACCCATATGACCTGTGTTGTACAAGGTGTATTTGGACGGAGGAAGCAAATTATTTTTAGGGATCTCTAAATCATTGTTGTAATGCATGGGACGTCTATCTATGTGAGCAAGATGACGATGAAACCGAGTGGATTCCATGATCAAGGTATGATCTTATTCATTTTGGGAATCATTTTATTTTATCTTATGGTGGTAAAATAAGACATCAAGAATTAAGATGTTGAGATCGTAACGAATTTGGATGAAAATGAGAGGTATAAGGAAACTATTGAGGTTAAAACATGTTAGGGTTATTTTGGAGTTTTATAAAAAGGAAAACACGCAGACCGTGTGACAAACCATCGCGTCGGACAAAGCTGCGGGAATCGAACCCACAACCAAAGTGCAATGGGTATTTATTGCCTACCACTGAACTACGTGAAGTCCCTGGTTATTATGAATTATTATTTTTTAGTTAGGTGACTCTATGAATTACGAGTAAGTTGATTTTGGGTTTTTATGAAAATGATTAACTTATCATGGAGGATATGTGATTATGTTAATTACTTTTCAATACGAGACATTAAGAGCAACTGATGTTGTTTGCAGATAAATGTTATGATTTTACTAGGAAGACTATGTGACTAAATCCTTTAAATATTTGGGTTTCAATATTAGTTTGGTTTACTTTGAAGAATTTTATGGACAAATTTTTTATTCAACGGTCCTCGTTGAACTTTGGGTTTTGTTGGACAAATTTTGGAGATTAAGAATATATTTTCTTTTTATAAAGTGTTATCCTTTTCTGGATTATCTGATCTTGTACTAACCATTTTAATTTTGGTGTTGGTTAATGTCTAAACACATGGGAAATATATAGTTATCTTATGTGGATTATGTGGTTCTCTATAAGTTGATTATAGTACTCTTAATGTGAACAAGTATTCTTAAATACTCCTCTTTTGGAGAAAATATGAGTTTGATTAAGGAATATAGTAAAAGTTGGAAGTCTACATGACAAGTAAGTATGTTTCATTATGATTTAGTTAGGCTCAAAAATAAATTCCTCAATGAAGAGTATCTTAAAACAAAAATTTTGTCTGTTAACTTTTCCCACAGGGGAATCGAATACCGTTTAACCCATCACAAGTTTGTGATTTTATTGTGGTTAACTTTCTCCTAAACATGTTTTCTATCACTCTCCATCGGAACATGACCCTAAGTTTTCTCCTCCATGTCCATGTTTTCCTACATAGAATCCTAGTATGGGATAACTTGGGTGACCTCTGTACTTATATTTCTTTATTTTAAAGTTATTTTTTTACCGACTCTTGTTCCGATGTGGGACTTTAAAGGATATTTCCAAGCCCAATTTTAAAATTGCGAGGACACAATTTTCAAAAGGGGGGAAGGATGTAACACCCCAGGTAAATAAATAATATGACATTTTTATATTTATCCATATTTGTGAATAAAAAATTAATATTACTTTAAAGTGGATGTTATGCTCGATGGCGTACCCAATACGCAACAACGAGTTTCTTGGGAAGCTTACTTTGCACTCTAATAATAAAATAATATTATTTTAAATGATAGTTATTGCCTAGCCTTTGTAATGGCAGAAATGAATAGAACTAACTACAAAATTAATATATATGTTTGTCAAATATTTTTAGTCTTTACAATAAAATTTAGAGGATTAAAAATGCGAATGAATCAAATTTTAAGCGTAGACATTCAAATATTCTTTAAAAGGTCGATTAACCGCCTTTTGAAGGAGAACCACTTTAAATCCACTTTTTGACAATTTATTGTGTTATATTTGAAAAAATAAAATTTTTATTTAGAATTGGGACATCAAAATTTACTTTGTTTAAATTTTTTGTATCTTTCTGATAAAGTTCATTTTTTAATGAATAGTGAAAATTGTTGTATTTTAATTCAAAACCAATTTTTAATATAGTTTATTTATTTTATTAGATTATCTTTAGGATTGTTTTTTAAGTAAAATTAGAATATATTTTTACCATTTAATCCAATAGTTGTCATTGGAATTAATTTCACTTTGAAATTGGACATAAACTGGTATCAATCTTTTGATACTTATTGTTTCATAAAAACACGCTATTTGCTCTGACTAGGGAAATTAATTATAAAATTAATTAATGAAACCTCTATGTTATGAATTTGGTAAAATATACATCATTTTTTAATTCGGAATATCAAATATATCTTAGGGTGATTTTTGGTATTTTTCTGAAAATCACCAATTTTTGATGAATAGTGAAACCAAAATGTGGTGGTTACAAAATTTTATTTTTAGTTTAAATGGGACTTTACCACTTCTGTGATTTGAATTTTAAAAATCCAATTTAAATGACTTTAATTGTTATGTAAAATGTGGTTCAATGGGATGAAAATAATTTTTGATGGAAAGTAAATTTTATGTTTTATTAATCGCGATTAAAGGTAATTAGTATGATTGAAGGTAAAAATGATATTATAATAAAATGAAAATATATTTACACTTGTCCTAACCCTATTGGATGAGTTATGGCCGACCAAGACAACCCATGGGTCGATTTTTGGTACCCTATGGAGCCACTTAGTTTTGATAATGACATTTATGCCTTTTATTTAAAATTAAAATAAAAATGTCACAAACATGATTTTTTTTACTAAAACAATTTTTACATGTGGTTATACAAGTCAAAATTTTGACTATAAATAATAATTTGAAATCTAAAAAGATTTCCTACATCATAGTAGTTCTTTATTATTTTTAGACATTAAATAAATTAAATTCTCTATGACATCATGATGATGTAGCGATGACTTCATTATTTGACAATTTAAATAAAATGGAAAGATAATGCAAAATCTAAGACCTACACATGTCAAAAACATATTGGATGGGTGGATTTCGAACCATTATCACCTTATCCTCGAAACACATCACTGTGGGACAATTAAAATCCGAAAACCATTTGAAAATAAAGAAACATTTTATATACATTTCTAAGAGTGCACCTCCTCTCCTCTTATAAAAGGCCCCCACCTCTACCACCTTACCCACACCTCTCAAACCTTTGGTTCGGCCGATCTCTAATCATTATGTCTCTCCACATCCCTCTACTCATCCTAAAAGCCTTAACACAGGCAGGAAGCTCTTCATGAAACCCTTTTGGTTCAAACCAAAGGGAGTTACACAATTTTAAGGATGTTAAAGGACGATCGAGTCAAGTCAGACCCGAGGTAAGGGATCCTACTCCTCTCTTTCTTTTTAAGTACGCTATTTTATGTCATTACTTTTAAAGATAATATTTCTTGTTATTGGGATGTTATTTTTTATTACTCTTACTGTAATTTTTATGTTCATTTGATGAGAGACCCTATTCTCTCTCATCAATCCATTTTGGAAGTTTTGAGTGGCGCTGTTAGGCTGCCGAATTTTCGTAAGAGAACTAACCTCTCTCTTTATTTATAAGTACCCTCCTTTATGTAACTTCTTTTAATCTCCTATTTGTTATGTTGGTGGATGTTCTTTTATATACCTCTTTCTATAAAATTTATTTCAATATGATGAGATACCCTATTTGATCTCATCAATCCATTTTTGTAAGTTTTATGTGGCGTCGTTAGGCTGCCGAGTTTTCGTAAGTGATTTTTCATCTCACTTTTATTCCCGTGAGATTTATGCTACATTTGCCAAAATTTACTTTGAGTGTTCTATGTACTGCCCATTATTTTACTCATTGTGTAATATACTTTCATTTATGAGTATTTACATCAATGTTGTATTGTCCTTATTTCACGGGGTGTATGTTTCGAAAGATACCCATTTCGGTAAGGGAACCTTTCACCCTCCTCTTTTTAAAAGACTTATTTTGTTATGTCTTTTAATTCACATAATATTATGTTGGGATATGTTCTTATATGTCTTTATTGATTTAAATTTTATGTCCATGTGATGAGATACCCTTTTTATCATTCATCAACCCATTCTCTGAATTTTGTAGTGACGCCGTTAGGCTGTCAAATTTATGCAAGGGAACTTCATAACCCAAATTTGTTTCTTTGGGATAAACTTATACTCCTTGAATATGTCGTTCTATGAATATGTGTGAATAACCTCTGATTGTTTTACACTTAATATCCACTTATATTTGGTGTATTCATTTGTCAAACATAATTATGTAATTTATTTATCCTTAAACCAAGGATACCTTCTTTATAAGGGACTTCGTCTCAATCTCCTTTCATTGAGGCATATTTTGTTTTATACACAACTTTCTTTTATAAGGTGTATAATCCACTTTGACTTTTTACTTTTATACAAAAGGAATATTTTTCTATGAAGTGTTTTACTAAACGACAAAAAGGAATGTTTCTTTTAACGTACGCGGTGAAAACGACCTTTTCCGGAACCGTGAGTATTATATGATCTTTGGCTTCCTCAACAAGCCGTAATGTTTTTAAAATAAAATAAATACCATATACTCTTTTATGTATTTTGGTATTGAAAATGGTTTTTATAAAGGATTCTATTTTGTCAATATATTTAAATGATATATTATGATTGAAATGTGCAAATGTTATCATTCCTTTATATTGGTTTTATGTGTTATAATTTTATAATGGTACTTGGACATTTTACGGGTGGTTACGTGATAAACCAAATGACGGGTGGTGCCGTGAATACCAGGACGGGTGATTACATTATAACCTCCAATGCATTGGGTATGGAAGTCGGCCGTATGGATATTCCATTAAGTATGTATGCAAGTTGGCCGAATGGCTATTCCATTAAGTGATATGTGTCACGACCCGACCTCGGGGCCCGTGTCGTGACTACCCCAAGCCCGCCTTCCATAGGCCAGGGGCTGGCGACTAGCACCAATGGCGTAAATCCCGATAACTGGGAAGGCATTGCCATTACAAAATCAAACAAACACCACAGAGTAAGCAAGCGGAAAAGTAAACACAAGCGAAGAAAAGTAAAAGGGCCGGAAATACAAGCCCAACTGTAAAGTACAACTCGAAAGGGAAAAACAGCAGCTGGAAGAACGAAGCGGCTCCTGGGTCGTCCTCCTCGATTCCTACCTGAAGGGTAGGTAAAGATGGCTCAGCTCCTGGATCGTCCACCACGGATCCTACCTGAAGGGTAGGTACAGATAGCTCCTCTACTCCTCGGGTCCTGTCGTCTACTCCGGGTACGTCCGCCCAGTGGTCCTCCTCCGGGTACCGACCTGCTCCGCAAGCCTCAACTGTGATCTGCGCTGTCCGTCGTCTGCAACCAACACAACGAAGTGCGGGCATAGCCCGTGCAGGGGTGAGTATAAGCTACTCAGTAGGGACCCCGAGACCCTTAAGGTCTCACTAAATCCAACATGGATATCCACAAAGTAAAGACAGCAATCACGAAGTAACATCAGACTCTACTTAGGTATATGCCCATACATATACCTAAGTCATCAAGTAACCCATCCAATCACAAGGATACACAAAAAATCATGAAATAAACGGATAACCATCACCCAGGTATATGCCCATACATATACCTAAGATATCAAGCGACCTATCTCAATCATGAGGAAACACAAAGATTCATTGACTCAGCTCAAACCAGGATTTTCATTATCGAAACCGTAACTACTGAGGTGCTTCGTCTCTAGAGTGTACAGTGGTCCTGTCACGACTCCGAGGTACTGCTCACTAACCTAAGACTGCTGAGGTACTCCTCCTGTCGAGTACTGCGGGTTTGCGGCCAACTACCGGGCGCTCCGTCCGCTGAGGGTCTGTCGCCAAATACCGGGTGCTCACCCAAATAGCCTACTGAGGTACTCCTCTTGTCGAGTACCGCGGGTTTGCTGCCAACTACCAAGCGCTCCGTCCGCCGTGGGTCTGCCGCCAAATACCGGGCGCTCCGTCCACTGGGCTAGTCGACTCACTCCAAGTCGAGTCGGTCAAGCAGTCGTCAGGTCTCAGTCGGCTACACGGTCTCCGTACTCTGCACGCTCGTCTCCGGGAGGGTCCGCTCCACGAGCTACTGGTCGATACTCCAAGTATCACAAAGTCCCACAAAGAAGTGTCTCAAAGGACCGCCTCATCATAGGGGTCTCAACGCAACAGACGGCGCGTCAATCGGACGCCCGGTCTGTGAGTTATTAGCCTTTTCGTCCCAGGGGCCCGGTTGGTTTCGTGTGCGAACCAATCCCGGCTGTATCACAACTGTACCCTGAACTCCCATAGGGTATACTCAAAGGGACCGTTACTCAACGCAATCACCAACGCCACTGACGGTTCGTCGAACAGACGTCCTGGCTGAAAGATATCAGCTTTTCCGTTCCAGGGGCCCGGTTGGATTTCGGGTACAATCCAATCCGGCCATACTCCGACTGCATCCAAAACTCGGGCGGAGTATGTCAAAAGTTCCTTCTCATCAAGAAGAAGTCAACGAAACTGACGGCGCGTCAATCGGACGCCCGGTCTGTGAGTTATTGGCTTTTTCGTTCCAGGGGCCCGGTTGGTTTCGTGTACGAACCGACCCGACCGTACTCCGTCGGCATCCAAACCTCGAGCAGATTAAGCCAAAAGTTCCGTCTCACTGAGAGGAATTCAACAAAGCTGATGGTACGTCATTCGGACGTCCGAAGCTCAAGATATGTGAATTTGACCGAAATGGTCCGAAAACGGGGGGGGGGGGTCCGGGTCCGGGCCGACCCGGCCCGACCCCCCCTGGGTCGGCCCGAACCGGGTCCGACCCGGTTGGCCTGGCCCCGCCCGGCCAGGGCCGGTCCGGCTCGGCTCGGCCGAGCGGCCTGACAACCCCGCGACACCCGCGGGGTGTCGCGCTGGACACCCGCGGGGTGCCGCCTGACAGCCCCGCGGCACCCGCGGGGTGTCGCGCTGGAAACCCGCGGGGTGCCGCCCGACAGCCCCGCGGCACCCGCGGGGTGTCGCGCTGGACACCCGCGGGGTGCCCCCGGACAACCCCGCGGCACCCGCGGGGTGTCGCGCTGGACACCCGCGGGGTGCCGCCCGACAACCCCGCGGCACCCGCGGGGTGCCACCCTGGACACCCGCGGGGTGTCGCCAGACAACACCGCGGCACCCGCGGGGTGCCACCCTGGACACCCGCGGGGTGTCGCCCGACAACCCCGCGGCACCCGCGGGGTGCCACCCTGGACACCCGCGGGGTGCCGCCGCCTCCGGCCGCCGGCGCCGCCGGCTTCCGCGGGCCACCGGAGACGCTCCGGTGGTCCGATTTGCTTCCCGTCTACGCCTACGGTCATCCCGGGACCCGACCTTCACTGCGGAGGCCTCAAAATTAACTTGCGGCCTCGTTTGTCGTCGCCCGTCAATCTGCACTCAAGAACAAAATAAAATTAATTTAATCTGCGGCCTCTTTGGCGCGGCGCGACGACGTCTCGTGCTTGAACGACTTCTCGGCGTGGCACGAAGGCGTCTCGATCTTGTTTGATTTCGTTCCACAGCGCGGCGCGACGGCGCCGCTCAATAGTTGCCGTACGATTCCCGCGTGGTGCGACGACACCACACCATCTCGCTCCATCCGCAAGAAACAACAAGAATAAAGGAGGGGGGGTGGTTCGGCCGTGTTTGTGCGGCCCGACCCCCCTCGCATTAGATTGATAACAATCGGCCTTTCTAGAACGATAATCCATCACAATCATTTTAAAAATAAATAAAAAGATTTGGAAACAAGGGCCGAAAAAAAAAGAACCTTCAAGATCGAAGGAAAGATCAACAACTTTAAAAAGGTTTAAAACCCCTACCTCAAGCGTTGTCGCTCACGAGTTCGTCGCGGAAGAGGACGATCGTCGCGGAAGAAACGTCGCCGGAGAAACGTCGTTGATTCTGTTGTCGTCGAGGTGCCTCCGAAGGGAGAACGTCGCTTGGAAAGGAACGATCGTCGCGGAAGAAACGTCGCGGAAGAAGCGTCGTTGATTTCCGTGGTTTCGGCGTTCTTCGCCGGAGGCCGGTGTTCTTCGAGTTCTTCGCCGAAGAAGAACGCTCTCCTCCAAATTCTCCCCACGCCACAAGCTTCCACCCAAAATAAAATAAGAGTAATCTTATTTTATTAACGCACAAGCAACGATTAAAAAAAAAGAAACGAACAATTAATTCCAAGAATTAATTTACCAAAGAAACCGCCCAATTAATTGGACGAAAGAAACAGCCCAATTTAATGGTCTGTTAAGAAACTAAGAAACCGCGTCAGTTGACTTTCAGTTTCTTTGACGGGTTTTCGCGGGTGCGTTACTTAGCGGAAGAAACGGTGGGGCTCGTGCGGGCCCCACCCACAAATATCCTATCAAGAGGATAAGATATTTCAGTTGCACCCTATCCGCTTCAACTAAGCTTAACCAGCTTAATGTGGCTTTCAAGTGGCTTCAAGTGAAATAAAAATAAAGTTGTCGTAACAACTTTATTTTATTTCTTAACCTTAAGTCCCAAAATTTAAAAACCACACCTGAGCAAACGCAACTCCGGATGAGGCGTTTCTAGGCAAAACCCGGCGATGCGATTTCATCGGTGCCCTCAGAATTCGATTCCGGGCACCGGTTCAAAAGTTAGAAAAACCCGCTCGTCCGTTCACTGAACGTACCCGAGCCAAAACTTCGGAAAATGATTCCGGGCACACCGGGCCTCGGAATCGGGTGCCGTCAGAAACTGAGTTCTTGTAAAATTACAAAGAAAATTAAGAAAAAAATTTCCTTGAAATTTACGGGTCTTTACATTACTCCCACCACAGGGCTTTACGTCCCCGTAAAGCTTCACCACAGACTTAGGGAAACAAAGCGGTACTGAGCACGCATCTGAGCCTTCCACTACCATGTGCTCACCTGGAGGTTCCCGCGCTGCCAAAGAAAGTGCACAAGAGGAATCGACCATCCTCCTAGGATCCGCTCCTGTCGATCATCGATCCCCACAGGAACCTCCATATAAGACACTCATCGCCACCGTCTAGATCCTCATGGTCGATGATATGCGAAGGGGTCGAGCACGTATCTCCTCAGTTGGGATACGTGGAAAACGTCGTGCACCTAGTGCAACTGAAGTGGATGGGCCAAGCGGTAAACCACCTCGCCTACCCAGTTGAGGACCTAGATAGGTCCGTTGAACCTCGGAGATAACTTGCCTCCCAGGCCACATCTCCGTAAACCTCGTCGAGGTGAGACCCGTAAGAAGACGTGGTCGTCATCCTCGAACTCCAGTGGTCTCCATTTCTGATTAGAACTGAAACTCAAAACTCCTGCTGCCACGAAGGTAAGGTGGGTCGACCCAAGAATGATCGGCTACACCCTCCTGTGCATGAGTTTATCTTGAGCTGCCCAGGGTTTCCTTTTCGCTGGCCAAGGAAAACCTATCCCAACGTTGTAGATAAACCACAACCTTTTTGCCTAAAACAGTCAACCTGGGTATGATCTGTGAATTCGATCCATAACCAGACCAACGTCGCAAGGCCTCGACGCTGCCACCAAGAGATTCCAACCGAAACTCTCGCCTCATGGTCAGATCACACTGTCGGCGTAAGTGTGATTATCGAGTCTCCTCCCAAAGGTATCTCCAGACGTGAGGGTCAAGTCAGCGGCTTACCCGGAACCTCTAGGTCTGGGACAAGATTCGTGGAAGGAAAGAATGATTGGTACCTATGTCTAAAGATATGGCAGCTCATAGTAGACATAGCTCGTAACCCGAATCATTCTTAGAGCCCCTGGGTACACTACTTGACCGCATGCAGCTACTCTCCTTCCCAGCCCTCCTGCTCCCTGAGCCTGGCGGGGATTTCAAAGGCGGGTGGTTGTAACATGTTGAGATGTACACCACCACCTGCTGCTCTCAAGGCCCCACTTCCACGTCTGCTACTCCGCAGATTCATATGTCATTTAAGCTTCCTCTTCTTGAAACATTTAACACGCCCGAGTCTCTAAGACTGGCACTGGTTTCCTGTTTCTTACTGCACAGTGCAGTCTTCATCTGCTCCTGGATGAACTGCACCTCCTTTGCATATGATCTGGAAGAGCTGCTAAAATTTCTCCTTTGCCAGAAAGAGAAACCTGGTCTCATCCCCTCTCTAGATGAACCACGCCCATTGCCTAATACAGTCAATCCTGGCATGAAGGATGCATTCATGCCATGGATGACGTCGTAAGGCCTCGACGTAACTACTAAGAGATCCAACTGTCACTCTCGCCTCCAAGGGTCGAGTCACACTGTCGGCATCAGTGTGAGGTCACTGGGTCTGCTCCAGTTGAAATCTCGAAAGTGAGGGTCAAGTCAACAGTTTAACCGGGACCACTCAGTAACATCACAAAAGAGGACAGGAAGGAAAACATCACAAGAGATAAGTGTCTTCTTTATTATTGCAGCTCATAATACAAAGACACAAATACAACGTCAAACATGGAACTAGAAGTACAAGAGACGTATCCACTAGTTCTGCTCCTGTCCACCTGCTCCAAGAGTTCTACTGTTGCTCAAGCATTTGTCGCTGCATCTATCTCGGTGGCTCCCCCAAAGCCTGCGGATCGGGAGTCGGACAGTCACGTGCCAGATGACCCTTTCCGCGGCATGAGTAACACAACCTGCTCCTTGCACGGCTAGCTCTGTTCCCACTCCGGGTGCCCTGCACCACCGGTCCTAAAACCCGAGATCGCCCAACTGCTGGTCTGGTCTTTCTGGGCCTCTGCATTATCTGTCTACTGCCCACAGATTACTCGGCTTCTGATCGAGAAGCACGCGACAAAGGCAGCAGCTCCCGAACACGCTCGGGGTGTAGAGCTACTGGCACATACTCCAACCTGAAGGAGGTCTCGAAGTCTTCCCAAGAGAAGGCCATCCCACGGCAAAACTATAACAAGTGGCTCCACCACCTGCCTGCTGCTGCCTGAAGAAGGCTAGCCGCAAAGATCTCCATAAAGTCCGATGGCGTCCCCACTAGCCTGAAGACTCCCACCACAGCCTCCAGCCAATCCTCAGCCACCTGCGGGTCTGTCTCTCCCCTGAACCTGGGTGGCCTCTGGCGCTGGAACTCATGCAGCGCACTCAAGCGTCGTGCATCGCCTACTGCTGGGGCTGGTGGCATCGGTGGCCCAACGTATGGTAGTACCGCTGGTGCCTCTGCTGGTGCCTCGACTGCAAGAGGGCCCTGAACCGAAGCCTCGTCGGTCGGCAGGCTGTCAGTACGCACATCCCTCTGGGCTAAAGCTGGTCGTCCGAGAAAAGGCATCCTGAAAGAAACATCGTAACACGGTCAAACGATTAAACCTGGTGAGCTGACCTAGTTTGAGCTGACATTTTTAAACTTTGGAAACACACACGCAATCAGTGTTTTCGTGCACAAAGTCGGAATTCAGTTGTCAGGGTCCTGGTGTATGGATACGTCGGCCGCCCGCACCAACACTGGACTCCCTGAACTGAAAACCATACTCGGTACCCTTAACACTATTGCTTCACAGAAAGAAAGATCAGAATCGGTGGTAGAACCGACCACCTTTGATACCAATCTGTCACGACCCGACCTCGGGGCCCGTGCCGTGACTACCCCAAGCCCGCCTTCTATAGGCCAGGGGCTGGCGACTAGCACCAATGGCATAAATCCCGATAACTGGGAAGGCATTTCCATTACAAAAGCAAACAAACACCACAGAGTAAGCAAGCGGAAAAGTAAACACAAGCGAAGAAAAGTAAAAGGGCCGGAAATACAAGCCCAACTGTAAAGTACAACTCGAAAGGGAAAAACAACAGCTGGAAGAACGAAGCGGCTCCTGGGTCGTCCTCCTCGATTCCTACCTGATGGGTAGGTACAGATGGCTCAGCTCCTGGATCGTCCACCACGGATCCTACCTGAAGGGTAGGTACAGATAGCTCCTCTACTCCTCGGGTCCTGTCGTCTACTCCGGGTACGTCTGCCCAGTGGTCCTCCTCTGGGTACCGACCTGCTCCGCAAGCCTCAACTGTGATCTGCGCTGTCCGTCGTCTGCAACCAACACAACGAAGTGCGGGCATAGCCCGTGCAGGGGTGAGTATAAGCTACTCAGTAGGGACCCCGAGACCCTTAAGGTCTCACTAAATCCAACATGGATATCCACAATGTAAAGACAGCAATCACGAAGTAACATCAGACTCTACTTAGGTATATGCCCATACATATACCTAAGTCATCAAGTAACCCATCCAATCACAAGGATACACAAAAAATCATGAAATCAACGGATAACCATCACCCAGGTATATGCCCATACATATACCTAAGTTATCAAGCGACCTATCTCAATCATGAGGAAACGCAAAGATTCATTGACTCAGCTCAAACCAGGATTTTCATTATCGAAACTGTAACTACTAAGGAGCTCCGTCTCTAGAGTGTACAGTGGTCCTGTCACGACTCCGAGGTACTGCTCACTAACCTAAGACTGCTGAGGTACTCCTCCTGTCGAGTACTGCGGGTTTGCGGCCAACTACCGGGCGCTCCGTCCGCTGAGGGTCTGTCGCCAAATACCGGGCGCTCACCCAAATAGCCTACTGAGGTACTCCTCCTGTCGAGTACCGCGGGTTTGCTGCCAACTACCAGGCGCTCCGTCCGCCGTGGGTCTGCCGCCAAATACCGGGCGCTCCGTCCACTGGGCTAGTCGACTCACTCCAAGTCGAGTCGGTCAAGCAGTCGTCAGGTCTCAGTAGGCTGCACGGTCTTCGTACTCTGCACGCTCGTCTCCGGGAGGGTCCGCTCCACGAGCTACTGGTCGATACTCCAAGTATCACAAAGTCCCACAAAGAAGTGTCTCAAAGGACCGCCTCATCATAGGGGTCTCAACGCAACAGACGGCGCGTCAATCGGACGCCCGGTCTGTGAGTTATTAGCCTTTTCGTCCCAGGGGCCCGGTTGGTTCCGTGTGCGAACCAATCCCGGCCGTATCACAACTGTACCCTGAACTCCCATAGGGTATACTCAAAGGGACCGTTACTCAACGCAATCACCAACGCCGCTGACGGTTCGTCGAACGGACGTCCTGGCTGAAAGATATCAGCTTTTCCGTTCCAGGGGCCCGGTTGGATTTCGGGTACAATACAATCCGGCCATACTCCGACTGCATCCAAAACTCGGGCGGAGTATGTCAAAAGTTCCGTCTCATCAAGAGGAAGTCAACGAAACAGACGGCGCGTCAATCGGACGCTCGGTCTGTGAGTTATTGGCTTTTTCGTTCCAGGGGCCCGGTTGGTTTCGTGTACGAACCGACCCGACCGTACTCCGTCGGCATCCAAACCTCGAGCAGAGTAAGCCAAAAGTTCCGTCTCACTGAGAGGAATTCAACAAAGCTGACGGTACGTCATTCGGACGTCCGGAGCTCATGATATGTGAATTTGACCGAAATGGTCCGAAAACGGGGGGGGGGGGTCCGGGTCCGGGCCGACCCGGCCCGACCCCCCTGGGTCGGCCCGAACCGGGTCCGACCCGGTTGGCCCGGCCCCGCCCGGCCAGGGCCGGTCCGGCTCGGCTCGGCCGAGCGGCCTGACAACCCCGCGGCACCCACGGGGTGTCGCGCTGGACACCCGCGGGGTGCCGCCTGACAGCCCCGCGGCACCAGCGGGGTGTCGCGCTGGACACCCGCGGGGTGCCGCCTGACAACCCCGCGGCACCCGCGGGGTGTCGCGCTGGACACCCGCGGGGTGCCGCCTGACAACCCCGCGGCACCCGCGGGGTGTCGCGCTGGACACCCGCGGGGTGCCGCCTGACAAACCCGCGGCACCCGCGGGGTGCCGCCTGACAACCCCGCGGCACCCGCGGGGTGTCGCGCTGGACACCCGCGGGGTGCCGCCCGACAACCCCGCGGCACCCGCGGGGTGCCGCCCGACAACCCCGCGGCACCCGCGGGGTGCCCCCCTGGACACCCGCGGGGTGTCGCCAGACAACCCCGCGGCACCCGCAGGGTGCCCCCCTGGACACCCGCGGGGTGTCGCCAGACAACCCCGCGGCACCCGCGGGGTGCCGCCCTGGACACCCGCGGGGTGCCGCCGCCTCCGGCCGCCGGCGCCGCCGGCTTCCGCGGGCCACCGGAGACGCTCCGGTGGTCCGATTTGCTTCCCGTCTGCGCCTACGATCATCCCGGGACCCGACCTTCACTGCGGAGGCCTCAAAATTAACTTGCGGCCTCGTTTGTCGTCGCCCGTCAATCTGCGCTCAAGAACAAAATAAAATTAATTTAATCTGCGGCCTCTTTGGCGCGGCGCGACGACGTCGCGTGCTTGAACGACTTCTCGGTGTGGCGCGAAGGCGTCTCGATCTTGTTTGATTTCGTTCCACAGCGCGGCGCGACGGCGCCGCTCAATAGTTTCCATACGATTCCCGTGTGGTGCGACGGCACCACGCCATCTCGCTCCATCCGCAAGAAACAACAAGAATAAAGGAGGGGCGGTGGTTCGGCCGTGTTTGTGCGGCCCGACCCCCCTCGCATTAGATTGATAACAATCGGCCTTTCTAGAATGATAATCCATCACAATCTTTTTAAAAATAAATAAAAAGATTTGGAAACAAGGGCCGACAAAAAAAAAGAACCTTCAAGATCGAAGGAAAGATCAACAACTTTAAAAAGGTTTAAAACCCCTACCTCAAGCGTTGTCGCTCGCGAGTTCGTCGCGGAAGAGGACGATCGTCGCGGAAGAAACGTCGCCGGAGAAACGTCGTTGATTCCGTTGTCGTCGAGGTGCCTCCGAAGGGAGAACGTCGCTTGGAAAGGAACGATCGTCGCGGAAGAAACGTCGCGGAAGAAGCGTCGTTGATTTCCGTGGTTTCGGCGTTCTTCGCCGGAGGCCGGCGTTCTTCGCGTTCTTCGCCGAAGAAGAACGCTCTCCTCCAAATTCTCCCCACGCCACAAGCTTCCACCCAAAATAAAATAAGAGTAATCTTATTTTATTAACGCACAAGCAACGATTAAAAAAAAGAAATGAACAATTAATTCCAAGAATTAATTTACCAAAGAAACCGCCCAATTAATTGGACGAAAGAAACAGCCCAATTTAATGGTCTGTTAAGAAACTAAGAAACCGCGTCAGTTGACTTTCAGTTTCTTTGACGGGTTTTCGCGGGTGCATTACTTAGCGAAAGAAACGGCGGGGCTCGTGTGGGCCCCACCCACAAATATCCTATCAAGAGGATAAGATATTTAAGTTGCACCCTATCCGCTTCAACTAAGCTTAACCAGCTTAATGTGGCTTTCAAGTGGCTTCAAGTGAAATAAAAATAAAGTTGTCGTAACAACTTTATTTTATTTCTTAACCTTAAGTCCCAAAATTTAAAAACCACACCTGAGCAAACGCAACTCCGGATGAGGCGTTTCTAGGCAAAACCCGGCGCTGCGATTTCATCGGTGCCCTCAGAATTCGATTCCGGGCACCGGTTCAAAAGTTAGAAAAACCCGCTCGTCTGTTCACTGAACGTACCCGAGCCAAAACTTCGGAAAATGATTCCGGGCACACCGGGCCTCGGAATCAGGTGCCGTCAGAAACTGCGTTCTTGTAAAATTCCAAAGAAAATTAAGAAAAAAATTTCCTTGAAATTTACGGGTCTTTACAATATGTGTGGAAGTTGACCTTATGGTTATTCTACTTATGTATGTTTATGTCCCAAGTTACCTTTATATGTTATGTGATATTTATATGGGTTTTAGGGTAATATTTTGTTTATAGAGGGTAAGTAATGAACTTTTATTCAGTGAATAGTTTTTACTACTTCGAAAATGTGAAAAGTATTACTTTGATAAAGTATACATGGTTTACATGTTGTTTTGAATAACTAACAGTTTTCATTCTTTGTGTATCCCTTACTGAGCTTTTTATGCTCATCCCAAGTTTTTGAAATGTTTTTCACAGGACTTAACGTGGAATAGGGTCAAGGATGGGATCAAGGGAAAGTCATGCAACCTAAAACATGGAACTGGACAAGTTTCTTTTTATGAGTTTTTATTTTATGGAATCTTACTAAAAGTTTCTACTTTTTAATATTTTGAGATGTAATAGTTATGTGATAATTCTCTAAAACTCTAAACCTGAAAATATCCTCAATGTGAATTATTCATTTAATTCAATATTAAGTAAGGTTTAAGGCTGGGGCCTTATAGGTTTTGTAGTTCTTGAGTACATTAGTTGTTTTATGTATCTTAGAACTTGTTTCCCTATTTTTTGTACCTATATTATGTATTACATTTTTAATACCAAAATATTCAATTCATTTATCACCTTTTTATATTATTTGTGAAAAATAATTCATAAACCTACTTCGTGATGCCCAAATTCTTTTCATCTACCCATGCAGATTGGGAACACACTTTGGGATATGTCGGTTATAAATGATTTGGGTAATCTTGTTTGGTTAGTAAAACGTTTGTATTAAAGTGAGGATTTTAAGTTCCATTTTCATGTATTAATTTTTTGTATGTATTGTTAGGAAGAAGATATGAATGTTTGTGAATAAGGGTCATGTTATGAACAATTGTTCGGATAGCTCTCATCATGACTAGAAGTATGATACAATTATTTTTAGATAAATTTTCATTTTTGGATTTACATAGTTTCATTACCAATTTTTCTTTTTATTATTTATTGGAAGTATATTTGTTTTGGGTTATTCTGAACTAAAATATCTTCATCAATATAATGTTCTTGTGTTATTTTGTTCTCCAAAGTGTTTCATGTACCATTCCCCCAAAAGACATACATTGAATCCTTAGGAGGGTTCTACAAATAAGCCATGACAAGTAATCTATAATTTTGTTGTAATTTTATTCAAGCATCAGTGAGGATGTTATGATATATGAAACCAGTTGTGGAACCGTCTCTTGTTAAAGACAGATAGGTTAAAACTCAATGTGATGTTGATGGTATTCAGGACCAGGAATATCACTGAATTAATTATCCATCTATCTAAGGGTTGAATGATCATTGGGATGTGGGTATTGGTTGGGAAAGAATGATAGAATCAATGAATTCCTATATAATTCAGACTCTATAAAAGTGAGATGAAATGTAACAAATATTTTATGTCTAATTAGAAGGTAGTGGGACTTGGTTTTCATGGCTATGAATAATGAGGTATTGGAATGAATATAATTCAAGGTCACTTTCATAAATTATCTCTACCTTAAAATTATGACCTTAGAAAAATTCATTGTATTTCTCAAGATTGGAAAAGGAGATTTTTCTATGATAGAGTATTCTAATCACTTCATTATGCATTCTATGTTTTCATATTAGCATGTTTCCAAAGAAAATTTGAAGGCTTAGAGTTTTGACATGGATATTTGAACTAACATGTGGTCACAAGTATTTATTTCAAATATTACCACATATGTTGAAGTGGTAGATGGAGCCTTAATGTTGGATACTAACCAAGAAATCAAGATACGATTAACAAGAGTTCCTCTATCCTCTAAGGATAACTCAAACCATTATTTTAAGGGTAATAGGAAGAAGAGTGAGTTACATAGATGCGTAAATGGTGGAGCTTATTATAGGTCTATTCTCAATCTATCATTATTGTAAATTCTCTTGGTAATTTTTTATTTTGGACATTTAGGTAACATGGAGTGCTTTTATCTCATACCTCTAATTGTTTTAAACTCATGTTGGCATCAGAGTTTATTTAATGAATATTTTTTTAGATATTTATTTTACTCAAATTTTTATATCATGATTGGAAATTATAGTATTTTTTTTGTACTAATAAACATCACATACTATAGGTTTCTAGTCTGTAGCCCCCATAATGAAGGAGTTTCATAAAGTTGAGGAGTTTTCAGTGGAATTTGATCCAATTATGATGAATTACATAAGTATAATTTATATTGGTTTTACATTAGAGACAACGTAATTTGATACATCTTCATACCACTTATTTTTATTAAATAATTTTGTGAATTTTCTAAAATATGAAATGGACCTCATTACATTTATTCTGAATTTATAAACGTATCTTGGAAAGAAGCGGGGGAATTGTTTTCATAGCCCTTCATACTCTTTTGTTATTTGTGATGTATAGATGGTTTGTCATTTTTTTTCAAGACTTGGACCTCTATGATGAAATTATTTAGAAGGATTAGTCAGTCTCTCCTAAGGTTTGAATTGATTATTATCCTCAATGGGTGTTATTCACTGCTTTCTATGGAAACTTCCATGTGTTTTAGGAAGAATGGTATTAAAGGTCAATACGAGAAGGGACATATCTTCCATAAAATGGTAATTTTTATATAATAATGTTGGAACATTATTATAAAAGTGTTATATTTATTCCAGTGGTTAATTAGTTTTTCATAGGCTTTCTAATGTACATATAACATTTTCCTTTGAAGGTGGAGTTGAATTTTTCAATTAACATAGCTCCTAAAACTCAATCGATATTGATGTCATCATACCACATATCTACAAATGAATTTGAGAAGATGAAAATTAATTTACATGATTTTAGGTATAACATATTATATTCCCATGTCTGTAATCTTGGTAAAGCCTGTTCTTTTTTACAATAATTTTGATGGAACTCTATTCCTATGCATCAATATCAGCAAATCAATTAGGTAATATTCATGAGAAAATAACTATTACCTCACATTGATGTTCTATTTGATCGTTTGATAGTGGATAAGTTTTTTTTATTAAGATTGAAAATTGGTGTAGTTACTATAAAATTATAATAAAAGTGTCTTATATCCCTAATACCATTACTTGGAGTGGGTATGTACAATTCATTTACCATGTGAATTATATTTTACTAAATAATTACCATGTTTTCATTATGGAATTGTGGAATCAGTTAATCATTGAGTGTATTGAAATGTTTTCATGGTGATCATAGTACTTATACTTGTGTATTATATTAATGAGGTAGATCATATGTGTCAATTGGGGAATGTCTTGGGAATTCTGATGGATCATCGCCATCATGATAGATTATTAATTTTCTATTTTTGGATCCATGAAGTAATATTATTAGGACGTGTTATCTTATAACATGTTATATTAATTGATCCAAAGAAGGTTATAGATTTTAGTAGAGGTGAATGACAAAAAAATATCTCCGATATACATAGCTTCTTGTGTTTTGAGGGATACTATTAGTAGTTCATAACAAACATATCAATGATTTCATCTCCTTTTAACTCTCTCACACAGAAGGGAGTGAGGTTCATATGTAATTCGATGTTCAATACATCCTTTGATTGGATAAATATAAATTTTTTATCATCACATATTCTGAATTTACAAGAGGCTAGACTGGGCTATGTGGTTTACGGTAGTACTTATGGGTTATGCTTGGTATATATATTTGTGTAGGGAGATCCATAGTGGATTATGGATCATATCAACATAGACCTCATGAAGTGAATTTCCCAACTCATAATTTGTAACATTAAGTAGTTGTGGATTCCCTAAAAAAATTTCTGATGGATGACACCACATCATATATAGTAGAGCACCATAGGTAAATCCCCTTGGGTTAATCTAGATTGAGTGGGACACTAAAACCTCGTACCTTTGTGTAATGTGGATTAGAAACCACAAAAATTAGTATTATCATGCACGAGACACTAGTAGGGGACACCACCAAAAACTAGTGGTCTCCATTCATCATAGTTTAGCTAGTGTTTTAAGCATCAACCATGCTAGACAAAACTGGGACGAACCACTTCTGTATCATCTAGAATACTATAACTAGCCACCCCCCCCAAGATACCAAAGATCCCTGTGGGATCAAGTTCATGTTCACATATCACACACATCACCTCTTTTATAATCTAATTCCGGTAATTTCAAGGAAATCATCAATTTTCATAAAAATAGTTCATTTTCAATTTTAACCACACCAAAACCTATTTTTAGTGAATTTATCATCACATGCACAATTCATAGATTTACCCTTCAAAAAACACAAGAAAACACACCATAGATCAGCCAATTCATTGTCCAATCCCCTTAGTAAAATCATAATCAAACCATGATCATTTTTAAAACATGATTTTAATTACATAAACTGTTTACAATTTAAATTCAATGGTACACAACAAGTTCAAAATGCCAAAATAATACATTTTTTCTTTATAATATCATTTTAAACACTCTTGTGACTTAATTTCCTAGATAAAATGATTCTCACCTTTCAAAAAATTTATAAAACATTTCCCTAAAACATCACACAAAAACACTCAAACAAAATGTAGCGAATTTATTTTATAAAATGAAAAACCAACACATAGTCATGCCAAACACTTAAAAAACATATATTGCATCACTAAAAAAAATTAATAAACCATTTAAACCTTTTATAAACGACTTATAAGAAGCAAAAAAAAGACACTAAACCGAAAATACACACAATTTCATGTAGAAAATCTATTTTCAAACCAATTTCTCATCAAATCATTTCAAAAACCACGTTCACACCCCTATGTAGTACTTCAAGGTTCTTAATAATAAAAAATTCCAAAATAATTTATGTTCTTTTGGAAAACCTACTTTAATCACAATCATACCTCAAACACTTTTGAAAACACATTTTACAATCCTTAAACATTTAATTGAACAGTTCCACAAATTTTTACAACAAGAAAAATATAAAAGACATGTACATTTCCTTTATAAAATCAAATTCATCATATGTGCATTCCAAATTATATCCAAAACTAAATTCACACCACATAATTTATATATATAACATTTTGAAATTTATTAAAAAATAAGTCAAATCATTTAAAAATGTTATATCATAGAACCACCTACCTCAGGTGAATAAATTGTCAGAACATGTTGCAAAACCACAACTATGCCTCAATCACACCTCTGAGAGGAAAGATCAAACCTTAATCCAAGAGATCAAAGCAAAATACTCAATATCATACCCCTAAAACAAAACCCTATCCACTATAAAAGAAAACCCCCAATGGAAACGACAAGGATACTTACCCATATGGGAAGGATGTGTGGTCGTCGAAGGGAGGGGGTCGTGCACCAGAGAGAGGGTAACGGCTGGGTTCACGCATGATGGAGAAAGGGTGATGACCAGGGTCACATGCCAGAGAGGAGGGCGATTGCAGGTTCGAACACACTAGATAGAAGAAGGGAGAGGGGATTTGGTCGCACGGTAGGGAGGCGTGGCTCCCAGAGAAGAGAAGGGAGGCCCCCGGAAGGGGAAGGATGCATGTTGAAAGGGGGAGGTTCCCTGCCAAATGACCACCCTATAACCCCACACTATTTTTTCCAATTCAAAACACAGGAACCATATCACCAAAGTACATGAAATTTAATTAGTACACAATGTGTAATGATTATTAGCCGAGTAATGGGTAATTACAGGCGTTAAATGAAATGTAACTGGTTGTTCATGTACTATAACACATAAATACCCACTCAATTTGAATTATGAATCACTAGGAATGTATTTTCGTTTGACACATAGAGTAATAAATGAAATTTAACAAAAATACCTAGTTTTATAATGATATACATTCCTTAAAGATGGATTTTACCTAATTGATTACACACCATGTGATTTTGATGGGTCATGATCATAAAAATTATATTTTAATTAATTTACAAGTTATTATTCTAATGATTGATGTGTATGATTATTTTAAATGATTTATACTTCGTGGTAATATCCAATGGTACATGGATCAAATATTCATGATGTGTTGTGTATTAATAAATGATACAAAAATTACACTACTTGACTCATGGAAAACCCACCATGTATATCGTGAAACACTATGTAGGAATAAATTTCATGTCTATAAAATGGTCATTTCAAGGAACATTCACAGAAATTTTCACACACTGTGTAATGTGAATGAATAGGCCATATAATATTAAATATTGAAAAATGACTTTAATAATGAGAATAAAGGTACACACCTTGTGGCCTCTAGTACATATCATGTAAATAATTAATTTTAAATTAAAATATTTAAAATATTTAATATTAAATTTAATGGGAATCTCAAGGACAATTTGGATGGATAGTTAAGATACATGGATTATTTAATCTATAAGATAATTAATTTTTTAATTTATGAGATTTATCTTAATAAAGAAGATATCAAAATTAATAGTAGTTTATTCAAATTCCTATTCATCTCATGTGTGGATGATTAGTAACATGACTAACCTATGTATGTTGGGTTTTTATTTAATTAATGTTTTTATTACATGGTGTTTTTAATAAGATTATTGTTAAATTAAATATTTTTTTGATATATCATTCCTTTATTTTTTTGTGTCTTGAACATTGTTTCCAAGGTTTATTTTATATATATTGATACCTATAGTTCCACTCATCTATAACTGAGCAAGAATATTTAAAATAAGATGCTCTCAGGCATAAGGTGAATATTCTTGAAAAGCCACAGTGAAACCAACTAAGGAGATAAATTGGTAAATAATTCAATTTTTCAACTTGAGTCAAGACTAACACATGGAGGTTCCCCCTAGTGTCAAGGGTTATATTATCATATACATGATAAACCGACATGTAATTAAAGGCAATGGAAATTCTTTCTATTTATTTTTTTTCATGGGAACTTTTATTTATTTATAGTATTCTTGTTTAATTTTTATTAGAAAAATAAAAATGGTATATAAATAAATAGTATAATGAGATATAAGAAAATAAATATATTATACCTAAAGTATTTTATTACATTTAATTAATTATGTAAGATACACATTATATTTAAAACCCTGAAAAGTATTAAATAAATAATATTTATACATAATATAAAAATAATCTCTCAAGTGAATATTAATTAATAAATTTCTTAAATTCCTTGATATATGATGAAATGATTGATCTAATTGTTGGTGTATCCCACCTCTGGAATCTTTCATTTATGATTGATCTATAATATTGTTTTTTTGTTGATGTAACCATGCTATCATTTATTGTAGTTTCCCTCACAAGAAATGGTGTATCATAGAGGAAATTTTTGAGTAAATCACATTTTGGATTTTACAATCTAGTGGACTAATCAAAGGATCGAGGAACAAAAAGATAAAATATTTGTTCAGAAACCCTACCTAAAAATCATCATGTAATTTGACTAGACTATTGTCTGGGTTATGAGATGGGGATTATGGACACTTTCTTCTATAGTATCCACATGACATGATATTCTAAATCCAATAGTAAGTGATATTTAGATTTGGTAAAATCATGGAATACTAATAAAATAAAATAAATTACATAAAAATTTTGGTAATAATTTAGAGACATAAAAATATCCTTTCATTTGTTAAAAAAATGGAATATAATTTGACTTTGAAATTATTCCAATGATGGACACTACAGAAATAAAATATCCTGACAGTGTGAACTTCTTATAGTGGTAAAAGTGCTTGAAAATAGTAATACCCAATGTGATGATGTATTATATATTATATTTACTAGTAATTAGAAGAATCTTATAATGAGTGTAGTGGGGAGGATCATACTATCTTATGAAAAAAAATTGGACGATTCATTGGATACCGAATTCACCATATTATAATTCATGAGTAGTTAACTAGAGAAGCTTAAAAAATAAACATACAAATCCACCATGTTTTCTAATATCTATGATCTTTATTAAAATAAGGATAGGTGAGATAGGTATATGATCTCCAAGACACTCTTTACCTAAAATCCTATCAAGATTCACCAGATATACCTCACATAGTCAATATGATTGGTTATATTTAGAATTTTGATATTTTGGGATTTAGGATACCTAATGTAAAACGTAGAGGCATCACTAATTCATAAATTAAATTGAAATTTTTTTAAATGTGAATTTTAACATGGAAAGTATTGGGAATATACATTCATGTATACTAAATATAATTATCAAAGAGGGTTTGGACATGGAGAAAGGAAAACCTTCAGTCCTTATGGTAAAAAGGAGTAAGGGAATGTTTAAGGCCCTAAGTCTACCATCATGAATAATTCATCTTTATAATGACTAAACAAGAGAAGTAGGAACAAAGGGGATGCCAAAGATCAAAATGCAATTTTTTCATATAGAAAAAAGGGACACTTGAAGAAGAAATACACCACATTGAAGAAATAAGTGGTGGATTTAAGTTGATTTTTTATCAAATTTAATATTTATATATATAAATTGGTTATTAGATATAAATTTTGGTGTTATAATTTGTATCTAAATATATGAACCATATAGATTTAGGATGGCTTCCAGAGGTATGGTCGATCTTAGAAGTTCCTATAGTTTATGACTGAGAAAACTAGCTATTAGATACTATTATCTTACATCACTTATGTTTTTAATTATTAACATAATGAATATTTATTATGTTTCTAATATTACCAATATCATTATAAAAATTTATAATTTATACATGGACAGATTTATTTTCATGTTTTAAAAAAACTTTTTCAACTTTTATAAAGATAAAAAATGATATGCTGTGGAAAATTTAAGTGATATACATTTTTTATTTGAATATTAAAACAATGTGTTTGAATTCATTAAAAAATCAATGACCATGATTCATATCATACTTGGTTGTGGAATTGGCCATGTAAATGTGAAGTGTCCAACAAAGGTATATCATGATGATTATTTATATTATTTTATACTAAAATGACTGGGTATATGTCAAACATATTGCCATGGAAAAATGGATATTTCTCTTTTTATTATAAATGGTCAAAGTACTATATATATTCATGAGGTAGTTTATAAAAATATGTGGGGGTTAAATCTATTTTAATTTAGAGGTTGATACACAATACCTCATATATTTTATTGATAACTTTAGTATATATTTTTATATCTAAAAAATGATGTATAATTATAAATCCATTTATAATTTTATGGAGTTAATTAATGAATTATCTTGATAAAAATATAATGAAAAAATATTTCGATCAAAATAGAGAGTTTCATCAGCATGGTTTCAAAAAAAAATAATGTATTATAGGGTTCTTATTGTAAATTTTTCTCAATTATACACCATAGTGGAATGGTTTTAGATAAATAGGTAACCACAAATTATTTAATATATTGTGGTTGATAATTATGTATTTGATTCTTAAATTATTATTTTTGGGATATACAGTAAAAATTATAGCAAATATACTAAAACAAGTTCAAATAAAAATGGAAAAAATAATTACCTTTTAGTTATGGAATCAAAGGAAAGTGTGTTGTTATGTTATCCTAGGTGGGGATGTGAAGTGTTTACTAAGGCTACATATGCGAAAGAATTTCACATAGAGACAAATATTGTTTCGGGATAAGATATATCAAGGGAATAAAAGTATATTATCTATATAACTGTTCATAAAAAAGTAATTTTATCCAGGTAATCCATTTGTTATGAGATGGATCACATCTAAAAAAGGTATTTTTTTGCAATATGTCAATATTGAAAATGTTTATGCTCAATATAAAAACATGTTGAATAAAAAAATCTACAAATCCTTCATAGAATGGTTTATTCTAGAGAAATAAATCATAAATATTAGCACACGAGAGGATATAGAACTAGAGAAAAATGATATCCATATTATTTTGGATGGTGACTAATCATTAATTGAGAATGATGAACATGTATAATATAAGGATGTAGTGAGTATATAAAATTTTTGTAGTTGGAAATAAACCATGAATTTTGAGATGTATTCCATGTACCAAAACCATTTTAGGGTTTTAGTAAGTCTAACCATTGAATTAATAATAGTTGTGGGTAATATGTATTCAAAAAGGAACTAGAAATGGATGGTAATTTCAATATATATAAAGAATGAATGGTTTCTAATGGTTTTAAGAAATGTTATGTAAATGATTATGATGATACATTTTCAAGAATCACTTTCAAAAAATAAATCAAAATTATACATTATATAGTATTATATGGGGATTATGTGATATGTAAAATAGATATAAAAATATATTTACATAACACGATTCTTCAATAAAATTTACATATAACACATATAGAATGGTTTGGGAACCCAAAGGATGAATGATAAGGAATGCTAGTTTCAAAGATCCATTTATGGGTTAAGGAAATAGTCCAGATCACGGAATATTCATTTTGATGAAGCTATATGACAATTTCGATTTATAAAGACTGAATATAAGACTTCTATATATATATATATATGGTTTAGTAGGACTGAAATCAATTTTCGAGTTCAATATGCTGATGATATATTATAGATATTAATTTAGATACTAGTCTTGATGTCTTTTAAGTCATGGTTAAAAAAATTAATCTCCATGAAATAAATTGGTGAATAAACATACTTTTAATTGATCAAGATCACTCTTTATAAAAAAAATAGGCTACTTTAATTATTTAAGAGTATATACATATATAATATTCTAAAGATTTGTAGTATAAAACATTCATATATAGAAAATTTCTTATTGTCACATGGTATAAATATTTCCAAAAATTGAAATTTTCAATGGATAAGAAGAGAGAGATGTGATTATAAGGATTCTATACAATTCAGTGATATGATCTATAATACTTGCAATGTTGTGTCCCAATATTGTTTTTCTTACTCCCTTAAGAATGGAAGGAAGATATCAAGTAGGCCCTATAGAACAACATTGGAACTCTACAAAGATAACCCTAATGTATCTAATTCTTACTATGAATATGTTACTAGTTTATAAAGGAGATAAGGAGAAATTCGTATTGGGATATACATGTACTCATTTCTAGTTACACCAGAATGATCCAAAATCATATTTGTGATATATAATATTCCTTAATGATAGATATATGAGTTATAAGATCTTAAATATTCCATTTGTTGCTAATTTCATTTTAGTTTTTATGTAAATTGCGGCTTCTAATTTATCTTTGTAATTAATTTGGATACTCAACTTCTAATTGGAGCTTGATGTTTTTTCTAAAAGTAAAGATTATATCACATTATAATTTTATAATACTATAGTGGTGGTTCTAATAAAGGGAAAATTTCACATCAGTATATTATTCATATATATTATAAGTATAACCACTTGAGAGATTTTTCGAATGTGGGTTAGGTAATGATAAGAGTAGTTCCCATAGAAAATAACATCAAGGCTACAATTACTAAATCATTATCATATATGAATCATGAATATCATGTGAGAGAGAGTAGTGTGACATCCCGGATCCGAGTGCCACTCAATGGGTGCCCCGGACCCGGTTGGTCACATGACCTCAAACACATTTTCCCAAATGCCAGAGGTTGCCAACTAGCAGCGAGGTCCCAGTTCTGATAGTGGGGAAACTATGCCCTCTTTTGTCAAAGGGTAGCACTGCGGAATATGAGATAAATATACAACAACAGTGGAAACAGTAAACCATACACAACGGGAATGAAAAACTGATGAAAAAAAGATAAACCATCAGTCATCTATATATGAAGATGCACTATGTCACTGTTCTATAAAACAGTAAAGACATGTTACACTGCAATACAATACATCACAATTGAATTACAAGTACAGAAAGCAAAACAGAACAACCCGCAGCATCTCGAGCCAATGCTTAGTCCCATGCTCTCCTACACCATAGCAGTAATCAAGCACCTGTGTAAGGGATCTTGCCCTTATCTACACCTGCAGAAATGTAATCTGTTTGGGCCAAAAAGTATGACCCAAATAGGGTGTGAGAAATGAATCCCAGTAGGCACCCACTAAAGGCACATGCCCAACTGTGTGAAAGTATTCAACAATAGTGTGCAGTATTAAAATGAAATAAACTAAGAAGTACTCAAAAGTAACTAACTTAACAGTATATTTCCATTTAATTATTCGTTTAATCTATTTAATATAAGAAAACACCACAATGCATTTCTAAGTAATCAGTCAGTGTCCTCCGACATGCAAACCTTTACCCTCTAGTAATCAGAATCCAACCCGCAGGTAATTTCCCACAGGCATAACTGATTTTTCCCTCAGGTGTAGGTAGTGTCTCCCTCAGGCACATACTCTATTTCCCACAAGCATAGAAGAAGTTTCCCTCAACCTAACATAATAACTTCTCTCGGGCGGAGCAAAATAACACCCATAGGCTAAGTAAAACACTGCCCTCAGCCACAAGTAACTGGGCCATTACGAACATGTAAATAAACATTCACATTCAATTCCTTTCAAGGTAATTATATAACCAATACATTAAAGTCATACCCTCGGGTATCCTGGCCAAATGGCTAAACAGAGGAACGCACCCCCGGGGAGGTCCTGGATCCATGAACTGATCCCAAACAGCATTTTAATATCACATTTAATTACCTATACAATTATAGGTATTAAAATAGCCATGGTGTCAGCCACATGACACCCCAGATACGGGTTCGTATCTCAAAAACACACAAAAACGCACGACAGTTGGAAAATAAACACCAGGACACCTACCTTAATCACCGACGAACACTATATGCGAATGAAGCCTTCGGAAACGTCCAAGAACGCCATATATCTGAGGTAAAATATTTCTCAGTTAAATGAAAATAACTCCCGTTAGGGGAATAATTGTAAAGAACTATTAATGTTGGGTGGAGGGAATACCCGTTCGATTCAAACAAGATCATCCGAGGTGGAAACGGATTCCCGACGTGCGCTCGACGGATCTTCGAAGCTCTAGCCTCCCTCTCCTATTCCTTCTTCCCATTCAAAACCTTCCCTATGAACATGGGAGGCTACTGCCCATTTTAAGCGAAAAAAAGTACACAGCTTGTACTTCCCATTATTAAACTGTTCCCCTGGTGGCTTCCCTCCAGCATGGCACAATTCATCTGCTGACATGACTACACGACGTGTCTACATGAGTACACGGCGTGTGCTATCACATATCTGGCCATCGCCATACTATTTTGCCTACCGACTGACTACACGACGTGTAAAGGACCACTACACCCTTCATCAATGACATGGCCACACGCCCTGTGTACTCATTCCACATGGCCAGAAGTACACAACGTGTGGAAAAGTACATGGCTTGTGGAAAGTACAAGGCCTGTACTTCTAAAATTTGTGACTTTACCCATTTTTCTTATTTTCTCAAAAATACTTAATGGAAATAGAAAAGAAGAAACCCATACCTCAAAGTTATGAACCGGGTTCTTACAAGCTTCCCTCTTAAAGCAATTCATCCCTGAATTGTCCTTCTAAGTGTGACGAATATATATCTCAGAACAGCTCTGGCCACTGAGCATGTATGTCAGTATCCCGCTCCCAGGTTTCATCCTGCACTTGAAAATGCTGCCATAACACCCATATGAGAGGAACTGACCGGCCTCGGTGAACCTTCTTGCTCCTATCAATGATACCAATCGGATGCTCCTCAAAGGACGCATACATATGAAGCTCAACCTTCTATGGATGAAATACATGACATGAGTCTGAATTATAGTGGCACAACTAACATACATGGAAGTCGTCGTGCATGGATCATTACCTCTATGGTAACTGCAGCTGATAGGCAACCGACCGAACTCTCTCAAGATTCTCAAACGGCCCCACATTCCTTGGTGAATGTTTACCCTATCTTCTGATCCTCCTGTGTCCCAGCCTCAGAGAAACACACAAGAAGATCTGATCCCTGACCATGAACTCCAAGGGTCGTTTGCGGTGATATCCATAAGATTTATGATGAGACTGTGCGGTATCCATCCTCTTCTGAATCAACAGGACCTGCTCAAAAGTCTCTTGAACGAGACATGGTCCTAGTAAATCTGCCTCACCTACCTCTAGTCAGCACGAGGGTGATCGGCATGGCCTACCATAGAAAGCATCGTATGGTTCCATCAAGATAGTCTAATGAAAACTGTTATTATAGGAAAACTCTACTAGGGATATATGCTTCTCCAAAGAGCCCCCAAAGTCTAGGATGCATGCACGTATCATGTCATGAAGCACTTGTATTGTATCCCTTGACTGGCTATCAGTCTGAGGGTGGTAAGTTGTGCTCAGAACCAACTTTGTACCCACTTCCCTCTGAAAACTCTGCCAAAAATGAGACGTAATGCTGCCATCCCTATCTGAAACGATAGAACGAGGGACCCCATGAAGATGTACGATCTCTCTGATATAAAACATACTGAGCTCGTCAACACCAATAGTCTCTTTGATTGGAAAAAAGTGAGCAACCTTCGTGAGTCTGTCCAAAACAACCCACACAGCATCATTGCCTCTAGGTGACCTCAGTAACCCTATCACGAAGTCCATCATGACATCATCCCATTTCCACTCCAGAATGGGTAACTACTGTAATAGTCTATTTGGCCTCTGCTGCTCTACCTTCACCTGCTGATAGGTGGAACACCTCGTAACAAAACCATTTATCTCTCTCTTCATACTCGGCCACCAGTACTGACATCTCCAGTCATGGTACATCTTGGTAACCCCAGGATGAACTGCCCAAGCTGAAGCATGAAACTCCCACATTAGCTCCTCGTGTACATCCCCTGGAACCCACACTCGTCCATGGAAACGCACAATTTCATCGCCGCCTATCATCCAACCTGGAGGAGGGTACTCACTTTCCACCGACTCCTGTAGAACTCAGCTTTCTGAATGAGATAGTTATCTCATACTCACTCTATCTAGGAGGGTAGAAGTCACTGCTAGAGATGAATGATAGGTCTACCCCTGATTGTCGTGCACCACCAGATGCATCTCAGAGAACAAGTCCATGAGCTGCCACTCACCACTAGCCTCCTGCAAAGCTTGTGTTTGAGTCTTCCTACTCAGTGCATCAGCTACTGCATTACCTTTACCAGGTGTATAGGCAATCTCAAAATCAAAGGACTTTAGGTATTCAGCCCACTTTCACTACCTCAGATTCAAGTCACGCTGAGAAATGATATAATTTAGGCTTTTGTGGTTGTTGAAAATCACAAAATGATCTCCCAATAGAAAATGTCTCCAAAAGCACAACGTATGCACAATTGCAGCCAACTTGAGATCATGCTTCGGGTAATTCCTCTCATGTATCCTCAACTACCGAGACCCGTACGCAACAACTTGATCACCCTGCATCGACACTGCTCCATGCTCAATACCTGATGCATCACAGTAAACATTATAGCCCTTCCCTTTCTCTTGAAGTACCAGGACTGGTGCTGTTGTCAACCTTCCTTTCAAGTCATGAAAGGCTGTATCAAAAGATTCTGACCAAATGAACTTCACACCCTTGTTATTCAATCCCTTCAACGGCGCTTCTAAGCGAGAGAAGTCCATTATGAAGTGTCTGTAGTAACCAGCCAGCCCTAAGAAACTCCATATCTCAAACACATTCTTAGGCTCCTCCATGGAAACTACTGCTCTCACCATCTCTGGGTATACTTCAACTCCTTCTTCTGAGATAATATGACCCAATATGTGAATCTAGTCCATCAAAAGTGTCTCTTTGAGAGCATAGCCTGTATCTGATGCTCTCTCAGTGTACTCAATTCGATCTCAAGATGGGTGGCATGGTCGTGTCGAGTGTGATAGTACACCAAGATGTCGTCCAAGAATACCCCCACAAAAGTATCCAGATACGGATGGAAAACACAATTCATCAGAGCGATGAAAACTACTGGCGCGTTCGTGAGTTCGAACGACATAACCAAGTACTCGTACATACCATATCTGCTCCGAAAATCTGTAAGGGTTATATTCGATGGTCTCACGCACAACTGATGATATCCTAACCTCAATTTAATCTTCGATAACACTCGTTCTCCAAGAAGTTGATCAAAAAGTTCATCCATCCAAGGAATGTGATATCAGATCTTGACCGTAAACTGGTTCAGCTTAAGATAATCCACACAGAGTCTGAGGGTACCGTCCTCCTTTTTCACAAAAAGGACTGGATAACCCCACAGATAAGTATTGGGTCGGATAAAACCCTTTGACTGTAACTCCTCTAACTTCCTCTTGAGCTCCTACAACTTAGGTGTAGCCATCGAATAAGGAGGAATGGACACCAGTGCTACTCCTGGAATGAGCTCAATAGATAAATCAAACTCTCGCTCTGGAGGAAGACCTGAAATGTTGTCCGGGAAGACATCCTTGAAGAGATCAACAATTGGAGGGAAATCCTTCTGACAAGTCCCCTGATCATCCAGATATAAGCTAGAAATCTAGGCTGTGACTCCACCTCACCCACGATGCTCTGATTCAGCTCGACTCACCTGAACATCCCATTCACCCTTGTATAGAAACTCTCCGCCCTCCGGTGACATGAAGCTCACCCTGCGACGATAGCAGTCTACAAAGGCCCAAAAGGGAACCAACTAGTCCATCCCGAGAATGACGTCATATGATGTCATCTCTAAGACAAAGAGGTCCCATAGAAAGTGACCCCCACCAACCTCAAGGGGGAACTCATTGCACTGACGCACACCAGCCGTCCTAGTCCCCAAGAGAGTGCCTAGCGTCATGATATCTGAAGAATTAGAAAAAAACCCAATTCTCTCCACAACATGTGAATATATGAAACTATGTGTATCACCCATATCAAAATTTACTAACGATAAGACATATGCTACTAGAATAGTACCTCTAACTGTAGATGGTCCGAGATCCTGCTCCTGCTGGGTCTGTTGCACTGCATATGCATGCCCAGTGCCGCGGCCCTGCGACACAGCCTGGATAACCTGAGTTGTTTCGCCCTGCTACCTCTATGATCTTGGTGTGTGGATACCACGGCCAAGACCACCATCTCTTCCAACACGCCCTGACGTATTCCAGTTCCCCGACTGGTATGAAGCCACAGATCCTACTCCCGTATATAGAGTCTGCACAGAAACCCTCTCACTAGCCATCGGTGGAAATTCCCTACAAAATCACTGCAGATAACCCATCGTTCCAAAATATTGGCACTCCAATGGGTCACGTTGACACTATGGCCTCTCGTGCCCCTCTCTGCCACACTAGTAGCACATGAACTGGCCACCAGAAGCGTTCATCTGGCTGGTACTGGCACCTTGAAAGAAGGCCATCTGTCTCTTCCTCTTGCCAGTATAAATAGTACCAGTAACTGTTGTTGAACCGCCCTGGCCCACACCACTAGATTCCCACAGGTTCCTCTCTATGATCAGTTACTAGTTCACAATTTCATGTTCTGAAGGTAACCTGAAAACATTCACCAGTTCTCAGATGTCATAAAAAAGACCATCCTCAAAACTTCTAACTCTCAATTTCTCCTCACCCACCAGAACGGGTGAAAAACCCTGAAGCTTTGTAAAGCGAGCAATGTAATCCATCACTGATATAGGGCCATGCTGCAAATTCATGGACTATCGAGCTCTATCTTCCCTCAGCCTCTCTGGGAAAAAGAAGTCATAAAAGACTGCATGTAAATATTCCCACGCCATGTCTCTGTGATGCTCTGACTAGGTGGTAACATCCCACCACCTCTTGGCAGAATCACGTAGCATATTAGTCGTGATCTTTACCCTCTGCCCTGGAGGCATCTCAAGATGCTCGAAAATAGTCTGCATCGAACCCAACCAAGACACTGCAGCCTGTGGTCTGCCATCTGCTGGAAACGTAGGCGTATGCTGCTTCTGGAAGATACGCTTTGACTCGGCCATAGATGTGGCAGCCTGTGGTGCTCCCTGAAAGGTCAGCATAAACCGCATAAAGCCTTCACGGAACTGCACCTCCGCGCCTGTGTCTGGTATAACAGCTAGTTCCACATCTGGCTCTGCTAGAGGATCTACTGGTAGCCCATGTCCCACCATATCTGGAGTATAATCATTGCCGCTCTCTTGGCGAACAACGTGTGGTCATCTCAGTGGCATGACACTACATGGTCAAAAACACGCCTTAGATCAAGATTAACAACGACCAAAAACGAAGAAACCCAAAAGAGAACATGAGGAAGATGGTATTCAAGATTTCCAAAACTAAACTACCCGGTGTGTATCCTGACTACACGGCGTGTACCTAACTTCTCTTCCCCTGCCTGGGTCCTTCTACATGGCTAGCCACACAACTCTCGTTTGAATCAAAACTACACACGTGTATAAGATATACACGGAGTGCATGGTGTTATTTTCCAACTGTCTGTGTCTTTTGTGATACGGTCGACTACTCCGCTTGAAACTACACGACGTGTTACACCCACACACAGTGTGTAAACCACCCTGTTTCCCAGCCACACGGCTAAGTCCACACGGTCTGTCCTCGGACAAGACTACACGACGTGTCCTACAGGTACATGGCATGTTCAAGGAGAGGTGACACCGACCTGTGTAGTTGGTTACACGGCCAAGTCCCGAGGTCACATTACATGGCGTGTCCATCACTGACACGACGTGTTAAAGGAAAGAGTTCACTGACTCATATTTTTAGTTACACGGTCGAACTCCAGGTCAACACGACACGACGTGTACATTCGGTACACGGTATGATTTACCCAAACATTCCCTACCCCGTGTCACCGCCCACATGGTTTGTGACACAGGAAGAGACTACACGGCTTGTACTCAGAGTACAGAGTGTGTACTTAAAAATTTCATTTTTCTTCCCGAACAAAAGACCATAAACGGCGTGTTTTAAGATACTACACGGCGTGTATACTGGATTCTCGGATAGTATGCCTCAGAAACTTCCCCGAAACCCAGAAAATAGAAAAAAACAACACCTAAGTGTCAAATTCCGACATGTGAGGGCCCATACTCCCCAAGATTCAACGTTTGACATCTTAGATGTGTTATAACAAAATAACCATATAATGATACACCAAATTCCGATTAGTGAGGGCCCATACACCCGAAGGACAAATGTTTGGCCTTCATTCTATAGACAGGATCAAATAAAAATACCCTATCATGCAATAGGTATTTTATCAAAGAATCTATCACAACAACATGCTTTACTATCACAACAATTATAACAAGAACATTCAATTTCTAATGAACCTACAAGGCATGGAAACTATGCATGGCATGTGATTCCTAGAATGTGCCTATATGAGGCATGAGATGGAATACCCTCATCTCATCGGGTTGCATCTAAATAGAATCCATGAATAAAATATAACAGCAAAATCCCAAGTTTGTCACCCAATAGTGAAAACAAATCAACTTTAAAATTTGCAAAATCAAAAAGATTGCAAAAATACGAGGTAGACATGCTTTTCCCTGTAAAGGGGTTAGCTACGCCCATGAAAAACTTATTACCGACAACCATTCATCCTATCCCAGACTAAGGCTCCAAATAGTAAGTTAAAGAAATAAACCCTCTTGATACCACTTTGTAACGTCCCAGATCCGGGTGCCCCTCAACGGGTTCCCCAGACCCGGTTGGTCACATGACCTCAAGCGCATTTCCCCAAATGCCAGAGGCTGCCGA